>OY796674.1:63226974-64617543 GCA_963680715.1 Tetragnatha montana | reverse complement strand
CATCCCTGAATATAATATCCGGTATTGGCATTTCATTTGTCCTTTTTAAGTTTTTTTAATTGAGATTGCTAACTTTGGAAATATATATAAATTAAGTAATAATGTCATATTATGTAAACTAAGAAAATGCGATCATCACCAAACTTCTATCAAGAAGTTCTACAGATCTATATTTTTGACAAGACTACCGAAAGACGTGAAAAGGAAAAAAAACACATCTGCGTTCAATTACGACCACCTCCTCAGGTCTTGTAAAAACAACACTGTCAACCCCCAGTCCCCCTTTTACGACTCTCACCCCGCGGACCGGACGGAGCGAGAGAGGTCATCAATCACACTAGTTGGGTTTAGGGTTGCTCTATTTCTATGTTTCGATGAGAGAAATTTTATTTGTTTTCCATTTTTAAAATATGTATTTAATTTTTTTGCAAAGAATATGATGATTTTTCGATTCTTAAAAGCATTAGAATTCCCAACAACTAATTTTCGTGTCATTTTTTAAATAATATCTTAGTGAATTTCCTGTTCAAAAGGTGATTAAGCTGTTCATGACGCTTTCAAAAATTGATTAAAAATATTAATAATGCGATTTCAGCTATTAAAAGTAGTTACCGGGATTTATCTTTTTCTGCTCTTGCACATGCAGCAAAAATTGATAATGTACGATCAAAATTGAAAGCTGCAATACAAAAAGAAATTTTCCCATAGGATAACATGGGGAGCGTTCAAGGTCGCGTATCAGGGAAGAGGACTCTTAATTTATAAATTTCCAGAGTTAGAAATCTCAATTTTTAAAAAACTTAGAAAGACAAATGAATTGCAACTTTATTAATACTAATTAGCATTAATTAAACATAAGGTAATGCTAATACCGGATATTTTATTCAAATTTCAAAGAAATTATTATTTTTATAATCATTATTATTAATTATTTTTTAATATTATTTTGTAGTAATATTATTTTTAATTCCTCTTTTAAAAAGTTATGAAATTTCTTCATTTAACCTTGGAGAAACACAAATCCAAAGTTAAATTGGTATTTTAATAATAATTAGATCATGATATTTTTAAATGGCTCATAAAATTTAAGTAATAATTAAGAAACCAACCCGAACTTGCAATACATGTTTATCGAAGGGATATTCTCTTTAAAGTAAGAAAAAAAACTGAACTTAAAATTTCATAATGAATGTTAAATTCAAAACAATTTAAATATCTTTAAAAGTATCCCAAAATTAATTTTAATGATTCTCCCATTTTAAATTACCTAAATATTTTCCTATAGAGAACTGTTCTTTTTTAGATGAATGTTTAAAAAATATATAAACTTTTCTTTCCAAAAATGTAACGACTGCGAAGTGGACCATTTTCGTAAAAGTCGCACCTCTCATGCTTCGGCCAGAAATCTCTTCACGTAATTTGTTATTTTGTTGCCCGAGTCTCAATACACTTTCTCAGCTTTGTAAGGGGTGGGATACATTGGTTTGGAAAATTACAATCCATAAAACTGTCCCAGTATTTCGTCGCAAGTGTTCCTTCCTTTGTTTACCTCCTGATATTTAATAACCTCCCTAGAAGCTCCTTGAAATTTTATGCACTAATGTTTTAGACCCTTATCAATGGTTTGTTGTGGTCAACGAAGCATGAAGGTCAAGGACGATTTTCTACTGCAAATATATCGTCAGGTGTTATTGCAGGGACTTGTGAATAAAAAAATAATTATGTAGATTTGAGGAAGATGCATTGCGGAGAAACAGGAGACCAGTAATCCAATTATTAAACGTTGGAACAATTGTGAAACGGGTAAAAATAAGTGCAAGAAAGAAAAATTTCTTGCACTTTGGAATCTTTGCATTAGGAATCGAAAAATAAAACGTCAAGCCCTTTTTGAAGGATTTTAATTATGGAAATTGGATTAGGGGGGGGGGTGTACCCTAATTTTTTAGCCGAATACTCAAATATATTAATTTTATCATTCATTTTTATTTATCTTTATTCTCAAACATGTTTCAAGAGGCTTTCAGCCAATATTATTCCTGTTGCATGAAGGATAAGAGTAAATTTGTAGGGAATGGGAAAGAATCAATCAAGTTCAAAGGGAAATGTTCAATGTAAAAGATATTTACAAACCCCTGAACAGTGAATATTTATGATTCTTTTCTCGTCATTTTGTATCTGAAAATGTTTGAATCCCTTTCCTTATCTGTCAGAGGATGAGGGGGCAATACTTTCACTCTTTCCGTTGCTTTTCTGTTTCAAGAAAATACCCCCCCCCTTCCTGAAGCTCAGTCATTTTCCGTTTGATGCTCTGTGTCATCCCTTTGCTTATAAAATAAGCCTCCATCCGCGGTAAATCATTTTAAAACCCACAAAAAAAACACAAGCTTTTTCCCCTGAGATGCAGAGTAACTGACAATATTGGAACAGAACGAAGATGACCAATGACCTGACCATGCCATCGATCCTTCACAAGTGGGGTCTTGAAAACAGGCTAGTTGCTTGATATTTCTGTTTTTTGTTTGTTGTATCGTTCGGAACTGTTGGGAGGGGGATGTGACCGTTGTTAGACGATGGGAATGACTCAACCCTAAAATACTAACTTAGTGAAAACCGTGCGGTACATTTTTTTCAAAACTGTGTATAGTATGTAGCATTTTGAATTGCTGTAATCTGGCGCCCACAAAATTTTGCCGCCCTGTGCTATAGCACATGTTGCACGTGCCTACATACGGCCCTGTGTATCAATGCATCGTGTATGTATATATATTATCTGTGTATTATTTGGTGTAATTATGCAGTTTTTAGTATATTTAAATAAAGACCAAATTCAATCAAAATTTCCAAAAAACGTGCATTTTTCTGAAATTTTTCTTTTTTGAGGTCTAAAAATGTATTATTTTCACGACCCAATATCTCTGTGAATATTCACGTTATTTTTATGAATTTTTTTACTATGAGTTGTTCATACCCTTGGCAACAATATTTGTATTGAGTAAGTCAGATACTACCAAATATGATGAGAATAATTTGTTGAGGGTTATTGTAGGGAGTATATCCTGAATCACACTCATTTTTGGCCACTAAATCGAAGAGGCTAAGGTAATTTATGGTAGCTATTATAAAGTATTTTATAACTTTTTCGTATAGTTTTTAGAAGTAGTAAAGTATGTTATCCTGCTACCTATTCAAGGTCAAAATAGGCGAAGGGTGGGTTGAAAAAACGAATGGACATTCAGCACGCGTAGTGGCTTCGATTGCGCGCTATACAAAAACTAGACATGATAGAGAAAACCTAAAGGCAGATTTGAAATCAGCATCAAAATTACTACAAAACCCACATAATCCCGTTTCTGATGATTTTTTTAGTGTTGGCCTGTGTTATTTATTTACATGTACATGACATTTTTTTAATTGCTTATTTATAGCGTCAGTGTGGATGTAAAATTCCAAAAACAACGTTTTAACTTTTCTAGAAATGCCTGACTGGTGGGGCCCTATTGTAAATTTGTCCTACTAATTATGAGGGAAAATACCCAATAAACAAAGTAAGGTTTTTGAAAGTTGACACCCTGTATTTATATAGCCTAAACAAATATCAATCCAAATTACAGAGTAAGTTGAATAGATTAATAATTATAATGATTGTTAAAAGTACAGGTAAATCTTACAATCTAGTTAAAACGGATATATTATTTGGAATTGTTTTTTAATGAAAGTTACTACTCTACTCATTTTTTACGATCAACTTATCAAACAAGGGACGGAATAAGAGTATGTGGAATCACGGAAATATGGTAGGTTTTTTTCCCAGGAAGAGAAGGAGTCCTCTCAAGCAAGCCTCACTCTTTTTCTCGCTGCGTTCGGTCAGTGGGGGAAAGAATCGCCAGGGGGTGATGGTGTTGTGTTTCAAACCTGTCTCTCTCCTCCAGCTTCACACTGGGGTGTGAAATGGGGGGCGTAAACAGTGGAACGCAAATGTTTTAGGATTTTGCAGTCCAATCGGTACAACCCGAAGTTTAGCAAAATATCACCTTTATTGTACACTGTAAAAAAACTGGCAGATGGGTTGGTTGTGGAAAACCGTAAAAATTACGGAGTAAATCCGTAAAAACAACGGTGTTTACCTTTCAAAACCAAAATCATGGGTTAAAATGGTGATAAGCCGTTGTTTTTACGGATTTACATGAATTAAAATGGTAAAACGCCATTGTTTTTACGGATTTACTTTGTAATTTTTACGGTTTTCCACAACCAACCTAGCTGCCAGTTTACAACCGTAAATTTTACGGGAATTTTTTACAGTGTAGTCCAAGGTGCAACTTGCATTTTCAATGATGCTATGAAACTTGATACATATGTTCCGGGATCTATTGAATGAGTTTTCGATCGGCTGCTTAGAAAAATTTCCTTGACAATTTAAAATTTTTAACTTCCCCAAGAACCCAAATTTGATGTCATATGCAGTAATAATTTTTAGGAAAAGAGTCATCGTCCAATAGTCATCATCGAAAGAGTTATCGCCCCCGAAGCACCCGCGGAAGGGTTAGGAAGGATCTACGTATCACGTTGGCACACTCAAGAATTAATATTCATGTGTTGAAAAATGAATTTTTTTTATTATAAGACTTTCCTTTGTAGAAATTATTCAGTCCTTTAGTAAATGAAAGTTTTTTAAACGAGACTTAGTGTTTCACGCCGTTAGAAAAGGCGTGATCCATAGAGCCTCCTATAGAGAAAGGGTGTTTTTTTTTCTACGCAATCATCACACACTTTGGCATCCCTTAGATCTGCAGTTTATAATCGTGATATAAGGTAACCCATATAGTATTTTTTTCCAAATATATCTATCTTCGGGATCGCATCTTAAATTTCTGTATAATTTAAAGCTTTCACCTTTTCATCACATTTCAATTTTAGGTATTTACAAAGTGGATATCGTGCTTCTAATCATGTTTAAAATTTAAGTAACTACTATATAAATTTGAAGGCGGTGATATACGAATATGAGGTAAAAAAGGATTGGGGAGAAATTTATTACTTTAAAAAATTAAATTAAATTCCGTAAAATAGTAGTTTTAAAATTTAAAGTCCCTGATCGTGTCCTTAGTATTTTTCAAATAACGACTGCTATGTATCGTGATGGATTATAATATTTAAAGTTTTTAACAGTTAGCATATTTAGTTTGAATCGAACCAAGTATACACCACAAAAATATAACTATCATACATAAAATTGAGTTTTTTAATGGTTTTGACGCCTTTTCCACTGAGGATGTCTTCCGATCTTTCTGAGGTATGAAAACATAACCCTTCCGGCCTCGGAAGGTTTCCGGAGATCGTCCTCGTGTCAACCCAATCCCCGGTGAAAGAAGATCATCAAATAGAAAAAAATAACAACTCGTAAAAGGAGTAAGAAAAAATATATTTTTCACAGAATAATAAAAAAAACCTTTGAATTTTATATGAAACTGTGCTAGAATTTTCCAACGATTCCAAATCCGTTAGAATTATTTCAATATTTTTATTAATTCAAAATTTGCGATTTGTGAACCCATATGGTCTAGTACTCGAAAGAGGAGATATAGATCTTGATATCGCTCTCTATGGTCTCTAGGCCACCTGCGATGCCCCCTTTTCTTGGCTTATCTCCGCGCGCGCTCCTCTCCGCTCAATGGCGATAGAATTTATCGCCAACCTAAAATCAGACCGGTAATGACCAGGACCGCGCGAGAATTTTCTTGCCAAAGATTACCCCCTCGTGATGGGAACCCATGCCACGCTATTTTGACAGCTCTTTCGTGACGCCATCTGGATTTTTTTTTATCGTGAGTCTGAGTTGCTTTTTTTGGGAGGAGGACTCTTAATTTGAGGGAAAGATACTTTGATCAAAACAAAAAAGCGGGGAGGCAAAAAACGAGTAGCAGTTAAAAAAAAATAGCTGCCACAGGAAAAAAAATTATTGTAGCTGCTAAACGTGTTAATTTTTTTAAAATTTTATTTGTAAAGTATTTAACATTTGTACAGATTAGAAAAGATAACGAGCAAAATACAAATGAAAAAAAAAACACTTAGACGTATTAGTCTCCAAGGGGTCAATTACCCATTCAGGAGACCAATTGAAGGGATAAAAAAAATTACATTAAAAAAAGGGGAGGGGGGAAACATAAAAAAAAAAAGAAAAACATACACAGCACATGTTAAGAAATACAAAAAATCGCATCAATACAGCTAAAGTTTGTCTATCCTAAAGCCCTGGATGAAGACGTTACTTAAGTAGCGACATGAGTTCAATCGTCCGCCATTGTGGTGAAATGCGCTATTCTCTCATAATTATCTTTATTCTTTATTCTTTATTCTTTATTGGTTTTCTTACTTTACACAAATTAAATCAATATAACATGATTGAAAACCATATGGGTCGAATATTGGATCTTGTTTTGTCTAGAGCTGAACATTTTTCTATCTCTGTAGCTCGACCAGTTTTCTCAATAACGCCTGAAGATGTCTTTCATCCATCTATAATAATTAATTTAACTAAAACCAAAAAGGTCATATATTGTAAGCCTGAGTCAAAAGATCTTGAAATCAAATCTTATAATTTTAAGAAAGCCAACTTTAATTTATTGCACTATCTTTTATCTATAACTGACTGGAATTTTTTAAATCAACATACTTGCATAAACAAAGCTGTTGACCAATTCTACTCTGTTTTATACAATGTCTTAGATATATGTGTGCCTAAAACAGTTGTTTTCAAAAGAAAATTTCCTATTTGGTTTACCAAATCAATCATGGATAATGTTAAGTTAAAAAATCTCTTTTTAAAAAAATATAAAAAATACAATTGCATTTCTGATTTAGAAATACTTAAATCTCTACGTAAAGATATCAAATTGGACATTAGACAAGCTCGCAAAAACCACATTTATTCACTTGAGAAATCCTTAAAGTTAAATCCCAAAGAATTTTGGTCATACTATCGCCTAAAACATAAACCTCATAGTGCATGTCATATGACTTATAATAATTCTGAACTAAAGACTAACGAAGAAATTGCAGAAGCCTTCAGAAAATATTTTTCCAGTGTCTACACAAATAATGAAGATTTGTGCAACTTGAGTGATTTTGATCCTTGCCCTAATTCAACTGATATTGTCAGAATCCATAGTATATCCTTGTCGGATATTGAGGATAGTGTAAGAAAGCTGAAGGGTTCAAGTTCTCCTGGTATAGATCTTATTCCACCCTTTATAATTAAAGCCAATATTGCAAGTCTGATTTATCCCTTGTTAATTTTATTCAATCTGTCTCTTAATTCTAGTGTTTTCCCTGAACTTTGGAAAAAATCAAAAATTATACCTGTGTTTAAAAAAGGCAAGAGATCAGACATCAAAAACTATAGACCCATTACAATACTTTCCAGTTTTGCCAAAATTTTTGAGAGAGTCATCCACACAAAATTAGCATTGCAGACCAATCATATAATTTCTCTTAACCAGCATGGTTTTATAAAGAAACGTTCTACAGCTACTAATTTGCTTTGTCTTAACATAAATATAATAAAAGCCCTAAAAAGTAATAAACAACTTGATGTGATCTACACTGATTTTGCGAAAGCCTTCGATACAGTGAATTTTAAAATATTACTATCAAAGCTAGCTAAAATAGGTTTTTGTCCCAGACTTCTCTCTTGGATCAGTTCGTATCTCTCTGAACGACTTTTATACATTAAATACAAATCTACTTATTCTAACAGTTTCCATAGTACTTCTGGAGTACCTCAGGGATCAATTTTGGGACCTCTGCTATTTAACCTTTTTATAAATGATATTTCCTGTATATTTCAATCATCTCTCCTGTTTGCTGATGATTTAAAGATTTTTAATACGATAACAACTCATTTGGACCAAATCTCTTTACAAACTGAACTAAATAATTTAAGCCAATGGTGTCAACAAAATCAACTTTATCTCAATATTGATAAATGTTTCATTGTTACTTTTACCAGGAAAACTCATCCTCTAATATACAACTACAAGATAAACAATTGTGATTTAGCTAGAAAGGACAATATTAAAGATCTTGGAGTAACTTACGAATCTTCTTTTACCTTCAATTTACATATACAAAACATTATTGTTAAAGCTGTCAAAAACCTTGGATTACTCAAGAGAACTACTTTCGATTTTAGTGACTGTTTTGTTCTTGAAAGTTTATTTAATACGATTGTTCGCCCTATTTTGGAATACAACTGTGTCATATGGAATCCTGTAACGAAATCTCTGATCATTTCAATTGAAAAAGTGCATAAAAAATTTCTTCGTTTTATTAACTTAAAGACAGTTAGTACTCCTATACATAGTTTCCCTTTAGAGAACAGAAGGCATATATCCTTGTTTAAATTTTTTTACAATATATTTCACAATAACATCGACTGTTCTTTAATTCTTCATGAATTCAGTTTAATTGTTCCACAATACAATATCAGAAATAAAACAACTTTCCTTGTTCCTCTTCTCTCAAAAAATTACTTAAAACAACAACCTTTAATACAATTTATAAAACTTGTCAATAGTCTTCACAACTCTGATATTTTTTTTGATAGTTTCTCAAAGATAAAAAGTGACCTGGATAGTTACCATGCCTCTTTTGTTCCAAGAAATTTTTCCTCTATTTGATGTACTTAAATTTAGTTTTGTTGTATTGATTTTTTCTAATTTTATATTGCTCCTTCTATTTTATATGGTATTTGTATCTTAGATTAACTTATTCCATATGTAGTCTGTGTTTTGTCATTGTTTTCCCATGTAATTGGATTTTGTGTCTGTTTGGGTGAAATAAATAAATAAATAAATAAATAAAAGTCCACTATGAGGGAAAGGAGTTGCAATAGTTGAAAAAAAAATTGTTTCTTTTCCAACCTCTGCGAGAAGTTGGTTATTTTGAAAGAAATAATAATTATTACTCAGGCTGTTTTATAACTTTAACTTTATTATGGAAAACGATTTTAAGCATTGTTTATAGCTTTGATTTTATGATACTGGATGGATATTATTGTTAAATTTGTATTTTTAAAGATATTTTGAATTAGTTTTTTGAGGCCACGACATGCATATCAAATCTGCTACATATGTATGTTAAAAAAATAATCAAAAACGATTAATGAAAACTGTGTTGTTTGACTGTGTTGTTAACCTGATCACTTTACAAAATCAATACGGGTTGATTAATTTAACTAGTGAGCATGATAAATGCAATACATAACTTGCGCATCATTACTAATATAATTCCGTAAAACTTGATTAGGATAAATATACTTAAATTATTTTAAATTTACCTCACAAGGTGTATTAGTATGAAAATCTATCGCACTGGCTCTGGGCTTAAATCCCAATTCACCACAATGGCGGCTGTTTACATGCGTGACTGTTAAACGTCCAATCAAAATCAAAAGCGGCAAGATCAGCAAGATCAAAGTATGTCGCTACTTAAGTAACGTCTTCATCCAGGGTTTTAGTCTATCCTAGCTAGGCACGAGTGGCAAACCTAAAATCCGTACCCACAGCAGGAAAAACAGTGGCGAGTGCACTAAAAAAAGCCATAAAGATGGTTATTTCACTTCTATTTGGATACCCGATACCCTGCACTTGCCACTGATTTTTCTGCTGTGGGTACTGATTTTAGGTTTGCCACTCGTGCCTTGCTAGGGCAGACAGACTTTACGCGCTGACCAATGAAATCGTCTAAATTTAACAGTAGCAGTTAACGAAAGGAAAACGCGATCATGTCCCTTATCAGTACCAGCTACTTTTAGCTGCTATTTTTCCTTAACGAACGTAACTGCTACGTTTTCAAAAAGTAGCAGATTTGCCCACCTCTACAAGGGGGGGAGGGGGTTTCAAGAATATTGACATCATAAAATGTAGCTTAAATGACATTATTATAAGATTCATAGCAACGAAATAAGAGTTCACTTTGAACTTATAAGGTGGGATGCACTTAAATTTTCAATAAAAACAATCGGGTCCCAAATTCTTACAAACCATATCCTAATCTTATTATTAGTAGCAGTCCGTGACGTGACAAAGGGGGGGAGGGGTATGGTGAAGTGTGACGATATTGAAATAAGAAGTCTGAAATTATTACACGTCATTTAGGATGATGACTCACAACTTTTGGTTAGATGCCCAACTACCGTTTCGCAAACATGGAGAAAATTGCTCTTTATAGTTAACAATATTGAAATTTGGAATATAAAAATGCCCGATAATTAGGTATATTGTTTTCAGTTATTTTTTAGAATTTTAATCTTATTGTTTTGGTAAAGAAATTCATTGATTTGAATAAAAGTTTAAGAATTAATTGAAACTACAAACGTACCTAGGCAGGCTGCCTCCAGAAAATGTTCGTAATACCAGAAGATGAGAAGGATAATTTTATTTTTAGATTTTATAGGGAACCCGCCTTAACACACAGATATCAACATTTATTTCAAATAGATACTCACCTTACATATAATACACTTACACAATACAAATTAATAAGAAATACAATAACTAGGACTTAAGAGTGGTCGCTAGGCATACTAACGCAATAGAATTAATTCCATGAGGATCATCGTACATCAAACACCCTTGTAGAAACACGGCCCAATCTAAAAATGATCTATTAGCTCTAACTAAAATATTACCTTGAAGACCTCATATTTTCTACATGAAATGAAAACCTAATTTTATCACATATACTTAATTAATTTTCACTATGAACCTAATACTTAATGAATAAACCACTACATTACTGCATATAGAAGGAGTTAAAATGTTTTTGTTACATATTATAAAACATCTCGAAAGATTGTTTTTAAAAATCACACTATACTTGGTTGCAACGTTTCTTGAACCCAGTATGTCACAATTGCGGAAGGAGAAATCGGTAAACACGAAGCCTGTTGGGTTGACAGGAGGAGTTTTGGTACGCAAATCGCGTAATTGAAAAACACTATATATGCATGGGTTTAACAAAATAATCATATTTTTAAATTGACGTTCTTTATTTCACTCAAAATTCAGACACCGCTATGGGAACTACTTTGTTTATTAGTGAAGTTGTAGGGTCAAGTTAAGTTGCAGTCTAGTATAAGATTCTTGGGGAAACGCTATTGGAATTTTTTTCACCAGCGCTCTTATCAATGCAGATATTATGAGATTATTAAATTGTTGTTAATATTCTTTGTTATCCGAAAACAGTGTCTTTAAAATATGTGTATCCTAACTTTGCGAATGAGGCTGCCATTTAAGGCGGCTGCATCAGACTAAATATGAATCCAGCCATCCCAATGTGAATGCTTCGGGGAAATAGAAGTCAATGTACTTAAGGGAAGGAGGGGTCGTTCCCAAAATAGTTATTTTAAAAACCATCACCTACGACACCACCTTAAACACAACATTGCTTGATCTTGATTGGTGGTGTCTGAAGTCGGACATAGAATGAACCCAATTTGACCTTTGAAGTAGTACAACTGGACAATATTTAAAAATTCGAAAGTTCTGAGATGCATGATTGGCCACTTTTTAAGAAGGTAATTTTTGAAAAGAAGTCAAAATGGGAGACTTCAAAGCTAGTCTTTTCTCAAGCATGACTATCTCATATGAGAAAAGAAATATCTCAATGGTTAGTAAAAAAGGCTGGTGAGGAAATTATAGAACTGAGGAAAATGCAAACATGGGTGCCACTATTCAAAAATTGTAAGACTGAACTTGAAATTATCTTCTTAATAATTTTTCTCCAGTGTAGTGGATTTTTTTTAATTGCAGAAAAACCCATAAAATATCACATGAACAGGTCTTTAAATGTTATAATTTAAAGCTATATCTGTGTAAAACAGGATTATTTCTTGGCAAAAGGAGTTATGCAAGTACCAAAATTTAATACATTGCATCCGATTTTACTCTTCCTATTAAAAACTAAGACGGAATTCCGTTCACAAAACTTTTAAAAAGATGGAATTCCGTACTGAGGACTGAAGAGTGGCACCCATGAATGCAAAAGTGAGGACAATTCGTCTTCATCGATCGAAGAACTTCGCTTAATTAAAGATGGTCTATTGGCAACATTTGGTCATGTGAAGTCTCAAGAGACAAAAAGTTTTAAAAAGAGGTTACAGATTCAAGAAAAAGACCGAGAAAAGTGAGTTCCAATCCTACAGTTAAAAGTTCTATTTTAAGTTCAACAACAAAAATTTTATGCTTTTTTATTTCTTCAGGGATGAATACCTGTTTCTTAAAAATTTTGGGTTGCTAAACTCGAAAATTGCCCATAAAGTTCTCAATTGACTCAGCGATTTGAGAAATTTTACTGTTTAATTTTCGTATAATGACGCTATGGCGCGCTATAATTAAGAAAGGTGAAGTATACATGCAGGGGCGTCATTTCAGTTTTTGGTTGGGGGGGGGCACAAATTTTTTTTATGTGGGACTGGGCCACGCCGTCAGGGCCGCCGAGAGCCAATTCGGGCCCAGGGTGCAAGGTTGAGAAGCGGACCCCCAATGACATATTCTCATTTCGAGGTAGGGGGCGAAATTTTCTGAAGTACCTACACTAGGCTGGGTCGAAAAAAACAAATTTTCGAAATTCAAAAACATAGGGGTCTCAAAAGTTGCGTCTTGGCATGCTGATAACTGGAAAAATATTCAAAAAAATCCTAAAAATATCCCTGAAGAGCGCATCGGGCCTAAAATTTGAGAAAACTGACAAAAAAACCCTTGCAATGGAAAAATTACCCAAATTTGAAAATTACGTTTAAAAACTTCAAACTAGGTGTAAGTACATCCTTTTAGATGCTTAAAGTGAAATAAAATTATTTTAAAAGTCTTACCTTATTTTTATAATCCGAGCTGTAGGCCCAAACTTGGAGAATTTCTCTAGAAAATCGAAGATTTTGGCATTCACTAAAGAAAGGCAGTATTGAATTCAAAGTCTTACAAATGCCTTTTTATTGATGAACTTTCTTCATACATTACTTATCTTTCATTTGTATTGTTATTATAAGCATGTTTTTTTTTTTAATTAGAATTTTATAAAAACTAAATACTAAAGAAATTATGTTAAGTTATGCTTCCTTGTTTTTCTATATTTTTTATAATTGTTAAAAAATTACTCTTATGATGTCTGTAATCAGCCTTGAAGTTAAAATTAGTCTTACAGTCAAAATTTGCATGGAAGATCTTGACAATAATGTTGCATGTATAAATCGTTCCCTATTATCCTTGCCATATAGTACTTTATTAGCAGATACTCAGTTACTAGATTTACACATCGTTCGACAGCTTGGGTATGGCAAGGATAGTTTTGAGAAAATCAAATTGTGGTGCATTAATTTGGTTCATTATGTCCTCAGTAAGTAATGTAAGTTTCCCAAGATGGGTTGGGGGAGAGAGTATGCAGTTGTTCCACAGAATGACATCAATGCATCACAGTAGCATCAAAATTAATGACAGAGATATGAAAGTACGAACCTCCTTTGATTCTTTCTTCTTATTTTTAGCTTCTAGTATTCTTTTACAACGTAACTCTCTAATTTCCTGTCTCTCATCCACTATCATTGCTAATAACAAATTTTCTGGATGACAAAAATAAGCATTTCTCTTTATCACAGGACCAACAATGGTTTTAACTTTTTTCGGTAAATATCTCGTTGTTTTTATGGCTTCAAACACTTGCTTTGGACCTTACTTAACAGGGTTATACATTTTAATGTTAAACCACACAGGAACATTTGTGTTAAAAATATAATTTACGAGCATTTTTAGATTTTTTTCGGGTTTGCTTTGAGAAATGGCACATGTTAGCCATCGCAAGTGTCTTAAAGGACCAGGATCTTTAGCAGCAAGATCTGTAGAGCATTCTCCTGTCCTTTATTGTCTTTATGTCAGAAAGTACTTTTAATCTTTGCTGAGATCACTTTTTGATACTTGGATTTTTACATTCATAATAGCTTTGAAATTTACAACCGAAAACTTTTCACATCCAGGTAGTTGTTTGGCATACTTTATCCCCCACCCATCTTGTAAAACTTAACTACTGAGGACATATCATTTCATATAAACCAAATAAATGTACCACAATTTGATTTTCTTAACTATCCTTGCCATACCCAAGCTGTCGAACGATGTGTAAATCTCGTGACTGAGTATCTGCTAATAAAGTATATGGCAAGGATAATAGGGAAGGATTTATACATGCAACATTATTGCCAATATCTTCCATGTCAAATTTTGACTGTAAGACTAATTTTAACTTCAAGGCTGATTACAGACATCATAAGAGTAATTTTTTAACAATTATAAAAAATATAGAAAAACAAGGAAGCATAACTTAACATAATTTCTTTGGTATTTAGTTTTTATAAAATTCTAATTTAAAAAAATATGGTTATAATAACGATACAAATGAAAGATAAGTAATGTATGAAGAAAGTTCATCAATAAAAAGGCATTTGCAAGACTTTGAATTCAATATTGCCTTTCTTTAGTGAATGGCAAAATTTTCGATTTTCTAGAGAAATTTTCCAAGTTTGGGCCTACAGCTCGGATTATAAAAATAAAATAAGACTTTTAAAATAATTTTATTTCACTTTAAGCATCTAAAAGGATGTACTTACACCTAGTTTGAAGTTTTTAAACGTAATTTTCAAATTTGGGTAATTTTTCCATTGCAAGGTGTTTTTTGTCAGTTTTCTCAAACTTTAGGCCCGATGCGCTCTTCAGGGATATTTTTAGGAATTTTTTGAATATTTTTCCAGTTATCAGCATGCCAAGACGCAACTTTTGAGACCCCTATGTTTTTGAATTTCGAAAATTTGTTTTTTTTGACCCAGCCTAACCTACACCCATGCATTCATAGGCTTAATGTAATTTTTAGAATATTTTTAGGCAAGATCTGAATTTTACTCAACTTAAAAGTATCGTTTTCTTGATAATACGATGAGTAAATTTTTGAAAGTATGCACTAGAAAACTGGGATTTACATACGAAGGGAACTGTCCTTTGTAAACCACATAATTTTTTAGAGAAAAAAGTTACAAATAAACGCCAAAGTTTCAAGGGGAGCCAAAGGTCCTCCATCAGAATTTTTTGAAAATTTGCCTCTTAATCTTAAAGTAGTGTTTCAACTTATTTTGAGGCCCTTTTGGTTACATCCAAAATAGAACAGTTCTTTGTAAAGCATAGAATTTTCTAGGGGAAAAATGTTATTAATAAACGTCAGATTTTCAAGGGGGGGCGGAGATCGTCCCCCTGTAAAATTTTTTGAAAATTCCTCTTTAAACTAGTGCTTTACATCCTTTTCTAACTCTTTGGGGTTTCAAACTCTTTGGCTCCCAAAGGGAACCGAGAGAGAACCAAGAGAGAAACATTGTATAACAGACATCAAAGGTCAGGAGGAGGTTTGGGGGTTCTCCCCCAGAAAATTTTGAAATTTGACCCTCAAAAGTAGTGTTTTAACTTTTTTTTTTTTTTAAATCCGATGCTCCTTGTGGAAGTTATAGAATTTTCAAGGGACTTGCAGCAATTTTTCAGAGTGGAAATCTTGGGGGCAATTGCCCCCTCCTAAATGACGCCCATGTATATGGCCGAAAAAGACCGAAAAATGGGGAAAAGACATTCACAGAAATATCATCATAAATCGCATGTTGCCTATGCAGGCCTAGATTAAGATTCGATGCGTCATCGTTTTCTGAATTATAAAATCTAAAGCTTCAATCAACATAAGTTGGTACTATATGGTAAATTGAAATTAATTTAGCTATTTTGTTAATTTTGCCAAGTGGGTGGATACTTTTACTTTTACTATGCTCGTGAGCAGGAAAGCTCATTCTAAAAAGGAAGAATGACATGTTAATGAATAGTTTATAATGCCTGGCACTAAACAGATTTCAAACGGACCTCTAGTGAACCTAGCATTATTGTTCAACAACAACCATTCCACAAAGAATTCGCTACATGTGATTCTCAGAATGATATTACCCAATTACAAAGTTGGAAAAAACATGTTTTTTTCTTAAAAAAACAACAACAAAAAACGTGTTTTTTTTTTGTTTAAAACGTTTTATTTGTTTTTTTTTATCCTCGACACAGAAATTCTAACAAAACCCAATGATTTAAAAAAAAAATTAAATTAAGTTTTTAAAATTGAAAATGGATTAACAAAGCATCCTGACGGCATTAACGGCATCTTGAGCTTTTTAGCACATTTTTCTTGAAGCTTGGCTGAAGCAAAGTGATTGTTTTCGAAATATGTTACCATATGTCAACAACTTCAGCTTTAACATTAGAGAATTTTGATATATTTTGCCAAAAGGTTTAAGATACGAGCTGAACATTCATAAGTTACCTATTATATTCATATTCCTTTCAGTCCTTTTCAGTTCATTGCGTATTTTGACGACATTAGCAGCATTGATCGTTTAAAATATTAAAATCAAACAAAGAACAGGTCAATTATAAAAAATATGATTTTTAAACAAGTTTATTTGTATTTTTTATTAAATAACTTTTTAGAAAAAAAATCAAATAAAAAAGTTGGAATTAAATATTAAGTTTTATATACTAATGCCTTCATAGAAAAAAAAGTACATGTGTTTTAAACAATGTTTTTTTTCTTTGTTTTAAGCGTGTTTAAAACATTATTTAAACAAGTTATGAGGTAAATTTCGTGATAAACATTAAAAAGGCCCAATTCGAAAATTGGGTGCAACATGTCACTAAAATTGCACTTCAGAATTCACATATTAAGGTTTTCCAAGTGAATTGCAAAACTTTCGATGACCGCGAGCTTTCATCAGGATATGCAGCAATGCGTTACAATGCACATTCAGTTTCCATGCTAGCAGATTTTTCCTGGATGACCCCTAGAGATGATCTTGGACGTTCCCCACAAGCGACGGACTGAGTCAATAATTGAGAATTTGATGCTTGATGGTGATTTTCGTGTTTGTTAGTGACGTCATAGGGTCAACTTAAGTTGATGTCTAGTATAGTTGGGTAGTGCCCCCTATTTGTCAGTGAACGAGTCAAAAGTTAATTTAATAAATGTGGAAATATTTAACAGGGAAATGGTTTGTTCTCAAGGTATAGATCCGTGTGATCATTTTAATCTGGACCACTAAATCGGTGATCTCGTTAGTTTATTTTGCTTTCATTTTTGTGGTAATGTAATGTCCTTTAACATTTACAAGAAAACTATCAAAAAGGTAGACAATTTATTAGCCTTTTTCTTTTCAAATACTTGGGGTGTTTGATGCACTCTAATGTGGGTAGACATACTATCCCACCTCTTATTTAACCTGAAAACATCTTGAGGTGAGCATATCACCACACTGCAGTTAGCCACACCATTTGTGTGGTAGAACTATCCCACTCAACCCAGTATCGTGCGGTTACCGTTGCCAGTGGTGAAGTTGGAATCGCGGCTAGTCCCCAACCAGGCCCACCAGTTACTCGGGTCTTACTCTGCACTCAGCAGAGCAGCCTCCCACTTCACGAGTGTGGTTGGTACCGACGACAAAATCTGGTGAAGTCCATAAGCGCAGGAGAGTATATACAAAACTTATTGACAGTACACTAGGCAACCAACTACACAACTTGTTGCCAGCGCGCCAACATGCGTAATCAGTGCCCTCTTTGTTTACTTAGTGCCAATCGTCATAAGAATCTATACCTATTGCAACCGTATTTTGAAAGTATTTCTCTTCTGAGTGAACTTCAAAATTGACAGCAGAAATATGGGCACCATAAACGAAAATTATCTTTAAAAAAAGCTAGTTAACCACAATATGGTGACTGTTATTTCCTAAAAAAGAGTCACTGAAGGACTTAAAATTATGCATAAAATCAATGCAAACTGCTAATGTTTTCCCCAAGGAATCTAGGTTTAAAAGTAAACATTAGGGTGGTCCTTATTTGTATGGTAAAATTTTTTTGTGAGAATTCCGTTGCTGACGCCCCCTAGTTTTATGTCACTATAGAAAATAATAATGTATGCAAAATATAAGCTCATTAGGATAATAATAACACGTGCCGCAAAAGCCTTTTTTTTAAGTTTTTAAAAAATACTGATTTTTTTTTTTTACAAAACATCAAAAAAAATAAAAAAATAAAAAAAAAATTAAACCTCCCACCTTCTTGATTTTTTTTATGAGAATCTAATACTATAGTTTTTGTTATAATGTTCCAGATTCCATTCTTCCATCACCCCTCTTTCGGTAGGAAAAAATTTTTAAAAAATAACTCTTGTAAAGTGGTTTTTCCTGCATTTTAAAACAGCTAATAACTCTACAGGGGTTTCCAACTTCCAAGTACTCGAGGGCAGCACATCGAAATCTCAAGTCAAGTGGCGGGCCGCAAAGTATTCTGGCTCCTTTTTTAGCCATGATATATTTTTCGCGAGTCTTTAATATGGAACTTTTCAGGCGAGAGAGGGACGAAGGTTATTTACATATTGTGAAGGTACTACTGTATTTACTGTACTGTCCAAAATTTCAGAGGATATATAAGTTTTTGAATTGAATTTTGAATCTTTTAAATTAAAGGGGTCATCCTCCTGAAAATGTTTGTAAATTTCCCTAAAAATAGCCTTTCACCTAATTTTTGAATACTCCATTTTGTCCCTTCTCGTGGTAAAGGTTGACTTTAGCTTTTATAACCCTTTTTTACGCTCAGGGGAAATTTCAGGGTATAACCCCCCTCTCGAAACCTGAAACTTTTATTTGTTCCCCATAGAAAACAACTGACCAAAGCTACTCCACAATATAAGAGGTAAATAGGGTGGGGTTCGGGGGTCCTCCCCCGAAAAAGTTTTGAATTTTAGTACGCTAAAAAGTGTGTTTTGGGGGTTTTCAAGGAGCTTCGCGGGCCGCATAAAATGACTCGGCGGGGGAAAAAATGACTCGCCCAGTTGAAAACCCCTGCTCTAGAACTATACAACTTAAAAACCTGAAATTAGTGCCATTTTGTTTGTAATTTTATTATCTTTTATTTGATGTGCAACATAACTGCCTTCTTTTCAAATTTAAAAAAAAATTGGGGGAAAATTAAATAAAATAAATTCTGAAAAAAATTTTATTAAAAAAATTTAAAGTTTTCCAACTCCCAAAATAAACATTTCTGTCAAATTTCAAGTTGAAAATAAAATTTGATCATGTAGAGAAAAATAAAAATTTTCGAAATTTTGGCAAGTCCCTAAACATTCCATGTAATTTAACAAAAAAGCGATTCACTCATGGGGTTATGGGGAACTCAAAAACTCCCTTGAGGGTGTTCATACGATTTGTACCATGCAAAAAAATTCACTTAAATTTCAGAAAATACAAAAAAGAAAAGAAAATTCAAAAATTTTTACTACCGAAAGAGGGGTGATAGAAGAATGGAATCTGGAGCATCATCACTATAACTATATTTAATATTAGATTTTCATAAAAAAAAATCAAGAAGAATATGGGAGGGTTTAATCTTTGTTTTTTTTTTTGCGTTTTGTAAAAAAAATCAGTATTTTTTAAAAACTTTAAGGCTTTTGCGGGGGGGGGCACGGGTTAAAATTTTTTGATTGAGCTACAATTTTGCAAAAATCATTTATTTGTATGATGGAACAATTTGGGGGGCGGCGTCGCATAAAGATTTCCAAACTTTAAAAATAAGGACCACCCTAGTATACATCTACTATAGTCTGTGTAAATAGAATCGGCGGTTGACCTTGAGTTTTTTCTCAATGTATTTCTTCTGCGTTGCCATGGTAAAGCATGACGTGAAACCGCCGATTTTATTTACACAGACTATAGACCTCATACATTTTACAACTCAACTTGTGCCTGCGCGTCACACATGCGCAATCAGCACCTTCTTCGTTTACATTTTTAGTGTAGAACCTTCATGTCATGCCCACTCGTGTTCATTTGAATAAATGTCTATTATTTTAAAACTCTCGCATTGAGTCTACTGCCATAAGCTCTGCTACACTCTCCCTGCCTGTGACAACGCCTACCAGAAATCGTATAGGGTACCTGCCAATGGGCGGACACACCAATCATCCCATAGCGCATAACAAGGTGAACCACGTATCTGGTGAGCTGGGATAAAGTGGTGAGCATATCACCGCAATGCACAATTAGTACTACAAGGACCTTGGGCATACCACCCGATTCCACTGGATCTAACCTGAAAAGACGTAAAAAGAGTAGGCATACTACTCAAATGCAATTAGCCACTCTAAGTCCATGTACGAAAATAACAAAGTGCATGAGTGTTCCTTCATTAGGCTCATGAATCAATGTTGAAATAATTCTAGAAAAGTGTGAAATATTTCAATGACAGAGAAAAACATTATTAAAACATTAAAACTATATAGTAGTTACATTAAAACTATATAGTAGTTACATGATAAGTTACACTCACTAGTGCATTTAAGTAGTTCTTCAAAATACTTCTTAAATGAAGTATAGATTTGAATGTGATCAAAAAGATATTTAAAATTTTTAGATTTAAAACAACTTGGGGAGTGTCAAAATTTTTTAGAACTACTAACTCCAAAGAAATATAGCTCTCTCTCTTTCTAGATCTTAAAAATCAAATTAAACTATTAAGAACTAATTTTACTTAACTAATTACTTAAGAATTAATTAATTAAGTAATAATTTTGGCATTTACCGTTTGTTAATCTATTAGATATAAAAAAGGGAAGATCTGGGGTTCTTCCCTAATAATGAAATTTAACTCTCAATATTTTCTTACGGGAATATAATTGTAAGGCAGGATATTCAGTCAGCAATACTTCCCCCACCAAAAGCCTTCAAGAATGGGTCTATTTTAGGAAAATACCTATTTTTACATTGAAGTCTCAAACAGTTGAAGAATTCCATACAGCAGTGTTTCTCAACCGGGGCCGGGGGTACGCTGAGAGCTTAAGGGGTACGTCATGAATTATTTTATTTTTCAAGTTTTTTTTGTAGCCTTTTCTTTTTACTATTATAAATTCCCAAACATTTTGACAACAATCAAAACCGAATCCTGCCCAATCAAAAATCATTTTTTTTTTATCTTTAAAAAACTCCTTCCTCCTATCATTCAATATTTCATGGATATTTTTATCATCTTGCCAACTTTTTTTGTATTTATTTTTTAATGTGTTTCACGTAATTAAAACAAGAAAAATAGATTTAAAAAAAAAATAACGAATGAATAAGATTGAAAAACTAGGTTATAGGTTTGTTATATACCTCGTTGGGCGCTTGCCTGTAGTTGATCCATTTAATTTGTATTTGTAAGTATGTTTTTTCGATTATAGCATGTGTAGTATATTTACTAATATATTTAAACCAGTGGTTCCCAAAGTGGGTGGTACCACTCCCAAGGGGCGTGGATGAGTGAATAGGAAAATGGGGGGTGTTATTAGGGTAAAAAGGGGCGTTGACTGACAGCGTCAACAGAGAAAAACTACTCGAGGCCATGTTGGAGTTTAACATCCCAAAGAAGCTGATCAGTCTCACAAGAATGACTCTCAAAAGAGTCTCATGCAGAATAAAAATCTCATCAAGTCTCTCTGAACCATTCTTCACAGGAAAAAGGCCTGAGACAGGGCGATTCCCTTTCTTGCTTGCTATTTAACATAGCTCTAGAAAAGGCCATTAGAGACTCTAATATCAACACAAATTAATTATAATTGGAGCGACATCCCTGAAACTTTCCCATTTGGCATAGTTTAATCCGTAGAGATAGTAGAGTAGACTTGTCTGAAGCGAGCCAAACTTCGCACGCTCTGCTCTTTCTGGAGAGGCGATATTTACGTTCAATAAACTAACTCACTGATCTTTATCATATGAAATTTTTAGTTTTACATCAAAGGACATCTTTTTTGAGAACTTACTTCTGAAAAATTCGAAAATTATTCGTTTCAACCACCATTATTGGTATTGAGCGTTTTTGAGCGAAATGACCCTACTTCTCTCCTTAAAATTAGAAAATAGGTCTTTTCCGGTGCACTTAAAAAGTAAAAATTATTTTATCCTGTCTAAATAAGTTCTAAATAACATATATTACCCAGTTTTAACACATGTGAAAACTCAAAAATATTTTTTAAAAAATTCTGAAAAAAAGACAATTTTTTCCACTTTTTTTCAACTTTAGGGCCCTATAGGTACCCCTTAAAACTAACTCAGGGGAATGAAACTGTGTACACTATCTATTGGGACCCTATGGAATAGGAAAAGCCTTAGAGAGTTTGGTTTTTTATATTTTAAGACATCTTTATATCGCCATATTGTATAAAAGGTAGAGCAAAAGTCTTAAAAACTTAATTGTGAAATATATCAAAAACTAGAGCTGATGAGCAAAAATGGATGCCATATTCTTAATCAGGAGGTCAAATATATACAAAATCAGCTTTAATATTCCAGCCACCAAAAAAAAAGTTTTTCTTTTTTGTAGACCAGTGTTATCTTTGCGCTTCTGAGCTAAACAGTCAGTACAAAAAATAAAGAACACTAACCAAGCTACAAAAAAGTCCATTGAAACTTTTCTCTCAGAAGCATAGTTTCGCCGATGGAGCACGTTGAAAAAGGGTCTATTTTCGTTCGATTGGTAGGAAATCCAAAAAATGTCACTAGTATCGCCAAAAAGTCGCATTTTTTGGAACATAATACTTTAAAAACTGCTCTAATAATATTCTTCATCAAATCAACCATCTAAAAACTCCAATGATGATTAACTAAATGCATTTTCGTTGCGAGATTCCTCTTACTTGCGAAAGTTCTATAGGAGATTATAGTATTTCGATAACTATGTTGCTTCATCGAGATTACATGCAAAAGGTTTCTTTTGACTGTTTTGTATGTTTTTGGGGGTGCTGAATCCGAATCTGAGGTTTGCGATCAAAATTTCGTGACGGAAGATTGTGAAAATTCGAAAAAATGGCAAAAATTCGCCCCTTTTTTTCGTTTTCTGCCCCTAGAACGTAACCTTTGCACTTCTGAGAAAAACAGGCAATACAAAAATAAAGAACACAAACCAAGCCACAAAAAAGGCAATTGAAACTTTTCTCTCAGATGAAGGGTTGAGAAGCTTGAGAACGCTTATAATTGGGAAGTTTTTGTTCGATTGGAGGGAAAATCCAAAAAATGTCACTCGTATTACCGAAAAGTGGCCGATATGAAACAGGATACTATTAGAACCACTTTAATAATATGCTATGTACATGCAATTAATTTCTTCATACTCCAATGATAATTAATTAAATGTACGATAAATTAATGTTGAGCTATTTTACACCAATTTCAATAAATCCAGTAAAAAGTTTTATCTGATGAAACTTTTTAGAAAAACATCTACTTAAAAATGAAAAATTATGTCCAAGTGATTAAATTACTTTCATCCATGCACTTTTCTTAACTTCAAGGGTCCTATAAACTATTCAGAATGTTTCTTTTAGTAATGTTGTGTTATAACTCAATTAGGGGTGTTATACTAATATATTTCTCCTAGAAATGTTAGCTTCATATAGTCTGCACTTTCGTTACACAAATTGGTACGTGGAGTACAATTAGTTATTCCAAAAGTTACATAACATTCAATTGATGTACCTATTTTCATTATTTATATTACACATCATTTGGATAAAGTCCTTAACATTGAGCAATGAGCATATTGCAAAAATATCCATTTCTTGATATGGCTCGTATTTTATAAGGACTTTTGCCTCTCACCGAAGTAAAATAGCTCAACATTAATTAATTGTTCATTTAATTAATTATCATTGGAGTATGAAGAAATTAATTGCATGTACTTTGCATATTATTAAAGTGGTTCTAATAGTATCCTGTTTCATAACGGCCACTTTTCGGTAATACGAGTGACATTTTTTGGATTTTCCCGCCAATCGAACAAAAACTTCCCAATTATAAGCGTTCTCAAGCTTCTAAACCCTTCATCTGAGAGAAAAGTTTTAATTGCCTTTTTTGTGGCTTGGTTTGTGTTCTTTATTTTTGTATTGCCTGTTTTTCTCAGAAGTGCAAAGGTTACGTTCTAGGGGCAGAAAACGAAAAAAAGGGGCGAATTTTTGCCATTTTTTCGAATTTTCACAATCTTCCGTCACGAAATTTTGTTCGCAAACCTCAGATTCGGATTCAGCACCCCCAAAAACATACAAAACAGTCAAAAGAAACCTTTTGTATGTAATCTCGATGAAGCAACATAGTTATCGAAATACTATAATCTCCTATAGAACTTTCGCAAGTAAGAGGAATCTCGCAACGAAAATGCATTTAGTTAATCATCATTGGAGTTTTTAGATGGTTGATTTGATGAAGAATATTATTAGAGCAGTTTTTAAAGTATTATGTTCCAAAAAATGCGACTTTTTGGCGATACTAGGGACATTTTTTGGATTTCCTACCAATCGAACGAAAATAGACCCTTTTTCAACGTGCTCCATCGGCGAAACTATGCTTCTGAGAGAAAAGTTTCAATGGACTTTTTTGTAGCTTGGTTAGTGTTCTTTATTTTTTGTATTGACTGTTTAGCTCAGAAGCGCAAAGATAATGTTCTAGGGGCAGAAAACGAAAAAAAGGGGCGAATTTTCGCCATTTTTTCGAATTTTCACAATGTTCCGTCACGAAATTTTGTTCGCAAACCTCCAGATTCGGATTCAGCACCCCAAAAAACATTCAGATAGCGAAAAATATCTACTACCCCAAAATTTTCCCAAAATGGTCTGATTTGAGCACAATTTGACTGGACTATATCCTTAGATATAAATTGCACCACAATAGGCTTCGGTTTCTCCTTGTTGTAACTGGGCACTCGATGGGCTGCTAAAATATTATTCATCATCTTAGTATTCGAAACTTCTTCCATCTTTGTGAGAACATCTCTAATTTCTTCATGATCGCTTTCAGGCAGATTCGCGATTTCCAAATTTGTTCTTCTGGAATATTGTTTAAATTCGACTACAGCAAATTTGAGCTCTTTGACTTCATTTTTAATTTCTACGTTTTCCTTTGTAAGTAGATCGTTACTAGCTTGTAAATTTTTAATCGTACTCCTTAATTCCCCAATTTCAGTCTTCAGATCATTTATCAAGGAATTATTGAATTCAATGGAATTTCCCAGATTATCACACTTTGATGTAATTAGATCTCTTATTTCTTTAAGTTGTAGCTGCATAGATACTGGAGAATCGTCATCTTCATCTGCGTCATGACTGGTGGTGGAGGCACTTCTTGTCTTTCTTGTACTATCTTTTCGACAAGCTACACACATCCATTTTGACTTTTTTCCAGGTGTAAGTTTGCTGAAAGCAGCCTCCGACAAACCACCGCACGTAAAATGATAACAACATTTGCACTTTCCAGAACAAGTCAAAGCAGCTGATTCACTCACTACCTCCCGGCACGCAATGCATTTCAGTTGAGACATGACTTCAAGAAGCAAATATTTGAAGCATAAAATGTTTATAGTGCCTATTTACACTTTGTAGTTAATTATTTTATTAATTTTTATCTAAATTTGATATATTTACACTAAAATATAGCTTTTAATGAGAGCACAGATAAAAAACGTCAACAACAACTTTGCCAGCTGTTGCCAAAAAAACATTTTGCAATTTGTGTAACAAAATTTAATTTAATTTTCATAATACATTATGACAACACTTAAAACATTTTAAACTTACTGTTAATGTTTCTAGAATATTTTGAAAGATTAATAAGACTTATTCTCTGACTTATCTTATGACATTCCCTCTGAATTATTAAGACACATTAAATGCATGGTATCCCAGAAGATTTATAAGTGCGACCTGAATCGTCACCAAACATAATTAAAAATATCATGTTTCACAAATAAAGACAAAAATTTCAAATTTTTTAAAAGTTTAAAATAATAATAATGCAATAGTTTCGGTTTCGCTTCATTCCCGAATAAAATACGATGATTTACTGAAAATAGGACGTGTAAATAAGAGGCTAATAGCTAAAATATTTGTTTTTCATAGATGAAATTTGACTTTTTGTAGTTTTCTGTAAACTTGGGCAAAAATTTCCCCACAGAGCTTTCAAAATTTCCTCCGAACATCGTTCGGGCGTTCGGACATATTCTGCACCCCTGCACAAAGGGCCGGAGCCAGCGGGGGGGGGGGCACGCTACCTCTACTGCATATATAGGGGTGAGGAAAATTTACCTTGTTATAATTTAAATTCCCTCCCCTTTCTCTAGAAACGGACCATCAAGTGGGAAGATTTTTGCCCCTCGGCTTTTGAGGTGAGGAGCCAAGGAATATTGTTAAGTAACGAATAATTTAAACTGCTGCGTAGGGCATTATTATCATCCCTTTCATATGTGTTTTATTTTTTCCATTCTCTCCAGAAGCGGGCAATCAAGTGGGATGATTCCTGCCCCTTCAGTTTTTGAGGTGAGGGGGCGAAGCATAATATTTTTATTGAGGAAAAGTTTAAACTACTGCGAAGGAACATTTTCACCCATCCATCTCATAATATTATGTATGTGCTTATTTCCTTCACCTCTCTCATTAATTGGGAAGATTCTTGCCCCCCCCCCAGTTTCAGAGGTGAAAGGGCCAAGAATAATGTTTTGCAAAATGAAAAATTTAAACTTGTGCGAAAGACAGTTAGCGTCCATCTCATATGTGCTTAATTCCTTCCCCTCTCTCCAGAAGCAAATGGGGAAATTCTGGCCCTTTTCCTGGAAATTTTAAGGTGGAATATGATACTTGAATTATAAGTGTGTTAGTATTTGTATTCCCATAGTAAGAAAACCTAAGTGGGGAAATATATTTAATCTTTTACAAAACTAAAATCTAATTTTTTTAAAACAACTAGTTTTTTTCCTAGGAAGTGTGGAAAAAAATAAAAAGAACAAAATTTGCAACACTGGGAAATACGGACACTCTGGTTCGTCAGTCCCAGGAAAGTGGGATTGGTTACTGCAATATAAAACGAAAAACTTGAAAATTATTGAAATAAAACTTGATTTTCATATGAAACTGAGCTAGAGAGTTTCACCTCTTCTGAATTCGTTGGAATATATTCACTATTAATTTTACTTTGTTTAATTTTGCCCTTTTTTTCGTACTGTCAATATATCTAGTACCTTTATTGAGGTAAATGTAGTTAAATGATGGAAAGGGTATTCCCCTAAATTATCTTTTAAAAAAACTGCTCTTTGAATTGTGTCGGAACGGAATTTCTTCAAATGCAGATTTTGCAAACTTAAATACTTATAAACAAAACTAAGAAACCCCCCAAATCACAAAAACCATTTACTCAGGCCCCTGACATTGTGCTCCCCAAAGTGGTTTCAAATGAGATAAAACACTAGTTTAAAGGGGAAAATTTAAATATTTTCCTGGGGGAGGACCCCCAGCCCCAGTAGCGGATTTCTAAATAGGCTAGCTAGGCTGCAGCCTACGGCGGCAAATTTTCGACGGCGGAATTTTTTTTTCGATAAAAAAAGAGAAGAAAAAGGAAACACAAGCACTGGAAAGACGGTGAACGCTCTTTTCAGATATGATAAGCACAATTCCAACCCCCCACCCACAAGTTTTGAGTAGTTTGTTTCAGTAAAGTAACAAATTTATTATTCATTGCTTTAGACCAGGGGGGGTCTCCAAACTACGCAGGCCAGATGCGGCCCGCGAGGCCCTCTCACAACCGGCCCGTGGATACCCTTCTATCTACGAAAAAAATTACAGATATGTGGTAAGTAACAGATCTCTTATCCGTGTCCCGAAAATCCGTAATGTTTAAAAATCCGTTAAGGTTTTCAGGAAATAAGGTTTTCCGAATCCGCGCTCGGAAGGGATTCGGCGTTTCCCGTGTCCGCTCGGTCCGCTTCCCCTCCCGTTTCCGCGTCCCGCCCTTTGTCCAGCAGGAGGAGCGCCGAGACCTCGGAATGCGGACGGAGTATTGTTTCTTATCAGTGAAAGGGAGAGGAGAGCAATTTGAAAGGGACCAATCGGATGCATTTTTCGTTCTAGGAATACTGCGAATGCGATTGAAAGAGGGAAAGCCGGTGCCGAATGCATCGTTTTCATGCAGTAGACCTGATTTTCGAGAGAGCGTATTAGTTTAGATTTGTTCCCGTTGCAATACGATTAAAATTTAACTTTCAGCGATGTGAATGTGTTAACTACGAGGCAGCAGACGATCAGGAGGATTGTTTATTTCTCCTTTTGAGAAGGGGAAATGGGGAGGGAGGGGGATTTTTCTTTTCACTCTCGCGCGGCTCCGCAGATCTGCATATTTTCGTAACGATACACACAATTCTGTTAATGCGGTCTTTTGGAGCTTTTCTTCGGGAAAATGTTCAAAAAATTCGGAAATCCGAGATGATGCCGGTCACAAGCTTTACGGATAAGAGGTCCGTTCAAGTATAATCAATTAAATAAAATATCCAAGATGTTAAAGTAAAAGATTAAATAAAAAATCCAGGATCCCCCAAAATTCAGATTTAGGGTACCAAAATGAGTTGAAACCAGTGGCGTGCGGAGACATTTTTCTCAGGGCAAGCAATCTGGTATATTTCTTGTAATTTTTTTTTTTAAATTTCGGATGGTTGTTGCAGTTACAGAGACTAATACAGGTCAATTTTGGCACCGTTTATCGTCACCTTCACAAAAAATGTACTAACAAAAACGGCACCTTCACAAAAATTATTATTAAATTATACGAATATCTTGTATTTAATTAAGTATTGAAGTTTATATAAAATTGAAGAAAAAAGTAATTTAAAGCAGCTTTCATTAATTTTATAGTTTTCATTAAAAATATTAACTATATAAGTATAAAAAATTTCACAAAAATTAAAAAACTGTTATAATTTTTCACCAAAATTAAATTGCCGTGAAAATTTTTCAGAAAAATGGGGGTTTGTTAAGTTTAAAATCCTAGATTGGTCCCTTGTCTAATATGCAGCAAGACATCGTTTAACGTTTACTTGTTCATCCGATAGATGGCTCTGCAAATCATAGAAAGCAAAATCCAGATTGCTTACAGGTGAAAAATTAAAATGACGACTTTTTTCCTTTAAACACTCATTAAAAACTCAATCAAGATCAATTAGAGTTTAAGCAGCAAGTACTTGCAAATTCTACCAAAGGGTTTCTCCAATTCACACTTTAAAAGCTTCGAAAAAAATTAACTTCTGAAGTACAGAAAACCACGGGACGGCAGAAGCAATTCTCGAAATGCTTACAATTCAATATAAGGGGAGAAGGAGAAGAGGGCACTGCGCTGTTTCTCCCGCGCGCTGGAAAAGACGGTGACTCATTACTATGTGAGCGCCTTTAGTGAACTCTCTTCGAGCCAACCCGGCACCGTATGGTTAGGTTACATACAGAAAGAGCGAAGATATAAAAATAATATCGCAAAATAAAATTTTAAATACTTGGTGTGGAATTTTAAAGAAAAGCTTCATATTTTTTGGCAAGCAATGCTTACATTGCTTATATGGACGGCACGCCACTGGTTGAAACCCAGTTTTTTTAAGGTCAAATTTCCAAAAATTTTGTGAGGGAGGACCCCCAGACCCGCTTACTCTACTATGAACTCAATTAATCCCATTCATTTCATATTAAGTTCAGCAAAATGATAATCCTACTTAGAAATGCATTAAAAAGGTACATTGAACCTATTAAATATGCATAAGAGGGGGTTAGGGATAATTTTAGGTCTCGTTCTAGTCCAGCTTTTGGCCTAATAATAACTTAATTTTCTTAGAGGATATTTGGGCCCCTTCCGAAATAAATTTATATATACTCTACTGAGATCCAAGATGTTAAAAAAACATTTAAAATTTATTTTTCTTTCAACGAATCACTAGATACGCGTGTGCATATTTTAAATTTAAATGTTTCTTTCTCTTTTGTAAATAATAATAATTGTGATTTAATGGTAAGATTGTTACTTGATTGTTCTTTCAAAACATAATTGTGAACCCCCATTTGAACTACCCACAAGTCGCCACTGATTTTGATTCTTTTTTATTTGGACCTCGAGTATAAAGTCGGCCCCCAAACTTCTGTTTAATATTTAATGCGGTCCTAGGCTGAAAAGTTTCCCATGCTTTAGATTTTAGACGAATATTATATACTTAATTGTTGCTTATTAGGCTAATTTTTGAACTTTGTGGACATGCGTGCTTTTTATGCAATTAATCAAAATATGTCTTCCGTTATGATGTATTCAAATATCAAGTTCTTAATGAATTAAACAAACACGAATAGGTTTTTTATAAAAAAATCCAAGGGGTCTTTTTAGAGCATTAATAAACCAACTGGTTTTAAAATGCATATTTAAATATTCGGTGCTTAATATTAAAAAAACAAATGGGTATTCTATGAAAAAATCAAGGAGTCTTTTTAAAGCATTAAAAACCCAACTGGTTTTATAAATGATAATACATATTTAATTATCCAGAGCTTAATGGATTAAAAAAACAAATAAAGGTTTTTTATATAAAAAAACGTCTTTTTAGACTTTAGTTAGAGCATTATAAACCAACTGGTTTTATAATGCATAGTATTTAAATATCTGGTGCTTAATGGATAAAAAACCCAATTGGGTTTTATGATGCATTCAAATATTAATTTAGTTCTTAATGAATTAAAAACACATAGGTATTTGAAATTTCAACCCTCGTGTCTACTTTTCCACGGAATTGCCCTTTTTGAATCAGGTATAATTCAAAATTACCACTATTTAAATTAATGATACTCGTGAAAAGATTGCAACACTTTTTTTAAGAGTACTTATTATTATAAAATGGGTTCAGATACTTTATTAAAATTAACCACAATATAAATAAAAAAGAAATTTGATTCACAATAGCTTCCAGAATCTATAGATTTTTTTTATATTATGGGAAATGCGAAATAATGTGTTAATAGTGTACAGAGGTGGTCCATAACAGAAGTTAGGGTTGTTTTTTAAGATAAGGGACTTGAGTCGCAGGGAAGAAGCACTCATGCACGTAAAGAAAATGAGAAATTGACCCCATTGGGTACTCACAGACGCCTACAGGTTGGGCTTCAGTAGCCATTGTTGTCGGATTGAGAGCGAAGGTCATTCATTTCACACATCTTCGAGTAGGAGCTGTAGGAAAACATAGTTAGATGCACGTTAACACTTATTAAAACATGTAGATTCCGGATTTAAGAAAAAATCGCCGATAATAACCAATAATCCGTATTATTTCCCTTTTAAAATCGATAACAAACTTCATGGTATGCTCACAGATAAAAATCATTTTACAAAAGCAATTGATTGTTTTCCTACATAACAAGAATCAAGGTTAATAAAAACTTACCAACTGGCATGATCATAGGCTAATAACGGTCAACCCTAGACAAATAGCGACAAACCAGAAACACACCGCCGCCGGCAAACTGAACATTCGATTTTGAATATCCGCATACGGGGGCGAGCGGAAGTAAACAAAAGAGGAATTCCTTTATTTTTTGGGGGGAGACCGTTGGAGTGTAGACAGAAAGTCTGGAGGAATCTTTGATACACCAAAAATGGGTTAAAATCTATGGTAATTCAGCATGCATGGGGGTAAAATAAGAATGGGATTTTGTGTTAGTGTAATGTTAATGTGACCAGGTTAATTTTTCAATCTAATAAAAAGAGGTACATTTCACTGACGAAGGGAGGTTAAAAATATTTTTCAGGTGTTCAATATTTCATCAATGAAACGGGAGATTTTAAATCTCATTTGGCAATAAATTTTACATGAAATACATTCGTAAACTTTTTATTTCGGAACGAGGGTAAACCTTTATAAACACTGATTGAACCACTGAACACCTAAAATTGGCGGCTCGCAACTAGTCATTCCCCATTGCATTTCTATTGGTGACGAAACACCAATTTTAATTACACAAACTATAATCAGGTAAATAACGTTTTTAAGACCATTAAAAGATGTTTTATTTAAACTTCGTATTAAGTTTTAAGAATTTTAGAGTAGAGGAAGTAGGTAGTGTACCCTATAACTATAGACGTTAAACAAAATATTCTCTCTAAAATAAATTACCTTTTTAGTGTAAGTAATGATTAATGAATTAATCAAGCGCATAAACCTGGAGGACCACATTCAAACAAAACAAACGGCAAATGATCCAGTTTTAGTATACAATAATACAATACAGCATGCAATTCATTCATTCAAATAATAGAAAAATACACTAATTAAAAATTGATGTGGCTGAACATACCTTATCTAGATGAGTGACCAAAGGACGCACGAAACGGTTGGCGTGTTGGCGACAATCTCCAACTCCAACTGTCAACTGAATAAAACACCCCAACGTCCCGAAGACTGTAAACTAAACAAACCTAGCCATTGGCTACCGGCCGGAGAGACACTTGCAACTTCCCTCCCCCTTTTCCCCGAACCCCACATAGCTCTCTCTCTCCCTTGTTTGTCTTTCCGTGGGGGAGGTCGTTTGGGAAGCTGTCAACCCCTTGATCTTCTCGAAGGTCACGAAAAGAACACATGCAGAAACACACGTCGGTTCGCCTTGTAAAGGAATGGGAAAAAGCAAATCCTAATTACAATATATAAAATAATATTATTTAGGATCGTTACCTGGGGATTGAATAAGTTAATTGCGAGTTAGATTTACTTTTAATATCATTTATGAAGAGCATCTGTAAATGGTTTCAAAGCAACGCTACAAATGTTTTTAGCTCTAGAACAGGGGTTTCCAACTTCCAAGTACTCGAGGACCGCAATCGAATTCACAAATCAAGTGATAAAGGTTCACCTCCAGTGTTTCCCAACCTTTTTCGGTCCATGCCCCACCAAAGCCTTTCTAAATTTTTCATGCCCCCCATGTCCTATATTTTTTTGAAAATCCTTCTTGAAAAGTTAATAAAACCTGGTGGTCCATACCCCACCTGGGGGGGGGGGGCAATTTGGTTGAAAATTTTTAAATTGCCCCCCTAAAAATTCCTTATATTGCGCCCCACGTTGGGAAACACTGACCTAAGCCTTTCGTGCTACGCTCAGGGGTAATTTCAGGGTATAGAATACAAACTCCCTCTCAAATCCTCAAACTTTTAATTTTTCACCAAAGAAAAAATAACGACCATAGCTACTCCATTATCAAAAAGGGATTCGGGGGTCCTCCCCGAAAATTTTTAAAATTTTAGTATGTTAAAAAGTGTTCTGAAGCTATTTTTTAGGGGGTTTCAGGGAGCTTCGCGGGCCGCCAGTTGGAAACCCCTGCTCTAGAAAATGATCACAGTGATTGTCAAAATTTGAATACTAGTTCAGATGTATTTTGTTCAGGAAAAAGTTCATGGGATTGCATTTTTTAAGGAAGGAGATTATTTTTAAAAAATCTAATTGGGGTTGTGTAACCCCATAAATGTGAGCATCTGGATTATTCAGCAGTGGCGGATTTCAAAATGTGCCGCCTATAGGCTGAACCAAAAATGTCCGCCTATTCACTGTAAAAAAATTCCCTTAAAATTTACGGTTTTAAACTGGCAGCTGGGTTGGTTGGGTAATACGTAAAAATTACGAAGTAAATCCATAAAAACGATGGTGTTTTACCATTTTAATCCATGTTTTTTGTTTTACAAGGTAAAATACTGTTGTTTTTATGGATTTACTTCGTAATTTTTACGGTTTTCCACAACCAACCCAGCTGCCAGTTAAAATTCGTAAATTTTACGGGATTTTTTTTACAGTGTGCACATAATGTCAAAATTTTACTATCTTAGCTGCAAGTAAAAATGGGGGTCTGTGGGTCAGCTGCAGATTTTTTTTTTAATTGGCCTATAAAAGTAGTGATTTAGTTGATTTTGAGACCCTTTGGGTAACATTTGAAGAGAACGGTTCCTTGTACACCGCACAATTTTCAAGGTAAAAAAAATTATAAATAGACGTTAAAATTTCGATGGGGCTGGGGGTCCACCCCCAGGAAATTTTAAAAATTTTCCCCTTTAAACTAGTGTATTATCTCATTTGAAACCACTTTGGGGAACACGCAAAGGGAACCGTTTCTTGTAAGCGACAGAATTTCCAAAGGAAAAACACTATGTAACAGACTTCAAAATTGTGGAGGGGGTTTGGGGGTTCTCCCTCAAAAAAAAAAAATTTGAAATTTGATCCTCAAAATTGTGTTTTAAGTCCTTTTGAGACTTTTTGAAGTCTTTCTTTTGACTCTTCTCCATGACAATTTTTTATATGTTCCGCGGACCGAAACAAATGGAGAGGTGGGCTGGAGGTTGCCCATATGTGGTCTAAAGAAAGCATAGAATAATAGATTTGTTCAGTGGCGGATCTAGAACTTGAGCAAGGGGGGGGCTAACTTAATCTGATTGAGGTTGATAATGAAGTACGAGGCGTGCTTTTTACAATATTCATTAATGTCTTAAATATTGAGGGTAGTGTTGAATTGTAAATTGTATTGTTAAATATAACTAATTAATTAGTAATTAAATTAGTTAATAATTAAATATGTATCAAAATTAATATTAAAATAAGGGTGTGCCAACCGGGAGGCTTTTTACGATGATTTGAGTCAAATACTTTTTTCCAAGAATATAGATCAAATGTGAATTTTCGTGCACTTAATTTCAATGTTTAGTGAATAATATCCATCCCGAAGCATAAGGGGGGTTTGGGGGAACCTCCCCCAAGAAATGTTTTGAAATTTTGACTTTAAAAAGTTGTGTTTTGACTCATTTTTGGTCATTTGGGACCCTTTGAGTGACACAGAAATTAGGTTCAATTTCCAAATTTAAGTGCTAAACAAATTCCAATTTTTAAATATAAGCATAACAAAACAAAAGAGTATGGAAGATATTTTAAAAATGAGGTTTTAAAACTAAAATAAAATTAATCATAAAAGAATTATTTTTTGAGGATAAAAGTAAAATAATTGCAATTTAACAGAGAGAGAAAAACTACGCATCGTTGAAAAGTGCATTTTGTATCATAGTTCTTTCGTGTAATCGTGTTGACGAAATATACTAATAATCACGCGTCCACAATTTTTCAAACAAACAATACAGTAAAAACATATTTTGCAGTGTTAAAATGGCACTTACCTGTTCTGGAGAAGTATCAGTACTAGATCCAAGATTAGGCCTTTTAGGATTTGATGGCCTTTCCCTTGAACTCTCTGGTAACTTGTCATTTTTATTTTTAGTGAAGTAATCCGTTAACGTGCGTTTCATGTTGAATATAATTTAAATAAAATTTAAAAATCGCTCGCCATCATAATGCTTAGCAAGAATGCCGGATTAAAACAAACAGACAAATGTACAAATGGAGGGTAGCTGTAACGGTGACGTACCACGGCCAGCCGGATGACCATACCTTGTTACTTTATATACCTTGGACCCGGTCAGTTTTATCACCGCGATCTCATTGAGGTAGTTAAAAACCCCCTCTACAAACAACGAGGGGGAGGGGGTAAAAGTGGGCGGGAGTGATAGTGGAAAAGGGGTCTCCTCTCCGTTCCCACAAAAAACAGGAAATTAGCCCCCAGCAAGCTGTCAACCTGTTTGGTCATGCAGCCAAATGATTTATCTCTAAATTTCTTTCTCGAATGCCGCGTCCAGTCTAGCCATGTGGACCACAGATATCTTAAAACAACATTGCAATACTTTGGGAAAGAACTTCACAAAACGAGACTCCGCAGTTCCTACATTTTCCTCGTGTACGTGAATGCTCTTTTGCTAAATATATCAAAACATTTGGGGGGGGGCTAGTGCTTAGTAGGAAATAAAGGTCATTATTGGGAATTAAATGAGGGAATTGCACGTTTTTTTTAAATTTTATTATGATAGAGGATGAAAATCCATGAAAAATGACTTAAAAATTATTGAAATCGGAAAACTATTCCCCAAGATATTAATTTTTAAAATGTCGTTTCCGGAATTGGCGGGAAAAACAGTAATTTCGTTATGGCTGCTGTGTGACGTCACAGCGCTTGGATCCACTTGGACCCGCTATGTTATTGTATGCTTAGCTTGCTTCATTCTGCTATTCTTCACAAAGTTTTAACTAAAAACTATGATATTTTTAAGACACATACAGATATTTTTTATAAAAAGATTGGCATTTTGTTTTTCAAAAAATATTAATTGGTTTTGGAATTATTAGGATTCAAATTTTTTCTTTTTCTGGCCGTTCACTAGAGAAAACAGACGAGTTTTATGCGTGTTTTGGTTTTATGATAAGTCTGATTTCTTTTATTTTCAACAATTCACTAGTTTCGACGGCGCTGTGACGTCAAATCCCGTTTTTTGATCAAAAGACTTTACTAGTGTTTTGTCAAAACTAAAATCGAAATTTAAGTTATATAAAACATATTTTTGAACTTTAAAATCTGATATTTGAGAGTTTTAAACTATAACGTATCAAAAAAGTGTAAAATTAAGCAAATCCCTCACCTATGCAATTCCCTCATTGCATACATAAAAATGCAAGGGGTCTATAAATCTTGGAGGGAGCAAAAGGTCATTATATCTTTTAAGCTGTGAATCAATTCCATTAAAAAATTCAGAGGGACTCTTTATCTAAAGATCTTGAAGTGGATAAAGTTCATTAAATTGCGAAGAAATGTATCAAAACGCTGGGAGGGGGAGGGGGGGCTAGTGCTTACATGGAGGGGCCGAAAGCTCATCAAGTTGTGAACCATATATATAAAAATGCAAGGGAACTAATGCTTTAAAGCTCATTGAATCCTTTAATTTTCAAATTAAATCTACAAACACGTAGGGGGCTACATGCTTTGTAGGGGCTAAAACTCTTGAACTCCTTAAATATTAGGGAATTGAGAGCAGTGGCGGATCCAGGGGGGCAACAGGCCTTTTGACCCCCCCCCCCTTTGGGCTCAGGTGTATTTTTTAATTAAGTAAGAAAAGGGAAAAATGGAAGAGAGAAGATTGAAAATATTGGAACACTAAATAGAAAACATAGATTTAAGTCTATATGGGAGAGATGGCAGCTGGACCTTGAAAGGATCATTCCGAGAAAAAAAAAACACCCCCTAATTGGTCACACATTGTCACTCTCTCGTCTTGCTCTGAAATTTATGGCTGCTCCTATTCCGGTTTGAAAGGGAAGCAATCCGAACCCCTCTTGTCCCCCGAAGACAAGGAAGTGCGGAACGAATTGGCATGGTAAACCAGATGTGTCCACGATAATGGTTAGGTTGAATGGGATGGTTTATTTTACGATAAACCAACCACTGGATTTGTTACTTTGCTGAATCAAACTACTCAAAACTTCTGGGTGGGGGTTGGGATTTTGGTTACTTGAAAAGAGCGTTCTTCGTCTTTCCAGTGCTTGTGTTTCCTTTCTCTTCTCCTGTTTTTTGCGGAAAAAAAATTCCACCGTCAAAAATTTGCCGCCTATGAAAATTTGCCGCCGTAGGCTTCAGCCTAGCTAGCCTATTTAGAAATCCGCTACTGTTATTCAGTATATATTATTTTGTTCACTGTGTTAAATGGGTAGTGGAGTTCCCCCCCCCCCTTTTAATCATTCAATCCAAAGTAATCTCATGATTTTTGTGCAATGAGTTCGGCGCGGATCCAGCAGAGCTCCAAGGGGAGGGCACTCTTTGAGGATCACCTCCCCCTTTTAAGCAAATGAACAAAATTTTACTTTTCTTATAAATATATCTCCAGATCCCCCCCCATGAAAAATCTGCCCCGGAAAGTTGTAGGGATTTTGACTCAAAATAACTCATTTTTGATCACCACAAGCACTAATGATGAACGAAAAGGTATGAACAATCTGGAGAAAGTGACCCCCTTCCCCTAGACTTAAAAAAGGGGGAAAAAGAAGAGAAAAAAGGGGCAAAAAGAAGAAAAAGTACATCTTTTAAAAAATGATTGAAAAAATTTTATCTTTCAGAATCTACTTTCTTCTTTTTCCTTTTTACGCCTTTTTTCTCTTTTCCCCCTTGTTTCCCTTCCTTTTTCAGCCCAAGGTGGGGTCACTTTCCGGAGTGCCCCCCCCCCCCTGAATCCGTGCCTGGGGCCCTACTACGAGCACATACCGAAAGGCCAAACTAGCGAACGTTATTCGGAGTCACGTGGTCTGTCTCGGGAATTTTCGCTTAGGACTACTACGATGTACCAAAACCTACCGGACCGCTTCCGCGCTACCGAATGGAAAACCAAGTTTCGCCGAGTTTTTCTCCGCCACCTCATCACCGCGTGAATAGGCACTTCCGCTACCGAACGGGCAGTCAAAACAAAACATGGCAGACCAAAACATTTCGTAAAGGTAAGAGTTTTTCATCCTATTAAACGATATGAAATTACCTTCATTGAACAAAATCTATTATGATTTTTGACTAACTATGAAATATGCTATTAATACAGCCATTGAGGATTACAATAGTCTATTGCATTTCCAGCTTCTAGTCTTCTTGATCGTGACAAGTAGTTGCAATCTAGATATAAGTTTGTTTGTTCCTTTTAAAAGCTATTACTTTTTGTTTATTATTAAACTTGGATTTCAAAGGAGTTTAATTTTTTTTGTTGAAAACCTACGAGGTACGGCTGGACTTGAACAAATGTAAACAATGTATGTGTTTGAAACAAATGTAAACAGCAAAAGAGCTATGGTTCGTTCGTAAACATTTAAAAATCTAAGTATCGATTAAAAATTTCTTTAACGCTTTGAAACATTACTTTTTGTTCATTATTATCAAACGCCACTGATTTAAGAACATTTCGAAATCAGTTTTGGTTCTTGTTATCTAAAAATTAAGAGTAAACATAAGCTGTGATCATGCTAGTAACATAAACAAAACAAGCAAATCAAACAGCTAATTGAAAACAGTTTTTCATAGGACAAGATATGAGATGCATGGTTGATAATTTGTACTAATGTGTAGTATGTTGGTTTCGGAACAAATTATTCACTTACTTGACTTAAATGGCAATTTAGCGGGGCAAAATTAACTTTTGATTTGAAGAAAGGGTGCTTACTCATTAACCTGTCAACTGTTCAGCAGCTAAAAAATGGGTAGGCGCACACGGGGAACTTTTGTCACCGTGACTGTTTTGTCCCTATTTTTGTGGCTATGATCGAAAGGTAGACTGCACACGATACGATGTGACGTGTGACAATTCTGTCCGTGGCTAACAAGACAGGGTTGTAAAGAGAGTTATTCTGTCCATACAATTCTATGACCATGTGCATGATGCAGTATTTTTTGGAAAATGTCACATTCCCATTTGCGCCCTCACTTTTTCAAAGTGACAAGGATGGCAGTTGCGAGAGTGACAAAAGTTGCTCGTGTGCACTTACCCTATTGAAGAGTTAATGGGCTTTGATAATGTTTTCGGATTCAGCAGCATAGTCGACATGTTGATTTTATTTGAAAAAATGTATTAGTTTTTCTTGGCACAGCTTTGATAAGAGTCCTCCAGCCGCCATGTTTACCCACAGCTCAAATGTTGATAACACTTAGCATGTTGTTGTGGGAGCTGTATGTAAACATGGTGGCTGGAGGACTCTTATCGAAGCTGTGCCTTTTAGATTTTGAATTAAAGTTAAAAAAATTAATGTGTATACATATTGCGTTTTAGATTTCCTGTGCTCCAATGACGTGAATGACTAGGAAGGATATATGCACTGTTGAATGATTCCTGCGTTTATGGCAATTTTCTCAACTAGTCATCTTTAAAAAGGGGTAATGTACCATTACAACATTTGTCTGGTTATCTTTAAGTACAATTCTAAAAATTGGTAACTAAATACAAATAGTTTCACTGGATATTGCACATAAACTAGTTTTCTTAGAAATTTAACTCCTTAGCCCTTGGCGCGATTAACCGCTGGCATGTGGATAATACACGAGAACTGACATTTAAGGCATTACAATAGACTGACCAACGTTATCACGGTTAACACTTTACGTCGGACCTGGAAAAAGTTTTAACCTTCCCCCGAACCTAATAAAATTTACCCGAACCTATTGTATTGCTCCTATGGAGCTGACAGGGGCTTCCCCCGAACTAGGTTCGGGCACTTCTTCCAGGTCCGCTTTACGTTCTGATCAGAGAATTCTTCAGTAAATAATTGTTATGAAAGTAATGTCATCTTGTTGCTTAATATGGGCTAAGGAAAACATTAAATGGAACACAGTACAGTGTAAACAAACTGCTCGCTGTTGACACAAAATTTATTTTCACCCAATTGGAACAAAATGTCTTTTTAAAGGTACGGAACCTTAAGACCTCATGTATTTAAAGCATTTTCTGTTTTGTTTGCATTTTTATCAATGCTGAATGTGGCCGTAGAATGTAAGATATAAGCTTTTCTACAGTTTTATTCTGAATTAAGTAATTTGACGTAGTATTAAAAGTTGCTGGTAAGATTTTGTTAAATCCAGATTTCTTCAGGAAGGTTACATTTCTAAAAACATGTTTGTTTCTGATTCGGTCTATCCCATTAACTGTGCCGCTGAATCCAAAAACATTATCAAAGCTCATTGAATGTTCTGAAATTGACGGTGATGGGATAGTATATGTCACCGGTGGCGGTAGGCAGTGTTAGAGTTAGCTTTTACTTTTCTTTGTGCCCTCAATAGCTCCACACACACTAGAACAGTTTCTTATCATCAAAAAGTCTTCAGACAATAATTGTTATAAAGGAATATAGTTATCTACTACCTTTACATGGGCTAGGGAAGCCATTAAATTGAAAAGCATAAAGTGTAAACAAACTGCCCACTAGTCACGCGAGATTTCTCTTCGTCCAATCAGAACCAAATGTGTTTTTAGACACAGAACCTTGAGACCTCATGCATAAATAAAAAAATTTTTGTTCTGTTTACATTTTTATCAAAGTTGAATGTTGCCTCATATTGTAAGATTTTAGTTATGTGCTGGTTAGTCAAATTTAAAAATTAATGTGTACACAATATATTTTAGGCTTCTTATGCTCCAAGATGTGGAAAATTGCTGGTTCTTTCATGATTCCCTGCATTTATGGTCTTTTTCTCAACAAAGGAGCAAAGGAGGTAAGTACTTAAAAATTTGGTATATTTATAAATGAAAGAAATCATTAAAATTATAACTTAATCTATAATAGTTTCATCAACCTTTGCAAAGAATTAGATTTTTTATACCATAAGTCCAAGAAGATGCTACATAACCATCTAAATTATCAGTTATTTAATTTTTTTTTTCATTTACAATAAGTACTCAAAAATTCTGAGCAAGAGGTTATAGTCTCACTGCTTGTTATAAGTAGGTTAGAGACAGTTGTAGTATTAATTTTTAAAAAAATTAAATGGTAGCAAGGTTTATCATGAATTACATCATCTGGGGCGGGTTTTTTGTTGTTGCAGTCATAGGTTGGACCCGTTCTAAAAACTGCATTATATAATATACCTTATTCTATTTCACAGGCAATATCTGCGTTCCTCGCACTGCCAGCTGTGCCCAATAATTGTTTGTTATCAAGGACCCAAGAATATATTTTTATATGAATAATTTCTGCAACATTTCATGACCAGTTTAAATAACACACATGAATTCTGCCTTTTCTTCTGTGTGATTTGTAAAACATACTGTTAGCAACATGTTTCATATATGTACATAACTGAATGTTAAACTATTTAATACCATTGATGGGGAAAATTGTATAAAAAAAGGTTTGATTAAAATTGTTATTTTAAAAATATTTTGTATTATTAAAAATATTTGTATATTATGTATTACATTGCCAATAAAGCTGTAGTAGATTAAAATTAGTGTCATAAAGTATTGCTTCTCTAATTGTCAAGTTTTTAAATCTTCAATTAAATTATAAATTTATTTGAGAAGAAATGAGAATGATCATATTATGATACATTTATAATTCTTCATTTGGTATTACACTTGGTTGGTCTAACTTAACTTAATTACTCCCTATTTACATGATATTTTCCTTTAATTAATGTTTTAATACATTATTGCAAGAATAATGTTGTAAGCTTTTATAAGGAATTCCACTGTAAACATTTTAGGTTTTTTAAAAACATAGGAATCAATAAATAATTGTACAGTAAGTAAATTTTACCAATACTTAGTTATTAATGGTGGTAAGTTTATCAAAAATAATGGAAGTAACTTTAATTGCTATTTCCACATTGTTAACCTTAAACCTACTTTCTTTCCCAATAAATAATTTTTTAAACTTATAATTATTTATATGTGTTTTGTAACTTATCCTATGTAACTTTATTTAACATAGTTAAAAGCTTTATATATTGGAATTTCCTAAATTTTATCTGTTTAAATAAGTCGACTGCATAGTTTTAGTTTCAGAATATTGTTTTAGAGTTTACTCTAAAACAAGATTCTGAAAAACTTTATACTTAACTTAAATTTTCTTACAAGAAAATAATGAAATAGGTTTCAGCACTATCTTTTAAGGCTGATACATGTATCAAATCTCAGTGTTACCTAGAATTAAATGGTTCTATTGTGTGGGTTATAGGTGAGTTTAGTAGGGGGATGTTCATAAGTTATGTGATATATTTTTTCCAAATTTTTGAATCCTCCCTATCCTTGGTGGGATTTCACTAAAACCCTTTTTTACTGCTTAAATTCTCACAAGATATTTTCTCTATAACTCTTAAATAAATAAACGTTTATTTCATCTTGTCAGCATGATGCTTAACACAAGAAGATTTTAAAAAAATTAAATGGTAGCAAGGTTTATCATGAATTGTGAAAATCAAAAGAGGTTGTAAGGCCATATATACAGAGGGTCTTGGTGTAAAACTATTTTTTATTGATGGGCAATGCCAATAATAAAACTGAAGAATAAATCATGGTTAACCCTGTTTCTCAATACACACATAAGTGTTTCTATTAAATTTCAGGGTGCAGCAAAGTTTGATAACACTTCAATAATTTTCCAATGTTAAGGAATTTTGTCATTTTGTTGACCACCACATGAAAGCAAAAAATAACATTTTTAAGCTTTTTTCAATTATTTATCTACTCAAAGGTTAGATATAGTTAAGTAATACATTTAAGGGATGATACAAAATATGTGTGTTATAATACACAAGAACTTTCTTTTCTAAGCTTCAATTGAACTAAAAGAATATTAAAAAGGGTTTATAGCAAGGCTTTTGCAATGACTTTTAAACTTAAAATTCCTAAAGAAGGTTATGCAGAAAATGTATTGAATAAATTACTAAAGAATATAAAAAATTTGAGATTTTCAGAATGTTTCTTGAATTGGATGATGAGCATTTTCTATTGTGAATTACATTACAGCACACTTAAAAATATTGAAATCACTATTGACTATTACTGAGGAACTAAACACTTGTTTATCTATATTGTTTTATTAGACTATCTTGCCTGATAAATTAAGATTTTAGTTAACCATGAATATCTTTATTTACGAGCCATCAGAAACTTTAATTTATATAATATATTGATTCCCAGCATTCGAGAACGTCCTTGTTTACATCAACGCAACGCAAATAAGCACAACAATCGTTGTGATTGGTCAATGAGAATCCGCTCTCCCGAGTAAAATAGCCTCGAACTCATAGAGCCCCCCCCTCCTTTCCGCTCGTCTTCGGTACCGAAAAGTGTCGGGCTCGTAGTAGCATTTTTCCTCCCTCACGAATAGAAGTGAATCATTTGCTCACGGATCGACTCGGTACCGAATGGATGTTCGGTATGTGCTCGTAGTAGGGCCCCTGGTATGTACAGGGGTGAGAAAATGGCTACGCCTCTGTGATTTGAAATGTTTAAGCTTTTGATAAGCATGTATCAAAACATGAGTAAGAGCTCTGATATTACATTAAAAAAATAAGGCATCTTACAATTGTTAAATGGGCAAGGAGATTCGTTATATACGTTTATAAAAAAATAAAGGAATATTATAAATAGATGAAGTACACAGCTAAATTAAATTGAAATATCCTCATTGCAGCTTTTCAGAATAATCACTTCAGAGGGTCTTGAACTGAGGGTTTCAAAATGAAACCTTTAGGAAAATACTCTTATTCATTTGTACAGAACTTTACGCTGAGTCGTGTCAATTCTATTATGCAACTTTATATGAAAAGTTTAACGTACCCAAACTTTCTATTAGAGAAGTATTTAAAAAACGAAATTCACTCCAAGGATTTATAAAAGGTTGCGCAATTCTTTTTCCATAATAGTCTAATTTTTTATACCTTGTCATTATAATTTTTGAATTCTTTCAAGGCCTCTTGAGTTGGAAAAAGCCATCCTTTTAAAATCTGAGGATATTTTCTAGAGTATTTTAATTAAAAAAGATATTGATAAACCTGATAAACATTGTATTTTATGTTCAACCTTTCAACCCCATAGAAAAAAGGGTGAATCGGAAGACTTAGTTTTTGCTTTTAATTCCCTTGCAAATTACTGTCAGGGTGAATTTGCATGAATCCCAGAAATGTAATTAATCTCTAAATTCAGATTTATTTTTAAAAGTTCATACACATATATGTAATTTAGTGATTTCAGTTTAGCTATCATGGTTGTTCAAGTTTTGCGTTTTTAAAAGTTATTGAATATAAATTAGATCTTATTGCGTCATCATTTTAGTCTCGGTCAATGAAAATCTCGACGGGGCTGCAAGTTTGACATTCCTGAGTTAAGTGAAACCTTGTTGCGAAATATATTAATTCCTTACGAAAGCTCAAGAAATTCGCTCTTCTGTGGATGCCAACATGTTTCACACAAAGAAACACTTAAAATATGAAGCAAAAGCCGTTCAGTATAAGACACAGCTCACACACAATAAAACAAAAGTACTAGTTCAGTGAAAAAAAAGGACTTCAAAAGATTCGTTCGTATAAATATTTTTCTTTATTCATGTCTCCGAAATGAAAATCGTATTAGTATATAAAAAAAAAGCTTCTATTCACTCGATAAACGGAAATGGAAGAAAATATATAAATATAAATCTCTTTGAAAACTGAAACATTCCATAAACAATAACCACATACCTGTAAGGCTGGGTCGAAATTTTTTTTTTTCGAATTTCGAAAAGAAGGGGGGTCTCAAAAGTTGCGGCTTGGCAATGCTAATGACTAGATTATATATAATCAAAAAATTCCTAAAAATATCTCTTGAGAGATGGAATATTCACACATCAACTGACAAAAATCACCTTGCATCGAAAAAAAATCTCCAAATTTGAAAATTATGCTTACTAATTTCAAACTAGGAGTAAGTAGTACATCCTTTTAAATCAGTGGTTCCCACAGGTGGTCCGTGAGAGTCTTGGGAAGTGGTCCGTGAAGGGGCCACGTGAATTACAAACAATCCAATAAATACAAATTTGAGCGAATTGAACGAGAAAAGATTGAATTATATCCGTGACGATGACTCTCAGCTGAGTAATTTGTGGTGATAATAGTCACCACTTAATTATTAACAATTCTTTTGTGTACTATAAATATTTGAAGTGAAATTAAGAACTCTGAAAATTACTCGGCTACATTTTTGTAGGTCTCGCGCGCACAAATATTTATTTATATCATAACAAAAATTCTTAACTCTTGTGATATAATTAACATTTCCTTAAAATAGAATTATAATTCAGAGCATCATATAAATTTACATGCTTAATTAGGGAAAATAAACTTTTATCTTCCAATTTTGTCAGGGTGAAGGATTTTAAGCTATAAAAGGGTGGTAACAACTGTTTTAAATACTTTAAGTGAAATAAAATTAGCCTTAATAATATTGCCTTATTTTTAGAATCCGATATAAAGACCCAACATGGTGAATTTCTCTGGAAAATCAAAAATTTTGTCAGTCACAAAAGAGAGGCAAAATTAAATTCAAAGTTTTAAAAATGCCCTTTTAGGTATTATACGTTGTCGACAAAAGTTTCTCATCCTTCAAAAATACATCAGGATTCTGATTGTAATGATAGTTTACAATACAGTTTGTTTACCTGGATTATAATTTTAATCACAAACGTCAGGGGACATAATACAGTCGACTCTGCTTAATGTGGTCCCTTTTGTTCAAGAGTAGAATGATAACAATATCCGATTGATAATAATAAAGTGATTTGATACTAGAAAGTTTCAAACAGCAACTCGAGTGTTTGCTTTAAAATCGGAACTATGGAGTCCTAATTGAAGGGTTTAAAACGATTCCTAGTTGGTTTTCTGAAAATTATGCATTCTTTAAGAAAAATATGAGAGTGGAACATACTATTACTAATAAATCAATGACTCCTTTTGTAAGTTTATGTAGTAAGATTGGCCTTCCAACAGGAAAAAGGAGGTTTTTAGGGGGACTTCACCAGATTTTTATAACATTAAACAATGTATTGATTACATAAAACGATACATTTTGCGTTACGAAGCGCCAAAGTTCACAATTTGGGAACATTTTAAAAAGATTTTTTTTTCACTAAAAAGAAATAAAGACACATACTTGTAGATTTTTTTCATTAATTACAAGGGTATGAATAATTTTTGGTAATGTTTGCAAAAAATTTGCAACTTAAATTCTATTTTTAAAAATTCTTCGAACTTAGAGAAAATTGACACTTTTTTCTTCACAGCAAAATAAATTCACTAAAAATTATTTATTCAATTATGCGGAAGTTTTAAATTAGTGAATATGTAAAGCAATAGTTTTGTCTTAAAATCAAACCAAACTGGGGGTCAAAAAAATATAATTTAGAAGGATTTTATAGTTGTATATTTAGAATGTTCCCAAAATGGGAGCTTTCGTAAATGTGTTACTCAATTGGAACTTTCCAGGTTTATTGCTCTTCTATTGAAATTCACACCTGTTTGCTGTTCAGGGGGGCAGTACTGGGTGGGCAGTACCCTTCTGTTTCCTGCCTTTTGTTGCTCAAGGACAGGTGTGTTTATCCCAAAGAGGTGATTTATTGCCTAGTAAGTGTTGAATTATTTACGGTACCACTTCCTATCTTCTGAAGAATAGACAAGGAATGCTATGTAGAATTCTTTATCTAAATTGTAAACTATAAATCCAGTGAGTGCAGATGAGAAACTTTCTTAAATTTCATTTGAATCTGTTCATTTGTTCATCATAATATTTAGACTACTGTGTATAAGAAAAATTATATTCGCATGGATTCTCAGAAGATAACTTAGGTATTTCACCAAATTTTGTTAAAATAACTTACAATAAAAAAATTATAGTGTAAATAATTTTGATTTAGTGAAGCTAGAGAATAAATTCGGCGACGTCTGACTTATATTAGAACGGAGAAAAACAAGGACATTTCAGTAATGATTATTACAGTTACATATAAAATAGATAAGGATGTCCAATAGAAAATTCTTCGAAAAATTATTAAGATAACCTGAATAAAATTCAGAAACAACATAAAAATATTAAAAATCGTTAAAAAAATTATAAAAAAACTATTAAAGCTAAATTTTTCTATTTATACAAACAAATAAAATAATATTCGGGATCGGTCAATTTTGATAATACTAAACGATTCATAACATTAACCACCATGGGACTCCATAATTTATGGGACATCCATAAATTACGTGAGGTGTTTTTTCCAAAATATGGACCCCCCCTCCCCCCTTGGTGAGATTTTGCTGGACCCCCCTCCCCCCACGTGAGATTTACCTACAACTTTTTAAAAATTATTTTCCTTTCTCATACTTAAAAAACAAAGAAAATCGTCTAATTTCTAACTTAAAAAGTTGACGTGAGATTTTAATCGAACCCCCTCCCCCCTTGGTGAGATTTTTCCAAACCCCTCCCCCCCTTTTAGACCTCACGTAATTTATGGATGTCCTCTAAGGGGATCTTAATATAAAAAAAAGCTGTGTTTTGCATACACATGGTTACCTTTAGTTTTCCCATGGACACGACACCAACCAACCAATGGAAAAAAACAATATTTTGACTTTTTGCGTCTAAAGCTAAAGGTGATGGTCTGCAAAACTGCCCTCCTCTTCGATCCGCGCCTCCCCCCTCCCCTGTAGCCGTAGGGTATGGTATGCCAAGTCGCCCCATTTTTTCGGTTAAGAGCATACTAAAATTATAATCCCAGCGTATGTTTTTAGCCCTAAAGGTAACCTCTTCATAGTATAAAAAATTATAGGAAAGAAAATGAAAAAACAGGTGAGAAATACAATGGCATATATCCCTTTAATAACAAAGAATTAGAAAATTTAGCAATGCCACTGATCACTACAATCATATAACAAGCACAACTTAAAAAAGCACTAATAAGGTCAAATAAAATTACAAAAATTTATTTAATTTAAAGACCTTAGCACTTCGTACCCAACACGACACCCCACGCATCAATGGAAACTCGTGCGGGGACAGACACAGCACAGCAGTGTGAACAAAAGGAGGGAGAATCGGTTGAAAACACAACACCCCTACGGTTTCTTGGAAAACACCAGCCAGCCAACCAATTAACCAGGGATGTGGTTCGATGCAGTTGAGAAAGAAATGAAATAGTACACCTAGCAATAAATCTATGCAACGCAACCCCACCGGACGAGAGGGAACGTTCTTATCTCTGCGGGAAAAATCTGCTGCGAATGGGTTCAGAAGTGTTTTCCGACATAGTCCAGTCAACGTAGAACAAAAAAAGGGTGGCTCCGGAAATAATTCATAAAGTTTTGAAATTTGGCACACTTGTTGGGATGGGTCTGGAGGTGTTTCACACAAAAGTCCACTAAATTTGCCCTGGAGGGTTTTCCGCTACGGCCATTTTAGTGGTCAGTTTTTGAAAACGCACGTCGCCAAACCGGCGGTAACGCGCCAATAGTAGAACAACCTGTTTGTACTGGAAACAGCGGGTGCCTCCGGCTGAATGGCGGCTGGTCTGGCGCAGTTCTTGTTTGGCGATCATGGACAATGCGGTAGTATTCTCTAATGATGAGATGCTTAACTAGGATATAATACATTTTTTTTACTCAGATCTCAGAAATAATTTAAGATAATCAATTGAGCTTTGAAAATAAAGTTTTAAGTAATTTTAATAGATTTTTAAGCTAAATACATCAGGCAAAGTAAAACCTGATATTAAACTTATTAGTGTTCCTGACGCTAAACTATATTTTACATGTAGAGATTAACAGCTGTAAATGAATATTTATTTCATATTCTTGCAATTCTCCTTAAACAAGAAAGTATTTCTTGATCATATGAAAAAATGTTTCAAGGGAACTAAAAAATAACGCATTTGTTATAAATACAAATGAATATTTCAATTAATAATGCCCTATAATAATTTCCAAACAATCGTAAGCTGCATGGAAATAATAAAAACAAAATCACTCTTGGAGATAAGTGTAAAAAATACAGTAAATTATATTTTACATGTAGAGATTAACAGCTGTAAATGAATATTTATTTCATATTCTCGCAATTCTCTTTAAATAAGAAAGTATTACTTCATCATATCAAAAAATATTTCAAGGGAACTGAAAATAAACGCTCTGTGATAATTAATGTTCAGATTATTTTGACTAATTTTTTTCTAGTTTATATTGTTTAAATGATTTCAATACAAAAATGGAAAAGTGTGCCCTTTTAATTGTTCAATATTCACAATTCCTGTAGAGTTTTTATGAATATACAGTGTAAACCAAGAATAATAAATGTACAAATAAATTTTCATCTCATAAAGGCCAGTGATATTTTATTATGAACTATCGATAACAACGTAAAACTATATTAGTAAAGGTTTGGTAGCTCAACAGCTGTAAATGAATATTTATTTCATAATCTTGCAATTATCTCTTTATGAAAGAACATATTACTTAATCCTATTAATATTTCAAGGGAACTAAAAATAACGCTTTGTTATAAATACAAATGAATATTTCAATTAAAAAAGCCCCAGAGTAATTTCCAAACTATCGTATTCAGTATATTAATAAAATAAAAATTTATGGAGAAAATAAGTGTTAAAAATATCCCTGAAAAGTATAACAGTAAAATGCTTTCCTGAAAGATTTGTTGTACAAAGTTATTTTCTTTGTTCCAAAATTTTAAGTTGAAACTGATAGCTATGAAAACCTATATGTTTTTTACAGACATGTTTTTTCTTCTAGATCAAAATTTTTATTAAATACTTCCCTTGTTATCTAAGAAAAATATGTTTTAGAATAAAAAATATAATTTGTTACAATAAATATCCTCTTTATCTTCTATCCTACTGAAACCTGTGGTTCTTTAAGCATATTTCTTCTAGTAATTAATATGCGTGCTGTTAAATGCTTTAATTTAGTACTAACTATTTTTGTGTCAACAGTAATTTAATATTATTAATTAAAAATAGAAAATAATACTTCATAGTCTCATCGAATCTCATAACATACACAGTTTATGTAGATATAGAGTTACATGAATAAACCATGTTAACTTAGACTATTTAAAACAAATAAAATAGTATTTCAACTTTGAATTACCAGAGGTAATCCTTCTTAATTGGATCGATACGGGCTTAAATATTAGCCATTAGTATGTATTTGGAAAATGTCTTAAAATCGCTACTTATATTTATACGTATTGAGAAAATACGCATCCCAGCTGTAAGGTGAAACTTAAAATTTCATTGAGTTTTGAAACAAATAATTTTGTACAACACAAGCTTTCTGGAAACGTTTAATGGAATTTTCAGGGATGTTTTATACACTTTTCTCCAAACCTTTACTAATATAGTTTTACGTTGTTATCGATAGTTCATAATAAAATATCACTGGCCTTTATGAGATGAAAATTTATTTGTACATTTATTATTCTTGGTTTACACTGTATATTCATAAAAACTCTACAGGAATTGTGAATATTGAACAATTAAAAGGGCACACACTTACTTTTCCATTTTTGTATTGAAATCATTTAAACAATATAAACTAGAAAAAAATTAGTCAAAATAATCTGAACATTAATTATCACAGAGCGTTTATTTTCAGTTCCCTTGAAATATTTTTTGATATGATGAAGTAATACTTTCTTATTTAAAGAGAATTGCGAGAATATGAAATAAATATTCATTTACAGCTGTTAATCTCTACATGTAAAATATAATTTACTGTATTTTTTACACTTATCTCCAAGAGTGATTTTGTTTTTATTATTTCCATGCAGCTTACGATTGTTTGGAAATTATTATAGGGCATTATTAATTGAAATATTCATTTGTATTTATAACAAATGCGTTATTTCTTAGTTCCCTTGAAACATTTTTTCATATGATCAAGAAATACTTTCTTGTTTAAGGAGAATTGCAAGAATATGAAATAAATATTCATTTACAGCTGTTAATCTCTACATGTAAAATATAGTTTAGCGTCAGGAACACTAATAAGTTTGATATCAGGTTTTACTTTGCCTGATGTATTTAGCTTAAAAATCTATTAAAATTACTTAAAACTATTTTCAAAGCTCAATTGATTATCTTAAATTATTTCTGAGATCTGAGTAAAAAAAAGGTATTATATCCTAGTTAAGCATCTCATCATTAGAGAATACTACCGCATTGTCCATGATCGCCAAACAAGAACTGCGCCAGACCAGTCGCCATTCAGCCGGAGGCACCCGCTGTTTCCAGTACAAACAGGTTGTTCTACTATTGGCGCGTTACCGCCGGTTTGGCGACGTGCGTTTTCAAAAACTGACCACTAAAATGGCCGTAGCGGAAAACCCTCCAGGGCAAATTTAGTGGACTTTTGTGTGAAACACCTCCAGACCCATCCCGACAAGTGTGCCAAATTTCAAAACTTTATGAATTATTTCCGGAGCAAAATTGATATTGACTGGACTAACATAGCTTGAGCTAGTTTGTGAGGGGACTGCCTAGGCCAGGGGTTCCCAAACTTTTATGGCCTGTGGACCCCCTGACTACATTTTTCATAACCCGTGGACACCCTATCATAGGGACCGTTCAAAAAGTAGCTAAAAATCTTATGTTTATGATACATATTTCTAAACCACGCATTAAATTTTGTAATTTTTTTCAAGTGTTTTTTTGTGCATTGAGAAGCATTTGATTTCACACTTTTACATATTTTTTTTTAAATCTTTTTTTTTTTATTATTTTTGCTATTCATATGGTTACACAATATTTTTAAGGAAATTATAACAATCAAACATTTAAAAATTTTTAAATAAAAATAAATCTAAACTTTTAATATCTCTACATTTTGAGACACAAAAACTTAATTTTAACAATAAGTTTTGGTCGCAAGATTGTCAAAGTTAATGGTTCATGAGTGAGTTATTCATTCACCAAATCATAAAATTTCAGAAATAATTATAATTAATATACCGGATTACAATTAATATAAGAGACTGCAGTGGCGTATACAGAAATTTATTTCGAGAGGGACCGAAAATTACTCCTCAGCCCCTCCCACACATATTTAATAGATCTAATGTAGCTTTTTAATACATTTTTAGGTGATTATGTAAGACCTAAAAAACATAATGTAGAAAAAGTTGTGGTAACAAGATTACAAGTACCAAAAGGGAGTCTAGGGGTGCTCCCCCAGAAAATTTTTGGAAATTTGACTCAAATAACAGATTTAGAAAGGAAATACTTTGGACTTACCATGCGCATGCGTCAAAACAAAGAAGATGTTATAATAAGTTTCTAAGTTATTGAATCTCCGCTGGCCCAGTGGTAGGATGCTTGCGTAGTAGGGTGGAGCGAAAAACACGAAAGTTGGAATTTCGATTTTGGTTACCTCCAAAAAGTTGCCTTTTAGTGCCCAAAATACACCTGTAAAATTTTATGAATTTTGAAGAACTCCTTCAGGTCTCTACCAGGGCTTTTATGTTTTCAAAAATTGGTTTTTTACTATAAATTTCATATTTTGCATTGTTTATTGGCAAATTTTTCTGGTATATTTGTATTTTTAATATAAAATGTAACTTTCCAGGCCCGACAGTACATTTTTAACTCAAAAAAGTTAATGAAAAGGCACAAATAAATGTATAATACATGTTTTTTTACTTTTTTAATATACTGCGTAATGGGGGGAGCAAAAAACCTTTTTTACGAAATCGGTCTACGACTAAAGCTCAAAGTTTGTAGTTGGGGGTCTTTATAACCCATAAAAAATTTAGACTTGGTCGGATGATATCTTTAGGTTGTGCTTTTGAGTCAAAGTTTGAAAATTTCATGAAAAATGTAAAAAATTTGAAAATTTTCCTGATAATTTCTAAATGATCCTGAAGTTTTTTTATGGTGAATAATTACATATATTGCTTGTATGTTGCTTAATATTAGCAAATTAGTATCTTTGAATCACGTAAAAATGGTTTAATAGTTCTTCAAAATTCGTTAATCGACTATGTTAAATATGTTAGTAGCTTATTACATTGTGGTCGTTAGGAACAATGTTTAAGGAAAAAATCCGGCTGACTCTTATGTTAAATGATCTCCTGAATCCGAATATGACCTTTGTTTCCCTCACCAATCTTAATTTTTGAGGGGACGAGCCCCAATTTACATTTCTCACTAAATTACCTTTTCCGGTAATTTTATGGGTGTGAATTCAGTTTTTATAAGAATAAAAGATTACCTTACCCTTAAAAATTCGTGTGAAGGGTCCAAAAAGGTTATATAAACTGAAAAATAAATATTTTCTGCTAGGTGATGAATTCAAGAGGGGATTTTTCCATAATAATTGTAAAAAATCATTAAAATTGATCATGAGAGGTTTCGCGTTAAATATTTACATATTTTCCGAGTTATATTTTTCGTACATCCCAATTCAAACAATTTCTCATCCTCCTTTTAACATCCCCAAATAAAAGAAATGGGAAAAGAACCATCGAAGTAGCATTTTGGGAAATATGTACGAAAAAATACAGACAAAAAAACTTTTACTGATTTTTTCAGTTAATATGGAAAAATTCCCTTTAAATTTATCACCTAGCAAAAAATGATTATTTTTCAGTATATGTAACCTTTTTGACCTTTCACCCTCCACCGGTCAGCCGGTTTTATTCCTTAAACATTGTTCCTAACGACCACAATGTAATAAGCTACTAACATATTTAACATAGTCCATTAACGAATTTTGAAGAACTATTAAACCATTTTTACGTGATTCAAAGATACTAATTTGCTAATATTAAGCAACATACAAGCAATATATGTAATTATTCACCATAAAAAAACTTCGGGATCATTTAGAAATTATCGGGAAAATTTTCAAATTTTTTACATTTTTCATGAAATTTTCAAACTTTGACTCAAAAGCACAACCTAAAGATATCATCAGACCAAGTTTAAATTTTTTATGGGTTATAAGGACCCCCAACTACAAACTTTGAGCTTTAGTCGTAGACCGATTTCGTAAAAAAGGTTTTTTGCTCCCCCCATTACGCAGTATATTAAAAAAGTAAAAAAACATGTATTATACATTTATTTGTGCCTTTTCATTAACTTTTTTGGGTTAAAAATGTATTGTCGGGCCTGCAAAGTTACATTTTATATTAAAAATACAAAAATACCAGAAAAATTTGCCAATAAACAATGCAAAATATGAAATTTATAGTAAAAAACCAATTTTTGAAAACATAAAAGCCCTGGTAGAGACCTGAAGGAGTTTTTCAAAATTCATAAAATTTTACAGGTGTATTTTGGGCACTAAAAGGCAACTTTTTGGAGGTAACCAAAATCGAAATTCCAACTTTCGTGTTTTTCGCTCCACCCTATTGCGTAGCATGCGGCAGTTCGTGGGTTCTATCCTCAGATTATTATTTTATTAAAATTTCCAATAAACAGCAAAAATCATGTTCACAGGCATGCGCATTGGATCAAAGTATTTCCTAAATAAGCGCTCGTCGTGCTTTTGAGCGTACATTGATAAAAAATCGAAAATCGAGATCGAAAATTCGAAATCGAGTTGTTAAAAGATAGATTAAAACGTAGATCGATAATATGCGCACTCGAACCCTTACTCCCAACTATTTTTTCTCAAAACTTGTTATTTTTAACTTACTAATGTCTTTTAATTACTTACTAATGTGTTTTAACTCAGGGCTTAAATTCTAACCAAAGAAGTACCGGAGCGCTACTATTTCAACATTCCGCTTAACAGGGGCGTCATTTCAGTTTTGGTCGTAGGGGGCAAGGATGTGTTTTAAGTGGGGCTGGGTCTCACCCCCAGAAAAATTTAGAAATTTAGCCTCTTTTTACAACATTTAAGGTACATCCAAAGAGAAGGTACTGAGGTGATTTTAAACTCATAATTTATTACACTCATAAATCAGAAGGGTTACAAAACTGATCATATACAAAAAGAGAAGCGCACGAGTAGAGGAGAAGGTCTTATATGCCGTCGACACTTCTGGCAGTCATCTTCTTCTCGAGCTCTCTGTGGTTTTCTTCTTCTCGGCACCACAGTACTCTGTATAACATATATATGTAAAAATTTTAAAGGGGGGTCTGGGGGTTCTCCCCCAGAAAATTTTTTGAAATTTGCCTCTTAAAGTAATGTTTCAGCTCATTTTGAGACCATTTGGGTTACATCAAAAAATAACAGTTACTCGTAAAGCATAGAATTTTCTGGGTAAAAAAAAGTTATAAATAAACATCAAATTTTCAAAGGGGGGGGCGGAGATCCTCCAGTAAAAATTTTTGAAAATTCCGGTTTAAACCAGTGTTTTACCTCCTCTTCAAACTCTTTGGGGTTTCATGCTCTTTGGTTCCCAAAGGGAACCGCTTCTTGTAAGTGGCAGAATTTTCAAGGGAGAAACATTATATCAAAGGTCTGGAGGGAGTTTTGGGGTTCTCCCCCAGAAAATTTTGAAATTTGACCCTCAAATACAAAAGTAGTGTTTTAACTCCTTTTTAAAGTTCTAAAGAAAAATTTTAAAAGAATTCCTATTAATCTTTTTTTTTTTTCATTTTTAATACAACGACCAAAAAAAATATCTGAAAAAATTCGTATTTGTTTTAAAAATATTTCGATTTACTTGGGCTTTTAACCAAAAATCTACTTCGACACAAAAATAGAAATTTCTTTAAGAAGAATAATATATCCATGGAATAATACTTTTTTTTGAGATGTGAAGGTTATAGGAATAACGAAGTTCATGATATAGGCATTTAGGGAATATATGGTATAGCGCGTACATCTATTATTTTCCCAAAGAAGTGATTGAGAGTGCGCTTTTAAAAAAAAATTCCTTTTATGTATTACCTTATAAATGCACAGTAAATTCTCAAGTAACCCAGATGGACAGAAATACCCCTTCCTTAAGTAGCAAATAATGTAATTCGAATAATCAACTTCATGAAAATTTGAAAAAGAAATTGAAAATAATTTCGTAAAAAATATTGAAATAATTACTACACAACTTTTTGGGACAATTACATATCAATTGTCTTCCCATATTCTCACTCCAGAATTTCAGTCCTTTTTTGCGATGAGGGATAACCCTGGATAATCTAATCAAGGTTAATCGAGGGTCTAGTGCAGGGGTCGGCAACTTTTTGTAGCAGAAGAGCCAAAAGTTACAATTTAAAAAATTTCCCAGTTTTTATAGAGCCGCACTAAAAATTTTCGTTTCCAAATTATATAGTATTTGCTTACATATATATTTGATTTTTGAATTAAAATAAACGGATTTAAATACGTAATAATATAAAATATATAAAAAGTAGTAAATAATATTGTTATAAAAACTAAAGGGGGGCTGGGGGTCCTCCCCCAGAAAATTTTAGAAATTTGACACAAAAAGAAGGGTTTTAACTCGTTTTGGTCCGAGCCCCAAGGCGTAGGCTAGGCCCTTTCCTAGCAGTTTTAGATTTAGTTAATTTGTTTCATTGTGGTATCTACCATGAAGTTGAATTTTTGCAGCCATTTGTCTTCCAATTCTGGATAATCAGTGCTTTTTTCATTGTGGAATGTTTTTATTTCACACAAGCGATTTGTAATTAAGGATTATGGAAATAAAAGCTATTGGAAAAATTAGGTACTTAAAAATATATTTTCTTTTTTTTAAGGGTTTTGATAATAAATTATAAATTTTTTCGTATAGAACTGGAGAGCCGCAACTTTACATCAAAAGTGCCGCATACGGCTCGCGAGCCGCAGGTTGCCGACCCCTGGTCTAGTGCATTTTTCTAAATATTTTTAAAACGTCGAAACGTATTTAAATAGTACCGATAATAAGCATTTAGTTCATTCGGAAAATTTTCAAAAATTCATGATTAAAGCATAAATCTGATAAACAGTGTTTTCATGTATAATTTACTCCTTTTTTATAACCTTCTTTCACTTAAATAAGAGGGAATGGGGAATGATATAAGAAAATAAGAAGCGAAAGAAAAACAAAGTATTTCTGGAGGAAAAGGTCCCAATATTAGCTTAAGTTCAACTCACAGTTAATTATTACAGAACAGAAAAATTTCACTTAGAAAAATCAAATTAGTTTCTTAAAATTCATTGATTACAATAAAATACGTAAAACAAATTGGAACTTACCAGAAAGAGTAAATTCTCTTTAACTTTAATTCAATGTCGTATCGTATCTGTCGAAGAAAATTTCAGGCAAAACAGAGCTGTTATGGAGATTCACCGTGCACTATGATATGAACCAATAGCTGATGAAATGAAGAGCTCAAGAAGATGCGTTACAAATCACTCCTTCGGACAGGCTCCCCCCCCCCAAAGCACACAAAAATTTCTGGAATTCTCTGGTCAAGAACCCTCACAGAATCTACAGTTTCAAGATGAAATGTTTGTTATTACAGGAACGCTCCCTTTGAGAACAGGAAGTACACACCCAGACCCAGGTGGACACAAACACAACCAAAACTCGTAAATCTTTCAAGGCATGCCTCACTGACCAAATTAAAATCCCCCCTACCTGCCCCATCCCCTTTCAACCTATTATTGTGACCCCACTGTTATCTTAAAGACTACTTTCAATGTTTACAGAAGAATGGACTGCTGGACACATCTGGTTCACAAGCGAAATTTTACAGAAGCAAGACTTCGGGCCACCGTAAAGTTTTATTACATCCAGTGCTTGGATGTAATAAAACAATTTGCGGCCGGACCACCAGCAGTTTATCTCCCCTATCTCCCTCAATCTCTTTGTATCTCCCCTCGCACTCGCCCCTGAGAGCTGTCGAAAATTCACCACATGAAGACACCGGCGCCATAAACTCAGGTTTCTTCCTGGAGATAATTGTTTTATTACATCCAAGTTTTATTACATCTAGAAAGTCTACGGCCCACCTTCTCCATTCAGGAGGGCTTCTTATCTCTTGTCCCGTAACTAGTCATCGAAGGGGGTGTCCTTCCCTTTGAGGGTGAGGAAAACAAGGTCGTTCGTCGTTGTTGACCGGGGGTAGTGAGGTGAAAGGCGTTTGTAATTTTCGGTAATCGAAAAACATCGAGGGGTACATTTTGGTCTTTCCGAAAAGGGTTTGGAACGCGATTTTATGCGCTCCGGTGCGTTCCGGTTAAAATGTAAAAATTTACTGAAAGCCAAGAAGTACCGGAGCTCCGCTCCGGTGCAATTTAAGCCCTGTTTTAACTTTAACTTTAGTTCAAGCGATTCGAATCGAACATAAAATCGAATAATTCATGTCCATGTGGGCACAAAAACATGACAAAAAAATGTATGTAGATCGGTGATTTGGTATTCGTCCCTGTTCATTTAAGAAGTTCAAAATAAATTTTCGTCATCATATTAAGAATAATTTTGATATTTTACTACCCGTGTCTTAAAATTTGCTAACTCCCGGGAATTTGGTTTGGTTTGGTTTTTGGTTACATATATTTTCCGGTATGTGTGCTTGATCTCAAGGATCCGCTTATACACCTTCCGGGAATTTATAATACTACACATTGAAGAGAAAATCAACATAAACAGGATTTCTTAAGCGAGTTCAGATGTTTTTTTCCTTCTCCCGTGTCAAAGGTCAAAATTCCCGAAAAACTACCGGAAATTTTCAAAATTCCCTTCCCAAAAAACCCGGTTTACTCCTGGGTTTAAACCGGGTTTTTTCCAGCCTTTGCAACACTATAAACGCAGAGGCAATTCGATTTCGATCTCAATTATCGATCTTGATTTTCGATTTTTTTTTCACCAATGTACGCTCAAAGCACAAATTTCAGATGTACGCTCATAGCACGACACCATAAATACGAGGGGCCGGAGTAGCCGAAGGATGCAATCGGCATGTCTCAAACCTCTGCGCTTCTGAACGCAACTGAGCGCTGGGGGTCGTCGATACCCTTCAATGGATGGCTGTGCATAGGACAGGTGTTCGTGTCTGAGAAATCACACTGCAAACGCAATCGTCTGAAAGTCAGACACAAAAGCATCTGAAACGGATGGTTCATTTTTTGGACACTTAGAAGTGTCTGAAAGGGGTTTCAGACACTTCCAAGTGTCTGAAACACAGAGTTTCCAGTCACTTGGTTCAGTCACTTTAACGTGTCTGAATTTCCGCCATTTTTGTCCCGTATTTTCTCCTTATAAGCAGCCATTGCTGACCACAATTAAATCCTTTTAGTTAATTGGTGTTTTATTAATATATAAACTCTCACCTAGCATGTTTTTTTAATAATATGTACAGATTGTTTCAAAAGTCTGTTTTCTTGCTTTAGTTTGAACCTTATGTGCCCAAGGGTCATAGAAGTTCTATTAAGTGACCTAGGAGAATTTGTTGAGATGCCTGACAGCACCCCTACAAGTGAAATAAAAAATATTAATATATTTTTTAAACTTTTTTTATTTCACTTCTAGGGATGCTGTCAGTTATCACAAATTCTCCTAGGTCACTTAGGAGTAGAACTTCCATGACCCTTGGACACATGAGGTTCAAATTAAAGCCAGAAAATAATACTTTTGAAACAATCTGTCTGTATAAATTATTATAAAAACATACTAGGTGAGAGTTTACAAATTAATAAAACACCAAATATTTATCAAACTTGAAAATTTTTAATAAACTTAAGAATTCAAATAAAATTTTAGGCCATCTTTAAGAATACATAATAATGACTAAAATTTAAAAAATATCTTTAGAGGAAGTAAAGAAAACCAAACTGAAACACATAGTAAATGAAACACATTTTACAAGATTTAATTTATTATTTACATTTGAAATTACACTTACAAAACTGCTATAATGTGAAAAAGCAGGATACATTTTTACACATAAAAAAATAAACTAACACCAATAAATATAAATGGAATAAAATATAGGTGCAATTTTTAATAAAAAAAAAATAAATATTTATTAAAATGAAGTAAAAGTACAAGTAATTCAGTTTTTAAAGGATGCAGATTGCAAATTAGGCAATTTTTTAAAAACAATATTTTTTTTTCAAAATAAAAGGAATATAAATAAAAAATGGAATTATAAAGTAAGGATGTTTGGAAATAAATTTCTTCCAAAGGTCACTTTTTCATCTTATCGACTTAACACTTTAAAAATTTTTGGAACAAATACACATTGAAATGAACATGATCTAAACTTAGCTGATTTTACTAATTTATGTACTTTTGAAGCTTTGCTAAAAATATATATCACTGGAACACTTGCAACTCTTTTATAAATTTAAAAAATACTGCGTTAATTTTCTTCCCCTTCAAAGGTTTCTGTAAAAGAATGTATTCTAAAAACATTAAAAAATTGAAATAAGCTTTAGGATATTTGTAGTCAAAGGTGAAATAGACAGCTAGGAGAGTATCGAAAAGGGAAAATATGTCCGTTTTGGAGAGGTGGCAAACCAAGTTTCCTTGGGCAAGAATAGAACTAGCCGCCACTTGTCCATCTTCTCCAGTGTATATAACAAGGTGGGGCGATTGAGATTCTGAACAGGAAGTCAGAATGCTATCTCCCACCTGGAACAATAAGAGAAAATATTATAAATAGTAATACCCAAGTACTTTAATCTTTTTAAGCATTATAGGGTGGGTTGACCAGTAAATAGAACACATCCTAGAATAAACTCAAATATAAGTTATTTGAACTTTATATACCATCATAAAAATTTAGCAGTTGCAGGAGACCTAGACATCAGGCAATTGTTGATTTAACCATGTATTCCAATTTCAGTCAGCATAAATTTGATACCCAAGTTTAAATTGCTTTATTTAGATGTGTGATGGAAATAAATAAATTTTTATCCAAGACGAATAACATAACATAACAAGAAAAAATATGGTTTGTGGCTGATTTATTTCAACTATTAGGATTTTATCTCACATCGCCCAATAGTGACAGTCTATATATATTTAAAAAATATTGAAGACAGTGGTTAGACTATTTAAATATTTCCATACTCATAGACATACCATACCTTTAAAAGTATAACGCAACTTTCAACATTTTTGTTGGAAGATATGCGTTGTTCTATCCATTTGAACAATGTTAGGTAGCTTATGTCATCTAGTATATCTTCATTTTTCATTTTTTTCACTTTTGCTGTACCGTCATTGAAATTCTTTTGTCGTTCTTCCACAGTTGTATCTGTAGCAAGTGAAAAATCCAAAACAATCTGAAATAAATGAACATACTTATAGAAAGAGTTCTTTTAGTTCTAAAGATCTTGGAAAACCATCCAAATAAAATTTTCCAAAAGTTTTATGAATTAAAACACAGATAATATGAAAGTTCAGTTATGTTATGCATACATGCCTATTAATAAGTACTTAAAATTAATTTAAAAAGTAGAATTTTAATAATACTTATCTCAATGAAGGGATATATTTCTCTCAAAAAATTACCTTCCAAAAAAATCAAGCCTAGTTTAATATAGGTACAGCACAAAAGTAATATGAGACATAGTAATTTATGATTAACACTCATGATAATCAAGCTTACCCACTCCTGAAATTTTAAAGCTGGAAATATATCTTGTAATTCAATAATTTTCAAAGAGGACGACAAAACAGTTTCCCTCCGATGACTTGCAGTTTCTTTAACTAGTTGTGCAACATGCACATTGTCAATACTTTTTCTCTTTAAAGCTTTAGCAAGTTCAAGGTTGTGCAGCCTAATTTCTTCTGCTTTGTCACTAACCTATAGAAACTCTAAATCAGTACACAGTAAATTACACTATTTACACTTGATTTAAATGGCCAGAAAAAAAAGTAAAATAACAATAGTGTTTGCACAGATATTTAACCTGAAAAAAGAAAAATGCGATTATCAAGTTGTATTATCTGCCCACTGGAGAAACTCGATAAATCAACTTTACAGGCATAAGTCTAGGGAAAAAAATCAAAATTTGATATCTTTCATGAAAATTTCAGACCATAATTAGATTTAAGGAAATTCAAAGTCATTAGACACCTTCAGTGATCTATAGGTCCTTTAAATACATAATACAAAAAAATTAGATCCATTACTTTATCTGTATCAATTACAACTTGCACATCAGATGATACTTGTTTTGCTTTGACTGTCTTGTTGTAATATCTTGCATTTCTTATTGAATGTGACAAAGTTTTCTTAAAGAAAGCCTAAAGTTAAAATTTACAGTGAAAAAACAGAATAAGCAAAACATAATAACTAACAAAATATTAAAATCAAGTAATAATGTTAAAATTGATATAGCAATGGGAAGACATGACCTTGAAAACTAATTTCAAACTTTGATGATTTGTAGTAACCCATAAGGATTTCTTAACAGGAAAATATTATGACACAAGCCATATAACCCGGTGAAATCGACCCCTAAAGTTTCATTCATTAGATTAAAATTTTTATTTACTATGCTATTGCAACAATGGTTACAACAATTTTCAACGCTAAGAAAAAAGGAAATCTAATTTCCCTAATTAGAAAGTGCAAGTTTTCCCAAAATTTTAAAAAATTATTTCCTTTTCTTTATTTTTGATAAAGCATGGAAGTGTTCAATTTTTTTTAAAATGCAGTTCTCCAATTTTTACATGCTATATTAATTTATGGTTTAATTTTTCTCTCTCTGAAATCTAATAAGGACACATCATGATTTTAAAAAATATAAATAAAAAGATATTGCCTGGGTGGCATTGAACCTAGGTCTTTTGCACGAGAAAATAGCATATGCTAAAGACTGGAATGTCTGGCACTAACTGCAATTTGAAATGCATAAGTTTAAACTAATGTTAAACTTTAGAGGGCATTTTCTTGGAGAATTACTGCTAGTTTGTCAAATTACTTTAAGGATCCCTGATGTACAAACATTGATTTTTTAAAACTAAATTTCAATTATACTGAAGTTTTACATTATGTTTTTCATGCAACATGAAAAAAAATTAAACAGTGATATCGATATTACTATGTTTAGTTTTATTTATTAGTAATTAATTTTATCAGTATAAAGGATCCTATATGGGCATATATACACTAATATCAAAAGCTGTTGTATATACTAGTAATAATGTCTTACAGATATATTTAAACTAATAAAAATCAATTTTGTACTCTTATTATACTCACATACGGAGTACCTGACACAATATTCACATTCACAAAACTGTATTTTTCCGATAAAGTTCTGCAAAAGACATCGTAATCAGTTCTAGAAGGCTTTTCTACCAAGTTTTGGAGATGTGCAGCACACTCCCTCACAAAACTGCCGTAGTTTTGGAGTACACTCTCGTCTTCAATCCGTTTTCTCACTTGCATGGAAAACTTCGGCAGTTTGCATGGGTATATCAGCTGAGATGTCTTGAAAGAAAAAAAAATGTGTCATTCTCCAAGAAAAAAATCCAGGACAGAACACGTAAAAAAATTGCAAAACAATCAACCTCTCTTTTGGACTCTTAACTTTTTACCGTAAAACAAAACATCCCTTGCTTCAATTCAAAAATAAATAATTAAATCTCAAAAGCTAAATTGAGGTAAAATCTTAAAGACTACTTACTTTATAGGCCTTGGTAGATCTGACTGCATTTATAGGTGAAGGCGAGTTTCCATAAGGCTGAGTTACGGCAGAACCAGAACTGCCACTGGCCACGCTTTCAACAGATAAATCTAGTTCATCGGAACAGTAGGAATTGGATTCTTCGGTAGGTTCCAATGATTCAACATGTACATCCATCAATGCTGCAGTTGAAACGACTAGCTCGATAGTATCACCACTGTTAATTTCTTCAAATTCGGTTAGCTCTATGTTACAGCCAAAAGTAGAGTCGTACTTTTGGAACGAACAGTAATGACTTGCTATTGAATTCAGATAACTATCCCCGAGGCAAATTTTGTTAAATACATTTTTAAACGCCAAAAAGTCCGATTGACCCTCATTAGAAGAAAAATTCACTTTAAAATTCCGCTTATCAGGCGATTTTACTAATACGACCTTCATTCTTTCCCTTTCAACGAGTAAGAACTTAACAAACTTCAAATTTGAAACCGAAACGAAACACATTCGGACGGGGAACGGGAAATTCGAAATTCTCCGCTGGAAGTTAAAGTTGATAATGGAGTGTGGCTTTGTTATAGCACTTCAGTAGAAGACTAATTTGTACGGGGTCTGGAATATATAGAGAATTCTGTTGATAGTTTTAAAATGAGAAAAATTTAAATAAGTTATCCGCATATCTTTCAAAAGTAATATTATTCTCGAGAGAAAATAAATTGCGACGTCATCTCCGACAAACTACAACTACGATTGAAACTGAAAGTAATTTTTCGCGCACTTTCGTTTTCGCTACTGTAGTTTTCGCGCTCTTCCTGAATGATCGAAGAAAAGCGGATTTTTTCTAAAAACTTGACTCCACTATTGAATGAAATGAGCTATTTTTATGTAATTTTTTTTTATTGTCCGTACCAAAATGAAACCCGTGTCTTGTAGTATATGCGAACAGAAATTCGGCCGACCATCTAAGTTATTGGCGCACGTAAAAAGAATTCACCGAAATGATCCTCGTTTCCATTTTCGGTGTTCCTTGTGCCATACTTTATGCAAAAATTACCGCATATTTTGGAGACATTTTCAAAAAAATCATAAAGATGCGGATGTAAATCAAGCAAATGATATTGACTCTGCAGATGTTGATGAAAACCAGTATATTGAAAATGGTAAGTTTTTTTTTATTAAAATATTACATGTGATGGTATTTGATTACATTAATTAATAGATAAAGTTTTGTCATTAATACGAGCAAAATTACTTTTTTTAATAAAAACAGTTTGATAAGAATAATATAATTAGGTTATAAAATATTTACCTAGAAAAGTAACTTAATTGGTAAAATTAGGTAGAAAATTAGTTTTGACTTAATGATATTTAGTTCATTTGAATGTTTGAACTTTGTTTTAAGTCAGCTCTTTGAAAGCTTAGAATTGTTTTTAATCTCTTCATAGAAAATGGGTCATCATAAGCTGTACTATAGTGTAAAAATACACATTTTCCATAGAACTAAATACCACATACAGGGGCGGATCCAGGGGGGCACGGGGGCATGTGCCCCCCCCCCAGAGGACTAAATATATACTGCATAAAAAGGCATTTTAGGAGACAATTTTAGCCCTGTATTCATGCTTAAAATCAAAAATTTTTCAGGGGGAGGATCCCCAAACCCCCCCTTTCTAGTTAGTTCTTAAGAGATTAGTTATAATGAAACAGACCAGTGCTTACGAACCTTTTTCGGTCCACGCCCCCACTCAGAAGTCAGAGATCACAAAACGAGTTTTAAGTCCCAATGATAGGGCAGATTTCTAAAAACTTTCTGAGGGTACCCTGGATCCTTCTTTGGTTCTTCGAACATAAAAAATTACTTTTCTTTTTGTAATAAGTTATACAAACTGCTTAAGTCCTACCGAAATGTAAATAAAATTTTTAAAGTTGAGTAAGAAATTTGGATTAGGTCCGAAACGAGAGAAAAATATGCATTTTAGACTTCAATTTTCTAAAATTTTCTGGGGGAGGGTCCCCGGACCCCCTTTGGAGTTATTATAAATTTAACGCATAATTGTACTCGTTTGGGGTACCTTAGAATTAACGTTGAGTCAACCCTTTCCGAAGCAAAAGTATTGTTACTATCGTGTCCCAGGTAGGACTAAAATTTCGGTGGTGCCCCCCCCCCAAAAGAAAATCCTGGATCCGCCCCTGACCACATATGATATTCTTGTAGCTTTGATGAATGTTTGCATATTTTCTCAATTCATACAATAATACTTTCTTTATTATAGATAATTGTGTTAATCTTCAAGTTGAGGCAGCAAAGTCCATCCTCTGTATCAAAGAGGGAAGTTTGATTACTGAAGTTGCCACTAACAGAGTAGTAGAGCACATGCAGAGTATCATAGAATTACATATGGAAAGAGTTAAAGTGAGTTTATGTTTATTTTGACAAAATCAGTACAGTAAACAAAAATACCTGTGCAATTGCAAAGGAATGTAATGAAATAAGGTACACAATATAAACTGCTAAAACAAATTTTGTTTTATTTAATTTCCTTAAATGAGGAAGTAAAAGATAGTATAATATGCTTCTCTATTTTTAATTTAATCACTTTCCTTCAGAGTGGTATATACCACATTTTAATACACATACATATACCACATTTTTAATACTGCTTACGCTTGTATTCTACTCATTTGAGTCAACTGCGTGGTTAATAAGATTGTGTTTTCCCAAAAAGATTGTTTAAGAGAGTATTAAAAAATCAGTACTCTACTCCCTATTTTTAACTGTTTCACTTACTCTGGTGATCACTTGGCGACCACATATCGTAAATTTGGTTATAAAAATAACAAGCTGCGATTGGTTACTCAGCATCATGTGACCAAGGAACAAACAAAGCCTGTGGTTTCCGCGCTCTTCGTGAAAGTGAATGTAAATTATTTCCAATAAAATTCGTTACTCGCCGTAAAATATTTCTATTGCAACTAATAATAACTTAACATGCCAACTTTAGAAAATGACTTGGACTGGTGTCCTTGTTTTCCGCCTTGACTTTCGAAATTGTTTTTACAATACTTAAGCAATCCCTGAATGGGATGATTTCAACATTATTTTTAGAGAGGTGAATGAATATTTGTTTATACATATGAGTATTTTAAAAATTAAGTATTTTTTTTAAATTTAAAGGAATTAATATTTAAAAAGGAAAAATTTTTAAACTAAAGCAAGAGCGGTACCAACTTTTTCATATAACGTGTTCTAACTATTATGTTTTAGCACCATCTATCAATCTTAGACCGAACTTTAAACTTTTTTTGCTCTCATTATTCATCTTTATAAGTTGAAAGATTTAATGATTACACGTTAATCAATCGTTATTTTGAGGTTTTAAGCAAATTTACTCTAAAATAATTATATTTTGTAATCTTTCTTCCACTTTTATATCCGTTTTTGAAAAAAATATTTGAAAATCTGTGGTTATTCACACAGTCCGCCATTTTGTCTGTACCACGCATGCCTGATATACACCCAAGACTGATATCTTCGACTTACCACCCAAATTTACCGGACTATTTTTTATCGCATGAAACATGATCATGGATAAGTAGAATATGAAAAATGATAAAAAAAGAGGGTAACTCGCATGATACTGTGTTACGACGTTTGAGTAGAATACAGCCATTACTGGGAACTGTAATTTTTCTTTTAACTCAATATTTTGCAAAAGCTAAAATACTATTCGTGTATGCTCTTACTTTGCATATTAGATGAGAGTAATACAAAGTGGAGTGATTTTTAAGCTTAGATAATATAGGTGAGCAGAAACAATGTGTGTAGAAAATAGTTTAAACAATTTAAATTTTTGTTGAACAAATGAAACTTTTCCCCCTTACTCTCATTGTTAAAGAAACATTATCACCATGCCTTAACAATGCGACTTATTATATTTTAATTTTTTTCCAAGTCTGCCTCATCACTCAAATCAAGCACTTCAAACTACTTTTTGTCCTAAATAAATTTTATTATCGATGAAATGTTTTAAATGTGCAAACTTAAAATTATTTTATTATATATTTTTTTCAAGGGAAAACTGACTGAGCTTGGGATTCCTCTGGAAGAAAATCTTTTACAAGTATTAAGCTGTAAAGACACTTTCCAAGGGTTAGAAACACAGCCTCAAAGAGAAAGAACATTTGCATCTCTCTTGGGTTTACTGGAGCCCCAAGAGGTCCAGTTTGGTTCTTCATTAGAATGGGTCAAGTGTAAAGGAGTGGCAGTGTTAAAAGAAGTAAAACATGTGGGTCATTGTATTTTTTTTCTAGATAGCTTGAAAAGGCTAATTTGTCATAAAGATTTTGAAAAAGCCTTGAAAAAACCTTCAGACTCAGATTTTCACCAAGTTTTTAAAGATGTGTGTGATGGTTCTTTTTACAAGAACCATCCTATTCTATCTCAAAAAGACACATTGTCAATTGTTGCTTATTATGATGATATTGAGGTCACAAACCCGCTTGGCTCCAAAATAAAAAAACATAAACTAGCTGTATTTTATTGGTACCTAGCAAACATTGATCCAGCTTATAGATCACAACTTTCAGTAATAAACTTGTTGGCTGTTTCAAAAACTAAGTATATCAAACAATATGGAGTAGATGCCCTTTTAAAAGATTTTATAAATGGCCTAAATGTTTTGAAAAATGGCTTTACTTTCAATAAAAATGGAGAGATGTTCACCGTAAAAGGTGCCTTATTTGCATTTCCCAGTGATACACTTGCCAGTAATTACATTGGGGGATTTAAAGAGAGCCCCTCCTTTTCATTTTCACCTTGCCGGCTATGTAACATAAAAAAGTCTGCGTTGAAAGCAGTAATTTGTGAAAATGAAGTTACATTACGGGATTTGCAAGTGCATGCAGAGCAGGTGAAAAAGATATCAAAAAATGCAAGCGTTCATTCTCAAAAGTATTGGTCAAAAATGTATGGCATAGTAAGAGAGAGTGTTTTTTCCAATACTCCTTATTTTGATGTTACAAAGTGTTTTGTGCTTGATATAATGCACGTTTTATTTGAAGGTGTAGTGCTACAAGAAATAAAACTTCTTATAATTCACTGCTTGGAGAAAAAATATTTTACTTCTCTAGAAGCTATTAATAGAAAGTTAAAAATATTTTCTTTTATCGGTGCTTCAACTACTGATTCTCCAACAGAGTTAGATCTAAGTGTTTTAAAGGATCCAAAAAGAAAAATTAAACAAAATGCTGCACAAGCATGGCAACTTGCTGTAATGCTGCCATTTTTCATAGGCCCATATGTGCCGGATGAAGATGACAATTACGAAAACTTTATAACTTTGTTAAAAATCACAGCTATAAGCGCATCGTTTGAGATTCACTCTGATGACGTACAAGTTTTGCACCAAATGATAAGCATATATATATCAACTTTTATTAAATTGTATGGTAATAGTTACGTAACACCAAAAATGCATTACTTAATTCATTTGCCCCGTCAGATTTTGATGTTTGGCCCTACAAGACATTTATGGTGTTTCCGCCTGGAAGCTAAACATAGACGACTCAAACAAAGTGCTTCAATATCTCAGAACTTTAAAAATATTAGCTTAACAGTTGCAAAAAGAGTAGAAGCTTTCACTTGCTTAGAACACTCACAAGCAAATGAATATCTTGTAAAAAAACCATTGATGTTAAACTGTAAAAATATTGAAGAAAACTTACTTCCACCATATGTTAATTTTAATTTAAATGCATTTAATAATATTTTAGAAATGAAAAGCATTGTTTTTAAAAATATTAACTACGCAAGAGGATTCTATCTCTTGAATACTCTTTCTGAAGATGAATTTCCTTCTTTCATAAATATTAAACATATTTATAGTATTGATGATGTTATATTTGTGGTATGCCAATCAAATAATACATTAAAATATGATAAAAAGTATAATTCTTATGTTGTTACTGCAGCACAAAATTTTAATACTATAGAATTGTCGACACTAAAATATGAGCATCCTGTTTATGCTGTTGTATTTGAAAGAGAAACTCATGTATTATTACATCATTATAGTTATACTGAATTTGCCTATTGTGATTAATGTAAAATTTATATATTTTATATGCATTTAAACATATATTTAGTGCCATTGATTTATTATAATCTGTAATATGTGTCTATTAACATTAATTTATGAGATAATTTTAGGTAAAATCTGAAATCAAGAACGAATGAAAGTTGAAAAGTAATAAAAAGTAACAATTGCATAAATTTTGTGGAAAATTTGTTATTTATACATACACCCCATTTAAAAACATTTAAGTCATTACCCAAGCAACCTTAAATTGCACCAAATATTAGATGAAAGAAGTAACTAAGTAAATTACTCTGAAAAAACACTTTATATAATGAAAAGAAAGAATGACCCTTGGTATAATTTTGAACATGAAGGTTAAAAATTAGTATTTATTTTAGTAGTTGGAGCAATTCAAAAGTAATGATTTTTCTGTTATGCGGATTAGAGAACAAATTTTGGTTATTGAAGAGAATCAGGGCAGTAGAGTTGGTCGCCAAATTGGACGATAGAATGTCAATGCTCAGATGCTATGAAATTTCCTCTTGGTGTCAAAAAAATTTGCTGCTGCGGCTGCCCCGATTCGCTGCATTGACCCAAAACTTCGGTTAATGAAGCGAATCCGGGCAGTAGAGTTTGGTCACCAGATTTGGCAATAGAATTTCAATACTCAGATGCCATGGGATTTCCTCTTGGTGTCAAAAAAATTCGCGGCTGCCCCGATCCGCTGCATTGACCCAAAATTTCAGTTAATGAAGAGAATCCGGGCAGTAGAGTTTGGTTACCAGATTTGGCGATAGAATTTCAATACTCAGATGCTATGGGATTCCCACTTGGTGTCAAAAAAATTCGCTGCTGCGGCTGCTCCGATTTGCTGCATTGACCCAAAATTTCGGTAAATGAAGAGAATCCGGGCAGTAGAGTTTGGTTACCAGATTTGGCGATAGAATTTCAATACTCAGATGCTATGGGATTTCCTCTTGGTGTCAAAAAAATTTGCTGCTGCGGCTGCCCCGATTCGCTGCATTGACCCAAAATTTTGGTTAATGAAGAGAATCAGGGCAGTAGAGTTGGTCGCCAAATTGGACGATAGAATGTCAATGCTCAGATGCTATGAAATTTCCTCTTGGTGTCAAAAAATATGTTGCTGCCCATATGCCCTGTATTTACCCAAAATTCATTACCCAAACAGGTTAACTGGGATCAAATTCAATTCAGAACAGCTTTTGTCTACTGGTACGACGATATTTGAAAGTCGCCATCGGTGATAACCTCTTGGATGTGTGGTATCAATGTGTGGCCACTTCTGATCTTTGTGGATTGAGTTAGCACTGAAAGAGAGAAAATCCTATGGCGCCTAAACAATCAAACAGGGTAAATGCATCGATTTCGGGCAGCAGCGGATTTTTTTTTGTCGCCAAGGTTAAATCTCATAGCATCCGAGTATTGAAATCTTGTCGCCAAATTAGATGACGAACATCTACTGCCCGGATTTGCTTCATTAACCACAAATAGAAAATTCAATACTTTTTCCTTGTCTATATCATCCAGGAGATTCAATGGGATTATGATAATTAATAGCCCCCAAATACTAGATCCGCCACTGTTTTCACTACGCTCCGTTCTAAATCTTAGATTTCTAATATTATTAGAATTCATAAATCATAAAATATTCATATTATAGCACAAGTAATAGTAAAACTAACTACAAAGTCAAAGAGATAGAAATATCGACGGATTGTACCCTTCCCGACGCGTTACACAAAAGTTCCACAAGTAAATAAACAATCAAGACGTTGCCGACGGTGGAATGAGAAATACCCGGAGTTTTTTTTTCGTTAGAATTATATTTAAAATAAGATAAAAAGATATCAAAATCCTTTGACAAAATTATCGTATTTTTCATATAAACACAGCAGGGTGACGTTCGATACAAGTGTCTGAATTTAATGTCTGATTTTATGTGTCTGTTTTTTGAATGGATCAAACATGTGTCTAGAATCCAGACACATTGTTACAATTCAGACACTTGTCTCACCTCCTCGATAAACATGGCTGCCGTTTAGGAAAATCGGACGCTTGTGGTGTCTGAAATTCTATCATTCAGACACTTTAAGCGCCTGAATAATCTTTTTAGACACATGAGTGTCTATATATCAGACGCACTTATTTGCAGTGCAGGCGCTAGCAGACCTTGTTCGGCGTTGACTGTAAAGTGGGATCGGGGCGAGGTTCCTGGAGAGTCTGTGATGGGGTCCTTTTGCAGTAACGACTCCAGGGGCCCTACTACGTGCACACGACGGGTTCCAACCCGTTCCCACCAAACCCGACGGCTAAAAACCCACATCTACTCGTCGGAGAAGAAAAGGACTACTTCGAGCACACCACTTTCCGTCGTCGAGTGATGGTGGGAACTCTATGAGTTCGAGGCTATTTTACCCACCACGACGGGTTCTCATCGATCAATCAAAACGAAATTGCAACAAGAAAAAGAGATTTTGTACACCACATAATGCTTTAATTGCCATTTATAAGCTTTTTATATACTTAACCGCGTGTTAAATGACTTAATTTGACGTATTTTGAGTTTTTACATCGCACTAGTTAAGCCTACTTTTTCGACTTGCCGCCGTATTTTACAAAGACGTTGGAGCGCCATCTACTAGCACATATAGAAAGTACCTATTGAATGAAAGAAAGAAAGGTTCAATAATAAGAACATGTTAAAACTACTATTTAATTTAATATAGGAACAACAGGTATTAAAAATATTCTATAATAGAATATTTTAACCTATTAATTAATTAGAATTAATTATTAATAGATTATTTTAGAATATTTATTTATTAGAATCCTTTAAGTATTGTTACAGTAAATCTTTGTTAGGTTCAACCAAGCTTTTTTAAGCGATTAGTAAATTGCTTTGTGGTGTAAAAAATATGGAAAGAATTATTTTCCCCCTAAAATAGTTGTCTTTATTCTTATAAATTAATATAAAATAATTTTTTAAGAAAAAAAGTTTACTTTCAAATATTTTTAAAGTTCTTACGTTTTGTGGTAAAACATCAGTAAATATATTTCCGTATTTGAACAATTTAAATATATTTTTAACTAAGTACGTAAGTAGAAATCATTTATGTATTTTATGAGCGCCCGTTCTATGAATGATCAATTACTTTCCCTATCAGTTACTAAAATTTTTATTCTTGTTTCTATAACTACTTTTGCCAAATTTTAAGATCAATATAAGGTTTGAAAAAAATTATGACAGTGAGATTACTAAAAAAACCATGCCTCCATTTTTCTAAAAATTAAAATCATTCTTTGTTTTTATTGATTCAGTTAAAATAATTTTTCTCAAGTAATATATTTTTTCTATAAAATAATAAAGATAAAAAATTAAATAAGCTACTTATTGGCAGTCTGTTTTTTTGTGGTTAATGTATAAGAAAAAAATTAGTTTGTAAAACATGACTAAAATTATAAAAACAAGCCTTCAATAAAAATCCTCAACATCAACATACTCGTACTTAAAAAGCTAAAGCAGAAATCCGTCGTGGGAATTCCATTTCACCTAGTCAAGAGGTGGTGGGTTGAAACCCGTCGGCCAACTCTATTTTGCGGGAATCTTTCCCCACTTTTTGTAGATCGTAGTAGTCCTAAGGAGAAAGCCGTCGGGTTAGACCACGTGACTCGCAAAAAAACCCGTTTCCGCACGAACCCACATGGTTGGTAGTAGAGCCCCAGGTCGGTCTTCGCTCTGCACACCGAAGGATCGTAACAGCCGGTGTGGCTACCTGAAATCCGTAGTGGCTCTACTGCCGGGGCGGAGGTAGTCTCACTCAGTTTCGGTTCGGTTCGGTTCCGCCCCTCGGGGAACAGGAAATTAGCCCCTGGCTAGCTGTCAACCCATGTCCAAACAACCGAATGATTGATCACTAAATTTCTTTCGTGTATGCCGCGTCTAATTAGCAACCTGGAGACCACTGATAACTTAAAATAACATTCCAGACTCTACAGATTACACATTTTCACGTGTACAGAAATGCTCTTTTGGTATTTGGTAGTACTGGGGTAGGGGAACAGCAGTATATGAAAATATTAGACGCAATTTTACATTTCGCTTTTGAATTAGCTTACGATCAATGATAGGATGAACATAGTTAAATTTAAGTAAAACGTTTAGTAAAAAATTAATTTGTTATGGTCCAATGAAGATTTTGAAGAAATTTTATCGGTGCTTGGAGTTAAAAATTTCAGGCTGATTTTGCCGCCTCATGCGGTCGCCTCGCTGCATCATAGCACCACACGGCCTCCTAACAATAAAGTTTGATTGGCACTCGGGTTGCCAAAGGTTGGACCACACTGCCTTAAGTAATAAGTAGCCTCGGGTGCGATGCTAATTGGCATAGTTGAAACAAAATTCTTGAACTAATTTCAGATTAATTAAACACATATTAAAATTATAAACCCGGCGTATATTTAGCCCAAAGGTTAACCTCTCCACTGCATAAAACAAATTTTCTCTAAATATTATAGAAAAAGAGTAAAAAAAAACTATGCCAGCTAACCCCGGGCTCCCCTGTAGAAATGCATTACTAACATAAAGATTCAGAAATAAGAGTCAAAACATGATATTGAAACCCATTAGCTGATGCGCATCTGTGTATTCTAATACAAAAATACACTGATTTGATGTAAAAAACCTCAAGCATATATCGTGTGAATAAATTGTTGTAATTAAAAATAAATATATAATCTAATAGTTATGTTACGGGCAAAGTGTTAAACCCGGCGGCATTATTAATAATGCCCGAAGTGGAGGCGGGCAATGGGATAAATTCAATGGCATTTATCAGTGAGTATTTATCACATTGCCCGAAATAGGTGGGCATTATTAATAATGCCCGGATTTATCACATTGCTCTAGCTATCATCGAGGTTACTGGGTCATCACATCACTGTAAACCCCAAAAGCAAACTTTCCAACAAGAAGCCCGGGGACTAACTAGTTTAACTAGTTTTGGTACACTAAGGCCGAATTTTGGATGTACATTTTTATGAACTTAATATTTAAAAAGTTATTAAAATAGAGTTCCAAGTACAAAAGGGATCTGGGGGTCCTTCCCCAGAAACTTTTTGGAACTTACCCCTAAAAACAGGGTCGCGCCCGTATTCCCGAAATCCATATTCCCGAAGCCCACAATCCCGAACGCCACAAGACCGAACGGGACACTTTCCCGACAGGACTTTTTACCGAACGGGACACTTTCCCGACAGGACTTTTTACCGAACGGGACACTTTACCGACAGGAAATTTTACCGAACGGGACACTTTACCGACAGGACATTTCACCGAACCGGACACTTTCCCAAACGGGCCTTTTTACCGACAACTCACTTTGGTCACTAATTTTTAAATATGGACTCTCGATTTAAGTTTCATCTTGCCCGACCTGGTCAGTTTCACTGGTCAAGATTCCTTTATGTATTCATTACAAAACAAATGTTTGAGTTGTTAATTGATATTTCGTAATCTTTTGTAGTGTTGACATTGGTCTTTTGTTCCTGGTGACGATTGGTCAGTCCGGTTCACATAATGTAACTTCTTTGCTTCTCTTGTGGGGGCTCAAACCAAACGTCTTCGGACGTGAAATATTTTTGTGTTGTCCACTGGTCAAGATCTCTTAACCAGTGGTCAATCCCTTTTTTTCCGCTAAATGCTACTTTTCTGATTTTATCTTTCTGTCTCGTGTTTGTTTTGGGGGTCCCTGATCTTTGGAATCCCCATTTGACCACTGGTCAAGATGACTTAAATTCAATACAAAACAAATGTTGGAGTTGCGAATTGATATTTTGTAATCTTTACTGTTGAGCCACAAATAAAATAAAGTTGGCAGTGGTTAAAAGAAACTGCCTAGAAGTCACTCTCAAATCAACGAGATAGAAAGAGAAGGTCAAAAAGCTGAAATATCGAGAACCTGATTCAACACTGTTTAAGATTATAATGTTGCTTATTTCAGGGCGTAGGGTATGGTATGATGAGCCTCCATATCCCGATTTCCGGGAGGGGGTTCAGGGCTCTTCCCTTGGGCCTCAATTTGAAGAGAGTCCCCATATATGCTTAGAAGCTAAGAAAAAGTGAGTGTAAAATAAATTTATTAACATCTGAATTTAAAATCAAGTAAGCTTATAAAGTTTTCTAAAAACTTGTAAGTCTGGCCCTGCCCTCATGACCTACTCGACCTTCAGTAAAAAAACCGTTTAAGTATAAAAATTAATCGGATTGACCAATGGTCAACCAAAGAGACATGTTATAACTACAGAAAATTTAAAATATCAACTAGCAACTTCAAAATTTATTGTAAAACGAGTTTCAAGCCACATAAACTTAAAAAGAATGCCAACATAAAAATAATGAGTCCATAATGAGTTGTCAGGACCAAACCTACCGTTTGATCAAAAGTCGCGTTCGGGCAAACTACCTTTTACATTCAATGGCGTTCGGGAATGAGGAGTTTCGGTCAAACGAGACTCTTCAATCTTGATAGTGGACAATACAAAAACGTCACACTTCCCAAGACGTTTGGTTTGAGCCCCCACATGACCAACTTCAGTGCTAAAGCAAAGAAGTTCCATTAAGTGCATCGGACTGACCAATGGTCAGCTTCAACCTAAGACACAGTCCAAAACTGTAAAGATTACAAAATATCAATTCGCAATTCCAACATTTGTTTTGTATTGAATTTAAGTCATCTTGACCAGTGGTCAAATGGGGATTCCAAAGATCAGGGACCCCCAAAACAACCACGAGACAGAAAGATAAGATAAAAAAAGTAGCATTTAGCGAAAATAAAAGGGATTGACCACTGGTTAAGAGATCTTGACCAGTGGACAACACAAAAATATTTCACGTCCGAAAACGTTTGATTTGAGCCCCCACAAGACATACTTCAGTGCTAAAGCAAAGAAGTTACATTATGTGAACCGGACTGACCGATGGTCACCAGGAACAAAAGACACATGTCAACACTACAAAAGATTACGAAATATCAATTAGCAACTCAAACATTTGTTTAGTAATGAATTTTAGACATAAAGGAATCTTGACCAGTGAAACTGACCAGGTCGGGCAAGATGAAACTTAAATCGAGAGTCCATATTTAAAAATAAGTGACCAAAGTGAGTTGTCGGTAAAAAGTCCCGTTCGGTAAAGTGTCCGGTTCGGTAAAATGTCCCATTTGGTAAAGTGTCCCTTTCGGTAAAGTGTCCCATTCGGTAAAGTGTCCCGTTCGGTAAAGTGTCCCATTCGGTAAAGTGTCCCGTTCGGTAAAATGTCCTGTCGGTAAAGTGTCCCGTTCGGTAAAAAGTCCTGTCGGGAAAGTGTCCCGTTCGGTAAAAAGTCCTGTCGGGAAAGTGTCCCGTTCAGTAAAATGTCCTGTCGGGAAAGTGTCCCGTTCGGTAAAAAGTCCTGTCGGGAAAGTGTCCCGTTCGGTCTTGTGGCGTTCGGGAATGTGGGCTTCGGGAATATGGATTTCGAGAAAACGAGACACACCCCTAAAAACAGGGTTTTATCTTGTTTTTGTTACACTTAGCCCGAATTTTGGACCTATACTTTTTGTAAGGATTTGGATTTTGATGAACTTATAATAATAAAGTTTTTAATAAATAAAATTCCAAGTACAAAAGGGGGGTCTAGGGGTCCTCCCCCCGAAAATGTTTTGAAATTCGACCCTAAAATACAGGGTTTTAACTTGTTTTGGTACACCTAGTTTGAATTTCGGGGGGGGGGCAGGGCCCCCTCGCCCCCCTTTATATACGCCACTGCTGTGCATATCGATTTATTGCCGCCCCCTCTATTTCACTTCCTGTAAATACCCCCTTGTTTCTTTTAAAAGTCTAATGCTTGACACAAAATATCAAAATGTTGGTATTTTTAAAAAAAGTATCACGTAAGATCCCCTTGTGGAACCGCTGGGGGGTATGGGGGCCCTCCCGCGGAAAAAAATTATGAATTTTACCTGTAAAAGTAGGGGTTTAAATCATTTTGAGAACCTTTTTGGGTCTATCACTTTAATCTTTTGACACAAAATTTCGAGGAATTTCTCAAGTGTCATACAAGCTCCGACTTCAGAAATCCGAGATGGACCGAAAAGTGTCAAAGTGAGTCCGTGAGGGGTCGTATCCATATTAGTGGCTCAGGGAGGGGGGTTTTATTTGGGGCCTCTTTGTAATTTTTGTAGAAACGATTATTTTGGAAGCGACCCCTTGTGGATAAAATGTAGGCAAAGAATAGCCTGTATTGCTGTCTCAAGTGGTTTTATGACCCCTTAATTGTTCTATTTTTTCTGTTTTTGACACCCCTGACCCTGGCTACGTGATAGTGGAGAAGGGGATGGCTTTTGTATTTGTAGAGGTCAGATAGTTTAATTTTTGTTGTGGCGCAGGTGCTATTGACCGTCGCTGTTGCTCCTGTCATACGAATTGTTGGATTGGATTACATCAATATTTTTTGAGTTTCCCAAAAAGGTAAGAATCTTAAGAAATTTGGACAGCAACCTAGACGCCTTAAGTTTTTATTCAAAAAATTAACTAATAAAATTTTTTCTTAATATTTTTCTGCGTATTTTCTTTTTTGCCGGGGGAGCGAAAGTGCACCCCCTTGCACCCCGCGCCCATTTACTTAGTTCTCTGGAGCCAGGGGGGTGCAAGTGCACACCCTTGCACCCCCCTCCCGGCGCCCATGGTTTCTTCATTGCCGTGTTTTCGTTCCTTGAATAGAAAAGGGGAGGGTTTGTTGGTTTGTAGGCAGAGGAAGAATTCACCACGCGTTATTTCATTTCAATGTAAAATGATTTAACAGAAATGAGTACATTACAATCAGGGCCCGATTAAGAAAAATTTTTACTGTAGGCCCAACATGCAGAAAGGCGCCCCCAAAAGCAAATCATTATTTCCTTACGTCGCAATATTACTAGATCAAGCTATATTTTTTACGACTAACTTTTTACAATTAAATTTCATAGTGTACTTTCCTACGATTTTTTTTATAGTTAGTATGATCTTGATTTCTTTAAAACTTTTGAATAAATCAAGACCCATAAACACTGATTCTTTAGTACAATTTCCTGTATTTTAAACTTACATTTTACTACAAGTTATATAATAACTATTAATTTTATAACAATAATTATTGTTATAAAATTGTAAATAATATGAATTAACCTATATACTGTTTCCACAATCTCCCCAAAAAGCAGGGCCAAAACTATCACATTGGTTATGGCTCTTTGAAAATTAAACGGTTAACGGTAATAACATTACTAATATTAAAAAACAATAATTCAATAGCAGGGAAAACAGTCAAAAGGCTTACACATAAATACTCAGTGTTTTAAATAAATATCTATTTTCAAACAATTACACACATTAACTCTAAAAAATTTAAAATCTATTTATATAATTCTCTTACGTGGCTCACGAATTTGGCGGTATTTGTTTTCTCCCGTTGGCAACGGTTGGTTTGTTTACACTTTGAGAATTCATGCGGTTTGTTTACACTTTGCGAATTCATGCTCTTATTATTGTTGTTATAAAAATAAATAAAAAAATCATTTGTTGTGGTCATTGTAAGTGCTGTGAAATCATTTGTTGTGAATTAGGGTGGGCCGAAAAAACTCATTTTTTTAATTCGAAGTTTGGATAGTGCGGAAAAGTTGCGAATTATATAGACAAAGAAAAGAAAAAAAGAATTTTCAAAATCGGTTAATATCTTCCGTTCGCGCATTGGCCTAAAGTTTGACAAAATATGAAAAAACTTCATTTTTTCGAATTTTTTTTAAATTTTTGAATTAAATGTTTTCTTAATGGAATAGTTTGTAACGTCTTCAAATAGAGCCTAAAATCAATGTGTTTTAATTTGGTTTAGATCAGTTGATATATTCCGTTCGCGCATCATTGAGGATTTAAGTAGTACGGATACTCCTGTGCCTCATGCAATAATGGTTTTCATTTTATTATGTTTTGTTTCGTCACACGGGCCTTCTAAAAACGGCCTTTTGAAACGCACTCGCACTACATTAGGTCCTAGCTCTTTAACGGCGTATCTGCGACCCCCTTTCTATACCAATTCTTGTTCGTCTTGATGAGTACCATCACCCCTCAAAGTTTGTCGCACCATTTCAGATACACCCTGTATAAAAATTTATGGATTTCTAATGAAGTGTTTTTATTCAGTTTTCTTAGAAAAATAAAAATTTTAATGAAACACAGATGTTTTTAATTTGGAAATGCTCGGCCCGCGGCCCGGTATTATTTGATCCACGGACCGGCACCGGTCCGCGGACCGGGGTTTGGGGAACACTGCTTTACATTATTAATAATGTGGGGGGGGGGAAAGGACATTATGTTATCATCCGGTCGAAATTTGTAAAATGACAGCAATAAAAATAGAAGTTAACTTTCTAATAATTTCTAACTTAAAAAGTTGACGATAGATTTAATCGACCCCCTCCCCCCTTGGTGAAATTTTTCCAAACCCCTCCCCCCTTTTTGACCTCACGTAATTCATGGATGTCCCCCGAAGGAGGACAAAAGAGGTTCGTTTCGAAACTTTCTTTTTACTGCCCTGATTTACGGCCCGGCCCTATTAGGGAAAAGTGCAAATCGCTCTTTCAAAAAGCGCTGCGTCAGAAAGACCGTCTTTCTAACACATCCTCGAAGTATGCTGGATAGACTTTACGAGGATTGTTTACTGGAATCACGCCCGCTTTTTTTTGACCGCCATCGTAAATAAAAATAAAGCGAGTGTGGCCTACTGGACTGAGGGAAGAATGGAGATTGGAGAAATACAAACTGGAAAAGGTACGGGTTATGAGGCACCACAGGCATATACATCTACATCTGGTATCTGGTGTTTCAGAACTTCAAGGAGGGGTGGGGCACACCTAGAAAACTCAACCAGGAAAGGGGGGGTGGAAAGACATCCCTAACGCCCGCCCTAGGGGGTTTTATGTATGGGCTAGTGTTCGGCAACTAGTGGTCAAAAAGTAGTTAACTACCAACTACTAACTAGTCTGGGAAAATCTAGTTGCCACTAGTAGTTAACTATTTTTTCCTGGGACTAGTTGCAACTAGTAGTTAACTGTTTCCCAAAGTAGTTAACTACTAGTTAACTAGTCTATTTAATTTCATAACCTATTTTTTGCCCAAATTCGAATACATCTTTTTTATCTATATCACAAAAAACTTTATGCTTCGCTCAAACCGGCGCTTTATTTCTGGTTATGATATTTGAGTACTCTACCATGACACTGTAGTTATATATAGCAGTGTAACTTTTGCATATTTTGATAAAAATTTTAAATATTTTTGAAATTTCAAACAAAATTTTTTTTTAAAGTACAGTGGAAGCTCTTATAACGACCTGCTCTTATAAAAATCCTCTCTTATAAACCCCAAAAATTAGTCTCTATAAGAGCACAAAAGTGCTCTTATAAAGACTAATCTTCGAATCGATTCAGCTTATCGAATACTTTTCTGGATCGGTATGTTTGCGTCACACATGAATTAGCCAATAAACGAATATCAAAGTATAACAAACAGCACCAAGTAACCATCGCATCTTCTTCTCGCTTGCTTTCGCCCGGGGTAACCGGCTACAATCCCAAAACGAAATCTTGCGCTACCCAATGCCTTTGTTGATTTGAGACTTATTTATTATTATTATTATTAGCGTTTTAGTTTTATGTAAGCATCCGAACATTCTAAGGAAGCTAAGCTACGCAATAAATTAATATCAAAATAAAAATTTAATAGCAAACACAAATATTTATACTTTGTAAAATATTGATCTTAAATTTCATAGCAAAAAATAAGGTAATATAATATTAAATTGAAAGTATCAAGAATTCATAAAATAATAAATAATTGCTTAAAATGAGGAAAAATCAATTGGGCGATTCGAACTGTGTTCTAAATCCCAACGATCTAGTATCCTACTGTTTGGATATAATGGTAAAATATACAACCAAGGGTTTCAGTTAGTTGATTAAAAAAACGTGTTACGGGTAACTGCAATTTCCTATTTCCATAATCCATCCCTTTGCCTTTGACGATTGAGGGTTGGTGATCGTTTTCAGGTTTAGATTTCCTCCAAACTTTATAAACTAATCTACTAAAAATATATCTTTGAGGGAATCGAGTCCACCTTCCCGAAAAGCATCAAAATTGATAGTTTAGTTTAACGAGTTTATTACTTTTAAACGAGTGATATTCTACACTCGAGTGTATCACTCGAAGTTTGCTCTTATAACGACAAAAAACTCGGTACGGATTAATTACGTTATAAGAGCTTCCACTGTAGTTGAAAATTTGAAAGTAGTTTCAACTAGTAGTTATTAAAAAAAGTAGTTCAACTACTAGTTAAACTAGTTTAAACCAAAAGTAGTTAAACTACTAGTTAACTACTAGTTGATCGGTAGTTAACAACTAGTTGCAACTAGTTCTAGTTAACTAGTGCCGAACACTAGTATGGGCATGGGAGGTTGTATAATCCCCAGTGGAAATTGAAACGTAACGACGTAACATTTTAATAGTGTATTATTGGGAGGTCGACTATGCTGTTTTTTCTTGAAAAGTAATGCTTTATTATTTGGAGGAAAAATTCGATGTCTTTAAAACTTATTTTTAGGTGAATGGAAATATTTTTACTGATATTCAGTGACGGATGCAGGATTTGGTTTTGGGGGGGGCTATTTAAGAATTTTCATAATCCAATTGTATCTTCTTGTTTATCTTAATATGGAAAAGGTGGTGAATTATCCTGCTCCAACCACTAAAAGGGGGGTCTGGGGGTTCTCCCCCAGAAATTTAAGTCAAAAAACCCCACTTTTCATTTTGTTTTGGTACGCCTCATCCGATTTCGGATATAGATTTTATGGTAGAATTTTTGCGTTTTAACAAATTTAATATAAAATAGAGTTGTAATAAACGAGTTATAAGTGCTAAGGGGGTCTGATGGTCCTCCACTAGAAAATTTTGAAAATTTTTTGAACTTTTTCAACTTGTTTTGGTACGTACGCCTCATCCGAGTTTCGGATATAGATTTTATGATAGAAGTTTTGCGTTTTGACAAACTTTATATAAAATTGAGTTTTAATAATAGAGTTACTACAAGTACTAAGGGGGTCTGGGGGTTCTCCCCTAGAAAATTTTGAAAATTTTAGTAAAAAAACACTTTTTCAACTCGTTTTGGTACGCCTCATCCGAATTTCGGATATAGATTTTATGGTAGAATTTTTGCGTTTTGACAATCTTACTTAATATAAAGTAGAGTTGTAATAATAGAGTTACAAGTACCAAGGGGGTCTGGGGGTCCTCCCCCAGAAAATTTTTGAAAATTTGACCTTAAAATAACATGTTTTTAACTCATTTTGGTGCATGAAATTCCATATTATATAGTGTAAAATTCTTCATTTGGAGGGGGGGGGGCTCAAGCCCCCTAGCCCCCCCTGGATCCGCTAGTGCTGATATCTGTTTCTTTTCAGATATGAATAGGTCCATAAACACTAAAAAAATCATTTTTTTAACGTTAATAAAAGATGTGTAACTATACAATTTTTTTGCACCGTTTCAGCACCCCCTATATACACCACAGAGATTTTCACTGATATCTGCAATTGTGCACCTGTGTTCTCATGTCTCATTTGATTCTGTTGGAAGACATTTTGGGTCCTTATTTTCTCTTTCTGCGTGACAAAGCTGCGAAAAATCACAATTTGGCTTTCTCAAAGTTTTTCATAAGTCACGATTTTGAAAGAATAACGTTACTTTCCGGGTTCACAGACCTAAACGCGATCAAGCGCATGTGAGAACTGCTGAAAATATGGTTGACTGTCAGATACCACATACCAAAAATGACCCAGAAGCTAAAACTTGCCAAAAATAATAATTAGACCAATATCTCTCAATAAAACCTAAAAAATACTATTAAAAATTAGTACACACATTTAAAAACATGCGTTGAGTTCAGGAATAATCATATTCCTTACAAACAACATAAAATTTTCGGTTAAATACCTCTCACATAGACGTTTCTGTCACTGCTCCAAATGTGTAATGGAACTCCATTATCAATGGAGGGCCCATTTACCCCTTTAAATTATTGGTAGGGAAAATTTGTTCTCTCGCCCTATATTCCCACTCTTTGAACATCTTGTGGTATTATTTTCATGGATGAAAAATAATTATGCTAGGTATCATATTGAAAAAACAGTTCGGTCCTTAATTTTTGCACACCAGTGTATAAAGAGAATCGGTCCCAATACTGACCCCTGAGGTACTCCAATCTTGACCTCTGCCCACTGAGAATAATTACCCTTGACTTGCACCCTCTGCTTCCTACCTATCAACCAGTTTCTAATCAACAGTAATGTTTTACCTCTGATACCCATTTTTTCCAATTTAAAGAGCAGTGCCTCATGTGGAACTTTATCGAACGCCTTTAGAAAATCTATGTAAAATATATCTACACTATTTTTCTTATCTAACTCCTTTGGTACTTCGTTATAGAACTTTAACAGGTTTATTTGACACGACTTTCCCTTTCTGAATCCAAACTGATAGTCTGAAAGTATGTTACCCCCTTCTAAGTACGGCACCGTTGGGACGCGCGGAGTCATTTTATAACCCCATGCTCTCGTTGACATTTGTTTTTACGGAAAACTACCCACCTGTGCATTCTTTTCTTATCAGTAGCTGAGTTTCTGACCCTTATCTACATGCTTGAGTGGTTTCATGGAATTCCATTCATTCTTCCGCCCCCCAGGCCCACTTTGTTCCTGGGGCTATGGAATGACCCCCGCGATGCTTTTCGCTAGTCCTGCAGATCACTTCTTTCGCGTGTGAGATGCAGTGTCAGGGCTCGATTTGAGGTGGTATTTCTACGTTTTTATAATTTTTTATGTATTTTTTGGAAGTGTATAAAAAAGATAAAGTACATAAGACAATTGGCGCTAAGGATTTCGTTTTTTTTATTCAAAATCAACTTAGAATTTAATACTACTCAAAGAAATTCATGAGTTCGTGGAATTATTTAGGTTTAGGCTAATTTTTTTTCTTTTCTAAGAAAACTGATTTCAGACAAAAAACATTACAGTTTTCTCATTGACTTTTATGTAATTTTCATAGAACAATATCAGTTTTTGAGTGTTAGGATTATAAAACGCAAATGTTATGTTTTATTCTACTACGCGTAAACTAAATATATAACAATTTGTCAACTTTTATTCCATTCTAAATGTTGCTGCGAGAAATACAAGAAAAACATTTGAATTTAATGAAAATCTGGTTTAAAAATAGACGACGTTTCATCAAAGACTTGACCTTTCCACTTATGAGTGACTGATTACATAACAAATGAGTGAATAAACATAGTTTATTATACTATGAACTTTGAGTGGAAATAGAAAAATATCGTGGCGGTTCTGTTAAATAACCCCAAAAAAGAAATCAAGATTTGAAAACGTAATATTTGTGTGAGGAATAGGGATATAAAAACTTCTAGAATCTGAAATTTGTGCTCAAGTTTTGTTTGCAAGAATCACTTTAATTCCATATGTCACGATTATCTTTATCAAACCAAACTATAAAGAAAACGGGTATATACTTTTAAAAAAGTAATTAAAATTATTTTCACAGTGAAATTATGTTATTCGGTTATAGATGCACTTATTGTACAATGAGAAAATTATTATCAAACTTAACACATTATTTATCAAGCGTATAAATGCTATAGAATATGTGTTTTTCTTCAATCAGTTCAGTTCAATTGTCTAAAAATTTATGGTTCCAAATCAAAAAAATATTTTTATCTATGTAGAAAAGAGCTAAAATGGTTGGGTGATTCCATTACCCCCTCGAGTCTCAACGTTCGTCCGGTAGGTGCGCGTCTAAGTGTTTTTTTAGTACGGTCTCGAAAATCTTACAGATGGCTGACGTTAAACTCACTGGTCTACAGGGTGTCCCGTAAATGGGTTCCGTTCAAAATCCCGACAGTCAGAATCCCGACAGATCAGGTTCCCGACGACGAAATCCCGACAGGGTCAGAATCCCGACAGATCAAAATCCCGACTGGGTCAAAATCCCGACAGGTCAAAATCCCGACAGATCAAAATCCCGACTGGGTCAGAATCCCGACAGGGTCAAAATCCCGACAGGTCAAAATCCCGACAGGGTCAGAATCCCGACAAGTCAAAATCCCGACAGGGTCAGAATCCCGACAGGTCAAAATCCCGACAGGTCGAAATCCCGACAGGGTCAGAATCCCGACAGGTCAAAATCCCGACTGGGTCAGAATCCCGACAGGGTCAGAATCCCGACAGGGTCAGAATCCCGACAGGTCAAAATCCCGACAGGTCGAAATCCCGACAGGGTCAAAATCCCGACAGTGTAATGTTACTCTTGAGCCGTGAGAGCATGAATTAAATTTTTAATGGATTGATTAAATGATTTAAATTTAGACTTTTTTCTGGGCTGTTTTTCAGTGCTGATTACAAATATTTCATCAAAACTGACGATTGAAAGATTTTAAAATTTTAAACCAATTTTTAATCAATTTTAAAAAAATTTAAAATTTTAAAATCTTTTAAACGTCAGTTTTGATGAAATATCTGTAATCAGCTCTGAAAAACTGACCAGAAAATTGTCTTGCACGCGCAGGAGTGTAGTATTAAACCGTTTTTTAATCAATTTTAAAAAATTTAAAATTTTAAAATCTTTCAAACCACAGTATTGAAGAAACATCTGTAGTCAGCACAGAAAAGCTGCCTAGAAAAAAGTCTTGCACGCGCCAGGAGTGTAGTATTAATCCAGTTTTTAATCAATTTTAAAAAATTTAAAATTTTAAAATCTTTCAAAAAACAGTATTGAAGAAACATCTGTAGTCAGCACTGAAAAGCTGCCTAGAAAAAAGTCTTGCACGCGCAGGAGTGTAGTATTAAACCAGTTTTTAATCAATTTTAAAAAATTTAAAATTTCGAAAAAATTCAATTATTTATGCTCTCACGGCTCAAGAGTGACATTACACTGTTGGGATTTTGACCTGTCGGGATTTTGACCCTGTCGGGATTTTGACCTGTCGGGATTTCGACCTGTCGGGATTATGACCCTGTCGGGATTTTGACCCTGTCGGGATTTCGAACTGCCGGGATTCTGACCCTGTCGGGATTATGAACTGTCGGGATTTCGACCGTCGGGAACCTGATCTGTTGGGATTCTGAGTGTCGGGATTTCGACCCACACCCCCCGTAAATGATGTGTCACACTTCTAGGGGGGAAGAGAGCTGACAGCAGGTTTAAACTGGTTTGTGCGCATGACCGGCCGCCACGTAGGTTGCCACGGAGTTTCACACCGTTCCGCTCGTTCCGCCACATTCCAGCCGACCTCGCTTTTTTAGTTGTATTTTGGGCGAAAAGATGACAATAATATGAAAAATTGGGTATGATAAAGTTCCTAGTTCCAAAGGGGGTTCTCCTCTAGAAAATTTTTTGAGATTTAACCTAAATTACAGGATTTTATCCGTTTTTGTACATTTATATAGCCAGAATTTTGAGAAGACTTAGAGAGGACTCAAAATTATCACTAAGTGCCCACATTAATTAGGTTCAAATATTTTAGGTAGAATTTGCATCTTCATAAACTTAATATAAATAAGATTTGAAAAATATAATTCCTGGTAATAATAGGGGGAGGGGTGTTTGGGGCCACCCCTAGAAAAGTTTTGGAAAATTGATCCTAAAAATCAAGGTTTTTGCTTATTTTGGATTACTTACTAGTCAGATTTCAAAATGCTAAAAAATTCTCAGAAAAATCTGAAGAATCTCATTCCTGCTTATTCATCAATTATATTTTAATGAAATTTTCAGAGTTTCTTGTAGTTAATCAATAGACAGAAGATATTTACGAAAGTACTGAAGATAATTTTTTTATATTTGTACTTATGAATGAAGTAGCAACAGTTAATTTAAAAAAACAAGACTGTAGTAGAAATTTTTAGGTAGTATGTGAATGTATTTATTAAATAATATTAGAACTTAAAATTCATTTTTTTTAAATAATAGAAACTTTGTCATATCCTTTTTTGGAGATTTGTTTCCACTTTTACCAATCTTAAAACTTAATTATTTTAATATGTATTAAATGAAATTTTGAAAGCTTCCTGAACACATATGTAAATAAAGTCTAAGACTCATTGAGAGAAAATCATGGTTATGATGAAGTAGCAATTAAAATATCTAAAACACCAAAGCTTGTGGTTTAAGCACATATTGTATAGAAATTTGAAGGAATAAAACTTAGAAATTTTAAATATCTTTCAAAAATATTAGTTTTACAAAAAAAACACAAATCTGTCTTATATTTCCTAAATTTGATATTAGCCAGACATTCTCTTTTTACCATTCATCTTTCATTTAGTATTATACCATAAAAAAGTTTTCCCTTCTCTAACTGTAAAAAAGAATATTCAGTGAAACTACAATTAACTTTTAAAAGTATGACAGCAGATTTTTGTGACAAAAAATTGGTAATTATGTGAAACAATCTATTTAAAATACACATTGATAAAAAAAAAATTACACACATTTTTTTTTAAAAAAACCTTTATTGAATAGTTTATGTAAGTTTGTAAATTTTAAGTCATGTTTTGATCACTCACAAATTGCTCTCCATTCTTCTTTCAGTTTTGCTCATTTTTTTCAACTCCCTGTTTCTTTTCGAACCAAATATTTTCAATCTGAAAGTAACAAAGCGTTGAATAATTTTATTTTTCAAATTATGGCACATAGTATAGTATAAGCCATAGTATAATATAAATATTTGCTAGTAGTTTATAGCATCTATGATATTTTAAATATATATGGCAAGCAGTGAAAAATATTGACGTAAAAATATTTAAATAGAAATAAAACTTAATCATAAAAAGAATATTTTTTTAAAAAGATATATAATCATCACACAAAAATCTAATGATGGGAAAAACAAGACTAAGTTAGAGTAAGAAAAAATACAATTTAGCATTGAAATTCAGACAAAAACAAAACTGTCTTCTTGATTTTCAAAAACTTTTTAGTCTAACACAAAAATTATTAAAGAATAAAAACGCAAAAGGTGTTTAACGAATTGTAAACAAACACTACTTGGCGAACTTAGTAATGCGCCAAGATGTCCGAGTATTCGCGCCTAATCACGCCTAACTCTAAAATGTTTAGAACCTCAATAAAAAGAAGCTTAATCAGCAAAATACTAAATATTTCCGACAGAAATACTTAGTTGTATAACTAGATGCTTATAATAAAGAATAATTATCACATCGATACTTAACGATGAGCTAAGAAAGACATTAAATGCCAGCGTGTTCATATGCTCGTAAATATTTTCTAATTTATGCCATTTCCCCTTGTATTTCCACAAAAATTTTTGGACTACACAACACAATAATGCTTACGATTGAAAAAATAAAGTTTTAAAGTTTGTACATACCTTTAATTTTTCAGATTATGAATTTCTATCAGCATAAGATCACCGCTCCATGTTAACGCTATGGCGGTTTTTCCAAAATAGCCTGGGGAGGTTAAACTTTCATATCGGCCAATCAGAAACGATCAGTGCGTCGTCGGCTCTCAGGGGTCCCAGACCCAATCCCAGGGAGTTAAAAATGGAGCGACACCCCAAAACAATTATTGAAAAATTCAATTTGTAGAAGAACTACTATTGGTAAAAATGTAATTATGGTCTCAAATTTTGTGGTTTAATATGATCTTCAAAATTATCTTGACAGTTTTCAATTTAAAATTTTTTTTATTACGAAAAAAGTTAAAAAACAGTAAAAAAAATGTGAAAAATATGCCAAAACTTTATTTTGTTTTCCGAAATCCTTTCTTTTGATTTGATAATCTGAAAGAGCATAATTAATTAACCTTAAGTCCAAAGTTTCACGTAAATAGCATCAGTATTAAACGCTTGAGAGCCTGTTAAAGTTAGTTTTAGGCGTGCTAAATCGGCTTCGGAAAACGAATGTTCAGGGAGAATCTACAAGTTACGCATAGATGTCTGCCAACTTTCATTCCTCGCCCGATTTGGCGAGACAGGAGATGAGTATGAAAATATCTGAAATGCGCCAATTGAACAATTTGGCGGGATGAAAATTTCAAAAGCGTAAAATGTTGATTCTTAATTCTTATTATTTTTAGGAAACAAGAGATTAATTAATTTAATTTAAAAATTTTTTGAACATAAAGAACAAACATGTTTTTACTACTGATTTTTAGGAACTATCGATCTTAAAAATCAATAGTATGAATTGTTAGAAATTATCAGATAGCATCGATAGTTTTTTATTCAATCGATAGTTGTGTTGGTTTTACAAATGTATCAATCATGCAAACAGCATTACTACTTATTGCGTTTACTGAGAAAAGCTGTACATTTGATAACTTAGGTAAAAAAAACCAGAAGAATCTATTATTTACAAACATGGTGACATTTACACAATTGTGAGCGTCGCGAAAAAGCAGCTCCCGAGGATAAGTGATTTTAAGTGTTTTTCTACATTTAATTAGTACTATTTTTGGTGTATTACTTGTATTTCTATCTGATAATATGTTTCGTATTGCTTTTCAAGTGTTTAATAGTTCTTAGGGGTTGTTTTTTGGTTTAATAGTAGGTCCTTGAGACACGTGCTTCGTTGTTTGCATTTTTCCATTTAATTCTCCATTTAATTATTACTATTTCTGGTGTATACTTGTATTTCTATCTGATAATATGTTTAGTATTGCTTTTTTAGTGTTTAATTATTCTTAGGGTTGATTTTTGGTTTAGTAGTAAGTCCTTGTGACACGTGCTTCGTTTGTTTGCATTTTGTTGAAGTTGAGTTGAGTTGTCGGTTGACTGTCCAAAGCTAGTGGAGTATTTTAATTCCTGTTTATTCTGTATACAGATTAAGTGTAGGGCTGTTTCTGTATTATTGATATAGTGTATTGCTTTTTCTGTGTATGACTGGTTTACTTTGGTTAACATGGGCCTGGTAAGGATATTAAAGGAGATGAGGTCAGAGGGAAATAGTGGGGTTTTGTTTGTTGAATGCGATGGATGCAATAATTGGGTTGAGGCAGACAAGGGGGGTGTCAAGGGGGTCAAGATGCAGGATAGGGTGGAGTTTAAGTGTGGGAGTTGCTTGGAGGTGGGTGTTTTGCGGGAGGAGTTGAAGACTTTGAAGTTGAGGTTAGCGGAGAAAGCGATTAAGGGGTGTGATATGGGTGATCAGTGTGGAGAGGAGGCACATGTAGAGGAGGAGGTTGATATGGGCAAGAAAGGGGTTGTGGTTGGAAATACAGAGGATGAGGCAGTGCAGTGTAGAGTTAGGGAAGAGGTGGACACGGTCACTCAGGGAATGATTATAGGGGACTCAATGGTCAGAGTAATAGGGGATATGGTAGGAAGAAAGAAAAGGGAGGTAGTTAGGTGTTGTATACCTGGGGCTAGAGCAAAGCAGGTGGGAGAAATAGCTAAGAGTGCGATAAAAAGGTCAAGAGCAAAGGTGGTGATCTGGGCTGGCACAAATGATGTCGGGAAGGCCACAAACGAAGAGTTTGAGAGGGACGTAACTTCATTATTGACAGAGGCTAAAACAAAAGGGGTGGAGGCAATTGTATTGGGGTTATTGCCTAGGTACGGGGCTAGAAATGGGTGGATGAACCAGAGGGCCAAAAAAATGAATGAGCTGTTAAAGGGGATATGTAAGAGGGAAAAGGTGGAGTTTTTGGATGTGTGGAATGAGTGTAGGAGGGATTGGGTAGGCAGGGATAATTTGCATTTGAGCCAGATAGGTAATAAGGAGGTCGCGAAGAGGGTTTTAGATTGTCTGGGGGCAAAAAACTAGATTACAAACAGGGGTGGACAGGATATAGAGGGGTGTCTGTTCAAGGTAATTTCGGGGGAACACAAATGGGTAATAATACAAAGGGTAAGTGCAATACTAGGGTAAAAAATAAGATGAAGGTATATTATTGTAATGCACGGAGTGTAAGAAATAAAAGGGATGAGCTAAGGGGAATTGTACAGACAGAGGATATAGACATCATAGGGATAACTGAGAGCTGGGCAAGCAGTGAGGATGAACAAATATTGGAACTGAGTGGATTCTCATTGTTTAGGGAGGATAGGGTACAAAGGAAAGGGGGTGGGGTTTTGATTTATGTGAGAGATTTCTTGAATTGTACAGAGCTAAAGTTAAATAGCAAGACTGATGGTATAGAATCAGTCTGGGTGAAACTGAATACATTACAGACAAAGGGAGAGGACTAATACTGGGTAATATATACAGACCTCCTGTTTGCAGTGAAGAGCAGGAAAATGGTATGTGCAATCTGATAAAGGAAGCATGTCAATTAGGAGAATTAATCTTAATGGGGGACTATAACTATCCTCATATTGACTGGACAAACAATCTAACTACAAATGGGAAAGGGGCAGAATTTTTGGAAGTAATACAGGATTGTTTTTTGTACCAGATGGTGGGTGAAGCTACTAGGGATAATGCCATATTGGATTTGGTATTCAGCAACGATGAGGACAGGGTGCAAGACTTGGTAATAGGTGAACCTCTAGGAGAGAGTGATCATAGAAGTATCAGAATGAGTATAAATTTCCAGTCAGCATGCACAAGCAACAGTAGGATAATTCCAAATTTTAGGAAAGTAAATTTTCAGAAGATAAGGGAAGAGTTAAAGGAGACCTTCAAAGGTGGACTAATAGCAACACATCATGCTGAACTATGGGAGGAATTCAAAATTAAGTTGGACAGGGTGATAAAAAAACATGTAACATTCAGGAACAAGGGAAAAACTAGAAACTTGCTTCCTATGTGGTTTTCAGGGGAAACACATAAAGCTTTAAAGTTAAAACAAAGAACTTACAGGGTATATAAAAGCACAGGTAGGGATAGAGACAGGGAGGCATATCTGAAAGCTAGAAAGGCTTTCAAAAATATGAGTAGGAAGCAAAAGGTATCCTTGGAGGAAAGACTGGCAAGGGAGATAAATACAAACCCAAAAAATTTTTTTGCATATGCAAGGGGTAAGAATAAACTAAGTACTACATTAGGACCATTGGAGGGGAGTGAAGGTGAATTAATACAGGATGAAGTAGGAATGGCAAATGTGCTAAACAACTTTTTTCTGGGGGTTTTCAATAGTGACTATGAATTACAGGATGAACCTAGGGATGGAGCCTTTGCAGGAGGTACAATCAAAGAATGTAAATTTAATAGGGAAGACATAGTACATCAATTGAAAAGAATAAAGCCAACTAAAGCACCAGGGCCAGATGAAATTTATCCAAGAGTACTAGTGGAATGCGCGGAAGAGTTGGGGGATGTAATTCTAATGATATTCAATACAACATATAGCACGGGTTGGGTACCAATGGATTGGAAATTGGCCAATATAACTCCAATATTCAAAAAGGGAATAAAAAGTGAACCGGGCAACTATAGACCAGTAAGTCTAACCTCAGTAATATGTAAAATATATGAATCCTTGCTAAAAAAGCATATAATGTTATTCTTGGAGGAGGGAGGATTGCTATCAGACAATCAGTATGGGTTTAGGAAGGGAAGGTCATGTGCCACAAATCTATTAAAGTTCTACGGGAAAATTACTGAGGAGCTGGACAATAAGAGTAGGGTTGATATCATGTACCTAGATTTTCAGAAAGCTTTTGATAAAGTACCTCATGAGGCACTACTGTTTAAATTGGAAAGGATGGGGATTCAAGGGAAAACATTGATTTGGATTAAGAACTGGTTATTGGGTAGAAAACAGAGAGTGCAGGTAAAGGGACATTATTCACAATGGACAGAAGTAACAAGTGGGGTACCTCAGGGATCAGTATTGGGACCAATATTATTTATAATATTCATAGATGATATAGGGCAGGGGATCAGGAATAGAATAAGTATATTTGCAGATGACTTAAAAATATGGGGGAGGGTGGATACCAAGATACAGATAGAGAGTTTACAAGGTGATCTAGATATGATATCTGATTGGGCTGAAAAATGGGGCATGTCTTTCAATTTAGGAAAATGTCAAGTACTGCATATGGGTTACAGGAATAGTGAAGCTGAGTACTGTCTACAAGGAGTAAAGGTAAAGAAGGGAGAATCAGTCAAGGATCTAGGGGTATTAATACATAGGGACTTTAAAATGGGTCATCAATGTACAGCTGCGGGTAAAAAGGCAAATAGGTTATTAGGGTACATAAAAAGGACTGTAACTTCAAGGGATAAGAATATAATTATATACAAGGGATTAGTAAGACCTCATCTTGAATATGCAGTACAATTCTGGGCTCCATACATGAGGAAGGATATAGAGGTAATTGAAAAGGTACAGCACAGAGCCACAAAAATAATTAAGGGGATAACACATCTGGATTATAATGAACGTTTGAGCAGGCTCAACATGTATTCACTGGAAAAAAGAAGAGAGAGGGGGGATTTGATTCAGCTATTCAAGTTGGTAAAGCAAGGGGATACGGAGGGCTTAAGTTTCAGCAAGGATAACAGAACAAGGGGCCATGGGTATAAACTAAATAAGACACATGTCAATCGGGATTTAAGGAAGTACTACTACTTCAATAGGGTAATTGACATATGGAACGCGTTGCCAGAAAATATAGTTTATTCAAAGGGAGTGTTTGAGTTTAAGAGGCAACTGGATAGGCTGTGGGAATTGGGGAATTCATAATCATAGGACCAGCCTTGTTGGGCTATGAGCCTGTTATCAGTTTTCGTCGTCAGTTTTGTATTTGTATTTGTATTTTGTGGTTTTTTCCATCATTATACCCCCGCTCTGGGATACGTCAGTCGGTGGATCCTCAATCGCTAGGTTCGTGATTTCGGGTTGCGATACAAGGGTGGTTCCTATTAATTAAAGAATGATATAATAAGCAAGTGGGTATGAAGGGTCTCCCCTCAACTTGCGATATAAGAAATTTGCAAAATAAAAGAATACAGGTTATTGAAAGTTATGACAAACCTAAGATATTGCTTATCGGACGGTGAGTGGATAGCCCCCATACACTTTGCTTATTCCCATTGACATTTCTCGATTAATAGAAACCAACCTTGTATCGCAATTCGAAATCACGAACCCAGCGATCGAGGATCCCCCGACTGACCTATCCTAGTGCAGGGGTATAATGAAAAATAACGACAAAAACTGTTTACAAAAAGTGTTCAAAGTTGGCATGGTGGTTCACTTTTTTATGGGATGGGAATTATTTTGAAAAAAAATTAGTAAATTAATTAATTTACTTAAATTTTTGCCTTCGATTTCAGACCGTCACAGAAGTCTAGAAGATAAATGTTTATTGAACTTAACAAAACAGAGACTTAAGAAAAAATAAGTTGTAACTATCCCTTTTGCTAAACAAACATTGCTTATTTTCTTAGGTATAGTAACAATTTTTTCTTGAGTGTCTGATTTGATAGCTTGAATACATTTACCTTTTAGACTTCTAGTGACGATCCGAAAACTAAGGCCACACATCGCCAAGGAAGTTTGGACTATCTGTAGAAGAGTAAGTTGGCGAGGAATCTCGTATCGCAAATAATGTTGGGAAATTTGCCGAGCATCTATCCGTAACTTGTAGATTCTCCCTGAACGTTCGTTCTCCGAAGCCGTTTTTGCTCCCATAAAACTAACTTTAACATGCTCTCAAGCGTTTAATACTGATGCTATTTGCGTGAAACTTTGGACTTAAGGTTAATTAATTATGCTCTTTCAGATTATCAAATCAAAAGAAAGGATTTCGGAAAACAAAATAAAGTTTTGGCATATTTTTCACATTTTTTTTTGCTGTTTTTTAACTTTTTTCGTAATAAAAAAATTTTTAAATTGAAAACTGTCAAGATAATTTTGAAGATCATATTAAACTACAAAATTTGAGACCATAATTACATTTTTACCAATAGTAGTTCTTCTACAAATTGAATTTTTCAATACTTGTTTTGGGGTGTCGCTCCATTTTTAACTCCCAGGGATTGGGTCTGGGACCCCAAATCCTATGTGATTCTGACTCGTCTAGGTGTCTACTATCCCCCCTAGAAGTGTGACACATCATTTACGGGACACCCTGAATTGCCTGGATCGCATTTTGGTCCCTTTTTAAATATTGGTGTTACGTTCGCTATTTTCCAATCATTTGGTATCAAACCCGAATCGTAAGGATAATAAAGATTTGATTTTACAGTGAATTTAATATGTTATAATAAATTGTTTTAGCTATTATAACATGTGCTTTAAATGAAGCTAGGCGTAAAATCAACAAGGTGGTAAGGCATTTTTCAGCAGATGATCAAGTATTGTAGGTACCTTGGACCTATCCAAAATACATTTAAATTTAACTACCTTGAGTTAGGGGCCGTCCATAAATGATGTCACTTTTTTTGCCCATTTTTGACCCCCTCCCCCCCCTATGTCACAAACTGTCACACTTCCCCATACCCCCTCCCCCCCTATGTCACATGTCACGCTTTCAATCGATCAAAAATTAATTTTTTTGGATAGAAATCTTAGGAAAAAATTCGGTTTTTGTTATTTTTGGTTGATTATCAGTTTTGGGAGGATGTGATGTCACAACTTTTGAAACCCCCCCCCTCCCCCTTGTCACAAATTGAGTAACCCCCTCCCCCCCTCTGAGCGTGACGTCATTTATGGACGGCCCCTTACTAAAAAAATCATAATATACTGACTTTTATTGCATTGCTATTTTGATTTTAAAAGCAGGTTATTAGGATTTAGTTTCATGACTTACACTAATTTTAAGGGAAATCTATAATTTTGTGAAAAAAAAACAGTGCTTTAAAAGTTTAACTAAATCGATAAGCTTATATATCTGGGTGTTCAATGAGCACTTGTTCCTTGAGTTTTCACTAACATTTTATTAAGTTTAGAGGTGCAACTAATGTTTTTTGACATAGGTACAATACCGGTGTTGTACCTTGGACCTATTTTCAGTTTTTTCTTTCATTAATTACTTACTGAAATACTTCAACAAAAATTCCGAAAAAAAATATATGTTGTGTATGAAAGGCTTAAGTATCGAGGGGAAATTTTTTCATTAATTTATTTTCAATAAATAAAAAATTACAGGGTAAAAAGTAAAAATAGGTCCGAGGTACACTCCCTTCCCCTACTTATATTTCTTTCGATGATTGCTCTGTTTTCTAAATAGGGTCTTGAATTTTCAATAAACATTTAGTGGTTATGCAACGAAAATTCCATTACTTATACAGTTTTTTTTCTTTCGATTTTCTCAAAACTTGGTTTTTGGACTTATTCCCTTTTTTTCAAACTGACGATTCAATTCTGATATAGGCTATTTCTTGATTGCTTATTCTCTTTCATGCAATCGAAAGGCAGGCCAGCATAAAATACTGACGAATAATCTTCTTTCTGAAGCCTGATACGAAAATTGACTGAGAATAAAACAAATTGAAGAAATTAAATTAAACAAAATTTTTTGCTAATCATCAAAGTAGCAAAAGAATGTATCGATAGAAAAATGTTGAACATGTTAAAGTTTTTCTGAAATATGGGATGGGATTACTTTGAACTGTTCTAAAGGATGAACAATGAACATTCAAAATTGGTTCAAACTTTTATAACCTTTATAAAATACAGTGGAAGCTGTTACGGCAAACGTCTCTAACTAAGGCTCGACCGATGCAGAAAAAAAATCGCCCCATCGGCCCAAAAAAACATCTAAATGCCGATATTTGGTCGATTTTGTTCGCAGGAAACCGAAAATCAGAAGGCAATTGTAACGAATTGTAAACGAAAGTAAATATATTATTTCTTATCTTTTTACTTTCGTTTGAAATTTTAATTTATATTTATAGAATAGAATTTATTAACACAAAGATACATAAAGAACAAAAGACAAAAATGGGGAGACAAACACAGACATACATACAAAAAAAAATAGTTATGAGTACCAAAAGAGCTCATAGCTCGTCCATGGTACTACACTTATAATTTATTTGCTTTGGCAACGAAACTGCGCTGACTCTATTTGATTAAATTAAATAATTTCTCGATGTTGTTATGTCTTGCCAGGGCCGTGTGGTAGATTTACCCAGTATGAGGCAAGTCCTAGAAATGCCGCCCCTTATGTATTTTTCCTTTAAATAATTGATACTTCAAATTAATTAAGATTAATTAATGTAAATATTTAATTAAAATTAATCATAAATAACTTATTGATTGGTAATTAATGATATATATTTAATTAGTAATTAATCATACATAATTAAGTCCCCCAATAATTCTCTAATTATGGGGGAATTGCGTTGTAGCTTGTAGAAAACTAACCAATTTCTAGTAATATAATTAAATTACCATTAATTAGTTTCAAAAAGGGCAATTATATTTTACATGATTCAAAACACTTTTTTTTCAGCAATAAAAGCAACATTTTGTGATTTTCATATACACTGCATCCTTGATAATTCAGAACTAACGAGAGAATTTCTAACCTAAACCATCATTCTAAGAATTAAGAAATTATGTTCAAAAGTGCCCCATTTGAGAAGTAGATTTAAACATGCATTTCATTTGAACACTTGAGTAAATTATTCAAAATTCATTTTTAGAAGCTACACATTTATCAAACAATAATTGAGGTTTTTGAGCTTTCAAAGTTAGCATACCCGCTTTGGGGTACTCTCCCCTATGGATTTAAATTCCTAAAGACACGACCAACAATCCCAAAATTGAATAAATAAATAATATAGTATTTTTTCAGGTCATTAGTATATTTAGTCATAGTATAATCTTCCCGGGAAATCCCCGGAATTTCAGTCATTCCCGGGAATGGATTAATTTTTGAAACTACTTCATAGAAATTATATTTAAACTTCAAAATAAAAGTCCAGGAGTTTAAATATATAAATTACAACACAATTTATTTTACTACTATAAAAATGAATATTTAAGTTTTGACTTTTTTTATTATTATTATGGAAGGATTTTATTTTAATTACCAAAATACAATCAATATGAAAAAAGTTAAAGGATGGTAATATTTTTTCGGGGGGGGGGGCTTAGTTTTTCTTCATAAATACAGTTTTGGAGGTTCCTTAAAACTGTTTGCTTTCATGAAATTAAACTTATGGAATGAAAAAATAAAATACCCTTAGATTTGTATACAGGGTGTCCCGTAAATGATGTGTCACACTTCTAGGGGGGATAGTAGACACCTAGACGAGTCAGAATCACATAGGACTTAGGGGTCCCAGACCCAATCCCAGGGAGTTAAAAATGGAGCGACACCCCAAAACAATTATTGAAAAATTCAATTTGTAGAAGAACTGCTATTGGTAAAAATGTAATTATGGTCTCAAATTTTGCGGTTTATTATGATCTTCAAAATTATCTTGACAGTTTTCAATTTAAAATTTTTTTTATTACGAAAAAAGTTAAAAAACAGCAAAAAAATGTGAAAAATATGCCAAAACTTTATTTTGTTTTCCGAAATCCTTTCTTTCGATTTGATAATCTGAAAGAACATAATTAATTAACCTTAAGTCCAAAGTTTCACGTAAATAGCATCAGTATTAAACGCTTGAGAGCCTGTTAAAGTTAGTTTTATGGGAGCAAAAACGGCTTCGGAAAACGAACGTTCAGGGACAATCTACAAGTTACGGATAGATGCTCGCCAAATTTCCCAACATTATTTGTGATACGAGATTCCTCGCCAACCTACGCTTCTACAGATAGTTCAAACTTCCTTGGCGATGTGTGGCCTTAGTTTTCGGATCGTCGATCACTAGAAGTCTAAAAGGTAAATGTATTCAAGCTATCAAATCAGACACTCAAGAAAAAATTGTTACTATACCTAAGAAAATAAGCAATGTTTGTTTAGCAAAAGGGATAGTTACAACTTATTTTTTCTTAAGTCTCTGTTTTGTTAAGTTCAATAAACATTTATCTTCTAGACTTCTGTGACGGTCTGAAATCGAAGGCAAAAATTTAAGTAAATTAATTAATTTACTAATTTTTTTCAAAATAATTCCCATCCCATAAAAAAGTGAACCACCATGCCAACTTTGAACACTTTTTGTAAACAGTTTTTGTCGTTATTTTTCATTATACCCCTGCTTTAGGATAGGTCAGTAGGCGGATCCTCGATCGCTGGGTTCGTGATTTCGAATTGCGATACAAGATTGGTTTCTATTAATCGAGAAATGTCAATGGAAATAAGCAAAGTGTATGGGGGCTATCCACTCACCGTCCGATAAGCAATATCTTAGGTCTGTCATAACTTTCAATAACCTGCTTTCTTTTATTTTGCAAATTTCTTATATCGGAAGTTGAGGGGAGACCCTGCATACCCACTTGCTTATTATATCATTCTTTAATTAATAGGAACCACCCTTGTATCGCAACCCGAAATCAGGAACCTAGCGATTGAGGATCCACCGACTGACGTATCCCCACTATGTACAAAAGATATTTTACGAACCATGTTTGTAAATAATAGATTCTTCTGTTTTTTTTACCGAAGTTATCAAATGTACAGTTTTTCTCATTAAACGCAATAAGTAGTAATGCTGTTTGCATGATTGATACATTTGTAAAACTAACACAACTATCGATTGAATAAAAAACTATCGATACTATCAGATAATTTCTAACAATTCATACTATTGATTTTTAAGATCGATAGTTCCTAAAAATCAGTAGTAAAATCATGTTTGTTCTTTAAGTTCAAAAAATTTTTAAATTAAATTAATTAATCTCTTGTTTTAAGAATCAACATTTACGCTTTTGAAATTTTCATCCCTCCAAATTGTTCAATTGGCGCATTTCAGATATTTTCATACTCATCTCCTGTCTCGCCAAATCGGGCGAGGAATGAAAGTTGGCAGACATCTATCCGTAACTTGTAGATTGTCCCTAAACGTTCGTTTTCCGAAGACGTTTTTGCTCCCATAAAACTAACTTTAACAGGCTCTCAAGCGTTTAATACTGATGCTATTTACGTGAAACTTTGGACTTAAGGTTAATTAATTATGTTCTTTCAGATTATCAAATCGAAAGAAAGGATTTCGGAAAACAAAATAAAGTTTTGGCATATTTTTCACATTTTTTTGCTGTTTTTTAACTTTTTTCGTAATAAAAAAAATTTTAAATTGAAAACTGTCAAGATAATTTTGAAGATCATAATAAACCGCAAAATTTGAGACCATAATTACATTTTTACCAATAGCAGTTCTTCTACAAATTGAATTTTTCAATAATTGTTTTGGGGTGTCGCTCCATTTTTAACTCCCTGGGATTGGGTCTGGGACCCCTAAGTCCTATGTGATTCTGACTCGTCTAGGTGTCTACTATCCCCCCTAGAAGTGTGACACATCATTTACGGGACACCCTGTATAGTGTAATTCGGAATTTTTGTTTTATTTAGTTAATTTTTTTTAATCAGAGTATCTTGTTAAAAAACTCTATACAAAAGGTTATACGAAAATTACGGTTAGTAAAAACTAAATTATTACATGGGTAAAGCTATATAATTTTTTTTTGATTCTTCACTGGAATTAACTGAACGGTTTTTATTTTACATTGACCGGAATTTTCGCACTTATGAAACGTCCACTAAAAAAAGTTACGTTTTATAAAAGGCCTTTTGAGCAAAAACTGGAGAATTTTCAAGTCCCATGTCATATACAAATATCAAAAAATAAAATCAATTGTAATTATCTAGATAAAAATATAAAGAAAACATAAATCCTTAATCCCTTCACTCTACTTTAAAAAAAATATAAACACAACCTAGCTCTTTTTGGGACATTATACTTCTAAGCAGTTGGTCTTCTTAAATAAATATACTTCTTCTATCCAGGAGGCAGGAAACTTGCAGCTTTTCGAGAGCACAAACAAAAAGGAACTGAAGGAGGCTCTGGTAAAATTTGATTGCCTTTGCCCTTGAAAATGTGCCCTCCCTCCCTTTGGTTCGTGGAAGGTGGGGTGGGAAAACAAGAAACTACGAACAATTAGTGGCCATAAAAGTATAAAACGGTGCCATATCGGCTATTCCATCTCCTGCGCTGCAATTCGACCTGCAAGGCGGCCGGCCACCCAGAGAACACACAAGCGCCCGCTCCTCGTCAACACAGGGGGGCTCTAAATTGTCGGGGGAGGAGTGTCAGCGCTGTCGCCCGGGTGTCCGGTCGGGCAGTCGGCCACTGCCGAGAACGCTTTTTCCCCTCAGGCTATGCGGAAGCAGGAAGAAGTGTTTTGTTCCCCTCTCCAATGTTGGATTCCGTTTTTTAAATTCTGGATTTAGAAAGTAACTAAAGTACAGCATAGGTATTTAAGTAACAAAGAGTTAGTTACTTTAAAATTTTTGTAGTTAAATACCAGTTCGATACTGAAAAAGTAACTAATGTAACTAAATACTTTTAAAGTATTTAAAAAGTATTTCCGTTACTAAGTATTTAAATACTTAACAACCTTGGTCAGAGTCAAGCTGAATCTGAGCTGAAACTGAAAAACTATCAATCACTGGACCCCGACACACTAACATCGCGTAAACAAGACGCTCTCGACCCCCTCTCTTTGCATTGCGAAGGCTGCGAGGGGTCGCGTGCCGGGCACCTGTTTTGGATCGAGTTTCAAGCTGACAGATTTTTCAGCTTGACTATAAAAATACTATTTCTGTTTTCCTACCACAAAAACGTGTAAACAAATTGCAGAGAAAGCTCCTTTAGAGTAAAAAAATAAAAATTCCAGGGGAATTTTGCCGCCCTCAGAAAAATGCCGCCTGAGGCAGCTGCCTCTTTGCCTCATACCACCACACGGCCCTGTGTCTTGCTATAAAATCATAAAGACCATTTTTAAATTCAATTCTATTATTAGATGATTTAAGAGTTACGTTTAATTTATTAAATAGAAAGGGACCTAGAAAGACATGAGACTTATGAAAAATTTCTTTGCTAGACATTGGAATAAAATAATTTCCTTGAATGTTTGTAAGAGAATAGTTACTAGTTTTTAATTGATAGAAGGACCTATTATTGAAAATGAAAAGTAATAGTCGAAAAATATAGAGTTCTCTTACAGTCAAAATAGGTTTTGTTAAAGAATTACCTTTTATGTGAGATAAGATTTTATTTTGAAGGTGGTTTAGAGGTTTTATGTTGTTATAATAATCAGAAGCATAGCAAGTTATTCCATAGTTTATTGAAGATTGAACCCAGGCAAAATATAGAGAAGTTAGAAATTTATGATCAATAATACGTTTCAGCCTAAAAAATTTCAAATTAATAAACCTTAGCTTGTTTAACAAAGAATTTATATGAGTCTTCCATTTTAAATTGCTATCAAACTGGAGTCCTAAGTATTTAATAGAGTCAACGCGCATAATTTTATTACATGTAGATGATGCATTATCACATTTTAGATCGCAGGAGGGGTTGTGAATTCTTAGACTGTCAATAGTGGTTTCACTAACTCTTTGACTGAAAATCATAAATTTAGTTTTTAAAACGTTTAGCTTTAATAAATTGTTATTAAACCAGATATTAGCTTTTTGTAGTGCAAGTTCAATTTTTTTATAAAGATCTAGATAATTGTCAGCCGAAAATACTAAAACAGTATCGTCAGCAAATGTTATGTCACAATTTAAATTTAATTGACAAAAATCATTGATAAAAATGAGAAACAGAAGAGGTCCTAAAATAGAACCTTGAGGGACACCACCATAAACAGGAATTTCACAACTATATACATCATCAACTTTGACAAATTGCGTTCTATCACTCAAATAAGATTCAAACCAGGGGGCCTACCACGAGCCTCTCGACAAAAATAACGACACCCTTACTTCTTCCGTGTCGAGAACGCTGAAGAAGCAAGCAAGTTGTCGACACCACACTGTCGCGGAAGGTTATCCATAGGAAATAGCATTAGTGATCTCAAGTGAGGTCGAGAGTATGGGCTCACTTAACAAGAGGGTCTACCATCAGGCTGTCGGGAAGTTTTTAACTGTCGTTAAGTGGTATCGAGAAAGTGAAAAACTCAACGACACCTCAAGAGGTGTCTATATCTTGTTAACGACACGAGAACAAGCTCTTTTATACGCTATAAATTATGTGAATTGTTTACCCTGTTATCATTGCACGTTTTTTGAGATACTTAAAGGTATTTTTAAAGTAAAATTGGCTTGCATTACATCTTTTTTTTAAAATTATCGACTTAAAAATCGGGCCGGTTTTATGTACTAAAAATTAAAGTCGATTTGTGGGTTTTATTTATTAAGAGAATTGAGGGGATTACTCATACGTTTTTTTTTTCAGATAATATATAAACAATCGTGCATCCAAAAAGCAGCTTTAAAATGATTATCTGATTTAAAAAATTTTAATCAGAAATAATCACCGTGGAGATGGGAAAAAATTTTGTTCTTTATCCAAAACTTATTTTTTTGCGATTAAAAAATTGTAATCAATTGATAACAAAAATTTCCTGAATTTAAGTTTGTCCTCCGTTATATGTTCGTAAAGGTATTCGTTTTAAGCGTCTTAATCTTATTACGATCATCCCTTGTTTAGAGTGGCGAGAATTTTGCTCATGAAAAAACGAGTTCCTTCCCTTGCGTTGGTGATCATTTCAAATTACGCCAGTGTAACTTAACTCCCCGCCTATTTCTGACGTACAAGATGACGAAAACTTTTTACACCAATCAAAAGCGTTATTTCTTCTCGACACCTATACTCTCGAACTCAGTTGCAATCGGTAAAAGCTTGCATTTGTCGACATTCAAAAACTACATCGTCGTGGTAGGCCACGGTAGGCCATCGAGAATTTGATCTTGATTTTTCAGAATTCCCAACACCATCGTGCTGCCATCTATAAATCGAAGGATGAAATCCACATGAAATCACTTCTGTGGTTATTCTACCTCCAGACTCTTTTTACTGTATTAATATAAACTTGAACCTTGTAAAAATATATTTTAAAAATGAAAGAAAAAATATTCCATCATAAATAAGTACCCAATGACGTGTATTTTTATGAATAGAATTTTCATCTATTTCATACAAAGCAAATAATGGCGGCGATTTGGGCTATTTGCAATGGAAGATCTGATGACTACGCAGAGAAAACATAGTTCCTACGCAAAATAAAAATATTGTTTCATCTATAGGTTGAAAAGTAATTCCTAAGAGCGCTTTTTAATGTACAATAGCTATTAATTTGAAAATAATGCTACAGCCCTCGATAAGAGGTGTCGTAGAGCTTTTTCGCCTCTCTGTCGTTTTCTCCTCTTGGTTTCTCCTCTCATGGTAGGACCTGTAGTTAAGTTTGAGGCGCATCACGTGACTGTCGATAATTTCGGCAATATTAACGATAACGACACGCTGGTGGTAGAGCCCCAGGAGTAGATATTACCCCTTATTCCGATACAGTATAATTTACTTAAAAGCAACTTATAATTTTTACGGTATCAAAAGCTTTGCTTATGTCCAAAAAGACAACAGCAGATTTTAGGTTATTATTTTCATTTTAGTAGATTAGTTTTGTTAACTTCATCAAAGCTAATTCTGTACTTTTACTTTTTCTAAAACCGTATTGGTTTTCTGCTAATATGGAATTCTTTTCCAAAAATTTTGATAACGGGTATGCATTATTTTTTCGATAACTTTCGAAAATATACTTAATAGAGAAATTGGTCTATAATTATTCAGGTCATTTTTACTGCCCTGCTTAAATATCGGTACAACTAAAGATTTTTTTAAGGTAGAAAATACCTTGATCAAAGGAAGTATTGAACAATTTTGTTAAAAAATCTGAAAACTGGTTGAAAATTATGATTAATAATAATAATAATAATAATAATAATAATCTTTATTTAACACTATGGAAATTACAAATAAATATATAAAATAATATGAGTTACCAAGGGGAAACAGTCCCGTTCAGGTAACCAAAAAAAGTGCGAACATTGAGTGATATTTAAAATAAAATAAACAGATAGGTGGGTTGAATTACATAGCAATAATAATATTCAAAAATGCAAAAAACAAAACATAGTACAAATAACAATAATAAATGATTAATTTAATTTACAAAAGACAGAATTATTTAAATTAAAGTTTTACAAGTTGGCAAACAGCTAAGGCAAAAAAAAAAATACATTATGTTTCCATTAAAATAGGTCTTCAATATTATTTAAAAAAATTACAAAATTATGTAAACAACGTTTGAATGAGGGATAGGAAGAAATATTTTGTAGCTCAGCAGGTAGACTATTAAATAACTTAGGTGCAAGATAAAAGAAATGTTTACGATATATCTCCTTGTAAAAGCGAGGAATCTGATAAATTTCATTTATTCTCCTTTGGTTAACCGTATTTTTTAGATTACATATATTTCTATTGCCAAATAAGTAAAGTGTAATTCTATAAAAAACGAGAAGTCGCACGAAAACCTAAACTTTTAAAGTCAATTAAGTCGGAATTATTTAAACATAAGATTTTGAAACACTTATTCTGAATAGAAATTAAAGGCAATAAATTGGTTTTATAGTCTCCACCCCAAATTATTATTCCATAATTGATTAAAGAGAAAAACCAAGAAAAATACAAGGTTTTTAAAAAAGATTGTGTAACTTTATTTTTTAGGTGATGAAATTTAACCAATGCGAAACGAAGCCTTTTACATAACTCACCAACATGAGTTTTCCATTTTAAATTTGAGTCGATAAATAAACCCAAATATTTAATACTATTAACTTGTTCTAGCTTTGGACAGTTACAATTAAAAGAGCCATAGCAAGAATTTAAATGAAATGTAATATCTAGTTGAATGAATGGTTGTTTAAGATAAAAATAGATATATTTAGTTTTATTTAAATTTAGAGATAAGTCATTAATGGTAAACCATTTTCTGATTTCGATTAAGTCATTTTCAATCTGTGATTTAAGTTCTAGGAGATTATCACAAGAATATAGTAATGCCGAGTCATCTGCATAAGTTATCATTTTACCAAATAGTTTCAGTTTGCATAAATCATTTATAAAAATTAAAAACAATAAAGGGCCTAAAATAGATCCCTGAGGCACTCCACGATTAACAATAGTATAATCACTAAAACTATTCCCTATTTTTACTCGTTGTTTTCTATTAGATAGATACGATATAAACCATTTTAAAATATTGCCTCTGAATCCAGCGTGTTCTAATTTTAAAGTTAGCAAGGAGTGGTTTACACTATCGAAAGCCTTAGAGATATCTAGAAAAACTGCAGCTGTTTTCCTATTTTTATCGATACTGTTAAATACAAATTTATTAAATTCTAAAAGTGCGGATTCAGTATTTTTGCCCTTTATAAAACCATATTGATTAGTTGCAAAAAACTTCGTATGGTTTAAAAAGTTATACATTTTAATTGATAAAGTTTTTTCAATTAATTTAGACATTAAGAGAATTAATTAGAGAGTTAGAATTAATTAACATACATTTATTTCATTACTTATCCTACTGATCAAATTGTTTCTATAATTAAATAAATTTTTATCTTCTTCAATATATTTGATTACGTGTTATTTCCCCCCTTTCTGTTTCCTCTTTTTTACTGCTAATTTTACTACTTTAAATTTATACAAATACAAATACAAATATAGTCGATCAACTACAGGCTAAAAGCCCAGCAAGGTTGATCCAGTCTATTCAATTCAACCTCCCCCCGATTTCCAGTATTCGTCTACTTTTCTTTTAAACTCGTCCACCCCACTTGAGTTAACAATCGATTCAGGTAATGCATTCCATTTATCCACTATACTCTATTAAAAAAATAATGCTTCCTACAATCCCGTTTAAAACTTGCCTTATTCAATTTTAAACTGTGACCCCTCGTTCTATTACCCGTACAGAAATCTAGTCCCTCTGTGTCTCCTTGTTTTAACATTTTAAAAAGTTGAGTCAAATCCCCTCTAGCCCTTCTTTTCTCTAAAGTGAACATATTTAACTTCTTAAGTCTTTCCTCGTAACTAAAACTAGATATACCCTTGACCAATTTAGTAGCCCTATGCTGAACCCTTTCAACTAAATCTATATCTTTTTTTAAGTATGGAGACCAGAACTGAACAGAATATTCGAGATGAGGCCTTACCAAGCCTCTATATAATGGCAAAATAATGTTTCCGGACCTTGAAGAAACAGTTTTTTTAATGTATCCCAACATCCTATTAGCTTTTTTACTTGCAGCTGAACACTGATGTTTCATTTTAAAGTCTTCATTTACTATCACCCCTAGATCTCTGATACTATCACCCTCTTTTATTTTATCCCCTTGCAGATAAAATTCAGCCCTACTATTGCTACAACCCATGTGCAATACCTGACATTTACCTATGTTAAAGGACATACCCCATTTTTCTGCCCATACCGATATAATTTCTAGATCGCTTTGTAAATTTTGAACCTGCTCCTGAGTATCTACCCTCCCCCAAATTTTTAAGTCGTCAGCAAAGATGCTAATTTTGTTCTTGATATCCTGACTAATATCGTTGATGAAAATTATAAAGAGAATCGGTCCCAATACTGACCCCTGAGGTACACCACTCTTGACCTCTGCCCACTGAGAATAATTACCCTTGACTTGCACCCTCTGCTTCCTACCTATCAACCAGTTCCTAATCCAAAATAATGTTTTACCCCTGTAATGATAACACTGGCTGAACACAACGTAACTTTATTATAACTAACAGACACGAGCAACAATGAGCGAACCTTTAAATACAAATTAATTCAGTGCAGGTCACAGTTACATGTTATCACAGTTAACCCACACTATAACCTATAATAACAGATTACGCATTTCAGTTATATCACATCCCCTTTTTTTTAGTATGTTATCTTAACATTACATTCACCTTAACTATGTTAAAACTCTTAAAATATTAGCTATTAAAACCCAATAAATATTTAAACTAGAATTTTGAATAGTTCAGTCTATCAGGCTTCTTAACCGTTCTTCCACTTCGAGTCCTCACGACTTGAGAGTCTTCTGTGACGGCACCAAGGTCATCAGGCACTGGTGAACTCGGAACCTCGGTAGACGGTGTATCACTATCAGGAACAGGAGCAAGGCTCGGAACCGGATTCAAGTCTGGATCAGGAATCGGAGATGCCTCATCTGTAGTAGTCGGGAAAGCATTGCGAAGGAACCACGAGTTTCTTCGAAACGTCGCTCCATCAGGGGTTTTGACGATGTACGACCTCGGGCCTTCAGCTGGAGAAACTACCTCAGCTGGACTCCACTTCCTATGTCCTCTTCTAAACCAGACCTGTTGTCCGATGAAATTGGCTGGGCGATGTTGCGATCCTCTATCTCTATAAACTTTGCTTTTCTCTCTTAGCTTCGATAGGTTTGCAGCAACATCCTTTACAATGTCAGGCTTTAACAAGTTCCTGCTCGTGGGTAGTAATCCTCTTGTCCGTCTTCCCATCAATCTCTGTGCAGGGGATCCTAGTACTCCTCGGGGTGTATTTCTGCTGTTCAGTAATGATAAGTACAAATCAGAACCATCAGCTGCACACTTAGCCATAAGAGCTTTAGCTTCTTGAACGTAACGTTCAGCAAGACCGTTAGATCTCTTATGCTCAGGACTTGACGTTTGGTGTTTTATATTCCAATCTCTAGTAAACTTTTTGAACTCCTCAGACATCAGTTGAGTCCCAGCATCGGAACATAAAGTTTCAGGGATACCATGCGTAGCAAAACATCGTTTTAAAGCTTCTATAACTGCCGTAGATGATAAACTCTTGAGTTCAGCAAAGTCGTAATAGCCTGAGTAGCTGTCGGCAATTACTAGGTAATTTTTCCTGTCTAGATGAAATATATCAGTACCGACGATTTGCCATGGCCGTTCTGGAATCCTGTTTAGCATCAGTGGTTCTTCTTGGTTGTCTCTCTGACGCTGTTGACATGTCTTGCATCTTTTGACATATGTTGTGATATCCTCATTCATTCCCGACCAGTAGACGTTCTCTCTGGCTCTGCTGAGTGAATACTGTATTCCAAGATGGCCAAGATGAATCGCTTTTAAAGTTGTTTCCTTTAACTTGGTAGGGATTACTATCCGATTTCCTCTGAAGAGTATACCTTCATAAACAGCAAATTCATCTCTGAAAGTCCAATATTTTTTTAAAACATCAGGTACTTGATTCATTCTTTCAGGCCAACCATCCTTTATGGTTTCCATCAGTAAACTCAATTCATCATCCTCCTTTAAGGCTTGCAATAGTTCCGTGGTTTTTGCTTCAGTCATCGGAACCACCATGTGAATCTCCATCTGTAGTTCTGGCATATCCATTTCCAAGCTGATACTACAGTCACGGCTTAAAGTATCGGCGATAAACATTTCCGATCCTTTCTTGTATACGATTTCTGGGCGATACGGCAATATATCGAACATGATTCTTTGCAATCTTGGAGGTGCAAGATGCAAGGGTTTCTTCGCTATCGACACTAACGGCTTATGATCAGTTTCCACTGTAAGCTTCCTACAACCCCAGACATATTGATGGAATCTCAAACATCCAAATTTAATTGCAAAAGCTTCTTTCTCGATCTGTGAATAGTTCTGTTGAGTCTTGTCGAGGGCTTTAGCTGCGTAAGCTACAGGACGACCTTCTTGCATTATAACTGCTCCAACTGTATGTTTGCTCGAATCCGCTGACAACGTGATCGGCAAGTTGACATCAAAATATTTCAACACTGGTAGATTTTTCAAAACCTCTTTCAACTCGATAAACGCTTCTTGCTGTTTTTTCTCCCAGATCCATTCTTCATCTTTTTTACCTCAAGGATCCTCAAGGATCCTTTACCTCAAGGAATCCTCAAGGATCTTCATAACCTGATTAGTCAGCTTCTCTACCTTGGCTTTTGTTGGTGCATGAATAAAAATATCGTCCATCGCACATTCGACTCCTTCTACTCCACTTAAAAGATGTTCCATGATTTGTTGAAACACTTCAGGAGCAGACGCTAGACCCATCGGCATTCTGAGATACGAGAATCTACCCCATGGCGTAGACATCGTTAAGTATTTACTCGTTCGTTTCGTTACACGAATCTGCCAGAATCCTTTCTTACAGTCCAGTACCGTGAAAACTTTTGATCCCTTTATTCTTGCGGCGATTTCCTCCAAAGTTTTCAATGGGTAGTGTCTTCTCTTAAGATTCTTGTTTATACTAGATGGATCCATGCATACTCGAATCTTCCCATTGCGATGAACCACGACCATCGGTGACACCGCAGGGGTAGGCTCACTTACCGGCTCGATAATGCCCATGCTTTGCATTCTATCCAACTCTTCTTTAACTTTATCTCTTATTGAATGTGGCATTTTACGAGCTGGGAAAATTTGGAGTTTGGGATCATCAACTAAATCTATATCATAGACAAAATTCTTCAAGCAACCAATGCTATCATTTTCGGAATTTGACTTTATCAGATTATCAGCTAAACCAACACTTGAAATTCTTTGAAGTAGGCCCATCACCACACACGAATCTTTTCCCAACACCGGTTGTAGTAGCTCCTCAGTCACTATAAATCTAGCATGGTGAACTTTACCTTTAACTTTCACGTCCGCAAAAACTTCACCAGCTACTTTCGTTTTATGCATCCTGAAAGACACCAGGGATTTTACTTTTGATGGAAATATCTTCAGTTTAGCCTTTCTGGCCAAAGATTGTGACAAAACATTGCACTGTGCTCCAGTGTCTAACTTAAATCTAACTTTATAGTGATTTCCAAATTCCCCTGTTTCATACCAATCCCCATCTTCCTGATCTCTGGAGATACTACTTATGTTAAAATTATAATCATAAGGATCAAAGCCTTCCACCACCGACTCTTTCCGACCAACTGTAGAAACTGACTTTTTGTACGTTTTGCAACAAATACCAAAATGTCCAACTTTTTCACATTTAAAGCATTTCTTCCCAAAGGCCGGACACTCACCTTTTCTATGTGACGTGTTGCATCTCGAGCACACTCTGGAAAATACTTGTTTCCTTTGACCATCTGAAGTATCCTTGAATTGTTTTCTTTTTATTCCTTCTATCTTCATTGGCTGTTCATCCTTCAACGTGCTCATCTGACTTCTTGCCTGCTCAGCTGCTTTACAAATCTTTATTGACTTATCCAGGGTTAAGTTATCTTCCGCTAACAGCTTTTCGCGATCTGTGTCGTTGTAAACACCAATGACGATCCTGTCCGTGATCAGACTATCTTGCAGCGTCCCAAATTCACAGGTTTTGCTCTTGCTAAGCAATTCTGTCAGGAAATCGTCAAATTTTTCAGTCTCTCCTTGAACGATCTTATTGAAGATAAATCGCTCGTAAGTGACGTTTACTTTCGGTGTAAAGTACGACTGGAATGCTTCTATAAGGGAATCCAAATTCGCTTTCTTTTCTTCAGGAAAGGTATTGAATACTCCAACGGCTTCCGGTCCAATCGCGGTCATAAATAAAGCAATCTTCACATCCTCCGGCTTCTTGTCCAATTCTACCACTGTAGCATACCAATCAAACTGCTGGTGCCAACCCTTCCATGATTTGGTGACATCAGCCGTCAGGCATAGTTGAGGTGGTAAGGTCTGCAACGAGATTTTGTCGCTTGGCAGCCCTAGGAGAAACGGGACTCTGTACTTTTTTGGGGGGTGGTGGGAAGTGGGATTGGCGTACGCCCGCCCGCCAACTTATTCCTCTCTCCAGAAACTATGCCAAAGTTGATGTTCCAAACAGTGGCGCAGCCAGAAATTCCTTCTGGGGGGGGGACCAGTCAAAAATAATTTGGGTTTCTTAGTTTTTCAAAAACGATGGAAGCTTTATGTAGAATTTATTAAGATGAACGCGAAAAATTTCTTTGTTGCTGAACTTCTATTAATTAATAAATTTATTAGTACCTCCTAATTATTATAGTACAAAATTTAAGTAAATAGTAAGAATGTATTAGAACCTAACTCAGTTCTACTGTTACAATTTAATTTATCTATGACTATAAGAGCATTTTTTGGAGAAGCCCAGGGCCCACCCGGGGCTGTCGCGCGCAAAGAGAAGTACTAGCAAGTGTGAATCTTGGAACTCTTACTTAAGAGGCTTCTTTGATGTGAAAACTGGCAGTGTTATTCCTAGGACTTTTTTTGGAGGAGTAAAAGTACTCCTTGACTTTTTTAGGAGGAGTGAAATTCAATTATGAGGAGTGAGATACGGAAATAACATAAACTACATATACAGAGACAAAATTTCGATTAAAAATGCTTACTTTTTAATAGACAAAATGAAATTGAAAAAAAAATGAGGATGCTATTTTGGGTTATTTGGGCTATTTTGGGCCTGTGTACATTTGTTCTACTTTTATAACACTATTAGTATAATTTTTTTATATTATTATTTTAAATATTATTTGTATATTGTATAACAAGATGATTATGGGCATTAAAACCTTACAACGAAAGGAGGTTTAAACAAAGAATTTGAAAGATCATTTCTCTAAAAAGAAACATTAAACAATTGATGAATTTAACTCGTTGTCACAAGAAAGGCTTGCTATATATTGCTCTTGTTATTAAAAACGTTTACAGTAAGCAATTTCGATAAGATAAATTACTGTGCATTAAGTTTTAAGATTTCAAATCCTAATTCTTCTTACTCAACTTCTTTCTTTATCTCTGAATAATAATTAATATTTAGAGCTTAATCACTTTTATATACTTCATTCTCGTTTCTTCTACGTTCTTTGTAAGGCTGTGGGCCCAGAGCCTGATTTCTGGGAGGGCATTTAGGGCCCAGGGCCTCACTAAAATGCTTTGAAAATGTGAGTGTGTAAAATAAGTAAACGAATTTAAAATCAATTTAATAAGTTTTTGAAGTTTCAAGTAAATATATTTTAATTTACACATTTTTTAAAACTGGGATTAAAGATGATTGATTTTGTTATTTTGAGTCCAATGAATTAAGTTTTATTTTAAGACATGTCGAGGGTCACAAATAGGTCTTTTGCCCTGGGCCCCATAACTTGTAAATCCGGTCCTGTCTGGCCCTTGATACATAAATTGGTTAATAACTCTTGAAAAATTTATTGCAATATCCAAATACGCTTGAGAAAAAGAATAAAAGAATGTTAGAGGAAATCTAGTTGTTCCGATTCGGACCCTCTAGTTCCACTAAACAAATAACAAAAACAGGTGCTCGTCCACCACAGGAGGTCATACTCCAGTGGAGAGCTCTCCAGTTCAGGACAGGAAATTGCTCCTCTTCGTCACGCCCTCCCCTAGGTGTGCTTATCTCTCCATCCCTAGAATGCGCACTGGAGAGTAGAATAACATCAGACACAAACATATTTTTAACTTGAAAAAGTTTAAATTAATTAAAAAATAATAAAAAAAATCAATTCGTTAAAAAATGAAAAAAAAAATTTCGGAAAGAGATTCGAACATTTTTTGAATTTTTTTACGAATACTGGAAATTCCTTATAACATCAGGTGACCTCTCGGTCCCTGGGGGGGTTTAGTCCCCTTGGTCCCCCCCCCGTCGCTGCGCCCCTGGTTCCAAAGAATTGCGGGTTTCGCGTAGAGTTCTTTTCTTTGAGACCTGTCTTGGTGGTGTAACTTTTAGTTCATTAGAGGTTAAACTTAAAACTGTTAAGCGACTGTATGCATGTTATATTTAATAATTATTTCCATTAAAAATAAGTTCAATCGACTTTTCTACTTGTGATAGGATACATAGTGCTGTCTTTTAAAAAAAACACTTTTTTATTTTCCCTCATAAAAGTTTTTTTAAAAATATAATTAAATAAAAAAAATAGTGTTGTAACGGCTCATCTTTCCCAACATTTTAATGCCTAGTACTTTTAATTCCAACTCTCGGTTACAATTTGGCAGACAATCAATAATTAAAAAAAAAACAATTGTCCAAAACAAAGTGTCATCATAAGTAAACGTCCTTAGATAAAGGGTTAAAGAATGATTACTTTTCGTTGCACATCTAATACTTTTTTTTAATTATTTCGTTTTACATTGAGAGCATTTTCTTATAAAGTACGATTTTAATGATTACGAACCACAACATTTCAGCTTTTTTTTATTTGAGAAGTTCATTACTTAATCTTGCAATTGCATTGATTTTATGAGTTCACGGAAATAGGACAAAAACAAAATTTATTTAATCCGGAAATATCATTGCCTTTTAATAAAATAATAAAGTCCCACTCGTTTAAAAGGATGTTTAATTTTTTTTATTAAAAAATGAACTAAAATTATCAATTAGTAGTAATTGAGGCTTATGATACATGTTTAAAAGCTATTTTTCAGAGCGAAATACGAATATTCTTTTTAAATTGAAAAAAAAAAATCAATTAAAAGTTAATGTTGATGTTAAAGAGCTTATGTCAGTTAAAAAAATATATTTTGTTAACTCTTTTAAAATTTGAAACTTTACGGCAATAGTGAAGGCCCCCTCCCCCATAAACACATAGAGGTCCGTATTCACCTAAAGGGAAAATTTTATTTTTAAGAGACCCTTTAAACGAAAGAAAAACGTCCATTCTCCGCGAAACACGCATAGCCCTCGGAAAACTCCGACGTAATACAATCCCCCCTCACTTGCCAAGAAAAGCGCAAAAGGGATCTTTCTAGGAACCCCGAACCGAAATGCTCCACGCGCGGTCCCCAAATCGGTGTGGGCTCTCCCGGGGGTCAGGGGAGGTCAAGAGACAAAATCTCGTTGCGTTCTAGTCTAATGTTGACTGAGCCGGAAGACGAGCTATTAGCTTGATCGCCTGGCATGATTTCGTTTCGGCACCATGTAATGATAACACTGGCTGAATACAACGTAACTTTATTATAACTAACAGACACGAGCAACAATGAGCGAACCTTTAAATACAAATTAATTCAGTGCAGGTCACAGTTACATGTTATCACAGTTAACCCACACTATAACCTATAATAACAGATTACGCATTTCAGTTATATCACAACCCCTGATACCCATTTTTTCCAATTTAAAGAGCAGTGCCTCATGTGGAACTTTATCGAAGGCCTTTTGAAAATCTATGTAAAATATATCTACACTATTTTTCTTATCCAACTCCTTTGTTACTTCGTCATAGAACTTTAACAGGTTTGTTTGACACGACTTTCCCTTTCTGAATCCAAACTGGTAGTCTGAAAGTATGTTAACCCCTTCTAAGTACAGCATTAAGTGTTTTTTTAGTACGGTCTCGAAAATCTTACAGATGACTGACGTTAAACTCACTGGTCTATAATTGCCTGGATCGCATTTTGGTCCCTTTTTAAATATTGGTGTTACGTTCGCTATTTTCCAATCATTTGGTACCAAACCCGAATCGTATGTTGATTTAAAGATTGTCAGAATTATGTCCCTCAATTCTTCTGCGCATTCCACCAGAACTTTAGGATAAATATCATCTGGCCCTGGTGCTTTAGATGGCTTAATGCCTTTTAGTAGATGAATAATTTCCTCCCTATTAAAACTACAATCCGGAATTACCCCACCTCCATTACTAACTACTGTATAGTCACCCGTAAATTTAAAGTTCTTATTAAAAACCCCTGTGAAAAAATCATTTAACAAATTTGCCATACCCACATCATCCTGAACAAATATGCCCTCTCCTGACTTTAATGGCCCCAAGGTAGAATTTACTTTAATCTTCTCTCCCGCATACGCATAAAATTCCTTTGGGTTTCGAATGATGTCCCTAGCAAGTTTTTCCTCTAAAGCCATTTTCTGCCTCCTACTGATGTATTTGAAATCTTTTCTAGCCTTTAAATAAGCCTCCCTATCACTATCATTACCAGTGCGTTTGTATAATTTAAACCATTTTTGTTTCAACTTCAATGCCTTTCTCGTTTCCCATGAAAACCACATGGGTGTCATTTTACGCAATTTCCCTTTTTGCTTAAATATTATATGATTTTTTATCACCTTGTTTAAAATACCCTTAAATTCTTCCCATAGTCGACCTGATTGCTTTTCTTTCAGACTCCTACTAAATGTCTCCTTTAATTCATCCCTGATATTTTGAAAGTTTGCCCTTTTAAAATTTGGAATAATTCTTGTGTTACATACTATTGTAGACTGAAAATTGATACTAAACCTAATACTTCTATGGTCGCTTTCTCCTAAATGTTCCCCCGTAGTTAAATCCCTGACCCTATCCTCTTCATTGGTAAAAACTAGATCTAAAATAGCACTGTCCCTAGTCCCTTCATTTACCATTTGGTGTAGAAAACAATCTTGAATCACCTCCAAAAACTCTGAGCCTTTGCCGGAAACTACATGGTTGTTCTCCCAGTCAATGTTCGGATAGTTAAAGTCACCCATTAATACCAATTCTCCCTTTTGAGAAGCTTCTTGAATTAGCTTACACATGTCATTTTCCTGTTGTTCACTGCTATTCGGAGGTTTATATATATTTCCTATAATTAAGCATTTTCCCTTATCGTTCATTAGTTTTACCCAGACTGATTCGATACCCTCAGGTTTACAGTTTAACTTAATTTCCGAAAAAATTAAAGAATCCCTAACACAGATTAACACCCCTCCTCCTTTTTTATTTTCTCTATCATCCCTGAAAATTGTGAACCCATTTAACGCTAAAATTAATGAATCCTCACTGTTTGCCCAGCTTTCTGTAATTCCAATGATATCCAAAGCCTCATATTCTGCAATGCCTCTTAACTCATCCATTTTATTCCTTATGCTACGAGCATTACAATAATATACTTTTAAATAGTTTTTACCATGATTACATAATATTTTCCTATTAGTTTTCCTGTCGTTTTTGAATGGCCTAATATTTACCAAAGAAATATTTTTATATTTTCTTAACCCACCAGGTTTTGCCCTTACCCGCTATTATTTGTTGCATATTCTTTTGAAAATACTTCTAACCATGGGCGGATATAGGTGGTGGACCCTAGGGGGGGGGCACATTGGAAACCTTGGGAGGGGGGGCAAGATGTCCCTGATGGCTTCGGAAACATGAAATTCCCTTTTAAAAACGGAATTTCCTGAAAGGTTTTTTTTTTTTGGGGGGGGGGCATTGCCTCCCATGAACCCCCTCAAATCCGCCCATGCTTCTACCTAAAGAAACCTTTTTGATGCACAAAGTGAAAAAAAAAAATCGAAAAAAACATTTTTAATTGAATAACTAGAAGACTTTACGCGTTTGCCGGAAAGTTAACTTACAGGGAGTTCTTCAACCTTACCTGACAAATATGTTGATATTTCACTCTAGAAATTTCAGTAAAAAAGGTTTAAGAGATTTAACTTCAAGCCAATAAAATTTACTATGAAATGAGACAAGAACCATATTTTTAAGGACAAATAGTTCCGATTTTATGGTCGAAATACTATGATTTTTCGTTTTTTTTTCTCAACTTTGACCTCAATAAGGCGGGTCTTAACCGATTGAGCTTAAACTTTGCCAATCTTATTTTCTAGCTTATTGTCACATTTTAGGGGGTTCTCACAAAAGAAATTCGGAAGTTGATGTTTTTGTAACCACCCTAGTGAGCACATGTAAAAATATTAAGTGAAAGTGAAAAAGAAAATGAACTGATACTAGTACATTTCTTTGTGCAAATTACTACACTTTTCATACAAGAATGGATGATATGGTGATATTAATGAATATAATTAGTTATGTAATAGTGAGATTTGTTTTTCAACTCTTTCAATAAGCTTTTGGATGTCAATATTGAAGCTTGTATTTGCACATCGTAATTTATTCTGTAGGTTTTCTTCGGTTAAATATTTGTGCGCGATTTATTTTTGTAAATTTCATTTTGAAAAGAAAAGCTTCGCACGTGTACTTAGATCCAACAGCACTCACGACCTTTTGAAAAAGGTTCCTCAAACCTGAATCTTTTTGTCTTTCAGCACCCTGGCCCCCGAAAACTTGCCCTCCCTCATTCCGGTCAAGTAAGGAAAGAAAACCCCCTCCCCCCACCCTGTGGAATCCGATGGACTTGGACACCCTCCGGCACTTCCCCTATCGCAAAACAAAAAGTTTGAGATTTTTTTTGTAACAAAACTTTGTTCTTAAAAGAAAATATTGCTCGAAGTACATTTTTTTTAACTTAAAAAAATTCTCGCGGGACGCAAAGTTATTTCAAGCGGGCCGCGGGTTGGCCATCCCTGGACTAAACACTGGTCAGTTCCAAATAACGTTTCGCTACCAACACCAACGAGAGGAGAAAGACCTCCAAAACAAACCGATTTGAATTTAAGCCAAAAAAGACGGGAATCTAATATCTAAGCCAGTGGCAAACAGCAGCAGCAGCTTTAGGAGCTTAAATAAACATTTATTCAATATTCGCTTCAAAACATCCTCCCAAAATACAGAATTCGAGGGAAAAGGTTTGTTTACTGCACATTTCGTCTATAACATTGCACCTCAGGGCAGTGCTGAAAACATCAAATAAATTCACCCAGAAAGAAAACACTTTCCTTTGAAATGAGATCGGAGATTGAGTTAGTTACACAGGAATAGTAGGAAATACATCAAAAGTTGGGCAAAGAAAGAAAGCAAGTCAGAAAAAGACGTAAAGAAAGAGAAAACCGGGCACTCGACTTTCGCATTTATATTTAATATTGATGCAGTCATTCAACGATCGCCTTTTGCGCTGTGTGACTCTACTTTTTAGCCGTGGAATGCATTTAAGCCTGGAAGTAATCTTGTAAAACAGCGTTCGAGAGAGAAAAAACATCCGGTTCGCATCATCGATTTAGTCTGCTGGGTGGTTATATCACGTTTCGGCTACTTTTTCTGGGATTTCTGTCTCGTGTTTAAAATGCTTGTCCTCTACTTGGCATTATTCTTACTAAAAGAAGGCTGTGTATTATTCAGAAATGTTTGAAAACCCTTAAAAAACTGATTTAAAAACTGTTGAAACCCAAAGGATATCAACCCTACCTCAGTAGATTTCTTTAAATCGGCCTTATACGCTAAAGGCACATTTTCCCACTCGGTTCGCATTCAGGAAACCAGATATAACGATCGATTCATTTCTTTAACTGACCAATAAAACGATTTTCTGTTATACATACTGGTTAGGCTTAAACAGAATTAGAAGAGTAAATATTGCATAATGATGAAGCCTTGTTACAACGGAGAAATGCAGTTGGAAAGACGAAAGACGTAACATTTAAATTAAGGGTGTTTTAAAATCATCCCAATAAAAACAAACTAGAATCAGAAAATTTTTTCTCACCATATTATTTTCTCTAGAGTTATAAGTTTTCCGATATTTTTTCTGGGAGAGAGTGACCGAGATGCACCAAAAGGCAGAAATTAAAAATTGAATTCGTATACCCCAATTTCCGTGTAACCATGCAGAAGAATTATCTACAGGGTGTTTCAGAATTTCTAGGAACCTCATAATCACATAATTCATAAAAGCTGAAAAAACGTTTTGCTGCTGGGTTATCGTTTGGCTTTTGCACTATTTTCTGAGTTTTGATTTCTGTCAAAGTTTTTCTCCTGGCGGTATTACTTTAAGAATGGGGGGGGGGGGTCGGAAATACACCCCATAAGACCTAGGGGGTTTTATAAGCGGGCATGGGAGGTTGTATAATTCCCAGAGGAAATTGACACGTAACCTTTTAAAATTAGATTAAAACCAGCAAAATCGTTCGGTACTACAGAAGAAAACAATTTAAAAGCTGAAATTTCAGTAAATGCTTAACTAGACTTAACGGAATTATCAATCTTAAGACCTTTTAGTTGGTCATGATTTATTTTAAGCCTAAGAAATCTCAGCGCTTTTATTGGTTTTACGTAATAAATGTCTGAATCGAACAATTTTGCTGATTTTGATCCAATTTTAAAAGGTTACGTGGCAATTTCCACTGGGAATTATGCAATCTTCCATGCCTGCTTATAAAACCCCCTAGGTCGTTAGGGATGCCTCTCCGCCCCCTATTCCTTTGTGATTCTGAGTCGTCTAGTTGTGCCCTACCGATAGCTTACGCTGCTTACGAATTGTATGAGTCATCATTAAGAGACCGATCAAGCCAATGATGATTAAAGTTTAGAATATTTTTGGTTCGGAGGTATAGAATTCTATTCTAGCAACAGGTGTGTGTCAAGTCAACCAGCTAAAAGTGTCGTGACATCATGTGCAAATACCCAACAGACAGCCCAGTCCAGCGATGACGCGAATTTCTTTTCAACCAATCAGAGTCCGCTATATTACTCGTTTTTGAGGAAACGAGAGAGCTGAAGTACTCGTTTCGAAAATGATCGTTTTCGATCAATTTCGATGTCGTTCTCGGTCTCGACTCGTTAACGACTCGTTTCAATCTAAAAGTTTCTGAATACGGCCCTAAAAATACTCCTTGACTTCTTTAGGAGGAGTGAATTTCATTAATGTGATACAGAGACACGAAAACCGCAATCAAACTCCCTAAACGAAGCATCAGAACAATGAATGAAAAAAATTTACTATTTCTGTATGAAAACACCAAACACCATTAAAAAGTGTGATGATTAGGGTGCCGTGGTTCAAAAAGGGGTTCACAAATAGACAGAACAGTGTTTTGGTCACTTGCCTCCTGTTTTGGGTACTCCGACAACGAAAATTCACTCAAAGATGAAGACTAATGACTACCTCTTACTTCTCTTTTGAGTAGAAAAATATTATTTGCTGATTTCGCTGGGGCACGGTGCATTTTTTTAAGCTAAATCTTTGTGAAAAATTGAAAGAGTGAAAATACTCCTGGCTAGTTTTTTAAGGAGTATTTCTGATTTTCAAGGAGTAAAATACCCTCTCAGAGGAGTTAAAAATATCTCTGCTGGTACATACACAATACACTGGCCTGAATTAATATACAGGTTGTAAATATGAAGCCAGAAACATCAAAATCAACATTAATTAAACATCAAAATTAAATAATCTTTACCTCCTTAATTTTTTCTTATAGCTTAACTTCTAAAACCCTTTATTTCCCAATTTTTCAAAGAGCCGATGGAGGACATTTTTGCATAAAGGATGCAATACTGAGTGTGACGGCCGTACGACTAGTGGCCATGCTGGGATTCCCATATTTCTTTTGCAACTCTAACCTTTGTCAAGTCTCGTTTTAATCTTCAAATTAAATTAGGTAGAAATGCACTATTTAAAAAATACTATTATCTTTTTTGTCTTTTCAATGTATGACTTAAGAATAAATGATATGCAATGGGGCTTCCCAGGGGCGTAACCAGGATTTTCCCTTGTGTGAAAAATTTACTGAATATGAATAGTTTTTCCGTAATTAGTGGAATTAATTATCCTCAAATTATTATAATTGCACCTATAAAAAATTAATGGTTAATAATTTATTAGTAATTAGTATAATAGTTAAGATTAAGTACTAATTTTTGATCTCTTGTTCGATTCTAAATAACACTAGTCAACAAAATTGAACTTTTTTTCTGGCACAAGAGCAAAATGGGGTGATCCTAATAGAACTTTTTACGCTGAATTCAAATATGCAAGTTGTTTTTCTCCATCACCCTCAGTTTTTTTATGGCACTTACTTAAATTTTGAACCAAATGTTGCATTTCACATATAGACCTGATAGTATTCAACTAACTTAAAGTGTAAAGGTTGAAATTTTCATCTGTGTATAACCTCAGAAAGGTTCCATTAAAGTGCCCAAAGTAACCAGCAAGAATTCTAGCCCCCCATTGTCCCTGGACCCCTACTTTTGTCTAAAAATTCAGAAACAAATGGTTTTGTCTCAACAGCATCTAACAAAAATTATTATTATGGACAAAAATCAGTGCGTGAGATCCATAATGATGGTAAATATAGGATATATGATTAAAATTACCCTAAGAAAAATTAAAAATGGTATAGAGACATTGCAGTAATAATAGAGCTCTATACAAGTTCACACTTAATACTCGTTAGAGACACGTCTATAATAAAACATTATTTTAAAAAAATCATTTAATTAGTTACTATAGAATCATACAAGAATGCATGATTTATAGAGTGTGTGCCAGCTTTGAATGGGATTTTTAGAGAGCAAATAAAAGATGCTAGCTCTATCTTCTCTTATAGCAGATTTTGGCTCCTGGATCTCTCCTGGTGTATGGAATAAAGACTAATAGTCATATTTTTAGGTTTCCTAAGAGCTTAATTGAATGTAGGTTTGAGAATCCTTAAAGTTAATTCATTCATTCAATATCTTGACTCTCAAAATAGCCACAGTATAATTGGTGCAGCTCTGTTATCTTTAGAGAGCGAAATTGGACCCAAATTACCTTCTGAAAACAGGTATGAATACAGAAATGGGGTTTACTATAGTAGATATCAATAAAAATAATCATAATCATCAAATAAATTACTTAAAATTTTATTTTGAATGTATTAGCTATCATTGAAAACACATACTAAGCATTATGAAGCAATATATAAAAAATTAAATAGTGCAAAATATGAGGGTGATGGAAAAATTCTTATTGCAGATTTGAAATCAGCGTAAAAAGTTACCCTACAAACACTATAAATGTATCTTGTTCCCAAAATCTTGTTTAACAGTGTAATTTTATAATGTAAAAAGTTTTTTTTCAAAATATTATCTTAATATAAAAAATTCGTGATTAATATAGAAATCCAAATTTAAAATGGGGGTTCTCCAGGAAATTTTTGGAAATTTGACCCTTAAAAATATCATTTTAACACATGGTAACGGGGATTTCCCCCAGGAAAATTTTATGAGTTTTACTAGCAAAAGTGTTTTTTAGGCTCTTTTAGGTCAGGCCCTAAGGGGGGTTCGGACCCGGGGACCCCCCTTGGCTGTTATGGATTTCTGTTCACTACTCGCATTGTCAGGCAGGGTTGCCGCATAGAAGCGACCTCTATAATAGAATAACCCTTTGCTTACGGCCAAGACTCGAAAGAAAGAAAGTTTCAGAGGATGGATGGAACGGAAACTTTGTTATCTTAACGGCTCTGCAATAATGTTGTCTTTCTTTACCGCTGAGGAAGCCCACAGCAATAAAATGGTACTGAAAGCCAGGAAAATAAACATTTCCAAAGAGGGGGGGGGGAATGTGAATTTGTTGAAAATTCCGAGAGTTGAAGAATAAGTTGATGAGCAATTCTTTCTCCTTTTGAAAGGGTTTATAAGAAATTTTTATAAATTTCTTTTTTATACATAAAAAATTATCTAAATTTATTATAAATTATAAATTTCTAAATTTATATATAAAAAAAATAAAAATAAGAGGATTTTTATAAAAAATAAAAAAAAATTAAAGAGAAATTTAAATTGATTATATAGGAGAGGATGTATCCTACACATGCGATATCACAGTGTGTTGGATAATTTGAAGGAGACTTTAATTGTTTACAAATACAATTGACCTATAAAGATTCAATTATTAAAAAATCAGGAATTCAAAAATGTATATGATTTTTCAGAATAACATCCTTTGATTCCCCGTATTTTGGAATTTCACTGCTCTTTTTGCGTTTAGTGGTTTGGGAGGCGTATATAGATATTTATTTCGAGAGAGGCCCTAATAATTCTCTGAAAAAAAATAAGAAATTATCAGGCCACCAGCCTGTATTCATATTCTCTTTAAGTAATATATTCTCATAATAAGAAAAAAGAAGTAATATCTTTTACCAAAAAACTGAAAGCAAATACAATGATTAATGGCCCTTCCTTCATAATATATGGGGCTTAAGCGTCTTAAACTTTTCTAGAAGCTATATTTTGTGCAAAATGACAGGTGAAATGACCCAAATAAACATACTAAAAGTATATATCTTTACTAATGGGACAATTGCGATTTTTTAGCGGCCATCTTAGAAAACACCAAAAATTGTTTTTCAAAATAAAAGGTCAAATAGGGTATCAAGCTGCTGGGAATCACGTGCTAAAAGAAAATATGAGAATTATAAATAGTTAATAACACATTTTTAGCTTAAAAATCCTTTTTATTAAGATTTGGGATTTGAAAATTCTAGGATATATTGAGTTTTCTTATAATTTTTACATACTTGGACAGGAAACTATTTTGATGTATGATAATTTTAATCTTGAAAATTTAATATCAAACACAAATTAAATTTTATTTTTTTTGGCTGGTTGTTGTTGTTTACGTTTAACTGTGCTCAAATTTCAAACTCGTATTTTTCTTATATTAAGTATAAAATTTCAAATATAATTTTCTTTTATAAAAGAGTAACGTGCAATTAGGCACAGAAAACTTTAAATAGTTAAAAAGTAGCTTCTTGAAGTCTTGGAACATGTCTGACCCTGTCTGCAGTGTGTGTAATGAGGATATGAAGCCTGACGTGATGTTAACTTGCACTGGGAAATGCAAAAACCTCTTTCACTGCTCTTGTGGTGGTCTCACTGTGGCTGCTTTCAACAATTTGTCTCAGAACAAAAGATCTAAATGGATCTGTGTCGCATGCAGTAACGTCAGTTCTACTAAAGTGTCAACCAGAGGCACGGGCGTCGTCAGCTCCTGGAAATTGGGGGGGGGGGGACCCAAGGATTTGGGTTTCCTCCTAAGAGGATTTACCCAAAACATACTTAACTACCCCCCAAATAATATTTTTTCGTTTAAGCCCTGTTCAATAATTTTAAGGTGATTTTGAATCAACTAAGTAACTTTTCCCCCAAGTTTTTGTGAATTGTTTGTAACTTTACACTAAAAAGGGGGTCTGGGGGTTCTCCCCCAGAAATTTTTTTTAAATTTGACCTTTAAAAACAAGGTTAAACTCATTTTTAGTGTTATATGATTCAGTGACAATTTCAAAATCAATTTTTCTATGTTTTAACCAGTGCTGTAGCTGGAAATGTTTTTTGGGGAGAGGGGCTTACCGTTATTTCTTAGCAGGAAATAAAATATTTTGTTGGGATGATGTCCACCCATTCTCAGCACTAGCCTCAACCTATTCAAAATGAAATCTTACTCTAAATCTTGGGGTTCCATCCCCCTCTTATGTTAGGTGCCATTGGTAAACTGACACAATCCTTTATTATTAAAGGTTGGAGAAACACATTCAGCAAATTTTCGGTCTTCCTCAAAAGTTAAAAAAAAGTTTTTTAAACAATGTTCCTAATTGGGGGGACGCGTCCCCCTCCGAAATTTTTTTCTGGCTACGCACTGCCTAAAACAACAGCTTCTGCAGAGAGGAGTTTCAGTTCATTAAACAGGTTGAGGTCATTGAAAGGTCTTAGAAATTCAAGTGGGGAAAACAAGCTTCTTGACCTAGCCCTTAACATTTATTATGGTGTTGATATAAATAGTAATGAATAAGTGCTGGATAAATTAATCCAAAAATGAGCCGGCGATTACAAATTTTATTTTAATGAATTAAAATTTGGATAATGCATCCTTAATATAACAATTTAAAATTAAAAAATTATTTTCAGTTAAAAATTTGTACCTTATTCATTGAAAGGTCTCATGGGCGTCATTTAGGGGGGGGGGGCAGGGGGAGCATGAAAATTTTGTAACTTCCAGAAGGAGCATCAGATTTAACTCAAAAAGTCCCAAAAGGAGTTAAAGCACTACTTATAAGGGTCAAATTTCAAAATTTTCTGGGGGGAACCCCCAAACACATGGGCGTAGCCAGGTTCTATGTTAGGGGGGGACAAGGATACTTACCTTTGCCCCATGTCATGGTCTCAGGTAACTGTATACTTTTACACGTACTTTACATAGTACTTTTACACGTTAAATTTTAGAGTAATTATACGAAGGGTTTGAACTTTTGCACACTTATTTTAAATAATAGTGTAATTGATGTGTGCTCTAAGAAAAATGGGGGGGGGTCTAGGGGTCCTCCCCCAGAAAACTTTTTAAAATTTGCACCTTTAAGTAGTGTTTTAGCTCATTTTTAGACTCTTTGGCCAGAACAGAACCACCTCTTGTAAGTTGTAAGCCACATACTATTCTAGGGAATTTATGTGGCTAATGACTAAAAGTATAATTTGTAGAATCTAATCGAGTTGAGTTAAATTCAATAAATTTTATCTATTTTATTTTATGTTACCGGGTGAAACTTTCGTATGTTTGGACATTAAAAAAAACACCAAGCTTGAGGAAAATACGCAACTGCTTTAATTACATAATAATTTAGAAGAGAATGAAGAAGAATACAAAGTTGCAGTTAGTCTGAAAATAGTCCGAGCAACTTTGTATCAACTGTTCAAGTTGTTGCAGTTACTTGAATAACCATGATATAAGATATAACATTTAACAATAACCTTAAAATGTAAAAGTAAAACCGTCCTGCTTTTTCAAATATTATTTTTTTTTTTGAGAGAGAAAAAAAAAAGCGACATTATATTGTTCACTAAGGGGCCGAAATTGGCCCTTCCAAGTGAAACAAAAAGTTTTTCGATTTAAACATATATAAATAAAAAGAAATTAAGTACATAAATATAAAAATAGAAATAATTACAAGACATGGCAATGGACAGCACAGAAAAATATTACAGTTACTTTGTGGCTCTATACAAAAATACAACCCAATTTAAATAAAAGATAAGAACACACTAGACCATATGGACAAAGACAAATATATATGATATAAAACAAACGACGTTAGACGAAGATCATAAACTGAGAACTAAATGAGCAAAATGTGAATATTTATCAAGAAAATACATAATCATCCGAGTTCAATAAAAAATTAAATAATTCCCTTTTAAAAGAAAATTTATTGGAATTTGTAGTTAATTGCATAGGTAGTTTATTGTAGTAGAAAGGACCCTGGTAGACAAAACTTTTACGTAAAATTTCTTTCTTGGGTTTCGGAGTATCTAGAAGAGGTGGTTTTCTGAGATCATAATAGGTATTAGAGCTATCAAACAAGATAAAGTTGTTATGTATATAAAGTAATGTTCTGAAGTAAAAAAGTTTCTTTATAGATAAAAGTTGGTCATCGTTTATATACTTAAGTAATCTTTTTTGTAAGTTTATTAAAGGTAACAGATTTGACAAATAATCACCCCCCCAGAAAATAATTCCATATTGTAAAATAGATTGTATCCATGAATAGTATAGGATTTTTAAAAAGGATCTATCTACATAATTTTTCAAATGAAAAAATATAAATAAATAATAACGGAGTTTATTTTTCAAAAACTCAATGTGAGATGCATATTTTAAGTTTTGGTCGATGTGTAAACCTAAATATTTAAAGCTATTTACTCGTTCAAGATTCAAACAATTACAATTAACGATATTGAAACAATCATGATATGTTATATTAAGATCTAAACTAGTCCTCTGAATTAAACTAAAATTTATGTACTTTGTTTTATTACTGTTTATTGAGATATCATTTTTTTGAAACCAATCCTTTAGCTTAATTAAATCTGTGTTTATATTTTTTTCTAAAGTAGTATAATTTTGAGCAGAGTAAACCAATACAGTATCATCTGCGTATGATATAATTTTTCCAAAAAGTCTTAACTCACATAGATCATTTATGAAAATTAAAAACAGCAAAGGGCCCAAAATGGATCCCTGAGGTACTCCCTTCTTTATAAATTCGAAATCACTTAAATTATCCCCTAGTTTTACACATTGTTTTCTATTTTTTAAATAAGATCTAAACCACAGTAGCTGCTCTCCTCTAATACCTGCCCTTGATAATTTTTGAATTAACAGATCATGGTTTATTGAGTCAAAAGCCTTTGATATATCTATGAAAATTGCAACAGTTTTTAAGTTATTATTTATGTTATTGTAAATTAAGGTAAAAAATTTATGCAAAGCATTTTCAGTGCTAAATCCCAGTGCTTATTTAGCTTATTAGCTTATTTTCAGTGCTTATTTAGCTTTTTTTTTCACTCTTAAAGAAAAAATTCTCTTATTAGATATTTTAAAAGAAATAGTTTATCCCCCAAAACTAAGATGCAATACTAAATTCAACTTACTTTAATTGCTGGTGATGGTGCTGGATTAAGGCTTTACATAATACGTCTAGATATCAATATGGAGGACTGAAATACGTACTCTTTTTAAGTTCAATGCTTGAAAACTAAATCACATATCTTAGACTAAAGGGAATTTTCTGCAGGAATAGCCAATGACCACACGGCTTTCTTTCTATTCGTTGAAAGGTCAGCCAAAGCTTCGAAATAATAATGGCTGGGTTCACAAAAGACCCCTCTGTTTTTGTGTAAACACTTGAGAAACACGTTGAAACAATTTCCTGACACATCCAGACACCTAAGGCTGCGGTCAGCAAGAAAATCAGTACGGTATCTGTTCAAAAAATCTGCAGTATCTGGTTATCGGACAATAGGAAAACCGCAATCAACCCCTTCAATGGTCCCTCCAACAAAAGACAGCCCTCGGGGAGGAGCGAGAAGTCACTATCGGGTGTCTGCTAATTGACTGGGGGAGGTGACTTCGGACTCCTTCGCTATTGTTGGAGGGGTCATGATGGGGAGATAGGGCAGATTTTTTGAAGAGATACCGCAGATTTTTTGAAGAGATACCATAGGTTTTTTGGCTGACCGTGCCCTAAAGCCCCCTTGCTTGTTTGAGTCGTTGAGTGCCGAAGATTTATGATATCCTTTCACACCCCAATCCATTGTCAAAGGCAGAGGTGTACGTATAATTGGATTTTGTGGTATGGGAAGAGCATTACGTCAGCTTTTTGTTTTTAGGCTATTAATATTTATATTTAAAAACAAAAGTTTTTTTATGAAATTAGACAAATAAAATATACAACTAGAGGATCAAAAGGTAATTATTTTGTACCAAAATCATCTAAGGAGATTATTCACAAATCACATGCTTTTTTGGGTCCATATATATTTAATAAATTAAACGAAACTACTAAACTAACTTATAATTTTACAGAATTTAAATATGATATATATAAATTTATCGAGGCGCAAGAATCAATAGAAATTATCTTTACAATTGTTAAGTAATAAGCAACTGTTGCCAGAGATAATATTGTAGTAGATATCATTGTTGATACTATATACGGGCATAATTTTGCCTTTTTGGTATCACATAAATAATAATTATTATTTTTTATTTGTCTTTTTATGTTTAATGTTTTCTTTTGTGTTGTCATTTCATTGTATTTTATGTAATACTGTGTTTGTGACAATAAAATTCAAAATTCAAAAATTCTTCCCATTTCTAGCCGTTCAATAGATTTCCACTCCGCGGGAGGTGGTCAACTGGGGTTGTATCTTATCTCGTATCTTTGAATTTGTCGAATATTTTGACTGGCTCGGTCGTTTGGGGAACAAAAAATGCTGAATGAAATGAATTCTGCGTGAATTCTTCCGCCACATCTCACATATAAGCTCGTTTTTTTGGCACATATACTTTAAAAAAAATTGAAGGGTTTCAGCTTTAAAAAAAATTTTCAGAAAACAAAATTTAAAAATGTTTTTCAATTTTACAGAAAAAATTATTTTGGGGGAAAATTTCTGAAGAGTTATGAAAAATTTAGGGGGGGGGCAGCTGCCCCCCCCCTGCCTCCCCCTGGCTACGCCCGCCAAACACCCTCCTGACCTTTGATGTCTGTTATACAATGTTTCTCCCTTGAAAATTCTGCCGCTTACAAGAAGCAGTTCCCTTTGGGAACCAAAGAGTTTGAAGCCCCAAGGAAGCCCCCCCTTGAAAATTTAACGTTTATTTATAACTTTTTTCCCCTAGAAAATTCTATGCTTTACATGGAACTGTTCTTTTTGGATGTAACCCAAAGGGCCTCAAAATGAGCTGAAACACTACCTCAAGAGGCAAATTTCAAAATATTTTCTGGGGGAGAACCCCCAGACCCCCTTTAAAATTTTTAAATATAAATTTTATACAGTATATTTCCCTTGAATATTCTGCCACTTACAAGAAGCGATTCCCTCTGGGTGCTCTCCAATGAAGTTGCAAAGGGGATAAAACACTAGTTTAAAGGGAAATTTTCAAAAAAAATTCTGAAGGAAGGCCTTCGGCTCCCCTTGAAACTTTGACGTTTATTTGTAACTTTTTTTCTCTAGGAAATTATGTGGTTTACAAGGGGCTGTTCTCTTCGGATGTAACTTAAATGTTGCTAAAATGAGGCCAAATTTCTAAATTTTTCTGCGGGTGGCCCCCGGACCCCCCTAGATCTCATAATGTTGAGTCACCCTCCCCCAAAAAAAACAAGTCTGGTTACGGCGCCGGCGCGGCTCAGTCCCACTTAAAAAAAATCCTTGCCCTCCCCCAACCAAAAGCTGAAATGACGCCCCTGAAAGGTCTTAACGATCAAAGTTTTTTTTTAAGTTTATTTTAGTACAATTAAGAAGTCTTCCATAATAGGTTACATTTGAAACTCAGCCCCCCCAACCGATAAAAATCTTGGATTCGCCATTGGGTTTTATAAATGTACACCAAGTGTGACACCCTTTCTTGAACTCTAATAAAAAGTAAAGCACTTTTATTTTTATTCTAAAAAAAGAATGAGGGTTCTAAGGACTATCTATTCGTAAAAAGGCTGTGCCGAAAAAAATACCATTATGGGTATAGGGGCGCTTGGGGTGCCATCTAGGGGCAGATTTAAAAGCTTACAAGTGACGGACCCTCATAAACGTTTTATCAGTTATCTTTCGCTTGTGTGAACATTGATAAACGAAAGATAAACATAAAACATGTGTTCTTTTAAAATGCATATATCGGATTATAATAGTTTAAAGTTTAAGTCAATTATTTTAGTTTTGTGTGATAGCAGGGACATAATGTTTTGTACTGCATTGTTTCGGTCCATGCCCTACCAAAGCCTTTCTAAATTTTACATACCCCCATGTCTATTTTTATTTCAAAAATCCTTCTTGGAAAGTAAATAAAACCTGGTGGTCCGTGCCTCACCTAAAGGGCAATTTAGTTTAAAATTTTCAAATTTTACGCTAGCAGTCTGCGCACTGTATCAGCCGTCGGTTCAATCCCGGCCCTATTTTTTTTTATAGCTCTGGGTGTATTTTCTCTCTCTCTCTCTGTCAGTAAAATTTCTGTTGTGTCTGTCTGTCTTGACGAAGGTTTATAAGCGGATCCTTGAGATCAAGCACATAGACCTGAAAATATATGTAACCAATCCACAATCCAATCCAATCAGTGAGTGAGTCAGGGACCCTAAAGGTAAAATAAACAGTGTGGAGTAACTTTTGCATACGTGGTGAAAATCAAATAAATCGAATAGAAAACGAAGTTAGGAAGGCACCGTAAGAAATTTCCCATCGACAAACACTATGAATGCACTTTTTTTCGTAAAAAAAAATTATATTCTTGCCATCCCGTGGCAGCCCCTTCATTAAAGAAGGCAGTGTAAATCGAAACCAGCCCAGAATAGGCCTAATTGCTCCTCAAGAATGGCCTCGCTAATGAAGGGGGCGAGATCGATGGAGAGTTTGCCACCCGACCTTTCAGTTAATCAAGGGTGGCTGGAATTTCGAATTAAATGCTTTCGAATGAGAAGGGTTGCGAGCAGTCTCGCGACGAAAATTCTCCACCTTTCTTTCTCGACTGACTAGTCTCCGGGCAGCTCACTTAGCTATATTTTAGATAGATTTTATTCCAGTGGCGTATATAGAAATTTATTTCGGGAGGGGCCCAAAATTACTCCCCAGCCCCTACCACACATATTTAATAGGACAAATATAGCTTTTTAGGTGATAATTTAGGCCCTAAAAACATAATATAGGAAAAATTGTTAGTAATAAAAATACAAGTACCAAAGGGGGGTCTGGGGGTCCTCCCCCAGAAAATTTTCGGAAGTTTGACCAAAAAAACCCAGGTTTTTAACTAATTTTGGTACACTAAGTTAGAATTTTGGATGTACATTTTTAAAAAATTAATGTTTAAAAGTTATTAAAAATAGAATTCCAAGTACAAAAGAGGATCTGTGGGTCCTTCCCCAGAAAATTTTTGGAACTTTACCCCTTAAATCAGGGTTTTAACTTGTTTTTGGTTCACTTAGTCCGAATTTTGGACATATTTTTTGGTAGTTTTTGGATTTTGATAAACTTATTATAATAAAGTTGTTAATAATAAAATTCCAAGTACAAAAGGGGGGTTTGGGGGGTCCTCCCCCAGAAAATTTTTTGAAATTTGACCCTAAAAAACAGGGTTTTAACTTGTTTTCGTATACCTAGTCCGAATTTCGGGGGGGGGCAGGGCCCCTTCGGCCCCCCCCTTATATACACCACTGTTTTATTCCCAAATCTCGCTGCATACATATTCAACCAGATAGACACGTAGTTCTGGATATCCTTTCATTTTGAAGTAACCCATCTTAGGAGCTGTAGGTTAGTCGGGGCTGAGCAGTTGCTTTAATTAAGGGCAAACGAATAAAAATCTGAATTTTCTACTTTTCTTGAGTTTTTGTTTAATAACAAGCAAATGGTGATAGTTTCGATTATGCATGTCTGTAGGGATAATTTGTGAAGCATTAAATTTCAACAATTTAAGCCCAGCTTACGCACATTTTGGTACATTCCTCTGATACTTTTACCTTAGGCTATCGAGCAATTCTATTCATGATGGGAGGGGTGGATTCCATTTATGCCATAAATATTTATGGGTTACCAAATGCGGCATTCACAACGTCCCCCTCTGCGTCGGGGGATAGTCAAAGCAGAGAAAATTCGTAAAAAAACCCCATGGGTTTAAAGAGCACCAGAGTAATTTTGCGTTAAGTCAAATTACATCCGTTTGCGACAACAGAGGGAAGGGGAAAAAATAATGAATATTAATCCGTATCGTGACAGATCGGGAGCATCTCCGTTGAGATTAGAATTTTCATATGCATTTTTTCGCTTCTTTTGCTCACGAATGCCTTTGTCAAAGAGGCACGAGGGCCCCAATTAAGGATGGGTGGGAGGGACGAGCGTTGGAAATTGTTATGAAGAGATACAGTGCACTTCAGAAAGGGTGAGGCTGTCGATCAGGCTCCTAACCAGACTTTTGTTACGGGGGCGGAGGTTTTTTAAATACTATTTCAATGTCCTTTTTACGCGTAAATTATAGAATAAATGCAGCCGTTTAGAACACGAATAGATTTAAATCTTGGTTTTTAACGATACTATTTGGTACTCATATTCAGTGCAATATAGTTACCTAATATTTAAACCGGTCCTTTTTAATTTGTCCAGTAACTCCAATAAGGAATTTGCGGACCAGTAAGATTGGCAAAGTAGCACTGGTCCACAGGACCAGTGTTTTTTCCCCCAATTTCTAAAGCTGCGTAAAACCTTTTTTTCTGGACGAGTTTTGAACACTGAATTTTGAGTTTGAATGTTATGTGCTTAATAATGGTAGTGTTCGGCAACTAGTGGTCAAAAAATAGTTAACTACCAACTACTAACTAGTCTGGGAAAATCTCGTTGCAACTAGTAATTAACTATTTTTTCCTGGGACTAGTTACAACTAGTAGTTAACTGTTTCCCAAAGTAGTTAACTACTAGTTAACAAGTCTATTTAATTTCATAACCCATTTTTTGCCCAAATTCTAATACATCTTTCTTATCTATATCACAAAAAAGAAAAACTAGCAAAAAGGGCCTTTAATTCTGGTTATGGTATTTTGAGCACTCTACCATCTTAATTAAATTTGTTACAGTACAATTTTTTCTATATTTTGATAAAAACTTTAATAAGAATTTTTTTGAAAGTAGTTGAAATTTTGAAAGTAGTTTCAACTAGTAGTTATTAAAAAAAGTAGTTCAACTAATAGTTGAACTAGTTTAAACCAAAAGTAGTTAAACTACTAGTTAACTACTAGTTGATCAGTAGTTAACTACTAGTTGCAACTAGTTTTAGTTAACTAGTGCCGAACATTAAATAATGGGTATATGTTTTAGTGTTTTACCCTATATTCCATCTTTGCTTCCTTTTATTGTTTTCTCAGTTGTTGTTTTTTTGTTTTATATTTTTTACTTTTCTTCCTTTTTTTTACTTTTCTACTTTGTCTCTTTATCTTTTCATACTTCCTTTCTTTTCTTTTATCCCTTTTTTTCTTTTTTCTTTTATGTCCTTTCTCTTATTTTATCATTATTTTATTTCTGTAGACTCGGTGTCACAGGCTTCCATCGGTTTTCTCATAACTAGGACATCTAAGAAAGGTAGTTCTCCGTTTGTCTCAACTTCCATTGTGAGTTGTATATTGTGGCTGTTTAGGTGAAACTGGTAGTTTGTCCTCGCCGTGGGCCACGAACGTGTCATCCACGTATCTGAGCCTGGTGTGGGGCTTTATGTCTTTTCAAAACATAAGCATATATGCTCTATTTAGCATTCCTACAGAAAAATATTTTGCTTACCAACTGAACTATTTATTCAGAGATTGGACAGAAGTGTGACCGCATCATATACAGGGTGAAAAGGAAAGTCCCTTTACCCTGAAATAAATTGCTAACGGAGCAAGCTAAAGCTATGCAATTAAGGTAAAGGTATAGTAAATTGACTATGCGCAACCGAATGCAAGCAACCGCAGCGCCCTCAGTGGCGGACTTTGGAAGTTAGCCATTGCAAATCGAAAACTAAAAGAGTTAAAGCAAAAATTTCAGTTAGAAAATTGTTGCCAATATATAATAAAAAGCACACTGAAAAAAAATTCATGAAAATATCTCAAATATTCTCGGAGATATAAGCGAGTGAAAATAACACTTTTTCAGGCCTCAAAAAAAGGAAAAGTTAGAAAATTTACTAGGTTTTCAGTGTTATTAAGTAGTTTTTGCCTTTTTATAGCTATAATAAAGACAAATGTTAAAAAAAAATCAAAGAAACTTGTAGATTTTCGAACTTTTTCCTTTTTGAGGCCTGAAAAAGTGCTATTTTCCCTCGCTTATATCTCTGCGAATATTTGAGATACTTTCATGAAATTTTTTTCAGTGTGCTTTTTATTAGAAACTGGAAACAATTTTCTAATTGAAATTTTTGCTCTATCTCTTTTAGTTTTTGATTTGCAATGGCTAACTTCCAAAGTCCACCACTGAGGGCGCTGCGGTCGCTTGCATTCGGTTGCGCATGGTCACTCAATTATACTGTTACCTTAACTGCATAGCTTTAGCTTGCTCCGTTAGCAATTTAATTCTGGGTAAAGGGACTTTCCTATTCACCGTGTATGTTGCATCAGCACTAAGACTAAACTAAAGAGGTCTACCAGACCGTAATGCAGTATCTTTTATTACCTAGATTTGATTTAACTAAAAACTCTTAAACTCACAAATAAACTTCGTAACTGTCGCATATCTGTGCTTTAATTTAACTAAACTAATTTAACTTAACTTTGACTTTAACTGTGCTTTTCATGTATAATAGGTTGTTTCGTTTTAATAAAGTTCTCTCTTGCATTCTGACCAGTGCGTCGTCTTCATTCCATTTCCTTCCCTTCTCAGAGTACTTTCTTTAATGCCGTAATTTCAGATCGGTATTTAAAATTGGCGACGGGGTAAAAAAATGTCTACGCTCGGTACCATAGAGCCCTTTGATCCAGCAAATCCGGACGACTGGGATACTTGGAAGGAGCGTCTGGAGTTTTTTTCTTCTGGCCAATGACGTAGTAGAACCTGCAAAGCGGCGTGCCGCCTTTATATCAGTGTGTGGTAAAGAAACGTATGCACTCCTTAAATCGCTACTTTCGCCCGTGTTGCCTTCAACCCACACGATTGAGGCGCTGTTAACAAGGTTGTCCGAGCACTTCAGGCCCACTTCTTCAGAAGTTTCCAATACTGTGAAATTTTTTCAACGATCTCAACGCACTGGGGAAGGAGTGGCGGTTTACCTGGCTGAATTAAGGAAGTTAGCCGTGGATTGCAATTTTGGCGGTAACTTAGAACTGCAGCTCCGCGACCGTTTCGTGAGTGGACTTGTTGACGAAGCATGTCAGCGAAGACTTCTTGCAGAGTCTGCCCTAACCTTAGAAGATGCTCTGCAGAAAGCAAAGGCATCTGAGGCCGCTGCAGAACAGCAAATATCAATTCGAGGAAAGGTTTCGGGTGTAAACCTTACCAAGCGAGAAAGTAAACAATCGCCGTGGAAACGTAAACAAACTAAGATCAACACCAACCAGCAGTCAAACAGTTCCAGGTCTACAGGATCGTGTCATAGTTGTGGAGGTTCCCATAATAGGTCCGAGTGTCGATTTCGTGAAGCTGAGTGCCACACCTGTGGAATTAAAGGGCATATTGCAAGGGTTTGTCGAAGAAACCAAAATGGCAGACGCAGCCATCTAGCAGTGCAGGAAATTTCCGAAAAGCCCACTTGTGAAGATGCTAGCATATTCTATACATCCGTTAGTTCTTCTGTAGTAAACTCAATTGAAAAAGAAAAGATTTTGGGGAAAATCAACAATAAGGAGTGCTTGATGGAGGTAGATAGTGGATCTCTATTGTATCTGAGGGTACTTTCAAGCGCCTATTCAAAGGTAAGGAACGTTGTGATGACATTCCGGTTCGTTTGCAGGATTTTCAAAAACAAGAGATCGCACTTTTAGGATCTTGTAAAGTAGAGGTTTCTTTTAAGAATCATCGTGCATATCTTTTATTGCTGGTAGCCAAGGGTGATCGTGCAAACCTTTTTGGTTACAGCTGGTTTAAACCTTTGGGTTTAAGGATTGTGGGGATCAATAGCGTCAATGATTTCAGTGCCTTAAAATCCGTAGTCGAAGAGTTTGGTGTGAAGTTTTTCAGCCTGGTTTAGGACAATCAATCCAATTCTCATCCTATCAATTTGCACATCGACCCATCTGTCCCGCCAGTTCGAATGAAACCGCGGCGTGTTCCCTATGCTTTGAAACCCAAGATCGATGAAGAGCTAGATCGATTGCTGAGAGAGGGGGTTATAGAACCTATCACGAATCCTAGGTGGTCTACTCCAATCCCGCCTGTGCCGAAGCCAGACGGAACTGTCCGATTATGTGCCGACTACAAGGTCACCTTAAATCCGGCCCTTCAGGGTTACGCATACCCGATTCCGGCTATAAGCGACAGACTAGCCGAGCTGGCTGGTGGAAGAGTGTACGCCAAGATCGACCTTGCATCTGCATATCTGCAACTTCCTGTGGACGATGCGTCAGCTGAGGCTCAGACGATTATTACCCACCGAGGTGCTTTTAGAGCTAATAGGCTCCAATTTGGCATTAAAACAGCTCCAGGTATTTTTCAGGAATTCATGGAACATCTTCTAGCTGGTATTGATGATGTTTTTCCGTATTTTGATGATGTCCTCATCAAGGCTTCTTCTGTTGAACAACTGGTGGGTTGGATGCGACAGGTGCTCTCAAGGTTGAAAGAGAAAAACCTTCGTGCTAAGAAAGAGAAATGTGTTTTTGGAACAGACAAAGTGGAGTATCTGGGATACGTTATCCAAGAAAGCGGTATTCGTCCAACAACATCTCTAGTGAAAGCCATAAGGGAAGCTCCTGTTCCTGAAAACAAGGAGCAGCTTCAGGCGTTCTTGGGTCTTTTAAATTTTTATCATAATTTCTTGCCTAACAAAGCTACTCTTTTAGAACCTTTACATATAGGCTTCTTGGTAAAGGTCTCGAGTGGAATGGGGGGAAACCTCAAGAAAAAGCTTTTGCGTGTGCTAAGGACATGCTGACATCCAAAAGCCTGTTGACCCATTTTGACCCTAAGAAACCGATTACCCTTACCTGTGATGCTTCACCCTACGGCCTTGGATGTGTGTTGAGTCACGTCTTCCCAGACAACTCAGAGGTCCCAATTGCTTTTCATTCAAGATCGTTTTCCTCTACGGAACGAAACTACGCACAAATTGATAGAGAGGCTGCAGCAATTACTGCCGGTGTCAAGAAGTTTAATAATTATCTTTATTTTAATAAATTTAGGATTTATACGGATCATAGGCCACTGTTGGCGCCCAGGATGCTCAGGTGGTGTCAACTGTTGAATGCCTACGATTATGAGTTGATCTACAAACCAGGTGAATCCATCAAGAATGCTGATGGTTTGAGCAGACTCCCTCTTCCCCAAGGAGAGGTCGAGCTTCCTACATTAACCGAAGTGTCCTTCTTGGAGGATCACGCCGGTGGCGTCTTTACAATCCCTATCCACGCCAGCGCTTTGGCGACGTTAGTTCTGATCTAGCCACGCAGCTGGCATTTTCACCGTCTGGTTTTTTTTTCGCGTTTTGATGTTTTCGACTTCCGCGCTTTTTGATTTAAAATAAACAAAAAATCTGCAACTTTTGTTCATACATAAAGAAACAAACTTTCGCCACAAAAGAAAAGGAATATATTAAAAAGAATTGGAAACGAATGGCGCCGAAAACGAAAATAAATCATCCGACTGATTAGAATATTTTTGAGATTAAAAAAATAAACGCAAAGTTTTCAGAAGCGACGGATGGATATTTGATTCGGTTTGAAAACTTCGCTAGGTAATTTATTAAAAAAATAACGAAGAAATGGAGCCATGAAGGAAATGGTTAAATTAAAGATCTTAAATTTCAGTTGTTTTTTAAAATAATATTTTACTTCTTAAAAGAAATGTAATGAAATTAAATTATAAGGATATTTTCAAAAGGAAAATATTCAAAATTTATAAAAAAAAAATCGTAAAGTAAATGCAAACATTTTGATTAATTTTGATAGGATTGTTAAGTCTAATTTCACATTTCTTAAAATAATTTAAACTTAAATTGAAAAAAGCTATAACTGAAAGTATTTTTTATAAGGAAAAAGAAAAGAAATTATAACTCTTCCTTTACACAACAAAATTGGGTACTTTGTTAAGGCAAAAATTTAGGTAAAGTGCCACCTATGAAACGGATAATAAAAATTTTTTTGTTTAAAAAAAATCCCATCCCTTTAAAATTTCAGATTTTTTTATTACCAATAGTTTTGTCCGTAGAGAATTTTAAAGTAGGGTCATTATTTTAAGTTAAAGTTTAAAGATAAAGGTTATGCTTGATTCCTTAAAATCCTTCTAGTCAAACTCCTAATTAATTCGGTTTTACGTTTAAAAAAGTTGTGTTGGACTATTAGAAAAATTTTGGGTAGTTTCTTCATCTTTCACTAATCAAAGTTGTAGATGTACTTAAATGTTATAGTAAAACGTAGGTATAATAAGAAAAAAAAATAATTTCTAAAAATATCAACAAAAAATAAAATACTAGTTAAAAAATTAAACTAAGTTAAACCCATAAAACTTATTATTACACTAGAATGTATTAATGTATAATTTTCATTTAACATTTCTAAAAATAAATTGCTATAAAAATGGGTTTTTATTAATTAAAAGAATCAGTTCATAAGCAAACATTAATAAAAATATCACATAAAAAAATCGCGCAAGTTGAATTTTATATCCATCTACGAAAATAATAAATAATAAAACACTGTTCTTAAGAAGACTTAAAAGAAATTGCCAAATCGGCAATAAATAGGAAAATGTGGCAACACTTTGCATCTTTGCAACCCTCGGAGCTGTTGAACGCGCCAAGGCGCTGGCGTGGATAGGGTTTGTAAATACGCCTCCGGGAGCGGAGTCTGAGACGTCTATGGAGCCTCCTGTTCGTGAACCCCGACGGTCCGCTAGAGTTAAAAAGAAGCCTAAGGGCACGGTCAGCCAAAAAACCTATGGTATCTCTTCAAAAAATCTGCAGTATCTCTTCAAAAAATCTGCCCTATCACCCCATTCATGACCCCTCCAACAATAGCGAAGGAGTCCGAAGTCACCTCCCCCAGTCAATTAGCAGACACCCGATAGTGACTTCTCGGTCCTCCCCGAGGGCTGTCTTTTGTTGGAGGGACCATTGAAGGGGTTGATTGCGGTTTTCCTATTGTCCGATAACCAGATACTGCAGATTTTTTGAACAGATACCATACTGATTTTCTTGCTGACCGCAGCCTAAGTACCTCGAGGACTACATCCTCGAATAAGGAAGGAGTGTCGCATATCTGTGCTTTAATTTAACTAAACTAATTTAACTTAACTTTGACTCTAACTGTGCTTTTCATATATAATAGGTTGTTTCGTTTTAATAAAGTTCTCTCTTGCATTCTGACCAGTGCGTCGTCTTCATTCCCTTTCCTTCCCTTCCCAGAGTACTTTCTTTAATGCCGTAATTTCAGATCGGTATTTAAAAGAGTAAATAACTGAAAATTCACTTCAATAACTTCTAAATATTCACACTTCAATTACTAAATATTCAAAATCATACACTTCAATAATTTCACTTGTTCTCGGTTTCATGCTTCCTAAAAACCTCAGAGAACCTAAAGACTTACCTGGGTAGTGTGCAGCGCCTTCGCGTACATTTCCTTTATCTTGGGTTGCTGCTGTGGTGTTAGCAACAAGGATTACACCTTTTTTAAACTTAACTAAACTTTAATAATCATCTCCACAGACAGCACACACACCACACATATCGGAAAAAATTTTCTTTTCATGTTTGCAAAGATTTGGGAAATTATTATAGAAAATATTACGGTTATGATGCACACCAAATGAAAGGGCCTAAAATTACGAATAAAATGTGACTGATTTCAGGTTTTTCAGTTGAATAGTTCTAGAGTAATTAGCTGTTTAAAAATGCAGGAAAAACAACTTTACAGAAGTTCTTTGAACATTAAAAATTATTACTACCAAAAGAGGGGGGGATAGAAGAATGAAACTTGGAATATTATATCTATAACTATATTAGTTCTTCATAAAAAAATTATTAACAAACAAAATATGAGGGTTTAATCTTTGATTTTTTAGTTGTTTTGTAAAAAATCAGCACTTTTTTGAAACTCCAAGGCCATTTTAAAGACGGAAGACATTTTTTGTTTTCCCCGAAATTTTGCACACGTGATTAACTCATCTGTACCCAACTTTTCCGCATTAGGCCATAATCAAAATAAAAAATATCGTTTTTTCGCTCCGCCCTAATGGACATTGTGTTCAAAGCAAAAAACGAAGCTCCCTGATATTACAATAAGGGACAAGTTGAACTGGAGTACGATGTTCCCCAAAACAGTATTTGTGTTCTTTCTTTCTTTATTAGGGTTTCCTTTCTTTAATAGCTTATGTTTCAATTCCAGAATAAAACTACCCAACAAAATTTAAAAATCGGGTTGACAAAAAAGCTACTATATTCCTATCCAATACAATAGACATATCTTCCCTAATATTTTTTCTACTTTCGCTTTCCTTTATTATTTTTCTCTATCTAATTTTAGTCTATTTTTCTTCCATTCTCTTTTATTCTTCCTGTCTTGGTCCCTCTTGCACACTCATTCCTATTCTTTTAATTTTATTTACGGGTATTTTCTATATCTATCTATATTTCATTCTTCTCTCGTGCTCCTTTACATCTTTCTCACATATCTCTCTCCGTTAAAAAGGAAGCAAGAAAGTTTGTTACAATCTTATTAAAATTTCGGTCAAACGTGTGAGATGAACTTTACTACCATTTAAATTTTTATAACCATAAACGTGGAAAGGTCTGTATGTCATTTCTAAAAAGAGACTCTGAATTCAATTTTAAGTGAGTGTTGCGAAACAAAGAAGAGTTAATAATACATTTCGAGCAGCTCTAGAAAACACTTGAAGTGCAACCCAAATAGGCCCTGTGTCATTAAGGAAGGTAAATCTCGAAAATTTTAATAAAGAATGTCACAAACCACACTCAGCTTTCAGAGATTAAAAAGCTCTGACATTCCCACACGTTCTCCATAATTAAAAGTCCAATTGCTTTAATTGTCTCTCGTACAAACAGTGATGGTGGAAACGACAAAAGGACTACGAAATCTGCGCCTCGGCGAAATATCACGGCGATGAAAAAAGATACGAGAGGTGACACTCGCCTGCAAGAAAAGCTGCGAAATTCATTTAACTAAACTGCGGAACAGCGTTTTCGAAAGAAAAAAAATCGCGAGATTTCGGACAGCACCCTCTTTCTTTCACCATAATTAGAATTCAGAACTCGGGCCGGGTGTCTTCTGCAACTGAGTAAATAAAAGCTTCTTTAAAACTTTCCTTCCTGATTTCGGAGGAGGCCGTTTTGTCATTAAAACTTTCGGAATTAAAAGAGTTAAACTGCGAATCTTTCACGTGCTAAGCGAGTTAGGGAACAAATTAGTTGTGTTTGCTTCACGACACGCGCGAAAGGCCTTTTTTTGGAGGGGGGAGGGATTAAAATGTTTAACTAGAGGAGAACAGACATATATGCATAAAGAGCGTTTAAAATAAACCTGCCAGATTCTTTTTCAAGCTTTATCATTTAAAATCATGAACCACTCAAATCGAATTTAGAGTGCTTATATTAAGTCAAAATTGCATCAAAATTGATTTGATCTAAATGAAAACACCTGTCAAACCAAATATGTTTAAAAAATGTAACATTGAGAGTTTAGCCTAAGAATAGAGTCCAATTTGTCTCATTGTATTCCAATGATCAGACAGGAATTTATTTAGATGCAAGAACGGGTACAAGTCACTATAGGAGAAAGATCGAGACTAAAGTGTGAATGATCAAACAAATCTCAGCGAATGGAGATGACCTATTGCAGATGTTTCCCTAGAACTCCATTCTTAGGCTGAACGCTCAGCATAGCCCTTTTTAAACAAAGCCCTTCAAATTAACTGCAAATGTGTTCATTACTAACTTAGTAGTTTATAACTATATAGTAGGTAGGTCTCTACTACCTGCCCCCCTCCCAAATCCCCCCCCCCACAATAACTCTTCTCCTTTTATGACACTGTTTACTATTCCGTTCGGACCACGGGCTTGAGAGTATGTTTATGTTCTCACTGATGACCATCGATTGAGGAATTAGTAGAAATAGCCATCACAAGTAAATTGTTAGTACTATATATGGCAGTCAAAGAGGCAATGGTGAACTATATAATCGAAAATCTTTTGAGTTGCGAAGATAATTCATATTAGCTACGATTATTTACTATCAATTTATTAATGAGCTACAAAATTAAAACATAATGGTGAAAATTGAACTTTCACCTTTGAATTAGAATAAATCAGGGTGATGGGTTTAAAGTTATAGTCAGTAAGAAAGGTCAATGTTAAGTGATCAGTGGACTTAAAGGAGTTGGAATGCTAAGGGTCTTGGGCCGTACAAGGGGTAGGGTGATCGGGTAACTCCCCCCCCCCCTATAAAAATATACGCGCTAGTTTTCTCCATAAAACTTTTACAGCTTATACGTAGCTTTACTGTATAACCTCAATCGTCCAAGGAATTTCAAATGTCAAATGAATTAAAAATTTTTTTTTTAATTATTAATTTCTAAAAATTTTCCAGGAAAGGGCCTTTTTGGTTGGAACGAGGACGAGCCCTAGGCTCATATGATACCACATATCTAATTTCTTTCTTTATGTATTTATTATTTTTGCATACTTTGATGTTCCTTGTGGGTCTTTCGTTTTTCTGTCTTTGTCTTTTGTCCACTAAAAAATTTGTTTTGTTTTGAACTCCAGTATTTTCACTATAAAATTCTTAAATTTAGTATATGAGGATTAAATTGCTTACCAGTGAATATAAAAACAAATCTAAATTTCATTTATTATGTACACAGAGAAGATACCTTATAGAAATATATATAAAAGTATTTTTTCGGCCTAATGCATGTGGTCTCAAAGGGGAAAGTAATCGATGTGCGCCCTATCTCTTCACCTTTACCAAGCACAAGCAAGGAAAATTAAATTTTCTTTTTATCTGGTTTTGTGGACGGAGCAGAGGGAAAAAAACGTTTGAGCCGACTATTTTCCCTCGTTGTTTCTTTCTGTTGGCGAAGTATTTGTGAAATGTTAACTCGGTGACATGATCGTCAGAGAGCGGACTTATCTGGAGGGCGCCCTCTGGGGAGCATATACCTCGGCATCAAGGAGACTGTCATGGCGCAGTTACAGCAGCGCGACAAAAGCGGTTTCTTTTTTTTACAAAAGAACCAATTGGAAGCCTCGAAAACTATCGCTGTTCAATGTCGCAAACCGCTTTTGTCTCGTTTGACACTGCTGTAAATCCGCCATTAGCTTCTCTTGAGGACCATAGAGGTGTTATCTAGATAGAGAGAGCTTTGAACGTCTGTTCCCATTTCCCATAGAAACGAGACCGTAGTCATGAAATCCTTGCCTGAGATTTTTTATTTCTGCTTCGCTGCCCATCCCAAAACATTTAAAGCCTTGCTAACTTTCTACCTACTGTAATTGTTGGGATAACTATACATATGCACCTAATTGCTACTGAAATAAAAAATCTGAAAAAACAAGTTAAACAAACTGTAAAATTGCAACACAAGTATTATTATAAAAACTGGAAATAATATGCAAAACAAATTAACTCAAAAACTTTAATAGACTCAAAGTATTAACACAACGTTTTTTAAAACAAACAGTTTTGAGCGCATAATACAAATTATTGCAAATTATTCACAAAGTTTATATTGTAAAACACGTCATTTTAAAGCTCTGCAAATTTTTTTTTCTTTTAAACTATTAATGACTAAGCAAAATAACAAGTAAAATACACGAACACACACAAAACACACCAGAAATATTGCGCTACCGAACTTCATTCCTTTCTTAATATTCAAAATCTTCTCCCGTTTCCAACGCCCACTGGTAATATTCGGTAGCTATTCCGTCAAATATTGCCGATATCGGCACGTTCCATCTCTTGCACCTGTAACGAAAATTAGTTATTAGAGAACTCATATTTCTTTCCTTTGAAGAATTTCTGTATCGTTCCCCCTTTTCGCATCCCTCAAAATATCTTCCACCAAAATATCATTCAGTTTCAATGAACTGTATGGTAGCTAGAGGCTCTTGAGTGGGTGAAGTTTTTTTTTTTATAATCATCCTGTAAAATACTTAAAAATAACTTTTTATGTACTTACCATGCGACTGTGATTCTGGGGTCCAAATAGTTAGACGTTCGTATGTAGCAATCCAGGAATTCCCCCCGCTTCAATGATGACATGAGATGGTTTAACTCCAACTCAAGTCTAACAATGTGTACATCGTGAATCAACCTACGGAAAAGAATGAAAAGGCTCAAGTGATGTTTAAGTCATAGGCTTACCATATTTTATTGAGCTCAACCCAGGACAATTTGTCGACCTATCTGTCCATCAAAGATTAAAAACTGAATAAACACTCAAACTAAAAAATTTTAAGCATTTAAACTGAAATAACATACTTTATTTAATCATTTGTACTTTTCACTTGACATCACTTTTTTCAAAAATTCTTTGTTAGATTTAATTAAATCATAAAATTCACAACAATTAAGTTCAGAGTTAATTTTTACATTTAAAAGGTGTTTGACAGTACAAATAGAGAGTCTGCCCCTTTCAGCAGTCTAAATATGAGTAAAGTGAAGCCGTAGAAGTAGGTAAAAAAATGCAGTTCAAAAATTCTTATCGAAAATTTCACAAAAAATTTTGTCCAGTCTTAAAATTACGAAAACCCAGGACATTTTGGGACCCTGGACATTTCCCAGGACAGACTCCGAAACCAAGGACTGTCCTGGGTAAACCAGGACGTATGGTAAGCCTATTAAGTCATGATATATTCAAAATTCTATGAATTTAAAAGAAAATTCTCGTTTTATAAGTGTTTTTTTAGAAAAAATAGGGAAATTGTTTTTGCAATGTCATAATTTAATAAAACCTTTATAAGGGAATGGTGTCTATAAAAGGAAACATTTAAAATATATACTCCTGTTCATAAAAAATGCAACACCAAGAAGGAATTGTCCGATCAAAATGAAATTTTCAGGGTATGTTCATTATAGTTTTCTATTTAAATTGATGCAAATTCAGAGTTATAGCGCATGCGTGAGACGAGCAGCGCCTTTTCAATCACTAATTTAGTTGTATATATGGGGGGCTGTAACGGGTGGTTAAGAAGTTGTAAGAAGGTTGTCTGCCGCTGATTATTTTGTCATTAGAAGTCATTATACCCCTTATACCTTAAGGGCACGGTCAGCCAAAAAACCTATGGTATCTCTTCAAAAAATCTGCAGTATCTCTTCAAAAAATCTGCCCTATCTCCCCATTCATGACCCCTCCAACAATAGCGAAGGAGTCCGAAGTCACCTCCCCCAGTCAATTAGCAGACACCCGATAGTGACTTCTCGCTCCTCCCCGAGGGCTGTCTTTTGTTGGAGGGACCATTGAAGGGGTTGATTGCGGTTTTCCCAACCAGATAACCGATCCGATAACCAGATACTGCAGATTTTTTGAAGAGATACCATACTGATTTTCTTGCTGACCGCAGCCTAAGGCTGCGGTCAGCAAGAAAATCAGTATGGTATCTGTTCAAAAAATCTGCAGTATCTGGTTATCGGACAATAGGAAAACCGCAATCAACCCCCTTCAATGGTCCCTCCAACAAAAGACAGCCCCCGGGGAGGAGCGAGAAGTCACTATCGGGTGTCTGCTAATTGACTGGGGGGTTGACTTCGGACTCCTTCGCTATTGTTGGAGGGGTCATGATAGGGGAGATAGGGCAGATTTTTTGAAGAGATACTGCAGATTTTTTGAAGAGATACCATAGGTTTTTTGGCTGACCGTGCCCTAACGGATGCCATATGAGCATTTAACAGTGTTTGATCGAGGATCAATGATTGGCATCTTGAAGGGTGTTTTCACACTGTGTTATACTGCTGCTCAGATGAAGGCCAATAGGACAATAGTGATATGGGTGTGAAAGCAGAGGTCCCAAGATGGTCAGGCGAGTTGAAAATCAGGGGCTGAACGCCTCATTGTCATGTCAGCACGGGATCAGAGAGACTTCATTCGCATGACAGTGCCGGATCACTCAGCGACTTTTCGACATCTTTCAAACTGTCAAAACACTGCTAAAGGTCTATTATTCTCTGCTCCAACAGTTAATTGGTGGTTGCTCCACCGAATTCCGCGAATTATCGTTCTTTTTTAAAGAGCTCCATTGATGGAATTCCATCAGTGCATAAAGCTACCATGGGGTCATCAGAAATTTTTTTTCGCGCGATTAATAGCAACAAATGGCCCTTTTAAAAGAATCCAATTTCAATTTTCATCAACATGACACCCACATCGGCTTTTGGTACTATATTGTAAAACGCCATCTTTGGAGAGTTTTATCTTGCGTCATACCGCACGAACGCCCAACGTTATGAGATGGAGCACTATTGAGTATCATAGGCAACCTTATGAGATAAGAAATGAAGGTGATCTTAACAGCCACAAATGCTTTAAAAAATTTTTGGAGCCAAAAATTATACCCTACCTTTGAAGCATTCCTGAAGCTGTATTTGATCAGGACAAACCTTGGACACATGTTTTTTGGAATGTTCCGAACTTCCATTTTATCCATTAAAAGCAGTTTCTCTTTCAGCAAATTTCTTCACCCAATATTTCACCTATGGAACTTGACTGAAATTTCGTTGATTAGTCCTCATGCTCAAAATTCTTGTTCTGTTGCCAACTTTGGCAAAATTTGGGTTTCAGAAGAATCTTTGATGAAAATCTCCTCCTCAGGTAAAAAAGAAATCTGTTTGATTTAATGACGTGTCGGATAGAGGCTCTCATTGTAGCGCGTATGAACTACATAAAACACTGATTTTCGATATTTAATTTTGTTCCTTTGTTCTGAAAATTTAATCGTTTATTTGCACCAACAAAGGTCAGCAGCTGTGTAAATTTCATCAAAATCTAACAAGTCCTTCATGGTGTTGCATTTTTTATGAACAGGAGTATATTAAGAATCATTATATTAGAAATAAATGCTCATAATTTAAATAAAAATTACATTGTCAGTATGTATCTAAAAAAAAGGAACCTTAACGAGAATTTTTTTTTGTAAAAATCTTTTTCTAATGAATTTTGTGTTCGAATTTTTTTTAAGAAGACATCTTAAAATCAATTTTTCAAATAGAGGGGACATTCATGATCCCCATTCATGAGCATTTTTTTTTTCGTTTATAGTTTAGTAAATTCGGTATTTCGGTCTGAGTGAAAGAACCATAAAAGAGAATTTTTGTTTCACTTCACTCCCCTTTACACAAACGCACTTGAAATCTCGTTCGAATATGGAACTCGAAATTGGTCCTGCAAAAAATAGTACTGGAAAAACATAGAGAAACATTCTTACGAATTTATTTCTTCTTCGTTTTTTTCTTTAACAGCTTTTTGGAGATTTATCTGCACCTCTTTCAGTCTTTTCTTCTTTTTCTCAATCTGAAATGATATACAGAAAAAATAAATGTTTTATTGGATCAAATGGAGGAAAATTGAAAAATTGATAGATGCCTTTTTCTCTATCTAATTTTTTTTCAAACTCTTAATTACTAACAGTCTTAGTCAAAAGGTATAGTTGTTAAACAAGAGACAGAAAAAATAAGAAAGGTAAAAAAGTATCACGATTACAATGGTGGGGTCTTGTGGCTTATTCAACTCAAAGAGCATGATTTGAAAACTTGTGAAAATAAAATTTGTAGGTAAGACAATCACTTTTACTGAGAAACTATTTTTTTCTATTTATAATTTATTCAAAGAGATCGTCCAAATAATTGATAGGCAGGTTTAATTTTTTTTAAGTATGGAGTGCTTAACAGCAGGGGTCTGTCCAGATTTAGTGAAAAGTTCTGCTTTTCTTACAATCTCACGCATTTGTGAACTTTAAACAAGTCGTCAGGTTCTTTCAGCCAGGGTCCTGTTTTTGTGAATTTCTGAATATAGGATTCTGTATTCTGTTTTGTAATAGTGTGAAATATAAAAAAAAATCATTTTTTTTATACTACGTCTGTTGCCAGTAGCCATGTTTAAATCCAATTGTTTCAGAAAAAGTTTTAATGAAAAGACATTATTGTTTTAGCGATCTTCAATAATTTGGAAATAACAAGAATACAAATGAAGTAACTCCGGATGGTTTCACTTTCTTCACATACTATAAATAACAGGGTCGGTTGGGGTAAAATGGGTATAGGGATTTTAGCAGTTTATATTTATAAAATTTAATGTTTTTTGGCATGCTGTTTTTACTTGAGTCTTAAAAAAATCATTAAATCAAGGAAATAAAAAAATTATTAAATTTTATAAATATAAACTTTTAAAATACCTATATCCATTTTACCCCTTTATACCCAATTTTCCACACCCGACCGACGTAGTAGCTTTCGGTTGTTTTTGAAAGAAACGAAACAACCTCATTTCTAATATTTTACGATTGCTTTAGGAAGGGACGGGTACGGTCAGCCAGAAAATCAGCATGGTATCTGTTCAAAAAATCTGCTGTTTCTGGTTATCGGACAATAGGAAAACCGCAATCAACCCCCTTCAATGGTCCCTCCAACAAAAGACAGCCTTCGGGGAGGAGCGAGAAGTCACTATCGGGGGTCTGCTAATTGACTGGGGGGGTGACTTCGGACTCCTTCGCTATTGTTGGAGGGGTCATGAATGGGGAGATAGGGCAGATTTTTTTAACAGATAACATGCTGATTTTCTGGCTGACCGTACTCTCAAAGCCAAAGGCAGCCTGCCGACTAGTGACATCATCGGCCCTCGAACAACAATAACTGCTGATGAGAGGCCATCCTGCGATATGCGGAGTGGGGAGAGTGGGAGCTCATGCGAAAGGCGGAGTGGGGGATAGCTCATGAGAGAAGCAAAACATTTTGGGAAGGATCAGTTTTTACGGTACGGTCAGCCAGAAAATCAGCATGGTATCTCTTCAAAAAATCTGCCCTATCTCCCCATTCATGACCCCTCCAACAATAGCGAAGGAGTCCGAAGTCACCCCCCCAGTCAATTAGCAGACCCCCGATAGTGACTTCTCGCTCCTCCCCGAGGGCTCTCTTTTGTTGGAGGCACTATTGAAGGGGGTTGATTGCGGTTTTCCTATTGTCCGATAACCAGATACAGCAGATTTTTTGAACAGATACCATGCTGAATTTCTGAGCCCCAATTTTCTGTCTCCAAACAGACCCTTAGGGTACGGTCAGCCAGAAAATCAGCATGGTATCTGTTCAAAAAATCTGCTGTTTCTGGTTATCGGACAATAGGAAAACCGCAATCAACCCCCTTCAATGGTGCCTCCAACAAAAGAGAGCCCTCGGGGAGGAGCGAGAAGTCACTATCGGGGGTCTGCTAATTGACTGGGGGGGTTGACTTCGGACTCCTTCGCTATTGTTGGAGGGGTCATGAATGGGGAGATAGGGCAGATTTTTTGAAGAGATACCCTGCTGATTTTCTGGCTGACCGTACCTTTAAAAAGGTATCAGATAGCCGATGTCAAAGTATAAGGGTACGGTCAGCCAGAAAACCAGCATGGTATATCTTCAAAACATCTGCCCTATCTCCCCATTCATGACCCCTCCAACAATAGTGAAGGAGTTCGAAATCACCCCCCTCAGTCAATTAGCAGACACCCGATAGTGACTTCTCGCTCCTCCCCGAGGGCTGTCTTTTGTTGGAGGGACCATTGAAGGGGGTTGATTGCGGTTTTCCTATTGTCCGATAACCAGATATTGCAGATTTTTTGAACAGATACCATACTGATTTTCTGGCTGACCGAGCCCTAAAGGCAGTTCACTCACCTCGGCGATGAACTTCTCCAGTTGCTCCGCCGTTCTGATTGATTCATCCTCTCGATGAAGGTTGCAGTCTCTGGCCACACACTGGACCGCCACGGAGTACGCATTCCTCTTCTTGTACTTGGGGCCCTCTGCAAAGAAGAGCAGTTCAATCACATCGAGAGAATCCGTTAAGAGAACAGTTAAGAATATTTGTTACGTTCTTTTGGAGAACCTTCTTTATATGAAAAAATTAGACCAAACAAGCACACAAATATTCAAATTTACATTCAATTGCTCTATCAAGAGATTGTACAAACACATACATAACTAGTATTAGTTTCAAGAATCAAGATTTCGTGTGTGTGATGCTTGGCTTCAGTCCTCAAAAGCTACAGAAATCAGATTACGGGATTTAATAATACTCTTACTATTAAGCCCCTTCATGGGGATGTAGATGAACCTAAAAAAATGGGTTTCCCCTTTTAGTATCTCTTCTTATAGTGTAGTGATGTATGTAATGTATATCTACAACGTTGCATGTATTATACTAGTTGGCATGTGGCATTGTCTTTGATTAAAACATGGCGTTAGCTTTTCATCGAAAAAATTTTCTTAAGCTTTGTATGAAATGGAGCTTTTCATGCGATGTTAATTGGCTCAGAACTGTGGAAAAAAGCTTAAGTGAACCCTCTTTGATCTCTTACCTGAGGTCCAATATTTTAGTTGTTCTTGAAAATCCCTGGACGCGTTGAAATACCTTAAATGTTCCGCTTTCAGTTCAGGGTCGTAATTTTCTAGGTGGGAGCCGATGGATTGAAACTGCAACAACCAGAGAGAAACCAAATGATTAGCAAATCCTAACAACCGACATGCGTTTTTGTTGGCATTATTAGGTTAAGTTAATTCAATGATAACTATACTGAACTCGACCGCAACCTTTCCTGAACCCAGTACGTCACAACGCAGAAGGAGAAAATGGGTAAACACAAAGCCAGTTGGGTTGCTGGGAGGAGTTTCGGTACGCAAATCGTGATAAAAAGGCACTATTTATACATGGGTGTAATAAACTAATCATATATATCTTTAAACTTCCCTCAAAATTCAAACACCGCGCCGGGTACTACTTTTTGTTCCTCCAGGGTCAAGTAGGAATGAAATCCTATAAAGAAAAAGAGCTCACCGAAATGCTGCTGAACACTCTGTCCTGTGAGCAGGTCGGGTGGATGCTGCAGAGGGCCTCCCAGGCGGCGGGCTCGAGGTCCAGCACGGCGCAGAACCACCTGTTGGCCGGGAGCGGGAAGTGCAGCCACACCTTGTGCTCGTCCAGGATGTCCACCATGTAGCCGAGCAGCGTCACGACTCCTGCGCCCTCGCTGGCGTCCCACTCGTCGCGGATCGGCTCCCCCAGCCGCACGCCCAGCTGAAAAGATTTGACACGTCAAAATGACCGCTTTCGAGGTAAGTACCTCCGAAACGCGTTTTCAAAATAAACCAAACTTTTTTTTTATTTTTAGGAAGTATTTTTCATCATTGAAATACACTTCTTGGTACATTAAACTTAAATAAATCCTAAGTTCCTTTACGTATTTTAATATTTATTAGGCTAACTAACATAAATTTGTCAAATGTGGCTAAACAATGCTACAAGTCAACCAGCCGAATTTATCCAATCAAGAAGAGGCGAACAAAAAAGTACATACCTTGTCTAAAAAATACAACGCCAAAGCTGTCTGTTTATGATCATCTGATGTGAGGTTCCTCAGGTAATCTTCGTAGATTTCATCATAGAGGGTCTTTAACTTCCTTGCCACTCTAAATTTGTCTTTGACGGCCTGTGAGAACAGAATACACGTCATCAATCTAAAGCTATTCTGCAACATGCAGGCTGTACCTCAAATCATGAGACAAACTTAAAGGGGCGAATAAAAATTGCAGTTGATTACAAAAGGCGTGGTGAAAATGCGTCTAGAAATACACAAAGTGAAACGAGGAAGGAACTCAAGGGATATATGAAATCTTTCAGTAATGAAACGCCATGTGGAGACCAGTATTGTCCGAATTTTACTAAAAAAATCGAGGTTCAAAGCCCTAAATGTCACGGATTTTAAATTTTCGGAACCCAATTTTTTTATAATTAATATTTCACTTGTTTTAAATAATGTAGTTTCTTGTATGGATTTAATAACAGAAATGTATGTATACTGTGTATTAATGATGAAAATGATATTTTAAAAATTTAGAAATTTCTTAATACAATTTTTAAAGCTGATGTTTCAAAACTTTTCCAAATCACGGGGTTTTTTAAACACATGAATAGTTAAGCAAGCTTATAAACCCTATTCTGTACTCTGATATGATCTTCCCTTTTTTGAGGATGAAAGTATAAATTGGAACTTTCAGGTGTTCGAAAGTGCACATCGTGAGAACTCATTTTATATTTCTTACCTCAGAGGAATCGTCCATTTTCAGTATGTTAGTTCTTATTTCCTGAAAAAAAAAAAACAGAAACTTTTCATTTCTAACAATAATTCCTAGAAAATGAAGAATACATGTCATGCAATTTTAAATGGATTATAAAAATAAATCTTAAACCCAAGGTATACATTTTTATTTGCATTCCTTATAAGCTAGCATTTGGAAGGTGATGAGAAAGTCAAATTTCATACAAATTGTCTCGGCTCCTTTCACCCGGGTCATTTGGCTAGCGCATATAAACGCGTCTTAAGAGTGAGAAAATATTAGCAGCTCCGAAAGCCGTTTTTTATCTCGCTTTATTTGAGGGATTTCATTTTAATGCTCAGAAAACCACTAGATCAGTGGTTCCAGAAATGGGTGGTAGAGGGGGCTTTCTAGAGAGGGTGGTGATATAAAAGTGAGGGATGAGTTGGTAGAGATAAAGGAACCATTGAATATTTTTAAATCATTGCTTTTTAATATTTAAATAAAAAACATTGAAAAATCCCTTAAGGACCCCTGACCTCCCGTTTACCTCTTAATTGGTGTATGATTTCACAACTTAAACAGGAAAATTTCAGAGATTCAGGTGGGGACAGCTAATATGGCCTATGGACAGGGGAGGGTGCGATGCAACTGAAAGGGCTTATCATCAACCTGTCTGTTCCGGTAGCCAAATGTCTTGCGTCTTGCCTAAGTGTCCTGCTTTTTCGTTAAGTCCCACCAAAGTCAAACTTTTCTTACATAGTTGCACCAAAAGTGAAAAATATAAACAAAAACATATATTTTTCAACACTTTTTTTGTGTAAAATTGTTAGACTGAATTTTTCCTTTTTTTAGTTGTTCTTTCAAAATTTAGAAACCATCTCAATAATTTCAAAATTGCAGGAAGACGTGTGTCTCAGGATAGTATCTACGGGGTGTTCTTATAGGGTTGAACCCCCTCTCTAAGTTTTGTTAATTTCGCAAAGTTTTTTTTTTTAATTCTGTTCCATATCGGAAAATCGGTCAGTCCCAATCCCAAGAGTCTGAAAATGAGGTGAAACACATAATGAAGACGATCGCGTTACATTTTGAGTAAGTAACACGTGATTATTAGAGTAAAAATTACGACTATTTGAGATGTTTTTTTTACATCTATAACATTTTACTACATTTACTATAACATCTATAACATTACATCGATAACATTTTCTATAACATCAAGGGGTTGCAGTGTTTTAAAGTTTAAAACCCCTTTTCAAGACAAGTAAGTCAAAAACAAGATAGAATGCGAGCTAATAAAATAGTGGTAAAATAGAGTGGAAGTTTCTAATATTTCTTTGAAAATTTTGCTGTGCAAGACAACCACAAAGTCATTAGTAATAATTATTAAAATTGTTTCTAATTTAACATTGATACACCGAATCTTAAATATATGGTGCAATATTATTATCAGAGTAAATGTGAAATAGATTTTTTATTACCTTTAGGATGTATTTTGAGTTCCTTTATTTTCTCAGTAATAATCAATTTTTAAAATACTTTATTTTCAACTTTTCCAATACATTTATAATTCTACATTTTAAAATTTACAGCTTTATTTCAATTTTTATTGCAAAATATTACATTTTTTGGAATCACAATTATAAATTGGCCTATAAACATGTATTACAAGTTTATATAGTAATATTAAAATTTATTAGATTTTTAAAGATTTTGTATTTAAAGAAATATTTTTTAAAATTGTGTTAATAATTTTATTTACTTGTTATTTCAAAAAATTCTAATCAAAGGATGCCAAAGTATTACCTGTTTTTACTTGTTTGGAAGTTAGGTTTACCTTTCCATCAATTTCAATTTATTAAATTAAGTGATTAACTTATTGCCATTACCATTGTTTCCATTATATATTTGGACAATATCCATCAAAACATTACTTTTTCGTTAAAAAATGGAAATAAAAAAAATATAACTTCCCCCAAATTTTTAGTATGGTATTATTTAGGTAATTTCTTTTGATGTTTTTGTAAGGTTTTGAGGGGTTTTAATATTTTCATATAGCTAATTATTAAAATTAATTTAAAAAATTAAATTTTATTTCCAAACTAAATGCATTATTGGGTTTCAACTTTCAAAAAATAACCACTAAACGTGTATGATTTGTATTGGTTATTATTTTAGTCTTATTCCACTTGTTTCCATAGAATAATATACAACTCCGATCAATTCAGTAGGCATTTTTACGGAATGTTTTCATGTGACTCGAGCAATGAAGTGAATTTTAGTTTTGATAACGTGGAAGAGTAAATAACACGGAAAAGTGAAATCGAAACTGAAGGGGTTACTGCTCGCAGGGTTGCCTGTTTTTGTTCAGTTCGCCCTTTTCAGGCTTTAAGAATGTTTTTCGATCTCCCGAAGTTTTTGCATAATTTCTGAGCTATTTTATTAGCGATGATTGCGCTCACTGTATCTCACTATGAGATGCTGTTATTTAAAACGCCAGCTCTGTTTTCCTCGACTCATTCGGTTCACTTTTTGAGCTCCGCGGTCACTGCGTTTTTCGTTTTGCAACTTTCAAAAAGTATTAATTACATTATTTTACTTCACTAGCTATTTAAAAAATCTGTATTGTGCAAACAGACCCTCTTTTTTCACAAGTGTTCCACAAACAAACGAATTACTCAGAAAATGAGGAAATTTTACGCCTGTGGAAGATAGAAGGAAAGAGAATTCGTTTGCTATGGTCTTTTCTGACATACGATTCTGTTCTATGGGCTATTTCTAATTGAAAATAATTAAAGTTTTGAGTTACCAATATTATTACTTTTGCATTCTGTGGTGATTTTCAAATTTCCTCATTTTTGTTGTGGTTATTGATTTTTAAAATTTTTTGTAATCTGTTAGTATCTTGAAATTTTTAAGATTGTAAAATATTGGTGAGTAGTCGGTCTGGTACCTATAGAACTGATAACTTGAACCAGTTTTGCATGAGTGCGATGACGATGGAATTGTGGGACTAAAACTTTTAACTTAGTGTCCACGACGAGTCTTGACCATCTTAACTAAATAAGTACCATGGGCAGTAACCACAGCCCTAGCAATTTCTACTATACTGTCCTCGTACAGTATACACATTCCTCGTTCACATTGTCTACATTTCTACCCTCCCAGCTGGTCTGCAGTTTCATAACCCGGTATATTAAAACCAAATTAATGTAATGAAAATAAAACATTCAGTTGTTGGGACCGTTTAAATATTACGTAAGCATGTTTTGGGTTATTTTTGTACTCCCTCCCCACATGTCAGCAAAAATCAGCATAAATCAACCCCCTCACTAAACTTACCCTCAAAACTATTTAACGGTCATCTGAACCTAAAGTCTCATTACACACTGTTTTACTTTCACTGTTCGAGTGATTCACTGCTGTGGATCGCAAGTAAACATAAAAAAGTGAAGGAGTAAAGAGTGAAACTCCAATTCACACTTTTCAGTTTGGATGATTCCTCCAAAATGAACCCCAAAAGTGATAAGTCTGAATGAGCCTTTAAGCACATGATGAAGGTTGTATGTGTAGAACAGTGGTTCCCAACCGGAGGTCCGCGGACCATTGGTGGTCCGTGAGAGTCTTAGAAGTGGTCCGTGAAGGGTCCGCATAAAAATTCCATTGAATACAAATATGAGCGAATTGAACGAGAAAAGATGGAATTATATCCGTGAAGAGATGACATTCGGCTGAGTAATGTGTGGGAATAATAGTCACCACTTAATTATTTAAAATATTTTTGTTTAGTATTCAAAAGGAAATCAAGATCTCCGTAAAAAACTCGGCCCAAAGATTTAATTAAATCATAACAAAAGATGTACTTAAAATGTTCTTAATATAGAATTGTAATTCAGAGCATCATATAAATTTACACTCTATAAATAAACTGTCATTTTGACACTTTGTGAGGGTAAAGGATTTTAAGTTGTTAGTACAGGGTGGTCCGTGAAGGTTCCAATTTTAATTTCTCTGAGTTGGGAATCACTGGTGTAGAAGGTTTACACACATACTACCGAATACCGTTCACAGAGGGGAAAAAACTGATAAGAAGGAACTTACTCCAGATGCTTCTGCTCATTAGTAAACTCTAGAAATGTATAACAAGTGAAAAGAATCTTTTTTCTGTTATGTTTTCGATATGACGATGATGCGACCCCTACCGTCTATACTTATCTCCAAGGGATCAATCATAAATTGCATTTCCCGTTATTTATAGTCTGTGTAAATAGAATCGGCGGTTGACCTTGAGTTTTTTCTCCATGTGTTTCTTCTGTGTTGCCATGGTAATGCATGACGTGAAACCGCCGATTTTATTTACACAGACTATAGTCCTACTTAATAATATAAATTGAGAGAAGGGGAAAGTTAAAATTTACGTGGCTTATTTTTAATGATGCGTCATGATTTAGAAGCTGCAATTTCCTTATTCAAAATTTATTTTTCTTAACAATACTTATTGAATTACACAAACTAGGAATTCACCAAAACAATCGTAAAATATTTTACCGTAGTTTTAAGGTTGTAGGCTATGGTTATTAAAGAATGAAAAAAAAAATAGATAAAGAAGATAACCGCCGCATAAATATTAAATTATAAAAACCCTTAGTTTCAAAGGAGTTTAAAAACAAATAAATTTTTTTCTGCTAAAAGCCTTAAACTAGACTAGTATATATAGTTTTTGCGTTAATTAAAAAAATATCTTGCTTTGTTTGCAAGTAAATTAAATAAAGCCGGTTAAGAGGTAGTCTATTGTAACGAGGTTATTAGATATCAATCATGTAAAAACATTGTTTTATAGTATTTCAAACTAATGAAAGTAAAATAAAGAACAACAAATAAAGAATGAAGAATTTAAATCAATAATTTTTAACCCCCTTATAACTAAACTTTAAAAAACCCGTTTCTAAAAAAAACCCGCGCATTTATTATTCTCATTCTTCATTAATAAAACAACAACCCATTAAATATTTCTATTAATATCTTTTTTAGAAAATATATTTTCCGTTGAAAATGAATAAGAATGTATGCATTGTAAAATTCACTCGTGTAATGTGTAGTAAATATGAGCTAAAATTTTCAAACCTCTCCGCTTACAGTGACAGAATCTAGATAAAGTCTCTAGCCACTCAGGCTTGTTTGAATTCATCCTTAATTTTGAAGAGAAAAGTTTTTAAGTTATGAAATTTATGGAAAAACGTTAAGTTAAGAGTATTAAATTAGATGTGTAAGACAAGTTCTCGAGGGAGAGAGAGAGGGGAAAAAATGGATGACTTTGTTCCATTAAGCTTTTAGTCGTTTTAGTTCTTCCGCTAATATATGTCTCCATGTGATGTCTTTTTAAAAAGAGTGGACAAATAACAAAAGGGGGAAAAATTACTTATCTAAGTCGTGTTGTTTTTATAAGCGGACTTTATTTTAAAAATAAGCTACAATAAGCTTCTGAAGAAAAACTTAACCGACTTATCTCCATGATAGAGAATTTAAAAAAGATAATGTGAGTGATTTTGTTGATGGAATAATAGCTTCATTTCTCCCTCAGAGATGCTGTTTTAACATCTAGAGCCCTTTATGGGGAAATCACTGCTTTTGGAATCTAAGAAAACCATTAAAGAAATAAAATTAGAAAATAGTTATTTAGTCGTTTAAAAAGAACATAATTTAGGGATTTTATGTATTCAATTCAATATAAAAAATTATCAAGATATTTCATTAAATTATTTAGGGGCAGTTCAAATATTACGTTAACACCAAACAGGGGGAGAGGGTTTGATCTTTTTTTATTTTTCCTGACAAAGGGGGTATGAGTGATGCTTACGTAAGATGTTACAAACACTGCATTTTCGAAAATCTCTTGTTTTTTAAAAAATAATTTCAAAATTTAATCAAAATAAATTTTACACAAACAATTGAACTAGAAAAAAAAATCAAGCATTTTGACTTTACAAGGAAAATTTTAACGATAGGTTAAGTGTTCATGGAGCAAAATGAATTTCTGGAATCTAGACACTGCTAAACATTTTGTATAAAAACAAATGGGGGTTGGGCAGTTTTCTTACGTAATTATAAAGGGGGGGGATTGCGGTTTGCTTACCTTTGCTGACAAGGGGGGAGGGGGTCAAAAATGACCTAAAACGTGCTTACGTAATATTTGAACGGTCCCTTAGTGAAACGTTAACTAACAATGTTTATTTTAAAAATGCTTTTATGTTACTTCGTAAGTGAAAACTAATTCTTATAATGTACGAGAGCAATTCATAAGATCACCTCCTTAATAATATTGAGCTAATTTTTCAATTGTATCTTAGGAAGCTCATTCTCCGATATTTTCTCAGTCACCATGTTAGAGCCCCTTTACAAGAAAACCCCAAAAACATGGTATACAATATTTAAATGACATAAATAATAAAAACACTGCTTCCATTATATTTAACCGCTTTTATTAATACATAGGATACTATTTATGAAGATTGTTTGATACAATACGCGATGCATTCTTAGTAAATAATTTTTTTTATCAAACGTACCTAATATCAAATTTCATTTATCTTCAAAGACCATACACGTAGTTATTTTACCCATCGCCTCGAATAAATACTCTCTTTTCAAGCAATAAACCTTAATAATATCTGATGCTCGACAACCATTTCCGAGTGATTTTTATTGGCACGACCGAAACTTCATAAAAATTCAATTTTCCTTTCTCCCTCTGAATAAAGCCATCATCGCGAATTTCCCCCGGTGTATGTTCTCAAAATAAATACCTTTTAGTTTCTCCTCACCATATTAAATTCCTTTGATGCTGATTCCATTTAAATATATATTTTCGCTCACGGCTGTCATGAGGGGTGTGCATCGGAAGAAGCGCTTTGATTGAATTTAGGGTTTTCATGAGAAGGTGGTTGATGCACTGGAGAAAGAATTTCCATCATCTTTTTTTTCCTTGTTTTTAACCGATTCCTAGGAATTTTCTGGAAATGTTGACAAAAAGTCAAACCACCCTTGATTGTCTTTTTATCTCCAAAACCGAAGGCGGCTCTCGCACATGAACCTTCAGTGAAAATGAAATTAGTCAATCAATTAAAATAAATGAAAACAGTAATAAAAAGGTGGGTGCAATAGGAAAATGTTATAATTAAAATATATAACTATGATTTAATCTGAGATTTTCACCTAATTTGTTTTTCAAAATACAATTGTGAACCCTCATTCGAACTACCTACGAGCCACTACTGCCCCTTTTAATACCAACGGCCAAGATAGCTTGTCAAACCTAGTTTAGAAAAGCAAATTTGATTATCTTTGAATTAGTTTTTATATTTATCTTATTTGAGTGGATAAGAAGCCAAGGGCCAAAAGTGGAAAAGCTTCTATGCACAAGGTGGGTTCAACTTGGAATTTTTTAAGCCTGATAAAAGTAACTACGATAGATCAGAGAAGAGGACACCCCAGAAGTTTATTAAACTAAATATTTAATTTAGTAATAATAATAATAATTTAATTAAACTAATATCTCTTTTTTTTTAAGAAAACAACTCACTAAAATTGGAAATCTGTGAACTCATGGACGAGCTGTGGCTCCTTTTGGATATATTTGCAATTGTATTTTTTTCTTTTCTTTTAATTATGTGTTAACTTTTGTGAATCTGCTTTAAATTTTGTAATTTTTGTTTTTGTTACTAAATTGATTGATTGATTGAAAAAAAAATATAAAAAATATCGAAATCTGCAAGTTTTTGCTTTGCTATTAAATATAATTTCTTTAGCATTACAAATGTTATAGGATTAATTGGAAAAGGGCAGGCTGGAAATAGTATCCAGTCTGCTTCCCCCTATATATTTTAGGAATTTTCACCTTTAGGAACCATCGGGCCATACTTTGGAGATTTCTGACTAAAGCAAAAAAATATTTCAATTGAAAATTTAATTGAAATTAACAATTAAAGATATTGCCAATAATATTCTGTAGTAAATATCTTAGCGGAATCGATTGATTGTATCTTGTATATATTGTATTTCTCTTTCTAGTTTAAAATATAATCTTGCACTCGTATTAATTAAATACATTAATTGGAAATCCCAATAGGCGTTATAAACGCCTAATTATTTAAGAAACCGATGGAAGCACAGTATAAACATGTATATTCTCTGAGGATGAAAAGTTATATTTGAAATCCAAAGAGGAATGCACGAAAGTTTGTCGCTTCATTGCAAAGTTGCTTTCACCGTGGATATAATCATTTTTTAAATGTTACTTACGTCTAAAAGCAATGAAATTGGAGTAAAAATAAACGCGCTCATATATATAAACCACAGTAATCCTTTTATGACAAGGCAGAGGCGCCAGAACGAAAGTGCTTAAAAGCGACTCCAAAATTAAGAGTCCAGAAATTAGCAATTACGTTCTAAAAGGGTGGGCTAAATTAATTTAATTAAAGCTGGTTTTTCTTCTTTTCGGTCGGCTCCCTCCAGGGGCTCGTGCGAGGAGTATAAATTATTTCGAAAGGCTGTGCTGAAGTGGCGGTTCCGCGTGGTTGGTTTCATGATGAATAGTTAAAAACACGTATTTAGAGTTAACCGCTAAGTTTTGCGGATTTACGGCAGAGGGAAAAGTTGCCAGTTCTAATCTTGAGTTGGCTCTTGCTTTGCTCTCCAATCCAGAAAGTAAACCAAAACCGTATCAAAGGGGGAGAGGGTTAGGGGTTCTAGCCTCACCCGAAATTTTGATACCAATTCCTGTACTGTTTTTTTTTTTGTTCATTTAATTTTAGTCCCCCCTCCATTTTACCTGGAATTCCTAATGGAATGCTAAATTTTGAAATTAAGTGCACGAAAATAAAAATTGTGTGCGTTAGTTATATAACACTTGACATATAAAATTATTCGCAAGGAGGAACATCAGAAATAATGTTGAATCACAACCCCGAAACAAAAGTCTGGTTACTTACTACGGCCCTGAAGGAAACGTCATTCCCCTAAAGCAGTGGTTTTAAATTATAAAGAGTTGTCTGTGAAGGTTTCAATATCAGACTTAGTGGTTCGCAGACTAAAAAGGAAATGAGGGACTTGCAACAAGAAGGAGCTGTAATAGAAAGCTGCTGGAGTGAGCTCATTGTTGCTGCAAGCACCTCAAATATAGGACGCTAAGGATTTTTTAAGGGATTTATTGATAAAGACTGTGCAATGAAAAGAGGTAGTACTTAAAAAAATCATTTGCGAAATCAACTTGTATTCTTAACTTGTACAAAAGAAGAGGGAATAAGATCCAAAATTATAATTCTGAATCGACCTTTGAGCCGGTCCAATAGCGGAGGAGCCAGTAGGGGGCGGGACTCGCCCCCCCTTAAAGAAGGACAAATATATGACAACTGCAAAAGGAAATCGTCAATACGTATCTTTCTGATTTTATTAAAGGTGCTCAAGGAAAAAATATTGGGAATCGCTTATCTATGTGATTTAACCTCTATTTCAAAGAACTATTACAACTATTTTTTTGGAAGAAATTTGGTGCTTGACAGGGATGGGAGGGTTACAGACCAAAGATAATTCAGCTCACTTGGAATTATTTTATTTGGTCCATCATTCAAACCTTATTAATTTCTTCTGCATATTAGCTTAACATCTTTAGGAGTGAGTGTATAAAACCAATTTCTTCAATCTAAGAGAAGTCCGAATTCTATCCGAATGGAAAGTTTGCTTTAATTTTTATTCTATTCTCTGTATTTCTCTCTGAAGAAACGGGTTTACTTTTCAAATTCTAAAAGCGAATTCAGCGACCCGGATAAAAAGAAGGAGGCTTTCTGTGGAATAAAGTAAAAGGAATCGTGAAATGACATCAAAGAGTCAGACAACCATGAACTAATTTTTTTTTTCAAAATAAAAACTCCAGGCATCACCTCTAATGAGGTATTTTGATGTTATCTATATATATAATACTCTAACGTAATCGCAAAAAAAGCGGGTATTTCTCTTTCCGCCGTTGGCAACGCCAACGCGTAGAATGTTTGTTTACCTCGCGCCCGCCAAAATGCCATTTCGTTGCTCGACCTCGATTCGGTAGCGTCCTCTCCTTTCGCATTTTGCCATTTTATTCGATAGCGTCTTTCCTTTCGCCTTGATTAAGTTCTGAACCATCATTATGAATATCGCTGCAGCAGCTACGCTTTACCGCAGAAATTTGCGGTTAAGAACTCAGCGCAGTAACGAGAATGTTCACGAGACGCGATCACGCCGTGAACGGAGAAGCGATGGCGACTCTCGCCGGCGCTCCAAGCGAGTTTGCATTCGTGAGGATATCTCGGAACACTTTTGTGGCACGCTTAGTGAGGAGTGCCAATTCTGTGGAGCATTATTTTGGAATGACGAGCGGAATACTTCAAAAAAACCCCTGGGTGAGGCTCCCGAACTTATGGTATATCTGCTGACTGATGATACCCCAGATTCCAAAAACTATCGCCAACGGATCCGTGAATACAATTCCGGATTAGCGTTTGCATCAATGGGGGCCCAAATAAATCCTCCCCAAGGATCTGGGCCCTATTGCTACCGTTTGCATGGCCAAGTCTACCATAAAGTTTCCCCTCTTTACACTGACCAGCACAAGGAAGGGTATGGTCAACTGTACATTTATGACTCGAGTGAGGCCACTGACAAACGGTCAAGCTACAATGTGAAATGTGTGCCTAACGTTTTTAAAATGTTAGATGCCATGCTTCGTGATATCAATCCCTTCGCTACTTCTTATATGCAAATGCACAAAATTGTGCAAAGCAACCCATCTGCATCTGTAAAGATGATGTTTTTGGAAAATGAGGGATTGGACATGCGGCGGTTTAATGCTTCTACTGTGTGCACAGAGGTAGCTGCCATATTTGTTGGGGATAACGGAGAGCCTCCTGCAAAACGGGACATATGTATCTATCCGAAAGGCGATTCTTGCCAAAACATATCTCCTTTAAATCAATGGTGTGATCCAATGACCTATCCTCTACTATTCCCAAGGGGCGAGAGTGGGTGGCATGCAGAAATGCAACATGATGTGACCCGTCGGACAGCTACCCGCATAAGAGTCACCCAGTTGCAATATTATGCTTATAGACTTTCTTCTCGAAAGGGCTTCAGCATTTTGCATAACAGTGGAAAACTGTTGCAGCAATATATTGTTGACGCCTATGTAAAAACTGAAGGGTCCAGATTAAATTTTTTGCGTCAAAATCAAAAAGATTTGCGAATTGAGTTGTATCAGGGGCTTTTGGATTCTTTACATTGTCAGGCTCAGAATCAAAACATGCGCACAGGGAAACTGATAATTTTACCATCGTCATTTCAAGGTAGTCCTCGCCATATGCAGCAGAATTATCAGGATGCAATGGCGATGGTTCGAAAATTTGGAAAGCCAGATCTCTTTCTGACTTTCACTTGCAACCCATCTTGGCCTGAAATCTTAAATTCCTTGGAGCATTATCAGCGTCCTGAAAATCGACCTGATATTGTTGTTCGTGTGTTCCACATAAAGTTAAAAGAATTCTTACTAGATATTTCTAAAAATAATCTCTTTGGCAAGGTGTTATCCTATATATATGTCATTGAATTTCAAAAGAGAGGTTTGCCCCATGCTCATATGTTACTCACTTTAGATTCTGAATCTAAAATCAGAACTAAAGATGACATAGACAAATATGTCAGTGCTGAACTGCCCGACCATGTGATAGAACCTAGACTCTATGAAATTGTGACTAAGTGTCTAATCCACGGCCCCTGTGGGACACTAAATTCTAATTCCCCATGCATGAGGGAAGGTCAGTGTTCTAAAAATTTCCCGAAAGAATTGAGGGAGGAAACTGAGGAAAATGTAAATGGCTATCCAATTTACCGTAGAAGGGTTGTTGAACCGGTACAGGTGGGGAAGTACTCTGTTGATAACAGGTGGGTTGTTCCTTATAACCCTTGGTTAATTAAAAAATTTAACGCCCATATTAATGTGGAGGTTTGTGCTTCGGTAAAAAGTGTAAAATACCTGTATAAATATGTGTATAAGGGTCATGATGCCGCCTCAGTTAAAATAACATCAGATAGCACTCTTAACCACGATGAAATTTTAAGTTATGTTGAGGGGAGGTATGTGAGTGCTCCTGAGGCCATGTGGCGTCTTAACGAATTCAGTATGTCTGAAAAATCTCATACAGTTATTCGATTAGCCATTCACCTCCCTGATCAGCAACCTATTGTCTATCAAGATGGTCAGGAGGTCCAAGCTGTTGATAATGCGGCGGGGAAAAAAACTACACTAACAGCTTGGTTTGATCTTAATAGTAAGGATCATGAGGCTTCAACGATTTTGTATTCCGAAATTCCTGAATATTATGTTTTTGATGCCAAACATACTGAATGGAAAAAGAGACAAAGAGGTGGGTCAAAAGTTATTGGGAGATTACCAATTGTAAACATTCAGGATACCGAGAGATATTACTTGCGTATGCTCCTTTTAAGAAAGCCTGGAGCTAAGAGTTTTGAGGACATTCTTACAGTCAATGGTATTAAGTGCAACTCATTTAGGTTGGCATGTCAAGAGCTTGGTCTTCTTGATGGAGATCAGCAGTGGCATGATGCGTTAGATGAAGCTGCACATTTTCAATCTCCAGGGCAATTACGTGTCCTCTTTGCTATGATTTGTGCCTTTGGAGAAATCGAGGATGTTCCTGAGTTATGGGAGCAGCATAAAACTTCCCTTTCTGAGGATTTTGTGCAAAAATATTCTGAGGATATGGGTCCTCAATATGGCCTTGCTGCTATTGAAGAACTACTTGCATCCTACAATTTAACTCTATCCAAACTAAATCTTCCTGAAGTTAACATACCTAATTATTCAATGGGGGAGGGAAATAACTATAATATTGGGGAAGAACAAACTAAAGCTGACCTCTACACTGCACAATTAAATTTTGAACAAAAGAATGCAGTAGAAACAGTATTGGATGCTGTGTATAACAGCAGTGCAAATTCATCAAACTGTTTTTTCTTAGACGGGCCTGCTGGGACAGGGAAAACATTTGTTTATTCCACTTTGCTTCACACTATTCGTGCCAAAGGGGATTCTGTTATTCCTGTTGCATCCACAGGTATTGCTGCCACTCTATTAATTGGAGGTAGGACAGCACATTCTGTTTTCAAAATACCCATTGAAATAAATGCCACATCTACTTGCAATATAAAGCCTAATACTAAAGAAGCAGATAAACTCCTTAAATCTAAATTAATTGTGTGGGATGAAGCACCAATGACCCATGTCCATGCCTTCATAGCAGTTGATAGGTTATTAAGAGATCTCACTAAATCTGAGAAACCTTTTGGGGGCAAGGTGATTCTTTTGGGTGGTGACTTTCGCCAAGTCCTTCCTGTAATTTTAAGGGGTTCGAGAGCACTGACAGTTAGCAGCTCTATCAAAAAACACACACTTTGGTCAAAATTTTCTAAACTTAATTTAACAAAAAATATGCGTGCCCTTGAGTCTGAAAAGGAATTTGCTGCTTGGTTGTTAGACATTGGGGAGATGAAGAGTGGACCTTTGGTTAAATTACCTTCTCAATGCTATCCTGTGATACAAGACCCTGTTCAGCAATTATATGGGGACATAAACTTTTCAAATGTGACCCCACATGAGTTAAAAAACCGTGCAATCCTCACTGTTAAAAATGAACTATCTATGGTTATCAATAATAAAGTGTTACAATGTATGCCTGGAAATGAAACTGTTTACAAAGCTGTTGATACAGTTGTCAGTGAAGATCCACAGGATAAATTAATATATCCTGAGGAATTCATAAACTCTTTGACTCCTACCGGTATGCCTCCATATGAATTGAGGGTAAAACGTGGTTGCATCATAATGCTTTTAAGAAATCTATCACCTTCAAAAGGGTTATGTAATGGGACACGTCTCATAGTGACTAACTTACACAGAAATCTCATTGAAGCTAAAAATATTAACGGGTCTGAACACTTTTTAATTCCAAGGATTCCTTTAATTCCATCTGATTCCAATATGCCATTTAAATTTAAGAGGAGGCAATTCCCTATTCGCTTAGCATTTAGCATGACAATAAATAAGTCTCAGGGCCAAACTTTTGAAAAAATATGTTTAGATCTAAATGAACCAGTTTTCAGTCATGGGCAACTATATGTAGGATTTTCAAGGGCCCGTTCTTTTGAGTCAGTCTCTGTAGTAGCTCCAAAGAATGAAGTTTTTAATTGTGTTTATGAGGAGATTTTAAGTGTTTGAGTATTGAGGGAGTAAAGGTCAGATAAAGAGTGGAAGCTTACTCTTTAATGGCAATGTGTATATAAGTTAAAAGATTTTTGAGGTAAACTATATTAATCCAGATTTATTCATACAAAAAATTATTCTTTAAGAATTACTTGGTGTTGGTATTAATTTCCTTATATTTTCTAAGGTGCAGTATGCTCATATTTGGGCCTTGCACTATGAATCATTCCCTGAACAGTTAAAAATTTTAACTACGTGATGAATGCTTAGGGGATTTGTTTGTATATATTTTTATTTGTATATAAGTGTAGATAATATTATTAACCCAGATTTACTCATGTCAAAAAGAAATTTTGTGTTTAATCTTTTCTAAATTGCTATATGTGCTCTTATTTGGGAGCAACAAAGATTTACTTGGTAATTCCTCTCAGAGAAAGGGATACAACTTTGCTTACTCATTGGAAAAAGTTAGGTTGAATTTTTAGGGGAACTGTTTGTACCTTAACTTAGTGCTATATGCTTTCCCATGGGCCTTCCACTCCAAAACCAGCCCATTTCCACAACAGTGATGTAATGAATGGTACTACGAAATGTGCTAGACTAACGAAGTTAGTGACCGCTTAGCGAGCGAAGCGAGCCTGGATCGCGAAGCGATCCCAAGCGAACTGCGAAGCAGTTCGCGCGGGGGTTGGCGAGCGTTAGCGAGCAGGGGGCGGCAGCCCCCTAGTTTTTTAAAAATATGGTTTTGAATTTGAAGGATTCAGCCAAATAAGTGAAACTAATTTCAAATCATGATTATTATTTTTAGTAATATGACTGCTTTGGTTGAAACAACTTATGAATGAGACAAATAATCTACGTGGTTAAAAATACAATTTTGTAGAATTATTTGCAGTAGAATCCTTCTTAACCAGCCTTCGAATGTCCAGATCTCCTTTTTAACCATTCGTAATATATTTAAAGGGGAAGTTCGTGTACCTTATTACTTTTATACCTTGTACCTTTTATTATTACTTTTTTTTTTAACCCTGTGATGTTTTATTTTCTGAAAATAAACTAATGAAACAATTTTTTCTCGTAACTTTATTTAGCTTTTCATACACATGTATTTTTCGGACCTTTAATTGAAGTGTTTCAGTACATATCTAATTAGCGAAAGCAAATCAATGTGGAATTAATTGGGAAGCTCTCTAACTGATTTAACTTTATCATATTTAGTTGCTAGCTTTCAAACATTTTCGAATGTACTCATTCAATCATTTATGGCACTATTGTAGTAGCCTGTTTTGAAAACCTCCCTTCCAAGGGTTTGACTTTTTTGTGGCTAATGTGGGGATGGAATATTATCAGTGTCAGTCCATGCTCTTTACCACATTGAATTGTTACACAATTGAAGACTGGACTTCAAAAACGAGCTAAGTGCCAAAAAGTAAATTTCCCGTAATTCATCATTTTAAATTTGATTCTCCATAGAGATACACATAAAAAGTCATCTTTCAGGCCGTTTTTGACCTACTAATCATGGTAGTGGCACTTCGCTGGATTTATAGGGTGTTGGTGGTCTGTTCACTTAGATTGGTTTTTCGGGTCTAACTCATTTTTTTTTTAGTTTTGGCACTTAGCTCGTTTTTGAAGTCCAGTCTTCAATTGTTGAGTAATATTTATGGGGCATCCTCTGGTTGCACCTCTAAACATAATAAAATGTTTGTGGGAAAGCTCATGGAAAGGGTGTTCATTGGACAACTCAAATTTTATAAATTGAGTTGGAGCACTCTTTAGCATACACGTTTTAAAGCACTGTTTTTTTTTTATCCCAAATTTATAGATTTCACTTAAAGTTGGTTTTGGTTAAAACTAAATCCTATCCTACTTTCAAAATCAAAATACTAATGCAATAAAAGTCAGCATAGTTATTTTTTTAGTAACTAAAGGTACTTAAATGTACCTTGGACAGGTCTAATGTATTTGATAATTTATTGAAAAATGACCAATCACCATGTTCATTGTTCAGTTTACACCTAGCCTCATTTTAAGCCCATACATTCATGATAACTGAAACAATGCACAATAAGTTATAAAATTCACTTTAAAACAGAATCTGTATGTTTCAATTTAAACTATATACCACAAAAATCAAACATAAAAAATTGCTTTTAATTAAAAATTTTTAATAATTAATTAATTAAAATTATATTAAAACATTTTTAAAATTTCTCTTTGTGATTTCCTGTTTATGTCATGTAAGGAGTTCATCAAAATCAATATCAAAACAAATTATTTATTTATTTATTACGTACACAACAAGCACATTTAACAATTGGAACAAACACACACACATAATATATAAGAAAAAAAACCAACAAGAAGACATATGAGTTGCCAAGGGGTCAGAAACCCATATGGGCAACCTAAAGCAGTTGTATTTGAAAATAATAAAAATGAAAAAACATACATATATACCTATACATATAGATATTACACATACACATATAGATATTACACACACATAATAGTGGCATCGCAAGGCAAGCTTCAGAATGACTAACTTAAAATTTAGAGAGCATTTGTTCCTTCTTTTTTTAAAAAAGTTCTTCAATATTTTATATTGTAAAAATAAAAAGCTTTAATAATTTCTTAAACTTAACAGGGGATTCTTCTGTTCTTAAATCATTGGGTAAAATATTGTAAAACTTAGGCGATAAATAAACATAATTTTTATGAAGTATTTCTTTTTTAGCTTTTGGTACAAAATATAAGTTTCCTGAACGTAAATTATAAGAAAATTTCGTAGATCAGAATCGTTTGCTTCCTCAGTAAAATAAACTATTGTTTTAAAGAAAAAAGGTGACGAACTGGTAAAACGTTAAGTTTTTTTTATAGATCAATTAAAGGGAACTGGTTACTACTGCTTAGAAATTTAATGATTTTATTTTGAATTTTAATTATTGGATTTATATTTTGAAAGTAATCTCCACCCCAGACTAGAATACCTTAGCTTATTATTGAATTTACCCAGGAGTGGTAAAGTTAAAGCAAAAAGTTCTTATTTATTATCTTTTTTATGAAGTAAAGTTTGTGTAAAATATAGCGTAATTTATTTGTTAGGTAATTAACGTGGAATTTCCATTTTAGGTTTGAGTCTACATTTAATCCAAGGTATTTTATTGAAGATACTTGTTCAAGAGGGGGGCAATTACAATTAAGACGTATACAGTCAATAACATGATAATAAAGACGAAGATGCTCAGGAGGCCCGTAGATACTGAAATTGATAAATTTTGTTTTATTTACATTTATTGATAATTTATTAGAAATAAACCAGTGTTTAATGGTCAGAAGATCCTTATTTAGTATACTATAGTTAGGGCATGAGTACAGAATTACAGTATCATCTGCATAGGTTATGATTTTACCATTTAATTTTAGTTTGCAGAAATCATTCATGTAGATTATAAAAAGCAAAGGTCCAAGGATTGAACCTTGTGGTACACAAGACTTTATGTTTAATAGACTACTTTTAGAATTTCCCAATTTTACGAACTGTTTTCGGTTTGCTAAGTAAGAAATGAACCAATCCAGTTCTTTGCCTCGAACCCCGATTGAAGATAGTTTATCAATTAAAATTCCATGATTCACACTGTCAAATGCTTTTGAGATGTCTAAGAAAATAGCCGCCGTTTTGTTATTTTTATCTATACTCCTTTTTATCTATCCTTTTAACAATTGAAGCACTTGATTCAAGTTTTTTAAAAAAAAAATGAAATATTTTTTGGGTATTACTGATCATCTGCCGGTTCTCCTGTAAAGCTAATTTTCTTCTGGGATTTAAAAATATCCATTAGAATCTAAAAATTTTTATAAATTTTTCGTAAATCTGAAAAATCTGTTTATAGATATAATATACTAACAGGAGAGGATCCCAACGTGTCATCCCCGATTTGGTTCATTTTTGGTGTGTAAGTAGTGCATGACTAGGACATCAATTTGTGAAAATATTAAGAAGCAACTTTCAGAAATTTTGGAGAAAATCAGGATTAAAAATTTAACATGTACTTAACATTTAATAAGATTGGTGCAAGTGGATCGTTGTGTAGTGGTAAGAGCTACGATTCCCAACCCAAAGGTCCCGGGATCGAGTCTCGGTGCATACCATAATTTTAATTTTCCTCGCAATTAAGAACACAGATATGAAATAAAGTAGTACATTTATACTTATCAATTTTAAAACATTTTTTCTTGTGTATAAAATTTTTTTTGGTAAATATATAATATTTACAATAGGATCATAGAAAATTGGATTTAATAATTATTTTTTTGGGAAACAAGGAATGAAAAGATTTTTTTATAAACAAAAAAAAAATCATTTTTATAGATGAAGTTTCACCTTAATTTATCCCTAAATATCCTAAAGAAAGTACGCAATTTTGTTATGCTAAAAGGGTTTGGTATGTGTCTGATTTGATACTTAAAATAAAAACATTTATGGGGTAAATATATAACATTTACAAAAGGATCATAAAAAATTGGATTTATTAACTATTTTTTGGGGAAACAAGGAATGAAAAGATTTTTTCAAAACAATATAATAATAATATATTTGTAAATATGATTCCATATTATCCGGTTATATTGATTTTTCCCACAAAAAAAATATTTAAAAAATGTTTTAAAATTGATAATTATAAATGTACTACTTTATTTCAAATTAGTGTTCTTAAGTGCGTGGAAAATTAAAATTAAAACTATGGTAAGCAGCGAGACTCGATCCCGGGACCTTTGGGTTGGGAATCGTAGCTCTTACCGCTACACCACGATCCGCTTGCAAGATACGAATCTTATTAAATTTATAAGTACATGTTAAAATTTTTAATCGCGATTTTCTTCCAAGTTGCTTCTTCTTTCTTCTAAGTTGCTTCTTAATATTTTCACAAATTGATGTCCTAGTCATGCACTACTTACTCACCAAAAATGAACCAAATCGGTGATGACACGTTGGGATCCTCTCCTTGTAAGTGGGATATATCCCACTTATAGTAGCTCGAATCGCCTGGGGATCGATGCCCTATTTTCAATTAAGTTTCTTTCACACCAAAAGAAAAAGGAAGGAATTTCGAATAACTGTCAGGTTTATTCTCACCCAATTGATTTTCAATCGAAGATTCTATCGTCGTAAGGAAAGTGGACCAAGCGCTTTGAGCTTCTGCTCAGCGACCTCATCCATGGCCACCTAGACTCATATGGCCAGAGAAGCTCGAAATCGTGAAGTGAAATATAGTAGGCTAAACGTCACTCTTCATAGCTTTTTAGGACAACAGCGCAACTCCAGTCTGAAACCTAGCGCTGTTGAAAAGTGACGTCTTTTCTACTATTTCGCGTCCCGATTTCGGGCTTCTATGGCTTTATGAGTCTAGATGGGCCATGCCTCATCTCCAGTCATGCCAGTCAGAAGTATCCGGCAACAAAACTCTTCTTGATATTTTCTCACTTGTAGGCAATATATCCAAAGAACCAACTACCAGGGCTAGATCCAGGTTTGCCTTCTGTGGGGGGGGGGGGAAACAAAGTTTTGTAAAACATTTTTCGCAGTCAATTCCAAGATATTCTTGAATACATTGAACGATAATGAATTTTTCTAACCATAAAGCTGCACATTAAAGAATTTTAAAAACCTTAAAAATGGGAACTAAAAAGGAATTCAGAAGTCATTTAACCCAGAGCATTTCCAGAGGGAGCGCCTTTGCCACCCCTTCATCTGTTCCTGAATATACCAGTGGAATTTTCTTCCTTGAATATTCTCTCAAAGCAATCGGAATTTGCGAAAATCAAAGTAGGAAGGTTCGTATTACATCAGTGAAACATATTTTCACAGCAAAATGATTCTCCATTTTTTTCTCTCATGTGGAAAATTATATCCGCTAGCCGCCCCTTTTTTTTTCTCGAGTATGAGAAAGCGATAGATTTCATTTTTGATTCAACTCCTCATTTTGGCAAACATGGTAGCCCTAAGCGCTATCTATCTCATAATACCTCTGTGGTAGAAGAAATAAGAAAGAACAATAGTAGGGGGAAAATAGCTCAAAAAAGGGCCGAACCTCAAACAAATTCCAACAAAAGGTTTTTCAACGGTTTTGGACTCTACTAGGTGTCCTTATTGACAGAAAAAAAGTCTACCACAATCTGATGACCGGAAGTTTGTTTTTTTTTAAATTTTTTAAAAAACTTTAAAATCCTCCAAAAACGATAATAAAGGCGAAAAAAAAATTTTTTTTTCGGTGTTAAATTATATATTAGGTGGTACTTGACTTTTATTGACGAAGTAATTTATAAAAATTTTATTTATAAGGATCTGGCAACAAGAAAAGTGCTTTTTTCAAGATGGCGGCCTAAGTTTTCAAAAAGTGACAGTAAGCTTGTTTTTCTCGAGTAAATTCCATTAATTAAGATGAAAAGTGACGTAAATTAAGTCATTAACTTCAGATAATGCTGAAAATTTGGTCTATCCCATTAAAATAAGGAAAAAAACCGAGTGGAAATACGCGCGTATCCGCGCAGTTTATGAGTCCCGATTTCACTGGGTATAGTCACTATAAAAGTTCACTAAAACTAGGAAAAAATTCCAACAAGCATTTTCTCAACGGTTTTAGACAGTAATAAGTGTATTCATTGTCATTTAAAAAGTCTACCAGAATCTGACAACCGGAAGGGTTTTTTTTTTCAAAATGGCCGCCGATGATTAAAGAAAAGAGATATTCGGAAAAAAACCCTAATTTAAGTGTTATGAAAGCTTTTTATGGGTTCTAAAATCAAATATTAGGTTATAGTTAACTTTTCTTATCATAGTAATTCATATAAATTCCGTTTACAAAATATAGTTACAGAACAGGGCTTATTTCCAAGATGGCGGCTTAGGATTCTTTCGGAATTGCCGGCGTATACTGGATAATTTGAAAGGTTCATTAAATTGAAGAAAAAATTCCAACAAGCCTTTTCTCAATGGTTTTAGGCAGTAATAAGTCTATTTATTATCATAAAAAAAGTCTACCGGAATCTGACGACCGGAAGGGAGTTTTTTTTTAAGATGGCCGCCGCTGCTTAAAGAAAAGAGAAATTCGTGAAAAAGCGCTAATTTAAGTGTTATAAAATTATTTTTTGGGTTTCTAAAATTAAAAATTACGTTATAGTCAGCTTTTTTTAACATTGTAATTAATATAAATTCCTTTTCTAAAAATCTGGCATCCAGAATAGAGCTAATTTCCAAGATGGCGGCTTACGGTATATTCGGAAATGCCAGCGCATACTGGCTATTTTTAAACGTTTATTAAATCAAAAATAAAATTCCAACAAGCATTTTCCCAGCAGATTTAGTCAGTAAAAAGTCTATTTAATGTCATAAAAAAAGTCTACCGGAATCTGACAACCGGAAGGGAGTTTTTTTCAAGAAGGCAGCCGCTGCTTAAAAAAAAGAGAAATTCGTGAAAAAGCGCTAAATTTAAGTGTGTCACCAGATTTTTATTATTAAAATGCTAAGAAAAGCTAACCTAACTGTAACGTGATATTTAATTTCAGAATCCCCCCAAAAATTTCATAACACTTAAATTACCACTTTTTCACGAATTTCTCTTTTCTTTAAGCAGCGGCGGCCATCTTGAAAAAAACTCCCTTCCGGTTGTCAGATTCCGGTAGACTTTTTTTATGACATTAAATAGACTTATTACTGCCTAAAACCATTGAGAAAATGCTTGTTGGAATTTTTTCTTCAATTTAATGAACCTTTCAAATTATCCAGTATACGCCGGCAATTCCGAAAGAATCCTAAGCCGCCATCTTGGAAATAAGCCCTGTTCTTGTAACTATATTTTGTAAACGGAATTTATATGAATTACTATGATAAGAAAAGTTAACTATAACCTAATATTTGATTTTAGAACCCATAAAAAGCTTTCATAACACTTAAATTAGAGTTTTTTCCCGAATATCTCTTTTCTTTAATCATCAACGGCCATTTTGAAAAAAAAAAACCCTTCCGGTTGTCAGATTCTGGTAGACTTTTTTAATGACAATGAATACACTTATTACTGTCTAAAACCGTTGAGAAAATGCTTGTTGGAATTTTTTCCTAGTTTTAGTGAACTTTTATAGTGACTATACCCAGTGAAATCGGGACTCATAAACTCGAATTTATCGGAATTTACTCGAGAAAAACAAGCTTACTGTCACTTTTTGAAAACTTAGGCCGCCATCTTGAAAAAAGCACTTTTCTTGTTGCCAGATCCTTATAAATAAAATTTTTTTAAATTACTTCGTCAATAAAAGTCAAGTACCACCTAATATCTAATTTAACACCGAAAAAAATTTTCTTTTCGCCTTTATTATCGTTTGTGGAGGATTTTAAAGTTTTTTAAAAAATTAAAAAAAAAAAAAACTTCCGGTCATCAGATTGAGGTAGACTTTTTTTCTGTCAATAAGGACACCTAGTAGAGTCCAAAACCGTTGAAAAACCTTTTGTTGGAATTTGTTTGAGGTCAAACCGTATTTTCCCCCTACTACAAAGACCCTGCTTAATACGGGACAGGGCGCTCCATGCTGGGGAGGCCGCAATCACTGGGGCTCCGGGGATCTACACTCTGTCCAATCTGGAGTTCTCAGGAAATAGTTCTTTTTTGAATAATTTTATGTCTCTTCCTCTCAAGACGCTTTTTGTTTTTATTTTTAGGGTTTTAGTGGGGAGTGAAAAATAAATTGGAGTTATTGTGCACAGTAAATTGCTTTTAAATTACAGGGCAGTTGATTAGGTTTTTTTGCTTGTTTCTTTGTGGTGTAATAATTGACTCTTTTTTGTAGAGAACGATCTCAAATGTTTTTACCTAAGAATGCAATGAGATATCTATTGTGTAAGAATTAAGAAACAGTTTTTTTTTTATTCTTTCAAAATTTCTTTTAAATAATTTTAGTCCATTTGCAAGGCGTAGAATTCCTACACAAATAAATTAAAGAAGGCATGCTGTGCCAACTTTATTATTTAAACTAAGAGAATATTGTTTAGAAATTGGTATTTTTATATGGAACTTCTTGATAATTTGTAGTTTTGTTTCTCCTAGCATTTGTTCGAAAGTGATAGCTTTAAAACCTTAAGTTGGAGACTTTGGGGAAAAGATTCTTAATGAATTATTTCAGCTTCTAGAAAAGCAATATCTATGCAGATGAAGGTTGGTTGGGTTGTCGAGCTTGGTTATTAATCATAAACATGAAAAATGTACTTGGAATATTTTCAAAATTGAAATTTCTGTTAAGATATTTAATGAAATAAACAAATACTTGTAATACTAAAAAACTGTTCTGTAGGTTATAACTGTTTACCAATTATTTTATTTGTGCGTTTTCCCTTAACAAATTTAAAGACAAAAGAATAAAAACGTTGGTTACAGAAACGTAATAAGAGAAAAATAATTTCCTCAAATATTTAAGCAGGTTTCGGAATCTAAATGATATTAAACAATCCAATGTACAGGCTCAGATATTGTCCCGCATTTGTCAGGGACCCGCTCCATTATGACAACTTATTATGGAACTCAGCGAAAGTCAAATCGAGTTCCAAAGCGACATCAGAAGCACGATTTCTCATCCGAATGGCAGGCGACACTCGTCCGAATATTTGCGTTCTTTTTCTTTCAGCCGTGCGCGATATTAAACGCATTATAAGATTGAGAGCGCTTGGGCAGGACAACCCCATGGCTGAAAAAGTGAGTAGTAGCTTCGATATCTGTAACAAGGGAACGGATGGGTGGATCCATAGTTCAACAAGGGAAAGCGATCCACTGAAAAAAAATACCCTATCCAAGTTTGTTTTTAGGGCCGTATTCAGAAACTTTTAACACGATTATGAAACGAGTCGATAACGATTCGAGACCGAAATTGATCGAAAATGATCGTTTTCGATCAATTTCGGTCTCGAATCGTTATCGACTCGTTAACGACTCGTTTTCGACTCGTGTTAAAAGTTTCTGAATACGGCCCTTATACTTTGGATGACTTTAAAACACTAAGGTTTTGGAATGACGAATTCCAGCTGAGATTGGAGGGGTAAGGGGAGGACGCCGTTCCCCGAAATAATTGAACCGTCCCTTCAAGTACTTGGAGTGTCCCTCTAAAAATATGAGTTTTTTACAAAAAAAAAATTTGAAAAAATTAGTCCCTCCATAAATATTTTTTCTAACTGCGTGTTCTTTAGTTACAAGAGACATATTTAGCAAAAATACTTTACAAAAGGATTGGTTTCAAAGTAATGATATTTCAATAAATAGTAATAAAACAAAATATATAAATTTTAGTTTAATATAGAAATAGCCAAGACTTACATATTAAGTATCATAAGTATTGTTTAAATACCTTGAATTATAATTGTCTAAATCTTGAAAGAGTGAAAGGTTTTATATACCTAGGATTAAATATTGATCAAAATTTAAAATTTAACACACATATCCAATATTTAAGAAATAAACTCCGATATAACATATATTTACTTTATCATCTAAAAAATTTCGTAGACAGATCCTTTTTGAATATTTTATACAGCTCATGGATTCAATCCAAGTTACAATATGGAATTATTTTTTGGTATGTATTATATAACAAATTTAGTTCCACTAATGAATTTACAAAAACGAATATTTAAATATATTAATAATAAACAACATAATAATTTTCTATCTTTAAAAAAACTGTATTGCTTTAGATTATTAATTTTTATTCATGATAGTATAAATTCTTATGAAAGTAAGATTACTCAACATAACTTAAGAAAAACACCTTTATTAAAAATTCCTAAACCATCATATAAAGAAATAATGCATAAAAGTTTTTTGTATCAAGGTCCACTGCATGGGCGTCATTTAGTGGGGGCAGGGGGGGGGCAATTGCCCCCCCAAGGTTTCCACTCTTAAGTGAAAAATTGCTGAGAGTACCTTGAAAATTTTGTAACTTCCACAAGGAGCATCAGATTTAACTCAAAACGTCCCAAAAGGAGTTAAAGCACTACTTTTGAGGGTCAAATTTCAAAATTTTCTGGGGGAGAACCCCCAAACCCCCTCCTGACCTTTGATGTCTGTTATACAATGTGTCTCCCTTGAAAATTCTGCCGCTTACAAGAAGCAGGGAACCAACGAGTTTGAAGCCCCTAGGAGTCTGGTATAAAGGGGAATTTTCAAAGAATTTTACTGGGGGAGGATCTCTGCCCCCCCTTGAAAATTTGACGTTTATTTATAACTTTTTTTCCCTAGAAAATTCTATGCTTTACAAGGAACTGTTCTTTTTGGATGTAACCCAAAGGGCCTCAAAATGAGCAGAAACACTACTTTAAGAGGCAAATTTCCAAAAATTTTCTGGGGGAGAACCCCCAGACCCCCCTTTAAAATTTTACATTTATATCTTATATTTCCTTTGAAAATTCTGCCGCTCACAACAAGCGCTTCCCTCTGGGTGCTCCCCAATGAGGTTGCAAAGGAGATAAAACTATAGTTTAAAGGGAAATTTTCAAAAAATATTTATGAGGGAGGACCTCCGGCTCCCCTTGAAACTTTGACGTTTATTTGTAACTTTTTTCTTCTCTTGAAAATTATGTGGTTTACAAGGGGCTGTTCTCTTCGGATGTAACTTAAATGTTGTAAAAATGAGGCAAAATTTCAAAATTTTTCTAGAGGTGACCCCCAGACCCCTTATTTTTACTTAGAGCTCATGATGTTGAGTCACCCCTCCAAAAAAAAAACAAGTCTGGTTAGGGCGTGGCTCAGCCAAAAAAAATCCTTGCCCCCCCCAACCAAAAACTGAAATGACGCCCCTGGTCCACTACTACATAATAAACTCCCCAATTATTTAACTTTAAATACAAACAAGATATCTTTTAAGAAGAATTTGTTTTTATTGCTATCTTTTATAGTCCTGATTTTCAACCTATTTATTTTTTTGTATGTAATGAATAAAAAACATTGGTCTTTTAAGTTATACAGAGCCAAAAAAAAAAATTATTTATATTTGTGCTCTCTGTCTTTTGCCAGTTAACTTTATTATTTATCTTGAAAATGTATATTTATGTATTTTTGTTGTAGTTTGCTTTCTAATTTAGTGTATAAATTGTTATTGCATTTACTATATTTTTTTGTTATTGTTTGATATGATCAATGTTTTCACTTGGAAGGGCCCTTGGTCCCTTGGTGGACAATATCTTTATATGTATTTTTTTCCTCTCTAGTTTTTTTTGTGTGTGTGTAAATAAATTCTAGTAAATTATTGTAAAAAATATAATATGGCCTCTCCTTATTCAATTTGAGCCTTTTTCGATTCTTTAAAATTAGCAATTTACTGAAGAAAGAAAGCCTTTGTTTTAGTGATAATAGGAAGAACATGAAGTGCGGCAGATTAAATGGCTTTTCTTATGCGAGGCAGGTTAATTATATAATAATTATTTAATAATTTCGTCTTCGCATAAAGAGTGGTAAGAAGTTACGATATGGCCACGCGCTATTTAATGGGAACTGATGGTCAATGCACTCTCTATAAAAATATCATCTCTTTGGTGTGAGCGGCATTATAGAATCGAAAGGAAATCTGAAATGATTTCGGGAAAACAAATCAATTCAAAGAAAACAATTCAGGCCACGTTTTTCCTTAAACGTTTTCGATTTTCTCTCGATTTGAATCATTAATTTTCTCTTTTTCCCAAGGAGACGATAAACGAAAGAAATACGAGAGCGTTCGATCGGGAACCCCTTCATTTGAATAGAGCGCGTGCTCCTATGTATCAATGACTGCCAAACGATTCTGAGGGTTCTCGAATGATGCTGTATGGTAAGAAGAGGGACTTTAAAAGTTTGAAACATTTGCACTGTAAATTTGACAATGTGTATTTCGTAGAAAACGTAGCATTTCCCCATTTTTGTAAAATATTAAATATAATTTTAATTTTTTGAAAAATTCTGGAGGAAATTCTAAATAAGCATATTTCTCACTTCAATTTTCATTTAGATTAATTACACTGGTCTGAAAATTTTTTTCTGAAAGCTGTTTGGGTTATTCCATCTGATCTCTATGTTTTTTGGTGTGCTAAATCCGAAAATGACCTCCGTTTTTTCGTGGGAGGTCACATTTCCTGACAATTTAGGTTTCCATGCTTTATTGGGAAATACCTCAAAATTTTGGAAAATGGTCTCATTATACTACATTATTTCTAACTCACATTTTTTCATAAATTATTTTTAATGTTTTTTAGTGTTCTGAATCTAAAACTTACTTCCGTTTTATCATAGGACATCACCTTCCTTGACAATTTATGTAAATAAGGAAATTTTTTAAGAAAAATTAAAGTATATTTGGAATAACTAATTTTGGACTCAAATATTAGGTAGTTTTTAAATGTTTTTTGGAACTTATAGTTAAAAAATAACTTATGTTTTGCCTTCGAACGTCATGTTTCCTGAGAATTTTGATATCTATGCAGAATAAGAATATGAAATTAATTTCTTATTATTGATTTTCCATGAAAATCATTGTATAACTGAAATGAGTTCATTTACACAGAACCATTAAAACTTTTTTGTGGCTTAACTTATGTTTTCTGGCTTTTAAAACTTATGTGAGGCTTCTTTTACCCTTGAGGGTTGCAACAATGTCTCTTCGAAGTGTACAACAAAAATCTGTCATTATTGCACTATTTAACCTTTCCTGGGATTTTCTATCCATCTCTATAATATCCTGGTAAAAAAAGTAAACTGCTATGTTCTTTACTCACTACTCCTAATTTTTTTAAAGTAAGGATGTTAGGAATGTACCAAAACTGCGAAAATAGGAAAATTTAAAAATAATATTGCTATTGCAATTTGTGAAAAATCCTGACGTCTAGGAATTTTTTTCATTTTTTTTTCGTTATTAGCACATCAAAATACATGGGAATATGATAAAAATTGCAGACATATTTTGTCAGAACTTGTGTAACTTTTGAATGAGATATTTTATATCATTTTATAAGTTAAAAAAGAAGCAAATTTGGGCGTAGAGCACTTTTTCCACAACTACAAAGAAGAAGTTACAGAAGAAAAGAAAAATAATTTATAATTTTTATTATTTGCAGTTAATATCTTTATATTTACTTTATCGTGGTTAATTTTAAAACAAATAGTCAAGTAAAATTCAAAATATTTCCTATATACATGGAAAATTTCACGCGTAAAACCTTTTTCTTATTACTTAACCAAATGTTTGCAGCTGTTGCAACATAGCAACGCAACAAGCGACGTGAAAACAAATTCTATAGGCAGTCCCGATTTCGTAAGAAAGAAAAGGGACCTCTAATACAAAAGCTCCCCCCAAGAATTAAAGGCATGATAGGATTCAAGGCATTCCAACAGGAGTTTCAGGGAAACGGTCGTTCTTTTTTGACTACTAGAGACATCTATACGAAAGTGTGGTAACTAAAATCGTGAATCAATGAAGAAAATCGAAAGAAACGGATAATAGGAGAGACCATTGTTAGTTGGGATTTTGCCTTTATTTTTTCCACAACGGAGCCGGAGTACTGAAATAAAAATAATAAAAATATAATGCATAAAAATATTACAATAACCATAAAAATTCCAGTCTGTTTCAAAGCTTTACGAAGGAAAGGCCCCTGATTAATTGTTTTTCTCACTGATAAATAAACTTTTTCAACTTCAAGTGGTTTTTATTTTGGTTCGGTGAACTCGTAAATTGAATTACAGAAACAGAAATTAAAGTATTTCTGTTTTCGAAAGAGAGGTTCCATGCCTTATCATAACATTGGGGTCACTTGACATAGCTATTAGAGCGAAAACAATATTAACCATGGATGAAAAGAAGGTTTTAACAAGCAAATTTATTAAGGATCGAAAGTGCAGCTGAAGAGAGTGTGTGGTAACCATGGAATCAAACAACAAGTAGAACCCCGTAATATTTTAATTTAAAATATATGTGGTGGAGGTGGGATCAAGAAGGGTTACAGGGTCTCTCTTGGAAACGTTTGAGAAGAAACCTCCTAAAATATGGCATAACAAAATTTCCTCCAAAAACTGGCGTGTTTTACCGAAGTATTAATATGCAAATTAGCTTATGCCAACTTAAGCCAGCAGGGTATGCCAAGTAGCCTTTGGTGTGATGTGAATTGGCACAGTCGAGATCTTATTTTTGAACTTTTTTTTAGGTTAATTAAACGCGTATAAAAACTATAAACTCGATGCATATTTTTAGTCCACTCAGCTTAACCTAATGTATATTCTTTGACTACAGCGTAGGACAGGCCAAGGCCGTCTTAACAAGTATTTGCCATCTCGCCCTATTAGATACGACCGTCCTCCATCTTCCAGCACCAAATTAGATTAACCTATCCAAATTAGATTAACAGCAGATTAACCTATCCACTGCATAAAAAAAATTTCATTAAGTATTGCAGAAAAAGAGTTATTCATCAAAAAACGAAAACTATGGCAACTAACCCAGGTCTCCCCTATGCTAAAATGGACAGTGACATTTTCCATAGAACTTTCATAATAGTACATACACATGAAAATACATTAATTTAGGAAAGATTATATTTTCCTCAATTACAATAGAATAAAAAATTTTCTTAGAAAACAAAACATTTTACATTTTGTCTGATTTTTTTTTCATTAAGTTAGGTAAAGTCTTCTCTTTCGAAGGGACTAAGGGTTATTTTGAATAAATAAAAATGGGTGCTAACTCTTGAAAAAATATTCTTTGGCCCGGTGTAGCATTTCTCGTATTTATACTCGTTTACATTAGCCGTTCACTGCTGCCCAAACATCGCCCACCGAAAGAGCAACTTAAGGAATTCGAAGCTGAAGGGAAGGAACCACTTAAGATCTTCGAATAATACTTGCAAGACTTCTAATTAAAGAATTCTCATCTTGTACTTTTATTTCCAGGTATACGGATTGATTGAAAATAATATACTTTCCATCAAGTATCAGCGACCTTTACTATTCAGATTTTATTATTCACGATTTTTTAACATTGATTTCTTATTAAGTTCCAGGGACTAAAAGAAATCTTGGAATTATCCACGACTACGAATTATTCAAGTTGAACTGCACTACGATTCTATTGAAATTTGCTTACAAGGAGAGGATCCCAACGTGTCATCACCGATTTGGTTAATTTTTGGTGTGTAAGTAGTGCATGACTAGGACATCAATTTGTGAAAATATTAAGAAGCAACTTTCAGAAATTTTAGAGAAAATCGCGATTAAAAATTTTAACATGTACTTATAAATTTAATAAGATTCGTATCTTGCAAGCGGATCGTGGTGTAGCGGTAAGAGCTACGATTCCCAACCCAAAGGTCCCGGGATCGCGTCTCGCTGCATACCATTTTTTTTAATTTTCCACGCAATTAAGAACACTGATTTGAAATAAAGTAGTACATTTACAATTATCAATTTTAAAATATTTTTTAAATATTTTTTTTGTGGGAAAAATCAATATAACCGGATAATATGGAATCATATTTATAAATATATTATTATTATTATATTGTTTTGAAAAAATCTTTTCATTCCTTGTTTCTCCAAAAAATATTTAAGAAATCCTATTTTTTATGATCTTATTGTAAATGTTATATATTTACCCTAATTTTTTTTTATTTTAAGTATCAAATCAGACACATACCAAACCCTTTTAGCATAACAAAATTGCGTACTTTCTTTTGGATATTTAGGGATAAATTAAGGTGAAACTTCATCTATAAAAATAATTTTTTTTTTGTTTATAAAAAAAAATCTTTTCATTCCTTGTTTCCCAAAAAAATAATTATTAAATCCAATTTTCTATGATCCTATTGTAAATATTATATATTTACCAAAAAAAAATTTATACACAAGAAAAAATGTTTTAAAATTGATAATTATAAATGTACTTTATTTCATATCTGTGTTCTTAATTGCGAGGAAAATTAAAATTATGGTATTCAGCGAGACTCGATCTCGGGACCTTTGGGTTGGGAATCGTAGCTCTTACCGCTACACCACGATCCGCTTGCAAGGTGAGAATCTTATTAAATTTATAAGTACATGTTAAAATTTTTAATCGCGATTTTCTCCAAAATTTCTGAAAGTTGCTTCTTAATACTTTCACAAATTGATGTCCTAGTCATGCACTACTTACACACCAAAAATGAACCAAATCGGTGATGACACGTTGGGATCCTCTCCTTGTTAGTTAAAAATAAAATTTAAACAAGTGAGAGTCGTTGCCTTTCTTCCCGAACATTTAATGTACTGAAAACATTAAAATAATAAATACTTATTACATTTAAATATAAAAGGTACAAGTTAAATTCAAGAAAAGTATTTTATTCTATATCTTAACCAGCAATGGCGCATAAATCGAATGGGGGTACTTGATATGTATTGATTGTATTGTAGATTGTAGTGAACTGAAGATATTTGTTTGACGTCATAGCCAGAATAAAAGGGTGGCCGACAAGTTGTCGGCAGCCATTAATACGCAAACCAGTGTTACGTTATCTTTCTCCAGTTAAGACATAACATGGCGACGGGGATTTCTACTAGTTCTAATAGAATGGCGACTGTTGGCATCGGAAAGATTCAAGATTTTGTTCCGGGGAAGGATGACGTGGATACGTACTTGCTTCAGTTGAAGCACTTCTTTAAAGCCAACGCGATCACGGAAGATGGGAAGAAAGTATCTTTTTTCATCACGTTGGTTGGATCAAAAGTAATCTCAACACTGGTCGATCTATTTAGTCCTGAGGAGTTGGATTCCAAGACGTACGAACAGATCGTTGAAAAATTTAAAAGGCACTTCCAACCAGAGCGATTGGTAGTGTCGGAAAGGCACAAGTTCTACAGCCGTCGGCAAAAGTCTGAAGAAAGCATTTCTGAGTATGTCGTTGTAATCAAGCATTTAGCGGCAACGTGCAAGTTCAACGCATTTCTGGAAGATGCATTACGGGATCGATTGATCAGCGGAGTTTTACACGAAGAATTACGTCAGAAACTCATCAGCCAAGAATTGACTTTTGCTAATGCGCTAGAAGAAGCTTTGAAATTTGAGGAAGCTACTAAACAGAAGTCCTTCTTGGGATACTCTCCTCCCGTTTCCGATGTGAACGCAGTCCGAAAACCCGAGTATCAGAAAGGCAAACCTTTTGTCTCATCGACTCACAAGCAAAAGCAGGTAAGAAAACCTAATTTATGTTCAAGATGTAATGGTGATAATCATAGTTACTTTAAGTGCCCTTATAAAAACTATGAGTGTAGAAAATGCCTGAAAGTTGGTCATTTAGCGAGGGCTTGTAAAACTAAAAGAAGGGTTCGTGTTGATGAAATTTCAAGCAATGTGAGTGGTTCGCATTCAAGTGAAAATGATTTAGATGTAATTTCTAAAGTTGAAAAGCCACAGTCTAATGCGGGGTGGTTTTATTCTGTTAATATTGAAGGTAAAAGCATAAATATGTTGATTGATACGGGTGCTTGTATGTCTATTCTACCTGAACATTTGTATAAGCGTAACTTTTCTAATATGAAGCTGTTGTATGATAATGCAAAACTAAATACGTATCAAGGTGAATCCTTGGAAGTTCTGGGAAAGCTGTTAGTGAATGTTAATCACGGGAGTGAAACATGGAAACTACCTTTAATAGTGGTTAAAAGTAACAAAGAGGTTCCAGCGTTGTTAGGTCGTAACTGGTTGCAACAACTTAACATTAAATGGGATTTAGTGTGCGGGATCAGGGCTGATTCCCCAAACGATCACTTGTTGAAAAACTTGAATGTAAAATATTCAAAAGTTTTTGATGCACCCTTGGGTTTAATCAAAGGTAAGGAAGTTACTTTGCATCTAAAGGATGAAGCGATTCCTAAATTTTGTAAGGCTAGACCTTTGCCTTTTTCGATCAAACCTTTGGTGGATAAAGAGTTGGATCACTTGGAAAAATCGGGTGTGATCTATAGAGTTCCCCATTCAGAGTGGGCTACGCCTATTGTTGTTGTACGTAAACCTAACAACACTATCAGGATGTGTGCGGATTATAAGGTTACTCTTAACCCAGTTTTGGAAACTGAACACTATAAACTGCCAACTACGGAAGAGTTATTTTCTCATTTGGCTCAGGGTAAGGTTTTCTCGCATCTGGATTTGCGAGCAGCGTATCAGCAATTGAGTGTTAATAAGAATTCTCAAAAGTTGTTAACTATAAACACTCATCGGGGATTGTATGCTTTTCGTAGGCTTCCCTTCGGAATTTCATCGGCCCCATCTGCTTTTCAAGAAGTCATGGATGACATTCTTAAAGATATAAAGGGGGTTGTGTGTTTTATTGATGATGTGCTGTTGATCAGTAAAACTAAAGAGGAAGCAATTGTACTTCTCAAAAGGGTTTTGCAAAAGTTTTTAGAAGTCGGAATTGTGGTTAACTATGAAAAATGCAAATTTCTAGTTTCAGAGTTAACGTATTTGGGGTACAATATCACCAGTAGTGGAATTTCCCCCACTAAAGAGTTAGTCAAGGCCATTAAGGATGCCCCAGAACCCAAAAATGTAGAAGAGTTAAGGGCATATTTAGGTTTATTAAATTTCTATGGTAAGTTCATACCTAATTTGTCGAGTAGGTTGCATAAGTGGTACAATTTGTTGAAAGATACTCCCTGGACCTGGACTTCGGAGCACTCCAAGGTATTTCAAACTAGTAAAAACTGGGTATCTGGTGAATCTTTGTTGGTACATTTCGATTCAACTAAACCCTTATCGTTAACATGTGATGCATCAAATGCAGGAGTAGGGTGCGTTTTATCGCATATTTTGGAAAACGGGGAGGAGAGACCCATCATGTTCGCTTCACGGACATTGAGTCCTGCAGAGAAGAGGTACAGTCAGATAGAAAGGGAGGCGTTAGCAATAATTTTTGCAGTAAAAAAATTTCATAAGTTTTTATTTGGAACTAAATTTCTTTTGTATACGGACCATAAGGCACTGACTGTGCTTTTTGGTGAGAAACGTGCTATTCCTCCAATTGCTGCTGCTAGACTACAGCGGTGGGCGATTATTTTGTCGGCTTACACCTATGAAATAAAGTTTAAAGCGGGTAAAGACATCGCTAATGCGGATGCTTTATCCCGACTTCCAGTAAAGGGTGAGCCAGGAAATGAGGATGAAACATATAGTGATCTTGAATTGTTAACAGCTTTTTCAGATTGCATGCAGACGCCAATTACAGCTAAAGACGTTGCAGCGAAGACGGCTCAAGATCCGGTTTTATCTAGAGTTGCGAAACTTGTACTACATGGATGGCCGCATACGATCGAGGATCCGCTACTCAAACCATATCAGGTAAGACAGCATGAATTGTCTTTAGACCAGGACTGCATTACCTGGGGTACAAGAGTGGTAATTCCTGAAAGTATGAGGAAGGACATACTGGAGCTTCTACACGATAATCATCTTGGTATGGTAAGAACTAAGATGCTGGCTAGAAACTTTCTTTGGTGGCCTAATTTAGATCAAGAGATCGAAAGCAAGGTACGATCGTGTGAAATTTGTCAGGCAACCCAAAATTCCAGTCCTAGAATTTCAACTCAAAATTGGCCAGAAGCTAAAAGACGCTGGGAACGTGTGCATATAGATTTTGCTAAGGACCCGAGTGAAAGTTTAATTAAAACTAGTTCTGGTCATTACCTACTATGCATGGTGGACGCATTTTCTAAATGGGTAGAGGTAATAATCATGAATAAGACTACGTCAGGGGAAACCATAGATAAAATAAGAAGCTTAATTGCCGCCTATGGGTTTCCAGAAGTAATTGTTAGTGACAACGGACCCCAATTTACTAGTGAAGAGTTTGAACTTTTTCTTAAGAATAATGGAATTAAGCATCTATTGACACCTCCCTATTATGCACAATCAAATGGTGCGGCGGAAAGAACAGTCCAAACTGTAAAGAAAAACATTTTAAAACTAGTGTTGGAAGAAAAACAACGTGCAACTAAAACTTCTTTTCAACATAAGATTGATAAGTTTCTCTTTTCATACAGAAATACGCCGCATACGTCAACAGGAAAGACACCGGCCGAGTTATTTTTGCAGAGACGTCCCCGGACCCGACTGTCTCAACTACTGCCACTGTTGGAGGACATTCCAAAAAGCCCTTCATCCGTTCCTGTCTACTACGCCGGTGACACAGTTTATGTCCGAACGGTTCGAGGAGAAAAGGTATCGTGGATGCCAGGTGAAGTTTTGAGACAAAGAGGGAAGGTCACGTACGACGTCTGGGTGATGGGACAGCGCCGGTATTGTCACATGGACCACTTAAGACGGAGGATTGAACCAGCAGTTACAGCCGAAGAAGTTCGTTTTGAACCGCAGAGGAACCTAGGAGTTCCACCTGAACCAGTAAGGTCCCAGCCTCATCCTAGGCAGGAAGCAACCACCGAGGCTCTCGAGGAGAAACTCCCGGAAACCCCCAGCCTAACTACTCCATCAGAAGAGGCCCCGCCTGTCCTGCCTGATCCTCCATTGGAAACTTCTCTTAGCCCTAGACGATCTAGTAGAGTCAGAAGACCACCTGACCGATGGACTTATGAAAAATTTTAATTTGTATTATATCTATTAGTTTTGACTATTGAGTAAAAATAAGTCATTGTAAATAAGTTATGTTACCAAATTATTTGAAGAGGGAAAAGTGATATGTATTGATTGTATTGTAGATTGTAGTGAACTGAAGATATTTGTTTGACGTCATAGCCAGAATAAAAGGGTGGCCGACAAGTTGTCGGCAGCCATTAATACGCAAACCAGTGTTACGTTATCTTTCTCCAGTTAAGACATAACCGGGCAATATGCATTTATGAATCCGGGCAACATGCAGAATTAGAAGCTGTTATCTCATTTTTAACAGCAATAATCCAATCATTCGAAAGAAAAAAAGATTTAACAGAATGACATCCTGTACTGTCTGATGATATCACTTTCTCCACATAATAATAATTGCTATTCTTGTATCAGAATTCTGTCATAATGAAAGACGACGAATACGAAACTAAAACATCGTGAACAGTGTTGATACTCAAAAACAAAACGAAAACTAATGGAGAGAGGAATGAAAGAAACAAAAGTTGGGCCGCTCCTCCCCCCCCCTCGTCGTGATTTCGAAGTTCCACCGGTTCTTATTAAAGAACAGCGCACTGTGTATTAACTTCCTCGCCGCTCTTATGGTGTATGTATGCAGAAAAGGGAACTCGGTGGGAACGGGCAGAAGCGTAACTTTTTGTAAAGCGTCCGTTTATAAACAGTTTAATTAAATGCTAAAATACTTCCTGAAGAGTCAGTTTTTTAAGCCAAAATATCTTGTGAAGGGTCCGAAAGCAGACTCAATACAGCAGCTCATAACGGAAGTAGTAACACATAGAGAGCGAATACCTCAGAATACCTAACCTGGTCATTGGTGTTTTGTTTCAGTGAATATTCAATTTAAAAAATCAAAAGAAACACCGGGGTAATTGAGGGTAGGTCGTCGTTGGACCTTCAAACTTCAGTGTAACCGCAGCCTCACTGGATGAAGCCATGAGTAGAGTTGTTACTGTAATGTGTGACTAAAAGTCACAGTCAGCTGAGCTACAGCCCCTTTTTTCTCCAAGCGAACTTAGTCCTCATTTTATTGACCTCGGAGGGATGAAAGGGTCTGCTAAACCCGGGCATGTAGTGTGGCAGTGAGATTCTCTACCACCACGCCACCAGGCTTCTTTTAAAAAATTAACATAGCATTCTAAAAAAGGTATAGCTTAAAGAAGAATAAGAAATAAATTAACAAAAGTAAAGACCTAACAAAACTGTAAACGAGATCCACGTTGTGTGCTTATTCTGATATAGAGAGCACGACTCAAAAATCGAAGTACAAAAATATTAGGTTAATACATAAGACAAATTTTGATCGAAGAAAACAATTGTTATTAAAAAATATGTTTCATGTTTATTGTGTTTGATTTGTATCTTGGTTTGTTAAAGGTTTTACTACTTTTAAAGTGATTTTATAACGTAGCCAACTTTAAATTCTACTGAGGATTTTTTTACGTGTTGAGTTTTAATGCGGTTATTGTTCGTTGGAGCCTAAAGTTATACAGTCTGTGAAAACTAAGTGGTGTTGGTTATATAAACGAACTGTTTATGTATACGAGTATTTTTAGAATTTGTCTAAAATGGCCTGATGATACATAATTGCAATAAATAATTCACCAAGGTCAATTCTAAGGAGAATAGTATTCTTATGTTTTTACTGCCATCAATGAAATGTTTCACAGAACATGATGAAGGTCATAACACGCATTATATTAGTAAGAGAAATTTTAGTCATATTGAATTGGCCGACAGAAATAGTTACTGAAAAGTAATTGATTCTTTTAACAGCTCCCAAGGTATACAGCGCGTGATGAATAACCCCACGAGTTCAGTCTAAATGTCACCCGAGACCATTAATGTCCTTCTGCTAAAAGTCATTAATCAGTTTTTGGATGCGAATCGAAGAGGGTGGCCATAAACGAAAGCTTGTCAATGAACGAAAATTCCTTCAAGTTCAAGGGAGGGGAAAATATTTTTTTTTAAGTGGGGCCACGTCGTAACCAGAGTTGTTTTTTAGGGGGGAGTTGACACAGCGTCATTTTTAAAGTATACCCCCTAACGAGTACATTTATACATTAAGTTTTAGATCACTTAAAGTAGTATTTAAATGATATTACACATTATGTTAAAATTTAACAACGTGAGCTCTAAGTAAAAATGGGGGCGCTTAGGGAAGTGACGAGTCAGGTCAGCTGACATGGACTGGAGAGTTGTTGTGAGTTCGAGTGCGCTGGCAAGCTGTTGTGAGCTCCAAGTAAAAACTGGCTGGCGAGGGATGGAAAAAGAGGTATATAGGTCTGAGACACATGAGGAAGATTGTCGGAGAGAAGGGCAGGCTGAAGAGCTGGCCGACAGTGATGGTTGGAGAGGAGAGCAGGCTGCCGTGTTTTGAAAACTAACGATTTTATTTTAGAATTTTACTAACATACTTAAAGCTTTTAAATAAAGTTCCTGGTTAAGTTTTGAAAGTAAGTCTGTTTCATATAAATATAATTCTGAAAACGTTACAGGGGTCACCCCTAGAAAATTTTACAAATATGCCTCTTTAAGTAGTGTTTCAGCTCCTTTTGAGACCCTTTGGGTTACATCCGAAGAGAACAGTATCTCGTAAACACACAGAATTTTCTAGAGAAAAAAGTTATAAATATACGTAAAAGTTTCAAGAGGGATTGGGATCCTCCTCCAGAAAAAGTTTTGAAATTTCCCCCTTGAACTAGTGTATTTTAAGTAGCCTTTATAAGTTTTTTGGGAAAACAAAGGGAAAAGCTTCTTGGAGATTCTCCCCTAGAAAATGTTTTGGAATCGAAACATCCCAAAAGAACAGTTCCTTGTAAACCACAGAGCTTTCTAGGGAAAAAGTTATAAATTAAAGTCAAAGTTTGGAGGGGGGCTAGGGGGTCCTCCACCAGGAAATTTTCCCTTTAAACTAGTGTTTTATCTACTTTTCAAACTCTTCGGGAAACACCCAAAGTTAACCGCTTCTGGTTCTGGCCAGCGGCAGAATTTTCTAGGCATTTTCTAGACACTCCCGATGCTCTTTGTGGAAGTTACAGAATTTTCAAGAGGCATTTTTCACATAACAGTGGAAACCTTGAGGGGGAGCAATTTCCCCCCTGCCGTCTCTAAATGACGGCCCTGGTTTTCCATAACTAAAATAAATAGTAACAGTCACGGACGTAGCTATAGCTTTTTCAAGGGGGGGCCAAGAAACTTCATTCAGGGGACACAAAGTGTAATAAAACAGGGTTTTCCAACTGGCGGGCCTCATGCGGCCCGCCCGGTCATTTTTTACGGCCCGCAAAGCTCCCTGAACCCCCCTAAAAAGTAGCTTTAGAAGACTTTTAAACATTTTAGGGGGAGGACCCCTGAAAACCCCCTATTACATTAAGGAGTAGCTTTAGTTGGTCGTTTTCTATGGAGAAAAAGTAAAAGTTTGAGGTTTCGAAAGGAGGTTGTATACCTTGATATCCCCCCTGAGCGTAGCAAGGGATTATAAAGGCTTAGGTTAGCCTTTATCACGAGGAGGGACAAAATGGAGTATGCGTAAGTTCAACTTTTTGACTAGGGGGGGGGCAAAACCTATAAGACCTCAGGACCTAGGGAGCCGTTATTACTAGACTGATTCGAAGGGGTTCTGGCACCGCAAATGTTTCTAACAGTTTTCCCTTTTCGAGTAAAATGTAGGCCAAATGTGAATTTTTGAGGTTAGTACATGCTCTCAAGCAAAAAAGGGGGTCTGGGGGTCCTCCCCCAGAAAAGTTTGTGAAATTTGATCCGAAAATATGTATTTTCACGCATTTTTTGGATATTTGGGACAGGAACCTTTCTGTTTGGCTGACATAAGGTTTGGGCTAAGGGGGGGGGGGTCTGGACCCCCTAAACCCCCCCCTTATATATGTCCATGGTAACAGTTTAGTCTGTTCTACGCATCATACATTGTTTGAGTTACTGAAAGTTTTATTAGTTTCTAACCTGTGGAAAACATGGCATCTCCCTATTTCCGTTTTGCTCAATCGGAATGCCAAGTTGGGGGGTTTTGGGGATGACCAATGTAAATAAATTCCAGCTGTACTTCTTCGAGTAGCACATTCACTCTGCATTTCAAGTCAACTATTACAACTACGCAGTTTTTCCTTAGTTGTTGAAATGACACTTTGGCACTTGGTTCGTTCTCTATTTCAGACCTTTATTAACGCGCGAAAGACCCTCTTTTGGTTTTCGAGGTCTCGTTAGCTAATTGAAGTTTTATGGCCCCCTGGCGGAATTACTCTTAACGGCAGCTTCTGGACGTCGTCGCGGTTGCAGTGAGGGCAGTTAGTGGGAAATGAGAATCTTAACTTAATGATGATTGGGCTCAGGAAACTGCAATACTGCTGAAGGATTAGGTTTCTTAAAAGCTTTTCCTACGAATATACGGTTTAAACACAGCGATTAAAATCTCAAACAAGCACACAAGGGATTCAAATTGAAAATCTAAAACAGATAGAACAGTTCTTTTAGTTTGAACTCCCTTAACTAACGACTGTATTCACCGCTAACTTAACCTAAGGTTAACCTATGGAATCTTGCGTTTTCGACAACTCTGATTGGCTTAAAACTTGTTTCCATTTTCATCTACCAATTAGAAGTTTTAATTCCAGGTTAACCTTAGGTATGGTTAGAGGTGAATCTTACGGCCGTAATTGTCCATTTTATGGGCATTGTAATTATGGCGCATTTAGAGTGGTTTACGTGGTTCTCTTAGTTAATGAGGAACATTAATGCATAGTTAACTTAATTTAAGAAATATACGTGAACTAATTGAATCATAAATTAAATCAGAAAAGTGCAGAAAATTATCTCTATCTGATTATTCATGATTCGTTACCAAAATACAAAAAAAGCAAAAATCATCCCCTCAAAAGTAAACAAAATAATTTTCTCTTAGAATTAAAATTAGGAAAAAATAAAATTATTTTAGACTTTGCTTTCATTTTGAGGTTGTAAAGTTATAAGTTTAGTTCTAAACAGTTTTTAAATCTGAAATGTCTTCCTATACATCATTTTAGTAAATAGTAACCAGTTAAAAGATAAATTGAAGGGTTGAGTGAATGAAAAAAGAGGTATGTACCAAAATGTTTGTTTTAAGAGTGTTGTTTTAAGTGTTGCCTTTAAGTATTTTTGTTGCTATCTTTGTATTACTTTTTTAACTATAAATAAAAAAAAACCCCTACTTTAGTGATTAACTTTTTTTACATTAAAATAACTTGTTTCCAGAAAAAAAGACAAATTTTGGTTACAGAAAACATAGGTATATCATAAATATAATTTGTTGTGCTCTCACACCTCCTTCATGACACTTCTCTCTGTTCTCATCTCTAGAGCACTATTCTCAACCTTGAAGGTCGTAACTAGATTTACTTGGGGAAGAGGGAGATTTAGGCCCTTACCTATCAGAAAATTAAAGCGCTTAACTTGAACTTTGGAATATTGAATAACAAATTAAAGCCCGTAAGCTTCAAAACTCACTTTTGGGTGTTCTAGTAAGATAAGTGGCCTCACCTTAATTTTTGAACCCCTACAGATATAGTCATAAAAAGTGGTGTCTAGGTACTGTAACTTGTAACTGATTTAGTACGAAAAGACACCTTGTGCAGAGAAATGCCTTGAATAAAACCCCAAAAACGCATAAAATTTTTTAATAAATGTTTTTAAAATAAAATTATATAACTCCTAAAATTGTCGATAGCGCTTGGTCATTTTACTTGAACAGCCTACACACCATTTTTATGACCATATAGTATACGTAGGGGTTTAAAAATTAAGGGTGTGGTGACTTATCTTGGCACACCCTTTTAGGGGTCAAAATTTCATTGAATTATCATTGGGGTCTGGGGGGCACCTCTCAGATGTCATATTTATTCATTTTTGACCTTTTGGAAAACAATTTACAAAGTATTTAAATGATAACCCGCTATAAACATTTAACATAAAAATTCCTGTGTGCCGGTCCCTCTTTAGGTCCAGGCCCCGGGAATATTGCCCCCCCCCCCTCTTGTCTAGCCTGCTTAAGGTTCCACTCATTTCTAGGAAGCATAACGAATAATTTACATTCATATCAGAATTTATTTGCTTCCGATTTTATTTTCAGAGGTTTTTCAAGAGCCTCAACCTGCCCCTAATAGGATTATTCAGAGGCGAATCCAAAGCGAATTCATTAAACGCCTCCCTTCGACGGACGTTTATGCAAATCGCAACTTTCCGGCAGTAAAAGAGTTTACCGCACTTACAAGTTGCATAAATATTTATGCTCCGGATTCGTTCGCATGTTTTCCGCGGGTCCCCTCGTTAGGGTTATACTCGGTTTCTCGTCTTGTTTGAAGAGGAGAGGTGGATGTGTGGTTACTCCTCTAATAAAACCATTCGAAAGCAATGCACATTGTTCCGAGGTAAAACCTAGAGGGTGTAGCATTATTCATAGAGAGCACATCTGTTTCCGTCATGACCATCTTGCCACTCACATTGCGAGTTGATGAATAAAGTAATTGAGATTTCCACGTATTCCTCGCATAATGTATCCAAAGCCAGCTAATTTCTTCCATAAAGGGTCATGCACAAATTACGTCTCACAAATTCAAGGAACTTTATACCCTTCCCAACCCCTATGTCACAAGTTGTCACATATCGATAACTCCGTTCTAAATTTGACATATTTTAAACTTAAGAATTTCGTTAATTTATTATGTGTGAGTAATTCCTGTATCATTGTTGCATTAATACTTGGAGTGAAATGAACGCCCTTTTTCAGTATTGTTACAGCAGTGAAAAATAAGTTTTATAAGTGTGATGTCACAAAGGGGGACAAGGGAACGTTGGAGGAACGAATGCATCAGATCTCCCTAAACGTGTGACGTAATTTGTAAATGGTCTCTAAAAACTGTTTTCAAGAAATCAGAAATGACTAAAATCGAATTTAGGGTAGGGGAGAGTGGGGCACCTTGGAACAATCACTTTTCTGACGCAACTTTAGTTATGAACTCGTGTTTATAGATACTAATAAATGACATAAAAATCTACTCTTCAACGTGTTTTGAAATCTTTTGTGAGTCTGGATCTTTCGTTCGTCAGTTTTCTTGTTTTGCGTGGTGCAAGTTACAATCACTAGTAGTTTCAAAGCATTTTTTTTAATAAATAGAATGTATTTATGTTATTATAATTATGTTGGGATTAAAATAAGTGTATCCACTAAAATTTTAGGAAAGAAAGAGAATTTTTTTTGCCAAACCTAAAATAGTAATTAAGTTTAATATCTAAAGCGTCAAGTGGGACACCTTGAGACTTGTCCAAAGATACCCCCAAACCTCTCATGAGTAAAAAAATGTTTTTATTTTTAAAAAATAAATAATATAAGAATTTAGAATATTATAATTTAGAAATTTGTGCGAAAAATGTATCTGTGAGGAAACATAAATCAGTGATATATGTCATGACATAAATGAGGCAAAAAACGAAACATTTTGCATGTAAAATATGTTTGATGTCCAATTTAAGACTATTAAACATAGGCTATTAATTATTATTACTTTTGTATTTCATAATAACATTTACAATTTTTAAGCTATTTTAAAAATGTCCCAAGGCCCACTAGTGGAGCACCTTGGCACATTAAAAGATGTTTTTTAAATTTATTGTTATGAATTCCCTAAAAAAGATAGTTGGTCAGAAATTTTTTTTATAATATGCGCATAGGAATATATTTAGTACATTAGCTGTGTTTGAGTAAATATAATTGTATCAGAAAATTAGAAAAGTAATTTAATATAAAGCAGGGGTTCCCAAACTTTTATGGTCCGTGGACCCCCTGACGACATTTTTAATAACCCGTGGACCCCCTCCCTGTCTTAGGGACCGTTCAAAAAGTAGTTAAAATTCTCATGTTTATGATACATATTTCTAAACCACGCATAAATTTTGTAATTTTTTTCAAGTGGTTTTTTTTGTGCATTGATAAGCATTTGATTTCACACTTTTACATATTTTTTAAAAAATATCTTCTTTTTTTTGCCATTCATATGGTTACACAATATTTTTAAGGAAATTATAACAATCAAACATTTAAAAGTTTTAAAATAAAAATAAATCTAAACTTTTAATATCACTACATTTTGAGACACAAAAATTTAATTTTAACAATAAGTTTTGGTCGCAAGCTTGTCAAAGTTAATGGCTCAAGAGTAGTGTTCGGCACTAGTTAACTAGAACTAGTTGCAAAAACTTTTTTGAAATTTAACCCTAAAAAACAGGGTTTTAACTTGTTTTGTTACACCGTCCGAATTTCGTAAGGGGGGGCAGGGCCCCCTCGGCACCCCCTTATATACGCCCCACGCTCGTGGCCCGCGGGGCTGGTCGGGGGGGGCTCTCTATAGCGATAAGAGAGAAAAGATTCCATTGCCCCTGCTCTCGTTGCGAGGACTCGGTGATTATCAACTATTCATATTACTAAAATTTGATTATTAAAGTACAAAATATTTGAAACTTTTCATTTTAATGAAATTTTTCCCTGTGGACCCCCAATTCTCATTTTCATGCCCGTGGACCCCCTGGAATTGGCTGTGGACCCCTGGGGGTCCATATGGACCACTTTGGGAACCGCTGATATAAAGTGTCCTAAGATGCCCAACTCTCCGTTCTCACCATGCTGGCACGCAAGTTTGCACTTTCTTATTGTAATACACTTACGCTTAAAACATTTCTCCCTCTCTCATGCGGTACGAAATCCGAATGGTCGGGATTTGAGTCGTTTGCGCCATGAACTCGATGAAACACTCCGGATGTAAATTTCGGAGGGTTTTATAATCCTGTAAGGGGGAAAACAAAGCCATCGTTTAAACAATCCGCCGCCCTCTGTATGGAAATGAAGAATAAGTACCGGACGTGCTGGATTATCTTTTTCAACTTAATAAATATTTAATCTCGCCTTTTTATGGAAAGGTTTCCCTCTTTAGAATCGCCTTTTTTCATACTTTTTAAGCATATTCAGTGTCCAGTCATTAAGGGTTTTGCCTTTTAAATACTCGTTTCCGTTAAATTCAATGGTTACTTATTCAACTTGAAGGTTGTATTTAGTGACATTTACTCGTCTTAGTTTCTTTGCATGGAATATTCTTTTTTATGTTTTATGCAATGTACTAACTAGTACATTTTTCTTTAGATCTTACAATGTAGATAGGGTGGGTTGCCCAGTGAATGAACACTCCCAGTGAATGAACACCTGGTCGTATAATCTCAATTATTAAGCTATTTGAACTCTGTAAAGACTGTTACTAAAATTCAGTAGTTGCAATGAGACCTCCTAGAGGCCAGGCAATCGTTGATTTAACCGTATATTCCGATTTCAGTCTGTGTAAATTTTTTTACTGATACTCGAGCTTCAGACCCATGAAAAAGTCTCCGGTAAGTTAAGATTTGACTTGATTCATTCATATTTTTCTGACTTATAATTGCGCTTATTATGATTTTTGTTGTTTTTTATCAAATGTTAAAGACTTAATCTTTGATATGGCATAATTCAGAAAGCTGTACTTTTGAAATTGCGATAGATAAGGGGGTGTTCACTTACTGGAAGTGCAAACTGAGATTTCCCAGTGAATGAACAGGTGTTCATTTACTGGGGAAAATGCATATTTCGTAAAACCTCATGATTATAGTTTTATTTGATTCATAATGATGTGAGCTAAACTATGTAAAAATGCGCGATGATCAAAATTGTGTCCTTCCAGTAAATGAACGGGGTATGTTGATTAGAAAGTACAAGTGTTCACATACTGGAAAGAGTAATTAAACTAAGATTTACCAGTAAATGAACAACCTTCATACTATGGGAAACTGCTTATCTCGTGAACCAAAAGACCTATATTTGACGGCTTAAACTAGGAATAGGTTATGATAAAGATCAGTATTGTCTTTCCATAGAATAAGTTTTTGATTTAAAAGTCTAGGTTTATACAGGGTGTATCATTATGAATGGGAAAACTTCTAGGGGAGGTAGACATTATAAGGGTTCAGAATTGCATAGGAACCCATGGTCCCAAACGACAGGCATGGACGTATATAAGGGGGGGTTAGAGGGTCCAGACCCCCCCCCCCAATAGCCTAAACCTTATGTCAGCCAAACAAAAAGGTTCCTGTCCCAAATATTCAAAAAATGAGTGGAAATACAACTTTTTGGATCAAATTTTCTGGGAGAAGACCCAGACACCCCTCTTTTGCTTGAGGGCATGTATTAACCACACAAATTTGTGATTAAGTTCACAAAATTTCACATTTGCCCTACATTTTACTCGGAAAGGGAAAACTATTAGAAACATTTTGGGTTACAGAATCCCTTCAAAACAGTTTAGTAACGGCTCCTTTGGTCCTGAGGTCTTATAGGTTTTGCCCCCCCCCCAATCAAAAAGTTGAACTTACGCCTATGGTACTCCATTTTGTCCCCCCTCGTGATAAAGGTTAACCTAAGCTTTTATAACCCCTTGCTACGCTCAGAGGGAATTTCAAGGTATACAACCCTTCTTTCGAAACCTCAAACTTTAAAATTTTTCCCCATAGAAAACGACCAACCAAAGTTACTACTTAATGAAAAAGTGGGTAAATAGGGTTCAGGGGTCCTTCTCCAAAAATGTTTAAATTTTAGTATACTAAATAGTCTTCTATATAGCTACTTTTTATGGGTTTTCAGGGAGCTTCGCGGGCCGCATGTGGCCCGCCAGTTGGAAAACCCTGTTTTAGATACACTTTCATTGCCCATTGCGACCCCTGAAAGAAGTTTCTTGAACCCCCCCCTTGTAAAAGCTATAGCTACGTCCGTGCTAGGAGGTATTGATTATTAATTGTGTTAAGATGGAATATGCAATTAGTATAACGTCGCAATCGATGTTTGGCAAGATTTGCACCCACCTCCTAAGTAACTTTTTTGTGTGTGTGTGTGTGTGTGTGTGTGTGTGTGTGTGTGTGTGTGTGTGTGTGTGTGTGTGTGTGTGTGTGTGTGTGTGTGTGTGTGTGTGTGTGTGTGTGTGTGTGTGTGTGTGTGTGTGTGTGTGTGTGTGTGTGTGTGTGTGTGTGTGTGTGTGTGTGTGTGTGTGTGTGTGTGTGTGTGTGTGTGTGTGTGTGTGTGTGTGTGTGTGTGTGTGTGTGTGTGTGTGTGTGTGTGTGTTGAAGAAATTTTAGAGTTTTTAGTAAAATATTTTCTATTTTATGTAACGCAGGCTGATCAGTTGAAAAAAAATCATGGTATTTTTCAGTGTTCATTTACTGGAAGACACTGTTCATACTTAGGGCAAACTTTGTTCATTCACTGGGTCTATCGCACTTTTTTCACTCAAATCAGCATTCCTTCAAAACTGTTGATTTCTAAGATCTGGAAATACTTCGATCATATTGCCAAGAAAAAGCCAGTATGGAAACATACCTTATTTTTAGAAATTGACCGAGAAAAAGCCCTGAAAAAAATTTTTGAAGTGGGAAAATTGCAAACCCAAATGCATAAGTGTTCATTCACTGGGCGATTCACCCTATTTCTGTTCAGTAAAACTCATTTATAAAACATACATTTTATTATCCCTGATGAGATAAATTAGCGATTTTAATTTTCCTAAGTCACCATAAAGATGGCAATATCTTGAAGGGGAATAAACTGTTACACTTTAGATTCAAGGCTTAAAATTTGTATGAACACATAAATAAGTATTTAATTCCGAAAAACCTTTTCTACAGGGGCGTCATTTCAGTTTTTGGTTGGGGGGGGGCAAGGATTTTTTTTAAGTGGGGCTGAGCCACGCCGTAACCAGACTTGTTTTTTTTTGGGGGTGTGGTTGACTCAACATCATGAGCTCTAAGTAAAAATGGGGGGTCTGGGGATCACCCCCATAAAAATTTTGAAATTTTGCCGCATTTTTACAACATTCAAGTTACATCCAAACAAAACAGACCCGGACCTGGAAAGAGTTCTAACCTTCCCCAGAACAGAACCTAATTTTCAAAAATATCTTCCCTTTAACCAACCCCCGCAGTTTCCCTCTAAAATTCAAAACAGCCAAATTCTCCACAAAATAAAATTAGCATAAAGTATTACATTTAGAGCACATTTTATTTCTAGTCCCATTCACTGTCAGTGGCATTTATAGAAATTTATTTTAGGAGGGGTTAAAATTATTTATCAGCCCCCCATGCATATATTTTATACATCAAATGTAACTTTTTAATACATTTTTAGGTAGAATTTTTGTCTTAAAGAATTTAATGTAATAAAAGTTGTAAGCAACAAAGTTTCAAGTACTAAAGGGGGTCTGGGGGTCCTCCCCCAGAAAAGTTTTGGAAATTTGACTAAAAAAAAACCAGGTTTTTAACTAGCTTTGGTGCATTTATTTCGAATTTTGGAATTGTGTTTTTAGATAGGATTTGCATTTTGATGAACTTAATATAAGTACTATATAAGGGGATCTGAGGGGTCATTCATTGCGCAGACAATTTTTGGTAATTTGACCCTAAAACACAGGGTTTCAACTTGGTTTTGGTACACCTACAAATGGCTCTTCAACCCCAATCTTTCATTCTGATTTTAACAAAACTTTATATTTCATCTCCTTACGGCTTCCCTTTTCCCAGACTTTTCCCCATAAATATGTGAAATTTGCCCGAACCTTATTTATTGCACCTATGGAGCTGACGGTGGCTACCCCCGAACCAGGTTCGCAGGTTCAAGCACTTTTTCTAGGTCCGAACAGACCCTTGTAAACCTCATAATTTTCTAGAGAAAAAAAGTTACAAATAAACGTCAAAGTTTCAAGGGGAGCCGGAGGTCCTCCCTCCAAATATTTTTTGAAAATTTTCCTATAAACTAGTGCTTATCTTCTTTGCAACCTCATTCGGGAGCACCCAGAGGGAACCGTTTGTTGTAAGCGGTAGAATTTTCAAGGGGAATACACTGTATAACATATATGTGTAAAATTTTAAAGGGGGGTCTGGGGGTTCCCCCCCAGAAAATGTTTGGAAATTTGCTTCTTAAAGTAGTGTTTCAGCTCATTTTAAGGCCCTTCGGGTTATATCCAAAAAGAACAGTTCCTTGTAAAGCATAGAATTTTCTAGGGAAAAAAAGTTATAAATAAACGTCAAATTTTCAAGGGGGGGCAGAGATCCTCCCCCAGTAAAAATTTTTGAAAATTCCCCTTTAAACCAGTGCTTTACCTCCTTTTCAATCTCCTTGGGGTTTCAAACTCTTGAAAGGTTTGAAAGTGTTCCCAAAGGTAACCGCTTCTTGTGACTTTTGTCTCCTCTTGTGACTCCTTTTGTGACTTTTTGAGTTAAATCCGATGCTCCTTGTGAAAGTTACAAAATTTTCAAGGTACTTGCAGCAATTTTTCACTTAAGACTGGAAACCTGGGGGGGGGGCAATTGTTCCCCCCTGTCCCCCTTAAATGACGCCCATGCTTTTCTAACTGCGATTGTCTAACTATTATATAGTAATAGTATATCATAGTAATAATAAATTTTTTTTATAATTTTGAATTTTTAGGGCGCATTCCACACACATCTGTTTGGGATTTAGAACAGTGGAAGCTCTAAATATTTGGAAACTTTGATGCGGGCCAACTTTTACCGTCTTAGCTATCGAGGGGGCCAAAAGTTTACTCCAAACTTTATGTTGCTTGTTCAAGACATTGAGGGAAATTAGAGATAGGGAAAGAGATCACTTATAGTGGGTGTTTAAAACTTAATTCAAAATTCTATATTTCTGAATTTTAATGAAATTTCTCTATTTTGACGATTACAAGTTTTTATAAAACTTTTGGAAACTGTCTCTTTTTTTTGTAATTTTGTGTAAAAACCTTTTAAAATTTTAGAATCATTAAAGACTTATTAGACCATAAAAAGAGGGCCGGTGGACCGTGTGTTGCGCACGTCTGATCTAAGGCAATTTCATTTACCATAGATATAAGTAATAATTCCAGTAAAAGGATATTTCAGTTACATTTTACTGCCGAAAACGGGTTTCATTGACGTCTTTTCCAGAAAGAGCCCTTTTAATTCGAATTAAAAGGTCCCGTGGTGATTTGTCAAATGGAAATGTCTTGTCACGCGCCTCTCATAAAGGGATTTTTAAAGGGAGGGAATTTAAGAGGGATGTCGTGTGTCGGGAAGGTTTCGGAAGTGACGTCCGTCCCGTCAAATGGGAAACTCATTCTCATGCACCGGTGGATCGAGAGGAATTTACACGGCATGATTCCCTCCCTCCCCCCTTTCACTCTCTTAAGATATGATTTCATTTTTCCGTCGACCTCCCTCCCTGTCTTCTCGAATCTGAAATGCTGCTGAAGGAGTCGGGTGTTGGGGGAGTGGCTCCATATTTCCAACAATTGTAATAGTAAAAACTTCAAAGTATTTTAATGAATCTCAAGCTGTTGCAAATTATAATATGCATTAATGAAACGGCGTTTGTTATGAACAAAACTTTATAGCCATACACTCCTATGCTACATAACCTTTTTTATGTTTAATTTTTTATTACGCAACCTTTTTATAGATTTCAGAGATTATGAACTGCACTCACCCATCTCTATATTTGTGTTTTTGTTATTTCTATTTTCTTTGTTTTACTGATTTATTCCAAAATTTCCTTATAAACTGCTTTATTCGACGCAACCTTATATTTATATAGGGAGCAAAAATATGCACAGGTGGCTCTTTGATTTTTAATTTTTAATAGAGAAGTTTATTTTAGTTAGTTATGTTCTTTTATGAGTTTAATACTTAATTTTTGAAGAAAAAAAGTTATTTTCCTAGTATTAAAAATGTAGTAAATATTCTTTAATTCCCTATACTTTTTTTTAAAACTTCGAACAACAAGAGATAGTTAAATTATTCAGAAAACTTTAGCTAAAAATAAAATGATGAAGCTTCTTTATATAGAAAGTCTGGCTGTTTCGATGGTCTTTGGTTAACTTGGATTAACTTAAATATTGCAAATTTTGAATGATCAAAATTGCAGTGCACAGCAAATAAACTTGGATACTATCTGGAAGGGTACTACTAATTCAATACGTATTTGTAAGTTCAAAAAAGTACTAACTTTGGTCATTAATATCTCCTCGAATACTCAAGATATTTTCACGGAACTTTTTTCTGTGTGTTCTTCTTGATTACAAGTTTCATTCTCCTCTAATGTTTTAATTATTTTTTTAACTTTTTTATTTCACCGCTAGGGTCGCTGCAAAACATCTCAATGGATTCCCCAGGGTCACTTACCTAGGGGTAGATCTTACTTTCATGACCCTAGGAGACGTTGGCTCCTAATAAAAGCCGTGAAACGAAGACAACGTATTTTTTTTGCAACTTTGTAACCCTCCCAATCTCTTACGTTAAGCTCATATCGTCAGATTTTTTATATGTACACTTTTTAGCTGGTAATTTACCCACCTTACCTTAGTCTGACAATAAACCCGACGATTGATTTTTTTTACTTATCTGATGAATCTGATGGGCTGTCCCAGACGCACGTCCCCTACATGAAGGGTTGATTTGGTGGAGGCATGTTCATCTGCCGCGCTCAAGTTAATCCCAAAAAACACTCTGGGCTGTGGGCTCCCTTATTATAATTCACATACAGCCGCAGTTAATCTATTTGTTGAAATGGAGGATGGATAGAGAAAGGGTTTTTTTAGTCACAGTTAAATTCAAAAATACTTATGAGGCTGGCAATTAATTCAGAAAAACTATTTTTCAAGTGTTTTCGATAGAGAAAATGTTAGAATTTTACTTTATTCAACAAAAATTTCACTTAACACAGAGAATTTAATTTGAAAATTGGCAGGAAAAGTCTGGCTAACCTATGAAAAGTGCCCCCGCCCCGAACTAAAAATGTGGAAAAGAAGGAAAAAGGTGGTGAGAAAGAAGAAAAAGAGAACGAAAAAAGGTGAAAAGAAGAAAGGAAGTACATTTTTAGCAAAAAAAAAAAAGTGGAAAGCGATCCCCTTGGATTAAAAAAAGCAGCCAACAAGGAAATAGCCGAGAAAAACGGATAAAAAAGTATTTTTTGTATAAATGAAAACATATAGAAAAATGCACTTTCAATCAAAAGATGTACTTTCTTCTTTCCGTTTTTATTACACCACACTCTCTCTTTTTTTTTCTTCCTTATCCCCTGTTTTTTAGTCCAAGGTGGGGGGGACACTTTCCCAAGTGCAACCCCTTTTAATCCGCGCCTGTTCCCAATACCCCCTTTTCCAATATGGAGCCAATGATAACTCACAGAAAAACTCTTTCTTTGTTTTTTGATGCCCTTTATATTTGAGAAGAAAATATTTTTAATGTTAGAATCGGAACTAAAGATTAAAAAATAGTATTCTTTATCTTAATACTATTATTAAGATTGTTAACCATTAATTAATGCAGAGGAGTAATTAAAAATAATGTGAAAATGATAAATTTATATAACTTTTTACGAAAAATTACTGATATTCAATAATAATTTTTACCCACTTCCCCCCAAGGGAAAATCCTGGCTAGTCCCTGGCTTCTTTAACCTCTTATGAAGTTTTGACAAGGAAACTGGTAAAAACTGAAACAATGTTGCTTATTTTAAATCATTAAGAATGTAGCCAAATGAATGTGGAAAATTGGGGTATTTATAAAAAAAAAAGCTTTGAGAGCAAAGATAATGTTTAACGAATAGAAATCTTAATAAATTTAGCAAGTTACAACCTTTTAAATACCCTTAAATAACAATTTTCTAACGGTTTCCTTTAAAATATTTAAACATTTTCCCCGTACCCTTTTATTTTAAATAATTTATTATATCATTTACTGAATTACGTATCTAAAACCAAATCAAAGTAAAGAAACCTAATCGAAAACTAATTTCCTTTCTAAACTAAGCTAGAAAAATCGACTTCACTAATCCTCAAGTATTTTAATGGAATGAGAACTCGTGTATATTTAATGAATGAAAGAATACACTTGGTATACTGTTAGCAATTAATTTAGTTCCATTGTCTGTTCTGTTTTTCTCTTAATTAAAATTTATGGAATAAATTAACGTGTGTAATCCCAGCTAGAAAATGTGTGCAAAAAAAGTGTAAAAAAATTGTGCTCAAAAAGAGTATCATTTTGGCCCATCTGTTTTTGCATAAAAAGTGTAAACTGAATTTTGCAAAAAATTTGCAAACTAAAGTATGCAAAATATATGCACAATTCATTTTACACTTTTTATGCAAAAACGGATGGGCCAAAATGATACTCTTTTTGTGCACAACTTATTTACACTTTTTATGCAAAAACAGATGGGCTGAAATGATTCTCTTTTTGTGCACAATTTTTTTACACTTTTTCTAGCTGAGTTTTACCAAACCTGACAAAAATAAGAACAAAATAAATTTGATCTTGTTTTACACACTTTATCACAATTTGTTCTTAAATAAGAAAAGTATTAAAATCAGTTTTAGTAAATTCTTTTTTAATTAAGTTCTTTTTATTTATAATTTTAATAAGATTATTCTGTTACACTTTTTATAACCCGACCATAAATTCAAGACCTAATTTATATCTCCAATATGGAACTCCGATATGGTACAGAATTTAATTAAAAAAACTTGTAGATAAAATATAAATCTAATATTACTAGTAAACAAATTTTTAGAATTAGAAAAATTTTTTTTAAAGGAAATAAATTGATGAAGGTTTAAATATTTCTTAAAATAAATGTTTTTTGAATGTAAAAATTTTTTATTGTTTTTTTTCTTTCAATCTCACATATTCTGCTTTATGATGAATATATATAATACTCTATCTATATAAGTATAGAAAATAATGCTTAGGCTTTTATTTTAATTCTTAAAGTCACAAAATTTGGAATTTGCATGCAGGCACAATTAATTAACCAAATATCTGGTAAAAATGAAGTTTGCTTTTGAAAATGTAATCTACATTTCAGTACAAAAAAATGTAAAAATTTTACAAACAAATAAAATGGTTAATTATGTATGCAAATTTTTTGCAAAGTGTTTTGCAACAGAGAAAATGCACTTTATTTGTATGCACAAAAAGTACAAATAATCTGCAGCAAAAGTGTATACATTTTTAGGTATTCATAAAATATTAACTTTTTATGCACAAATTGTGCACAGCAAAAGTGAATACTTGTTAAGTATTCAAAAATTATCCACTTTTTATGCACAAATTGTGCACAAAGAGCATTTTTTTGCATAAAAAGTGCACACATTTTCTAGCTGGGATGATCCATCCTTTGGAAGTAAAAATCACTGTTCTCCTTAAACTAACCCTTAATTTCTATCAGTAATGTTATTCCTGTTTTAGAACGATAAGTTTTCACAAAAGCATTTATAATAAATGAAGAAATTAATGTCTTGAAAGTGAATATTAATGAATAGACATGCACCAATGGTTTTAATTTGGAAGCATGTGATTACTTTTCTTGAAATAGATTTTCTTTATTTGTTCTTTTGTTTGTGTTTTCTTATGAGAGATTTTGAACTTTTGAATAACATTTTCTTTATCTAAAGGGATTAAGGTGTACGTTCCCCATTTTCAAATTCAGGAAGTATAAAAGCTATTATTTCCGCAATGAATTGTAGTTAGTTGCAATACTTTAATGAGCTAATTATAGCATGCCTAATTATGTCTGAAGTCTATATAAGGGACAATAGATAATCCCATGTATAAATAAGTATCTGTGATGTGGTTAGTCTTTAATGAAACAAAAATCTCTGAACTATAACAATTAAATTTCTTAAAAGGACCACGCGAGTATGCTCGTTTCTACACAAAAACAGCAGCAGAGAAAGAAATCACCGGCAGCGCAACGCCATCTAGGGGCAGTTTGGAATACTAACTAGAAGGTATTCCAGGGACTTTTTACACGACGGTGCCAGTGTTTGGTTGGGGGGGGGAAGCAAGGATTTTTAGGAATATTTTAAAATACTGTACCGGTTTTTTTACGGTAATTTCGGGTAGATAAGCTGCACACCTGTAGATAGAAGCAAAAATTACCCCATTATAAATTATTTAACAATTTGTTGGGACCCCGGACTCCCTTTCAAATTAATTTCTTATTAAATTAGAGCTTTGTATAGTACCCAACCTAACTATAATTATTATTATTTAAAAATATATAAATTGGAATTGAGAAAAACAACTAGTTCCTCTAAAATTCGAACTTTTTGCTCAGATGCAGAAGAAAATAATTCCAACAGATTGACTGCATGACCTCGACAAAAGCGACTGGCGAACAGCGATTCAAAAGAACAAATAGGAAGCCTCGAAATCGACCGCTTTTGTCGCGATAAATCCACTATAAGCCGCACAGACTAATTTTCTAAATTTAAACAACTATATATAAGCAGCCATTTATATTTCCGGGATTACGGTAATTTACCGTAATTAAATTAACAGCAAATCTAAAAAACTTAACTTGCTTGAACTATTAGAAATGGTTAAATATCTGAATGTTAAATATCTCTCGTCCTTGAACGGAACTCATCGATGTGAACCTTCGAAAACAAAATTAACTTGTATTAAAAGCAGGAATACATTCGAAATGTTTTTAATATCAAACACTAGCTACAATCTCCGTTTGGGAATCCCGATCCTTGGCGATCAGATCGTTAAAGAAGCTCATTTGATTGGTTTGTATAAGCGCTGACATCATCACGCTGAAAATATTAAAACAAATCAAATGAGCTTCTCCAATTATCCGATCGGCCAGGATCGGAGAGAGTAGTTTTTGACTTAAAGGTGACGATTTATACGTTAAGTTTTTAGGTAATTTAAAATAGTGTTTGTTGAATTGTGCTGCACAAAATGTCTAGTGGGGATCTGGGGGCCACCCCCAAAACATTTTTGAAATTTTGACTCTAAATGTAGTGTTTTAGCTAATTTTGAGACACTTTGCGTTACACCCAAAGATAACAGCTCCTTGTAAACCACAGCACAAAATTCCAATTCTTTTATTACCGGCAAAATTTCGAGGGGAGGGCTGAGAGTCCTCTAGAAAATGTTGTGTAATTTGACCCGCAAAAGTAATATTTTAACTCAGTTTGAAACCCTTTGGGTAGAATTTTCAAGAGAAAAAAACAGTATGAAAATTGAATTCGGAGGAGGGTTGAACCCCTAAACCTCCTCGGATACGGCTCTGATATTTTTACTATCTCTAAGAATGTCTATGTATTTTCCTTTGCTTCATCCTTTTTTTTTTTTTTTTGCGTTGTTGAGTTCAGAATTAGTTGCCATTTACATATTCACCTGCTGTAAAGTGTAAACTGTAATAACTAAACGAAAAATTTCATGTAAGTTGTGAGCTTAGTAGTGTGGTCCACCCGAGATTTTTGGCTGTAAAATTTATTCATGTTCTTTCTGAAATACCTGCTGAAGTATGTTTTCTCACGCATAACTGAAATTTGCAGCTATTTTTCACATAAACCTTTGGGGTTATTGTCCCCCCAGCCCCCCAATAGGAAGGGAGGGGAGGGGTTCGGTAGGTTTGATACAAAGAGTAGAGGATAGTTCACACCGTAAAAAAACCCGTTCTTTCACTACTGTTAAAATGGCTAAAGGAGGAATTCTTTTCACTGTTCGGTTTTATGTACCAGTAAAAGGAGTAACTAAACAATGAGGAATGAAAATAGTGAAGCAAAATTAAATGGTTTAATTTATCTAAATAAGCATCAAAGTTTCAAGAGTCACAACGGAGCACCCGGAATGTGATGGTTTTGGGGAGGGAGAGGAAATTTGTTTGACGTAATTTTTGCCCCTTTTTTACAATCAAACCAGAGATTCGGTTCTGAGGAGTCTTCTAGAGTTGCAACTCCAGTTATGTCTGACAACGACAACCAATCAATCAACTAACACGCAAGATCGTATTCTCGGCTTAAAGAGAGAAGAGGCACAAACCAATGAGAAAGTTCGCTATGAAATAAGCAATAGCAATCCCAAATTAGGAATTATAATGGAATTATAATATTGGTTTACCGGACATCCTTCCGGTAAACCAATCAGAGTTTTCGCCAGCAATCGGTATAACTGCAGAGAGCAGTACTGTAGGAATACTTGCCCCTTAATGTAGCATTTACAATGTGGCATGGTCACCACTAAGCCTTTTTTGTAAAAAAACCTAATAAATGCTGATGAAAATTGAATGCTACATTTTGTAGAGAACAGTTTTTTCTTTTTATTCCTAATGGCAGGAGAAAATGACAATATCTTACAAAACGATCACAAGAATACAAATCAGTAAGAGAAAAGAGGTCAATATCTCATCAGCAAGGCTCTAGCACTCCAGTAGCGTCTCACCTCGGAGTCTCCACACAGAGCTGGATATGGGACCTGTCCATAATTTCATTCTTTTTGCAGAGTGTGCAATTAGGACTGTCATAAACGCCAATGCGGTGTAGGTGGTTTGCAAGGCAGTCATGTCCCACTGCAAGTCTAAATTCTGCGACCGCTCTATCGCGAGGTTTACTCGAAACTTTTTGGTCCAATAAATTTCCCCAGCTCTTCGAGGAAATACGAGAAGTGAGCCACGACTTCCATCTGAGTCTCATTTGATTTTTGATGTAGAGTTTTATGGAGTGGAATGAGTAGCTTCTAGAGAACATTACGAGGAACATAATGAAATTTTGTTTGTTGTTTTTGAAGTAAAAATAAAATATAAGGAAGCAAAATTCAATTAGGTTGGAAAACTAGCCCCGGTCTCCCCTAATTATATTCCGGCATTAAAATGCACTTTCTATTTAGTACCAAATACAGTTTCAGAACATGAACTACAAAATTTTATTAATTTTGCCCCACCATTCCTGTTTCAACCTTGCACATATGAATTGACTCTCAAATCTTCGCTCGAGCCATATGCAGATTTTGGGGAGAACGAACGTAACAGACTTTTCGGAAGAGAACCCCCCTCGGGGGAGGTAAATATACCTCCGGAATAAAAGAGTGTATGATGGCGAAACACAAAAGGGGGATTCCTCTTCTTCCTTTATGAGAGCAAAGAATCTTTCAAAACCCTCAAATTGCAACCTTTCATGAAATCTTTTGAATCAACGCTGGATTAGCATGTGAATGCCCGATGTAGTACCTTTTCGCCCAAAGTTCCGCAGACACCTGTTGAAGCCATTAGCATTCCAATGCAAATCTTCGACTCGCGCTAATGGGCCCTAAAAGCGCTTTAATTAAAGAAGATGGGAAAGTTTACTAGGAGCGTATTTTCTGGAAATGAATGGAGAGTGTATTTGATAGGCTCAAAGCGACAGTGGCCCAAGCCCACCGAACTCAAATCGAGGGTGAAGAAAGAAGCGTTCAAACAGGCACTCGGAATGAAAGAAGATCCAAAAAGAACCCCAATACCTGTCTCGCATGCCTTGAATTATGCCGTCGTCATTCTGAGCATCTCATTATAGTCTCGAATGGATGCGCTTTGTCGGAGGGTGATTGAGAAGAGAAAATGAAGATGCGGCAAATTCTCTCTTCTTCGCGTGTTCGTTAAAAAGTGCGTGCAATGTTGAGTAGTGGTGTTTAGCAATTTCAGCGAATTTCAATTAGGAACACTCTTCAATATTTACGAGCATGTTGAGAAGCACCCCATTTTTAAATTTATGTCCATTGGTCAATCCTAAAGTCTTATTACACTGGTCTACATAAAAAAACAACCTTTTTTGTTTTTGGTGCATGGAATATTAAAGCTGATTTTGTATATATTTGACCTCCTGATTCAGAATATGGCATCCATTTTTGCTCATCACCTTTAGGTTTAGAGATATTCCACAATTAAGTTTTTACGACTTTCGCTCTACCTTTTATACAATATGGCAGCGGTTATTAAACTGTGGTCCGCGGACCCCAGGGGGTCACCAGCGCCTTCCTAGGGGGTCCGCGAGTTACCTCGGGGAACACTCAAATTACCATTGAGTTTTACCCCAAAGAGTTTTAAAATGAGATAAAACACTAATTTAAAGGGCAAATTTCAAAAACTTTTCTGGGAGAGGACTCCCAGCATCCCTCGAAATTTTACTTCTATTTATATTTTTTCCTTGATCATTCTGTGGTTTACAAGGAGCTGTGCGATCTAAATTACTACTTTTTGAAGCACATTTTTAAAATTTTTCTGATTGAGACCCCCGGACTCACCGTTATTACTAAGAGTAATTGTAAAATTTTAACATAGTGTGGAATATAATTTAATTAAATACTACCTTTAAAGTAATCTAAAACTTAACGACTCGTTTGGGAGTACCTTAGGAATAACGTTGAGTCAACAAACCCCGAAACAAAAGTCTGGTTACGGCTCTGGGTGTTCAAGATCTTTGGGGGGCCGCGATGTCTGGCTGTTACACAAAGGGGAGCTGCGGCGATCGAAAGTTTAAGAACCGCTGCAATATGGTGATATAAAGATGTCTTAAAATATAAAAAACCAAACTCTCCAAGGGTTTTCCTATTCCATAGGGTCCCAATAGATATTGTATGCAGCTTCAGCTCCCTAAGTTAGTTCTAAGGGGTACAGGGCCCTAAAGTTGAAAAAAAGTGGAAAAAAATGGTCTTTTTTTCCAGAAATTTTTAAAAAAAGATTTTTTTAGTTTGCTAATGTAATAAAACTGGCTAATATATGTTATTTAGAACTTATTTAAGCAGGATAAAATAATTTTTACTTTTAAACTGCTCCGCAAAAGACCTATTTTCTAATTTTAGACGAAAAATAGGGTCATTTCGTTTAAAAACGCTAAATACCAATAATGGTGGTTGAAACGAATAAATTTCGCAGTTTCTATTGTTATTTCACTGATCTTTATCAAATGAAATTTCAGTTTTACTTCAAAGGACATCTTTTTTGAGGACTTACTTCTGAAAAATTTCGAATTTATTCGTTTCAACCACCATTATTGGTATTTAGCATTTTTGAGCGAAATGACCCTATTTCTCGCCTAAAATTGGAAAATACTAGGTCTTTTTCGGTGCAGTTTTAAAGTAAAAATTATTTTATCCTGTCTAAATAAGTTCTAAGTAACATATATTAGTCAGTTTTACCACATTAGCAAACTCAAAAATATTTTTTAAAAAATTCTGAAAAAAAAAGACAATTTTTTCCACTTTTGTTCAACTTTAGGGCCCTATAGGTACCCCTTAGAACTAACTTAGGGGGATGAAGCTGCATACACTATCTATTGGGACCCTAAGGAATAGGAAAAGCCTTGGAGTGTTTGGTTTTTTATATTTTAAGACATCTTTATAACACCATATTGTATAAAAGGTAGAGCGAAAGTCGTAAAAACTTAATTGTGGAATATCTCTAAAACTAGAGGTGATGAACAAAAATAGATACCATATTCTGAATCAGGAGGTCAAATATATACAAAATCAGCTTTAATATTCCATGCACCGAAATGAGTGTTGACCAGTGTTATCTATGGTGGTGATCAAGAAAGTCATTTAAGGCGTTTATATTTGAAATAACATCTCCAAGAGTCGTGGAAATAACGTTTAGGACGTAAGGTACTACAAGATTCTAAGGGCCACAACGAACCGAGTTTGCTTATATTAGTCGAAATTACCGATGTATGTTGCTTTGCTGGTTATATTGAATTAGCATTAGCCAATCAGAATAGGCTTGTTTCATTCGGGCACCCTCCGTAGATTCATGTGTAGAGGGTTTTAAGAGCTCTTAGCAGCGAAATAAGGAAGTTAAAGAAATTCAGGGGCGTCTTTTCAGTTTTTGGTTTGGGGGGCAAAGATTTTTTTTTTAAGTGGGGCTGGGCCACGCCGTAATCAGACTTTAGTTTTTTTAGGAGGTTTGACTCTACGTCATTTTTAAGGTACCCCCTGACGAACACATTTAAACATTGATACCACGTGAAAGAAGTATTTAAATGATATTGCAATTTTTACAACTTGAGCTCCAAGTAAAAATAGGGGGTCTGGGGGCCACCCTCAGAAAATTTTTGAAAATTTGCCGGGACAAATTCCATAATCGAGGTTTTCACCAAAATTGGCGAGATTGGATCTCTTACTCACATATTACATTTACGCTTTTTCCCCTAATTGAAGGGGTGAGGTTTTATCATCAGTTTAAGTAGAGTACGTCTTGAAATTCAGGGTACCCCTTACCCTATCACAAAAAAATATCTGATTTAGATTAACTAATGCCTCATCAAAAGGCAATAGTACCTAAGGTACTAATAGTACCTACTAATAACTAAGGTACTAATAACTAATACTAATAACTAAGGTACTAATAGTACATAAGGTACCTAGTACCTAAGGTACTAATAACTTAACTAATACTAATACAAATAACTAAGGTACTAATAGTACCTAAGGTACTAAAAAGGTATCTAACTATTTAATCATCAAAAGAAACTTTATGGTTCTCTACCTTGATAAAAGATTATTCATACTCAGGGTACAGTGCAACTAATGAACTGTATCCCACATCCATATCCTTCGTTTCAAGCGTATTTCCCGTGACGCAAATGGAGTCGTTTTTCTCTCCCCAGAGAATGCGGCATTTAATTACCACTTTTCCAAATGATTCATTCCCCTAAAGAGCTGAGGTTTGATTGCAAACAAACAAATGATTTGAAAACGGCTCTCGTTACGCTCTTGGATAAATGGGGGGCGTCAAAACTGACGGCGGATAATAACCGTAGAAATGGTATTCATAGAGAGCGCATTGGTTCCCGTTATAGTGACCATCCCTTGCCACTCAGACCGTAGATTGAAAGTAGCCGGAAGGAATGTGCTTATTTTGAAAACTCCATTCAGGAAACCACACCACCCACCAAGCCTTGAAAACTTTATTTTCAACCTTCTTTTACTAAAAACAATAATTTTCTTCCTTAAAACAGGATTAAACGAATAAAAGGATCTAATCTAATTTTTTCATGTATTTTATTATTGTAATTATTATGTATGCAAGTCAGAGTTGGGCAAAATGTAATCAGATTAATGATTAATGATTACGATTACAATTGTAATCTGATTACAAATGTAATCAAGAAAGTAATCACATGGAGATTAATGATTACAATTGTAATCTGTAATCTGATTACAGATTACAATATGTAATCTCATAATAAATCTTGATTACTTTTTATGGTTGATAATGTGAAGGCACACAGAATGTCGGTTCGCGTCTTGCCGGAAATAGTCCAAAACTTACCGGAAATGGTCCAAAACTTACCGGCAGTGGTCCAAAACTTTCCGGAAGTGGTCCCAAACTTACCGGAAGTGGTCCGAAACTTAGCGGAAATGGCCCAAAACTTACCGGAAGTGGTCCAAAACTTATCGGAAGTGGTCCAAAACATACCGGAAGTGGTAATCAGATTACATCAATCAGATTACAAATGTAATCAGATTACTTTCTATCAGATTACAAATGTAATCAGATTGATGGTTACAAATGTAATCTGATTACTTTCAATCAGATTACAAATGTAATCAGACTGATGATTACAAATGTAATCAGATTACAAATGTAATCTGATTACTTCAATCAGATTATTAATCTGATTACAAAAGTAATCTGATTGCGCCCATCTCTGATGCAAGTATACTAGAATTACAAGACATCTTATTAATTGCCATAGGAAACGAAAAAAAAATTTAGTCGAAAGAAAGTTTGCAATAAAGTTATAAAAGTTATAGTATAAAGCTACATAAATTTCACAACAGACAAAATAGAAGGAAAAATGTGAAAGAATCTTTTCCATTAGTCTTAATGAGGGGGAAATAATTTCTCTTGAATTTACCCTGAGAAAACAGAAAAAAATCAGTTGTATGGCATTTCTTTCGAAACCGTGGAATATAGCCATGAATATGAGTGCTTGTGTTACGGATTCGTTTTTTGCAAAGAGACTTACAATTATATCAGCCAGTCTGAATGTTTATTTTAAATGAGGTTTTCGAAAATGTTTTTCCCCTGGTACTCAGTGATTTGGTACTCGCTACAATGCGCCAAAAACTAAATTCAGCATAACAAGCTCCGAAAATATTCAGCAAAATTTTAACATTAGAAATGGTTGCTCTTGAGCCGTTGATCTTTTTGTCCTTTTGACACTCATAGGACTACACCAGAGCACTCCCTTTTGTATTCTACCTCCTCTTCATAATCAGGAGGGCGGTTTTTCTTCCGCTCTTTAATTAGCTCCCTCATTTGAACGAGTGACATTTTTGCTCGTGCCTTTTAATTGTCGCGAGGTGCGGCTTTCATTTCGGACGGGGATTAAAATGCTGTTTTTTAAAAGCGACTTTGTTCCAGGCTCCAGTTATTACACCAATAATTTCGCTGTGGTGAAAAATTGAATCTCTCGTTTTGAAATGTGCATCTGTAAAAATACAGTTAATCCAACGTGTCTGATAACTCCTGCATAAATCTTGGTAAATTTTAATAGGTTAAAGATAAATTGTTGTTTTGTAAATTCAAAGCATTGCCTGCGAAATTTCAATAGTAAAAATTGAATCTTTTATTTACGTGGCACTTAATGATAATAATAATAGATTTGTCAATTATGGGGAGCCGAGTTTTGAATGTATTGTTATTTTTACATTATTTTTATTTGAATTATTAATGACAAAACGAAGTAAATTATTCCAGTCATTTAAGATTGATAATGTTTTATTTTACTTATTAGGGAGCTACCGCCCCCTACTCGCTGTCGCTCACCAATCCCCGTAAACTGCTTACGCAGGACCTTTTGGATTGCTTCCTCACTAAACTCAACTCACTAGACGAACAATTATTAACTTATCAATAATTTAATCAAAATGTTTTCCTTAAAAAATATCCAGCAAGTCTATTAATGTCTACTGATAATCAACATCTCTCTATATTAAAAAAAAGTAACAGTGACCGCCGCCGCGGCCGCCGCCGCCGCTGCCGCCGCTGCCGCTGCTTTTGAAAATTTTATTTTTGAACACTTTGAACTCTCACTACGCAATAACTATTCCACGGAAATTTGTGAAATTTTAAACATTTCTATTCAAGTGTATGAGGATCGTTTTCGTTCTAAAAGCTAATAGATGAGATAATTAGTTCTAGAGTTATTTAATGTCAAAGTCGAAAATTATTTTTTTCTGCTGCGAGTTCGCCCCCAGCAAAATCTATTAGCAGCAGAAATATGATTTTTTGCAGACACATACTCTTAGATGTGCAGTTTTGCACCACGTCGCCCTTTTTTCGAATTTCGAATTAGTTTTGGAGTAATTAAGTTTTAAAGTTTCGAAAATTTTGAAGATTTTTCTGTTTTTTCGTTATAAAAGCAAAACTAATCACAGTAGAACTATGATATTTTAAAGACACATAGAAATAATTTTTATAAAAATATTGGCTTTTTGTTTTTTCAAAAATTCTAATTAGTTTTAGAATTATTCAGATTCAAAGTGTCAATTTTTTCTTCTCTTTCTCGCCGTTCACTAGAGAAACAGACGAGTTTTATGCGTGTTTTATTGATGAGTCTGATTTCTTTTATTTTCAACAATGCTTTTTTCTACAAAGTGGTTGATGGTTATTAGTAGACTTGCTGAATATTTTTTTAACATTTCAATTAAATTATTCGGAGAAAAGGCTTCTGCTGGATTGTTGAGATGAACAAGCGAGCTCTGCTCGCTAAGATCGCGAAGTGATCTGAGAAGAACTGCGAAGCAGTTCAGAGGGTTGGTGAGCGATAGCTCACTATGTGTGATTTCTTTTATTTTCAATTTAAGTTAGGAAAGTAATATTTCAGCAATAGTTTTTTTTCGGGATGATTTGGATTAAATTATTTATCAGAAAGAGTGATAAGTAGTTTCGGTTGTAAAGGAGCATTAATTTAGCCGACCAGCGGGGTGATTGGTAAGATGGAACAAGCGAGCTTTGCTCGCTGAGATCGCGAAGCGATCTAAAAAGAACTGCGAAGTAGTTCCGGGGGTTGGTGAGCGATAGCGAGCAGGGGGCAGGCCCCCTAGTTCTGGTAAAAAAACGTACACCCAATGAATCTTTTAAATTCAATATAGTACCGCCTAGTAACTCGTTAGTATATTACCTAGTGTTTTATCATTCATATTTATGTTTAAACCCAGACTTGTTAAACAATACCTTTTAAGCTATTGAAAATAATTAGAGACAAAACCTACATGACACTCAATGTTTACAATTAATTTCGATTATGAGACTAAAAATTATAATTTTAAGACAAAATGTGTGAAATTTTAGTATGAAATAGCATATCTAACTTTTTAGAGTACTTTTATCAGTTTTTGAATGATATTTAATTTAGAAAGTACTTTTTTTAAACATAAAATAATTTATTTCACCATAAAATTTGGCGTCCATTGGTCGTTGGGATTGCGTAATAAGATGTTTGACAAATCTTGCTTTGTAACTGCGACCTTATCCGTAATCTAAAAAAAAAATAAATATTTTAAAATTGAGATTTTTTTAGAAATTCTAATGGCTTACTGCACATCCTCAAAAGAATCCGAACAGTTTGATACCAAAAATTTGTTTCACGGATAAGTAATTAAAAAGTTTTTCTCTGGAAACCCATCCCCCAAAACTTTTTTTTTAGAATAGAAAGACACCGAACATGCCTGTTGTTCTCAGTTATGCAGTGGTTCGCAAACGGACTAAAGCAGGACCCTGAAAGCCTCAGAGGCCCGCTCATAGATCTAATATCACATTATAATTTCTGAGAAAAATACAGAGGTCCAATAAATTAATGTAATTAACTCTTATCTGAACCATCGTAGCAGTTCTTTATACCAGGGTTTTATTTGGAATCTTCTTCCCCGTTCTGCGCCATTCTTTTTGACATGCAGAGGTGGAAATCCCATTATTGTCTCTACTACACCCCCAGGACGTCCTCTGCATTCCGAAGAGCCGCAATAAACTCCTCTCTTTGTAGCGCTTTTAAGGGTGCAGAGAGATCAGAGGGAGAGCGCTCCAGCATCCCTGAAAGGAACTTGAGGGACCGGACATTTTTCTCAGTTCTATGGGTTTTTAAAGATTTACGTGTGTAGCTTAATTTAACTCAAAATGGAAAAGAACATAGTGGTATGAGGGAATTCTATGACAAAGCCAGACAGCCTACTTTCGAACAACGGAATGCTTTTCCTTGTTCTGGGGTACAGGGTTTGTACAGGGTTGTTTAGTTTAATGGATCGTCTATTTCGTCATCCCTTCTTTCATGACTTCAATAGATTTTTCACGTAGTAAACATCAAGAGAAATAAAAAATATTACTTAATCAAAGCTAAGTAAATCCCTGAGGAATTTTTTAAGATAAAGAATCTTCCACTATTTTAAGGTTAACAGTGTATTTGAACACATTAAGATTTTGTTTATTTTACAAGAATTCAAGACTTTAATGTTAAATGTTAGTATTAAATCTAAAAGGGAAAATCATAACTCCATAAAAATGTATTTTATCATATGATGACGTCACCTAAAACATAGTTTGAAGGCAGTCCAATATGTTGCTTTTATAGTTAGTTCTCTAAATACATCTCGCGCTTTATTAAAATACGCGCGCGCCCACGGACAAAAAGGTGCTGACACCGCACTCGCGCGAGCCAATGAAAATGCTTCGGAAGCAGTTTTTTGCTTTCTGCTGCTGCTTCTTTTTGTTTGATTTGCACTCTCTCTCGATTTTTTTTTCGCCTCCGCCAGTTGATCTTTTTATGACTTTTGAAAACACTGTTTTATTGACCGGAGGATTTATGGTTCTCCTTAAACGACTCGAATGCTTAAGCGGCGGGAAATTAATTTCGGGTGACAAGAGCGCTTTTCTTTCGGCGGTTTTTATTTGTCATCAGAGTTTTTTCCCCCCTGGAGTGTCTGTGTTTTAGCGTCGCGATGCTACTGGTGATCGATCGAGAGAGGGACCAGTTGCTTTACTGATGGATGAATATAACTTTCATTCGGTGTTTCTAAGAAGTGGTAAAAAAGAGTAATTTATTTCCGCCGGCTTCTAATGTGTTGTGTTCAAAGGACAAGATGGGAGAACCTATTAAAACACTTTATAACAGAAATATTTTTCCTTACGTCAAATATTTCGAGTTGACCAAGAGTTTCCAAAGGGAATGAGTTCCTTCATTCGTGGTTGGAACAACATTTACGAGTTAGGTAACAAAAATGTCCGTAATTATGAATACGGAATTATATTTAAAGATAATGTCATGAAATAATTGATTTGTAGTAAATTAGGTGTCACTTTTAAACAACTTAAATGGGTCATCAAAACCCAAACCTTTATTAGAAATCGGTTATAAGTGCCATTCCATGAAAAAGTGGACGTTAGGGTTGAAATTTCAAATTGGTTTTATAACTATAAGTTAAGTTATACATCAAATTAAAGGTAAAGCTATGAACCAGATGAAACTACAGAAAGTTAAGCTTTAAAACTATTCTTGGATAATTTTTCGGGGCTCAAAGTTAGAAAAAGTTTTCCACGTAGGGGACTCGGACCTATTTTTACTTTTTACCCTGTATTTTTTATTAAACAAACTGAAAATAAATTGATAAAACAACTTTTCCGCGATACTTTAGCCCAGGGATGGCCAACCCAAATGATCTTGAGGGCCACTTTGGAAAACCACAGTACTCCCTCGGGCCGCATATAAAATTTTAGGATATGAGCTGAATGGCAGTGACAAAAGTTGAAAAGTATAAAATGAGTATTTAGATTAGGGAGATTTTCAGATCCTTTGCCTAGTGTGACAGTTTCCTAAGTTAAATACATTTATTTTTAAATTAATCTTTAAGAGCAGTCCCAAGAATGCCTTCTCCATCTCCATAGGAATTAAACAGGTGCCGTTAAAAAACATTATGAATTACTCGAAACTAAGTTAGGTGGATACGCTCTACTGTTATTTTAATAATCTCACTAAGTCACAAAACAAAAAAATTTTTAGTGAAAAATAAAAACAAAATTAATGGATACACTTTATTTCTTCGTTTAAATTACTACATTTATGAATGCAAGTATAGGAGATATAGTGACAATAAAATTAATATATTGAATATGTATTGGTGAGATCAGTGGCTTATGTAGAAATTTATTTCGGGAGGGGCCCAAAATTACTCCTCAGCCTCTCTCACGCATTTTTAATAGGTCCAAATCCAATGTAGCTTTTTAATGAATTTTTAGGTAAAATTTGCGTCCTGAACAACTGAATGTTGAAAAGTTGTGAGTAAGAAGGGTACAAGTACTACAAGTACCAAACAAATGGGCGCCTATGCATGGAACCGCTCAGTTGGAAAACTTTGCTTGCATCCATCGACATTCGCCACTAGAAGTTCCAATCGTGGAGTGTTACTGCCATCTGTCGGCTAAAGAGGAAACTATGCAAGTTTTTTTTTCTTAGCTCTTGTACGTTTATTACATTACCAATATAGTATTTGTTAACCCCTGCACTAAAAACATATAAAATTCACTGTAAAACAAAATCTATATCTTTTAAAGTATAATTTAGAAACCAAACTTAGAAAATTTGCTTTTGATGGGTAAAATAAAATTAGTTTTTAACCTCTCAAATTGTTGACTTTTTCGGAAACTAATAGCTAGACTGTAAGTTCTGGTTGTAAGGATGCTGTTATTATACAGGGTGATTCAGAAATAATCATCAATAATTGAGGGGGAGGTAGAGGGGCCCTAGACAAGCATATTTCGAATAGGGATAGTGGGGCGCAGCCTTACCGTTAAAGAGCTAGGACCTAATGAAGTGCGAGTACGTTTCAAAACACCGTTTTTAGAAGGCCCGTGTGACGAAACAAAACATAATAAAATGAAAAAAAACATTTTTGCATGAGGTACAGGAGTATCCGTACTACTTAAATCCTCAATGTGATAGAAATTGGACCACTTGCTAAACCGTGGGGTGAGTTTTAAAACTACATTAGTGTAATGGTACTTAGAAAAATGATGATCGGGAAAGGAATTTTCAATGATCATACAGTTTCAATGATCAATGTATCGACGGTAAAGACGAGAAACCTCGTATCTCCAAAATCCCAACTTATCAGGAGAGCAAAAAAAACTGTTTCTGGGTGCATAGGTAGGTAGGTAGCAATAAAAAAACTCAATTTCGGAAAAATTGGATACGAGGTTTCTCGTCTTCACCATTGACATTGGTATGATCATTGAGAGTTAGAGTTGAGAGAGATTGAATGAGTTAAGGTGAGCTTATTTTCAATAATGGAGAAAAGTGAGTATCGAGCTGTTATAAAATTCTTTTTAAAAGAAGGGACATCACCAAATGAAATTAATTCTACGATCGTAAATGTGTAAGGAGACTCTTTAACTTTGTTTTCCCCGTGAAAAAATTAGAGTTGAAGCTTTAACATGGTTGCGAGAGTGTTCTTAAAGAACCATGTGAAAAACGTTCAAAAAGAGCCGCCATACCGAAAATCGTCGAAAAGTGCCCTCAATTATTTTAGAATAATGATGAAAGAAGGTGAGGACATTTCTAATAGTCTAGGGATTTCAAAGGAGAGCAAAAGTTATTTTTTGCACGAGGAATTGCGCGTGAAACCAAGCTGGACAGGATGGGTGCCGCGAATCCAAATTGTGGCTCAAAAATGCATTGAAATGACGACTTCATTGCGATTTTTGACTCGATTTACACAGAATAAAAGAGGTTTTTTTACGTCTATATGCAGAAATATACATAACTTAGAACTTTTAAGTAAAATAATAATCAATGCAATGGATAAAAGTCAGTTTTTCAGAACCAAAACGTGCTATTGGCTGGAAAATTCATGGCGTAAGAATTCTGGGATTTCAGGGAAATTTTGTCAATGGATTTCAAGGAGAAGGGTATGAATATATTAGCAGAATACTTATCTAAACTATTGATGAGAATACCCGATTATAATGCTTTGAATTCTGAAAATATTGCTTTTTCTTAATCCAGCTAAAACCCCTAAAATTCTCAATTCAGTAATATTGCCACGGTGTTCGAGTCCCGGTGTTCGTGTCTCCGATGTTCGAGTCCCACTGAGGTGGGGTTCGACGTGTGCCGTCGGGAGATTATGCTGAGAGGTTGGCTACGTAGTGTTGGCATCATTCTGTCTGCATCTTAGTTTATTTATAGGTGCTGTCTCTCTTCCTGGCGGGAGGATTTTCCTGTTATTTTGATACTAGGCTGTTCGTTAACTTTTAAAGATTTTACTAACTTATTCTTTTAAACTGTTACTTTTAAAGTTATAATAAAGCTTTTATTTGGATTTTATAGTCATTCCATTTCTACGTCACATTTGGTGGAAGCGCCGGGTACGAACGCAACGGAATCCCGGCAGAGTCTTCGTCAGCAGGGGCTGCCTCCGGTTTTCGGACTACTGCCGCCTCCTACAAGAAGAAGGGCCATGCCTCCCAAAATAGAAGTGGGAACCATGACATCACCGTTCGTCGTCGCCTGTCAGGCACCCCGTGAGCCATGCGTATTTAATGCGGCACCGGGTGAGGATCCGGTAAGGTGGAGGAAGAACTACGAGAGAATCGCCAGGTGCAACGCATGGGATGAGATGATGTGCCTCGCGAACGTCAGCTTTTACCTCGGAAGTACCGCCCTCAAGTGGTTTGAAAATAACGAAGATTCATTTGGCTGTTGGAAAGATTTCGAGGATTCCTTCACGAAAACTTTTGGGATGGAGGACGATGTCAAACGAAGAGCCGAGGAGACGCTACGACAGAGGGCACAGCTTTCCGGTGAGTCTTCCGAGTCTTACATACAGGATGTTTTGAGTCTGTGCCGCATCGTAAACCCTGCCATGAGTGAGCTGGAGAGAATTGATCATCTAATGAAGGGTATCGCTGAGGACTTTTACCGAATCTTGTTGATAAAGGACCTTAAGACGGTCTCGTTGTTTGTAGGGCAGTGCCGAGATATCGAAGCCGGGCAACGACGAAGAGTCCAGCGGCGTTTTGAGAGGTTGCCAAATGTCGCCTCCTTGTCCTCGCTAGAAGAGGAAAACAGCAGTATGGCATACTTGATCCGTAGGATCGTCCGGGAGGAGCTTCAGAGAATACTACCTCAAACTTCAACACGTCAAGAGGAGGACTTAGTGGAGCCCATTCAGACGAGGATTAAGCAGAGTCTTGCACCTATCAGCCGTGACTTTCCATCAAGAGAACAAGGAGGGGTGAGAAATTTCGCGCCAGCTGGAAACCATGATGCTTGGGCCGTGAGAGATACAATGCATCAAGGGGGCTCTTATCCGTCACAGTCGCAGCGGAAAACCGACCTATGGCGCACTCGCCAAAACCTACCAGTCTGTTTTTACTGTGGGCGGCCGGGTCATGTGCTTAAGCATTGCCGAGATCGACAACGGGACCTGTTTTCCGGTAGACACCGCTATGATGGCTTCAATGACTTTAGGAGTGACCGACAACTGGACACCGATTCTCTGCAAGAGGACGCGATCGCAGGTAGCGGGCAAACTAGACCATACCGGGGGGGAACCCCTTCTCCCAGGCGTTACAACGCTCGTCGACAGTCCCTGTCACCAGTTCGTCGTTCCAGTCCCTCGCCGCTTCGGAACCCTAAGGAAAACTAGCTCAGGCGACCTCTGCTGGAGGTAGGGCCGCTGTAAACGAAAATCCTCCCAGCTGTTCTGCAGTCCAATTGAATGAAAATTATGTGTGGGTGAAGGTTGGAAGATCGGCCATGGTGAGGGCTCTTGTCGATTCGGGAGCTGATTATTCAGTGGTCTCTGAGGACCTCAGACGTAAATTGAGGAAACCTATGTTTAGTGAGCCCGGGCCGGTACTTCGCACGGCGAATGGTAAAGTTGTGGTTCCTCTTGGCAAGTGTTCCCTCAGGATTGAGCTCGACGAAAAGACTAGTGCCTTTGAATTTTTGGTTTTTCCTAACTGCAGTCACGAGATAATCCTTGGCTGGGATTTCTTCAGGGCTAGTGGTGCCATCATAGATTGCGGCCGAAGAGAAATAACACTGAGTGAAATTCCTCCTTACGAGGGACCGTCGAATCGTATTGATCGCTTGTACTCTATGGGGAATTACGTGGTACCAGCACAGTCCATTCAGAGAGTTTCGGCCGTAAACAAAGATTTTAAAAGAGGCGAGGGCGTCGTGGTTTCAAAGAAGGAACTAACGTTGGGGAGAGATCTTTGTATCCCTGCCTCAATCGTCGAAGTTGATGATGGGACAGTACATTTGTGGGTTTCTAATTACTCTAGCTCGCCTCAACTTATACCGAGTGGAATGTGCATTGCCGAGATTACGCAGGTGGAAGACGGTGATATGTGTCCTCTGGGTGTTGTTTCGGATGAAGACGATATCATGTGTACCTTGAGTTCTGATGTCGACCCTCCCAGTCCGGAAGAGAAAGAGAGATCTGAACTGGAGGGAAAATTGGAACAGCTTATAAGCACTGAACTGTCGGATGCGGAGAGAGGCAGGTTGGTAAACCTTTTACGCGAGTATGCGGATGTTTTTGACCTTGGTGGTAAACCCCTTCGGGCTACAACTGCGGTCAGGCATAAAATCAATACTGGAGACAACGCACCGTTGAGACATAGGCCTTATCGCGTCTCACTGGCTGAAAGGCACATCATACAAAGTGAGGTTGATAGGATGGTGGACATGGGAATAGTCGAGCCTTCCGAGAGTCCTTGGTCGTCACCCGTTGTGTTGGTTAAAAAGAAAAATGGGTCTTGGAGATTTTGTGTGGATTACCGGAGGTTAAATAAAATTACGAAAAAAGATGTATATCCCCTGCCAAGAATTGATGATGCGTTGGACTGTTTATCTGGCGCGAATGTATTCTCTTCACTAGACATGAAGTCGGGATACTGGCAGATATCTGTGGATCAGAGGGACAGGGAGAAGACGGCGTTCATAACTCCAGATGGCTTATACGAGTTTAAGGTTATGCCTTTTGGGCTCTGCAATGCCCCCGCTACTTTTGAAAGGATGATGGACAGTCTTCTGAAAGGTCTTAAGTGGAGAATCTGTTTATGCTATTTGGATGATGTGATAGTGTATGCATCTACGTTCGCGGACCACATTGACAGATTGAAACAGGTCCTGGATTGCGTGCGCGATGCTGGACTTACCCTAAACTCTGAGAAGTGTCACTTTGGAAGGAGCCAACTGACGATTTTAGGGCACCTGGTTAACAAGGACGGAATAAGTCCTGATCCGGACAAAACAAGGGCTGTGTTGGAATTCCCCCTTCCTGGGTCTGTCTCTGATGTCCGAAGTTTTCTTGGTCTCTGTTCCTACTACCGGCGTTTTGTGCGTGGTTTTGCTGAACTGGCTAAGCCTCTCAATGATCTTCTACGGAAAGATGCTAGGTTCATTTGGGGTGAGGAACAGCGTGTCGCTTTTAGTAGATTGCAAGAGGTGTTGGCGAGTTCTCCAGTTTTGGGACATTTTAGATCTGATACAGATACACATATTCACACAGATGCCAGTGGATATGGGATAGGTGCAGTCCTGGTCCAGATTCAGGGTGGAAAAGAAAAACCTATTGCGTATGCATCCAGAACTCTGTCACCAGCAGAAGTTAACTATTCGACCACAGAGAAGGAATGCCTTGCGGTGGTGTGGGCCGTGACCAAATTCAGGCCTTATCTTTTCGGACGGCAGTTTACTGTAGTCACGGATCACCATTCTCTTTGTTGGCTTACAAACCTGAGGGATCCCTGCGGACGACTTGCAAGATGGTCCTTGCGTTTACAGGAGTGTGACTTTTCCGTCCAATACATAAGTGGTAGAAAACATAAAGATGCCGACTGTTTATCGAGAAATCCTTTACCTGATATTGAAGCCGACACGCTTGAGGACATACCATGTCTTGCATCGTTGACTTCCTTTGAGAGAGAGCAGAAAAAGGATCCAAGATTGGAGGCCATTAGAGGGGATATAGCTCAGAAACGTGAGGTCAGAGATTTTAAAGTAATGGGAAACGTTCTATACCGAAGGAATTACGACCCATTTGGAAAGCCCTGGCTACTTGTGGTTCCGCAGGATGTGAGGAAGGACGTGCTCAGAAGTTTACATGATGCCCCCACTGCTGGGCATTTGGGGTTCGCCAAGACATATGACAGAGTGCGACGAAGATTCTACTGGCCTGGATTGTACCGGAGTGTCCGTCGGTACGTGTCTCATTGTAGAGAGTGTCAGCGGAGGAAGTCTCCTCCGGTTTTGCCAGCGGGTCAATTGCAGCCCATTGAACCCCCCAATAGACCTTTTGATAAAATTGGTATCGATCTGCTGGGCAGATTTCCAATCACGAGGGACGGGAATAAGTGGATACTGGTGTGCACGGATTACTTAACCAGATTTGCCATCACCAAGGCACTCCCAAACGCAGAGGCCACGGGGATATCGAGGTTTCTGGTCGAAGACGTCTTTCTAAAACATGGTTCTCCTCGCAGTATGATCAGCGATCGTGGACGATCTTTTCTATCCCATTTGGTCTCCGAAATCAACACCTTGTGCCAGACCGGGCATCTGATCACTACGGCCTATCACCCACAGACGAACGGCTTGACTGAAAGATTCAACAAAACATTGGCGGACATGCTGTCTATGTACGTGGACGTCGAACAGAAAAATTGGGACCAGGTTCTCCCCTTTGTAACCTTTGCTTACAATACGGCTAAACAGGAGACGACAGGATTTAGCCCTTTCTTCTTAGTGCATGGCCGGGATGTGGAGACTCCCTTGGATGCAATTCTCCCTTACCATCATGAGGGCATACCATCCAATGACTTCACAGAGGAGCTGGTATCACGAGCAGAGGAAGCCAGAAATATCGCCCGACTGCATATTCGGCAATCTCAGATGTCGGACAAGCGCCGATATGACGAAAGACATCGCCCGGTGTCCTACAGGGAGGATGAACTGGTATGGGTGTTCACTCCTATCAGAAGGGTCGGGAAGTCTGAAAAACTTCTTAAACGGTATTTTGGTCCGTACCGTGTCCTCCGTCAGCTTTCGGAGGTAACGTATGAAGTGGAGCCATGTGAAACGGAGGGTCGGAGAAGGAGGTCACGGGACATAGTGCACGTGTTGCGGATGAAGCCATACAGGGATCCTGACCAACAGATGGAGGGGGCCTTGGTTTCTGGTCATCAGCGACAGCCATTGGACGACGTTGACCCTGGGCCTCGGTTGACCCACCCTGATGGTACCCTTGGAGAATACACTGGGCCTATAACGCGACGTCGAGGCAGAGTTCAGCGAGACGCCGAAGAATCTTGAGAGGGGGGAAATGCCACGGTGTTCGAGTCCCGGTGTTCGTGTCCCCGATGTTCGAGTCCCACTGAGGTGGGGTTCGACGTGTGCCGTCGGGAGATTATGCTGAGAGGTTGGCTACGTAGTGTTGGCATCATTCTGTCTGCATCTTAGTTTATTTATAGGTGCTGTCTCTCTTCCTGGCGGGAGGATTTTCCTGTTATTTTGATACTAGGCTGTTCGTTAACTTTTAAAGATTTTACTAACTTATTCTTTTAAACTGTTACTTTTAAAGTTATAATAAAGCTTTTATTTGGATTTTATAGTCATTCCATTTCTACTTCACAATATTTTTTTAAAAACAATCTACCATGTTTATCCAAAAACCAAATGCCAATTTTTGATACTTTGAAAAACAGTCAGCAAAAATTTTAAGAGATTTGGTCCAATATATAAAAAGCCTTAGCCTTTTAAACAGTGAAACAGTGGTCTTGAGTAAAAGGGCTTTGTAGTGGAGTCTAACTTTGGTGCTATCTTTGATCTTTAATATCTCCTCGAATATTTAAGATATTTTCAAAGGATGTTTTCTGTGTGTTCTTTATAATTTTGCCAACAATTTTTGTAATGAAGGTTTCGTTCTATCTACTTTAGTTTTCTTAATTTTTTAAACTTTTTTATTTTGCCGCTAGGAGCGCTGTAAGTCATCTCAATGGATTCTCTAGGGGGCCGTCCATAAATGATGTCACACTTTTTTTGCCCATTTTTGACCCCCTCCCCCCCATGTCACAAACTGTCACACTTCCCTATACCCCCTCCCCCCCTATGTCACATGTCACGCTTTCAATCGATCAAAAAAAATTTTTTTTTTGGATAGAAATCTTAGGAAAAAATTATGTTTTTGTTATTTTTGGTTGATTTTCAGTTTTTGGAGGATGTGATGTCACAACTTTTGAAACCCCCCTCCTCCCCCTTGTCACAAACTGTCACAAATTGATTAACCCCCTCCCCCCCTCTGAGCGTGACGTCATTTATAGACGGCCCCTAGGGTCACTTACCTAGGGATAAACCTTACTTCCATGACCCTAGGAGACGTTGCTTCCAAATAACGGACTTTTGAAACACCCTGTACATGTTTTAAAATTGTAATGACAGAAATCAGACTTTTCTAAATGAGATTACTTGAAATTACTAAATTCTTCAATAGGAGTTTCTATTTATTCTAGATACATTAAATTTATTTTTATAAATTATTTCCCAAAATACCAAAAACTTTAACACCAACTCCATGATAGTGAGATTTTTCATTGGGAACTCGGTATTTTTCTGCAAAGGATTGGCTAAACATTGAAAGTTCTCATTAAAGTATCTAAAATTGATGCACTTTTGGAATCGGCTCCCATCGCGAATGATATCGATTCGAGTTCTCTCAAATCCTTTCAGATACGTTAAAAGCTTTCGTTGCGTTTCCGGAGAAAAATGGGCGAAATATGTCACACAGAAAAGGAAACCCTATTTACATACTACGAGGCGAAGAGAAGGGCACATCAATGTGGCCTTTTCCCTTTTCAAAGCAGTCCATTCATGGGGCAGAATAGACTGCCCTCACTTCGCAAACAAATGCGACTGTAAATTACCCGCGGGATTAATGCTTCCATCAGAGAGTCAAAAGAAACTTGAGGGGGCGTCCGTATTCTATTGAAATCCATATCCAACATGATGCGCAATTTTAAGCATATTCGAGCTAACTATAAAGTAGTTTAATTATTAAAGGGTTATAAAAGGACACTGTTAATGTTTTAATTCTTTTTTACTTATGGATGTTTTAATTTAAAAGCTACACACCTTCAAAAGTTATTATTTTTGTATATGATATTTAGAAGCTCCATCACCAAATTTACCACAAATCACCATTAAATAATTTATTTGAAATTTACAATAAATGTACCCTGAAACAGTGCCGATAATCAAAATGTAATTGTGTTAATTGTACTGAATTTTAAAGTTCTGTATCTCAATACTGCCGGACCATCTTTATATTTCCTTAAAGAAAGTTTTCACTATTTGAAAACAAATTCACCGAAATTAGTTACCCCCATGAGGTGGAAACTTTGACATCAAACTTAATCTATTCCGAAACTTTATTTGCTAAGAAAGCAAATTTAAGTGTCTGTTGGAAAAAGAAGAACTATGGTTTAAATTTAAAACTTGATCAAGATTAATATATTATTTTACTTGAAAATAGGACAAAAATTCTGAAATTAAGTACGAAAATTAGCCCAATATTTATTTTAAGTATCTATAAAGAAATACTTTTGCTGTACTAGTAATTTAAAAAAGGTATGTACAGTACTTGGGAATAGACGACATTAGTGTGACGTCACTTGCTTGTTTGGAAACGTTGATTCTATCCGTGATTGGTTCCGTGATTGGAAGTAAATCCGTACGGATCCGTACGGAACCAATCACGGATGGAATCAACGTTTCCAAACAAGCAAGTGACGTAATGACTAATGTCGTCTATTAAAACTTTCTGGGGACATAGGTACTACCGGTTTGGCTTTCCCGGTAACGTTACAACACGCGACTGGAAAATAATTCACTCATTGGTAATTCATGGGAGGAGCTCACGCAATCAAGAAGATGATCGATTACTTTTAATTTAATTGTGACGTAAATGTAGCGATCCAGTAAAGGAATATGATGTTCAGATTTTATTCGAAGATGTTTTCAGACTAGTCTTTCTCAGCTAGAAGCTCATGCCTTGCTGTTAATTATCTGAGATTACTAAAATACGAGTTTAAAATCCTATTTTAAGAGTAAAATTTCAAATTGAAAATCTAAAACTAACAGGAAAAAATAGAAATACTCTATTCTACTCTGTTTCAAGACACCTCTCAATCATGGGCGTCATTTAGGGGGGGGGGGGGGCAGGGGGGCCAATGCCCCCCCCCAGGTTTCCACTTTTATGTGAAAAATAGCCACAAATCCCATGAAAATTCTGTAAGTTCCCCAAGAGGCATTGGGTGTAATCCAAAAAGTCCCAAAAGGAGTTAAAACACTACTTTTGAGGGTCAAATTTCAAAAAATTTTCTGGGGGAGGACCCCCAGCCCCCCTCAAAACTTTGACTTTTATCAATAACTTTTTCCCCTTGAAAATCCTAAAGTGTACAGTTAACTGTTTAACTCAAAGAGCCTCGAAATGAGCTGAACCACTACTTTAATAGGCAAATTTCAAAAAATTTTCTGGGGGAGAACCTCGAAACTCCACTCTAAAATTTTGATGTCTGTAATACAGTGTTTTCCCTTGAAAAGTCTATAGCTTACAAGAAGCTGCCCTTTGGGTGTTCCCCAAACAGTTTGAAAAAGATATAAAACAGTAGTTTAAAGCGGCGATTTTCAAAAACTTTTCTGGGGGAAGACCCCCAGCCCCCCTCGAATCTTTGACTTCAATTTATAACTTTTTCCCTTCAAAATCTTGAGGTTTACAAGGAACTGTTCTCTTCGGATGTAACCCAAAGGGCCTGAAATGAGCTAAAACACTATTTTAAGAGGCAAATTTTCAAAATTTTTCTGGGGGTGACCCCCAGACCCCCCACTTTTACTTCGAGCTCAAGTTGTAAAAATTGTAATATCATTCAAATACCTTTTTTTACGTAATCTCAAACTTAATGTTTTAATGTACTCGTTAGGGGGTACCTTAAAAATGACGTTGAGTCTTACCTCTTAAAAAACAAGACTGATTACGGCGTGGCCCAGCCCCACTTAAAAAAATTCTCTGCTCCCCCCCCCAACCAAAAACTGAAATGACGCCCCTGCTCTCAATCTAACATATGAAACACTGTTAGGCTGGGCACGCACGAGTGACTTAAGTCACGGCGACCAGGATTACTAGTATCAAAAATATCACTAGAAAACAATGGATCTCTATGAAGAAATTCTTGGCAATCGGCCAAGTGTCACGTCGCCTAGTGCGCGCACTCTACCAATACTTGAACTTGTTTCAATAGCCAAGGCAACAATTTTGTCTTTGTCACCGTGACAAAAGTCGCTCGTGCGCGATCAGCCTTACGCACATAACAATTTGATGCTCTACCTACGGTTTGCATTGTACCCTTTAATTTTATAGAAATCTACATCTAACCTTTAACACGCATAGAATTGAAGTTTAAAAATTCTGAGGGGCCGAAACCATGCCCTCCCACCCAAGAAATTAAAGTCTAGTTACAAACCTGCTGCTTTTGGGATTCCGGCACGTTCTCCTCCTATTGTCGCCGTGGAGATCCGCGCGGGAGCAGGGAGAGGCTGTTTTTGCCCGAGATGAAATATTCAGGGGCAGGGAGTAAATCGTCATTACCCAGGGATTTATTTGTGTGGTGCACGCGGGGTATTCATTGTCGGGCAACGCAGGTCGCTGAGTGAGATTTACGCCACTCCGAATATGCGGGGTGCGAACTATAATTGAGGCTTGGGTTTTTCTGTTGAGCATACTAAATTCTTTAGGTACGAAACAAGACCAGTGAACAGTCAGTTTAAAAGAAAACACAAGTTAATAAATAACTAAAACACAACATTTTCACCTTTTTTTTCTTACAATTTTAAAATTACACTCATCTATGTAGAATTTTATTAATCTTTTCAAATGGACTTTATTATCTAGCTTTCTTAACTGGCTTACTTTACAGTTCGTTTCTAACTTAAATAATGAGTATGCAGTTTTTTTTATCACGTTGAATAACAAAATGGGATATTTTATATTCATAATTCCAATTCAAGCAATTTAAGGATTTTACTGAATATTACGAAGTTGAGAAATATTCTGTATCAACTTTGATACACCATTTGAAGCAATGCACAATAAAAGCCTTTTAAAGTGATAATGAATAAAGGTCGTTAAATTATACCACATCAATAAGCAACATGATTTAGTAAAATATTTTCTTCAGTCACTCTGCAGGGATAGACTGTTCAGTGTTAATGTGTTTTAGAGTTGTAGGTTTTCATCTACCGGAAAAAAATCATATGATTGATATCACAAGGTTATTGCTGAAAAAACATTTGTTGTTTGACGCACAGTTAACATTTTATTGATCATCAGGTGCATAAGTTTAACTTGATTTTTAATTGCTAATTGAATGCAAATGAATCTACACTTATGGGGCCGGTTATTTTACACAGCAACTAAACTTCATTTAAAAATAAAATTTAACAACTAATCACGTTTAAATGAGATAAAAATTTGGTTTACGGTGGGTTTAAATGTTTAATGTGTCTCCTTTAGGTCCTTTTCTTTTTACTTAAATGATTTCAGAAACCACGTTAAGTTTAAGCCATTTTATTAAATTTCAGGATATATGCTGAAAAAACAACAAAAAAACTTTTCTGTAACCAGAAATTATTATTAATAGCTATTAAAAATCTTGTGCAGCTGTAAAAGGTCTTTGAAAAAGTAATTCAATTTCTAGTTGGCTAAGCTCAATGGCAGATATCATCACTTACCCTTAAAATTGAGCTACTCATACTCAGTGACCTGGGTCCCCTGAACTTAGTTTTTTTGAGTGATTGAAGGTTCTGAAGAGGCTCCTGTGTTGCTCCTTATTTATTTGTGAGGCTTCTCTTACATCAGCGATTCCCAAACTGTGCGACGCCGTTGAAGTTTTAAAAGGGCGCTGTAAACCAATTTTTACACACGATTTTTTTTTTAACTTTTAGAATACTGTCCCTTTGAAGTCCATAGAATATTTTACATTTCGTTCGATTTTCGAAAAATTTCGAGAATGAACCCCTAAAATTCCCATTTTTTTAGATCTTTTATTTAGATTGTTTAGTTATCCGTTTTGGTTTGCTGAAAATAGTATTACTATGTTTGTTAAGTTTGCCTATCGGGTTGGTTATAAATTATTTTTATATAATTAGAAAGTTAGCGTTTTGACTAAAAAATTTGTTCCATTTAGAATTGATAGAATTTGGTTCTTTTTAAATGACGTTCATTCAGAGAGCTGATTTTTATTTTGAATACCAATAGGAACATATTCTGAAAAAAGAATTTAAGAAAATGAACAGTATTTACCCCCTTAGTTATTCATTTCATATTGAATTAAAAAAAAGAAAAGGAAAATATTCAGTAATGCAATTTGAGGTTTTCCTTACATCTTTAAAAAGGGCGCCGCAAACCGAAAAAGTTTGTGAACCACTGTCTTACGGGATAACTGCTTAGTGCTCTGGCTTAGGCAACTACCTCATCAACAAAAGGATCTGAAATATATATCCAGTCTTATCTAATGTTTCGAAATTTGGGACTTGGCTCACTGTCTTTCTGAGCAGCTCAATTGAAAGTAAAGGATCCCAATGATTCCTTCATATCTCGTTTTTCAAGAAGCGGAAAGTATATTTTCTTCTCCAATATCGACATTTGCAGCCCTCTATTGACATTTCCTAATTCCGGACCTGTCTCATTGGAGGACACAATGGAGACGTTTTGAAAAACCGAGATCCCCTCTCCCTCGGTTTCTGTCCAAAGGATGTTGTTTTCATTCGATTTCGGTCGATTCTCAACAGACGAGATTTTCGAACAATGCGACCCAATCAAGTGGAAGAGATACGGGACACAGTTTCCGAACTTCACTTCGGAGGGAATTAAGAAGTGGACAATGCTGGAAGATTGGCTATTGGAAGTAGAATTAACTTTTAAGTCTAGTAGCATTGCATGTACTGGAAACTGAAGGATTAAAAATAACTCGTTCAAAATTTTCAGTTAATTAAAAAAGCAACTAAATCTATATTCTTCGAACAGATATACATTTACTAATTTTAATAACATCATGTATTGAGAATAGGTCCTTATTTAAATGACCTAGGTTTTAAGCCCAATTTACACGGTGACAGCCAATGTTCCAGTAGAGCTTCTCAAAAACAAAATCAAAATGGCAGAGTTTTGTAAGTGAAATGAATGTAAAGAATGAAAACTTATAAATGCTAAATGGAGCAAAAAGTTGGGAATTATAGAATTACTTTCATTTGAAAAACATTCGAAAAAACCATTTCGTCTATTCTTGATATAAAATATGTTTTTTTTTTGTTAAATATTAGAACTACACTATTAGGAAACCAAATTAAATAACAACTGTGCATAGCAAAATTAATTGTTTTTACAGATATATGACTTTCATGGCCAACATAGAGTAGTATTGCTGTGCTGGAGCACCTTTAGTTGCACCACTAAAACTTAATAAAATGTTTGTGAAAAACTCATGGAAGTTCATTGAACCACCCAGATGTATAAGCTTATAGATTTAGTTGGAGCACTTTTTTAAGCATATCAACAAATTATATATTTCACTTAAAATTAGTTTTAGTCATGAAATTAAATTCCACCCTGCTTTATTAAAAATCAAAATACTAATGTAATAAAAGTCAGCATAGTGATTTTTTTTTAGTAAATGAAAGTACTTATGTGTAACCTGGACCGGTCCAAGGTACAAGACACATACATAAAGGTATATAGTATATACACAAAAGTATAGCTGACACAATACACTTTAAGATATAAAATTCACTGCTAAACAGAATCGGTATTTTTTTAACTATAACTTAGAAAATTTACTTTTGATGGGTGAAATCAATTTTTAATCTATATTATCTCAAATTGTTAACTTTAAAAAAATTAGCTAGACTGAGAGCTCTGGTTTTAAGGATGCTAAACTACATGTGTAGTGTTACCATACAATAAAAAGTTAAGCTAAAAACAGTCTAGGACCAAGGTACAGTTATTTATTTATTTGACATACTGCGGCCCATCAGGGGGTTACAAAACAAGAAACAATTTAAGGAAAACTTCATATAAATACATACAGGAACTAAGGTACACACTAAAACAGCAAAAATATAAATTATACTAATTATAAATATTGTTTAAGTTAGGAAACAAAAGAACCCACACGTTAGGTCAGATGTACAGTTGGGGGAAATAAAAAACGACTCAGTTGAGATTTCTGACGAACCACTTGGGTTAGGAAGACAAATAAGGTGTCATTTTTCATGTCATGAAGAATTCTTTAAACGAAAAAAAAATTTAGAGTCCTTAGGGGGTCGTCTTCATATTAAACGAAACACTAACTTTTGTTTTTCCTATGGAGACCCCCAATTATTATGAGTTTTTCTGAAAGAGCATCCCCATAAACCCCCAAATACCAAGTTTCATTCACATCGGGCCGTAAATTAAGCTTTTACGTTTTGGGGGTCGTCTCCAGAGTGAGAAGGGTTTTTGCTATTTCCTAAAAACGTAGGGATGGTAAGACACTTTTACTCACAACTTTAATGTTTATTAAAAAAAATATAAGTAATTTATTGAAATTTTATATCAAATTTGAGTTTTAATTTTAGTTATGGTGATTAAAATGAGGCGACTTTTTCCAGAAAAAGCATTCGCCGGTATGCATTTGGCAGCGGTATATGGTCCCTTAAAGAGTGGGAATTTAGTTTAATTCGTTTTTTTCCAAAACTATTAATTGAAATCGACTGAAATTTTGGTTTTGAGCATAAAATTACGACCAGAATCGATTACCATAAAAATATTAAAAGATTTTAAAATTTAATTTTTCGGTCAAAATTAGATGTTAATTATCTATCTATTAACCATTAAATATCGCTACAAAAACATAATTATTTTGTTTGGGGACACAAATTTGATTTAAATTCAAAGTTTTATATTTTTACGCCGAAAACATTTTGATAAATTTCACATTGAATGGTTGACATTTTAAAAATATATTATGCTTCTATTTGGACACTTACATGGATGAAACTTGGTATTTGGGGGTTTATGGGGATGCTCTTTCAGAAAAACGCATAATAATTGGGGGTCCCTATAGGAAAAACAAAAGTTAGTGTTTCGTTTAATATGAAGACGACCCCCTAAGGACTCGAAATTTTTTTTCATTTAAAGAATACTTCATGACATGAAAAATGACACCTTGTTTGTCTTCCTAACCGAAGTGGTTCGTCAGAAATCTCAACTGAGTCGTTTTTTATTTCCCCAACTGTACAATACTCTTTCCCTATTACTTCCTATTATCCCTCTTAGTGTGGTTAATTTCATTCCAAAGCTTTTTCCTTTATTGACCAACATTGCAAATTTAAAGTGATCCAATAAACTTTCCACAGTTTCTCCCTGAGTTCTATCTCAAACATTGTTTCCAAACCATGATTTATAGTGTTTTTAAACTGTTTTGTAGGTTATTACAGTTTTTCCTTCTTGGGCCTTTAACAATAAGTAAAGAAAAAACCAAAGCTCTTATCTTGTCAAAAGTTTTCAGCTTGAGGTATAACTAATATGGATTATCGGCAAGTAATTAGTCTTCCTCCATGTTTTTCTCAGATTAAGTTGTTTTTTCGGGATTCATACATAATGGAGAGTCAGTCCGTTTATTATACTCGTGTTGGTTGTGTTCCCCCCGATTTAAAAATTCATTTTGAAGGACGTCTGAGAACTTTGTTTTTCCTTTCCCTTGAAAAATTTACGAACCTAAAAATTAAGCCAAATGAATTAAAGTATCAAATTTCTACAGATTTATACCGATTATAATTAATAATCCTCGATATCGGCATTTTTCATGGATTTCCATTGTGTGTAAGTGTAATGATTTGAAGGCAAAAAAACAAAACGGTACAATTTATGGTTTTATAAACGTGTATTGAAAAGGAGAATGTTTTGCAATAATATTGGGTTTTTTTACACTTTGAGGTGTTTTGAATCAAGGATTCCCAAATGTATCTTTGTGAATGGTGAAACAAAGTTTTAAAGAAGAATACCAATCAAAATAAGTTAATGTTAATAGTTTCCCCGTAAAATATACCAAATTGGTTAAAAGGGAAAAATCTATGAGGCACTAAGCGTACTTTTCCCATATGTTATGTTGCAAAATTTAGTCGTCTTTTTCTGATGATCCTTTAAACTGGAGAGAAAAATAAATTACTAATATTTTGTCGAAATTGCTTAAATAAATAGTTGTTTTGATGGTTATACAAATACAAATATTGACGACCAACAACAGGCGTGAAGCCCCACAAGATTGGTCCATTCATTACAAACCATTTATCAATTTTATCATTAAATTCCTTTACTCCATTGGAACTTACTATCGATTCCGGCAACCCATTCCATCTATCCACAACCCTGTTGAATTGAAAAAATAAAGCTTTCTGCTTTCCCTGTTAAAATGTGCCTTGTTTAATTTGAATCTGTGACCCCTCGTTCTATTATCTGTACCAAAGTCTAGACCCCCAGTGTCCCCTTGCTTTATAATTTTAAAATGTTGAATCAAATCCACCCTAACCCTTCTTTTCTCTAGAGTGAACATATTTAGCTTCTTTAAGCGCTCGTCATAATTTAAACTGGAAATAATCTTGTTATAAAGTAGAAGAATGCAATTATAATTTTTTAAAATGTATAGGGCTCTGACAGTTCTACTTACAAAACAATAAGGTTTTTTAAAGTTTTAGGCAAGCTTATTTATTTTAAATTTTAATTTCTCATTTAATATTGAAATATAACATCCCGAAAGTCTTTATATTCCTTACATTTCTTCCAAGAATTGATGTTACGAAAGTTCGATTTTCCCCTATTATCATATCGATAACCTTTATCACAAGCTGGAAAACTCGATTATTTTCTTACAAAAGCCAAAAGCTGCATTTAAATTTATCTTCATCTCCTATGGAACCGCTCAGTTGTGGAAAACTCAGCCTGCCTGCTACATTCGCCACTAGAAGTTCTAATCGTGGGGTGTTACTGCCATCTGTTGGCTAAAGAGGAAACTATGAGTTTACAAACGGTTATTGCCATCCAGCTTTTTTTATCTTTAACTTTTATATATACAGTGGAAGCTCTTATAACGACCTGCTCTTATAAAAATCCTCTCTTATAAAGACCCAAAAATTAGTCTATAAGAGCACAAAAGTGCTCTTATAAAGACTAATCTTCGAATCGATTCAGCTTATCGAATACTTTTCTGGATCGGTTTGTTTGCGTCACACATGAATTAGCCAATAAACGAATATCAGAGTATGACAAACAGCACCAAGTAACCATCGCATCTTCTTTACGCTTGCTTTCGCCCGGGGTAACCGGCTACAATCCCAAAACGAAATCTTGCGCTACCCAATGCCTTTGTTGATTTGAGACTTATTTATTATTATTATTAGCGTTTCAGTTTTATGTAAGCATCCGAACATTCTAAGGAAGTTAAGCTACGCAATAAACTAATATCAAAAGAAAAATTTAATAGCAAACACAAATATTTATACTTTGTAAAATATTGATCTTAAATTTCATAGCAAAAAATAAGGTAATATAACATTAATCAATTGGGTGATTCGAACTGTGTTCTAAATCCCAACGATCTAGTATCCTACTGTTTGGATATAATGGTAAAATATACAACCTAGAGTTTCAGTTAGTTGATTAAAAAAACGTATTACGGGTTACTGCAATTTCCATAATCCATCCCTTTGCCTTTGACGATTGAGGGTTGGTGATCGTTTTCAGGTTTAGATTTCCTCCAAACTTTATAAACTAATCTACTAAATTTCTAATATCTTTGAGGGAATCGAGTCCACCTTCCCGAAAAGCATCAAAATTGATAGTTTAGTTTAACGAGTTTATTACTTTTAAACGAGTGATATTCTACACTCGAGTGTATCACTCGAAGTTTGCTCTTATAACGACAAAAAACTCGGTACGGATTAATTACGTTATAAGAGCTTCCACTGTATCACATATGATACAAGGGAACTGAGGGAGGAGGAAAATTGGAAGATTAGCTGAACTACACGAAAATGTTTTTAATAAGTTAATCTTTAAGGATTTTAAACGTTTATCCAGTTAATCGAACGATATTAATCCCTATTTCAAAAACAATTTTTACCTACTTTAATAATTTCGTACACAACTTTTTTAGACTACACGCATAGGCGTAACGAGGGGGGGGGGGTTATTGGGGTTGTAACCCTCCCCATTACATAGACGGTTTCTAAAACATGAAAAACTGAAAAGTTTTCCCTTCACTAGGAAGGCGGTTCCCAAGGAACTGTTCTTTTAGGAACTAACCCAAAGGGCCTCAGATTGAATTTAAACATTATATTGAGAGACGAATTTTTAAAAAATTTCTGGGAAGAACCCCCAACCCCCCCTAAAATTTTTACGTCTGTTATACTGTGTTTTTCCCTTGAAAGTTAAGCCTCTTAGATGAAGTTTTCCCTTCGGAAGTTTTGCAAAAAAAAAAAAAAAATATTATACCTATGTTATGAGACACTTTTCAAAAGGGAGTACCCCCATGGGTCAACTCTAGTTACGCCACTGTTTACACGAGTAGAAAATCAAATAATGTCAAAAAAATTATTATAAGAAACAATATTGAATTTTGAATAGCAAGTTATTCACGTGAATAATTATTCGCAGTTCAACCTCTACCCTGAAATGTTTTATCTTGAAAATTCTGCGGCCTACGAGGACTGATCCTCTTCGGATGTAACCCAAAGGATAAAAACACTACTTTTAACGGGCAATTTTACAAAATGTTTAAATGGTGGACCCCCCACCATCTTTACTTGGGGCACAAACTTTTGATATTAGTGCAGTCGTCTGATTCAAATCCCACCGTTCCACAAGCGTTCAAAAAATAAACTTACAAAAGTACTCGTTAGTCGTTAGAATAGGTATACCTAAAACTAAACTCATTGGCGCAACAGCCCTAGTGGGCCAAGGCCTACGATGCCCATCTTCGTTCTCTTGACCGTGGGGCCCTGGGGGTGCAAGGCATATGTCCCGGTTAATAGGTATACCTATTAGGTAGGAAATAATAGGAATAGGTTAGATGGTTAGAAGTGTTAGAACTAAACTAATGTTGAGTTAACCTCCCCTCCCCGAAACAAAAGTCTCAATGTTGGGAAATATTTTTATGAAAAATGCTGAAATAAATATTATTAAAATACAATGAATATGGCCTTCATGGCAACAAAAAGAATTACAGTCATCTAATGGCGCTCAAAAAGTGATAAAAAATTTAGACCCAGCACTTGGGATGTGATTCGTTCTTGGATTAATTTCTTCCCGATTAGGCAACTCGGGTTCAGTGAGGAAAAGAAGAATTGACGTGGGGGGTACGTTTGAGTAAGTATGAGTGACGATCTGGAATCACATCTGCGGGGGGGGGGTTGATAATCTTGGCAAGTATTTTTCCCATGCGTGAGCTTGGTAAGTTCTCTAGGATTTTAATGTTACTGACTGTACTTTATTGATGAAAAAATCACAAGAACAGATTTGTTAAACTTATATATTCATTTCTAATATTTACTCCTTCTTATTATATATCGTCACGTCACTTATATCCCTTGGCTTCATTTGTTATAAATTTTTAGTTTGTATATTATGTATCTTAGTTTTTCATTTACACTTATTTTTGTCTTTCCTTTTAGTGTGTTTGTATTCTTGGTTAAAAAGAGTGTATTTCATTTATTGCATATTAAACTTTCCCCTAGGCAGTTAATACGTATTTTTTGTATTTTTTATCAGTGTAAATAAACATTATTGTTATTAACTTTTAAAATAACTCAATTTAAAAAGTTTGTTTTAAGAATTAATTTATTTTAATTAAGAAAAGAAGCTGAAATTGTTTGTTTCAAGCCAAGGTAGTATTTTATTAAAATTATTTTTTTTCATGGAAGTATTCGCAATTAAGGGGCTGACAAAGTATCTATGAAATTTTCTACATGCAGTTTATTTGATGTTTGAATTTAAATTAATCGTCATGTAACAAAATTATGTAACAAACCATGGAAGAGAAAATTTATCAATATGTGAACGCCTTCTTTGTAATCTTAACATTATTGAGGATGGAAAAAAAAGATACGTTACACGGAGCACTGTTTGGAAAATCCCTAGAAATAGCCCTTTTTGAAAAAAATCACAATGAGAGGCACGAGTGGAAACAGCAGATTCTTCAAACCGAGTGGCTGCTCCTTTGGCTGCCGATTTATAATAATTAGCCAAATAAGCGCTCCTCGGAGTCAATTAGGCGCTCGCGAAAAACTGTTGACGGAGCACTCGAGGGGAGAGACCTTTCCTCCGCTAAGGTAAGTATTAATTAATAAAAGTGGAAAATTTCGAGAAATTGCTGAGAACGGCGATGCTGTTGTCAACAGATAGAATAGGGGATGGGTGAAAATATTTGGTTTTAAGAGTTATTCATAAGCTAATTAATCATGTGTGTTGCATAACAAATCGGTTTTCGTTTCATGTTAAAAGGTTTTTTTTTTAAATCTTTTTTTTACCATAGTCTGGAAAATATAGCTTAGGTAATTTAACCATGAGAAGGAAGAAGATATTGTAAGATGTCTAACACCTTCTATGAGTCATCTCTGCGCACGGCTATTTGTAGCCACTTGCCTCTCTCATGGACACGACACCAACCAACCAACGAACCACGTCTAACACCTTTACACAGCAATAATCGTTTGAAGTCGCTTGCGGTTAAAGTAAAATTAAATTAAAAATTTAACATAAAAACTATTCCAAAATGTATGCGATGCTTATAAAGTACCTCAACAATTTACGGTAGGTCATCAGTTTGACAAACCTATCACTTATTCAGAATACACAATCATTTAACACACAAAATGATCCTGTTGATTTGCCTTCCAAAGAAGTGTTCAGATAAGCTAAGCGTGGTTAAGAATTTATTAAAAATAGCTATAGTAAACAGTATTTGCCTAACAGGATCCTTATATTTGCCAGACACTGCCCGACAGCTCAAATTCATTGGCGATGATGTCGGGATTTTGAACTAGACCCTTGCCTAACCCGGTAATAGAACCCGCACCTGTGGTTCTAGTTAAAAACTATATGAGTAAATATGCGTGAATGAATATACGCATGAACGTAAAATAAAACACAGCCTAGCTTATTCAATCTCGTCTGTTTCTGTTCACTATTAAATGAGTTGGTGTTACATGTTCTTAATTTTCATAATACTAGCTAGTATCACTAACCCTGTGTCTCGTCTGCTCTCAATGTCGGTAGCCATTGGAGTCGCCATTGTTATACATAAAAGTAGATGATCCTATAATTGAGCTGTTTAGAATAAAAGTAGCTTAAGTCAACCGAACTTAGTTAGCCTTGCGTAATCTATGGTTTCCTTTAACAAGACCTGTGTTGCTCATATGGAGAAGACATTTTTGAAGCTGTTCTTGCAAGCTAAGTTTTGAACTTTTGAATTACCCATTAAATAAAGATAATAAGGAAATATAATTCAAACTTTCTCAAAAATTTTACTTTTTGACTTAGGTTACTGTCATTCTGAGCAGTTGAACTGAAAGAGGGGAATCGTACCCCTTGCCGGCGGGAGTATTTATTTTAACGGCCCGTTCTCTGGCCAATCAAAGAATGTTCTCCTCCATCGAATGTCGCTGTCTTTTCATTCCGTTATTTCGGGCAATAAAGGGGGAATCTGGCATCCGTAAGGGATATGGAACGATAAAAGTCGAATAACAGAATTCGCCGGAAAGGTTAAGGGTATATAAACCGAAAGTGGTGCGGTTGCGTTACGCCGCGTTCTATTGTTTCTCGACATGACGACTAATGGACTCGAAAGATTGTCTGGCCACTTTGGAACTGGGATAGTTACTCGGAAATACCTTTCCATCAGTTAAAGACACCACCCCGAAGCTATAAACTGAGGTAGTAAATCTCTCACGTAAGGCACATAAAAGGACGGAGTTGGTTTCTTGGGATTGTATTAGATCAACTTTTTAATGTAGAGGGCAATTAGGAGACGGCCGAATTAAATTTTGCGATCATGAATACTCCAAGATGGTATGACGTGGTAAATATCTATTTTGTATTGGATTATATATAATATACAGCTTGATCATGAAATATAATAATAATAATAATAATAATAATAATAATAATAATAATAATAATAATAATAATAATAATAATAATAATAATAATAATAATAATAATAATAATAATAATAATAATAATAATAATAATAATAATAATAATTTATTTTCAATTTCAATTTGGACAGTACATATGTGAAAAATTTGAAAAGAACAAAACATATGAGCCATCTGGGGGTTAAAACCCATTTAGATGACCAAAACATTTTTTCTGATATTGATGATAAAATTGACAAGGGGATAACAAAACAAGAAAAAAACACACACAAATAAAAAACAATAATTCTAACATACAAAACGTACAAGATTTTTTATTTTTTTTTTTTTGAAATTGAAAAGAAAAATTGGCACAGCAGCTAGGCGTAAAAATTACCTCTCTTTGCTTCTTTAATTTAAATAAAAGAAAAAGTCATCTAAATCTTCAAGAACTTATTATTTAATTTTCTTCTTGAAATTGAATTTTTGCTTAAGTGGAATGTTTTGTAAATCAAAGGGTAAGGAATTGAATAATTTAGGAGCTAGATAATAAAAATGTTTACGGAAAATTTCTTTTTTAAAACGGGGGATTTGAAATATTTCGTTTGGTCTTCTATTAGATATTTCATTTTTTTGTACACATATATTTTTATCTATATCTATAAAAGCCAAATACCACTGACTGACTGACTGACTCACTGACTCACTGACTCACTGGTAAGTGACAAACACTCAACACGGAATCTCCGAAACTACTGGACCCAGAGCTTTGAAATTTGACTGAGACGTTCCTCTCAGCTATGCGACGCGCACTAAGAACGGATTTTATAATCGAACGACTCCTTCCCTGTTTTTCGGCGCTTTTTCGACTCCGTTTTTCCCATTGAAATAGCATTGTGCATTGTTGAAATGCGTAAATTGCTGTAGGTTTATTTCTCTCTTGAGGTTTCGTCTGGCCTCATGTGATAAAAAGTATAATTTCAAAAATTTCATAATTTATAACAAATTAAGACGAAAAACACAGTGTAAATTTCTATTTCAAAATTATAACAATTTTCAGGAAACATATAAATTCAAATAATTAATTTTGAAACAACATTTTCCTTTATTTGTAATTTTAATTTTTTTCTAAAATAAATATATTTATGGAAAGGCTAAAATAAATGGTTTCCATGGAAACAGAGCCTGAACTCGTGTTCTACTAGAAGGACTAGAAAACCGTTTTTACTAAGAAGTTGGCTATCATGATAAAAGGAAAATGAGATTTATCAAGCATTTTATTATTTTGATAAAAATGTTTTTATTTTTGGAGATGTAGGATCATTCAAATAAAAATGGATTCTTTATCATTTTTGAATATAAAATAAATTAGGTATAGTTAAATATTTTGATTTGGTGGCGGGAGTTGTTGACTGAATTACACATAGGGATTATTTTTTGATTAAATTAATATCATTTTTGGAAAACGATAGAAACTTCATATTACGGTTTGTAACATCCTGTAGGAAATTATTCCCAAGGGGTTCAAAAAGGGTTGTGATTTTTACTTCCTGAGTTTTTATCAATGGATTTATAAAAACCGAAGCGTAATTTTTGAAAAGGACATCGGAAATTCTTCATAGAAATTTTGTTTAAGATTTTAAACTATAAATTTCAAAAGACTGATGATTTCAATTGGATTGTTCTTTTACAGCCACAGTAAAATGCGGGACGGGATACGTTAGGGTATATTTTCACAGTAAGAAACCGGGATGAAAAAGACGACGGGGACGACGGGATGATAAGTGATTGCTAACCAGGAAAAGAAAAACCATGTAACTCAATAAACCTGATGATTTAAATTGGATTGTTCTTTAACAGCCAAAGTTAAAAGCGGGGCGGGATGAATTAGGGTATATTTTCAAAGTAAGGAACCGGGAAGAAAAACACGACGGGGGTGACGGGATGATAAGTGACTGCTAATCCAGAAAAAGAAAAGACATATAACTTGATAAACCTGATGATTTCAATTTGATTGTTCTTTACAGCGAAGGTAACAGCCAAATTTAAATGCGGGACGGGATGAGTTAGGGTATATTTTTACAGTTAAGAACTGGGATGAAAAAGACGAAGGGGACGACGGGATGATAAGTTCCAGAAAAAGAAAAGACGTAACTTGAAAAACTTTTTAAAATATTTATGAATTAACTCAACCCGTGCAAGGCCGGGTAAGTCAGCTAGTTATTGTATAAAAAGAGAATAATGCGAAAAAAAGCGTTATGCCGTAACGGTAGAAATTTTAATTCTTGATAATTATAAGGGCGTTGAGATTTTAAATTTAGAATTTTTAAGCATTTGTTTTGCAGAGAAATTAATGGTTTTAAATTACTTTTGTATTCCCCACCCCAGATTATTACTCCGTAATTTAGCAAAGAATAAAACCAGGAATAATATGATGTTTTCAAAAATGAGCTATTTACCTTGTTCTTTAAAAAATAAAATCTAATTAAAATAAAACGAAGTTTTTTGCATAATTCATTGATATGACTTTTCCCATTTTAAATTGAAATCAATGCTAATCCCTAAATATTTAATGGTATTTTCCCGTTTTAACGCGTAGCATTTACAATTTTGAATAGAGTTGCAGGTATTTGAGTGAAATTTAATATTTAATTCAATATAACTTTGTTGTAAATTGAAGAATAAATATTTAGTTTTATTTAAATTTAGAGTTAAGTCATTACATGAAAACCATTTTCTAACAATAATAAGGTCTGATTCAATTTGTCTTTTCAATTCATTTAAATCATGACAAGAATAAAGCAATACTGAATCATCCGCGTATGTAATTATTTCACCAAATAGCTGTAATTTACAAAAATCATTTATGAAAATAATAAACAATAATGGTCCTAAAATAGAACCCTGTGGCACGCCACGATTAACAGTACAAAATTCACTGTAGGATTGTCCAATTTTCACTCTTTGTTTTCTATTACTTAGGTACGAAATAAACCACTCCAAAATACAACCTCTGAAACCAGCATTTTCCAATATAAAAATCAACTTGCCTGGTTCTAGATGTGGATTTGTGGAAATATGAAGTATGAAATTTTGTATGAGATTGTACAAAAAGATGTCGATTCTTGTAGAATAGAGTGACGAAAAACTTGAACTTTGAAGGTATACATTTCTCACACATTATTTAAGCAATAAATATTAATTTTGGGTTTGAAATGTATACAATTTATACAAAAATAAATATCCTAATTTAATTCTGGTCAAGAATCACATTGTTTAGTTCTCAAATCACAATCTATTATCTTCACCCAAACTACCGGAACGATTTGGGTCGGGGGAAAGGCAATGACATCAATTTCAAAATTCTAAAACCTCCCCTTCTCCCCTTTTTGGGCCTTTTTGCAAAAATCGTCTTACTTCTCTGTTAATAAAGATGGTCAGTTTAACTCTTGTTGTAAAGAAAACCAAGAAAACAATTTTACGCATAAAACAGAGTATTTAAAGATAAAACTGGACTAAAATTGTTTTAAAAAAGTTATTAATTTAAAAATTGAAAACTGTCCATATAAAAAACTTTATGACAGTTATTTCTTATCAAAAACTTCATTTCCCTTGAAATGAAGACTGTTAAAATTAATCTTAATAGAGCATTTTCAATCACACGACTCGGACCTAACAAGGGCCGTAGCAACAGGTTAAAAGCCCTGCAGAAGGTTAACAGTTACAGAAAATAACTAGTCGTGGAATTCTTCTATTGGAGCATTTGCAATCACGTGACCCTATACCTAACAACCGTCTTAGCAAATAGCAACAGATACCGCCACACTTAACATCGGCCTTAGCAACACTTATAAGCCCTGCAAAAGGTTAACAGTTAAAAGAAAATAACTGGTCGTGACGTCACCTGAAAACACTCTATAGTAACAAAACTTGCATTATTTTAGTGTAGCTTTTAAGAAAGTTAGTAATAAAAACTAGATCGATTTTCATTCTCCACCATAGCTGAAAGAAATTCTTTACAATTTCAACAGGTGGAATATTAAATACTTTTTATTTATGCGGGTTTTATTTATTTACTGTGAAATTCGTCAAAATAGACAAATGGGAGTAGTATCAATTTTTCGGAAGTTTTTGAATGAATTCGTCCCCAGGATTTTTTCGTGATGATGAAGCAATATTACGCCGATGGTCTCTGAGATTACAAATAAAAAAACACAAGTGACAGGCTTTCGATAAATTTTTACTTGATAAGTTTCAATTAAATGATTTTTGAAAACCAATACAGAATTTCAAAACAACGCCGGGAATAATTACAAATTTTGAGGTTTCAAATTATTGTAAAAATTTCAATTGATTAATTTGGTAACGACTTTCACTCCTGGAAAATTGGAAATACTCTCTAAAAAACTAGCTAGGAGTATTTTCACTCTTTGAATTTTTCACAAAGGTTTAACTTGAACCTTCAGCCACGGCATCCTAATTATCATACTTTTTAATTGTGTCTTCATACAGCCATAGTATTTTTTTTTCATTTATTGTTTTGATGAATAGAGAGTTTGATTGAAACCCAAAATAGCATCCTCATTTTTTTTTTTTCAATTTCATTTTGTCCATTAAAAAGTAAGCGTTTTTAATAGAAATTTTTTCTCTATAGTATAGAGTTTATGTTATTTCCGTAGTTCACTCATCCAGAAGAGTCAAGTAAAATAGTAATTTCCAGAACTATGGCTCTTTTCAGTTGAATTCAACGTAGCGAGCTTTTGGACTGTAAGCTTTATCACCTTTGATTTATTTACATGGTGCTTGGGGAGTTGCCAATGCTTTTATAGAGCCAATTTTAAAAGAACTGGCAGATAACCAAAACAAAGCTTGTGTCAGTTACTAAAAAATAAGTTTGTTTCCTCATTAAATTATTTATACACATTTGTTTAGCAGGTGATATTTTTTAAAACAAGTTTTTCACTCGAAAAGAATTGGGAAATGGATTATTATCGTTGTAAGAGATTTCTTCAATGTTCTTGCTTTAAACTTTAAAAAATAATTTCTAATTTACATTTTTTCTTCACATTCCACTAGAGTGTCTGAACAGCCCTCCTCCTCGTCATTTGTTTTTTCTTGTTAATCCCCTCCCCTCCAAGAAAAACCGAAATTTCAGTTACTATAAAAATATGGATGAAATTTCTTCACTCACTTCTTTTTTAGTAGGAGAGTGAAGTTTCCTTTTTAACCATTTAACTCCCATTAGTCACGCATAAAATATTTTTTCTTCAGTAGCAAGTGTGAAGACATTTTTCCAATGTTAAAGAAACCAAAAAGGTGCATCTTATCACTTTTAACTTTACTACCGAGCAAGGAAATATTTTTTCTTAAAGTTAACTCAAAGTTGTGGGTAAACTTTTCAATCCAACTTTATTCGAATCCCAGCGTTTTCCAAGTTCAAGAAGATAAGGCTCACGCGGGCGTGTGCGGAAGTCCAGATAAGGTCCAAAAACTTCCCTCATTAGCTCTTCTCACTTTTTTGACCAGAGATTCGCGAAGGCGATACACATTCAACAATTACCCATTTTCTGCAGAAAAAAGTCCCTAAGTCATTAGGGTAAGAAAAGACGTCAAGGATTCCTCCCGGGATTCCTCCTGAGGATCATAACTGAAAGAGAGTCCGGAAGATTGGAGAATCCACATTGAGAGACCTTGAGGAATAATCTCTGATGGAGATTTGGTATTTAAAAAAATTAGCCCTAACAAACGAAATGAAAAAAAAAATACTTAGATAAATTGATTTTCAACTGCATAATTATTAATCCAAGGTTAAGGCTTACATAGACTTTTCACTTTTGATGTTCATTTTAAAAGAATCATCCTAAGTGTGAATTGCCATTTCACTCTTCACTGCTCCAATTTTCTGTGCAAACGTGCGATTCGGAAGAGGGAAATCACTTGTGATTACATCGAGAGTGAAACAATGTAAATGAGCCTTTAGTTACTTAAATCAAATACACAGTGAGAGAAATTATCCCATTAGTGCCTAGCGTCCTTAAAAGGAGACTTTTTTTATATTTAAAAAATGCTCCTATTTCTACAAATCTCGTTCATTTAATTAAATCAAAATTTGCACCGATGCATCTTCATAGAACATAAAGAACACAAGAAGAAAGCAGAATTAAAAATATTTTTACTCTTTTTAAATTTATTAAAATATTAAATTTTCATATAAATCCTAGTAATTACTTTAATTTTTTTTCAATCCTGATTGAATTGTATTGTTCATACATTAAATCAGTTGGGGTGCTTTTTTTTCTCCAAAATACTTTATTTTGATCTTGTTTTGGACCCTCAAAAAGCGTTCCTAAAAAGGGAGACTAGGCCCGAATGCCCCCATGTTTGTTCTCTATAGTGAAATGCTAGTGTTTCCTTATTCCTTTCCTTAAACATATTCTACTCTTATGAAATTAATTAAATGACTTATATTTATAAAATTACTTTAATTTTAAATTATATTTTTTTTTGTAAAAATTCTGTTATTTTTAGTAAATTAATGACATAAAAAGACTTAAATTATAAAAAAAATTAATTAAATTACATTAATTAAAAGGAATAAATTAACTATTTAATTATATATACTACTAATGTAAATATATTTAGGTTACATTTTAGTTTAAAGTTTAATAATTAATAGTTATAATTGTTTTTTGTCTTTAAAATTGCCAAAAAAGTCGCTTTTGTGATAAATTTTCAGCCTTTTCTTGTATTTAGAGTTCGCTATATACCGTGTTTTATACTACAGATCAATCGTTACCATCTGGCTTGATAAAGCACACACAATAGGGCGGAGCGAAAAAACGATATTTTTGATTTTGATTAGAGCCTAGTGCGGAAAAGTTGTGTACTGGTGAGTTAGTCACGTGTGCAAAATTTCGGGGAAAACAAAAAATGTCTTCCGTCTTTAAAATGGCCTTGAAATTTCAAAAAAGTGCTGATTTTTTTACAAAACAACTAAAAAATCAAAAATGAAACCCTCATATTTTGTTCATAATTTTTTTATGAAGAACTAATATAGTTATAGATATAATGTTCCAAGTTTCATTCTTCTATCCCCCCTCCTTTGATAGTAATAATTTTTAATGTTCAAAGAACTTCTGTAAAGTTGTTTTTCCTGCATTTTAAAAAGCTAATTACTCTAGAACTATACAACTTAAAAACCTGAAATTAGTCACATTTTATTCGTAATTTTATGCTCTTTCATTTTGTGTGCATCATAACCTTAATCCTTTCCATAATAATTTCCCAAAATTTTGCACACATGAAAAATAATTTTTTTTTCCGTCTTTAAATCACTCTTAAAATTTTGCAGCTTTTTAGCGTATCGTTGATATTGTTGATTTGTGCATTTTTTATGCAGCTCTTAGCTTTTTTTTCTCGAAAAAAAGTCTAGAAAAAACCCAGAACTCACCACGGGGAGGTGGCTGCATCGCTAGTTCCACCCGTGCCCACCATATGGACACTAACTCCTTTGTTTTTATCGGGTACGGTACGCACCTTTGGTTTCCAAAGGTGAGCATCGTTTTTCTGGACTGCGTGCGGGTTCTAATCATACCATCACGGTTCCAGAGACCTCTGTTACGATTTTGATGAAACGTTCTACACTCTGAGTATGACAAGGATATTTCAAGATACCCAGATGTTGCAAAATAGACTCCCCACTAACAATCAAATTATTTAAATTTGCGTCAGATAAAGAAGCAGTTATTGTGGGTTCTGTACAATTCTCCCAATTAATTTGGTCTACATATGTAGCTGCCTCAAAATTCAACTTCGGAATTATGTACTGTCGAATCTCATCCTTTTTTATTCTTTTCTTGCCTTTAAAATTCTCCGGAGTCCTATTTCTCGAATGTGTTGCTTTTCGTCAGTGATCATAGACAGGAGTACTATAGCTTCTGGATGGCCAAAATACCCGTTTCTCTGGATAATTGGATCAATTACATTCTTTAACTCATTCTTGAGGTAGCGTGACACATTTATAGTTTTCCACAAATTTTGTGAACCATTCGTGCAAAGTGGATTCGATTTTATAGTAAACCACATAGGTGCGTATACCTTCATAATAAAATCTGCAAGAGTTCGAAGTTTGTTTGAAGGATCTAAAGAGCTAATATACAAACGTAATATTCGATTTGCAGTTGTTAACCAACGTGCATGGGACATTTTTCCTGGGTTTTTATGCGATAAACTGGATGAGCAGCTTCCATTTCTTACAACTTGACAAAAGTCCCAAAGGTATCGCTTGTCTGTGCTGAGATTATTCGATTTTGGGAAATTCACAGGAAATAACTTCGAAACTCATAACTGGGCGATTTTTGCAATTTGTCAATGATTTACCGATTGGGCCATAAAATGCTTTTGGGCCACTCGTAGCACCGTCCAAATGCTGCACTAAATGACGGAGACGGAGTGGCAGTTCATTAGCATGTAACTTGCAGATAAACCAGTGTAAAGGTTTACCAAAGGCTTCTTCAAGACAACGAATTACGCCAGTTTTATATCCAGTATTAACAATTGTTCCATCGCACCCTATTGCTTCTAGTTGATGAATGTCAATATTCTCATTCTCCATGAATTGCAATATCATATGAGATATGCTCAAAGCTGATGACGAGGGTGGTATGTGTCCAAGGTACTTGCTTCCTAGTTCTTTAATCATAGTAATATGTTCTTCCAAGACTGTTTTCTGATACATCTTTCCTTCTATGCTCACTTGAATTAAAGTTTGGTCCTTCATCCCGTCAAAATAAAGTCTTCAATGGTTGGGTCCATATGGATGGGTGGGCACGGGTGGAACTCGCGATGCACCCACCCTCCCCGTGGTGAGTTCTGAGGGGTTTTTTTTCTAGAAAAAAAGCTAAGAGTTGCGTAAAAAAAGGCACAAATCAACAATATCAACGATACGCTAAAAAGCTGCAAAACTTTAAGAGTGATTTAAAGACGGAAAAAAAATTTCTTTTTCATGTGTGCAAAGTTTTGGGAAATTATTATGGAAAGGATTAAGATTATGATGCACACCAAATGAAAGAGCATAAAATTACGAATAAAATGTGACTAATTTCAGGTTTTAAGTTGTATAGTTCTAGAGTAATTAGCTTTTTAAAAATGCAGGAAAAACAACTTTACAGAAGTTCTTTGAACATTAAAAATTATTACTACCAAAGGAGGGGGGATAGAAGAATGAAACTTGGAACATTATATCTATAACTATATTAGTTCTTCATAAAAAAATTATGAACAAAATATGAGGGTTTCATTTTTGATTTTTTAGTTGTTTTGTAAAAAAATCAGCACTTTTTTGAAATTTCAAGGCCATTTTAAAGACGGAAGACATTTTTTGTTTTCCCCGAAATTTTGCACACGTGACTAACTCACCAGTACACAACTTTTCCGCACTAGGCTCTAATCAAAATCAAAAATATCGTTTTTTCGCTCCGCCCTAACACACAATAAAACACAAAAAAAAAAATAAATAAAATGAAAAAGTAAGGCCATTTGACCGACTTAAGTTACAAAAGTTAAGATATTCTGATGGACTTTAGGTCTTTTTTCTAGTATTTTTGTTGTATAAAATCGAGTTTATGAACTCAGGTTATAAAACCGGAGACTACAGTATCTCGGTCTTTGACCGAACAGAACTACTGCAAGTCTGTAAATTTCCAACAAGCGTACTTCATATTACATCGGGAAGACGCCTGCCAAATCACATATCAAAGGAAACTTTTTTTTTTCTGAAATTCCGATATCGTATTTCTTTATTAGGCGGACCGAAATGGATCAGAGAGTTCCTTTCCACCCGTATCGATTGAAAGGGGAAGGAATTCGAAAAGGAAAGGGAGAGAGTTCCTGAGGTGTACCTGAGAGCTGCAACGTTCCATTAGTCTTCCTTATCGTTTGGTCGCCAAAACAAGAACAGTGACATTTATTCTCTGAGAATGCTCTTGTTCTTGCGATGTCCGGCCACCATCACTCAACACAGATAAAAACGCTTTTAAAAGAACGGGTTTATTTATGAGGTTTGCTCTCGTTTCCGATAGAGAGCAATATCTTACACGATCAAGGAGCTGCAGAGGAATTTACTTTTGTCCCAGCAATGTGGATAAAATTTTGAAACGTTCCGGCATTTTTCTGTAATGTAGACGAAAGGGGAGGCTGATGGGACGCAGGGCTCAAATGATTTTTTTCCATATTATAAATATATTAGTGAAGTTTAATACATCATTGGTTTGTAAAAGGTCCAGCAAACATTTGCAGCATGGAATATCTGCCATCACAGGTTTTTGTTGAGCAGGCAAAAGCAAAGTTTGTTTTCAACAAGCGGATATTAAACAAAATATCAACAAGCGGGTATTAAATTTTGTAAGCTTTTAAGAATACTTTAATGTTATTTAAAGACAGTTTTAGAATCTACAAATACTGGAGAATAAGAAAATATTACTGAAAAAAGTATTGAATTGTACTTGTAAATAACTATTTCTAGAATTGTAAATTTCCACATTATGGGGGCTAATGGGACAACTTAATGAGGCTGAATATTTCTTTAAAAGAAGATTGTAGTGTTTATTTGACTTCGCGTACTTAATTAGGTTGGATGGAAACAAGAATTAGACAGTCAATCACAACATATAAAACTAAAAAAGAACTAAACAGTTTTTAAATCGGACAAATTTTAAAATTTTAGACAAACAAATTAGCAATTTTAAATATCCTTCAAAATGTTTTACTATATTACTATATGTATCAAGACTAATTCTATCTAGAATTATCCTATTGGGATAATTTTAATTAGTGAAGAAATAGTTATTATTAGTGAAACTAAACACTGCAGAAGACATAGTGGAATTGAAATGCTTAATGCTGAAATAGTATTGAATTACAAAAGTTGACATAACACAAATATAAATATTTGTTTTTCATTTTCCATGAATATGTTTACAAACTTAAATGTAAAATCGTTTTAAATTTATAAAAATTACAATAATAACTGCATTTACTTTATACTAGCTCCCACTTTCCCCTTTGTTCTGCATTTTGAATTTTTAGGATGTTTTCAGGTAAACTTTACCCTTGTCACAAGGTATTACATTTTAGAGACTCTCCTTCAACAGTGTGATAATTTTGAAGAAATACCGAAAAAATGTTCAAAAATTTTGTATTCTTACATGATAACACATTAAATGATAAACTAAGGGGGTTTGTCTGATTGCCACCGTTCGATAGAGATACATTCTTCAAATTACAAAAAAAAAAAAAAAAAAAAAAAAAAAAAAATGTTTAAGACGGATGGCTAACCTATGGATACCATACGCCAATAATTTGACATACTACGAGTTCAGATGCGCCTTATTACTTAAGCACTTACCGTGCTAGGTTAAATTTTGGTGGGAAGGGGTTTTAACTACAGTTTTCTGGTTTTTTATTTATATCACTCCTCTTATGTCACACGTTTTTCCATTTCAAGGCCGGTCCACTGTACTTTGTCACAAAAATTTGAAATTTAAAAACCTTTCTGAAACTTTCAATTTTTAACTTTTTTATAATATTGATTTCCAAACGAACTCCTATCACATTTTTTTTAGTATTACCAATTTAATTTTGGTATTTTCATGCCTTTTTTAAAAGAGAAAACAAATTTTAAAAAAAATATATATAAACGTATTCATAATTTTTATGTAAAATGAAACCAATTTTTCAACTTTAATGGTTGAAACTATGTGCTTCTCTCGGATGAATATTCCTCCCTACTATTTTTAAGTAGAATTTTTCGTAAAATAGAAGGCAGAGGAACTAATTTACAAACTACTCCTTATATACACATAAAAAAGCCCAAAATGGTACATTTTAATAAGCCTACTTACTTAACAATCCAGTTGACCTTTGATCAAACACTCGGTCTGCACTGATGGTCATTCATTGCTCAGGTCGATTTGAAATATATCCCAGAAATAGGTTTCAGGATTTAAGGCACCCAGGAGACTCGTAAATAGGTAACCTATACGGTAACGGCGGTAGCCTTAATGTTTTGCCAATTGGGGTAGGACCTTTCTCTCTAGTACCTTATGTTTCGTAGTTTTCAAAATTTGATAGAAAAATCCTACAGCGTACTAACTTCTCTAAAATAGAATTATTAAGTACATCTAGAATCGATTTTTGTCAAAATAGTTTTTACAAAACTCAATTAACTTGATTAGAAATACATCGGATACAACAGAAAATTCTTAGCAGAAGTGTGATGTAGCACATTCTAACGGTTGTATAAAAAGTCCAAACGGTGATTATTTTTTTCAATACTTAATAATATCTTGTGGCACATGTTTATAAAATATTTGGTTGATTCAAAGACATCATTTTGATTATGCAGTACAGTTTTCTGTTATATTTAAGAAAAATGTTAAAACACACATAATATTTTTAGGAAAACTAACTTATTGATATTTCTCCCTAAAATTATCTTTCTAGATTCATTAGTTGAGATAAAACCGTTTGAACACATGAATCTTAAATATACTTCTTATAAGCTATATACTTCTTTTTTTTAAGATTGAAAACTATTTTAGGAAGAAATTAACTTCTTGTAACAAAAAACATTTTTAGGTCAAAATTAAAAACTTGTTTCATTGCTTTATCTAAGATCATTTTAAGAATCTGCTTCAAACTAAAAATTGGCCTATAGTTTTTCAAAGTATTGGTGATCATAAACAATAGGAACTTCAAATGATTTCGCAGAAAGAATAATGTGAAAGTGTTTATATTTATCGATACTAAACTGCGATTTATTCTTGCGAAGAGCAGATAAAGGAGCAGATGAAGCTGTTCCATGATAAATCGGATGAAAGTAAATAAGTGGCGAAAGAAACCGAATAAATTCTCCACACAAAAGATGAGATCTTCTAAAGAAAGCAGATAAGAGGAAATTTATAGAGTTGCAATATTTTTGCACAGCTTCTGCCTCAAAGTCAAGACACAATCACAACCGACTTATTTCTTCTACTGAGTAAAACCTATCTGATGCTCATTCATACCAGCAAGGACTACGATCTTATTGATTAGATAACGTCTTTAAATGAAAAGGAGATATTTCTTACGTAGTAGTTTCAAGTAAGGAAAGAAAGTGGAGGCAAGTGAGACGCAAAATGTACCGAATGCGGACATTCAATATACTCCCCTTTGGTGCTTACGTAATATTTGAACGGCCCCTGCCCCTGTACAAATTTTACTCCTTTCTAAAGTGAAAACATTATGATACTAACATTAAACACCATTTTAACACTTCTGAACACCGCAGATATAATCGGAAAATTCAAAACAAACCACACGTTTTGAAAACAAACTGAGCGTCGTTGGCAACGGCTGAAAAGAAATAAAGCCAAATTTAGGTGAGATAAATAGAGAATATCATTAAGCAGATACAAATAGTTTTACTGTGCACACAAAATATAACTAAGTTCTTATAAAGTTGTTTTATTAACAAAATGGCATATTCTCATTCGTAAATTCTACATTAGTAAAAATTTACAAGATGCAAATGATAAAAATTAGTTGCCAAAAATGCTACACAATCTATCATAGTATGTGAATAACAAAATTAGAAATACAATAAGAACACTGAAATAAATGATTAAGATGAAATTTTAAAGTATGAAAGTTTTGTACATAACTAATGGGAGGAATTTTGACAAAAACAAACCAGCGTCACCCAGCACGACTTTCGATGTAAGACAAGGATCGGCAACTGTCGGACCGCGAGAGGTTATTTCTGAACCGCTAACCCATTTTCAATTAATAATAGTTTTTAGATATTCACTTTGGAAAGTCATTAATAGCTAGTTAGGTAAAATAGGTTGACCTTTTTAAGGGTTAAATTTCCGGGAGGACCCCCCTTTCAATGTATAAAGCTATAAAATTTATAAGCTCTTAAGAAAAAGTTATTTAAATGGTTTCGAATAATTTAAGAGGGATGCTGATAGTAAATAAATAAAGGTTTTCCAAATCTTTCTGAGGAGGAATCCTTAATTCCTGGGCAATCCCCCTCAGCAATCTCTTGCTGACGACCCCCATTTGTTTGAGTGATAGTCCTATCAATGTTTTATAAGTATTTCGATATTTTACACATAGAGCATTTTCAATCACATGACTCGGACATAACAACGGCCATAGCAACAGAGGTTGTTACAGTTTTTTTTGCCCTACAGAGGTTAACAGTTACAAAAAATGACTAGCCGTGGAATTCTACTATTGGAGCATTTGCAATCACGTGACCCCATACTTAAAAACCGCCTTAGCAACAAATAAACAACGGCCTTAGAAACAGTTAAAAGCCCTACAGAAGGTACACAGTTAAAAGAAAATAACCGGTTGTGACGTCACCTGAAAACACTCTATAGTGTTGTGATGTGAAACGGTTTTTTTTAACGGCAATTAAAGAGGTTTTTTTAAAATTTAATTGAGGAGGTAACGTACTCAAATTACAAGAAGTATGTAATGAGGGATTTGCATAGGTGAGGGATTTGCTTAATTTTACACTTTTTTGATATGTTATAGTTTAAAACTATCAAATATCAGATTTTAAAGTTCAAAAATATGTTTTAAATAACTTAAAATTCAATTTTATTTTTGCCAAAACACTAGTAAAGTCATGTGATCAAAACACGGGATTTGACGTCACAGCGCCGTCGAAACTAGTGAATTGTTGAAAATAAAAGAAATCAGACTTATCATAAAACCAAAACACGCATAAAACCAAGACCCTCTATATAATGGCCTCACAACTCGGACGGGTGACGTCACACTTTCCGCCACCTTTGACGTCACATGCAAAACGACGCCATGTTTTATATTTTTTGACTTCTTAACACTGAACAAGGAATATTCGTGTTTTTGTTATTAACATTAATGTATCGATGTAAAAACATACGCCGTGATATTAATTTTTAATGGGTATCGCTATTCAAACCAGAGTTTAATAAGTAGAAATCTGAAATAAGCATAAAGTATCAAAAATGTCTTTTAATTTAACAAAATTGATGGAACAACAAACAAAAACGTGATGCCATCTGAGAGAAATGTAAAAATACAAATCAGAAGAATTAACTAGAACTTAGTGCTACTAGTGCATTTCCCGCAACAATAAATATAATGCTTGATTCTCATCAGTTTAATCTTATAATAAATTAAAGAATTTAGTGTAATTAAATAAATTGTTTACTGTTGGAAGAATTCGAAAATTCAATTATTTGTTTTAATTTTTAATAGATTTTACTTTTCATTTTACTAGTGATTTTTTTTAATTTCCTAGATAAACTTAATGTTGTGAGAAAAACCTACATGGCATGCATTCATTATTTGCAAACTGAACTAAAAGCCATGTTAGTCCTAAGGCTAAAAAACTGAATGAAAATACAAAAAAGCTGTACAAAAGGGACAAAATTTTGATTCTAAACGAAAGATTTTGAGTTTCCAGAACAGTATTATCAGCCTTGAAGGCATACATAACGCGAGGAGTTAAGAAAGTAAGTTTTTATGCTCCATAGACTTAACATGAAAAACTTAGCGGTTTTCCGCCACCTTTGACGTCACAGTGACGTAGTTGTCAGGCTTTGTATATAGAGGGTTTTGATAAAACTCGTCTGTTTCTCTAGTAAACGGCCAGAAAAAGAAAAAAATTAAAACTTTGAATCCTAATAATTCCAAAACCAATTAATATTTTTTGAAAAACAAAACGCCAAACTTTTTATAAGAAATATTTGTATGTGTCTTTAAAATATCATTGTTTCTTAGTTAAAACTTTGTGAAGAATAGCAGAATGAAGCTAAGCATACAATAACATGGAGAAACCAGTGGGTCCAAGCGCTGTGACGTCACACAGCAGCCATAACGAAATTACTGTTTTTCCCGCCAATACAGGCAACGAAATTCGTCATTTTTCATGGATTTTCATCCTCTATCATAATAAAATTAAAACAAAAAACGTACAAATCCCTCATTCCGAAAATGAGAATTTGAAAGTAGTATAAAAATATATTTTGCTGGACCTTAAAAATGTTTCAAATTATTTGGACCCCGAGTAAAAATACGTGCCGACCCCTGGTGTAAGCGATTGGCCAATATAAATGCGGTTTAGCTCTTCCCTCATACTATAGTAATAACCAATCACAATAGAATGAGACATACCCGAAAAGTGGTAAGAAATTCTTAATATAAACGTGTTGTTTACACTGAACTTCTAGTGAAGGCTACAAACCTTTTGAAGAGAGCTGTAAGCAATTTGGTTCAAATAGTGCAATTAATATTTTTCGCAATTTTGGTATAATTTTCGTCATTATAATAACTTATTCACAATTTCCTTAGCTATGTTGAAAGTAAATCCCCATATCAAAGGTTAACTAACGACGTATAGCTTACAGGAAAGGTTGCTGGCTGGCAGATGGTACTACCTAGATAGAGCTTGCTGAAAATTCCTCCCATATGTAAGGCCCATAGGGATTAAAGATTTTAAATTCTTAATTCTTTTGTATTTCGTCCTTTAATATTACGTTTAACCCACAAAAATACATCACATACTTTAAAACACTTTCATAAAAATATTTTCAAGCAGTGAGTAAAAGTATTAGAAAATTTAACGCGGCTAGAATTTACATGATAATACTCAAGGCTCTCAAATGATTACTTTAATATTTAGTAGACTTTATCAACAGTTTTATTTTTTGATAATGTTGAGGTAAATGTACCAGTTAGTGTTAAAAACTGAAATATTTTGTATTTAAATTTTAAAAGTTGTATGTTAGAAAATAAAATTTTGGCCATCAAATCCAGAAAAATGCAGTTCAAGAGGTTCTCCAACAAGCACTACCTGCGTATCTGCTTAGCTTGTCTTTATTTGGAAGGTGGTTACTGTAAACCTAAAACGTGCTTTCCACAATACAAAGTTTCAAAATACGCCATCCGAAGAAAGACAAGCTTGGGAATTTTTTAAATTATGCATTTTTTCAGTGCTGAGTTTGATGTGAAAGATTTTTTTTTCTAACAAATTATTCAAACACTCGCACTCTCACAGCTGTTTCAAACATAAAGATACACGAATGGTATATGGAATAAACAATGAAAAAATTAAAGAACGTCCTCAACCAATCTACTATGTATCTTTGGTTGACTTGTTGCAGCACACTGAAATGACACATATGCTTTGAACGAGTATTTAAGTTGCAGCAGATAAATACCCCATGCTGAAAATCACATACTTGCTGTGCATATCAATATGAAATTTCATCATTAAAAGTATTTAAATAAGTATCCTCTGCATTATTGGCTGTTTTTCCCCGTTTCTGTAAAACACACTGTGGCTAACAAGACAAACAATTTTTTTTTCAAATATCTGGCTAAATTTCTGCTTTGTTTTGAATCTATGTGTTAATGTTTTCTTTGTTGATACATTTCTACTAAAAATATGGAAAGCATATTCAGACGCAAGAATCCGGTTGGGTCATATTGTGCCAAATATATTGTAAATATGAATGAATGTTTTACAGTTAAGAAAACTTGTCTAATAAGGGGTTCTTCACAAATAACGTCAAGCATTTCAGTTCCTTTACCATACCCTCCTACATTTATGCCAAAAGTGTCACATTTGAAAAGACCTTACTCCCCAGTTATGTCACCATTTCATAATTTTTTCAAATCTTGTTAACTTTAGTTACTTTAAAATTAGTTTTAGTCAGTGTATCTTTTAATACAATTACATCAATACTAGCAGAGGAAAAAATACCTCTTCTTGTTAGAAGAGGTATTTCAATAGGTGCGATAAAACAGTTTAAAAAATTGTAATTCCACAAAATTTGAGTTTCGCCTATCTCTTGCTTAGGTTGTGTCATACAGGACCCCTCATCTCTCCTAAACGTGTAAGGAGTCATATATGAACAGTACATATAGCCAGCTAAATATACATGAAATGAATTCTAAAAAAATAAAGATAAATTAACTGAAAAAATAATTCTGATAATTAAATTAATGAGGTCCGGTGGCGTAGAGGTCGCGCATCATGCTTTCATGCCACAGGTCCGGGGTTCGATTCCCGGGCTGGGCTATGTAGACTCAACTTTTCATCCCTGCAGTGGGTCGACAAACTGAGGACCAAGTGTGCTCGGGAACTAAACATTGGGTGTCTCGCGTTAGGCTGACCGTAGGCCATGGCATGGCCCACTCCACGAAGGCTGTAGCACCAATGAGTTTAGTTTTTCCTTATTACGTGAACGGCATAGTCACGGCAGTCCTATGAGATATTTGAACAAAAAACAGAGAGCTTTTATTTTGTCTAGGATTTTATGATATTTCGCAGGATTACCATGACGTAGCAGATGAAGACAAATGGAAACGCTGCCTTGTGATATAACATTGTGGTTGCTATTTCATTTACAACTTCTAAACTCAATGGCAAGTTGAAAATTTAATGGAAACATATACCTTGCACATGGATCCATGAAGCTCTTTTTACACATTTCTTACACATACACTTTTAATGGAACACAAGAATGTCTACACAATCCAGAGTATATACAAGTTGAGAGTTTCTGGCCACGAAGCTCTTTCAAGCTTGCACTGAGCAGTGTCATCAATTAAAAAAAAATTCTCTTTGAAGTTCCACGCGAGTTCAGTTCATGAAGTAATCGTATTTTACACTTGGGGAGGTCACGTGATCGTTTGTCAAACTCTGTAAATCTTAATCTTGACCAAACACTGGAAGCCCTTGTTGAGATCGTTTGTATTGGCTGACCAATCACAGCGAGGCCTGCTCGTACACTTTGGGGGGCTGGAACTGTATCTCTGCGTACTCTGTGCGCTCGTCTCTCCTAGGGGGAGAGTGGCGGGTGGGGGGTCTTGCCTCCCCCCCGTTCGGGAGGTCCAGGCTGGCGTACACCAGCGCCCCTTCGTTCCGGTTGGCGTTCTTGTCAGGAGGCTGCAACAAATGAAAAAAAAAATATGAATGAAATATCCAGCAGCAAGTCTATTAATTTCTACTGATAATCAAAAATAGCATATAAATAAGTTTTTAGAATACTTTTATCAGTCTTTGAATGATATTGAATTTAGAAAGTGCTTTTTTAAAACGTGAAAAACTTTGTTTCATCGTAAAATATGGCGTCAATTGGTCGTGATTGGTCGTCGCATAAGAAGTTGTTTGACAGTACTTGGTTTGTAACTGCGACCATATCCGTAATTTAAAAAAATGGAAATATTTTAAAATTGAGATTAAAAAAAATCCAACAGCTTTATGCACATAAAAATCCGGGCCTTTTTTTACACCAGAAATGTGTCATTCAGATCAGTAACTAAAAAGTTTTACCAAAAACTTTTTTTAGAATAGAGAGATTCTTGATAAATCAGGGTTTTTACTTTCGTTTAAGATGTTTATGGATTTCTCAGAAGTTTACAATATGTGGGTATTTTCATTTTTATAAAAAAGATTGGGATAAGGCGCATTGAGTTGCTTCTTATATCTTAAAATTTTCTCTCAAAAATATACTATTTTAATGCATTTTTTTTGAGGAACTGATAGTGGAAGCAAAAAAAAAACCCCTCAGACAACTAGCACCATGACTTCCTTATAGTATAAAAATATAGCTTTGTAAAGAGATTTCTTATTCAGTTTTCTCGGACAAATTAGAAGGTTTTCACAGATTTAAGAGCATCTACTAAAATTCAAAATGTTATTTCATTTATACGATAATATTCACAAGATTAAGACTTTAATTAGATAGATATTTTGGCCAGCGGCAAGTTTTGGAAAAATTTGTCTCGCATCCGAGTGAAAGTTGTGAAGGCCCGCTTTAGGAAACCGTACTGTTAAAATCCATCGAAATAAAAGCCCAAAAGCAGGTTAAATGTATGGAGGAAAGAACACGTTACTGTTACGGCAACTAAATTTTCGTGTTTACATAGTACAAAAAAAAAATATGTCATGAGCCATCTCTGCCTCTCAGATGAAATTAAAATCAAATCCTGCCATTCCCTTCCCGAGGATATCTGTCAGCGGCAGAAGTCTCATTAACCTTCGTTTATATTCACCTGTCGGGAAAACTTTCTCTCCGACGCTTCTTCTGCCAATTACTTGTCACCATCTTCGTTGAAGATTGGGGGGGGGGGGATCGGGACCTCGTGTCTCGAGATGATCCGCGAAACCCAAGATACACGCTATCACAAACCTTGCTACAATTTCTTTTATATTCTGAGATTCATCAATTGGCATTTCTCAAAGTTTCTCCGGGTCTTTGATTAGGTCTACTATTTGACATATTCCCTGACATGAGATCTATCCACTACCATCCAACATGGGAAAATCAAATTTTTTTCATCAATAAATATTTTTGCTATCAAACTTTTCTCAAGTAAAAAGAACAATAAACATTATTAATTTTTGTGTTCCATCAGCACCTTTTAAATATTTTATAGAATCTAGGGAACTTTTGAGATTACACTAAGCAATTACTTTTTACAAAGTTCCTCTAAAGCCTTTTCCTATTGATTTCGACGTGCCCAACACGAATATCCCCATGAAAATTCTGTTTTTTTTTTTTTTTGCGTTAAAAATACAGAGGGGTCATGATATACTGCACTTAATATGCTGAAATATCGCCATTTTTAAAACATTGCTCAGAATAAAGTAATAATTTAGACGTCTCATGTCAGGAGGGGGTTACATTGGGAATTTTCAAATTTTTATTTTCACTTTAACCGTAACTGATAAAGTTTAACTGCCCCACCCCATACAATTCTCGTCCCCATCCCTCGAAACGTCTTAAACCAAAATTTCATTCAATTCCGATGAACAGTTTGGCTTCTAGAGGCCTTTAAATCGGGTTACTTATTTTATGGTCACCCTGTCTCTATTCCCCCTTTAAATTGTACTACGAGTTTTTTAGAATATTATTTAACAATCAAATGCAAACTTCTCTCAAACTCACCCTTCCAGTGATGATACCGGCAAAAAAAGCGAATAGAAATACTGAAAAAACTCGTCGAAGGAATTTAATTATTCACAGCATCCCTCTGAAAGGACCGTTCCGCACAATAAACCCATCGAACCTTCGGAACAAAGGCCGTAATAGCCGGGCTTAAATATTTAATGAAATTTCCATTAAGTGAGAACGGACCTAATTGAATCGTCTCTTTCGACTGTAACGCGTCATTCGTTTGCACCTTAACTTCGTTACCGCCCCCCCAACTGTCACTTTTGTAATGGAGATCACTTTTTGTCCCCAGGGCGCGTCATCGAGCTGTGTGCTCTGCAAATCATCGATGATTGGAACGATTTTTCACCCAGAATTAAACAAATTGTTTAAGGAAAGAAGCCGGAGGATTATACGTTTTACCACCGTAAATTATGATTTCAATACGGTAATTGAAATTTTATGCTATATTTAAACTTCTTAATGGTCAAAGTTTTTGATTAAAATAGAATTCATTATACCCCTGTTCAAACACTGGATATATTAAAATAATGAAAGCTTCCACGACTTGAACAGTTACTATTTATTAATCCATTTTCCGGAATTCTTGGTCGATGCTTTAGGACTTTATATCCATACGTGGCCAGAGTGCCAAAAACATCAATTAGCTACTTATAAAATCTAAGTAATTAATTGATGTTTTGCCCCTGAGGATGCCCTCTGAAGCAGAGGGCGAAACGTATGGATCCAAACCCACGACCAACAATCCCGGGAAATGGATTATGTGGCCATTCACTAATTACGTAAGGAAGATTTTGGCAATTTTTGACCCTCCCTACCCCCATGCAAGGGTACGTAAGATTTTTCAAACCCCTCCCCCTATTCTTACGTAAGATTCCATTTCGTTTTTCAGTTTTATTTTTTATCTTAACTTAATGCTACTTCAATAAAAAAGTACACCTACCTTTTTTGTTTTAAAAAAAATTAAAGCTTCGATAATATACTGAGATTGTCAGCATTTTTAAGTCTTTCTGGGGTTATTCAATAGTAATTTGATTAGAATAATTGAAATTTGTTCACATTAGCTTGGAAAATCTTACGTAAGAATGGGTTTGACCCCCCCACCCCCCCAATTAAGGGTATGTAGAGATTTTTCCAACCCCCCCTCCCCCTCGGGACCCTTACGTAATTAATCAATGGCCCCTAATAAATAGTAACTTCGTATATTAATGATATAATGATACTCTTTTATTTTTTAATATTTTATGAAAAAGTTTCTGCTCATAAAAAAAGACCAATTGTTCAAATTCTCAAAAAAAAAAAAAAAAAAAAAAAAAAAGAACAGTGGCGGCTCGTACATAGGGGCTGCGAAACTACAGCATCCCCAACCCTTATTTCCCAAATTCCAATTATATTTTCTTAGAAATTTAAAAAACAATTATCCTTTACTTTTTTATTCTCATTAAATTTATTGTAAAAAATGCTAGTAGGCATTCTCTCCGATTGAGGAGCAATCCTTACATCGTGATGAACTCATCTTATATGGATGGTATGTGTAAGGTAAGAGCAAAATATTTTAATTTCAAAAGAATATTAAGTAAAAGGTAAGTTCTGTTCTTTTAGCTGATCTTTTTTACTAGCTTAATTTTATTTTCAAATGAATTAATGAAACGAATTTTATTTTCAACGGTTAAGTAAAAAGAGTGATTTGCTCGCCTACAAACTTTTATTAACTTGTTTAATTTTAATTTCAAATTGTAAGAAACAGAGTAAGCAAAAAAAGTGTGATTTTGTTCTGCGATCTTGTGAATGATGAAGTCATAAGAGACGATGATGCTTGGTGATATGGCACCTGTAGGCGTCATTTTGTATAATTTTCTGTTAACTCTATTCACTGTTTCCTAGTTTTATTTAGAATTTTATCGCTTAAAATATGTTGCCAACTTGGTAGACATCAGCGCGCAGGAACAGCACCCCCTATAAATTTAGCTACGAGCCGCCACTGAAAACGAATCTTATGGATTACTCCAAAATGCTTTTTTTAAGTTGAATGGGTGAGGTGTTACTAACGACTAAACATCTTTATCAACATCTGAAAACCCTGCACTGAAGCGAACGAAAAAAGGTCATAACTAGACAAACATTGATAACTAATTCATTAATAAGGCGTGCTTATATTCAGCTGATGAATGGGATGGCTTTTGTAAGTACAACTCACACTGAAAGGTCCACTGATCTGTGATAATTGTGTGTAATGAGCCCCTTTAAATTTGCTCACCTTGACGTTTTCGTAGAGCGGTCTGCTGTCTTTCTTGTTGGGCGCCGTGTAGAGTGCGTCTGGGGGGATGCCCCCCGAACGCCCGTTCTGGATCAGTTCCGCCGACCGACCGCTCTCTGCGTCGCTGCCAAAGAAAAACATTATCATTGAAGTATTTCTAAAAACTAAAACATTACAAAATTTCATACAGTAAAGTTCTTTGGTATGTTAAGAATATTTAAGGAATCGCGCATTTTAGAAGTGTCTATTCGTTTTCTTTTTACTTTAAAAATAGTTCATTCCGTTCTGAAATACCCTGTAATAAGAAGGGTGAAAATGTGGGACATGTTAAACAGGTATTTAGTCCAAATTATTAAAAATTCATTTACTTACTATCGTATTATCTAAAAACTAAAATCCAATTTAAGTTTTCAAAATTATTTTAAAATTATACAGTATAATTATTGTTATCTTAAACTTTCTGTCGATTTTAAGGATAAAAAGAAAGGGTTGGTCGTTAAAGTCATATAGAATGTCAGTAATTTGGATATTTAATTTTAATGTGACCTATTACCCTATGAGTACTGTGACCAGACGTCCCGGTTTTTGTCTCACTGTCCCGTTGGCCGAATGTTCCGCCTACATATCCTGGTTTTCTGATCTCACAAAACAACGAGAAAAATATAGCCCTGATGGGACCCTAAATTTTTAAAACTCTTTTGTGGTTCAGTAATTATTTGTTAACCTTTTTTCTTTTTGAATGAACTTTAAAACTTAATTAACTTTTGTGTTTTTCTTGAAATGAATCCGTTTAGTGTGTGAGAAAAATAAATGTTTGTTTAATTTTTACTCTTGTCTGTCCATGCTTTGTATGGGATCCTCGGTCATTCAGGAACTCTTGCCGGAATTTGATTTGATCTAAAAATTTTTTAATTACGACACAACAATTTCAACATAAAATATAATCACTTACCTCTCGCCGTTATCAGGTTTGAACCCCTTCCCTGAAAAAACAAAACAAAATTTAACACCTTTTACAAATCAACATCGAACTTCATCCTTTTCGTCAACAGAAATAGCAAATTCAAAGGCATCCTAAAATTTAATATGCTAGGAGTTATAGGTTGTTTACAACATACAGAGGGTATAAAATTACTTGATAAAAATACTTTGAATCTATTGAATGCCAAGTTTTGAAAATGTCTCAATGGAAAGATTGTTGAGAAATGCATCACATATTTATGAAAATTTCAAATGATAATTAACAGATGCATCCATTTACAAATGAATGTGCGACTTATACCATCTTTACAATCATCATTCGTCTGTGCAGTAGCAAATTAATACAGTTCCTCTACAATCTACAACTCACGTTTCTTGTTTTCCGATTAAAAGTTTCTCTTCTGATACAAATCAAATTAGATAAATTTATAATTACTTCGATGTTACTAGAAGCTTTGAAATCTATTTCAAAAGTCTTATACCGATATACTTATGCAATGAGATAGCTTGCACTATTCGAGCTATACGAAAGTTTTAGTTTTCGAGTCGTATTTAAAATGTATTGAGAAGTACAAAAAATACTAATTTGTTGGTGCCAAAACAATAATTTGGAAAACTGTAAGCGTTAATTAACTCCAAGAATAGTAAGCTTGGATATATTGACATTTTTAAAAGTAAAATAGAGATTTCAGTTTTTTTTAATTATACAGAGAATAAACAAATGTTATTGTACTTTAAATAGAATATAAAATAAAATAGATCCTCTCAAAATTAAATGTACTTATCTTTTTCAATTTGACAGTCATTTAAACTATGGAATCTAAAACAGTTTTGAAAAACCGTCTTTAACTCTATTTAAAAAGAGAAAAAAACTTAGAAACATCAGATGTATCTTTATTTGCCTCATAATAACTTATTTCGATTGCCTTTATTATTCCCTATAATTTTCGAATTCGCCCCCCATTTTTTTTACCTTTGGAGAGAAAAACCGTGAGCAGATATACGGGTCGATGTCAAGAACAACTGAACACAAAAATATAAGCAGGGTAAAACTCGTTTAAGCAAAGGCTTATTAAAGGGCTCATTAAAAAGCTTTCTATTCGACACAAAAACGCTCTTTTTCCCAAACAACGTCCCTTAATTGCATTCCGTCAGAGAAAATGACGATTTCGAGAAATATTGAGGACAAAAAAAAAAAAAAAAAACGCGACCCATTCGTAAACACAAATAATAAGCGAGGAAAAAAACCGGGCGCTTAAATCGTCGATCAATGGGACGTTTTTTCCGACACAGTCATCGCCATACACCATGGAGGGAATGAGAACTAGAGGCCACGTGGAGCGATAGTGCCAAATCTCCTTTTGCGACTCTAGTATCTAAGAGTTGTCCCTTTGACGTTCGAGATTTTCGCATTTTTTGAAAATAAAGTAAGAGAACAACTTCATTTCCTACCTTGATCAACAAGTCAATTATTTTCTTTAGTAAATACTGCTTTAACTATTGTAATTGATGGTATTTGTGACGGTTTTTTTTTATCTGTAAGATTAAATTTTTGATTCATATTTTTATAAAGATTACATAATTCTTCCAAATTCTCTTTGATAACCCAATAATAAAATTCTTATTGAAAAAAGTTTCAAAATTATATACCTAACATTAAGGAACAAAAAATACATGCTCTAAAAAACAGACTTAACAAAATGTTAAAAGTACAGTGAAATGCTCCCAAAACAAAGAATGGATATAATTACATCAGAAGGTTTTAAAGCCTTTCAACCGAAAAATTTAATCATGAATATTGGAAAGTAGCCCTTGAAAAGAGCTCCTTTCAATATCATAATGCTCAAAAATAATTGAAAATCTAAAAAAAAGTATACAGCGATAATTTTGTTCCTATAGTGATCGTTCGTCTTTTTTTTTTTTTTAAAAAAAGAGGTTTTCTTCCCGTTTTCGTGGGAGGGAGGGAGGGAATTTCAACCCCAAAGCCACCTTCATAAAAGACACTTTCCCATTTTATAGATTTTTCCTAGCCGCACAGGGATAGCGGTTCTTGCACCGTCTATCTGAATAGCTCCTCCATGCAAAAAAACCATCCGCAGATTCCGCATCTTCCGCGCATCAAGCGGCGAGAAAAACAAAGCAGTGCTGGGGGAAAAAAAAGAAGCGAGCCCCGATAAAAGTGCGATAAATCGATACTGCTGCAGAGGGTGACTTTTATAAAGTGCCATTCATCAATTAAATTTCCCCAATCTGCTATTAGCCGATGCACATGTAGAGGGATTACGCACAGAGAGCGGCTTGGTAGGAAAGCCTGCGTGCTCCCAATGGAAGTAGCAAAGCGAAGTTCGCAACAAATAAAATCCCATAGACGGGCGGATTTCAGAATCAATCTTTCTCTCTCCTAAATCTCTAAATTATAAATAAAAAATAATAGTGGCGATTCATTCAGTGAAAGAATAAGGAATAGTCTCGCCCTGCGACAGCATGTAGAAACAGATTTTGTTGATTATGAATATATTTTAATGCGTGGGTGGGGGTCGGGCAGTTTTCCTAAGTAATTACGAGGGGGGGGCTGCGGTTTGCTTGTATTTGCTAAAGGTGGGAGGGGGTCAAAAATTATCAAAACAGGCTTACGTAATATTTGAACGTCCTACAATGCATACTTAGAGACGAGCATGAATGGAAAAAAAATAAATATTTTCTTATTTTAAAATTCCTTAAATTTATAAATATTTCTTCTAATTACGTATGAAAAAAATCTTAAAAATGAATTTCTTTTAAGAAAAATAAACGAGATTTCAAAAACCATATATTTTGAATTATCTCAATCTATTCAAATGATGTAGTATATGTATTATTTATTTGGAATTGACTTATTACAGGAATGAATTTTCAAAATTGATCATACGACTATACTTGATCTAAAGTAAAAATATCTCTTTATTTTTAACTTTCAATCATCATCCAATGCAATCCTATTGGTCGATCGGTATATGGTAGCACTTCTCATGCTGAAATCGGAAATATGCTTATTACGTAATCTCTCCGAATGGCTCGCGTCGCAAATTACTTTTAAAATGGGACCTGGTGGGGAAATTCTCAAATGGAGAAATCTCTTGGCACTTTAACTGCCGGCAGTCTGAATGGCATGGATGTGAGGGTCAATGAGGGCAATGTTCTAAGCACTTTCTATACAAATAATTACTCTACGAGCAAATGCGATCTGGCCCCTCCAACCCCCTTTTCTCATAATAATGTCGTTTTATTCGCTAATGGGAAATCAGTAATGATTCCCGGGCACCATAAATTATTTCAGCGCTTCCTCCCGATCAAGTGTTTTTCATATTTTTTTCGTTACTTCTGCGACGCATGTGTTGACGGGCCTTTATCTCATCACAGTGCATCCATAACGGAGGTGCTGGTTTATTTCGAAAAGGTTTTCAGGACAATGTGTTAGCATGCCATCATAATTAAGCTCTATTTAGACAATAGCACAATAATAAACTTCTTTATGGAAGCCAGAATAGGTGGTTGAATTGATTGATTTTAAAGCATTGAGCATGTTTTCATACGGTTAAAAATGGCTTCCTTACAAACATACTAAACATTTACGAAAATTTCTTTTTTGGCATTTTGTTTTTAGGAATTGTTATTAGACATATTTAAGGGGGTCTGGGGGTACCCTCCAAAAAGATTTTGGAAATTTGACCCTGATTTGACAGGGTTTTAGGTGGGTTTGATTTTTCAGGAATAATTATCAATTTAAAAATAAAGTTAAATGGATATGAATAAATGAAACTCAGACTTTAAAACAATATTAATAATAATACTTTTATAATCTCATTTTAAGATACAGTAGAGCCCCGATTATCCTCGGAATTGCGTGGAAAGGGTTAAGCGGATAGCGAAAATCGCGGATAACCCGAAAATAGGCTAAAAATGAGGTGAAAACACGAAAAAAAAATATTTAAGCATAAAAACTATGCTTTATTGTACAAAAATCATGATATGTAAAACTTTTAAAATATGTACAGTACAGCAGAAACCTTTGCTCTACATCTAAATCACTAAAATACAACTAAATCTACATCTAAATCACTAAAAATACATCTAAATCACTAAAATTGTTTTTCGTGGCACTCGCGGATAAATCCGCACCGCGGTTCATCCCCTCGCGGATAATCGGGGCTCTACTGTATAACGTGTTTAAAGATAAAAATAAATTAGATTATATAAAAAACTAGTTTTATCCTCAAAAATTATTGTTATCTTTTCTTAATTAACATTTTTACGTACTTGGAATAGGAATAAATTTATTTTCATATATTTTATTGGCTTTTTTATGTAAAGGTATGGAAAAAAAGTTAAATTTTTAATCACCCAATTCTGAGAACTCGTTAACCAAATGTCGACTGTAATAAACGTATTTTATCGTTATCGAAAACACAATAATAAGTATATAAAAAAGTAAGATAAAACATTACATAATACCTATTACGATATCAATACATCTAATTATATTGGCTACTGAAGTAGTAACTGAGAATACTGATTACCACTATTGATAAAGTTCACCAAGTATATTTTTTGGATGATAATTATCGAATTAACAATTTAAGGAAAAATCATAAGGTATTAAAGTCCTCAAAACAAAGTTTCTCATTCCTTTCCAATGTTCATTCTAATTAATAATAAATTTTCTATTTCAATAGTGAGATTGACATTCTCTAGTTAAAAAGTTATTTTTACGGGTGTTAATTAAAATCTGCCACTGCTTGTGAATAATGACTGGAATGATGTTTAAAACAACCGGATTTAAATGTATTACTAGAGGATTAACAAATCAAATTAGTAAGTAGAATAATTTCAATATATTTTTAGTGTGTTTTTGGTTTAAATATTTTATACGGTAAAATAAGTAGTACAAGTTTACTCCGAGTTTCTAAGAACGTTCTCATTTCTTAAGGGGACGTCCATAAATTACGTGAGGTTCTTTTTTCCAAATTTTGGACCCCTCCCTCCCCCTTGGTGAGATTTTGCTGGACCCCCCTCCCCCCACGTGAGATTTTCTCAACAACTAGTTTCGTTTTATCGGCATGAAAATTACCATCCAGATTGCAAAATTTTGATACAAGAACACGTTGAAATCAAAAACATGATTCTAACTTGTAATTATCACGACTCACTGGCTAATGATTTGCTATTTTGACTAATCTGAGCATTTTTTCTAAACTTGTGCGAAAAAATATTAAAGAAAAAACGTATATTTTCTAAACTAAACCCGTAATTTAAGACACCCTGTTTGCCACCCCTGTTTATACATTTATATTTATACTGTTCCTATATTATCTTTATGTATTGTTCACTTCAGTTTATAACTTCTTCACGTTTTAGTTTTTGTAATTATTCTATGCATGTTTTGTTCACCTACATGGATCGTTGTGATCCCAGGTGATATGGATATTTTTCTTTGTTCTGTTTGTTTACTGATTGTAAATAAATTGTAAATTATTCAGAAATTCAGAAATTAAACTAAAAGTTGACGTGAGATTTTGATTGACTCCCCCCTCCCCCCTGGTGAGATGTTCCTGGACCCCCCTCCCTCCCCCCTTTTGACCTCACGTAATTTATGGATGTCCCCTAACATCCATTGCTATCCATAAGTTACGCTATCCATAGTTACATTGCTATCCAGATTACGATCTCTTTGAAACTCAGCAAAATTTCCTATTTACCCATGAATTATTACAAAAGTTCACTCAAACCATAAACGAAATGCGCATAGTCCGTCATATGCAAAACTCCCAAACAAAGACAACCACACAATACAGAGAATAAGTTGATTAAGGATCCAAATCTACCAACTCCCTTCGAATTCAAACAGAAGTATATTTCATCCCCTAACCGCCAATTATGCAGAAATCAAACAAATATTTCAAGCTCCGTTTCCCCCAGTAAGGCGCAATTTCCCCCATTTGCAATTCCTTATACAGCGACATTCGGTCCTTGTAGTTGTTATACATAGAGAGGGCTTTGAACACCTGCTCCCATTACAAGGAATGTTCCCATCTTCTCAGATGATGAAAAATGCTTCGTTCGAGGTTTTTATACGAGGTTTTAGCTCGCATATCCAAACCAATTCAGGAAACCAGCTGACCCTCGATGACTCTACCAAACTCAATTTTTCTACCATTACTAAAATTATTTTCTTCCGTAACAAGCACTGGTTTGACGTTTAACCCTTTCAATCAAACACCGCCCGTTTATCCTAGAGTAGACCATTGAATCGTATGGGAAATTTCGGGCGGCTAGGAATGAAAGATTTAAAATAATTAAAAATGGCTCAAATTAAACTATGAGTGCTTCCAATATTACATGTAAATGTGATGAAGTTTTGACAAACATTTCCTCATAACATCCGAAAAATAGTTGGAAGTGATTTCCTTCCAAAACCGTGGCTTTCTAAAATCATACAAAAAAAAAACTTAAGAATTTCAGGTACTTATCGATTAGCTACCGGAAGATCTTGCTAACCTCTATATATTGGCGATGTTTTTATAAAATACAAAAAAAACTAACAATGTAATGTGAAATATTTTGATTATATTTTAATTTGATTTATTTTCAGGGAATTCGTAGTCGCTCATGGAGGAAATAGTCCGTCCTTTTTTCTATACCGCAATGATACTCTGAAATCCATCGGTCCATGGAACTTCCCATTTTACGGATTTCGTTTTGCCATCCACCATGTTGGTTATCCTACCAGAGCGCCCTCTATTTATATTGACACGATGCTGCGAAACAAGATTAGCGAAGAATCCACAACGAATCAAAATATTAATTTCCAAACGTGAATAATTCATGTGATCGCAGATGCACTCGACCCCCGTGTTCCGCCCTTTTAAAACTCTCGATATTAATTTAGAGAGATATCAATCGATGGCGACGCACCGACTTTTGGCTAATCGGATGAAGGTGGTTAAGTCGATGGGATAGCATTTATGACCACCGTCATACGATTAGAGAATCTCAGAGGACAGCAAACGATGAGAATGGATGGAGTGTTCTCTGCTACTATTCCCAATGAGAATAAACTGATAACAGACTAATACAACACAGAGGTAAATGCGAAACAATAAATTACTGTTATAGAGCATTTTCAATCACATGACTTGGACCTAACAACGGCCTTAGCAACAGAAGATGTTACAGTTTTTTGCCCTACAGAGGTTAACAGTTACAGAAAATGAACTAACCGTGGAATTCTTCTATTGGAGCATTTGCAATCACGTGATCCAATACCTAAAATTTATTAAGTAAAAAAAACTTTTTAAAAACCACGTTTTTAAAATGCACTAAAAAGTATAAAATAATTCGCTTCTAACTCCTTGTAAAACGAAAAACGTGGGGCTCATGCATTAGATACTTAATTTAACAGCTATTCTCTCCGTACTCTTTATGCTACTTATTTTTTTATTTATTGTGGATATATTAGTAAATAGAGTGGCCAATAGAGTACTAGCTGTAAATATTATTGCATGAGCCCCACGTTTTTCGTTTTACAAGGAGTTAGAAGCGAATTATGTTATACTTTTTAGTGCATTTTAAAAACGTAGTTTTTAAAAAGTTTTTTTGTACTTAATAAATTATTTTCTGCTTTTCAGTTCTGTGTTCAAAATTTCAAGTCTCCATCTCATCGGGAAGTTAGTTCAAAATCGATTTCTAAATCAGCCCCCCCCTGGGGGTTCAGGGGAAGCAAATTTAACCGAAACGACGAGATAATATCGCAATGTCATCCAGATCCGAACTGTGTTCAAAATTTTAAGTTTCTACTCATCGGGAAAATCGATTTCTAAATAAGCCCCCCCTGGGAGTTCAGGGGAAGCAAGTTTAACCGAAACAACGGCATAATATCGCATTGTCATCCAGATATGAACTGTGTTCCAAATTTCAAGTCTCTACCTCATCGGGAAAATCGATTTCTAAATAAGCCCCCCTGGGGGGTTCAGGGGAAGCAAATTTAACCGAAACAACGGCATAATATCGCATTGTCATCCAGATATGAACTGTGTTCCAAATTTCAAGTCTCTACCTCATCGGGAAAATCGATTTCTAAATAAGCCCCCCCTGGGGGTTCAGGGGAAGCAAAGGTAACCAAAACAACGAGATAATATCGCATTGTCATCCAGATATGAACTGTGTTCAAAATTTCAAGTCTCTACCTCATCGGGAAAATCGATTTCTAAATAAGCCCCCCCTGGGGGTTCAGGGGAAGCAAAGGTAACCAAAACAACGAGATAATATCGCATTGTCATCCAGATATGAACTGTGTTCCAAATTTCAAGTCTCTACCTCATCGGGAAAATCGATTTCTAAATAAGCCCCCCCTGGGGGTTCAGGGGAAGCAAAGGTAACCAAAACAACGAGATAATATCGCATTGTCATCCAGATATGAACTGTGTTCCAAATTTCAAGTCTCTACCTCATCGGGAAAATCGATTTCTAAATAAGCCCCCCCTGGGGGTTCAGGGGAAGCAAAGGTAACCAAAACAACGAGATAATATCGCATTGTCATCCAGATATGAACTGTGTTCCAAATTTCAAGTCTCTACCTCATCGGGAAAATCGATTTCTAAATAAGCCCCCCTGGGGGTTCAGGGGAAGAAAATTTAACCGAAACAACGGCATAATATCGCATTGTCATCCACATATGAACTGTGTTCCAAATTTCAAGTCTCTACCTCATCGGGAAAATCGATTTCTAAATAAGCCCCCCTGGGGGGTTCAGGGGAAGCAAATTTAACCGAAACAACGGCATAATATCGCATTGTCATCCAGATATGAACTGTGTTCCAAATTTCAAGTCTCTACCTCATCGGGAAAATCGATTTCTAAATAAGCCCCCCCTGGGGGTTCAGGGGAAGCAAAGGTAACCGAAACAACGAGATAATATCGCATTGTCATCCAGATCTGAACTGTGTTCAAAATTTCAAGTCTCTACCTCTTCGGGAAGTTAGTTAAAAATCGATTTCTAAATTCCACCCGAACAGAGACAGACAGACAGACAACAAAGCGACCTAATAAAAACGTGGTAATAAAACCGCCTTAGCAGCAGATAAACAATGGCCTTAGCAACAGTTAAAAGCCCTACAGAAAGTACACAGTTAAAAGCAAATAACGGGTTGTGACGTTACCTGAAAACACTCTATACTACGATTATTTATGGAGATTTAAGGCTTTTCTTTCAGTTTTAGTCACCTAACTAGCTGATATGCCCGGCCTTGCACGGGTGTAGTGTATCAATTTATTTTTTTTAAAGTTTTCTCAAGTTACATGTCTAATTTTTCTGTAACCTCAATTACCAATCATCCCGGTGTTCCTGGTAGTTTTTCATATCCCGGTGTTCCCGGTAATTTTTCATATTCCGATGTTCCCGGTAATTTTTCATGTTCCGGTATTCCCGGTAATTTTTAATACCCCGGCGTTCCCGGTGTCTTTTTTCATGTTGGTGTTCCCGGCGCCTTTTTCTTCCCGGTTCCAACTGTTTATATTTACCCAAACCCATCCAGTTCCTATGTTGCACATTTATAGTTTCTCCTAGTAAAATATTTAATTTTAAGGTTTTCATTTCATTAACAATAGTGAGTCAAGCAGATCTACTCTAGTAGAAAAATAAGCATTAACAATAGTGAGTCAAGCAGATCTACTCTAGTAGAGAAATTAGCATTTTTAGTCATAAAAATGTTAATTACAGGTTAATATTCGATTTTCGAACTTGGAAAACTTTGTATTTATAATCCAAGTCTCTAGATACGTATATATACCGAGTTTTGTCCACGCCTGCGACGTAGTTTGAGAGGAGATGTAATTTTGAGGTTTTAATCTCATTTATCACAATAGTGAGTCAAGCGGATCTACTCTGGTAGAGAAATGGAGAAATAAGCGTTTTTGACCATAAAATCGTTAATTACTCGTAAATATTCGATTTTCGAACTTGGAAAAGTTTGTGTTGATAATCCTCGCCTCAGAATACGTCTATATATCGAGTTTTGTGTACGCCTGCGGCGTATTTTGGGAGGAGATGTAATACATACCCACTTACCCACAAACGGTTTTAGTTATATACTAGCTGATATGCCCGGCCTTGCACGGGTGGAGTGTACTAATTTTTTTTTAAGTTCTTTCAAGATAAAAATCTAATTTTCTGTATCAAACATTACCAATCATCCCGGTGTTCCCGGTAATTTTTCCTATCTCGATGTTACCGGTAATTTTTATATTCCAGTGTTCCCGATAACTTTTAATCCCGGTGTTCCCGGTAGCTTTTCATCCCGGTAATTTTTCATCCTGTTGGTCCCGGTAACTTAATCATCTAAGTTTTTTTGGTGCCTTTTTCATCCGGGTGTTCCCGACGTCTTTTTTCTTCCCGCAACAAAATAAATAAAAAATGATAAATCACATTAAAAAGTAATTGTTCATTTGGTAACTAACCTCTTTAAAAACTACTATCTAATAAAATCTAGTAAATGTATAAGTCTAGTGAGCCGTGTATTATTTTCAACTCTGTTTTCCCATGAAGACTATTTTCAATTTGCTTTTCCTTAAATATATTTATTTTAAACAAAAATTCTAAAAATAAAGGAAAATAATGTTTGGAAATTAATTATTTTAATTTATTTGGGTGTTTTTATAACTGATAAAAGTTTTAAAAAGACAATTATCGAGTTTTTCCTATTAAAGTATTTAATTTTTGAGGTTTTCATCTTATTAACAATAGTGAGTCAAGCAGGTCTACTCTAGTAGAGAAATGGAGAAATAAGCGTTTTTGGCCATAAAATCGTTAATTACTCGTAAATATTCGATTTTCGAACTTGGAAAAGTTGATGGTCGTCGTTCCCGCCTCGAGATACGTCTATATACCGAGTTTTGTGCACGCCTGCGGCGTGGTTTGGGAGGAGATGTTACACATACATACACAGCCACAAACGGTTTTATATATATAGAGATAGATAGATTATTGAAGTTTCGGGCTTGAAATTTGGTATCCAGGGAAAATAAGTAGAAGAGGAAGGAAAAAAACTCAGACCTAGTAGTTTGTTCTTAACAATGACAATTGAAAAGTTAAGTACTAGAAAATAGGCTGAGTAATAGTTAAGTAAAAAGGGTATAAAAAAATGAAAATTCCAGCTTAAAAAAAGCAACAAAACGCCAGGAGAAAAGCCACGCATTGGGTAAGATTGAAACAGTCTTTAGAAAAAAGGTATTTGGAAAGCGTGTATTAGTACTTAATACATATAAATAAAAAAATGAAAACATGAGGAAATCATGATTTTCCTGATAAACAGAAGATAACAAAGCTGAAAATAATAATGGCGACCTCTTGAACTAGCCGAAAACACATTTGTTGGTATGATCCATAGAGTTACACTCGCTTCTGCTTGGACTGTTGCCATCTGGGTAAAAAATTATGGAGTTCTAAACTACTCCCCTTTTAAGATCATGCTAGAGAATTCTCTTTTATGCATTTACTCATAAAGCCTACCTAGAGTGATGAATCTTCAATTTAAATTATACATTAAGAGCTCTCATTTCTTAAAATGTTTTGTAATCTTCCAGATTTAAATCATTTGAAGAGAAATAACACCAATGGGCAACCCTAAAACTCCTTTCCAAAATTAAACGTTCCTCTACTCCTCCCCTTCTAGCTTCTTCTCTTCCGCCGAAAAGGAGGGGCAGTTTTTTTTTTATAATCCTCTTCTTTCGTTTAGTTAATGAGGAACGGGGATAAGGAGCAAAAATAAAGATTGTTCCACAGAAGATGTCTTAGTTAGTTACAGCTTTGAACACCTCTTCTCATAATAACAACCGTGGTCCTTTCCACTCGGTCGTCCACGGTGAAAGTACTTCGTTTGAGATTTTCATACCTGCCTTCCATACATCAGAAGTCTGTGTTTTTGTCTTATTTAACTTGACTATTCTGTAACTTCTAAGGGGAAAATAAATGCAAAATCTATGTAGGACAATCTTCTAAAAACAAAATATTTTATTCCTTCGTTCGTCCTTTCGTCGTTATTTGATGAGCCCAATAAAATAGAGATAAATTTAAAATGTCCAAGTCCAGTTGTTCCACGAAAACAAGCAACTCGGCAAGGAGATTTTACTAGTTTTGTTGAGCAAAACAGCATATTAAATACACAAAACGTGTGAAAAGTTGCAGTATAATACTATAATTCTACACTAAACAGTTTTAAAAAACAACAAGATGCTCGGGAAGGATTTACCGTAAATACGCTTTCTTTTTCTTTTGTTTTTAAAAAAAGATTTTGAGGTGAGATTTTCTTTTTCTTAATGAGAAACTGTAATAACAAAAGTATTCTGAACTCAACAAAAAAAAGAGGTGGGAAGAAGAGGTTTTTTAAGGAATATGTCTTGCCCTTATAAGAAAAATGTCATATTATGTGTTTGCGGGTTTGATAGCTTATAAGGGTCAGCCTGATTATTTATTTGAGAAATTTTTTATTGATATGTGTGTGAAAGAATAAGGAAAACCATTTGAGAAAGACCTTATTGTTGTTAGTTTCATTCAACATTCATAGTTGCATAATCAGCAATATACCCAAGTACACGAATGACGTCATTCATGACGTCAAAATCAGGTCATATTTTTTCATATGACGTCAATTGGGAAAAAATCACGTCAACTATGACGTCTTTTTTGAGTCACAAAAAATGACGTCAATTTAACACGACATTTAGACGTCATTTTTACGTCACCTAGAATGACCAAATTTTGATGAATAGTGATAATTTGGTCATTTTTACGTCACTTGGAATGACGTGAATTGTATGACGTCATAAATGTGGTCATTATTGCGTCACTCTCAGTGACGTAATTTTTAACACGTCATGAATTTGGTCATTTTTGCGTCATTTAAAATGACGCGATATTTAATACGTCATAAATTTGGTCATTTTCACGTCATTTTAAATGACGTGATTTTCAAACACGCCTTAAATATGGTAATTTTTTTGTCACTTAAATGACGTGATTTTTAAGACGTCCTAATTTGGTCATTTTCACGTCACTTTAAATTATGTGGTTTTTAAACACGTGAAAAATTTGGTCATTTTTTCGTCACTGTAAATGACGTGATTTTTAAACACGTCATAAAGTAGATAATTTTTAGTCACCTTAAATGCGCATGCGTTTTAGTGCTATTGCTATTCAGTGAGGATTCACGCATTCTCGGCGTCATGTTTTAACTTGAACAAAGACAATTGAAGCCAAGGTTGGCAGAGTTGGACCCCAATGGGTTTTTTCAAAACAAACATTTGAAAAAACCCACTTTTTGGACCCATTTTTGGGTTCTTTCAAGAAAAATCATAATTTTGCCCAATTTTCAAAAGTAAACAAAACTATTAATGAAATAATGTATCTAAAATTGCAGTTGCCATTTAGTGACCCCCAGTCCACCCAGCTTTTAAAAAAAACTCAACTAGTTTTTAAACAACCCATGAAGATTTGAAAAAAACACACTTAATTCTTAAAAAGCCCAGGAGCTTTGAAAAACTTAAATTTTAAATATTCCACAGAGCTTTGAAAAATACCCACCTTATATTTTAAACAGTCTACAGAGCTTGGAAATCCCAACTTATTTTTAAATTTTAAACAACCCATGGAGTTTTGAAAAAAACCTACTAATTTTTTAACAATTTTTGACAACACGTGTCAATATTCAAACGGATGTTTCTTCCTTTCTAATTGAGGTACATACTTGAAATTTTAAAATGTTGTAATAACAGTGAATTTACCTAATCTATTAAATTTTTCGGGTCCTGGGACAATTACGGGGTCGTATACAAATTAAAAACCGTTCAATATAGAAAAAAGGCAGTAAAATTTCACACGCCACTTTAATGCGATACCCTGTTCGAAGTGTCTCTTTGAGTTGCACAACATACTAAAATATCATCGAAATCGGTATGCAGGTTTTTGAAATGGAATTTTTTCAAGTATTAAAATACACCGGATGTGCAAGTAATTAGGCTAATTAAGGAACTTCCCATAGAGCTAGGACCATGAAATTTTAATATGTTGTTCATGGTGTGAATCATAACAATCTATTAAATTTTCAGGGTCCAATTTCAATTAGGGGGCCGTATACAAAATAAATACCGTAATAAACTTGAATAATTTATAAATCCATAACTAATTCATCAATTCCTTAATGCGATGCACAGTTTTGTTCGTCTAAAGGTCTACTACAACATCTTAAAATCTTAAATATATATCTCCATATTTGGGCAAAATTTAAAGTAAAATGAAAATTCTTTGAACCTAAATTACAAGCGCAATATGTATATATTCTCCTTAAAATTTCCAATTCCTGGAACCATTTTTTATAAGCTTTCTAAATATGTAAAGCATTAAAATCTAACTTAAAATGTAAACAAACCAAGAACTCAAATCTGGGAAATATTTCATAGTCATTCGCGTCAAGGACCAGTACGCTCCATTCTGCTTTAAAAAATTCTCAATTACGTCATAATCACCATGGAAACCCGTAATTCTGGAAAAACTTTGCCATAACAGTCCTTTACTCATAAGTAAAATCAAAAAAAAATTTTAAATAATATTTATAGATTTATTAAGCAAAAAGTGGACTTGTGTTTTTTAACGACCCTATATATTTTTTAATAAGTCTAATAACTTACTAAATTATAAAGATTTATTCATGAAAATCGGATATGACATGTATCTCGATGTATATTTTAAGAATCAATCACCTTTTAAACCATTTTTAAAAAAATAAACCGATTTATTCAAGAATTATCGGCGATTTTCGGTAAAACGCCGGACATAATAGAATCCGTTTAATTAGAATTCCGTTAGAATTTTAATTTTTTAACAGTCCACGGAGCTTTGAAAAAGCCCAAGTAATTTTTAAAAAACCCATTTGACAAAAAAAATCCTCCCTTAACCTTAAAAAAATCAAGTGAAATTTGAAAAAACCAACTTAAACACGTCTAAATTTGGTCATTTTTTGTCGAACAACCAAAGATTCCTGAACTGCGCATGCGTTCTAGTACTAATACTAAAATGTAAATGATATTCGGCGGGAATTCACGCATTCTCTTCGCCATTTTAGCAATTGAGGTGAGTGTTTTTTATAACTATTTATGTATTTTATTATGTATTTTAATTTGTGTTTTACTTTAGGGTTGTAATATTAATTCATGTTTAATCTAGTAATACTTTGTTAACGTAATCTGGTAACTTTAACATTGAACCAGAACTGAAACTTGAACATCGCCGATCCTTTCTGTTTACTTCTGATCAGAACATATCAATATTTGTCGTAAAATGTACTACATATATTTTTAAAAGCGTACTTAAATGTTGTGATTAGTGATTACTAAAGATGCCTTTTCACTCGGACTCAACCACCTAAAGATAGGACAATACTATTTCATTGTAAACAAACGGTTAGAAATTTCATTTATTACTTGATGAAATATTTGATTTCGGTGATGTAAATATGAAAGGTAATGGTGATTCTTATCAATAACAATCATTTTAATAGTTGAGTTATAGTTATTATATACTGCTGAAACATTTACTTCTAGAGGAGAGGGGCATGAGTGGGACAAATTTCACATTTATTACTGATATTGCAAAAAGTTTACACATCTCAATTCTATGACAAGTTTTTTTAAGAAAAACAAAAATTTAACTTTTGTTTACATTTTAAATATATGTATTCAATCAATTAGTCATACAATTGCAAATAAGTTTTTTATGAATGCTTATATCTATTCATCCCCATCACAAGGAAAAAGGAAATGTATACATAATTCATGTACTGAATATATTGTTACCAGGACTCCCAATTTTATAGTAATTATAAACTGCTGAAACATTTAAATCTAGGGGTGAGGGGTATGCATGGGACAAATTTTACATTTATTACTGATATTGCAAAAAGTATATGACAAGTTTTTAAGGAAAACAAAAATTTAACTTTTGTTTACATTTTAAATAGATATTCAATCAATTAGTCATATAGGTAACTGCAAATAAGTTTTTCTGAATGCATATCGTCGGCTTACAGTCGAAAGGCACTAAGTCACTGTTGGAAGATATTTTGAAAGCGGTGGAATGTCGCCAACGAACGAGCGAACTCTTGGCTCATCTCTAAAATCTCCTCAAACTGTTTTAAACCAGAAAGAATTCATACAGTAAAAAGCTTAAATGTTGGTCCGCGATTAATAATTTATTAAGTTGAAATTATTTTATCATATTTGAGTTATTTTAGGGATTATTAAAGATTTTATAATTTGATTTTTCAAAGGTTTTATAATAATATTTTATTTTTCATACACTATAACTAGAATGGCAACGGTAAAATGATAGCCAAATTTGGCATAACCTCGTACAGAGTAGTTGAGCATAAAGTGACTTAGTGCCTTTCGACTGTAAGCCGACGATATATATATTCATCCCCATCACAAGGAAAAAGGAAGAAATTTATGAAATAACATAATAAATGTGTAAGTGCCACGAGTTTGAATCAACACTAAAGAAATAAAATATAATATTTTGTGTTCAATTCCCTTAATTGTCCAGTTCAATATTGCATAGTGCTTTTTTTTTTTGACAATTAAGCATTCAAATATCGGCAAATTCTTATGGTTGTCATTGAAATAACTATTCGTCTAAAACTACTTGCCATTATTTAACGGGACAATTAACAAATTGAGGCACTGGTAATTGCTATGAAAGTAATAATTCAACTCTACTCTAATCTCGCTAAATTTTTTGAAAAATTACAAGTTAATAATGACAAAAGTAACAGTCAGGATTCGAACTGGGGACCATGGGCTATAAATGTGTAATAACAAGATCCTATTACTGCCATTGCTTCAACTGTCGTAACATTAACCACTTCGACAAATTTTACCATATTTAGTAGCATTCTCTAATTTTAGTTTTTTTTCCTCAAAGGTCATGTCGAGAGGACAATTTGTTGAGTGAGCGATTGAGAATGTGGAGCTCCAGGGAGTTAGTGAAAGGACCAGAAAGCACTATCAGATTTGAACTGCTGCTGCCAAAGGTAAGAATTATTTATTTTCATGATGCTCTAAGAAGCTTATGAGGTAGTCTAGTAGTATATTTTGAAAAATTTTCACACGTCTCAGCAAGACATTTTTACATTAGAGGCCGTTCAAATATTACGCAAGCACCTGGGAGGGGGTTGGCTATTTGCGTATTTTTCCTGACAAGGGGGAGTATGAGTGATCCTTGCGTAAGATGTTACAAGTTAATTATGACAAAAGTAGCAGCCAGGATTTGAACTGGGGACCATTGGGCTATCAGTGCTGATGCCAGGGTTGATCAATAACATAATTTTAATGTTTTAAAATGTGTAATAACAAGATTCTATTACTGCCATTGCTTCAACTGTCGTAACATTAACCACTTCAACAAATTTTACCATATTTACAGGGGTGCCACTCTTCCGTACTGGGGACGGAATTCCGTCTTTCTAAAAGTTCCGTGAACGGAATTTCGTCTCGGATTTATTACAAAACTCAAAATCAGCTGACCGACTGGAAGCGATTTGTACAAAATTTCAGTATTTACATCACACATTTTGCACACAAATAAGGCTGTTTGACTGAGCTAATGCTTTAACTTAAAATTTAAGGACCTATTTAGTTGTTCATATATTTTATAAGTTTTCAATTTTAAAAAATTGCTAGACTGGGGAAAAATGATTAAAAAGATAGTTCAAAGTTCCGTCTTGCAATTTTCGAAGAGTGGCACCCATGCATATTTAGTAGCATTCTCTAATTTTAGTTTTTTCCTCAAAGGTCATGTCGAGAGGACAATCTATTGATTGAGTGATTGAGAATGTGGAGCTCCAGGGAGTTAGTGAAAGGACCAGAAAGCACTATCAGATTGCCAAGTCTTTGAACTGCTGCTGCCAAAGGTAAGAATTATTTATTTTCATGATGCTCTAAGAAGCTTATGTGGTAGTAAATAGAATCGGCGGTTGACCTTGAGTTTTTTCTCCATGTATTTCTTCTGCATTGCCATGGTAAAGCATGACGTGAAACCGCCGATTTTATTTACACAGACTATAGTATATTTTGAAAAATTTTCACACGTCTCAGCAAGACATTTTTACATTAGAGGCCATTCAAATATTACTCAAGCACCTGGGAGGGGGTTGGCTATTTGCGTATTTTTCTTGACAAGGGGGAGTATGAGTGACCCTTGCGTAAGATGTTACAAGTTAATTATGACAAAAGTAGCAGCCAGGATTTGATAAGGGGACCATTGGGCTATCAGTGCTGATGCCAGGATTGATCAATAACATAATTTTAATGTTTTAAAATGTGTAATAACAAGATCCTATTACTGCCATTGCTTCAACTGTCGTAACATTAACCACTTCGACAAATTTTACCATATTTAGTAGCATTCTCTAATTTTAGTTTTTTTTCCTCAAAGGTCATGTCAAGAGGACAATTTGTTGAGTGAGCGATTGAGAATGTGGAGCTCCAGGGAGTTAGTGAAAGGACCAGAAAGCACTATCAGATTTGAACTGCTGCTGCCAAAGGTAAGAATTATTTATTTTCATGATGCTCTAAGAAGCTTATGAGGTAGTCTAGTAGTATATTTTGAAAAATTTTCACACGTCTCAGCAAGACATTTTTACATTAGAGGCCGTTCAAATATTACGCAAGCACCTGGGAGGGGGTTGGCTATTTGCGTATTTTTCCTGACAAGGGGGAGTATGAGTGATCCTTGCGTAAGATGTTACAAACATTGCATTTTCGAAAATCTCTTGTTTCTTGCATAAATAATAAAAATTTTAAACATTTTTCACAAGGAAAGTTTTAGTGATAAGTATGTTAAGTGTTCATGGAGAACAATGAATTTCAGGATCTAAGCATTACTGAAAACTTTGTACAAAAAAATAACAAAGGGGGGTGGACAGTTTTCTTACCTAATTATGCGAGGGGGGTTTGTGGTTTTTTTTTTTTTTGCTAGGAAGGGGGAAAAAGTGACCAAAAACTTGCTTAATGTAATATTTGAACAGCCCCTTACTTTAGGGGTGTAAGCTCAGAGTTTTATGATAAGTGTGCTATAGGTGTCGTGCAATTAAAATATATACATGTGTGTCACTTTAATATGCTTATTATGCAAAATTAGATTTGAAGTATGAAATCAGTTTTCTAAACTTAGAGCTCCCCACATCAGGGAAGGACCAATACAAATTTTAAGAATTCTCTTAAGAAATTTTGCAATTTATCAGTACTAAAGAAATTAAATAATTTGTTACGATGAGGTTGAAATCCTTCTTTTTAGTTTTCCTAAAAGGTAATTTAACCGCTAATACACATTCATGTAATTTATTATTGGCAACAAAATAGTTGGTGACCAAACCCCACATTAATGAAGCTTAGGTCCTATATATAATGGCATGGGAAAGTTAACAAATGAGGTGGGTCGCAGTTGATTTTGTTTATAAAAAGTGGCTCGTGGTGTTCAAAAGTTTGAGAACCCCTGTATTAGGATGTTTTCCTCTCTGGGTTTGACTCATAAGTTGTGAAATAAAAAAGTAGTTTTTTTGGCTTTTTCTGTTAAAAGTTAGTTTTGTTCCTGATCTTTTTATATTGATTTCAGGTTTAATGCTTAAAGAACTACCAAGGAAGATGGGTCATTCCACGTCAAATCAACCAAAAAAAGTACAATTTTGGACCTTTGGGTCTTAGATTTTCGCAATTTTTTGTATGCTTGTTGTACTCATCCGTAGGAGTATAACAAGACCAATTTCAGATTTTTGGGGCCGGTAGTTTTTGAGAAATCGACTTTTAAAGAGGCAAAAATCGAGCGATTTTGAAAAAACATGACATTTTTAAACAGCTGATGCTCAACACCTATTTAATCCAAAATCATGAACAAGGTGTTATTTTCTTCTGTTTTAAACAAGCTTTCAAATTATGTAAAGCATGATAATTAAAAGAAAATTTTTGAATATTTTTTTTTAATTTGAAAAATATTTTTTTTGCTAGCAAAAATACATCCCCCTTCGATTTTTTTTAAAAAAATATATGTTATAAAGAAGCTATCCAACTACACCTGTGCAAAATTTCAGAATGGGACCGCCATGGGTTCTTGAGAAAAAAAATATTTTGTAAGACGGGAATTTGAAAAAAATCGTTTTTCGTGTTGAAACCCTATAAAAACTCGAAATTTTTCTGTTATCATATTAAACTAACTGGTTGAGACGCTTAAAAACTACATATATATTTAATTTACAATAATTATGAAACAATATTTCGCTATCTATAGCAATATTGGGTGGTAAAATATCTACAGGGTGGTTCAAAAGTCCATGTCACTGCTTTTATTTTGAACCAATATCTCCTAGGGTCATAGAAGTAAGGTGTACCCCTAGGTAATTGACCATGCTGAATCCATTGAAATGGATTACAGCGACCCTAGCGGTGAAAAACTGAAGTTTAAAAAATTAATTAAAAAACTAAAATAGATAGAACAAATACTTCAATGAGAAAATTGTTGACAATATCATGACAATTGCATAGAAAAAGGTTTCGCAAAAATATCTTTAATATTCGAAGAGATATTATCATGCCTTTGTCTCCATTAGATTCCCTACTCCTCAAAATTTGCTTTCGGCGCGATTATATCCCTTTTTTGGAGGTGTCTGGTGATAATCAGGTCCCATTTATAGTTCACGATTTCTGGATGATTCAGTAGGAAACCATCAACCACTGAATCCAAACAGTGGGGGCCGGCACACGCCGCCACAAGATGAGACTATCTCCTTCTCCCCTACCGGGTACTAGACCCTGTGGGTTCAAAAGATGCAAAATTTTAACTAATTAAGATAGCAGAATACTTCAAACGGATTCTGAATCTTTGGAAAATTTTAACCCAGTTTCATATAAAATTTATAGGAGTTTTCTTGTTTTTCCTAGTAAAAATTAGGGTTTTTCTCACCCCTTAAGCGAGCTGTCTCACCGTTTTTTATTAATGCGGTCATGATCCTTGCCCTGTCACTTTCAAGATCTTGTTCTTCGGGCATCGGGTTGAAAACTGTGGAGGGGGAGGGACCCTCACACTTTATGGTGGGCCGTAGACTTTCTAGATGTAATAAAACTTGGATGTAATAAAACAATTATCTCCAGGAAGAAACCTGAGTTTATGGCGCCGGTGTCTTCATGTGGTGAATTTTCGTCAGCTCTCAGGGGCGAGTGCGAGGGGAGATACAAAGAGATTAAGGGAGATAGGGGAGATAAACTGCTGGTGGTCCGGCCGCAAATTGTTTTATTACATCCAAGCACTGGATGTAATAAAACTTTACGGTGGCCCTATATAAACAAACAATCCCAGCCACACCCCCAGACTACCAATCAGATACCAGGAACCACATACTTTTTTTTTGTTTTTCCGAAAAACCTCGGGCCCAAAGAAGGAGGCTTCTATCTGAAATTCACTTGCGTCCAAACTACGGCCAGTTGGGCCCGTGAACTCTAATATACACACTCCTCTTTAATGGGAAAGGACTCCATCAGTATTAAAAGCCTGTAATCGCCGTGGTATCGTAAGTATATAACAATTTTTATGACATGTTACAAATTAAATGTGCACTGCAAGTACTATTTAAAATTTACAAAGTTAAGACATGTATTCTCTCTATCTCTCTTTAAATTTTTGAAACTACTAAAATAACTAAACTGACTCTTTAAAAATAACTGTTTATTGAATATTAAAGCTAAATAAAATAAACATTTATATCTTAAGCAAGGCTACATCTCTTAATAGGTGCCAGATCTCCTCTTAGAAAAACTTAAAGATCATGATTGAAAGTGAATTCAATACAGACTTTTATTTTTAAATATATCTGTTCTTTCTGAAATATGCTTTTTAATTTTTTAGTTTTCATTGTAATGGTCAGTTTTCATATCGATTGTAATGAATGTTTCATATTGATTGCAAATTAAATATATTAGCAGTTTTTAAGTGTCTCAATCAGATGGCTTAATAATATTGCAAAATAATGTCACTTTTCTATAGGGTTTCAACATCTCTTCGAATATTTGAAATATTTTTATAAAACTTTGCTCTATGCATTTGTCATGATATTGGCAACAATTTTCTCATTGAAGTATTTGTTCTATCTATTTTAGTTTTTTAATTAATTTTTTAAACTTCAGTTTTCACCGCTAGGGTCGCTGTAATCCATTTCAATGGATTCAGCATGGTCAATTACCTAGGGGTACACCTTACTTCTATGACCCTAGGAGATATTGGTTCAAAATAAAAGCAGTGACATGGACTTTTGAACCACCCTGTAGATATTTTACCACCCAATATTGCTATAGATAGCGAAATATTGTTTCATAATTATTGTAAATTAAATATATATGTAGTTTTTAAGCGTCTCAACCAGTTAGTTTAATATGATAACAGAAAAATTTCGAGTTTTTATAGGGTTTCAACACGAAAAACGATTTTTTTCAAATTCCCGTCTTACAAAATATTTTTTTTCTCAAGAACCCATGGCGGTCCCATTCTGAAATTTTGCACAGGTGTAGTTGGATAGCTTCTTTATAACATATATTTTTTTAAAAAAAATCGAAGGGGGATGTATTTTTGCTAGCAAAAAAAATATTTTTCAAATTAAAAAAAATATTCAAAAATTTTCTTTTAATTATCATGCTTTACATAATTTGAAAGCTTGTTTAAAACAGAAGAAAATAACACCTTGTTCATGATTTTGGATTAAATAGGTGTTGAGCATCAGCTGTTTAAAAATGTCATGTTTTTTCAAAATCGCTCGATTTTTGCCTCTTTAAAAGTCGATTTCTCAAAAACTACCGGCCCCAAAAATCTGAAATGGGTCTTGTTATACTCCTACGGATGAGTACAACAAGCATACAAAAAATTGCGAAAATCTAAGACCCAACGGTTCGGACCATTGGTTGATTTGACATGGAATGACCCAGATGAGGATGATTTTACAGATTCGATGATGATGACTGATATGAAAAAAGACAGACTTTGGAAGGTCCCTCTTTTCTTTGGCCCTATAAGAGTAAGTGTTAAGTAAACAACTGTGTCCAGTTGTGATGATGAATTATTATTTATAGGAGGCTTCTAGAATGTAGGATAAATTGTAAGTGGGCAATATTTAAAAAAAAAAAAATTATATGATCAATGTTTTGTAAAACAAGCAATAATATTGTTAAGAATATAAGAATCTTTGTTGCCGGAAAAAGAGTAAAACAAACTGTGTTAATTTTTCTTTAAAATGGACTGAAAGTTATCTATAACTGTAAATAAAATATTTTTTTTTATTAAAATCTTCTGATAATACATATTATTGAAGATGAAAAAATATTTTGTGAGTAGATTATTTTGTTTTGTAAATCTATTCCGTATGTTTTTTTATTATAGTATGCAAATATTATTTTTATAAACAAATTTTCAATAGCGAATAAATTGCAAGTATGTTTATTATTACTTCATTTGTGAAATCATTATTTTAAATGTTATATTCATGCTTTTTTTTAATTTATGTATTTATACTAACTAAATGAAAACTACGCTTATCTTGTAATTACTACTGTTGACTTCCAATCAACAGGTGTGGTTTGAGTTAAATGGACAGGACCAACCTTGTTAGGTGCTTGCCTGTAGTTGGTCGACTTAATTCTTATTCCTACGTCTGTATCCCTTTCCCTTATTGTATTTTCATCTCAGTTTATTGATTAATATTTTAATTGAAGCCATAACATATTGCAGTTTTTCATTATTTGAGTTAAGTTTAAAATACCTTTTCCAAGTAGTAAAATCTGAATCAATATTGTTTGGAAATGTATATGGTTTAATTAAAACTTTAACAAAGCATGGTTTGGAAATGCATGCTGTCTCTATGAAATACTTATTTAAAAAAATATGATTAATTCTTTAACTTTCATGGGCTATTGAAACTGGTTTCATTCAATTCTATTAGCAATGGTTGCATTAAATTTCCCTGCACAGTCTAAAATTGTAATGTTTTTTTTTTTATTTTTAAGCTATATTTATTCAAAGTTATATATTTTTATGTAAGAGTTATTAAGCTTAAGTGAGTATTGTGTGATGTAAAACACAAAAATGCCATTGAGTCAGATAATATAATAAACAATATAATCTGAGAAAAAAAATTATAAATTTCTCTCCTATGTTAAATTTTATTGTGGAATATAATGTTGGCAAAATTCCTCAAGGAAGTCAAAGCACTCCAATTTATCTACTACAAAAATTACTGATATTTTTTTAAAAGGTACAATTTTTTATTTGTATTGACCCAGAAATCTCTAAAATTTGTTGTACGGGGCCACCCATAAATGATGTCACACTTAAAGGGGAGGGAGGGGGTTGATCAATCTGAGACAAGGGGGAGAGGGATTTCAAGAATTGTGACATCACACATTGAAAATCAAATGTAAAACTAAATAACATTTTTTTCTAAAAAAAGTAGTTTATATCCTAAGATTCTTAACAACAAAATAAGAGTTCACTTTGAACTTATCAGGTAGGGTGCACTTAAATTTCAATGAGTCCCAAATTCTTACCAACCTCATTCTAAACTTATTATTGGTAGCAGATTGTGAGATGTGACAAAGGGGGGAGGGGTCAAAAATGTTGAAAAAAAGTATGGCATCATTCATGGATGGCCTCTATGTGGCTGGTTTTTCTTATTCAAATTCTGTAATATTGTTACTGGGAACCTCTTTTGTGTCATTATGTATATTTTTAATTTGTCTTAAATTTTGTATACATCCCTTCAACTGGCTCTTGGGATAACAGAAATACTATTTGTGTAGTTTGTGAAAATCTCTGTTCAATAAACTATTTTTGTGTTACTACTTGCATTTAATGTGTTGAAATAAATATTAAGTACGAAAATTTTTCCTATTATCTTCCAATCTTTTCACCCAAGAAAAATTACATTTTCCCCTTTTTTGGGATAATTAATATTTTTGAATAGATATTTAGATGTGTTATAGGTGGTATATTATTTATTTTTGTGGAAAAACTTAAAATTATTTTCATAATAGAATTACTTTATTTATGATATTAATATAGTATGTCTGTAGAGAAAAAGAAATTGCTCACATTAATTGAAAACACAATCACATTCAAATAAAGAATTATAGTATTTTATATTTTTTTAGAAAATATTATTTCTTGATTGAATAATCGTTTGTCGTGAATTATTAGTGATAGAATGACATGTTTCTTTCGTCCTAGCAACTAGTTAATCATAAAATAGTTAAAATATGCTAACTTTGATTCAAATAAAATTCATTTTATAGATATATTTTGGCAATTCTATAAAATAGATTTTATTTGAATTGAAGTTAGCATATTTTAACTATTTATGACTAACCAGTGGCTAGGACAAAACAAACATGTCATACTATCACTAATAATTCACGACATACAATTACGTGAAAATCACGTCCTTTAACCACGTATAAAGAACGTGATTAAATCACGTGATAATCACGTAAATTTGATCACGTCCAAGTTGACGTCACATATGTCGTCAAATTCACGTCATTTATGACGTCGAAAATGACGACGAAAGGTTGGACATTCGACGCAAAACATGACGTGTCACGTCAAAATTAACGTCACATATGTCGTCAAATTCACGTCATTTATGACGTCGAAAGGTTGGACATCCGACGCGAAAAATGACGTCAATTTTTAGGCATAAAATCACGTCAAAGTTCATGTCACATATGTCGTCAAATTCACGTCATTTATGACGTCGAAAATGACGACGAAAGGTTGGACATTAGACGCAAAACATGACGTCAATTTTAAGGCATATTTTGACGAAAAAATGACGTCATAAATCACGTCATTCGTCTACTTGGGTAATTTAGTATTTATCCAAAATCCTCAAATGCTGCTCGTATTTATTACATATTATTTTAGCCCCGATCAAAAAAAAAAAAAAATTCACAATGAAAAGTTCCTCGACTTTATTGATTTAGCATGTCCTGCACACCGTTTTAAAAGAATCCAACTTCCAGTTGTCATACTTTGGTGAACTTCAATTAATTTAATCTAATGCTCAGTAGAACATTTTACTACTTAAAATATATATTTTTAAGACTATAATAGGATGAATTATACGCGTAAAGCATAAAATATAGGGCAGTTTTCTTTATCTCTTTTTAGGTGGACATTTTTGGGGAAACACTTTTAATAATCGAATAATCCCTTTTAACCTTATTTTCCCTATACGTGGGAATTAATTAATCGAAAACCACCCTGTTTTAAAATCATCGCAAAAAAACCTTAAATTTATATTTTATTTCACTTAATAATTTAATTTTAGGAGTAGTTATTAAGTGAAATAATAATTTAATGTAGGAGAGGTATGCACAAATTATGGCTACAATCTCAAAGGTAGATCTCAAAGGTAGGGTTACAATAATTCCTAGCGTTTCTCCGATTCTTCAATTCGCGCCTTTCGAGCTTTTCTTCCTTTTCATTCATTCAATGACGTCAGATTTCCATTCCACGTGCGTTCGAGGACGAGAATTCAGTAGAACTTAACGGTTTTAACTGGTGCTTTCGGTTTTGAAGCAGTGTTTCGACAAGTGGTGGTTTTTGATAAATAGTTCAATCATTTTTGGAGAGCTGCGTTTCGTTCCGAGATGGAAGGACAAACTGCATTCTTGGAGTGGAAAATCGAGAACTTCAGCTGCTTGAACGAGGATATGCACGGAAAGTGCATTACAAGTCCCAAGTTCTTCTTCTCGCACCGTACCAACATGGAACTGTATCCAAAAGGTCTCAGCGGTCTCGAAGAACATCTAATGGTGCGTTTCTGGGTCGACAATACCTATCAATGCAGGGACGGAGACCTTTCCTTGATCGCTCCGGACGGCTCGCTCATCTGCAAGCAACATGTGAGAGGGTGCAGAGGAGCCAACGACCTCCCTTTACGATTCTCGTTCGAAGAGGTGGTCGCCATGATCAAGCGGAAGGAGGCCGAGGATCAACTCACCCTGCGGTTCCGTCTCACCAGGGGAAGTGGTTTTGAACAGCGTGCCAAAACAAGCATCGATGTCTTGAAAATAACCTTGGCAGTAGATAAGAAACTGCTCGGAAACATGAGATCGAATGAAAAGAAGGGCGTTTCCTTCATGGCTTACTCTCAAAAAGACGATCACGATGGGTTATACTTTAAAGCACTCCGCCATGGTAAAAGAATTCATTTGATTCTGGAACCTACAAGCAAGAAAGAAGATAGGATATTGGTGTTTACACATAAACACATGTGATAACACAACACATGTGATAAACACATGTTTCGAGGAAAAAAACAATGGACATTCTCAGATTCATTGGATGTAAATGCATTGAAGGAAAAAGGAATCAGCCTGTTTATACAATTGAAAATCATCAAAGGAGACACGAAGACAAGTTACAATAACTTGATATACGAACCCAAAAGCGCCAACATAGCTCCTAACAACAGAGTCAGTTTTGGAAGAGAGAAACATGAAAACATCAACGCTATAACATCCAACCTGACTGAAAATTCCTTGGAAAGTCTTTCAAAAGAACTGATGTACCTCTTTCAGGACCAAGACTTCTCGGATTTCCAGCTCAACTGCGGAAACGTGTTCTTTCCAGTCCACAAGAGCATCCTGAGCGCCCGATCCCCCGTCTTCAAGCGCATGTTCTCGAGTGACATGCGGGCGGGAGCAGGAGGCGGCGTCCGGCTCCATGGACGTTGTGGACCTGGACGTCCCCACGCTCGCCCGCTTCCTGGCTTTCCTCTACACCTGCGGCACTGGGGAGGAGCTGCAGGGGGAGAGCGCCCTCAAGCTCTACTACGCGGCAGACAAGTCCCCTCCCTCAAGAGAGAATGCAAGGATGTGCTGTGTGCCAGCGTTTCCATTTCTAACGTGTGCGATGTGCTGTCGCTGGCACACAGACACCAGGACGACGAGCTTACATCAGCTGCGCGACACTTCATTTTGAATAACTTCAACGAAGTTTCGAGATCCCAAGAGTGGCACAATTACATGAAGATTGATCCCAGTATGCTCCTAGAAACTGTGACTCTTTTTGCTGCTAAAGATTACGTAAAGAAACAAGATCTCAGTAAGGCTTAAAAAGTTAACAATTTAAAACTACTAATGTTAACCACTTCATACATAACATGTGATTTGAGTAATTATTTGTTATAATTTAGCGTATTTTACAGTAATCATTATGAGTAATTTCTTTTGTAAATCATATTTCCTTACTGCATTTCAAGTATAAATACACTTAAATAAATTAGTAGGTTTTTAGCTGAAATGTTTTTACCATGATTTTGAAAAAGTGTGAATATATTGATATAATTAATGATACTTTCAATTACTAAGCCTTCTGCAAAATTTGCTTCAGTGTATATTATATTAACTATTAAATTATCAGAGAGATATTTTTACTCAAATGAAAACTTATTTTGTATAGTTCATAAATGAGAAAAAATGTTACATTAATTCCACCTTTATTAACTGAGAAATGGAATGTCAAAAAATACTTTAAAGTTATATTTTAGAATTACTGTTAAAATTTTCGTAAGTGTAAACAAATTTTGTATGTAGACCTTTTCAACTAATTAAAGGCATTAAAAAATTAAATGACTTAATGTTTTCATCTATTTTTGACTTTTACTTTGATTTTTTAAAATCTTAAGTGACAGTCAATTAACTTATCAGAATGAAAATTAATAAAACCTCATAAGTGAACGTTTCAATATTACGTAAGCAAGTTTGAGGTCATTTAAACCCCCTCACCCCTAATCAATAAAAATAAGGAAATCCCAAACCCCCTTTTACCTCAGCAAACTCTGACAACTTTCACCTTTCTATTTTTACTGTATGAAGTATAAATCTTCACTCGAGAAATTGTTCATTCTTAGCAATCTTCATTCTTCAACTTGGGCCATTATAATGCTACTTCTCAGAACATTGAATTTTCAACTTAAACATTCTATCCTAAATTTAATATGTTTTCATGTCTTACGAAAAAATAATCTTATCTTCTTACCCCTTTTCAGGAAAAATAAACTAATGGTAACCGCCCTCAGATGCTTTTCGTAATATTTAAACGGTCCTTTATTGCAAAAAAAAAATGCAGAATAAATTATGAAATTAAGTTAACAGAGTGTCCACTCTTAGCTTATTCTGATGCTAATTCATAAACTGATCTTGACTGATGTATATGAAATTGTCGAGAATTTTAAAAAATTAAGTAGTATAATAAAGTTTTAATTATTTTTGATAAAAAAATTACATGAATATTAAATCGAAATTTTATTACGAATCTTTGGTCTTGTTAATCATCCGTAATTAGTGAAAAAATGTTCCTTAACTGGCTTGTTTAAAATTTTCAAACTTCCCATACAGTAAAAACTAAGTAGTATATTCGTTAATAAAAATAACAAAACGATAGCTGCGAGGTGGTGTCTGCTGTTGTTTCCATCCTGGCGCCATTCAACCTGATGATAGTTTTTTGTTTTCCTCCGTGAATATGGTCTTTTTTCTTAAAAACAACAGGTATGAAAAACAAATTTCTTAGAAAATAAGATTTATGTTCAGGAAAGTGGTAGGAGTTCACTACAGCATCAGCTTTTAGCATTTAGGGAGAACTACCCAGTAATTGTCCATTTAGTGGAAATTTCGCCGGTTTTATATTATTTTCTAGCTAAATATTTTTTTCAAAAAATATAGATTCAATACCTAGAATTTTAGCTATTTATTGTAAAAGCTTAAAAGTTAGATTTTGCCAGTAATTGACCATCATACTCATGCCAGTAATTGACCATCTCATTCCCTAAATCCTTAGATTATCAGTAATGAGACAACATATTTATATCATATTTTAATTATCTGTAACTATATTGGTGTAATCACAGGTAGGTAAAATTGTCATTAGTTCAGACCATACTGGTGAATTACTCAACATACTAATTTTTTGTAATAAATATAAGTTAACATTTTAATACAGGTGAAAATCTTTGATATACTTAGAGATGTGAGTCGAGAATATTCTCCGGAGAATATTCTCGGAGAACGAGAATATTCTGAGAATATTCTCCAGGAGCGAGAATTTTGAGAATAATCGAGAATATTCTATTTTTTGATTGATAAATGGAAATAAATGTAAAAATTTTTGATAATATGAAATGGTCATGTAGTATTAGTGTTAGAAACCTGAAAATAATAACAAATTCAATGAAACTTACTATTTAAAAGTCACCCTACAGTTCAGAGAATATTTTCTGAACTGTAATTTCATTATTTCGCAAAATTTTTTTTAAATAAGTTAATTTTATTTAATAGAATATAAAATATTTTTTAAAATATTAGAAGCAAGTTTTACTGGGAGAAAATACTCATACAATTAAAAGAGGAGTCTAAATTATTTTTATATAGTTGTTAAAAGCAAATGTAATAATACCAATAGTTGTCAAACTGAAGGACCTTTTGAACCTGACATTTAGTTAATTTTGATAGAACTTTGTAAAATTAGGAGACGAGAATATTCTTAAAAGAAGGAATATCACATTAGAATTATCTGTAATATTATCTGTAATAATTACTTTACCTATCAAACATGTTGTCTTATCAATTAAGTAGTGATTTTAAAATATTTTTCAATTTAATTTGGCTTTCTTTTATTTATAACTTCTCATTGTAAAACCTTTAATATTCTTCTAATTTGAAATTGATATAGGTATCCCTTATAATTTTTTTCAAAAAAAAAATAGTATTTAGTAGCTTCTAGGAGAATATTCTCGAAAATTCTCCTCTTGGAGAATATTCTCGAGAATATTCCCGAGAATATTCTCCAAAAGATTATTACCGAGAATTTTACATCTCTAGATATACTATTATCAAATTAAATAGTTCATTAAAAATAGCTGTTTTATTCTTTTGAAATAAACATTTATGATGTAATATCTCAAGTGATAAACCATTAGAATAAAAACTAAGTCGATGATTTAAGATTAGCATGGCTAATAGTGACAGATTCTTTAAAGCTTTGTTTCTTATGTAAAGATTTTATTGTAATTACACATTTATTTGAATGTTAGATCAAAATTTGTTCTACCAATCGGATTCAAATTATGCTCATAATATATTCCTGTTTTTTTTTTTTTTTTGCATTTTTACACTCGAATGGTCAATTACTGGCTTGTGGTTAATTACTAATCAATTCACCCTACTTAAAGACTTTTTTCAGTTTTTATTTCTAGCTTCTTTTTGTTAGAAAACATCAATGATGATTTTTACGACCAGGCAGAGATATTTTTAACTCCTCTAAGAGAGTATTTCACTCCTTGAAGATCGGAAATACTCCTTAAAAAATAGCCAGGAGTATTATCACTCTTTGAATTTTTCACAAAGGTTTAGTTTAAAAAATACACCGTGCCCCACCGAAATCAACAATTAATATTTTTCTATTCAAAACACCAACTGATCTCAGCGGAGACATTCATTGTTCTGATGCTTAGGGAGTTTGATTGCGGTTTTAGTGTCTCTGTATAGTATGTAGTTCATGCTATTTCCGTATTTCACTCCTCATAGTTGAATTTCACTCCTCCTAAAAAAATCAAGGAGTATTTTTACTCCTCCAAAAAAATTCTAGGAATAACACTGCGACCAGGGATTCATTTCCAAACAGGTTGATACCGACACCAAGTGAGTCGATGAGATTTTCCAAGGGGTCTATCAAGGATTAACAAACATAATTACTTAAGTTGTATCAGTGATGTAAATCACATTTTAATTTTAGCTCTTCATTTGCACAAGCGGTATTTATGTTACGGGCAATGTGATAAATTCAGTGGAATTTATGAATGAAATTTATCACTTTGCCCGCCTCCAATTCGGGCATTATTAATAATGCCCGATTAATCACTTTGCCCATAACATTTATATCGAATAGAAAAGGCTTTTACATTATATAATGTAAGGTAATGTAAAGTTTCCTCCTAAGAACAGTTCAACACATGGAAGTCAGTTTTTCTAAAAACAGTGGCGTTCTAAATATTCGTGGAAAATCCACCATCTTCTGTCATATGTTAAATCCCTCCGAAATCTACCTGTACGTAAGCATGCTGTTGTTGATTTCTTTCCCCCTTTGCCAGCAAAAGTAAGTAAATCGAACTCCCTTCTAATAGCTAATTAAGTTGGCAACTGAAATATCCCACACAGTTTTCTTTTTTTCAGAACGTTTAGAAATAATAAAATAAAAAATTAGAACAGTTTTTATCCAAACTAATTTGGCTTGTCCCAAAAAAATCCTAGTTATTATTTACTTAATTTTTAATACAAGATATTTTCGAAAATACAGTGTTATAATGTTTTACGTAAGCAACGCATTGCTCCTATACTCGTTTTACTTTAGGAGCTTTTGTATTATTTGAATGGCTTGTTCTCATATTCGGTTTATTTTGCCACTCACCATGTTAGGTGGACATACCAAAGCGATCCCTATGCGTATTTCCTCTACGGATCATTCTCCCTGATGAGAAACACGCGGGAAACGAGGCTTTAAAGAAAGGATCCCTTCTTCCCGGGGGCCTCGGGTGTCTTTCCTGTAATTACTCCAGGGTGCTGCTGCCAGATTTAAGAAGAGGATGAGCCAGGGTATATCTGTCCCTAAAACGAAACTAAGTTTCTTTGGCACCGAAGAAAGAAGTAACGATAGCGACTGCCATCACCATTAGGGGATTAACTGTTATTAGATAACTTTAGCTATTGGAAAATCTTTTGATATCTTTCCAAGATGACCGGTCGTTACAACCAAATATATATAAATTAACTTAGTTGTGAGGTAACTAAGCTACTTGTGGATGAACAATTAAATAACTTGCAATAGTTTACAGATAGTATTAGTATATATCAAAAGGAAAATGATTATCCCTCTATGGTTACAACATCTACTTAACAATTAAAGAAATTTAGTTTAAATTTCCTTTTCGAAAAACAGTTCATTAACGAGTGTGGTATTAAATTAAGCTACAATTTGAATTACTTTGTTACTTAAGTATGGACCAAATCAGTAAGGCTTCAAATCACTAAAATATGAGGTTAGCTTAAATGAAACTATGTTAAAAATTACAAAGAAAGTAAAAAAAACTTTTTTATTTTTCAGGATTTTAAGCGAGCTAGTTTTATACTTCAGATAGGTTGATTGTGGCGTTATGACACAAGGCCCCTACTATTTGTGACAAGGGGGAGAGGGGGCTATAAGAATTTTAACATTACACCCTGCAAATCAATAAGGGAAAAAATAGATTTTTTTTAAATGCATCTTACACATAGGCATAAATGAATAATAAAATTTCCCTTTGAAATTATTAGTTGGATTTAGATATGGATACACTCACAGGCGGATTTAGGTGGTGGACCCTGGGGGGCCGACTGGAAACCTCAGGGGGGCAAGTGGTCCCTGATATCTTTGGAAACATATATTAGCCGACGTACTGGCCTTGGCCTAGTGGTTAGAGCATCTGACTGCGAAGCCGTACGTCTGGGGTTCGAATCCCCGGTTGGCATGGATGTTAGTTTCTGTTCTTATGTGTGTGAGGAATGAATGTTGCCCCCATGTAAAAAGGGGCTGTGCCTGTGTGAATGTGTGTGTGGCGTGGGCAACAGTGCTTCACCTCCGTGGCTTCGGTCCACAGGTGCCCACTGGGTAATGCAAAGTAAGTACTGCTTCGGCATGACATGGGTTAATGGACTTAAGTTACAGCTGTAACGGTTCAAAATTACCTGCCATTAAAAAAAAATATTTGGAAATATTGTTAGCCCTTATTGAAATGGAATTTTCTCCAAAAAGTTGGGAAATCTGCCCACTTCCCTTGAATAAAAATGTGAGGAGAAAATTTCTGATTTCCGGAAGTATATATCCCTAAATGTCCCCTTCCAAAATAGAAAAACAAGGATTATTGGAGTATCCCCCACTTTAGGGAGGGTGGGTGACAAAAATGTGAAGAAAAAGTGTGACTCAATTTATGGACGGCCCCTTCAGAAAAAGGCAAGAGAAAATCTGCTTCAAAAAGATCGTCGATAAAACCCGTTCCTCCCGAGCATCTCCAATTGCACGAAAGCCCAACTCGATGATCGCATTCGGCATCGGAACCGCCCTCACGTCCCGAGACGCAGATGGAGAAAACACAACACATTTATATTTAATACAAATCTCCCCTCATTCGCCCGGGACGTGACCGGGAGGTGCGAAAGTCATTAGCTGAGAAATTAATGCCGACTTTCTTTGCGGGACTATTACTCGTCTAATTTCGGCCGACCGTATTGAACTGGTTGTTCCGATGATCATCGCTATTTGTCGGATAGTTTGGGCCGGCAGATAATTGCGGCGATATAGAACAAGTTTCCTTTAACAATGCTTTTTTTCGCTGGGGAATGATAATGTTTGGTCGTAGGTAAGTTATTACGTTATTAGGAACAGTAGACTGCTGAAATTAGCAATCTTATGAAGAAAGACTACACTCTATTTTTATGCCAATAAAGTAATAGTATGTATGAAAGCTTCTTTCTCTGCAAGACACTTCGAAATAAATCAGTTTTAGATTCATTTTTATTATTCTGATTCCTTTGAGAGTGTTTAACATATGCATAGTACTTGAAAAATCACACTTTTTACCGATTATTCTATAGAATAATAAGCTTTTTATAAGCTTTTTTCTGTATCACATATGATACAGACAAAGGTTATCTTCCTCCCACAAGATGAAAGCTAGCTTTAGGCGCATTAGCATTTTGGAGTCAAGAGTAGTAATTGTTTTCTGGCTTTTAGGTTTGCTACATTCAAATTTCAAATTAATGAGAAAAAAAAGTATCACAGATGATCTTAACAAACTGCGCAAAAACTTTATACCAATTTTTAAAAAAATATTTTTTAATTAATGAATGTAAAAACCCCCAGCAGATCATTGAATAAAACACTCTTTAAGACATTAATAACACGCATTCATAGCTTATTTTTTTTATTAAACATGACATATTTTTGTGTACACTTCTCTTACCTGTGATGTTTAGTTCTTAAAATTTAAATTAAATTAACCCATTAAAACCACCGACATATTTTTCTCCACGTGACATCAAGTGTCCACGTATGCGACAACATAACACTAGTAAATCTGTATTTATGGGACATAATTGGAGATAACCCCCCCCCACTAATCTATCCAATCCCACACCCAGAGGAGCAGTAAAAAAGGGTCTGAAATACGACATCCAGCAGAACACGGAGTGCCTCGTTAAACATTTAGAGGCTTCTCATAAATAATTCGAGACAGAGCCATTAACCCGTTGGTTCCGGGAAAAAGAGGGAATCTCCGATTCAGGAGCGCTTATCCGGATTTTTAATTCCCGAAATTGATGGACATGGTTATCCCGGCCTCCTCCCGTTACATAGAGGCAATATAAATAGAGGGAGCATGGTTGCCTACCCTTGAAGGTAACAGGGAACGGAGATTTTTATTATGTGCCGAGGGGGGAAATTTCGGTGCAGTACCTAGCCCGAAGAGCTTCAAACTTATGTAGAAGTCAGCCCGCCTTAGGCGGGCTCGTGCGCGTAGCTGTACATAACGTTGGTGACTGGTGTCACTGTCGACTGTCCTAAGGGCGAGCGCGCACGGGCGACTTTTGTCACGGTGACAAAGACAAAATTGTCGCCATGGCTATTGAAACAAGTTGCAAGTATTGAAGAGTCCGCGCACTAGGCGACGTAACAGTTGGCCGATCGCCAAGAATTTCTTCATAGAGATCCATTGTTTTCTAGTGATATTTTTGATACTAGTAATCCTGGTCGCCGTGACTTTAGTCACTCGTGCGCGCTCAGCCTAAAGATAGGACTCTTCATTTCCCGGAGAAAGAAATTTCCGAGGATCGAACCCTCGACCTTCAGGACGAGACAGCAGTGCGTTAACCAACCCTTGCGCTGTCCCTGCAAAAATCCGGCTTAAATACCAAGGATCAAACCAGGAACCCAGAGAACGAGATTAGCAGAGCATTAACCAACCATGCTATTCTTTGATTTTTATTATACAGGGTGTCCCATAAATATTGGGTCACACTTATAGGGGGATAGTAGACAGCTAGACGAGTCAGAATCACATAGGATTTGGGGGTCCCAGACCAAATCCCAGGGAGTTAAAAATGGAGCGACAATCCAAAAAAATTATTGAAAAATTCAAATTGTAGAAGAACTACTAAAGAATTTAATTATGGTCTCAAATTGTTTGGTTTAATATGATCTTTAAAATTATCTTAAAAGTTTTCACTTTAAAATTTGTTTTATTAGACATAGACATAGACATAGAAAAAAGTTTATTGTATTGGGCTTTGCCCGTTTACAAATAACACAAATAGTTTTATATGCCATGAACTTTGAATAGAAAAAAAAAAGAGATTTAACATATTTAAATAAGTTTTTACAAATCACTGTAATACAAGTCAAGATAGTACAAACCGAGTGCAGTAACAAAATATGAACTAAAATAAATCAACTGAAATCCTCTCCAATTTCCCGGCGAAGCTTAAAAACGGAAGTCAGGAAGCATAGAATATTGAAATAGTTAACGTTAGGTTCATTCAAGACAAAGGTAAAATTTTTTGTGTATGATAAATATTTGTTTCGATAATAGCTATAAATAGGACATGAGTTAAATATATGGTTCCATGTGTCAAAATCATCGGTGTTACAAAAGGAACATTTGTTATTAAAATAAACTTCAAATATTTGACCCTTATAGAAGATTTTATTCTGGTTTAAACGTAATTGGAAAATAATTCTTTTTACATAAATATCGGAGCCGGATAGCAAATAGTTTTCAGGGGTGGGACAATTCTTTATAAATTTATAGTGGGGAAAGTGGGTGCTATTCTCCATCATTGAGAGGTCTCGTTGTAGGCATTGATCGCGAAAGGTTTGTAACATAGTAGGTAGATAATAGGAAGCCAGGTCAGGATTTTGAGATGTCCAAATAAAGCTAAATCCCAGGTTTTCAATGATTTTTTTGACTGATAAAGCCCAGTTATACTCAGGATTTGAGGAGAACATCGTGTTGGAAAATAACTTTTGGTAGCATATTTTAGTATATCTATCATCAGATAACTGAAGAATTCTTATCCAATACTTCAACAACAATTTTACCAATGTAACTGCAATTGGTGTCTGACCTAGTTCTAATCTTAGGATATAGCCTGGTGTGTTTCTAGAGAGAGTAAATAATTTTTTTACAAAAACACAGAAACATTTTTCCAATTCGAAAATGTTGTTTGCGGACCAAATTGGGGAGCCATAAGTAAAAACAGATTGAATTAGAGATTCGAATAATTTAAACCATGATTTAATCGAGTTGGTTCGAGATCCAGTGAAAATAGACCATGACGCGCCGATTGCAGCAATAGCTTTTGAAGTGAAATATCTTTTGGCCAGATTAAATTTTCCATTTGACGAAAAAGGAATTCCCAAATAAACGTATTCGCTTACGATATCCAACTCCGAGTTTTGATAAGAGAATTTATCCGATTTAGAAGGTTTTCCACCCTTCCTGAAAATCATAATTTTTGTTTTGTTGATGTTGACTGCCAAATTAAATTCGAAGCAAAATTTTTCGAGTAAGTTGAGCTTTTTTTTTGTAGATCAATGCGAGATTCAGCCAGGATTACTGCATCTTCAGCGTAAAGTAGAATGTGCAGGAATATAGAAGAAGAGATGTAAACACCAGGAATATTGGATTCATTTAATCGATCAATTAAATTGTTGAGAAATAAGTTAAATAGTAAAGGGGACAGTATTTCTCCTTGTAGTACACCGGTATCCACGTTGAAAGAGTCAGTTGTTCCCATTGGGGTTCTAACTTTCGCCTTAGCTTTAACGTACATATCGTTGTTTTATTACGAGAAAAGTCAAAAAACCACAAAAAAAAATGCGAAAAAACTGCCAAAACTTTATTTTGCATTTCGAAATCCTTTTCTTTTAGTTGGATAATTTGAAAGAGCATCGTTGAATGGATAGTTGAATACGAAGTTTCACGTAAATAACATCAATATTAAACGCTTGAGAGCCTGTTAAAGTCCTATAGTGGTTTTTAGAACAGCTGTTTTCGCACATATAAAACAAACTTTATATGTTCCTTAATAAGTGAAAACCGTGAGAAATCTTTTATTTCAATTTGTCCGAGGTTCGGCCCGGTTTTTTCTCGCTATTTTCAGTGAACAGTCTTAAATTCCGTGCGCTTTTAATAGGTTAAACGTAGCTCTCTAGAACAGGGGTTCGCAAACATAACAGGTTAACAGGTTTTTAACCTCGACACGACCTAAGTTTTCCCAATTTTAAATCGTCAGTTTGAAACTGGGAATACGTCCTTCTAACCCTAACGTAAGCAATTGTCCCTTCCCCTACTTTTTTGTACAACGTTTTTAGTAATGATCTAATTTTGAAAATTCAGAACTTAAATTTCATGAAAAACTAACTCGGTTTAAAAAAGAAAACAGATTTTATTTCTTTATTGCTAATTAATTTTTAAATGACTTTTTAAATAATAATTCCCATTCCCAAATTGCAAGAAATTTTCGAAAATGAAAAATGAGCTAATAACTTCTCTCTCCCTTTTATGTATCTTATACGTAATATTTGAATGACCCCTTCTCCACTATATCCGCAGAAATATTACAACGGCCGGCGATAAAAAAAAAGACACCGATCCTTCAGGAACACGAAAACGCATGCTCGATGTCAACCAACACTGATTGAATGCGAAATATCAAGCCATCAACGGACACTCAGTGCCATCTATCGGGGAGCAGAGAAATACGATAGTTTACTTTCTTTAGATAACTCCATGAAAAACAGACAACAGACAAATAACTGAGCTGATTCTTCACATGCATCCAAGGAGGTCGACCCATAGGATGGAGTAGATTGACTTGTTCAAGAGCTATTTTTTAGACACTAATTTTATGAGCGCCTAAGAGATTAAACGCACATTTTAAATTATGATTTGGTTCTTCTTGGCTTTTAAAATGTTGAAGAGAAATTGATGTAGTGAAGAGACCAATAAACAGTAACAGGGTGACCAGACGTCCCGCTTTTTGCCTTGCTGTCCTGCTTAAATGTTTCATTAAAGTCCTACTTTTCTGATTAAGTTTCATCAAATGCAAAAAATGTAAAGAAAACCCTAGATTTTTTTTTTTCAATTTTTTTGGAGGTAATCTTTCAAAAGTTCCAGATTGGTAATCCAAATTATTATTAATCTATTAGTCGGTATTTAAAAATTAAAAAAAAAATGGATTGCATAAAGTATCATTACAGAAGGGTGTGCGTTCAGGGTGCTCTTATAAAGTTTCAACCCCCTCTCGAAGTTTTGGCGTTTAGTTTGTACAGTTTTTTTCCCTTCAAAATTTCTGTTGGGTAACAAAGAGTCAGTCTATCCCAATTGTTTGAAAAAGAATTGAAACACTATTTCACAAAGAGTCAAATTTACAAAATTTTCTGGGGAAGGACCCCCAGACCCTGTTATTTGACAGATTAAAGGTATAATTAGTAAACTAAATGCAAAATTTAAATAACATCTTTTGATGATCTGAAAAGTGACTTTTACCTTATATAAGTTGTGTGTGAGAGATCAGTGTTTATAAAAGGTATTAGTTAACACACATTCCGAAACAAAAAAGTTATTAGTGTGTTTCTTGCAAAATTTATTCATCACAAGTGAGAATTGAAATCTTCTGTTTCATAAGAATATAAAACATTGAACAGATTATAAACTCACCTAGACAGTGAAATGTCCCGCTTTTTGAATTAAAAAATCTGGTCCCATAACCAATAAAGTAAAGATAAAGCAAGCAAAGAGCATCTGCCCTGTGGTAAGGTAAGATTAATGAGGATAAACAGCAACAGAATGAGTAATAAATATGGATTCTATCTGTTTCAGTTATAGAGAAAGAGTAATGTATTTACTTGACGAGGATGAGTGTTTATTTATATGGGGAGGAAAGTTTGGATGATGTTCCCAAAAATTTTTTGAAAGTTTTATTTTTAAAAATACGCATTTTTCGTACTTGAGCAATATTACATGGGGCATAACCACACTACTCCTTTACTACGCCAAATGAGCATTTCATAGTTCACTCCATGGAATTTAGAAATTTTTCCTTTTTTACACTAGAAAACGCACATTTACACGTTATCCTAAAGGGGGTCTATAATCCCCAAAAGAACATTTTCTTGGTTGCATGAACTTGATAAACAAAAACAACAAACGCGAATCAGTGTCAGTCCGGTGATCTAAGTGCGATTGGGTATTCCTCCGGTCCGTTTCATCAGAGCTTTGTTTCGGGTGGTCGTTAATCTCGACCAATTAGCGTCGCTCAAAGGATCCGTTTTTGAGGGCGCCTTTTGTGCGCACCAGGGCAACATTCGATTAGGGAAGGTACACAAGGGGCTCTAATTTCGTTTGCAGATTAGAAGGTGCGCTCTGTCGACTCCCATTAAGGAAGAGCGAGAGCAGTCGCTCGGAAAAGGACGCTGTCACATCCAATTGTCGCAATACGCCCGTTTAATGGCTTTTGTTAAAAATGTGCATATTTTCTTGTTTGCCATTGTCGTGCATTATTCTGGTGTTTTATTAAGGTTTTAAAGAAATAACTTTGCTTTAATCTTAACTTGGGAGAAAGAGAAAACGTAGTTTAAATGACGAAATTTTGAAAAGTTCAAGGAGCATGGCATCAACAGTATTCAGGCAGTATTGAATTCAAACTAGATAAGATATAAATTAAAGTTGAAATATATAATAAACTCATTAAAATCTCAGAAATCGGTCAATTTTGAATTTTAGGGTGGTTATATTTAAACTTGAGAAGGATTTAAAAGTAAAACTACTCGACCAAATGTTCTCAAACTTGATTCTATTGATGAAAAAAAAATTAGTTCAAAAATTCACCACTAGAGGAAATTGACACTGCATGACATGTTACTGAACGAAAAAATGGCTAAGATTCGAACTCTGTTCTCCAAAGATACATAATCTTGTCATTTGTCAAATTTGTGGGAAATTTTGAACAGTCTAATAAACTATTTCCCTTTTTTGAACATGTAAACGTATGTCTCCGTGTCAAATTAAGATTTTATCAACACAAATTAGCAATTTTTGGTCCGTGTATGCGTTTGAGATCTCAAGATTTTGTGTTGGGATTAATGTTGAATCATAATTTAGCCTGGTGGCTCGAGTTCAACTCTCGACATGGCATTACGGGTTCTATTCCCGGCTAGGTCTATATACCGATTCATTTTAATATTTTAACTGTTTAATTCTCTTTTTATTTGTGGCAACGCTAATCGTTATCATTGTTAGATTTTGTAATAAAGTTATATTTTACCCAAGCTCGCCTCGTGTATGCGTCTTATTTTCTCTCCTGGAATTCCCAAAGTTATAGATTTAGAACGTGTGGTACACGTATGGAATTTTTGATTTACCTGATTTAAAATCTGGCGTCCGCGACAGGACTTTGGGAATTTGATTGATAGACGTGGTGAGCTTGAAACTGAAGAAAATCTAATGGAAACTGAAGAAAAGCTAATGGAAACTGAGGTAAAGCTACGAACGGCCAAAAGGTCTGCGTTTTCAAGAGCGGCTACGGCGCTTCGGAAGCTACTTTTGGAAAAGAATGTGGATATTCAAGATATTGAGGTATCGTTCTCGGTCTTAGAGATGAGAAATAAGGAGCTTTGCGAGCTTAATACAAAAATTGTCGGCTTTCTTTTGGCGGGTAAGGACCCCGATATGGATTCTGAGTTAGTGAATTCGGAAAGATACGAGAATGAGTTTATACAACTGCAGCATCGAGTGAATTCTATCACAAGATCTGATGCGAAAAGTGAATCTTCGGTATGCGGTGGGCCAGGTGCTCGTGCTAGAAGGTTTGAGTTACCACAGCTTGAGTTCAGAAAGTTTGGTGGAGATGTCAAAGAATGGCTTCCTTTTTGGGGGCAATTCCAAAAGATTGATGCTGATCCGGATATTGCCGATGAGGACAAATTCCAGTATCTTAGGCAGGCAACCGTGGAGGGTTCAAGAGCAAGGGATATAGTTGAAAGTTTTCCCCCCATAGGAGAAAATTATAAAAAGGCGGTTGAAAGTCTTAAAGCACGTTTCGGAAGGGAAGATCTTCTTGTGGAAATTTATGTCCGAGAACTTTTAAAGTTGATTTTATCTGTGCAGCAGGATAGGAATAGGTTTTCCTTCTCGGCTCTTTATGATAAGCTGGAGACCTACCTGAGGGCACTAGAAACTTTGAAGGTGACGTCGGATAAGTGCGCATCCATGCTTCTGCTGCCTCTTGTGGAGTCCTGTTTTAAAGAAGATTTTCTGAAGGCATGGCACAGGAACATTGCCTTTTCTCAAAAGAATGATGCACATGATCGCCTGACAAAACTGATGGCTTTCCTAAAGACCGAGGTGGAAGGCGAAGAGCGCATTTCCTTGGCCATGGATGGTTTTGGTTTGGAGAAACGGGGTGTTTCTGGTGAACAGAAGAAATACAGACCCCCTCTTGTAAACGAAAAAAGGGCAACTGCTGCTGGTTTGCTTTCCTCAACAGTACCCGATGTTAGAGCGGTTTGTGTATTTTGTCAGGGTAAACATTCGAGTGTTGATTGTTTTACCGCTCAAAAAATGACTTTGGGTGACAAACAGAAGTGCTTGAGGGAGAGGGGTGCTTGCTTTGCTTGCCTAAGGACTAACCATATGAGCAGGGATTGTCGTGCAACCTTAAGATGTTTAATCTGTTCCGGAAAACATGTCCCTTTGATGTGTCCTCAACTGAAGCAAAATGAAAGCTGCCCTCCAGATGCATCGGTGAGTGAGTCAGCTGAAGATCCCAGGGAGTTGAGTTTGACGTCTTTCAATTGCGGCTCTAGGGTCTTTGGAGGGGTGGTAAAAATGCCCTAGAGACTTGGATGGAGAACATTTTCTTTTGCTCAACTTTGATGAAAGATATTTTGTATTTTCGATGTTTAAATTAATTGGATGTGTTTTGACTTTTATTCTGAGTTTCAGGTGCCAGTCATGTTGTGATGCCCACATCACAAGGTGGGAGTATGTTGAATCATAATTTAGCCTGGTGGCTCGAGTTCAACTCTCGACATGGCATTACGGGTTCTATTCCCGGCTAGGTCTATATACCGATTCATTTTAATATTTTAACTGTTTAATTCTCTTTTTATTTGTGGCAACGCTAATCGTTATCATTGTTAGATTTTGTAATAAAGTTATATTTTACCCAAGCTCGCCTCGTGTATGCGTCTTATTTTCTCTCCTGGAATTCCCAAAGTTATAGATTTAGAACGTGTGGTACACGTATGGAATTTTTGATTTACCTGATTTAAAAATTAAAGTTCGAATTTTATTTCTTTTTTCATTGGACATGTCATACGACGCTAATTTCCTCCTGTGGTGCATTTTTTAATGAAAAATTTTTCACTAGAAATAAAATCCCACGGTCTCTTGTTTGAGAATATTTATTGCAGTAGTTTTCTTTTTAACCTTTACGCTGACCTATTTAAATTTAAGCCACACAGGGGTTAAATTTAATGTATGTATTTTGAAGAAGGTACAATTTTAAGGCTGTGTACGAAATTTGGGATCAATATGTCAAATATCTTTCAAAATACGAGAATGTGCCACTAGTGGAACGTAGGAGCCTAGAACAACACACTCACGCTAGCCGCGTCCCCTTGACCGCGTGAAAGATAGCCTCGCTGTCTGTTATTTGGCCTCTGCTGTGGTATCAATGCACCTCTCCATTTGAAAATGAGTGGACACTCGCCCCCTGGTTTTGTTTGTCATAAAACTGTCAGAGTAGTCAAGGGAAAACACTACTCTCCACATTCCTCAGGACACCTGTTTTTCCTCCCCGTTTTTCGCGGAATTCAATAGGCACCAGTCACACTGAAAATTCTGCCGACCAATGTCAACACCCCCTCTAGAGGTGAATGTCTTCATCCCTTAACAAAAGTCACTGAAGCATGAAGGTCAAACGCGATTTTCTAGTAATAGATAAGAATTAGGAATGACCACGAACAAAATGGAAAGTTCTACACTTCCACTAAATTTCAAACTTTTGGCACGTTTAGTAGTATGCTTCATGCATTTGATTTTTCACACAACACTCTTATTGTACTTTGCTCAGTACAGTCTTGGTCCCTCTTTTAGCTACGAAAAGCAGGTTATTTGAATTGCCTTAGGTCAGTGTTTCCCAATCTTTTTTGATCCATGCCCCACCGAAGCCTTTCAAAATTTTCCATGCCCCCAAATCCTTTATTTTTTTCTAAAATCCTTCTTGAAAAGTAAATAAAACCTGGTGGTCCCCCATGCCTTTATTACCTGAGGGGCAATTTGGTTGAAAAGTTTCAAATTGCCCCCCTAGAAATTCAAATTGCCCCCCGGTGGGGCGTGCGCCCCACGTTAGGAAACACTGCCTTAGGTGATAAAATAGATGTTTTCTCCTGTTTCATTACCAGATTTATTAAAAGCCATGGATTCCTCTCTTTAACGTGCCTCAGCCTCACACTGTAAAAAATTCTCGTAAAATTACGGTTTTAAACTGGCAGCCGGGTTGGTTGTGGAAAACCGTAAAAATTACGAAGTAAATCCGTAAAAACAACGGCGTTTTACCATTTTAATCCATGTAAATCCGTAAAAACAACGGCTTTTTACCATTTAACCCATGATTTTGGTTTTGCAAGGTAAAACACTGTTGTTTTTACGGATTTACTCCGTAATTTTTACGGTTTTCCACAACCAACCCAGCTGCCAGTTTAAAACCGTAAATTTTACGGGATTTTTTTTACAGTGTACAAGTCGTCTTAATAAGCCTCTTTTACGTGTTAGAACACTTAATACAAAAAGTTAATAAATGGGTTATTATTTCGAATCTTTTTTCTTGGTTTATGAGATTTGACGTATAATCTTCATTTCAAACCTATTTTTTTTAATTAAAAAAAAGGGACGTCTCCGTCAGTAAATTATAAAATATTTTTGTTAGATAGTTCACACTTAACTTAATAACCTTTCAAAAATAAAAAAATAAACATTACTATCAAGGGAAAATGTGCGGATAAAAAGTAGTCCGTGTGGCCAACCCGCAAGTGGAACTGAAGCAAATCAAAAACTGAAATAAATGAAAATTATTCTTCAAGAAAAAGATTCTTCACTAATGTTTGTTTTCAGATTTTACAAAAAAATATATGCTTAAAAACAATTAAAATTCAAAATTTTACGTTGATTAAGTCATTTAGTTCACAGAAAATAGAATGTTGTTGGTACAAATTTCCCACGTGCAGCCCTTCGTGATACATATTTGGGAATGGTTTAATTTTATTCGTTTTACCCTGGAAAAACGTAATTGCAATGTGTCTACTTTAATATGATAAGTAATTCAAATTTAAAAAATCCCCTAATAATACTTTTATCGTCAGACCTTTTGTAGCAGTGGCGGATCTAGAACATGAGCAAGGGGGGGGGCTAACTTAATCTGATTGAGGATGATAATGAAGTAACAAGCTGTGCTTTTTACAATATTCATTAATGTCTTAAATATTGAGGGCAGTGTTGATTGTAAATGACTAGTATTGTTAAATATAACTAATTAATTAGTAATTAAATTAGTTAATCATTAAATATATCCAAATTATAAGGGTGTGTCAACCGGGAGGGTTTTTTTACGATGATTTGAGTCAAATATTTTTTTCCAAGAATATAGATTAAATGTGAATTTTCGTGCACTTAATTTCAATGTTTAGTGAATAATACATCCATCCCGAGGCATAAGGGGGGTTTGGGGGAACCTCCCCAAAGAAAATTTTTGAAAATTTAACCCTAAAAAGTTGTGTTTTGACTCATTTTTGGTCATTTGGGACTCTTTGAGTGTCACACGAAAAAGATGATTTCTTGTACTCGTTTTCAAAGGAAAAAGCTGTAAGATATAAGAATTTCATGGGGGTGGTTTGAACCCCCTAACCCCGTCTCTATTTTAACAGAGTAAATGTTTTGTAAGAGACTTAGCGCATTAGACCCTTTTAAAAAGTGAATCTTATAAAAACCAGGGAGTTAAAGATCTTGCAAAGGGGCTAAAGCACATAACCTTTAAGATGTGAAACAAATCTATAAAAATGTAAGGGGCTAAGTATTTTAGAAGTTATGCTTTGTAAGGCTTAGAAAGCTCATTGGAATCTACAAGTTCTGAATCGCATTTATATTAAAGTGCTGAAAGCTAAAGATCTTGGAGGGGGCTAACGCTTTTAGGCTAAAGCTCATTAAATTGCGAACTAAATACTATAAAACATCGCAAGGAGGCTAATTCTTTATGGGGGCTAAAACTCATTGGCCCCTTTAAATTGTGAATTTAATCTACAAAAACTCAGGGCTAACAGCCTTGTAGGAGCTAAAGATCATGGAAGGATTCATAAGGGTTAAAGTTCATTAAATAGTGAACCAAATATATTTAAAAACGCAAGAGGGCAAAAAGCTTTGTAAAGGCTATTAAAGAGCATGGAGGGGGCTAATTTTTCATAGGGCTAAAGCTCATTAATTTGTGTAACAAACATAAAAACGCAAGGAGGCTAATGCTTTTAGGCTTAATGCTTTAAATTACGAATCAAACCTTCAAACATGCAGGGGGCTTATAATTTGTAAGGGCTAAAACCTCTAGAAATCCTTAAATAGTGAATGGAGTTTATAAAAATGCAGGGGGCTAAAGATCCTGGAAGGGGCTTAATGCTTTGCAGACCCTTTGAATTGTGAAAAAGGCTACAAAAAACTGAAAACAAGTTTAAAATTTTGAAAATTTAAACAAAATTTTCTAAAAACTTAATTTTTTTTTCGAAAAAGTTCAATTTTATGTAGTGTAAACTTAAGTCCCAAGGGGGGGGGGTTAAGCCCCTATAGCCCCCCCCCATAGATCCGCCACTGTTTTGTAGTACTTGTTTGCCGGTTAATCTTAAATGCTGATTATTACAGATATTTTATCTAAAATAGACAAAAGTACTTCTTATTTATGAAAATAACTGAATATGCTAATTAATCTAACTTTAATTGATGACCCCACCATATTTCAGAGTGAAATCATCTGAGTGATTTTTCTCTCATTTTCTAAAACGAAGAAAATGAGATGATTCCCATACTTTAACCACAAAGAGGCCTACGATTGACAGCAACCCACTGCCCGCGGTCTTCATCTCATTTAGACAGGACAACTAGCGCCATCTATCACCCTTACACGTAACTGCGACAAATGCGAAATATAAGGGCCGTAACTTTTTGCGTTTTGTTTCGAAGGGAGGGTTCTCAACTTTATTCCGTAAAATAACATTACTACACTACCTCACTATATTTTTATTCATACACTTTCGAAAAATATTACAACCTTAGTACACTTATTATTATTAAAATTTTGTGTTAATGATCGCAAAGCAAAAAGAAAAGGGGGTCTAAGATAATTCACCAGATAATTTTTTTAAATTTGACCCTTATTTAGGACACTTTGGCTAAACTCCGCATATTCAAGTAAAAAGCTAAAAAAAGTGGTCAAAATTTCGCGGATGCCGTCCCTAACATTTTGTGAAAATTACATTTTTATAGCTGTAGTAAATCCTGCTTTCGAAACCATCAAGGACGCCCCCCATGTTTTCATCATGCGCCCCATTGTTTCTCTCACCTAAATCTGCCCATGCCTAAACTCCATATCAAATGGTGAAACAAATACAAGTTTATTGGAGTTCTACGACTCTGACTGAGTTCAATCCAGCGCACAGAAAACCGAATAAGGCAACAGTAAACAAACAATTTAAGCCTACGTCATAAAATGCAACACATGCTAAACTCTTTACCCTTTAAGAATGCCGTAATTTGTAAACGGTCCCTGATCGCCCTAATGAATAATTGATGGCTTTCCCGCATCGGCTTAATTCGAGAAGCTCCCTTAATTTATGAGGATCACGTACTCACACTAACTAAACGCTATAGGATAGTCTCGCACTTCATAATCATCGCCTGTGAATTTCCCCATGAATAAATGCCCCCGCATCGAAGATATGTAGTGAATCTGAGGGGTAATCAAGACTTAAAAACTGTATTGCTTGTATAATTTCTTCACTTTGGAGACAGAGGGTATAAACTGGAGTTTCAAAACGCCGAAGGGAATCTAAGTTTGATAATTTTATAACAGCACTTTAAACTTCAACAGATAACAAGGATTATTGGAGTATCTCCGCTAGATTTTTCAGTCAAAAATATATTTTTTTAAAAGTAAAAATAATTTTAAAGTACAAAAATTTTATTCCAAGCAGAAATTTTACCATATTTTTAACATGATTTTAAATTCTCTATGAAAGTAATAATACCAACATTATTTATTACGATTAGGTGCTATCATAACATGGGCAGTTAAGGCGGCCATCGACTAATAGGTAGTTTACCTTGACAATAAATAAAAATGTCCTATACATCTTATCTATAATATTTATTTAAGATTTTTTATAAAGTTAAATTAAAATACTTACAGAAAATGTTTTGGAGTAAAAAAAACGCATTTAAAGCCAATTAAATTCTAAAAGTTAAATTAAGTCTGAAAATCTTTACTATCTGCAAATGTTTCTTCAAATTTTAAAAAATGTAAACTTTAAAATATTTATACTACATCACATCCTAATATCACCTATTATGTTTTATAATAAGAATTTATGCAACATACTTTTAGATTTTCCTGTAATGATTAGGTATGATGTTTTAATAAATAAGATAAATTAACTACCCAAAACTTACGAGGCTATTATTTTCACAAATTCAGGACGAACTATCTCAATACAAAAATTTCAAACGAGAAAGAAAATATGCAGTTTCTTTTCTCTTAGTTCTTTAAAGTAAGCTAAACAAATTACTGCGAATCATTACTGCGTGCTATGAAACAATTTTGTAACCTAAAAATATAAAACAAATTGCTTTTTATATTCATGGAGTTCGTCCATTTAATGATATTAATCCAGTTTTATTTATCTTCAAAAACAGGAAGCATCGCCGTTAATTATAAAATATCACAATATTTTGTTTCATTATGCAGTTTTTAAAGTATATTAATTTTCATTATTGTGGCAGGAAGCTTTTCAATTAGCATTAACTATTTACTTTTGAGGGAAAATAAATTCGGGCCGCATCTGTTAGCAAAAAGAACTTGGCTTAATTTTTCACCGGGAAAACAAAACAAAGGCCATAAATAAGTTTCTCTAATGGAGGCTTTAGTTTACTGTGGCTTTCGAATGTAATTTATTTGTTGTTAGAAAACTAAAGCCAAGTATGAGCTAAATAAATAAAATGTGTTAATTTAGTTCCAGTTCTCATAAAATTTGCGCTTAAAATTCTTTTGTAAAAACTGAAAAGTTATCTTTCAAAACTCATTCCTATCTGGAGTCATTTTCAAAACAAATAGTTATTCAGAATTATGCAGAAACTTTACTTAACAATACAAAATTAAATATTTAGTACTTGGTATTCTAGTACTAACAAATAAGCGTGTTAGATTGAAAAGTTATTAATAAGAAACAATGAATATGAACTATGCAACAGACTGAGTATCGAAACTTAGTTCTTTTTATTGCTTAATTTTGCTAAACTGAAGAGAACCACCCATAAACCAGGCCCGCATTGGTTGCCTATGTTCTAAAAGCCATTTTTTGAGGTCGTATAAGTATTAAATGTTTCTAAAACTAACTTATATTAACTCCATTAATGTTTCTAACTTTTTTATTAAAGAATTTTTAAGCAAAAAGGAAAAAAATAATAAGAAGAATTTGTACCCCTCCTTAAAATAGAATTCTATTAAAAAAATATGATTAGTTTGTTAAACCCATGTATAAATCTTTTTATCACGATTTGTATACCGAAAAATTTATCTTATACTTCAACGTTTCCTGACCCTATGATGTCACTAACAAGCAAAGTAGTTCCCAGCACGATATCTGAATTTTGAATGAAAGGAGTGAAAGTATTCAAATTATCAAATGAAAGAACGACAATTTAAAAATATTATTATTTTTGTTAAACCCATGTATATAGAGCGTCTTTTTAACCAGGGCCATAAACAGAGATTTCTCCGGCCGTAATAAAAGTCTAGAATGTACCTTTAAAAGCCTTGTAAATAATGTAAATAAAGTTATTTGTTAATTATTTACCAAGCCTTGGTCTTTCGAACTAGAAATCAACAAACGATGAGCTCTGTCCCCCGGTACACTGACATTTCCTTTAGATTCTCTTATATCATTCATAAGCATCATAGCAGCTATAAATACTTTTAAAAGTCCAGGACCGAAGTTTCTTATAACTAACTACAAGCACACAAAGTAGATTTTAAGTTATGTTGCTATACAAAAACAATTATATCAAAATTATGAAAGAGTGGAAAACAAAATCGGCTATCTCGGGTAATGCTTATAGGTTAAAAGCTAAGCTTTAACTTTGAAAAGATAAAGATGATTACAATAAAACCGGTTTTTTAAACTTTTTATTCCAATTTAGTTTTATTTATTAGAAGCTAGATAAAACATAAAAAAATTCGAGATCCTGCACAGGAAAACATCAGGACGACTGAGCTAGGCTAGGTGTTTCTACCATATCGATTGCGAGCCGCAGCGCCGGATCCAGGCTTCTACCTCAATTGCGGTTTCCAGCGCATACCGCGGATCCGCTCTTTTTTGGCCGGCTAAAAGCCCCTCTCTATCGCTCCGACGTGACTTCTGAGGGCGAGAGAACTTTCCAAACAGAGCACTCTCCACCCCCTAGGGAAGATTTTCTTCGTTCGAGGGGATTTTTTTCCATCTTTTCTGAGGAGGGAGATCCCAGTTTTTTCGCGAGATCAAGAAGCCGCTTCTGGAAGAGGTTATGACCCATGAGAATTTAATTGCTCATCCTCCTCGAATAGAATGCATTTCCCCTTTTAGTTTTCTCTCTATCAGAATTTCGATATTTTTAATGGTAGCTTTTCGGTATGCATAGAATATAACTTAAAATGATTTGCTTGTAGTAATCATTTGAAGTAATTTCTAGAATTAAATAGGAAGATTATTTTTTGTTGTAGTTCTATTGTTATTTAATTAATGATACAATATAAAACGAATATTCTTATTGTCATATTTAAGTTACTTCTGTAAGTATAATAACATACTTTGAGTCTATGAATTTTGATTAAAAAGCATTATGGAGAAATGAAACTAAATTAAGATCTAAGAAAATGGCTCATCTTTCTGTAGTAAGTGTAAGTATCAAATATGCACTTTTTCATACTGGAACACATTTACAGGAGAAGTATCTACCCGAGATTGCTGTGTTTTCAAAACTATACTTGTTTAAAAAAAAAAAGAAAAACTGCTGTAAAAGGAATTTGAAAATTACGTAATTAACAATATTATGTACATTGCGCTTGAGTGTGGTATAAATTCTATTCGAAGTAGAAACTTGTCCAAAAGAAAATAAAAAAAATCTACACTAAAAACAATTTAATTCTGTAGTAATTTTGTTTAGAGAAATAAAAGTACTATCATACACTGGGCTATTTCAATAAATAAATAAGGACTTTCAATTTACTCAGAAACCGTATTAAAACTTCACAAAATGAACACTGTTTACTAGGATACCGCTACCTCTGGATTTGTACATTCGTTTTTGAAAATTTAAGTTCTTCAAACTGAGAAAGAAGAGTAAGTGGAATAAAGGAAACGAGAGAAGCTCAAACAACTTTTTAATTCAAAACATCTTCAACAACAGCTTTCTGTCTTTTAGGAGATAACTGTGAATTTCTTTTGCGTAGACCAGCAGAACACGAACCAGCCGATATACATATGTACCTCAAGAAGCCTTATGTACACTTTATAATACAAAAATTGAGAAATTATACATGATTCTGCATTGGATTTGTTGGACTTCATAAAATAACCATAACGGTTTACTTTCATTATACCTCTAAAGTTTATATTATGGATTAAATTTTTGTTTGCAAATCTTAAATAAGTTTACGTGTTGAACTTTATATTTGAAATAAAACTACAACAGGAAAACATTCTGTAGTGAGTTTTGGTATTTTAAATATAATATAAAGAGTAACAATATGATGACATAATCTGATGTAACAATTAAAGACCAATATCACAGAGTTGAGAATGCTTTTCAAAGGTTGCAAGTAGAAATTATTCAGACATTACAACCATAAAGAGGATATAAAGGAAAGTAAAATTAACAATTTGCTAAAATATGATATTTATTCATTCCGTATAGGTACACATTTTGTACAAAATCTAAAACGAAATCAACTATTTTTTATCGTTAAAATACATTTCCAACCTATTTTTTTAAACTATTGATTGTTTAGTTAGACTTTACATGTTCCTTTTTCCCCAAATGTACTTGGAAGTTACTAGAAATTTGTGTAAATAAATATCCTAATTTGAGAAGATGCATCAAGTGAATATTTACAAATAAAATCGTAAACCATAATAAGTAAAGTTTCACCATGAAAACTGACATACAGCGTTAATCATGTTATATACACTCAGATAGTTATTGCCATAAGCCTGTCTCTGTATAACAGCTCTAGTAAAGAACAAACATCAAGGATAAGATTCGATTCCCTACATTGTTGACATACAACGGATCACAAAACGATCAATATAGAATACTTATTGAAACAAGTTTTAAAGGTATCCAGTATACTTATAAACACTTTTATCTCGTAATAGCATGATATAGTATATCATATCATTGATATACAATACACTGTACAGTTTAATACACAACAGATAATTTATATTTCTTACTTGTTATATTATTATTATTATTATTATTGATGATATGAATTTTAATCATACGAAAATATAGCTCAATTCTGATGTGTTATAGATCAAAACTACCATTAACAGTAAAATGAAGATTTGAAAAAAAAATCCACCTAATTAACATGATCACAGAAGAAAAATAACGGAAAACAAGATTAAACAGTAACAAGCCAGGAAAAAAACGTCTAGCTATTTTAAAAAGAATACTGTATAAAGAAAATCAGAAAACAGAAATTACCTTTAGAAATCTGAAAATTATTTTTTTCTGCCCAGAGGTTTATCTCGGAGTAAGCACTTTAAAATGGCTTTTTGAAAATAAAAAAAAAACTTAAACAAATTGATGAAAAAAATCATCATTCATTTACATAAAAAAGTTAAAAGCAAACTTGGATACTTTTTTACTTTTAAGTTATTAAAGAAAGATGCAAAAGTATAGAAAAGTATAGATAATGTTTAATATAAACGGTCAGAGTGCAATGGTGAACGAAATAATTGTGAAAAAATCATAGAAACCCAGTGAAATGAACACACAAAGTGATTAAGATTATTTATGCTTAAAGCAAATGCATAAATTTAAAGTTATCTGTAGAAAATGTTAATTAGATAGTTATTTTTACTAGGGTATTTTATAGGAGAGGATATATTACAAACGAAACCATTAATCTCACAAGAAAAAAAATATACAAGTACAGTAAAACTGTAAGAGAAAATTTTAAAATAAGTTCATTTTACCATTTTGAAATTTGAAAGCCATTTAGAAAACAGTGATTATATTTAAAATTTTTTCTGAAAAATACGATTATGAAAACAGAAAAAATGATTCTTATTGAAGGAATTTGTAAAAACTTTACATTTTAAAGCAACGAAATGACTTCTGAACACAAAGATATTCAATGACATTACTTTTATTGGAGTTGAAAAGAGAATTATTCTTTAAAAAACCCTTTCAATCCTAGACCAAGATCACCATTGAATCCTATGGACAATTTGGGCGGTTGGACTGAAAGGGTTTAAGGTTTTTTTTATGTGGATTCTAAATTACAAGTAAAATTATATTTTCAACAAAAAGCCTCATAGGCGCAATTTGTTTGAAAATTATTTATTTTTCATAAGTATTAATCTAAAAGCATTTTTTCCTGAGAAATTCAAATTTGCAACATAATAAATGTTTATAACAAAAATTGAGAAAAACCGTGGATATTGTAGAATTTAGGAGAAATTAAATCACAATAGGTATATACAAGGATTTTACCTTAGGTTAATTCTAAATTTTGTATAAACAGATATCGTGTTTATTCCATTACTATCGTAGAAATAATCCAGAAATTCATTTTTAAACTGTTCGATCAAGTTAGATCTTTTCTTATTAGGTAATTAGCATATAAGTACAAACATTTTCTTGAAACAAAACATCCACTTACAGCAGTATAACAAGAGTATCAAAATCTGCAGTTTTTAGCATACACCAATGACAGTCAATGCTATAACATTGAAACAACTGCTCGACCTGTCATTAAAAAAAGCTTTGAAAACCCAATAATCGTCTGTTCAAGCGTCAGTCGGACATGGTTGATATACTAGAAGTGCGCCTATATGGAGGTCAAGTATTGAAAAGACAAGACACTTTTCTGATACTGAGGTACCACTTGGAAGGGAGATGGAGAACTTGGTAAAGCTTTGGTACAAATCCCTCCTTTTTATTTGTTAATCAGTTTGCCAATCTTAAACAAAGAAACATTTTAACAAATCAAAATATTTTAAAAGAAAAAAGTTCATCATATTTTTTTCGCCGATACAAATTTTTAATTTCAGGTAGACCAATATTAAATAAGCGGTAATAACTTAACTAACTAAATTGTTTGACTGTAATTTCTGTGACTCCTCTGAGATTCCAAACGCTGATGAAAATTTTAAATTAGACTAAATTGTTTGAGTTCTTCTCAATTCAGAACTTGCGAGATTTGCAACAGTCCTCATGACCATACTGTTTATAGCATTTTCCTTCAAATGGTACCACAATAACTAAAAAACATCGCTGTTCGAGACTAAATCCATCTTTTTCGGGTTCATCAGGTTCAGATTGAACTACGTGGAAAAGTTTCTGTCGCGCCGCCGAAAACTTTCCATAAGCTCTCATTTCACATTTACATCAATTTTCCATTTAAATTAACCACAGCTTATTTTCTTTCGAATCAAACCACACTTTACACACAAGTGGCGCATTTTTTTTTAATTACTCCACACACACAATCACAGAATAGCGCACTCGATGTGTTGTTCTTTTCGAACGATATCCGTAGAGTTGAAGTTCGTTAACACATTCCCACACGAAGTCACTGATTCCACTTCCTGAAAAGGAAGTTCTGCATCCTCCGATGTGGGTTCCGAGTGGTTCCGAGCGTCACAAAATGTCGCAGAAGTGTCAGTGGAATGTCCCAGGAGGGGGTCTCTCACCCAGACGAAGAGGGTCGTCCTACGATTTCCGGACGGGAGTTCTGTTTTCCTCGTCTTGAGTCAAAGGGACAGAAGCCGCCAACTTGGTGCCTGAGAAATAGACCACAGAACGTTTTTTTCCTGGTCAAAAACTTTCGCTGCCGTGCCAAGGAAGTCAGTCAAAATGATTTTCAGAAGAGTAATTCAGGGGGAAAAGGACAAACACCGCAAAGGGTTAATTTTGAGAAAAAAAAACGCGTTTCAAAAGGTTTCATCTACAGTGGACTATTGTAAAGCAATTGATGTGTTTGGCGTTATATGAGCTTCCAAGAATGTTATTTGTCAAAAAATTATAAAATTTTAGATAAACCATGCAATTGAGTGTTTCGAATTATTCGTCTCAACTCAAAGAAAAATGAATCAGCGAGACATGCAAAAAGAGTCACTTCCAGAAGACGACAGACAACAAACAAAAGAAAATCAAACAAAACAATAATTGTTGGATCCGGAGATTTCGACTCGAAGTAATCAAATGATGTGGAAAAGTAAAAAACGAAAGCTTTCATATCCAACTTATAATGCAAAAAACTTAATAATACGAATGGAAAACCAATTTCCATATTTATTTGAAAGAGAAACAAAATAATATAATAGGATCAACTTAACATGAAACATAAAAATACAAATGATTAAGACAAAAACTTAATTTATGAGGAAACTAATATGAAATAAAAGACTAATTATTGGAAAAAACTTATTCGAAAATAAGTTTTGTATTTCTTTCACGGATGGTTTCAGAAAGTTAAATTTGAGCTCCTGCATCAATGATTAGAGTGATTTATCATTTTAAAAAGGCACTTATTTTCATTGGCACAGCAAAACTAATATCAGCTTACATCATTAAAAAGGAATAAAACTTATTTATAAAAATTATGCACGGCACATAATTAACGATGAATATAATTTCTCAAGAAATAATGCATAAAATGCACTTAAAATCACACAGTGGTTTTATTATATTTAATTTAATCTATGAAGTAATTTAATCTGGAGAAACATTCATTAAAAATTAATTATACATGCTTCCTAAGTTCATAAATATAATATTACAGATTACTTTTATAAATAGTTTTTACACAACATCTTAAAAAGTTTGATTTAGAAAAAAAGTAATAAAGATCAGTACCTAATAAGAAATTCTTAGTCAAATTTTCCTTTTTTACAACGATTGCTTAAGGATAAAAAAGAACAAATATTTCAGTCACTCTTTACTTTGAAACAATTAACTAATTGAGAAATTGAAAACTTTGAAACATCACTGAAAATCCAAATTTATTTAAAATATTTCGTAATTCTTAAGAGAAGACTAGTAATAAAATAGAAGAAAAGGCAAATTAGAAATTTTAAAACGATGAATTCAAAATTAAATATGAATAAAGCGCATGCTTCTTAGAAATCAAGAGATCAAAGAAAAACAAAATTCAAACTCATGCAAATATATTTATGGCATTTGGAATCCCATACAAGTATAAATTTTGACGCTTTTATTTTTCCTCCAAACGCAAAGCATAAACCCCATTAAAAACTATTTTAACAAGAGTATTTTTTTAAGATTTTGAAATTATTTCCATTGTGAAATTCTTTTTAATTAAGCAGTTAATTTTATGAATGCTTAGGGGAATGTTTTTAAATATTTGAAAGTTCTATCGAAACAATGGAAAAAAATTTGAGCGAGATAGAAAATTTTTTTATTTAATAAAATATTAAGGATATTTTATTTCATACAATAGGAACACACTGTTAGACTGTTTATATTTAGCATGCAAACACATAACGGCAAAAAATGAATTCGATAGATTGTTCAGATATTTTGGGTATGATCCAGTCCTTTTTTAAAACTTAAAATTTACGTATTAATAACCTATTTGTAATTCCATCCTGTAAACACATTTTACCGCCTGATTAATTTTTCTTTGTACAGATTTTATCATATTTTTAATTTTTATTGTAATGATCTCGACATTTTTAAAACGTCGTTAAATGTTTTTAAAAAATTGTGTAGTGTTTCATTGTCCAGTCCCCTTCTGTGCATCCACCATTGTAATTGGATTTATTTTCTGTAATGTGTGTTGTTCATCAATAAATAAAGTTTACTTAAGCTAAAATGTTAGCCCATAAAATGTTGAAGGTTTATAAAAGGTAACCGACTACGAAACATACCATATCGATCGTTAGGGCACGTCCATAAATTACGTGAGGTGGTTTTTCCAAATTGTGTACCCCTCCCTTCCCCTTGGTGAGATTTAGTGAGATTTTGCTGGACCCTCCCCCCCCACCCTCTCAAAATCTCACGTGAGATTTTCTCAATCACTATTTTCGTCTTATCGGCATACAATTACCATCCAGATTTCAAAATTTTTATACAAATGCACATTGAAATCAAAAACGTGATTTTAACTTGGAAATATCACGACTGACTGGCTAATGATTCTCTGTTTTGACTCTAATCTAAACATTTTTTCTAAAGTTGTGCTAAAAATTATTAAAGAAAAAACGTTGTTGTTGTTGTTGTTGCTTATCCTCTAAAAATATCTGACATTTGTCAGATCAACTCCATCAAGTTGTTGACCGCCAAAAAGTCAATGACCATGAGAGGGTCAGATGTTAAGTCCTCTTTGGAAAGTCCGACGCATCCAAGAATGTGATCCGGTGAAGCTGGATGGCCACGGCATTTTGGACAAATGGGGTGGATTTTTCTGCCACGTTCAAAAGAAAGGCACTTCAGATGGCCAGTAGCAAGTCTTGCTTGAGCAGTCTGGGAGCCATAACGTATAATTTTTCTAAAAGTTGACGTGAGATTTTAATTGACTCCCCCCTCCCCCTGGTAAGATTTTGCTGGATCCTTACCCCCCTTTTTGACCTCACGTAATTTATGGACGGCCCCTTAGAAAATAAAAAAAACATGACAATCTAGAACAGAATGCATTTGTAGTTTAAAATAATCATTTTTTAATTTTTAACAACTTAAAAACCAACGAAATTTCTACAGACAGTTTTAAACCTAAAGCGATCATTTTGTACTTTATATTCAAGCAAATTAGCTTCAGTAATGTGTCCAACCCACTTCAACACGAAAATAAATCAAGCCAATTTAGAAAAGTGGTTTTAGAGTAAGATCCAAAACTATCCAATCAAGAGAGGAAACTGCTTTTCGTCAGCAGTGACGTCGAAATCGTTAAGTGTGCTATTAACTAGTTAGCGAGCCTTCAAATTCGTCTGAAGCGTCTCGATCCTTCCGCACTTTAAACAAATTCAAGACGTTGATAAATTACTCTCGAAATAACACAACTCCGCCTCCTAAACAATATCGTTCGAAGAAATTTATAAATCCCCCCTCTCTTACTCCGAAACTTCATCAGCGCCCTCTCGTTTATGAAGCCAATAAATGTCTTGGCCCTCCATCTGTTACCCAAATGGCGCGAGGTAAAATTTTTCCCAAGATTTTTTTTCCTTCTCTCTTACTCTGTTACATAGAGGTGTTATACTTTGAGATCGCTTTGGTTTGGAAACCCTGCGTGCCAACATGGTATGAGATCCTAGAAGAAATCTCAGTATGGGGTGTCTGTAAACGGCTGGATTTCAGAAAATATACATCTACAACAAAAAACAAAGACGAATCATACAATGAAAACATATTTCTCCATCCAATTTGCTTTTTACTTCCGATGATTTTAAGAAAATGCGGTTTTTCGGAGGCTATTAACTCAATTTTTCGGTTGTTATGGGGAACATTTTGTATGAAAATTTTGTAATATTGCTGGCATTAGATGATAATATATATCAGATGCTATATTCAGATTTGAGGGAACTGCAATATGCGATAACATGTGTGCTGGGGGACGGATGGCCTGTTCGGTTTGCTCTCTGCCTTTCACGCCAGCAGTCTGCGCACTGCTCCGTCGTGAGTTCGATTCTCACCTCGCCCCTGGGTGTATTTTCCTTCTTTGTGTCAGTAAAAATTCTGTTGTGTCTGTCTTACTTGACGAAGGTGTATAAGCGGATCCTTGAGATCAAGCACACATACCTGAAAATATATGTAACACCAACCATGTGTGTTCACGCCAATGGCTCCAAAGACAGATCGGAGTGCGATGCGCACCAAAGAATGCCGAAGATAAAAACTGGAGCCACTGACACCAAAAAAGGAGAATTATTGCGGGGATTCTGCGGTTTCCCTGGGAACACCTCAGTAACATAAACAACCCTTTAGCAGTAGTAACCCTTTTAGTTCGTTTCTCTTTCCCTTGTATAACTTCCGCGATATCAAACCTAAAATTAATTTTTTTTCCGATAGCGTACATCATGGCGTACATTCGTAAGTTTAGTGGCGAGTCTTGGCGGTTGATTTCCAGAATGGATACGCGAGGCAGGTGGGGAAATCTCGAAAAAGGCGGTATCATCTCAGTACGCTTCAATCCTCCGTCGGAGTGATTTAAGATAATGACCACGTGTGCTTAAACAGACGTTCAAAGCACTCTCAATACCTAATAACCTTTGTGATGTGTTACCCAAATGGCGCCACGCGGCACATTTTCTTCAAGATTTTTTAAAGCTAGCTAGGTCGTCAGCTAGCCCAAATGACGTCTCGCCGTTGAAAAGTGTAATTGAAATGTATGAAAAGAGATTTTTCACCGGATCCCGAATATACGTCAGAACTTTAATTAAACGGTAGGGGGCGCTTCTTGCACACGGGCGGAGACCGCTTTTAAGCGCGCTAATTAAAAGTCACCCCGAAATGAAGTGAATTCATTTCGTTCAAAATAATTTCGGGGATTTTTTGGAGAAACCTCCATCCGGACGTACTTTTAGACGATTATTTGCTTTTAGTTTTTTTTTAATGCGTCATGTTGCCTTGCAACTTTAGTGAACAATATTTAGCAGTTGTAAAAGAGGAACGAAAGAGGCACCAAAAACATGAAGTTAATTAAACTAAGAACTGGATAGATCTAAAAATGACAGAATATCATGTTTCTAGGTTATTATCTCTTGAGAAATAACTTGCATTTCTTTTTTTCCATAAAACAAAACACGAGTATATGTGGTAAAATGCTAACTGGTAAGTTAAACTAACGGTCAAAAGTTGATTAAAAATACAAATATTTTAATCAACCGAGGGTATATTGATATCCAACAAAAAATATTTAAATCTTTAGGAGTGTCATATTTATTACACGGGAATTGAAAGAAATCCCCAATGCCTAAATCAAGAAAGTAATCAACCCCAGGAGCAAATAATAGCAAAAACTTGCAACGAAATCATGCTACAAACGAAAATCTAAGGAAATAAAACGCAAAACATGCAACTGAAATGCAAAGGATAAGGAGGATAAGGAGAGGGAGGAAGGACTCACGGTTGAAGCACATGCGCTCCGCCTTCAGGAGGTAGAGGACGACGAGCGTGACGACCAGCAGGAGGATGATGCACCCCACCACGACGCCGATCACCACCGACATGGCCACGGGCTCTGGGGAAGAGAGATCAACAATGTTATTGAACAATGGAGAGACACAGGGCTACTGTTAATTTAAATCACTATTACTTGAACTAGGACAAGGTACAGTTGGGGAAATAAAAAACGACTCAGTTGAGATTTCTGACGAACCACTTGGGTTAGGAAGACAAACAAGGTGTCATTTTTCATGTCATGAAGTATTCTTAAAATGAGGAAAATTTCGAGTCCTTAGGGGGTCGTCTTCATATTAAACGGAACACTAACTTTTGTTTTTCCTATGGGGACCCCCAATTATTATGCGGTTTTCTGAAAGAGCATCCTCATAAACCCCCAAATACCAAGTTTCATTCAAATCGTGCGGTAAATAAAGCTTTTAGGTTTTGGGGGTCGTCTCCAGAGTGAGAAGGGTTAATTGTCTGTGAACACTATTTCTGAAAAACGGTGGGATAGCAAGACTTTCACTCACCACTTTAATGTTTATCAAAAAGTTTATAAGTAATTTAATGAAATTTTATATCAAATTAAAGTTTTAATTCAAGTTATGGTGATTAAAATAAGGCGACTGTTTCCAGAAAAAGCATTTGCCGGTATACATTTGGCAGCGGTATATGGTCCCTTAAAGAGTGGGAATTTAGTTTAATTCGGTTTTTGCCAAAACTATTAAATGAAATCAACTGAAATTTTGGTTTTCCGCATAAAATTACTACCAGAATCGATTACCATAAAAATATTAAAAGATTTTAAAATTTAATTTTTGGGTCAAAATTAGATGTTAATTATCTATCTATTAACCATTAAATATCGCTATAAAAGCAAAATTATTTTGTTTGGGGACACAAATTTGATCTAAATTCAAAGTTTCATATTTTTACACCGAAAACATTTTGATAAATTTCACATTGAATGGTTGACATTTCAAAAATTTATTATGCTTCTATTTGGATACTTACATGGATGAAACTTGGTATTTGGGGGTTTATGGGGATGCTCTTTCAGAAAAACGCATAATAATTGGGGGTCCCCATAGGAAAAACAAAAGTTAGTGTTTCGTTTAATATGAAGACGACCCCCTAAGGACTCGAAATTTTTTCCATTTAAAGAATACTTCATGACATGAAAAATGACACCTTATTTGTCTTCCTAACCCAAGTGGTTCGTCAGAAAACTCAACTGAGTCGTTTTTTATTTCCCCAACTGTACAAATGATAATAACATTGAAATAACGAAATTAACAGATATCAACATCATCAGAGAATAGAGCATCATCTGAGTTCTACTACCGTCTACTTCTGCTCTGACACACATATATAACATAGCTTCATAGTGTAAGAGAAGTATATATTGGCAGCAAGAGAAGTTTTTGACGCAGATCAATCCGTACAATGAACAACCCCCCCCCAAAAAATAAATAAGGTATAAAATATATATGTAAGAAAAAGCATAAAAGATAACGAGCACCAAAGCCAGATAAACCTGAAGCTAGCAAGCAAATTACGATAGTACAATAACAGTGACTTTTAAATCAGGTAAATCAAAAATCACTACGTGTGCCACACGTTCTAAATCTATAACTTTGGGAATTCCAGGAGAGAAAACAAGACGTATACACGAGGCGAGCTTGGGTAAAATATAACTTTATTATAAAATCTAACAATAATAACGATTAGTGATGCCACAAAATAAAAGAGAATTAAATAGTTAAAATCGATAAAAATGAATCGGTATATAGACCTTGCCGGGAATAGAACCCGTGATGCCATGCCGGGAGTTGAACTCGAGCCACCTGGCTAAATTATGATTCAACAGTGACAACATTTTACAATACAAAACACAACTCTTCAGAAATTTCACAGGGTCATACTTACTAATATCGTATCCCTTCGAGAAATGTCACAAGTTTGGTTTGAGGAGACACCATGGTGTAAATAGCTTCAAAAAGTACAAATGCCAAAGTATGAAAATTGCCAGTATATGAACCTTCCTGTCAGTTACTCCTCTTGACTACTGGTAAAAGAATGCGTGACCTGATTCGCAATGCCTTTTATTCTATTTCCCTTGAATAGAATTCTATTATATTTCCCTTGAAGAAAAATTCTTCAAATAAAATTTAAAAGACTGATGATTCACATATACGTAAGGGGAAGCTTAAAAACTGACTACACAATCAACCAAATTAATTCACAAAACGTTTAAATTTGAATATTAGAAAGTAAAGCCAAAATGTTGGGCATTTTGTGTGACATACACATAATACATAATATTATCTCTTTTAGTCCTATCCGCTCCAAACTTTCTAGCAATGTTTCCCACGGTCCCCTGCAAACTCTTTAAATTAAATATAATTGTGCAATTTGAGATTCCTTATGTCCTATATTATTGCTATTTCCTTTTAAATCTAATAATAAAATAACATTTTGTCTATGAATATTCTTTTATTACCAATTATCATTAAGTTATTTGAATAAGTCAGGGTTTTTTTTTGCACATTAAGAAAGTTTGTATGATCGCATTAACTACTTCCACATAAAACCAGTGACGACACGCCGATTCAACCAAACGCGGTGGAATCGGATTTACTAGTTTTTGCTTCAACACAATCACGGATTGCGTAAAATAACATAATCTGCACTTTTTAAGTACAAACTAACTTTTTTTTTCTTGAATATAGAACTCAAAGCATTTGCTACAGTTTAGGAAAGAAACGCGTTTCTATTGCCGTGTGATGAGCAATTACCAACTCTCTAATAACACAACGGGGTCCCCCCACGAGCGAAGGTAATTAGGGAAGGGAGTGTGCTAATCCTATTAACACGAGGACAAGAATAATTCGATAATCATTAACCCGATTTACGACAGCCATATTTCTAAAAGTCCCGGACTAGTCTCCGAAAAAGGAACTGTCCGGAAGGACATCACACAAGAAACAGTTCATCCGGTGAGAAGCAGGACGAAATATCGTCGCTTGAGGCCTCCATAAGTCACTGTTAGTCCATTTTGAGTATTGCATCAATTTTTATCCAAACTTTATAGTTCTATAGTTCTTTTTCGTCTCCCGGACAGTTGGAATGAAATCATTCGCTATATAATGGTTTAAAAAAAATTGTATAGAGTAAATGAGGTTTTAGTTTATATACATAGTTAATGTCATTTGGAAAAATTAAGATGGGCCTCATACGGTGTCTCTTAATATTAGTTAGGACCAAATATTCAGTTGAAGGGAATTATTTTCTAAAACAGCAACTATTTAGTTCAAAGGATTCATTTATGATTCACATACTCGATGAAGTGTAGAATAAGTAACTTGAAATAAACATGCAGTATTTCTCAAGATTTCTCTTTATGTTAACTGAGCCTCGATCATTTATTAAAGTATTAAGATGGAAAGTAAAACAATCCAATAAGGAGTCACAAGACCACAAACACAAACCTTAAAAACAGTTTCAGGAAACAATTTAAAGACACGACATTTAACCTGAATATAGGATATAAAGTTTCTTTCTGAGGTTGCTTGTTTAAAGACAGAAAACAACGTTAATGATGAGGGAGGGAAAAAACCCGAACAAGTCGCAATCTCATAAAATCGAGATTAAAAGGCACTGACATATTGCTTACAACTTAATTCCACTTAAAAGAGGAAAAAATCCAACCACAAGCAACTGCGTCCATTTACCGCCAGGAGTCGTAAATCTGTTAATCCCCCCCCAAGGACTAATCCCAAAGAACTTTAAATTGGAGAGAGAGAAAGGAAAAAAAGGCGCCTCAGACCAAACCCCGAACAAAAAGGGACAGATTGGAGAAAACCCCGGCCGCGGAAAAAAAAAATCGGCGGACTTAATAAAATTAATTGCTCTAAATTCGAAGCCGCGCGCGCCGGTGGCTCGCGTAATTGGCTATAAATTCGCCTTTCAGCGCAAGCGATAAAAATAAATTAAATTTCCGCGCAAAAGCTCCTCAACTCTCTCTCGGATTCAGGGATCAAGGGGAAGATCACGCGCTGAAAGGTGGACGGTAGAAAAAAAAAATCTCCGAGACAGGAGAAAAAAAAACCGTTATTACTGTGTCCCTTTTTCTAAAAGCCAATTTTACAACGGGTGAGTTCTGGAACATAAAATTAGTGAGTTACGGCCCCACGAAACGTCGTTAGACAGATACGATTCATTTATTTCACAAGTTGGGTATAAACAGGTTGTTGGGAAGGAGACTCATTGCTTACTGGGGGCATGCAGTCATTTCACGCAGTTTCGCGTATAACGAACGAATAAAGATTCTTAGTTAAAGTTTGACTTCTTTGAAATAAAATTACTATTTAATTTAAAACGTACATAAAATATCACCGTAAACCTTACAAAAACAGAGCTTTTTATGTTTGAAAAAAAAATGCATCAGTGAGATAAGAGTATTTGACCAAAATGTATTAATAATAAAACCAAAAGAAACACAAAATCTAATTTTAAAAATTCTAGTAATCCTTTTATAATATATAGTATTTTTAGTGAAGTTATAAATTTTATTTACCACTTATTTTTACATAATTTTAATTATAAATGTATGTGTATGTAATGTATAAATGTACATACAAGTTAAAATAAACACAACTTTTAAGAACACAATAAAAACATAAGGTTTTATTCTCTTAAAAATGAAAGGTTTTGGATGTCATTCAAAAACTTTTTCTCAAATATCAATCAGATGTAGTAAAATGTTTAATTCAACAATAACACTGGGTCTTTATGACATTTACGTAGTTTTCACCTGATATTTCGAGGGCTGTGTTATTATTACCTTTCAGAAGAAATAATTAATAGCCTTTCCGTAACTAAGTAATTGATTCTAAAATCTACAAAATAGTTTGATAACATTCTAATGCTAGTAACTAGAATTTTCACATTAACCTCACTAATTTCATTCCAGCAATTCATTTCAAATGAGAGTTAGTCACCTTCAGCCCCCTTTTTACCATAGCAATCAGCTTTTCTATTTCTTAGAAGTAAATGGATTTCTAATTACCCCATCTGGTTAAGTACTTTTTCCTCCTTGCAAAGGGAAAATAAATGACTGGATTGATTCTTCAACTTTCAATTTTTCAAGCAACTTATATATGTTCTTCTCGCTCCATAATGAATCTTTCAATTACATCATTCAGAGATTAAGAAACTTGCATTTTTTGTTTCTCTTAGACTATTCACAATTACCCATACTAGGGAAAAACCTACACGCATTAATTAGTAACAGCCCGAGCGCTGTGATTTATGGAATGCGTCGACCGTATCCCAAGAGTTCATTTTTCGATAGAGTGAAAGGCTGCTGCATACCTTGCGTGCCACCATGGATGGATGCAAGAAGAAATAGGTATTGTCCAATTGAGGTAACTTGGGTCCAAACATTTTAAAGGAATTTTTCGTGGTGGTGGTGGTGGTTGTGTCGTATCCTTTATTGATTTATATCTGATGGTGTGCTTGTATTATCTTTGCTATTTCTATGAAATTTTAGGTGCTGTATATAAAAGAACGTGATTACTGATTACCATTTAAGGTTGTCATGACATTCTCTATCTAAGGGGTGTCTAGTGTCTAGTACAGCGATAAAGAAAAAATTGTAAAGGCGATAAAGTACATGATTCAAAGCAGCTAGGTCATACTTTTCGATCAATTATAATGTCATCTAACTATTTTCAATGTCATTATTTTGTTTCACTTTGTGGTTTGACTGCTAACGACTATTGATTACGTATGGGTAACTTTGCCACTCGTTTTTGGAATAACGTGGACCCAAAGGTATGAATAAGTGAAATAATCTTTGAGTTTGAAAAAAACAGGGATGAATCTGGAGTAGAAATTAATTGTTTACACAAAAAATGGTTAAATTATAAGTAAATATACGTCAAAGACTAAATGGTGTAGAATGGATGGTAGCATTATCTTGAAATACGATGTTGTTCAAAGAAAAATCAGTTCATTGTTCCAAGATGATTTTTCTCCATAATTTAGAGAACCCTGAAGTACTTCATCAAAATATATACCAAGGGTGTCAATTACTGTTTATTTAAATACCTACGTTTTTTTCTTTGAAAATTTTACTTGGTAACTTTAAAATTAAATTAATTTTGTACAAGCTAATAATATGTTTATCTATCAATTTTCTTACAAATTAAGCTTAAAATGAACATGGGGTAGATTATAAATATTGATTAGGAAATTTAGCGTACATGATATTGGCTAAAACACCATAACAGTTTCCAATCCAAGGTAAGGTTGGCACGAAATTTAAAAAAATATTTACAATATGAATCCACATCTTGGTAACATTTTATATTACAGTTGAACTTGTTAAAAAAAATACAAACCACCTAACTTGTAAATTTTTTACTGGTTAAAAACTTTTATTTGCTTCTGAAGGGGACAATTTTTCAGTTTAAACGGATAAATTTAAATAAATTTTTCATTAGATCCCGTACCGGCTCATACATTCAACTTATTAATGGTTGGTTGGTTAATTGGATTTTTATGGTGGCAGGTCCTGAACTTATTGATTGGTTTGGTTGGTTGAGGTTTTATGGCACGAGGCCTCCATTACCTGAACCGATTGAAATTTTATATCTTGTTATTTGAGTGTGGGCCACTTACATATATCGGGAATGATGAACTCGCTTGACTGTGTTTAAGCTGTTTCCGATCATTTCTACCTATTCCGTTCCCTACCAGTATTTCTGGAAGATAATCGATTTATTTAAGTTTAAAATGAAGCTGAGGCGAACAGCATTGAAACGATGTAATATCCTGGAAAGTCTAAGGAATGCCGGAGAAAAGCTAAATGTAACTTCACAGTTGGATTTTTCTCTTGACAAAAAAAAAGTGAAATGCTATGAGAGGCACGATATATAGACAAGAACCATCGAATGAAGGAATGAGGTTGAATGCGATCCCTAATATTTCCTATCTCTATAAATCATGCAGTCTCGCCATTCATCACTGCGTCTAATGATATCTCTTCTCTCTCAACGGGCAAAACCGCGAATGGGGAAAAATCGGGGTTTGCCCTGAAACTTTCCATTTTGTTATCATTAACACAACTCATTAGAAGCACGTGTAGAAGGGGCGATGAAACGCGCATTCATTACCGCACGAACAAAAGAATCTTTTTAATCAGATGGCCCACTCAATGCAAATTGCGCGGGTCCCTCATTTTTAACGGCACGGGTTCCTTTTTGATAGTAATAGGAGGGAAGTTGTGACAAGGCTTAATTTCCTTCCAGTCTGGTAATCAGCATATTCAGGGCGAAATAAAAGGGGGTTAAAGATTAGTAATAACGTGAAACGAATTCTACTGGTGCAATGCTCTTTGGAGCATTTGTTTGTAGAATTTACTACAAACGTCCTCAAAGACGAAGTGATAACTGTAAAAACTCACCAATTTATCATTTTGTTATCGAAACAAAATTTAGCGTATTTAAATTTTAAAAGACTTGGATTACAAAACTAAACGAAAAATATTTTGTTTCTTAAAATGTTAAAACATGATTAAAAAAATTACAATTCGAAAACTAATCAATGTACACAAATGAAACGCCCACGACTGACCACATAGAACCCACGACTGCCGCATGCAACGCTAGCATCCTACCATGTTCTCTCCTAGTCCACACGCATGTGCATTGGATCATAGTAATGAAACAGACATTTGTGAATATACGAGCGCAACGCATAATAACATCAACGGACACGTAGTGCCCTCTATTGGGGAAAAGAAAAATACTGTGGTTAACCTCACCAAAGCAATGGGCCACTTTCGGCACAGGGGCTGTCTATATAAATGACGTCACGCTAAGAGGGAAGGGAGGGGGATCTTTATTCTATGTGACAAGACAAGAGGGTGGGTAAAGGGGGTTAAAAGATTTCGACAAGACAATATTTTCCACAACCAAACCACTAACAACATATTGGGCAAGAAATAATAAAGTGGAGTGGACTTTGGAATAATGGTATGAACCTGAAATGAATTCCACCATTTACTAAAACGTCATCTAAAATTAAATAACTGTAAAATTTCACCAATTTATCAAACATACAGTCGACTCCGCTTAATGTGATCACCTTTGTCCAAGAGTAGAATGATAACAATATCCGATTGATAACAATAAGCGATTTGACACTAAAAAGTTTCAAACAGTGTAGTTTTGTATTAAAATCACAATATTCTAGACACACACAAATCACTATAACAATCTATTTGGAATATTTAAAACGATTTCCTAGTTTGTATTTGCAAATTTACATTCTTTAAGAAAAATATGATAGTGGAACATATTTTGCTGATAAATAAATCATAAATGGCTTATTTTTTTACGTTTATCTATTATGATTGGCCTTCAAATGGTAAAAAAGGTGGTTTTAAGGGAATTTTCACTAAATTTTGATAACATTAAGCCAGGGCATGAAATTTCAGCTCTAAAGGTACTAGCCAGACTAAAATTTTTACTCGCCACTACTTCGGATTCATATTTTTTTTTATTTTAAAAAATAGTGTTTGCAGAAGCATTATGGAAAGTAAAACTTTAAAAGAATGTAAAATTAAAATACACTGCAAAAAATAATAAAACTTACTATATTATTTGATATCAGGTCTTAGAAGTTGTTACATACCCCCTTATAGCCATCTATGAAAAGTTTCTGTTAGTTTATCCTAGAGATGTAAAATTCTCGGTAATAATCTTTTGGAGAATATTCTCGGGAATATTCTCGAGAATATTCTCCTAGAAGCTACTAAATACTAAAATATATATATATATATATATATATATATATATATATATATATATATATTATATATATATATATATATATATATATAGACCCGTCCACCATGCTTCTGTTTGGTACCCCTGATGAAGTGACAGAGGTATGGTGGACTTTATTAATAATTGTTGTAGGTTTTGTTTCTGGCTCATTTAGGTGTTTATTTTAATTGTGAAAATTTATTTTGCCTTAATTATATATATATACTAGCTGATATGCCCGGCCTTGCACGGGTGGAGTGTATCAATTTATTAAAATTTTCTCAAGTTACATGTCTAATTTTCTGTAACCATAATTACCAATCATCCTGGTAGTTTTTCATATCCCGGTGTTCCCAGTATTTTTTCATATCCCGGTGCCTTTTTCATCTTGGTGTCCCCGGTGCCTTTTCATCTCGGTGTTCCCGGTGCATTTTCATCACCGTGCTCCCTGTGCCTTTTCCCTCCCGGTTCCAACTGTGTAAATCTAACCTAACCATCCAGTTCCGGTGTTGCACATTTAATTACGACAGTTACCCAATTATCCATTCTAAGTGAAAAAAATCCATTAAAATTATTACAGACTTTTGAAATCCCAAAATTTGTAAATACCCCCTGTTTAAATTGAAAAAAAAAATCCCGTTAAACTACACCAAAGAAACAAATGGACTCTAACCGTCTGACGTCACACGGAACCAACACGTGACCTACTGAGCTTGCAGTTGGTCACCACAGATACTACACTAGTAGATCTACTAGTGTAGTATCTGTGGTGACCAATTGCAAGCTCAGTTGTAGGTCACGTGTTGGTTCCGTGAAGTCTCGAACCAGATAGGCGGTTAGAGTCCATTATAAGGTTAAATAACAAATTGATCTAGTGTTTCTATCATCAACTTTCTAAAAAAACTGCATGATGTAATCTTTACTTTAACCAGTCTAATTCTTAAAACTTTCTATTTCAACTTAAAGTTTCATGGAAAATGAAGTTTTTAATAAGAAAATACTGTTATAAAGTTTTTTATAAGGGCCGTTTTTAATTTTTTAAATTATTAATAACCTTTTTAAAACATTTAAAACAATTTTAGCCAAGTTTTATCTTTAAATACTTTGTTTTATGTTTAAAATTGTTTTTGTTGTATTATTTGCAACAATGCGTGTTAAACAGATCTTCTTTAGTGGAGAAGTAAGGCGATTTTTACAAAAAGGCCTAAAAGGGGGTGAAGGGGTGGTTTTAGGAATTAGAAATTGATGTCATTGCCTTTCCCCCGTCCTCATACGCATGTGTACCAAGTTTGGTTCGAATCTGATGAGTAGTTTAGGAGAAATTGCGCCACATCTGATCCGTACAAACCTCGGAAGGAGCCAGGCAGGCAGGCAGGCAGGCATGCACACCTTGATTATATATAGAGAGATATATATATAATTATATATATATATATATTTTTTTTTGAGAAAAAAATTATAAGGGATATATCAACTTCAAATTAGAAGAATATTAAAGGTTTTACAATGAGAAGTTATCATAAATAAAAGAAAGCCAAATTAAATTGAAAAAATATTTTAAAATCACTACTTAATTGATATGACAACATGTTTGATAAAGTAATTATTACAGATAATATTACAGATAATTCTAATGTGATATTCCTTCTTTTAAGAATATTCTCGTCTCCTAATTTTACAAAGTTCTATCAAAATTAACTAAATGTCAGGTTCAAAAGGTCCTTCAGTTTGACAACTATTGGTATTATTACATTTGCTTTTAACAACTATATAAAAATAATGTAGACTCCTCTTTTAATTGTATGAGTATTTTCTCCCAGTAAAACTTGCTTCTAATATTTTAAAAAATATTTTATATTCTATTAAATAAAATTAACTTATTTAAAAAAAAAAATTGCGAAATAATGAAATTACAGTTCAGAGAATATTCTCTGAACTGTAGGGTGACTTTTAAATGGTAAGTTTCATTGAATTTGTTATTATTTTCAGGTTTCTAACACTAATACTACATGACCATTTCATATTATCAAAAATTTTTACATTTATTTCCATTTATCAATCAAAAAATAGAATATTCTCGATTATTCTCAAAATTCTCGCTCCTGGAGAATATTCTCAGAATATTCTCGTTCTCCGAGAATATTCTCCGGAGAATATTCTCGACTCACATCTCTAGTTTATCCCCTTATGTTTGTGTATCGCTCCTTATGTTTGTGTATCGCTGCCTTCCAGCACTAAAATACTACTTGTCGATATCAGCTGTTGGGTCAAAATCTTTTAGAGAGGGTCCATTAATGGAAATTCTGAGAAAATTCTCTAGTGTTTCAGTCTGCGCTTTTCTGCCTTTACAATGGCAAAATTTTCACAGTGGATTTTGCTTTGATTATGGCAAGAAAACGTTTCCTTTTTAAAAGGTCCGGAAAAACCATTAATCCACTTTATGTCCACATTACTGGATGGTACTTCCTGACAAACTTTACACAATGCGAGACTATTATTGCACAACAAGAGCCGCTCGATTGAGGTTCCTTGATTTGGACATTTATTTTAAACTCAACATTTTTTTGGGGGAAAGAACTTTCTCGCCAGCCTTAAATTTTTGGTCGCCAATGGCGAACTGGCGAGTGGAAATTTCGCGCCCTGCATTAAGCGAAATGTTGATAACATAAAACGGTGCGTTTTACATTAAATTAAATAGAAGTGATCGGAACCGGTCAATTTTGATAACATTAACCGTGATCACAGTTAAATTTCAAAACTAATAGAAAAAATAAAAAAAATATTTCTGTTTTAACGTAAAAGCACGATTTTTGGTAAATTGGAAAAATTATATTGATTCGAAAACTAATCCATGTATTTAAAAACTAGTAAAATGCCAATTTTAGGACAATCTACCAGCCAATAATACTGAAATAATTTTTAAAATTTGGAATCACCAACTCGGCCATAAAACCTTCTCTCCAAAAGTATCCGATCAATCTAGGGAAGATCCGAGTTTTTGCGTAACTGCACACAAACTGAACCAACGGACACGCAGTGCCCTCTATCAGGGAAAATGAAAAATACAGTGAATAATGATTAAAATAAGGGGTTGGTTCCAGAAACAATGTCAGTTGTCACGCTTGGAGGGCATGGAGAGGGGTGACACTTTGTGTCAAGTGGGAAAAGGGGGAGGGAAGGTTACCAGAAATGTGACATCACACACTACTTAATAGCGAAAACTAAACTTTTTTTTTAAAGCCCGGTGGCATAGAGGAACAGGCCGCGATATTCCACTATGACTAACTCCCCAGCGCTCGCGCCGCCAAGCCAAACTCGCCGCTTTCGCAACTACGCCAAACCTGCCGCGAGATTCTCTCGCATTCTCGCGTTTCACGAGATATCGCGGCACTGTAGTTTTTGCCACTGGGCAGTATTTGTTTATGAATTATTTACCGTTTCGCTATTGTGTGCAATATTATTTTATTCGTCGCGTTTATGAATAAAATAAAGGTTAAAATTGGCAAATTATACGTTGTGCATATTACACGTTGGTTTTCATATTAACTTCAGCTTGCACAAAGTAATTCTATGTATTAAACAGTGAGTTTGAGTGAATATACTATTTTCCTCCTTTAAATGAGTAGGAGCAGTTTTCATAATATGAATTTCTGTTCATTTATGAAGCTCTAAAGTATGCTATAAAATAATCGCTATTTGGTACATTTGCCTTTCACAAAATACTACTTAAGTATTATTTGCATGCCAGTGATTACTCGGCAAAAAAATTGACTAAAATTTTACTGTTTCTAGCATTTACTATTTTCTATAACATTGCCGTGTTTTAAGTTACATTTGTTTTAAGTTTTATTTACAATTTCTTGTATATTATTTGTTTTGAAAAGTTAGCCAGTGGCATGCGGATAATACAGAAACAAAAATATTACTATTTAAATAGGGAATTTACTCGAACAAAATTATATTCAGCTCATTTAAAGATATGTAATCAATTTATTGGCTGTATAGAATTCATCAATGGTTGGTTAGAGGGTATTTCATAACATAATTAAAATCACCTTTCCCTTTTCTATGCACAACCTATTTCTGTTAAGTATTCTATTATAGTGTATGTAAATAATATCTCTTACTGATTGTTTCTTTTGAAAAAATTATGGATTTTTAACGGTGGTATTATTTTATAAAATATCCTTTTTGGCCTGAAAGAATACTAGTTAGAATGAAATAATTTAGATATTGAAAAATAGTTCCGTCAATTAGACTTCATAAAATTCTTGGTAGTAATTGAAATTGTAGAATATTCTCCAAGACAATTTAAACCCTTTAATTTTAAATCTATTTGATTAGAAATTCTAAACAGTGTTAACATACAAAATTATATTTTATCAATTAGAAATCTTTTCCCAAATGTATAAACTGTACTAAAGGGGTCTTTAAAAATATATTGACTTATGGAAAATTTCTACTGTGTGTGCACAATTCTGTAAATTAATATTAGTGCAATTTTTACATGAAATGTTGAAGATTAACCTGTGGTACGAAAAACTTAATATTTATACAGGAAATTATACAAGATTTTCATTCGCAGTTAATCTTCTTAAATTTAACTATGACTTTCCATATTTAAGCTTACTAAGGTGTTGATGAAGTGTGCAGCCTACTACTTCTTAATTAATCGTGAACACCGCGAAGAAAGAAGAGCGAACAAAACAAGCACGTGCTTGTAGAATGGCGGTAGATGCGGAACGCCAGGTTGCCAAGTTGTGCAATTGGCAAAGGGGTTACCGCGCCAGCGCGAAGCGCACCTCGCTTGGCGGCGCCAGCGCTGGGGAGTTAGTCATAGTGGAATATCGCGAACAGGCCCGGGGTTCAAATCCCGGTCCACGGGCAAGGCAGACTCAGCCCTTCATGCCTCCGGGGTCGATAAAATGAGTACCTAGGGAAATCAAGAGGGGGTTAGCATCAAGCTAGCCACTCCTCAGCTGACTGTGACTTTCAAGTCACACGTTCTGTAACAGTTCAGCTCATGGCCTCACCCAGTGAGGCTAGTTATACTGGAGTTTGAAGGTCCAAACGACCTAGGTACTCCCTCAAAATCCCCCCTTGATTTTTTTTTTTTGAAAATGTAATTTAAACAGAGGGTATAATCGACATTATTATTAAAAACTATTATATAGAGCATTTTCAATCACATGACTCGGACCTAACAACGGCCTTGGCAACAGAAAATGTTACAGTTTTTTGCCCTACAGAGGTTAACAGTTACAGAAAATGACTGGCCGTGGAATTCCTCTATTGGAGCATTTGCAATCACGTGACCCCATACCTAAAAACCGCCTTAGCAACAGATAAACAACGGCCTTAGCAACACTTAAAAGCCCTACAGAAGGAACACAGTTAAAAGAAAATAACCAGTTGTGACGTCACCTGAAAACACTATTGAAATGAGATTTTAATCTGAAATCAAAAGGTGAGGTTTCAAAGGTGAAGAAAGGGTAAGACCCTTTCTTAAAAATACTGTTGATAGGAGAGATGAGAAATCGACCAATGGGGGAGGGGGTAAAATTTACTCTGAAATTATCTTTACATTCCTCACAGTTTATTTTGAGGGAAAATAAAAACAAACGGAATGCATTGGAAAACTTTGCAACGAAAATCTCCTCAAATAACTAATTTTTAGGCCATTACTCAATATACTTTACTTCTTTAAGGCCAAATTCAATAATAAAGGGAGAGAGAGGGACAACTTAACCAAACTTTTGGGCAAATCGGCAATGGAACATCCATCCACCAGTCCCGGCAGAGCGTAAGGTCCCTCTCCATATTCATTGGCGGAAACACAACATAAATCGCGTCAAGAAGTGAACGGCAAAGAGCCAAGAATCGTCGGATAGTAAACGGTGACGGTACAGTTGAGCTTTTCAGAATGAAAGTGGCTGAAGTCCACCTAACTTTCTCTTCACTATTCAACAATTGAGGGTTTTATGTGATGATGCCAGAAGGGTTGCTATCTGGACTTCAAGCCAATCAGTATTGACTTTTTGACTTAATGTCAATACTTAGTTTGTTAAAAAAAATCCCTGAAATCCATGCTTTCATCAAACTCAGTAATTTTGTGACTTAGACCCCTGTCATTCCGAGCTGCCCGATCAACTCGAAAAAAAAAAGAACCGTCGTATTTGCACGTCCGTCGCACGCGTAATTGAGTTTCCCCTGCGAAAGAAGGACGCATATTAAAAACCAAAAGAAGAGCAAACACTCGAAATCAAATATGATAAACGGCTCAGAGTATTATCACGTCAGGAATTGTTGGCTTTCTCGGGATATGTGTTTTATAGTTCTTCAAAAAGACAAAAAGAGCGAGTCTTTGAGGAGATTATTGCTTCGTACTTGATTTAGAGGGATCTCCGCCCCTTCACAAGATATCCTCAGGAACAGTCGTTGTATTTATTTTGCTCCTGGAATCCCGGGATAAATTGTCTGGGAAAACAAAAGGCCTCAAACTGCATAATTTGCCGACGAGAAAAGTAAATAGAGACATGAACTGAAATGCACTTATTAATTCCGGGGTTCTTTCTCTTTTCAAAGAATTCGTCTTGCTCAAAGAGGTGGTTTTTTCCCCTCTCCCGATACACTCCTGTAAGTCTGGATAATAAAGTACCCGATAAATTCGGATCTTATAACAAGCGCTAATGCCACATAAGAGATAAGAATTAGGTATAGAGAGCGCATGAAATGTTACCCTGGAGGGGCAAATAGTCCGACAGGCTTTATGCTCTAAATGCAAATTTAACTGGGAAGACAGGGAAAAATCTTTGTAAGATTTCAGCTTTCTTTTAAGGACCAAACAGCAGATTAGCAGAGCAATACTGACAAACCCATATATATATATTGGCAATGACATCTAGTTCAGGCGGTTGGGAACGAGGAGATCCAAGTTCGAGTAGGGGTGCAAGAAATTTGGGTAGCTAGCTTGACTACTTAAGCGGGCTGACAAAAGGGAGGAGAGAGAAGTCACTTTGTGGTCTGTTAATTAAGTGACTTCTCTCTCTTCCCTTATGTTGGGAGGCCCATTGAATGGGTTTGTTTTTGTTTCTTGTTCGTTGATTCCGAGTTACTGCATATCCTCTCATCTGATACCGACCATGCACACTAGGGTGGTTACAAAAACATAAACTTCCGAATTTCTTCGGTGGGAACCCCCTAAAATGTGACAATAGGCTAGAAAATAAGATTGGCAAAGTTTAAGCTCAATCGGATAATATTAAGACCCGCCTCATTGAGGTCAAAGTTGAGACAAAAAGCAAAAAATCGTAGTTTTTCGCCCATAAAATCGGAAATATTTGTCCTAAAAATATGGTTCAGGTCTTATTTCATAGTAAATTTTATTGGCTTCAAGTTAGATCCCCTAAACTTTTTTTACTGAAATTTATAGAGCGAAATATCAAGATTTTTGTCAGGTAAGGTTGAAGAACTCCCTGTAAGTTAACTTTCCAGCAAACTCGTAATATCTTCTAATTATTCAAATGAAAAGGGGTTTTTTTGAATTTTTTTTTTGGTATTTTTCACTTTGTGCATCAAAAAGACTTCTTTAGCTAGAAGCATGGGAGGATTTAGGGGGTTCATGGGGGGGAATGCCCCCCCCCCCAAAAAAAAACTTTTGAGGGAATTCCGTTTTTATAAGCTAAATTCCGTTTTTTCCAAAGCCATCGGGGATCATCCTGCCTCCCCAAGGTTTCCAGTGTGCCCCCCCCCCCAGGGACCACCATCTAAATCCGCCCATGGTTAGAAGTATTTTCAAAAGAATATGCAACAAATAACAATATGCGACAAAAAAGATGGGTCAAAATCCCACAGAAACTTTGAAAGCAGATTCTGATGTAAAATGACCCCCTGAATCCGAATCCAACTCCCGATTTTCTCTATCAGCCTCAGATTTTCGGGGAACAGCCCCTCCCCCTTTTTACGTTTTTTCGACGACTTTATAACTTTGAACTCGATTTTCAGGGTCAAAAAGCATTGCTTTAGCCTTCGAATTGCCCCCCAGGAGACAAGAAAGGTTCAAATTAATAAAATATGAAAATTTGTAACAAATGGATAGGTTTAAGGGGTAATTAACCACCTAAACACTCTAAAAAATCGCTAAAAATAGTAGGATTTGTTATACCCTACTTATTTCACTTATTTTTGAAGCAATTTTAAAGGGTATTAACCGTTCCCCAAGGACCCAAATTTAATAATGATATGCAGCAATGATTTTTAGGAAAAGCGGTTGAGGAGTTATCGCCCCCGAAGCACCCGGAAGGTTCGGAAGGATCTCTGAACCGCACTAGCGCTCGAGCGATCAGAAATTAATATTAATGCTTTGAAAAGTTAAAAAATGAGAATTTTTTTATATTTTAAGACTTATCTTAGTGGAAATTCTTTAGTTCGTCAGTAACTGACCGGTTTATTGGTTTATTTAAGTCTTGGATTAATTTTGACTTGGAGGGGGGCATTGCCCCCCTTAAATCCACCCATACTTCTAACTAAAGAAGCCTTTTTGGTGCAAAAAGTGAAAATTACTAAAAAAAATTCGAAAAAACATTTTTATTTGATTAATTAGAAGATATTACGCGTTTGCTGGAAAGTTAACTTACAGGGAGTTCTTCAACCTTACCTGACAAAAATGTTGATATTTTGCTCTAGAAATTTCAGTAAGAAAAGTTTAGGGGATTTAACTTAAAGCCAATAAATTTTACTATAAAATTTGACCTGAACCATATTTTTAGGACAAATAGTTCCGATTTTATGGGCGAAAAACTACGATTTTTCGCTTTTTGTCTCAACTTTGACCTCAATGAGGCGGGTCTTAATATTATCCGATTGAGCTTAAACTTTGCCAATCTTATTTTCTAGCCTATTGTCACATTTTAGGGGGTTCCCACCGAAGAAATTCGGAAGTTGATGTTTTTGTAACCACCCTAATGCACACTACCCTCTCTCGATATACCTCCCCAGCCCTAGGGGCGAATGTCATCGCTCCTTTGGACCGCCTAGCCAGGAAGGACAACCAAACATGCACCACGCCAAGATGGAAATGCCTCGCCAACTTCTTTTTAAAAAACATCACATTTTTTCGTAAATAGTGGTTTAAACTTATCTAAAATGAAACTAATCGAATTAGTAGTCTATAATGCATAACAATGGGAAACCTTTTCACTAAAAAAATTCTGGTAATGAAAAATGAATGATGTAGTGTGTTACCTTTTAGTTAGTAGGATTTTGGTCAGATTGAGTGTTTGTTGATAGCGGTGAAATAGGCTATCAATTCTTAAGAGTAATTACATCAATCATTTATTTTATCAATTGTAAATTCCCCCATCCACCGTTCACACTGAATGATTTCGACATTGGGTTTCTCTTAGGTTTAAAAATGCCCCTTCCTCCTTTATCAATTTTTTTCTATGAGAGAGCAATAATACTAAATCCAGCTGCTAATGAGATACCACATCCCCTTTAGCCATTCACTATGTTGGCATGATGATCCAGCTTCATTCAGACAAAGTAGTAGTAAGTAGTGTTCGGCAACTAGTGGTCAAAAAGTAGTTAACTACCAACTACTAACTAGTCTGGGAAAATCTAGTTGCAACTAGTAGTTAACTATTTTTTCCTGGGACTAGTTGCAACTAGTAGTTAACTATTTCCCAAAGTAGTTAACTACTAGTTAACTAGTCTATTTAATTTCATAACTTACTTTTTGGCAAAATTCTAATACATCTTTCTTATCTATATCACAAAAAACTTTATGGTTCGCTCAAAACGGCGCTTTATTTCTGGTTATGGTATTTGAGTACTCTACCATGACATTGTAGCTATAAATAGCAGTGTAATTTTTGTATATGTTGATAAAAATTTTAAATATTTTTGAAATTTTAAACAAAAAAATTTTTTTAAAAGTAGTTGAAAATTTGAAAGTAGTTTCAACTAGTAGTTTTTAAAAAAAGTAGTTCAACTACTAGTTAAACTAGTTTAAACCAAAAGTAGTTAAACTACTAGTTAACTACTAGTTGATCGGTAGTTAACTACTAGTTGCAACTAGTTCTAGTTAACTAGTGCCGAACACTAGTAGTAAGTAATAAAAAAAAGACCTTTCATCTCAATTAAAAATTCAAAAGAAACGGATTGCGAATTCTCTTTGCGCTTGGCGAGAGGAGGCTCCCAGAGAGGAAATCTAGTGCGATAAAATTTTGCTCACTTCAGGGTGAGCCTACTTCAAAGAATAATACACTGCGTGTAAACTACAGTAGAAGCTCTAATAAAAGCCAGCTGTCTCATCTTTTGAAAGAGATTGCTTTGGCAAAAGACCTTCGTGGTCGCCAAGTTAGCCACGTTTTATTTACGGATGAATATTTTAGGTTTGGTTTTTTTACACAACAGTTCGGCTCCAAAATGTGTTCAACTTGGCTACTCTATTAAGAATTTTCGCCAAAGTTAACTCTTTCAAAAGGTGAGACAAGGGCAGCTGGCTTTTATAAGAGATTCTCTCTTCTACTGTACGCCAAATAGGAAAATTTCGGAGATGTAGTTCGGTCCTGGTAACCGTTATCTCAAACCCTTGTCAGAGTAGAATTAATTAGACCTCGCTTCCAGGCTAAAAATTCATCGATCTACAAGGCCGCATAGTGGATCGGAACCTCAAGTCGAGGGTATGAGGTTACCACAGTTTAAGTAGCAAGTTATACAATTTCTTTGCTGTAATGAGAAAATCTTAGGAAATCAAATGTGGCTCTACAGAGAGAACAGATAAGACTTAATGGCACTACCGACAGCATAAAGAACAGCCATTCAGAGAATAGGAAAATGGTGTAATTAGGAATAATTTTAGTTTTTGAATTATTAAAAAAAAAACCCCTAAAATTCATGCTATCCTCAAACTTTGTAATTTTATGACTTAGACCCCTGTCATTCCGAGCTGCCAGATCAACTTAAAAAAAAAAAGAACCGTCGTATTTGCACGTCCGTCGCACGCGCAATTGAGTTTCCCCTGCGAAAGAAGGTGGCATATTAAAAATCAAAAGAAGAGCAAACACTCGAAATCAAATATGATAAACGGCTCAGAGTATTATCGTGTCAGGAATTGTTGGCTTTCTCGGGATATGTGTTTTATAGTTCTTCAAAAAGACAAAAAGAGCGAGTCTTTGAAGAGATTATTGCTTCGTATTTGATTTAGAGGGATCTCCGCCTCTCCAGAAGATATCCCTGGGCTCAGGAACAGTCGTTGTATTTATTTTGCTCCTGGAATCCCGGGATAAATTGTCTGGGAAAACAAAAGGCCTCAAACTGCATTAATTTGCGGACGAGAAAAATAGATATATGAACTGAAATGCACTTATTAATTCCGGGGTTCTTTCTCTTTTCAAAGAATTCGTCTTGTTTGAAGAAGAGGTTTTTCCCTCTCCCGATACACTTCCTTTAAGTCTTGATAATAAAGTACCCGATAAATTCGGATCGCATAACTAGCGCTAATGCCACATAAGAGACAAGGTATAGAGAGCGCAACAAATGTTATACCCACGGAGAGGCAAATAGTCCAAGAGTGTCTACATGCAAATTTAATTGGGAAGACGGGAAAAATATATATTTTTCTAATTTATATTTTTTCTAATTCAACTTTGTAAGATTCCAGCTTTCTTTTAAGAACCAATCAGAGAATTCGCAGAGCAATTGACAAACCCATATTTCTGGCAATTACACCTATCTTATAAACCAATCAGATCCCTCGCTCACAACTTACTTATAAGAATTGGAAAATATGCGAAAAAATGTATTTAGAATATAAAGATATTCTTTTGGTTGGAAGTTTAGATATTTTTCTCATACACAACTAAACTTTATGAGGTATGAAACCTAATTCAAAACGTAAATCTAAAACTTAAAAACGTAGTTAAAAGCACAGTAAGAGCTTAAGTAGATGCATCATCCATTATTTATTTCAGGAACCAACGCCTATAATGACTTTTACTTTTATACAATAACTTTGCAACTAATATGAATATTAAAGAAACTTAAAGTTTAGAATTGTTCAGAATAAATCAACTATGGTGCATAAACTTAATGTTTGAAGCATATTTTTTTAAAGTGTCCCGACACCCCTGAAAGGAGGTTTCTGTTATAATATCGAAGTTCTACTCTGTAAAAATAATATGCTATTCTTCAGTAATATTGAAGTGCGAAATGGAAAAGTTCTCCAATGCTGAAATAGGGTCCGTAGCGCTCTCTAGTGCCCAGAATCGTGGTTGATGCTGGGGTAAGATATCTCATCGGTTCGCGCTTTAAAAAGGCAACGAACGTTCGATTTATTTATTCAAAAGGGGTGTAATTACGGATTTAAAGTTGCAGTTAAAAATACAGAGTCGTAAATTTGAGGGAAATGCGCCGTTTTCGTTAATGAAAGTATTGGATTGTTTTGTCTCGTGTGCAGTTGAAGATCTTTATCTTGTTCGCCTGCGGAAATGTTGACGCAGATTGCATTTTAAAACCGAAATATTGTGCGTATTTTTAAGATTAAAAAAGAAATAAAAAAGAAACTTGCCAATAACGAGAACCTTAATAGGGTATTAAATTACTAACTTTTAGAAAATTACAAATCTTAACTTCAATTTTATCGGAAAACGTATTTTTAACACAAACTACAAAAATTAATCCAAGGTTCTGAAATTCTCTCGGTTAGAAAGCTAAATAAACATGGTAAAGTAAATTATAAGGTCTGTTCTTTAAAAAACTCTTGAAACTCTTAAAACTTAAAAATCTCTTTTACTCTTGCTTTTAAAAATGATGAATTCATACACATCAGGGAATTATTTAAAAATTTTATTGTAAAATAGTATTAAATAATAACGAATAAAAAATGAAATAAATATTTATGTAAATGGTATTAAAAGTACCTAGCAAAATGCTGAAGTCAAATCTGATCCAAGCAAAATCATTTAATAAACAAGTAATTTCAACTCTTGAATTTGCAAGCACATAACTAAGCTAGAAAACATTTTACTCAGCTTCATACCAAAATTAGTATGGGAATAGTATTTTCTTACTTTCAAATAAAAATTTAAAGCTTAGGGAATAACATTCTTAATAGCCTTTATATCATCATATTTGCAATATTGACGATGACTTTACATGAATCTTGCGCGAACTTTCTTGCAGAACGAGCTTTAGTTACTATTTCAAATAGAAATACCACAACAAGGAAGCTTCGTCAAAAATTTCCATCTTGCATCATCATCCGCAGTTACAGTGACACATCCTCGGAGGGTGATAAGAGAATATAAAAACGGGAGGGAAATCGGATGGCCCTAAAGCCCCCTCGAATGAGTCCCTTCTCAGCGGATATTGCATTTATGGCCCATGCAAATACCTCGGCGATCCTAGAGCTGCTTAGAATAGGGAGCACTTCGGTAGGGCAACCCTGCATGGCGATTGACGAAATCCTTAACATGGAAAGTCCCCTGAAACGCGCTGCTTAGAACGACAGTGGACCAAGTCCAACAAACCTGGTTTCGAGTGATTGAATGTTTTTAGTAAGCTGTTCCTATGGGGGAGAACTCTTACAAGCCCATTGTCGAACTTTCTTTCCCTTAGACAACAAACACACGAAATAAAGGATCTAGAAAAAAACAGTCTATGCTTAAGTATAAGACGTAAGTCTCTGCTTACCTCAAATTTTGTATATTTGGACCTTCTGAGCATCTCAAATTTTGGAGTATCATTCTCTTTTCCTGTTTCGGTGGAGTTCAAACTCCGTGGCTGTAGAAGGAACGACTTACAAATATATATTTATCGCTTGTTACGGAGAAAATTCCCAGTGATAATGCTTCACAGTCCTTCCTAATCCAAATTGAGTCGTATCCAATTCGTTTATACCAGTATTTACGGAAGACGATTGTCATTTTAATGATCGGGATGAAAAATGAAGAAGGTGAGGCTTTGATCTGGTTTTCTCTGAAGGCTTTGATAATGTAATAAATACAGAGAGTGTTTCAACAAGACCTCCCAAACTCTGAAAAACCAGATTCCTTGCGTTTAGAGCATGAAAATACCTCAAATAAAATACTTTTTCAAGAAAATTACGATAGAAAATGTATCCGGTGAATTAAAAAGGAAAACGTTATGGTACGTAGATCTTTAGGATATCAAAAAATATCTACCGTGCAAGTCCTGAATGTTGTCCTTCTAGGACAGTCGGCAGTGGAAAAAACCCACCAGCGTAAAGAACAGCTCAGAATAGGAGTGCCGCATTAGCGGCCCAAGTCGATAGATGTTTGAAGCCCCTTCGGGGCTTAGGTACATCACCGATGTGTTCCCCCCTCTCGTCTCAAGTCCTGAATGCGCGCGCGCCGAGAATTCTTTGTACACTTTTTATTTACTCAAGCGAGGAATCTTTTTGGGCAGACTTGAGGGAACACTGTGTACTACAATGGGTATGTACTCTATGCTAAGCAGGTGTGTGTATCCCAAACGAATAAATTCTTTGTCGGATGATTCGCAACAATAGCCAATAAGCAACAACACTCACCGTCTTATAGTCACGGTAGCTACAACGGGAAAACGTGTCCAATGCGCTCTCAAAGTATGATATCTCTATGCAAATGCATCCGCCACTGTCATTTGGGGGGAAGAGCGGGATCAGGGAAACATAACGGGTTAATACTGCCTCGAGCGCCATTATTTCGGCTCAGGATTTGGGCAATGCCATCTCGCGGCTTCCATGAGACATGGGATGGAGAGAAAAAAAAAACATTTCGATGGGTATCAGGGAGAAAATGAGATTTGGTTTTTCCAAAACATAGCAAATAAAACTAAGAAATTTAAGAAAGGTTCGTTCGAAGACAAAATAGAGGGAATCGTGTTAGTGTTTACACTTTACCTTTTACCTTCCAAAAACATGTAACGAAGTTTGATTTACAAAACAGGTGACTTGGGAGAAATCACATGGGGGAAAAACTATGTAATCACTTCAGCCATTCATTGAGTGCCGTTTCACTGTTAATATTTTGCACGCACACAAACACGCACACAAAGAAGGTGAAATGATACTTCTATTTAGAAGAAATGGTGTAAATCGGTACATAGTAATTTTAATTAATATTTAAGTGTTTCATTTCACAATAATTAATATGAAATAAAAACTACTAATTCCATTCATCATAATTTAATGACAAGATTATTAAATATCGCATTGCGCAAAGTTTTGAGGGTCCTCTCCTAGCCTGATTCGAAATGTTCGAAAAGCGAGTAGCAAAATAAAACATTAGAACAAATATAGTAAAATATTTTTTAAACACATCTATTACTATGCAGCAATAAGATAGTAATGCATCACGCTGATATTCCTTAACTTACTCTGCACACAGCTATCGGTCAACGTTATCCCAAACTCCAATGTAAATGGCCACTACACAATCATTCTCTCTCTCTTTCCCTCGTCTATCCATTATACACATCCGATCCATCACAGGGGGAGGAGTATCCCTTTCATTAGCCCTCTCAGAATTAATCAAAAGCACGAGAAAGCCATTCTATAAGGGGATAGAGAAAGAAATCTTCGGGCCCCGTTATTATGGATGTCTTTGGCTTTCATACCGAAAATTTCCATGCACCATCAATGGCGTTTCAGAGTGCCTATTCATAAGATATGCACTGAAGAGACGTTATTTCTAAAAGTGTTAGTTCTAGTAAGGGTTTCATTTTTTTTTGATGGACCAAGTTCGAACATCCTACCTAACTACGAATGATATTTTAAATACATATTTAGCTTGCATTTTTACTAGACATTTGAGCTTCACTTTTGGTCAAATGTAAATAAATATTGTCATCTATATCTATAAAAGCCAAATACCACTGACTGACTGACTGACTCACTGACTCACTGGTAAGTGACAAACACTCAACACGGAATCTCCAAAACTACCGGACCCAGAGCTTTGAAATTTGACAGAAACGTTCCTCTCTGCTATGCGACGCGCACTAAGAAACGATTTTAAAATCGAACGACTCCTTCCCTGTTTTTCGGCGCTTTTTCGACTCCGTTTTTCCCATTGAAATAGCATTGTGCATTGTTGAAATGCATAAATTTCAGAAGGTTTATTTCTCTCTCGAGGTTTCGTCTGGCCTCATGTGATAAAATATAATTTCATAAATTATAACAAATTAAGACGAAAAACACAGTGTAAATTTCTATTTCAAAATTATAACAATTTTCAGGAAACATATAAATTCAAATAATTAATTTTGAAACAACATTTTCCTTTATTTGTAATTTTAAATTTTTACTAAAATAAATTTATTTATGGAAAGGCTGAAATAAATGGTTCCCATGGAAACAGAGCTGAAATTATTTCATTGTTTCATGGGGCATGGTTCACTAGACTTTTATACATTCACTAAATTTTTATTGTTAAGTACTAGAAAACCGTTTTTACTAAGAAGTTGGCTATCATGATAAAAGGAAAATGAGATTTATCAAGCATTTTATTATTTTGATAAAAATGTTTTTATTTTTGGAGATATAGGATCATGCAAATAAAAATGGATTCCTTATCATTTTTGAATATAAATTAAATTAGGTATAGTTAAATATTTTGCTTTGCCGGCGGGAGTTGTTGACTGAATTACACATAGGGATTATTTTTTGATTAAATTAATACCATTTTTGGAAAACGATAGAAACTTCATATACGGTTTGTAACATCCTGTTGGAAATTATTCCCAAGGGGCTCGCTCAAAGAGGGTTGTGATTTTTACTTCCTAACTTTTTATCAAGTGATTTATAAAAACCGAAGCGAAATTTTTGAAAAGGACATCGGAAATACTTCATAGAAATTTTGTTTAAGATTTTAAACTATAAATTTCAAAAGACTGATCATTTCAATTAGATTGTTCTTTTACAGCCAGTGAAATGCGGGACGGGATACGTTAAGCAGGGTATATTTTCACAGTAAGAAACCGGGATGAAAAAGACGACGGGGGTGACGGGATGATAAGTGACTGCTAATCCAGAAAAAGAAAAACCATATAACTCAATAAACCTGATGATTTAAATTGGATTGTTCTTTAACAGCCAAAGTTAAAAGCGGGGCGGGATGAGTTAGGGTATATTTTCAAAGTAAGGAACCGGGAAGAAAAACACGACGGGGGTGACGGGATGATAAGTGACTGCTAATCCAGAAAAAGAAAAGACATATAACTTGATAAACCTGATGATTTATTTCAATTTGATTGTTCTTTACAGCGAAGGTAACAGCCAAATTTAAATGCGGGACGGGATGAGTTAGGGTATATTTTTACAGTTAAGAACTGGGATGAAAAAGACGACGGGATGATAAGTTCCAGAAAAAGAAAAGACATAACTTGAAAAACTTTTTAAAATATTTATGAATTAACTCAACCCGTGCAAGGCCGGGTAAGTCAGCTAGTTAACTTATAAAAACCCGAAGCGAAGAAAGTGAAATGATATTTGTTTTGAACTCTAGTCTAATTAATCTTTACTAGAGTAATTTTAAAATTTATTCTACTCTCCTATTCTACGAGGAGAGCATTTTAAGAGTGTGTATTCTATCCTCTTATTTAGTAAACTGCGTTATGATACAGAAATGCAAATTAGTAGCACTTTTAAGATCTTGATGCTTCCCATCAAGCATTGCCCAGTGCTGAGTTCGCATTTATTCAGAAAAATTGTGGTAGGGGGAAACAAAGTGAAGTCTTCCCTACTTTTTAGAAGACAAGTAAAATAAAGATCACCGTTCAAAGAACAAATGAAAAAAGAAAAAGGGCGTAGTACCTCTGACTTCGAGGGCGACGGCGAACGTCTCGCTGCCCCGCTCGTTCTCCACGTTGAGGGTGTACTTCCGCGAGTCGGTGCCGTCCACCCCTCGCACGATCAGCTGCGCCTCGAAGCAGTCCTTCGCTCCCTCGTCCTGCGGAGGAAGCAAACGAGGTTGACTAAAGAAGCGTGCAATTTGCAATAGTACTAATTAATGAAACCATAAAACAAATGTACATTTAGAAACCTCTGCTTTTTTTACTCAAAATTGATATGTCAAACGTTTTTTTTACATATATTTTTTAGTGGTTTGAGTCATAAAAAATAGAATTTCTTTGGAATAGGATAAACAACCCTTTCATACGTAATGTATTAAATAATCATTGTATTCAAAATCATGTTATTTTCATTATATGTGCAATATTAACGCTTCTTTTAAAAACTCTATGATTCCAAAGGTAAATTAAAAGTATATTTGTTTATCCTGTAGCAATCTTAAATTAATGTAATAATATAACCTCTATAATCAGTATTATAAAATACTATGGAATGGAAATTAAATTTACCCCACAAGTTTTATTTGATTTAAACTTTTTACATCTCAAACATTGAACAATAAACAAGTATTAATAGCAGTTGATATGCGTTTTAAATAGAAAACCGTATTTAATTAAAAGCCAAACAAAAATGTCTTTTAGCAAAATCAGATAACTGATCAACACGAACACGCTAATCGAGAGGAATTTTAATCATGTATAGTATAATAGAATCTTCAGGGGATTTTAATTAAATGATACCAAAAGATTTCGCTGTTGATATCTACCGCTGATGTTTTAATATGTAGACATTTTTAAGGCCTGCAATAGGTTGAATCCAATTATTTAAAGTCTATCATTTGGTTAATTGAAAGATAATTTGTTTGAATGATACAGATATAAATGAAGTTATACAGTTTAAAATAGACTGCTTATAATTTAATCTAGGAAGAAATAAAACGATTTTAATGTTATTACTAATTTGTAAATAAATTGATACCGTATCTCAAAAACACGTCTGCAGTAAAATATTTTCAGATTCAGCCATAATCTTCATTTAGAATGTTTTAAGATTAAGAGTGTTTGATTTAGAAAAGCAACGGTTTATTTTGTAATTAGTAGTAATAAACAAAGAACATTTTCAAGGTCTTAGGAATAGATATTATGCGAGAGATAAGGTAAAAACCATGAAATATCAAGGCGAATATATTTTTGAATTTACCAGGTTCTCGATATTTACCACATTTTCAAGACCAAAATGGCGGAAAAACTGAATTCATTAAACAATTTCACCCTTGTTCCAAAAAAATGCTTTTCAGAGGTTCCGATTACTCTTGTAGGAGTACACCTCAACAAACAAAACGACACGATAACATTGTCAAGAGGACACGGATAACATGCTTTGAAAGAACATTAATTAGACACTGGGGTATTCAATATAGGTTTTAAACAATGATCCAAAGCTTTGTAAGCAATCTCAACGCTTAATGCCTCTTGGTTTCCTCTTTCTCAAAAAGAAACTTCCACAATGGATATTTCGGAGGGGATGCTCAAATATCACAGAAGCAAGCATTTGTTAATTTTTGAGCCCACACCCCAAGTCAGAAAAAAAAAAGAAAATCACAAACCTCCTGCTATGAAACGCAAGCAAACTTAGTTTTAGAGTAATGATTTAATTTTAAAAGTCTATGATAGACAAAAATTCAAATTTAAAAAAATCATTCGGCACATAATGGAAAAAAAGTTTAATTTCCTTACCGTTTTGTTTAAGAAAATTTTTGGTTTAACAATAGAAAACCGTGCGCTACTTTTAATTAAAACAGTTTTTAAAAATCCCTCAAACTCCCTTTAGGTGCTTACAAAATATTTGAACGCCCCCAAACAAGACAGCTTTGATAAACTATCTCAATATTCTGTACATTTTTTTTTCGTCAGCTTCATCAAGGACTATTTTAAAGTAAAAACATTTTCGTGTTCAATTAACTTATCAAAAACAGAAGAGAACTTCTAAAAGGCGTACGGAATTGTTTTAGCACTTGGAGGCACAAAGCCCTCTGCATAGAGCACCCTTCGCGTCTCTTTAAGAGTTAATTTGCTCCCTCTTTTGCTTCTTTAATTAATAGGGTGCTGTAAAGGAGAAGTTCTAATTTGACGAAGTACTAATTACAAGAAAATTATTCTCGAGAAGGGAACTGACCCGTTCTGTGTTAGCTCTTAAAAAATTGACTCAGACAGTCGATAAACAGATAATCACGGTTGTTGCCACAGAATAAAAATTATAAGTTTATAAGAGGTGAGATTCTAATCATGCAAGGGGTGGTAAAATCTGAATAAAAATATATTTTATGAACTGTTTCGCTTGAATCATTAAACTCGGCGTGAAATGTAAAATGGCTTTAGTAATTTATGCAATTTTTGGGGTGTTTAGCTATGGGATCAATAGTTTTATCACGCGATGGGAGAGAATGCAGTTGATTTTCTATAGATATAAACATAAAAATATTGGCTTTTTATTTTGTGGTGGGAGGCTTGGGCGCAAAGAATCTTGGCTGATAAAAATGAAAGGTTTTTAATAATATTGCTCTATGCAAATCCTCTTCATAAAATGAAATTAATTAAACATAATAGATTTACAGTAAATAAAACGGTTCATTACTAAACGGACATTGTTTACTTACATTGTTGTTACGCAGAAAATTTTAGAACATTCAACTCATAACTATAATAAGAATTTATCGACAGTGACGCATAAGTGGCACAGTTTACTATTTATGACTTTTATTAATTGAAAGTTTACTTTTATTTTTCAAGAAATCTTTCGGGAACCTAAAACGGCCAAATGATCACAAAATAAATAAACTAACATCATTGACTTTTTAAGCTAGTTTAGAATACACAGGCGGTAAAATGCTTGATGTATCACGATTTTAAGTTAATCTATATAAGAAGCTTGTGCAACAATAGGGGGAGATATTCACTGCATCAGGTGGTGCAGCCTGTCGTTCGAAGGAATGCCAATCCACACCAGCGCGGTCATTTACGATCCTCTCGCACTCCAATCCCTCGAATCCACCATTCGAGAGAAGGGGATGCTCAGAACCACAGTGGTCCACCCAACTGGGTTTCGAATAATTCTATAGCTCTCTGATTCCATTGCATGAAGTTTCAAATATCCTACCACTAATTATTGAAACATGTAGCTCACAGAGTATAGAGCTTACAGAGAGTCCAAATGGCAGTTTTCCTCTTTAGCTCCACTTCGGGTCGAAGATTATAAAGGTGGACAGAAATTAGAGCCGAGCGCCGTAAGCGAACAGCCGCGAACACGCTCTGAGCACGCGCAGCTCGTAGCGCCTACAAGCCGCGCGTGCGCAGAGCGTGTTCGCTTTCGGCGCTCGGCTCTAATTTGTGTCCACCTTAACAGGCATGCTCCAGTGAGACCTCTATAGATCTATGTATGTCTCTCAGTCACAGTTCAACAGCGGCCCATCAGAAGAAGACTGAATGGCGAAAGGGATTATGGACCTTGCATGACGCGGTCAAGAGGCGACATGAGTGGCAGGCGGGCGAAAGCTTCAGCGTCCGTCGATCCCATTTGGGGGAAGTAGGCTTTAAAAGTTGGCATTAGCGTCTCTACGGGGATGAGACCTCTGTAAGCTCTCTTCTCTGTGATGTAGATATATACCGTTGGCTGTTTTTACTAAAACTTGCATTTTGAAAATTTATCACCACCGAAATTAACATCCATAGTTATCACGCTTCCTTAATATTTTTCCATGCTATCACCGATATTTGATATCTCTCACGATTGACCATTTAACATCACTAAACACATAAACTGCTTAGAACGACAATGGCGTAAGTCCACTGTACTTAGCTTTTTTTTGTAACAGCAACAGTGTTTTTCAAATGGAGAAGGCGTTTTTGTTTACAGGCCATTCAGTGAATTTTGACTTATTTGACAACCACCACATGGGGTAACTGATCTGAAATGATCCCCGAATCCATGTTTCGCTCAAATCTTTGACTTGTGTCACTGTCACTCTGAGCAGGTCGTATGTCCTGCAGCGGATACTGACAGAGCCGCTCAGCGAGGGAGGGGGAGCGAATTAATTGGAGGACATTGTGGGAAGGGGCAGAGCGCCTAATTAACTGGGAGGGACGACAAAGGTCGAAGGGGTGTAGCTGCCTTACACATTCCGAGGCCTACATAACAATTGGCCAGATTCCACTCATTTGAATAGGAGACATAGGGGAACTGGGGGTATTAAATTATGATAAATAATAATATTTATGAAAATAATTTAAAAAGCATTCGAACTGATTTATTAATTATCGTAAAACTTTAATCTGATAGGAAAAATAATATATTGTCCATAAATTTTTAAAAGGCGAATATGCAAGAAAGAAATGAAACTGACATTACTCAGTTTAAAGTTATAGTTATTTTCTATTAAGCTTAATGAAGATTATCTGAACACTTCTTCTGTATACAGATATATTTTTTGTAAATAGTAACTCTTTCTAGAACTTCATTCAAGTTGGTGAGGAACCTAAATACCGTCAAGTGATTTTAAGTTTAAAGAAATAAAACTTTTTCAGTCTATTTTAAATCAAATTCTTGTAGAAATGTTAAAAATGAGGACAAATTAGGATTTTTAAAAAATCCATCTTTCTATTTAAAAAAATCGAATATTCCTTTTTAATTGAGATGAAAGGCTCTGACCATGTCAATCAAAACGAATACAATAATACTGCTCAAGATAAACAATCTATCACCATTTAACCATATAGTAACCAAAGTAGAAATAACCACAACAAAAGAAAATGTCTGTTTAGTTCGGCAAAATTAACGGACTAAGTTTTGAATAACGCACATCTTATTAAAAATTAAAAGGATGATATCTGGGTTTATATTATTGATTTACACAAATCCATCAATGCTGATTAGTCTTTCCTTTTAAAATATTACTTGCATTATTTTTATTGAGAGTACTGAAAACTTACTCAATCTGTTTTACGATTTACTTATCAATTCTTGAATGCAAAGAAGTAGTTTAGGTTCATTAGCTAAAATATATGAAAAAAGCTTTAAATATATTGCTATGCACCCCCCGTGTAAAAATCTATTTCCAATAATCCATCTGGAAAGGAAGTCTGGCTTACGATATGATTTCAGCATAACACGAATTAAAAATATCTCTTCACAAAAGAATTGATAAATTACGATTTCATATTTTCAACATTTTTCTTGAGAAATCAATTTCACGAAAAGAAATATTTTAGCAAGGTTACTCCTTTCAAAATCGGGAATTAAAAAGTAAATCTTGAAATAATCTCTAGAGTGGAAATATCATTGAAAAAAAAACTGAAATCTCGCGGTTTCTTTCATAATCGTAATCGCTTCTCCCCACCTCCAATAAAGCAACAAGGGGGAATTTTTAATCATTCCAATCGTTTTCTTCAGAATCGTTTCCAGTCGGGCGAAACATTTTTGTCCCGTTTTTAATTTGGCTCATAAGCTCTGTTTCATTTCCGAAGTGGAAAAACTCTTTTATTTTTATTGAAATATTTGAATACTGAAAAGGTTTTTCTTAACCTTTATTCTCTTCAAGGAACTATCGGAAAAGGAATCAGAATATCTGGCCACGTACAATTCTCTTTTCATATTTTCACTAAAATAAAAAAGTTCAATTTCCTCCTTTAACCATTTCTTTTGTGTTTAAGAGTGATTCGAATGATCTTTGCCTTTTAGAGTTCAATGAGCAATGGGACACTTTTTTTTCCTGCTGCGCCATCGGTTTCATAAAAGTACTTGTTTTAACAAATACGAGGATTTTTCGTCGTCAGTTTAAATTAATTTGCATCCAGTGTCGCCATAATTTAATAACTGAAGAAGTTTTTTTGTTTCGTTTTATCTGATGAAAAAATCGATAATTTTCAAAACTCTTGAAAAACTTTTTTTGTCCAGGTTAAGTTCACAGAATCAATGGATTTAAGAAAAACATTTACCAAACACTTTTAAGTAGTAGTTTTTTCTTTAAATTTTTAATGTAGATCTGTAATTAGAAACGATAACATGTTTTACTAAACATTTGCGAATGTGCTGTTAAACCAAAATTAAATCAATGCAAAAGGGATTGCAATTATCTAACAAAATAAGAGATTGAATACATTTATGATTTTGCAACTACTGAGAGTAAAATGTAAAGTATACATTGTACAAACATTCAATTTTTCTTTTAGTTTAATAATTATTTAATCAAATTATCAACTTAATAAAAAAGGAAAAATTGAACTAACAAACATTTAAGTAACTTAACCCCCGAAAAGATTTTGAATTATTTCGGTGACCCATTGCTAATCACTCATGGTGTAGTAGCAGACTTTTATAATAGTGAAGGATATTTGTATTGTTTTTGTCAAAAATACGACGTAATTATTTTTTGTGTACAAATTTAACTTTTATTTCTTACGGTTTAAGTTTTTAAGTATAATACAATTGTATTATCCCACTCTTTCAATTCAATAATTCAATTTTCAATTCAAATTTTCAATTTGGTTGTCTTTCAGAACTTAAGTTCTGAAAGACAACCAAAACTGGGTACATTGATGGAATTTGATTTAGAAATTTCTTTTCAAAATATTTCTGTTCTCGTAGAGTTTGAAAAAATAATTAAAGGAATAATTTTATCCAATTTTAGTTTCCTTAGTTTGAAGGGTTGAAGTGATTAAAAATTATCAAAAATTAATTAATTAAATTTACAAAAAAATATTTTGATGACAGGCTAAAATGTAATTTTTTCTTTGTAAAAAAATTCGTACACAAACAATATGCTTTCTCGCATCGAAAATCAAACTTTTAAACTTTGTTCAATCCAATTAGAGGACTCCATTCGAAACCCTGCCCCAGAGATAACGCGTCCCTTTGAGAGCGCGGTTTAAAATTCAATCTGGATGACTTTTGTGGAGCTAATCGCGTTTCGAGGGGCCTGTCTCCTCCTCTGCTGCTCAGAATGACAGTGGCGTGAGTGATCAAACTGAAAATTTGAGTTCAGCATGGTATTGGGATTTTTTTTGTTCTATTTATTCATTTACAGGGTGGTTATCATTAAAATTTCACTTTGAGATAGCTGCAAAATGAAAACTACTGGACCAAACGTTCTCAAATATGGTCACTGATAAAAAATCGTGTAATTTAATTTCTACTATTAAAACAATTTTGGTTCGAAAATTCATCAATAGAAAAAAATGGTGTTGTATGACATGTTGTCCGACGAACTCGAATCTAGAATTCGAACTCGCAAAATCCGAGATCGCAAATGTATGCACGTTCCATAAGTTGCGAGTTTATTTTGTTTGGTACTAAGACACAAGTTTAAAATTTTTTATGAGAGGAAAGGAAATCTTATCTTATTATAGGGATAATCAAAATTTAACTCAAATTTGACATGCAGAAAGATTTTAAATTTCGGGATTTAAGTTCGAATCTTGCTCTATTTATACGTTGCTCTGAATGTCAAACAGCTCTATTTTCCTACTTTGTTGAATTTTTAAACTCATTATTTTTTTACAGGAAATAAAATTCCACAACTTCTTCTGACCTGTGACCATGATTGAGAAGATTTGTTTCAATACTTTTCTTGTTATAGTCATTTCTAAGTGGAAGGTTAATTAATTATAACCACCTTTATTTCTAAGGTCGAGAGCTTGACAAAAAGTGTAAAAAACTGTATGTAAAAAAAGTAATGGCATGATTTTTTCCTTAGTCTTTAGGAGTTTCATTTTTGTAACTTTAATTGATTGAACTGTAAGAGCAGTCTCAAAAACTGCATTCTCAATTAATAGGAACAAAAAAAAGTGTTAAGTTAGATGGGCTCACATGACGCTCTTTCCAACCACCCGATATGTTGTAGTTGTTTTCATGTACGAAACAAGACCAAAATTTCAAAAACGCTTTACAAGCCATTTAAACTCGTGTGAATATTTCGATGTACATTTCTAGATTTAAATTCTTTATTTTCTCCAAGATGCAAAACATTCCGTAACATCATCATGAGTGATGAGTCATGAGCCCACTCTACAAATCCATGGCCTACACTACACATTGTGCAATGGACTAGTTCCACATTTTATTTTTATTATTTTATTCTATTCAGCTTTTCGAGAAACCCCTAAAACCGAGATATTTTTTTCATTCTGATAATTATTTATTTACTTGGCCCAAACTCTGTCTACTACGACTTGCAGACGTAATTTGCAAAACGACGCCATGATTTAGATTTTTTGACTTGTTAACACTGAATAAGGAACATTCGTGTCTTTGTTATTAACATTAATGTTACGATATGAAAACAAACGCCTTGATGTTAATTTTTAATGGCTATCTCTATTCAAATCACAGTTTAATAAGTAGAAATCTGAAATAAGCATAAAGCATCAAAAATGTTTTTTAATTTAACAAAATCGATACAACAATAAACAAAAACGTGATGCCAGAGGCAAAAAATGTAAAAATACATACCAAAAGAATTAATGCTTGATTCTCATCAGTTTAATTTTATAATAAATTAAAGAATTTAATGTAGTTAAATATAAATTATTTACTGTTGGAAGAATTCGAATATTCAACGATTTGTTTTGATTTATGATTTTACGTTTTTATTTTACTAGTGATTTTAGGTTCGTGACGTCACTCGGCCCCGATGGCTTCACAACCATTTCACAACTTGGGCGATTGCATCATTTGTTGACGACTTTTATTTCCTTAATATCTAAGTAAATAAATTTTTTAAATAAATTTCGATTGTAGATTTCAATTTGACACAACATATGCTGTAATAATAAACCACAAAATCGAAAATTTGAAAAATATGGAACTACCTCATTCTCCAGCAGACCACATCCTCTTCTCGCATAAGAGATTCCTTTAATTCCTCAAATTGTAAAGGGTTTGATTGTTGAGCTAGTTTATATTTGGGTGGCCAGCTACACACAAAGGATTGTATAACTAAAGGGTTCCAAAAGTTATACATTTAAAAGGTAGGGATATGGGGGTAGATTAAAATATTAGCGGTTTTCCTAAATTCGAAGCAGATTTCTGGATTTTCTCCTGTGGATGCAAAAGAAATGCTTTATGTATTACTTTATTGGAAACTTTTAAAATTGAAGGGTATTAATAAACAACGTTATCCAATATCACTAGTTGGGTACTCTTTCCACTTTTGCACTTTTTTTTGCTTGAAATTAAAAAATGATCTCAACATAAAAATATACATTAAGTTTTTAAAGGACCTGGATTTGAATTTTTTGGATCTGATTTCAAGTTTTCCCTATTGTATCCCAAAGGCTTTAATATAGTAACTTTTCGGCAAATTTTATTAGTAATTTATCGAATTAAATTTTATTAATTAACTACATCATACAACATCAATAGTTTGGTTTCAATTTAAAATAAAAAATTTAATCTTGATTTAATTTAATAATTTTAAGGAGGCAGAATTTTTAAACTCGTGCCCCTTAACTAAATTTTTACGATAGTAATATGTTCTGCTTCAAAGCATTTTAAACAGTAAAAACTTGTTCATAGCATTAAATTATGTAATTCTAAAAAAATATATAAGGATAATTTGAATTGCTTATCGAAATAAAAAAAAAGGTGAAAACGATTATTTTGAGTCTTCTATGTCAGACAAAGATAATTTTTGAGTTTTTGATGAAGTTTCTCGCAAAACTATCTCCCCCCCCCGGTATGGTTGTCAGATTTTAATTCTAAAAGGACTTTTATTGGTTGCTTTTTTTCATTTGCCAATTTTGCATTTTTGCATTATAACTATTACCAATTTTAATTTCTAAAAGGTTTACAATAGTTTTAATAATCTGATTGTTATGATAGCAATGAAAGATTTCATAAAAATGAGAAAAAAATCTGTTATTGCATATTTAATAGAAATAACAGGAAACAGATATTTTATGATTAGTAAATATTAAAAACATATAAATTACAAATATATATTTAGGAGAACTTTTTAAAAATTATTTATCTGCTTTTATCATGGCTTAAAATATTTCATATTATAATAAACATTTTCTAATATTTCATTGGGAAAAAACAAGTGGGACTCTTACTAGTGCGTGACTATAGTCCAAGTTGAATAAATCTCTGCAAATAACTCCATTTTGTTTGAAAGTATAATCAAACTTTAAATGCAAATGAAGCTTATCGTAATGAAATACATCCTTGAAATCGCGCTTGATGTGGCGATGAAGCAACCCTCCACCAGAAGTTGCACAAATTCAATAAAACTCACACAGGAGCGAAGAGTTGGGAGAAGCTTTGACATAATAACAAAAGAGCAGGTGCCCGAGTTCTCAGCCCCCTCCCTTCCACAAACAATAGAGACGAACAAATTTAAAGAAAGAACAACTATACTCACAAAAACTTTTCTTTTTTAAAAAGAACAATACAAAAGAATGAAATATTAGCGGCGTCGAGTTTAGTTTTCTGACAGCAGGAAAAGAGGAAAGCTGGGGATTTTGCTCTTAGAGATTTCCACTTGATGAATGGATATGGGAGAATTTTTTGGTCAACTGAAAGCAAATTTTTTTTTCAAAAACCAAATAACCTCATTCAGTATAAAAATTTTAAATGAAATATATTTATGAAAAATATTCTACCCAGAGACTATTGAGCATAAATTCAATGGGTTTTATTAATAGATAATAGGTGAGATGGAGGTTCTTTGGGACTGATGTAACATACGGAGTGGGAATGAGCAAATAAAATTCAATAATGGTAATTTACTCAGAGAAAAAATTTCAAGAAAAGATTCTCAGTTTAAGGGCTTTAAATGAAGTTTCTGAAATTGTTCATAAAATCTTTTAAATTAAAAATCTGCCACATTTTTTATATTTGGGCCCCATCGTCCCCAAACTGCACCCTCGCCACAACCGTAAGCCAAGTTTTAGCCAGCCAAGTTAACTCGTGAGAAATCCCCCAGTTGAGCAGCTGGTGGCTTCCTCGAGGAGTACCATGTACCCCCGGTGAACGGAGGGACCCTTGGACCAAGCATCTGGCTTCGCTAGGGAAAACACGCATGAGGCGACAGTTCCGGAATCTGTCAGATAGCCAAACGCTTTGTTGGATACTATCTGTGAGAATCCAAAATCTGATACAACAAATTACTTCTGAAGTCAACCCGAATAACAGCCGAGCTGCGTTCCTGAGTATCGACGTGCAGGCCACCAGTTATTTTCGAGGCTAGTCCACCCAGAATAACCAGGCTACATATCCTGCAGTTGATCTTTGTGCTATGTGAAAGTATTAATAAAATTGTTAAGTTATTCGACTATTTCGCATCTTACAGTGGAGCTGTAGGAAAAATCCTCCTACTGCCCAGCAGCGTTTATTGAGCAAACATTCCCAGCAGCAATGGGGTACTCACCGTGTGCAGGGGTCGAGCGGCGTAGCGGTGTCTCGTCTCGCCCGTCTCCAGCTTGAGGCTGCCCCACTCCCAGAAGGCCCTGCGCGGAGGGGGGTCGGAGCAGAAGTAGACGGCGATGGTGGCGTCCTCCTCCTTCTCCACCACCACCCGGGTCTTGGTTCGAGCGCTATCCCGCAGCACCTGGGGGGCACCTGGGAAGGGAGAGAATTAGTCAGTGCGAATCGAATCAGTTGCATGACATGGTCAATGCGAAACAACGGGAAGGAAGGGCAAATGGACGGATCCCAATCAATTCAACAGTATACGCGTACGGAATCGGTAAAACCATTTACAAAACTTTCAATAAACAAACAGTAATCGACCCTTTCAGATAGCGGCCGAGAGTCCTTCCCCGTAGCTTATATTCAGGGTGTTCAGGGAACTCAGCCCAGTCCGATTCCTTATGTAGAGTACATAAAAGATGTCCGAATAACTATACCTCGACAACGCATAGATTTCAAGAAAATCACGACAGAACACGGTCTCGTGTCAAATCCGGTTTACGTTAAAAATAGGATCATGGAAGGCATGCACATGGTTATTTGGATTTGTTTGTACACTAAGATGTTAAAATACCAAGACTTTGCATGCAAACCACACACCGTGGAATGAAATAAATTAAGTTACCATTTTTTGCCATCTATACTTGTTTTCTTCTACGTGTTGATATCGACTTCTTAGTCATTAAAACTTTTTAATACAAATAAAAATATAGTCGATCAACTACAGGCTAAAAGCCCAGCAAGGTTGACTTAACTTTCTACTGAAGTTGACTCCCGCAGTTGGGGTTGAAACGTTTAGTACTTTTACATCTGCAAGACTACGGCCAACAAGCCCGTAAAAATTTAGTATTAATTATAACTCCGGTCGTATAAGCCTACACAGTTTTATCAAATTAAGTTAGGTTATCGTAATTTCTCGAAATAGTTTTCAAAAGCATAATCATTAAGGCACTGATATAATCCAGCGCGGAACCTAAACATTATTATCATATTCTCTTATCCGACAAGTCGCAGAAAAATCGTAAAAATGTAATTAACGCCCTTTCATGAGATGATCCAAGGTTTATAGAATATAAGGTTGGCTCTTCACATAGACATGGAAAAAGCTCGTGACGTCTCGTTTCCGCTGCCAGTGACGTCATTTGTAACGCCTCCTAACTGTTTGAACAACCAATCACTTTCAGTTAGAGCGGAATAAGGGAAAGATACTGGTGGCATGGAAACTTTACGCTCCGCCTTAACAAGCCTGATTGGCCAGTGTAAGCTTTGGCTCGTCACTTCCGCTGCCAGTGACGTCACTGGTAGCAGTGTCAGATGGGCCCCCTCTGGAGATGATCAATGTGTCTGGTACATTATGGCAGAGAGGAGTATCGACTATTAAGGCCGCTGTTGACGACAAGGCGTATCGAGCCCTGGGGTGATGAATCACTTTCCGATGAGGGAGACACCAAGTTTGCATTGTTTCAGTTTGGAACTACACAGTGACGCAAGTCCAAAATTACAAAGTTTGAAGCAATCTCGGATTTAGGTGCCTGTTCTTTGTTTAATTTGGTTGTTATGAGAACTGCCTGCAAGAGCTGTAATAAAAAATGCCCCTTTCATTAGAAATCCACAGATACAGCAACTATAGAAAAAAATATTAAGGCCTGAAAAGTACCTACGTTTATTTCTTTGATGGAAAATATGCAAGAATGGAGATTTTTTTAAATGAATTGATTTTAGTAATTAGTAGTAGCACATTCTGAATCTATGAATTAAAATAAAAGGTAAACTTTATAATAACGAAACACTTTTTTGACGATTTTGGAAATTTATTTATTTATTCAAACACCACCATATAGAAATAAGATTCCATTTACATGGGGAAAGGGATTATCAACTAAAAAAAGGGATTGTCAACTAAATAAATATTGATTTCAAATCGTACAAAATTTTACAAATCGAACAAATGTAACCAAAACTAGCCCCCTTAAGAAACTACTGTGGCTAGTGTAGTAACAGTCACAAAATCTCATTCTTTCTCGAAATTCCTACTTGGTTGCCTCACTATCAACTCACTCAATTTCAACTTTACTACTTTAAATTTTAAAGTGCCAACTTCTCTTCAAGGGGAAAAACAAGGCCTCGTGTCCCTTTATCCCTCCAGCCAGGATAATCCGAAGGAACCACTCCTACTGACACTAATGGAGGTGGAAAAAGATCCATTTATAAGGAACAGATTCTTCAGCCGACAATCGGAAGAAGTTCCGTTCGCTCAAGGGGTTCCATTTTTCAGAAAGATGCAATCGTTTGCACAGGAGGTAGAAATCCCTCCCCTCTGTACCGAGGAAATTAACGGCGTGTGGAGAGGATTTTTTTTTAAAGTGGAATAGTTTTTCTTTTTAGAACAGCTTTATCTTGTTTTAATAAAAATGTTTACGGAAGTAGAAACATTATTAAAAAGAGAGAGAGGAGTACATCCTCAGGTCAACTCTGATGCATCTTAAATTTTATCGTTCAAGGTTTTCAAGTTTTATTAACATTTTTAGCGTTTACCATTTCGATGTTATGTTAATAAACTTATTTTATTTTGATGGGTCAGCTATTCTTTTTTATACATTGATTACATTTCGAAGTCAATATGATACAACTAAGTAGGAATAAAAGTATATCCTCAGATAAAGTGAGAATTTAAAAATTTTTGAAGGTCCCAAATCCAAATCAATTTGACGGGCTTGAACCAACAGCGAACTAACTCAAAAGCTGTTGGAGTTGTTGGTTGGTTGGTTATTTGGGGTTTTATGGCACAAGCTTCTCTGTTAGGATAGTCTGTGCCAAACAAGAAAAAAAATAAAAATCAGGCAAAAAAGCATTTACTGTCGGAGTAGTCTATTGTTGCTTCAAGTGCCTCAAAGTAGATACAGGTAAATATGACCTTTGTACCACCCCATCTGCAGAAGAAATGTTATAACGCACTCAAAAAAGTAAAATAAGATACTCCTCCCAAGTAATCCTATTTTAAAACTGAAAGGACTAATAAAAGAGAGAAAGAGCAGTTCGTTTTACACAAGGCTATTTCCTCCATCCTGAAATTTCACTCGAGTGCCTGCCACTTCCTCTGGCAATCGAAAACCGAAAGTTTCCGTCGAAGTAGCTTCGGAAATCACTTCTCTCGAAATAACAGAACGCTGCACAAACAAAAAAAGAATCAAACAGCGCCCTCCTACCTGGTACACTTTACAGTTTTGGAAAACGGGGCGAGCACATAAAAAAAGAAGGAGGGGGACCAGTTTTATTTTTCTTCTGCAGCGAAAAACACTGAATCACTTCCCCCTCTGAACGGGCAGACTGTAATGTAGGAAAAGTTGTTCCACCCGAAATCATTGAATAAACCTCCGCGAGAGATGAGAGTGCACACGTGGAAATAAAACAATGGCAGATAATAGGGGTACTATATAATAGAAAGAGCGCTTAGGTCTGAAAACATGGCAAAAGGTAAAGAAATCCTTAACAAGAGAAGTCTCTTAAAGGTTAGAATTTAGAGTATCTCTATTAGATAAAATATCGAACAATTTCTTACATGTGACATACAGAATTTTTCCTTTTAAACTTTCTCTTTATAATTTTTTTTTTATCCATGGGCTTGAAATCCCAGCTCCTGCTGACCGCCCGATTTTTACAGTGTATAAATCCCCCTTAAAAGAGAATCTCCCTAAAGAAAGGAATTGAAAACAAGAAAAATAACTGACGATTTCCCACAAGAGAGGAAGCGATGGCGAAACAATCGAATCATTTATGATTAGGGTAGATCATAAAACTGGAGAGTCTTGACTGGTTTCCCAAATGACTTTGGATAATCAATCAAGGGGGATATTTGAGGGAGTACCTAGGTCGTTGGACCTTCAAACCGCAGTATAACTAGCCCCACTGGGTGAGGCTTGAGCTCTGTTACAGAACATGTGACTGAAAGTCACGGTCAGCTGAGGAATGGCTAGCTTGATGCTAACCCCCTCTTGATTTCCCCAAGTGACCTTAGTACTCATTTTATCGACCCCGGAGGGATGAAGGACTGAGTCTGCCTTGCCCGTGGACCGGGATTTGAACCCCGGGCCTGTGGTGTGGGAGCGCAAAGCGCTTCCTCTACGCCACCGGGCTTACTTTGGATAATCGAAAAAGGTGTGGTATGGTTATTGTTTTATGGTGCAAAAATCAAGCAAGATCATACTCCACAAACGAGACGTGTGAAAATCCCTTACGAATCACCAAATATGTCCTCGGTCAAAAGTACCTCCAGTAAGATAATTTCCTTAGTAGGCTTATTTATACAGCAGATGCTGACCGTTTCACTGGTGAGAATTGTCACCGTATTTCAATCCTCCGTCTGCATAGCAAGGAGTAGATGGTCTCTGCAATGGGAGCAGTATTCGCTCCCTATGTAAATAATGACTCTACGACACACCCACTTGGAAATAAAACGATGCAGGGCAACATCCCTAGAAGCGGAGTTCCAGAGAAAAATAGAGACGACCTCTCATTTTTCTCGGGCAAGAGGGGCATCTACAAGATATTTCGCGGAGCAACAGCCATTACTCATTGCTGGAGGGAGAGTGTCAGGGCAGACTTTCATTTCTGCGTCTTTTTCGAGAGACCGTTTGGAGAGGATCTGCATGATGTGTTTTCGCTCTGATAAGTGGACTTCGCAACATCATAGAGCTCGTGTTATTTCAGCAGTTGTGAGGAACTCTAGTCTAACCGTATTTATGACTAGTATAAACTAATGTTTTGAGTTTAAAACTATCGATTTATCTGTACTTTAGTTCAGTATCTCTCGGATTCGTAACTAAACAAGAAACTACTATTCTTCTGAATGACGAACAATGCCATCATGTACCCAGAGAATGACCAAAATCTAAATAAATTGCCTAGTATTTACTGTCGTTAATACTATTCTTGAAAGGAAAACAATTAGAAAGTGAAATGGATCCCTCCATTCAGGATTTAAGGGAAGGGGAATCCATCGATCTGGACTTGATTGACGCGCAACACATCTTGAAGCGAGTGCGTTATCTACATTCCTGAATTTAAGGAAGCGGTTTTACAGGGAGTACCTCGGAGTGTTGGTACGGAATTCTGGAAGTGGAATGTCAAGGAAAGTGACGATTTATCCTGGAGATATCGTCTTAGTTGAGTCCCCAAAACCAAATAGAATGAATTGGCCTCTGGCTCGGGTGATCGAGGTTTTTTTTCCTCGTAAGGATGGAGTTGAGCGTGTTGTCAGGTTAAGAGTTGCCAACGGTGAACTTCTTAGACCCGAGTTTACCCCTTGGAGTTGGGTTCCAGTGATATGAACCAGAAAATTCCGATTTCATCAGATTTAGATCCGTCCAACCAGGAACTGTCCGTTACTGAACCTGTGTCCGAGGCGGACTGTGCTACAAGGGTCGTGACTACCAGATACGGACGGAAGGTTAATCCAGTTCAGAGACTGCAATTAGACTGACAGATCTTAATTAATTTCTTTAATGTCTAAGTAATAATTTAAAGAATATAGTTATCTTTCTATTTTAAAGTTTTGTATTTCTTAGTTAAATTAGGAGTAATGTTTTAGGTCTTCTCCCTCGAAATACAAAAGGGAGGGAGTATGTTGTGATAGAGGTCGCTAGTAATACTTGTTATTATTACTCTTGTTAACTGCTAGTTTTATTGGTAACTCTTCATTACTATTTAGTGGCAACAGCCTTTTACCTTTGAAATAAAGTTAGTTTTCAAACGTTCCGAAAATGTGTTCTTTGGATGGATTTTGCCGAATTCTATTGAATTATAACCAGCTCTTGTGTGTCTAGATGACAAAAGAAAGACCCGTTTTGTGGACTGAATAGGGAACATGGAGCCGGGCAAACATTTGCAGTAGACCTTTTCAATGTGCACACTGCACATTCCCCCCCCCCACCAACACAATGTTTTCCGTTTCTCTCTGAGATATTTCTAAAAATCTGTTCATTGATGAAGTAATACAACATATAAAAGCGCGTTTTACAGAGCAAACGTTGCATTACATAATTATTTTAAATTGGGTGGAATATTAATATTGTTTTATTGAAATTTAGTTAAATCGAAAGGTAGAACCTCAATAAAATACCATTTTTAAATACAATTTTACTCCTTTTCTTGTCGATTATCTATTTTATACAGTACATGAGTACATTATGAAAATAAATCTATACTCTCGCTAGTAAAAGTAAATCATGTTGAAAATTATTATAAATTCGAATATAAATAATTATAAAGTAGAAAATCAGTATAATTAGATTAAAAAGCTGTAAAGAATTCAATTTTTTTCTTATTATCTGAAAACATACACTAAATTCTTAGCACATTAAGAAGACTGACTTTAAATAATGTTTAGAAAAACTTAATATGGAACAAATTATGATCAACATCACCTCTTTATTGAGTTTTCCAATTTTTGTTTAATTCTTGTTACATTTTTTCCTTTCAAAGTTGGTTGGTCTATCATGGCACTAGATTCATATGAGGACATTTAGCGTCATACAAGACAAAAGGTTGCATCTCAAAGAGTATATTTAGAATAGCAGTGATCTTTCAATATATAGTGAAATTGCCTTGTCAAATTATAACTTATCCCCTGTAAATGTATCCTTGTAAAATGTAAGTATAGCTCACGGTTTTCTAAAAGTTCGTTTTGTGGATACAGAACTCCAATTTATCAATTAATTGAACTTAAAGGGACCGGAGCCGATTTCGACAATCAAATATTTGATTGATTAAACCAATCATAATGTAAAAAAGGTCTTTCCAGAAAACAAAGTATGATTCCACAGAACCTAATTAATTGTATTAATGACTTAAGAAAAACGTTAAAATTTTGAAACATAATACAGCCCTATATAAAGTGCTTTGTTATTTGAACTGTATTTCAGCTCAATAACACACGTAATTGTAAGTACTACTAGTTGACTATATCTCGCCAAAGCTACATAGAATAGTGTTTCGAATAATCGAAAACGCATTAAACTTTCCTATAGAAAAATACAGAAAATTCCTCTAATCTACATAAACGCGAACAAAAACAAACATAATCCGCAGATAAGTATGTTTCCATTTAAAACCTGATACCGCCAAAGCTAAAAGCAGAAGCAAATAAATTAAAGCCACCACACGGATTATTGAACATTCGCACTACTGTTTAACCAGAGATAAAACGAAACTCACAATTTAGAAAGAGTAAAATTAAACCCCTCCGAGACGTAGAAACCAACACACACACGCGACCTAGAACAATGCCACCCAATAATTAGCCTCAACAACAAAACCGCGAAACGGATTCCAATGGCCCCGGGAGAGACGGAGAACATCCAATCGAAGCCCCTAATCACCATATCCATCAGGGGGAGAAAAAAGCTCCACGGCCTTTCAATTGCGGCGGCCGACCAATTAGCTGATTAAAACTGCGACCGTAAAGCGAAGGCGTGACGCCGTTTTTCACAAAGAGAAATTCCGAATTATTGCTCACCCCCCCCAGTGAAACGAAGCGGGGGCATTACCACTTTGGTTAATTTGATTCGAAATGCCCCCTTCTGTGACGTGTGCCATAAACTTCCCTGGGCTAATATGTCGGTTTTCAAAAAGCGATGCCCGTTGCAATAAAACGGATCATTGTTTTTTTTTCTTGCTTAACTTTAGTCGATTGTTTCCCTTCAAAGTGAAGGATATCAGTTCTGTCCGGAACGTTGCAAATTATGTCTACTTTAAAGCAAGAAAATACTTTTCATTGATAATTGAATTCAAATCCCTCGTCTTATTACGTTTATAGTAAACCAAAAGTTCTTAGTTAGCAGGCTTGTTAATTTGGATAAAACCCCTTATTTAAGGCGTGGAAACGTGCAAATTTGATTAATAAATGCCTTCTCAAACATTAGACATTTACATCATAAAATTTGTATTTGTATGTACTATTTTATGAAACTGTACGGATTTTTCTCATTAAAGTATTTTGTTCTCTTTACAACCTCATTTCTCAACTATAGGAGCGCTGCATGCTATCCAAATTGATTCAGAAATTGAAACGAATTTCAAATTACTGTTCCATTATTACTATACAACATACCACGAAGAACAGGCCTTGGCTACGCGAGCGTCGAAACTCTGAACTTTGTTTATTTCTGAAAAATTACAAGTTAAAGAAAAGGAAAATAATCAAAAGCAGAAACCTAGATTCGACTACCGGTGAACATTAGATTACTAGACGCACACTGTACCACTAGATCATCGGGGCCGATGCCAGTATTGTTCAATAATATAATTTTAATGGTTATACAACACGTGATATGAATATCAATATTTATGTAAACAAACTCCCAGTACTGCGCATGCGTCACCCTTGGGTCGTCTTTTGGCCACGCCTTATGAATTACCATCACCCCCAAAATTGAGGAAAATATCCCGTTTCCATATTAATCGCTTCCATATTGTACGACGTCAAAGGCATTTCCTCGTAGCCGGTCGGACTATACATACATATTAATTACTTCTACGATTTTCGAGATATTGTTTTGTATCCAAACTCACTGAAACAAATTGTACACATGTCTCACACGACGATTAACATGGATTTGCAATAAAAGAAAGCCAAGATCAGCAAACCTGGATAAAAGAGCACTGTAATGGTGAAAGTGAATCTACATTTATGCTTGAGTTTACAATGATCATATTTGTAAAGCGAAAATTGGTTTGGTTGGTTGCTTGGGGTTTATGGCCCCTATTGAGACCTAATGCGCTAGAGAAGACAGCGAAATTATGGAACGAAAGAAAACCAATCAAAAAGAAAATTCTATGCGTAGGATTATTTTTTGTTTTGTTTTAACCCATGATATACGTACAAGTAGTCTCTTCAGAGAAATGTCCCAGATTTGTTATATATTCCGAGAACTACTGTATCTCGAATCAGACGTTTTCAGAGGAGTGCCAGAAGGCATGATGGAATATTCAAACCACACGCCAGATAGAATCTCCCACGAGTCGGTAAATCGATTTGTAAATATTGATGTACTTCATCCAGGAATTTTCGACTAAAATAAAACGCTTGGAGAAAGATATATTCAGTAAAGGAGATTGAAAGGCTTCCTTGTTCTAAGCACTATTTGAAGTTTATATGTACTGTAGAACTTACAAATTATTAAAATAAAATCTATTAAAGAGAGTCCAAAACAAAAATAGTCGGATTAAACATAAAAAACTTTAATTAAAATTATAACTCCGTATAATATCAACTAGAAGGCGTTTTAATTAAAATGGGACCAACTTGGTAAGCTGAAAGATTGCACCCTCCGTTTAATTTAATATGGGAAACAGAGAAAATCCCAGACAAATGGAGAGATTCTATAATAGTCAAGATCCCCAAAAAGGGGCGACATGTCCATATGCGATAGAGTATAGAGGAATTAGCTTAAGTCGATCCCAGCTAAAGTGTTTGGGAGAATAATCATCAACAGATTGAAAACAGAGGTTGAAAAGATGCTACATGAAGAACAATCTGGTGAATACAGAGACTCAAAGAGCTGTGGGGAAGTTAACGGACGGTGTAGATACGGAAGAAAAGTTAGGAACAAAGAAGGATAGTGTTAGCGTGAAATTGCTGATGGTTGGGTTCCCGGCTTTAATACGGCTTATAAATGTACTATGCACTCGGAGACGTGAGCTGGAGGACCAAGCTAGACGAAGGTGTGGGTTGGGACCATTCAGTGGTCCTGCTTGTGTCTTTGATGCCGAACACCTTGTAATAACCCACCATTTCCCGTTTCCACAAGAAGCAGCTTGCACTATATCTGGTTGTGAATACCACTTTGGACTGGTCCGCTGCTAAGGTTTCCCTTACCCGACACATCTCGAAGGACCATGTAGATCTGGTCCCAAATAAGAAAGCTTTGGTCCATTTAAAGCTCTGCATGTACTGCAGAAACGTCCGGGAGCACAAGAAAAAATCTGCCCGTAGACCCAAGGAGAGGGTGATGGGCCCGAGTTCATATCCGATGAGGTTGGCCATCAAAGGGTGGAGCCCACTGATAGGGGCAGACGGACGCTGCAGCACCTCCGACAAGACCTCGCCCTCAAGTTTCCACCACGGTCCAGAGGCCAAGGGTTTCGAATGATGGTCCTTTGACTCCATTCGTGAGTAGTGTTGGAGACTGCGCTAAATTTGACATTGAACGATGAGGCTTACGAACAACTGGAGTATCTGGTAGACCTGCTGGTGGAAAATATTCAGGCCACCTACAAGATCAAGCAGTTCGATGCCCAGGTCGCCCAAAATAGAAGATGGATGACTCCTCCAAACTCCAGCGACCCATCGTATATCCAGAGGAGGTATCGTGAGAGTAGAAGATCACACACAGCGGTCCGATTGATAGTAGAAGGTGTCCCAAGGAAATGCAACCTGACAAAAGAACAAGTGGAGGGTCACTTTACCCGTCCTGTGTGCACAACAGAGCTCAATACTGGTTATCTCCTCACTTCGGCCACGCGGAGTGGAGGACGAGCCCTTTTCCCTTGAGGAGCGGTATGCGAAGTCTAATGGTGAAGTGTTGTGATCAATGTCAGAAAGCCAAAGTCTTTCGACACCAAGATCGGAAAATATACGGAGTTAGCTGAATCGCAAGGGAGCTGTGAGGTCGTCCCGATTGCCTTGGGTTCATGGGACCCAGTTAACGACAATTTTCTAAAATTAGTATGCAACAAGTCGTATGCTGTAACATTCCGCCCGCCTCTCTTGCGTAGCGGTAATGAGACACTCAAGGGATATGTTCTATATCCACGTATATGAACAAAATAATTTAATACAAAAAAGTATGAGTTAGTTAAGCATAAGTACCTATATAAACTTAACATTTTATAAAAAAATACTAAATGAAAAATATAAGTAGTTCTTATTCAAAAAGACCGTATAAAAGAACAAACCTTATTTTTGGGCAATGAATTTCCGCTACCTTTAAATATGGTTTAAGTATTAACTTATAACTAAGAAATTTTGAGTTTTACAAACGTAAAATTCATAGATTTTTCCTATAAAAACTACTCCAAAAAGATATAATGATCAATCTTCAAAAATCTAACACCATTTTAAAATCACATGATCGTCTGTTAAACGCTAGACAATCAAGCTCGGCCATCGAAAAACATAAGTGAAGCAATTTTTTTTACGCTAACCATAAATTTGAAGCTCTGGTTTAACACTTCCCATTGGTCTCATGGACAGTAATTGGTCCCTGGGCACCGATATAGAAGATACTTGTTCCTGCCATGACTTTCGGCTATTTTATTGGAAAAACATCACTTTGAGCAGTGATTGTAAAGGACTCTGAAAATTTCTACTTCATCTTCGTATGATTCAAATGTAAGGTTGAAAAAATACTTTTCATTGTGTTTGAAGTTTATCTTCTAAAAAAATATTAACTAGGTGAATTTGTGAAAGTAACTTAAAAAATTATACCAATCATGTTGTTCTACATATGCTGCACAGTAAAAGTAATAGTATAGTACAGTAGAGCCCCGATTATCCGCGAGCGGATGATCCGCGGTGCGGCTTATCCGCGAGTGCCACGAATTTTTTTTTCCATTTGAATTGATTTTTTTATTTGAATTTTGTAAATTTTAGTAATTCAGATGTAGAGCAAAGTTTCTGCCGTACTGTACATATTTTAAAAGTTTTACATATCATGTTTTTTGTACAATAAAACATAGTTTTTATGCTAAAATATTTTTTTCGTGTTTTCCCCTCATTTTTGGTCTCTTTTCGGGTTATCCGCGATTTTCGCTATCCGCGGTACCCTTGCCACCCAATTCCGCGGATAATCGGGGCTCTACTGTATTATAGATTATAAAATATAGCGTGTAAAATGTTTCATTGCTAAACTATGAGCGGTTAAGTCCCATTCTCCCGGGATTTGATTTCTAAATCTACAAATGAAAAAGAAGCTTTTGAAGAAATTTGCTTTTCTCCATACTAAGGAAAAACTAGTTTCTTCAGACTACGAGAATATGGAAAGAATGTTAGTTTATCTAGCAGCAGCATTTTCCTATCATAATTATTTATTAAGGCGCTAGAACGTGCTAAATTCTATGTAAAGCTCGTTGTTGCTGCCCAACTATCAATCTGCATTTCCCCTTTCCAGAAGCCAAACTATATCTGCCACTTTGAACGATGAGGAGTACAGCTTACTATCATAACAAATAACTGATCTTTCAAGGCAAAATTTGTGGTTAGCATTTTTCCCTCTTCTCTGAGAAGTTTTTCAATCTTTGTAAATTGGCAAATTAGTCTGAATGAATTTGTCTATGAATGTTTGATACCATGCTACGCTTTTTCTGCTACCAGACAAATGCTTAGCAAAAATTTGGAAAATGTAGTTTTTATACTTTCATACTTCTAATATCAAAAATAGAGGAAACTTACAATTATTGTAATCAAAAACAAAATTGAATCTTTAAAAACCAAACTAAATATTCCCTACAAAAATTAAGTAACTTTAAAAATAAATAAGATACTCCATAAATATTAAAAAATAAGCGAAATTTGTTTCCCCAAAGTTAATTTTAAACCCCTTTTCAGAAAAACGCATCCGCGCACTGTAATTGAAATGCAGCGAACGAAAAATAATGAATTATTCCAAGAGTTTCGAAAAAGAAGATAAAAAGTCGCCATTAAAACGAAGCGGATTACGACAACAAAACTCGGGAAGCAAAAATCCGTTTTTGACACTCGTTTCTGCAAAACATGGCGCCTTGGATTAACTTTAACCGAGTGTGATTTAACTGGGAGGGAAACGGAATGGCAAAAGTTAATGAGATTGGTGCCGCCTAATTTATTTTTCCCGAGTTCCGTGAAAGGAATAAGTTTGGAAAAAGTGAGAAATAAAAAGGTGGGGAATAATTCCTTCAAATCGAAAATGTCACATCCGCCATTTGTAACGGAATAATAAATCCATTAATGCACGTTTCAAACGGGCGATTTGGAATTCGTTAGCATAGCGTTTCCAAGGGGGAATAATACGCGATTTCGTCGTTATCTAACCAAAAGGAGAGGAGCAAAACTCGTAAAATGAGGAATATCTACTCTTTGAATGATGAAATGAAATTGCTTTACCAAACATTCCGCTCTGACGCTTTCATAAGGTTCAATATCAGCTTCGCTTATCCTTATCAAAGAAATACTGTGCTATTTTAAAAATATGAAGGGTCTGTAAGGTAATTATCAATAGTACTATCTAAATAAAAACATTGCGACACTTTCCAAAGTCAAAGTCTCAATAACAGAATTTCTGTATCAATCTGTAGCACCAATTTCAGATGCTAAGAACCTTTTTCTGCGGGTATTCGAGGACCATTCAAAATTTCCTGAAATTCAATTTATCAAATCGGTATCAGATTGTTAAGATAAACAATTCCCTGAGTGAGTAACTCCCAATAAATTTCGGTGTTTTTCAAGGTTCTACACACTGTTAAAATTCATGTGCTTAAAAATGAGCACTTATACCTACTTATATTTTTCAAGTAGCTTTAACTTAAAAATGAGTAAGCGATGTTCTCAGTTTTGAGTACGTAAACATGCTTAAAATCACACATTTAACAGAAAGGGCGAATATTTAATAATTTTGAGTGCAATTCATTAAACATTTGTACAACAACTTTATTATCATAATCAGTGTAAGTTTTTTACGATGCAAAAAAAAATTAATTAGTACTTCCATCGAAACGAACGAACTATATACCGTTATGAAATCAATGGAAATCAAAATTATTCTATCGCGGAAGATTATACAATGTTTTGGTTCCTCGGCTTCGGCGTCGGCGCCATTATTCGCATACAGACATCGGAGGACTCCGTTGGGAATTGAAGCTAGCGAAGAATCGACGAAAAGTAAGTAATGTTCATTTTCAATTCTTATTTTTTAGCCGTTCAATAATAGTGTTCTTTAAAAGTACAGTAAATTTTATCTTAATAGCATGTTTATATACACCCATTCATCTCATGCATGATCTCATGACAACCCTGTTATGCACAAGTTTGTATATTTATTTAGTTCTCTAATAGATGTATTTCAATTTAGTTTTTGGGTAATCAAGCCGTTTCTGCATTACGGAATCGTCGTAATAACCACTGTTTTGGTTAATTGTGGAAAATCTCACGTGTTCGCCATTTATCTCCCACCAATCTAAGGCTTAGCATTAAAATACAATTCTGTTTGCTTTTGTCACTGTAAATGGAATTTCTTCTATTGCGTAAAATCCTTAGGTGGCTAAACTTCGTTCCAAAATTGGTTAACCCTAAAATTTTTGATATTTGGTTGACTCAATAGTAAAATATTTGCTGGTAAAATCCTAGTACTGAAATACATAAATAAAAGGGGAAGTGCAGTTTCATTTGCATTGGTAAAAACCTTAAATTCAGCTCAGTGGGTTTTTTTATAATTTTCAACACTTAAATATTGAAGAACAAAGATGAAATATGAATAATTTATCCCTTTTTATTAATTCAATTGTGTAATAATTACCTAAATAACAAGTTTTGGAACGGTATCAAACGTAAAGTTTTGGTGTCTAACGTGAATCATGCAAATTACCAATTATTTGATATTGGTGGAAAAGCGTGGACATTTCCAAACTTTTTTTATTTGTTTATTTTTTTTACACTTAACAATAACGGATGTGTCTAGACAACCGTCGGATTGCTTTGTTTATTTATATATTGACGGCCTATTACGTATTTTAAACATTGAAATTAAATTATTGAACAATCCTGGTATCAGTACCAATAGCTCAGTGGTAGGATACGTGGCTAGTATTCCAAAGGTCCCGGGTTCGAATCCTGGCTTCCGCTTTTGATTATTTTGCTTAAAATGAACTTGTAATTGTTCTAAAGTAAACAGATCCGACGGTGGCCTAGCTACAGCCAACAATAACAATTTTCTGTTTTATACTTTTCAACTTTATTTCTAGCGATAAAATTTTTTAAATAGGAGTTTGGCACAGCTGGGATAAAGTTTGATTGCCAAATGGAGGACTCTTATCTCAGCTGATCCAGGTGTTCTTTTTTTAGCATATAATTAAAGTTAGAATTAATTATAAAATTATCTACATCAGTGTTTCCCAACTTGGGGCGCACGTCCCACCGAGGGGCAATATGATTTTCTAGGGGGGGGGGCAATTTAAATTTTTTAACCAAATTGCCCCCCAGGAGGGGCACGAACCACCAGGTTTTATTTACTTTTCAAGAAGGATTTTCGAAAAAAAAATAAAGGACATGGGGGGCTTGGAAAATTTGGAAAGGCTTTGGTGGGGCATGGGCCGAAAAAGGTTGGGAAACACTGATTTACATTGTGTTTAATTAGTTATTAATGAGATATTTTGTGTTTTTAAAGGTCCTTTCGAGGAGCATGGATCTGGTTGAGGATTAAATGCTGCAGGTGGTCATGCCACTACGAGAAGGCCCATCTCACAGCTGAAAGCCCGTCTTGGACGAGATGACCTTCTTGTGCAAATTATATGCTGGAGCTCCTTGCGCTAGTCCTTCCTGGAGAACTCTTATCCCAGCTGATCCAGGTGTTTTTTTAGCATATAATTAGTTAGAATTAATTATAAAATTATCTACATTGTTTAATTAGTTATTAATAAGATATTTTGTATTTTTAAAGGTCTTTTCAAGGAGCAGGGATCTGGTTGAGTTTGCGCCTGAGTATTCAATGCTGCAGGTGGTCATGCCACTACGAGAAGGCCCATCTCACAGCTGACAGAATCATGCTTTTGTGTTGTCATCATTTTAGCTGTGGGTAAACGTGACGGCTGAAGGACTCTTATCAAATCTGTGACTTGACTTTTTGTTTAATTTATTTTTAACCTTTATTGTTTAAATTTTTAGAATGCTCCTTAAAAATTCCTTTAATTCATTATTTTTATTGTAAAATTTAGTATGAATCCTGTATAATTGGTTAAATTTAAAAAAAATCAAAATCTGCAATAGCGGTGAACAGCGATTCAAAAGACCAATAGGAATCCTCGAAAACTGTCGCTTTTGTCGAGGTGGTGTAAAATCACCATTAGAGATGTTTTGTATATTTTGTGATAAATTTTTTAATTCAGCAAAGGAATTATGCAGGCATATCAAAGCATGGCATCTTAATCACAAACATTTCACATGTTTTGATAAATATTGCAAACAAACATTTAACAAATTGTATAATTATGAACAACATAAAAATAATTTTCATTCATTGCTCTAGAAGGAATAACAGATGATGTGGAACTATTGATATGTGACAGTCTGTGCTATAATGGTACTGTATTACAAAAAATGAAATTGTGCTTGTACAATGTACATTGTGAAAATGAATCATTTTTCTTTGGTAAAATTGTAAAAATGTTTTTATGATGAAAATGCATACATCATATTATAACATGGTTGAATCAAGTGAATTTGATGAACATTTTCAGTTATATAATAATTAAAAATACAGTTGATTTTAAAGATATTAAAAATTTGTACAGTTATGATACTTTTCATATGAGGAAGACATACAGATTTGATGATCCAAATATGTATGTTACTTTAAAACACAAACCTTGTTGTACCAGTGAAAGTTTAGGCACAATTTATATTTAAATATACATAGATATAAATTATAAATAGAGATCTTTGCTGACTGAGATTCAGTCGCTTTGTCTTTTTGAGGATTTTTGTTTTTTTAGAAAAATTCTTGAATTGATTTTGTAGAGCTGGATATAGCTTGTAGTTTTATTCTTTTTTTTAACTTGTTTACTTTAAAATTTCTGAACAATTTAGGTTTGTTATCTTTAATTGGTTTATTAACATGTAGAGATGTGAGTCGAGAATATTCTCCGGAGAATATTCTCGGAGAACGAGAATATTCTGAGAATATTCTCCAGGAGGGAGAATTTTGAGAATAATCGAGAATATTCTATTTTTTGATTGATAAATGGAAATAAATGTAAAAATTTTTTAAAATATGAAATGGTCATGTAGTATTAGTGTTAGAAACCTGAAAATAATAACAAATTCAATGAAACTTACCATTTAAAAGTCACCCTACAGTTCAGAGAATATTCTCTGAACTGTAATTTCATTATTTCGCAATTTTTTTTTTAAATAAGTTAATTTTATTTAATAGAATATAAAATATTTTTTAAAATATTAGAAGCAAGTTTTACTGGGAGAAAATACTCATACAATTAAAAGAGGAGTCTAAATTATTTTTATATAGTTGTTAAAAGCAAATGTAATAATACCAATAGTTGTCAAACTGAAGGACCTTTTGAACCTGACATTTAGTTAATTTTGATAGAACTTTGTAAAATTAGGAGACGAGAATATTCTTAAAAGAAGGAATATCACATTAGAATTATCTGTAATATTATCTGTAATAATTACTTTATCAAACATGTTGTCATATCAATTAAGTAGTGATTTTAAAATATTTTTCAATTTAATTTGGCTTTCTTTTATTTATGATAACTTCTCATTGTAAAACCTTTAATATTCTTCTAATTTGAAGTTGATATATCCCTTATAATTTTTTTCTCAAAAAAAAAAAAAAAAAAAAAAAAAATTTTAGTATTTAGTAGCTTCTAGGAAAATATTCTCGAAAATTCTCCTCTTGGAGAATATTCTCGAGAATATTCCCGAGAATATTCTCCAAAAGATTATTACCGAGAATTTTACATCTCTATTAACATGTCTTGTTATACTTCTTGCATTTTATTAGCATGCTTTCATTGGTATCAGTTTCTCTGCATACTTTGGACATGGGATCCGGATCTAAGTTTGTTTTAAATAATTTTTCATTTGTGGAGTTTTTGTATGACATAATTTAAAGTATGAAACATTTTAATAGTGGTGAATGATAAGGATTTACATTTGAGTCTTTGTTTAAGTATTTCTCTCAAGTTTTTTTATTAATAATCACAGTTTACCCCCAATTTGTACTATGAAGTAACATCTAAAAAATTCTAGTTGAAATTTAGTGAACTTAATGCTGAATGAATTAATTTTTTTTTTCAGATTTTATTTAATAAAACTACATAATATCTTCCTATTTTTAAATACATATTTTCAGTTTTTGATTATACGGAAAACCTAGTAGCACAGCTCATACTAAATATGTCGAGTTTGTGACTAGAGGTAAACAAAATTTGGCCATATATGACAAGAATTGGATGAATTTTAAGGAATCAGCCCCTATTCATAAGCGCTGAGCAAACATTTTGTGCAAAATCTGTGTGGCCATCATTTGGCTATAGTTTTTCTGTATGAAACCTTTAGGTTGATAACCATTTTAGTTCCTCAATGATATTTTATACAAACTTTGGTGTTAACACAGGATAATTGTATAAACTGCACCTGTACTACTATTGTTTATTAACTTGAAAGAAAATTTTAATGTGTTCAAATTTGATCCTAAAGGTGTTAACATTTCCCCACACTGACACTATACATTCATTTGGATCTATAATGAACTTTCATTTCTTTAGATGTAGTTAAGCTTATATATTTGAAATACACATGTATAAGCGTTGGAATTTTGGAATTGTTGAATTCTAAATTGGAATTTTTAGTTGTGAGCACTAAAAATATTGGCTTATTTTTATAGTTTTTTGTAACAACAATGTGAAGATATTTTATTAGCCAAGAATCTGAGTGAAAATATCATCTGTAAATTTAAGTGTTTTTTATTGTATAAGCTGTGATGGAAGTTTCTATAAATAGGGAAGTATTTTCTTGTTCTTTCAATCACTTGCTAAAATAATGTAAATAGTTGTAAGTGTTGAATAAAATGTTTCTTTAGTAATGTGAAAGTTTTTCATAAGTTTCTGAATTTTAGGTAAAGCTTCCTCATTTGAAAATTCACTATACATAATAAATGATAGAATACATTAAAAGATTGAGTGTTGAGTAAGAGATTGAAATATAGTGAATACAACAAAATCAACCTTAGATGAATATTTTGCAGTAGACTAAACTTCTAGTTTTGGGTTAGTGTACTTCACAATTTAAAGAATGATTGAAATTAAAGTTACCTCTTGTGTGTATTTTTATTTGTGATCTATTTTTAGCATATTTCAGGTTTGAAACAAATGATAATTTTTTTTTTCAAAACAAGCTTTTGTTTGATAGGTTTTGAGTACAGGGATAAGTGACAAATCTGAAAATATATAGATAATATCTCAACAATGAGTACATGTGGAGTAGATTTTGAGAAAAAGAAGGTTTTATAAATGAGTACATTATTAGTAGATTTTGAGCAGAAGCAGTCTCAAAAATGAGTACGCGCGGACTCCGATTTTGAGCAGAAAGTCTCAAAAATGAGCATGCGCAGACTCAATTTTGAGCAGAACAGGTCTCGAAAATGAGCACGCGCGGTCTCGCTGAGCTCTCGAAAATGAGAACATGCCGTTTCATTTTTAAGAAGGTGATGTGTTTCAAATATAAGTACACGAGTTTTTCAAATATGAGTAGTTTTTACTTGGAGCTATAGTGAGTACATGAAGTGCTCATAATCAAGTAATTTCGTCTCTATTTTAAGAACCCTGGTTTAACAGTGCATTAGGCCCCCTATTATTCTTAATCTTTATCAACGATCAATGTAACCTTAATCTATAATAAATATTGCTGATGTTGTAATAAAAGATTGATGCCGAAATCCACCTGTTTATTTGAGTTGAATGAGTCTTCTCCTGCATGCCACGTAAAGCTTATAATCAGAAGTGGGATGTTTCCATAGGCGTAACGAGGGGCGTAACGAGGGGGGGTTATTGGGGTTGTAACCCCCCCCCCATTACATCGACGGTTTCTAAAACATGAAAAACTGAAAAATTTTCCCTTTACCAGGAAGGCGGTTCACAAGGAACTGTTATTTTAGGAACTAACCCAAAGCGCCTCAAAATGAATTTAAACACTACATTGAGAGACGAATTTTTAAAAAATTTCTGGTGGAGAACCCCCAAACCCCCCTCTAAAATTTTTACGTCAGTTATACTGTGTTTTCCCTTGAAAGTTAAGCCTCTTGAAAACAAGAATTTAAAGCTAATTAAGTACCTTTTTTTTCTCTCTGGACCTCGATAAAAATTTTCAAAATTATTTGGACCCCGAGAAAAAATACTTGCCGAACTAATTGTTACTGATCCATTAACGAAAAGTGTCCCTTATTATATTCGTAATCACTTTATTGATTCTTGGCCAAAGTTGACAAACGGAAATGAGTGGACTAATTGTCTCGATTATCATGAAAGTGTCAGATTTGGTGTGACAACTAAAGAAACAAAAGGGTTTAAGTATAATTATCGCAGTGAAGAATCTAAAAACTATTCGCAGGGTTCAAGTAATCATCAGATAGCTCGTTGGAGCATTTGGATTCAAGATTTCGATTAGGAGATCCGACATCGGGCTGCAACTATAAAATGTCGCACGTTGACGCGGTTAGCAGAGCTTCTGATCTGGATCTCAAAGATACCGTTGCAGGCATCATAGAAAGACAGATTGAAGTATGCTTCACGTTGAATGAAGAGGAGTACAGTCTGACCTGAAGAAGCTGATCAACATTTTTAAGAAAGCCGAAAATTCATCCCCACCCGTCAACCGCGAAAATCAGTCTTAGGCAAAGAAACGAATCTCGCTCACTTATACTGCATCTATCCCAACCATGATCCCAACTCGTATAATGTGAGGTTTTCCGATGATGCCATGGATACGATATTTTTTTGAGTTATTTGGGAGTAAATTTTTCCCAAGACTGTCGAAAACCGACAGATTTTAGCATTCGTATCCAATGCTATTTGTTCCAAACCCAAGAAAGCCGAGGCTTACAAAGTAACTTTCCATGATGAATCGGCCCAAACAAAATGGAACAAGGTGGTTCATTTTTCCGTTCCACAACTGATCGTAATGAGGGAGGAGCGGAAACACGAGCGCCGCATAAATCATTCAGCGGCCAAAAATTACAGTAATTGAAAAGTTTCCATCTCGGCCGTCAGTCCATTCGTAAAACTCGAAAGCGAATTCGGTCCGTCATCCATCATCGCCAGTGAGGGGCGAACAGCACCCTTTTGTCCGACCGAATGGATCGACAAAAGCATTTCCTCACAATTCGCAATTTGAAAGGAGGAATAAATGAAATTACTAGTCGAAGTCAATGAGCTGATATTAACTTGATTATTTCACAGATAAAATATAAATTCTATGCGCCCTACCAAAACTTGAATATAGTTTTAGATACCACTAAGTTACTTTATCCTAACATTTAAGAGAAATTGAAAAAACTTGTTCTTTTATAATTGCAGTAAAAATACGTCCCAATATAAACGTTAATACTTTTTCATGATTATTTAAATTATTAACTAAGTAAATATGTAATTTTGTTAATTTTTTAAGATTTCATGATTCTATAATTAACATGCTAAAATTCGCTTCCTGGATTCCCAAAGGAATCAAGAGTGGCTGGTAACTGTAAGAGATCAGTCTAAACAGTTTAGACCAACTATGCAAAATACAATTCTTCAAATATATTTTGAAAGTCCGTGAGTAGATTTGTTTCTATCCTTAAATGAATGCTATTCCAGTTTAGCTTAAAATAGATTAAAATTAATTACATTTCACATTGATTTCATTACTTCAGTAAATTTCGTAAGTTGTTGCAATACCTCCGTGGCTTCGGTCCGCACGTGTCCGCTGGCTAGGTAACGTTCAGTAAGTACACTCTAACCTTGACATTATATGGATGAAGTATATCCAAGTATCCGTCATTTGTTACTAACCAACAGCTGAGAGAGACACTAATTTCAAGTGTCGAAAATTTTGGTGTTCTTTTAACCTGGATTTCACGTGAGAACAAATCGAGAAGCTACCTCGCTACTTGAAAACAATTACGATATTTAAAAAAATAACATTGACACTAATGTTTATCGCCCGGCCGCCGTATGTTGAGCATGAGCAGGCCAGGTTTTATACGAAAACTAAAATATAGATAGAAGACTTATAGAAATCGGTCCTTCACAATTCCCGATTAAGAAACGATCACGATCCCTGTTAATTGAAAATCTACTCTAAACAAAACGCTATTACAGGACTTTAATGTACGATTTCCTATTCATTACTTCGCTAGTTGAATCGACGTTATATTTTACATTTATCACAGTTGAATCAATGATCATTTCACAACTGCGAGTTTCATAAGTTGTGTACCTACCAACTTATACAAAATGCCTCAACACGTTGTGTAGGCTCACAACTTGCATTTTACGATACATCAAATGAAAAAAAAAACATATAATGCGAAGGAGACTGACCCGTGACGTCCAGGGATATCTCGGCGGAGGTGACCTTGTACTGTTGGCCGTTGATTGTGTTGGAGGCCTCGCAGATGTACTGCCCCTGGAACTGGTAGGTGACGTTCTGGATGTTAAGGGAGGCCGAGTTGCCCCGCTGCTGCCACGCCATCGGCACGCCGCCCACCTTCTGCAGCCACGAGAACCTGCAACACAGAGAGTTTAGTTGTTTAATACTCGCCTTTTTTGAAAGGCACTGGTTATCTCCACGAAAGTAACTCAACTCTAACTAATCTCGCTACTTCTGAAAAATTACAAGTTAAATAGGGGCCGAGTGGCCTGGTTGGGTTACGTGCAGTCAACCACGCTAGCAGTCTGCGCACTGTATCGGCCGTGGATTCAATTCCGACCTTCCCCTGGGAGTACTTTCTATCTCTCCTTGTGTCAGTAAATATTCTCTTGTGTCTGTATCTTATTTGACGAAGGTTTATAAGCGGATCCTACAGATCAAGTACACAGACCGGAAAATATATGTAGGCTCTGTCTATTTGGCAGGCAGATATACAACTAAACTCTACTCTTTTTACCCGGCAGATGCCCAGCAACGGTTCTGATTGGAGCGCCTGGACTAGGGCCTACGGCGCATGGGCCAACTGCCGGTTTTGCAGTCCAAATAGACACTTCCATATAGGTAACCAAAACCCAATCCAAAATCCAACAGGTTAAGTAAAAGTAAAATAATCAAAAGTAGCAGCCTGGAATCGAACCGGGGACCATATTAGGTTACTAGACGCACACTATACCACTAGGCCATCGGTGCTGATGCCAGGATTGTTCAATAATATCATTTTAATGTTATAAAACACGTAATAGTACTGTAAACAAACTCCCATTACTGCGCATGCTTCAACTGTCGTGGAAATAAACACTTCGTGTCTTATGTGACGAAGGTCTATAAGCGGATCCTTGAGATCAAACAAACAGACCGGAAAATATATGCAACAAATCCAATCATGATCCTTAAAAAAGTATTCTACCTCCAGCCACGGCGTTGGACTGCTTGCATGTGTCTGAGTTGTGTTCATTTTAATTTGTTGTAATGTGGACATTCGTGTGTTGATTTCTTTTTAAACAGAATAAAATTCGATTGACTTCTGTACTTGAATGGATCGCATATTAATTTCGATTGGAAATACTTTAGAATACTTTTGGCGCATTTATGCAAAGAGTTAATTGTTTTTTTAAATAATGTTTTTCTAACAATTACTAAAAGTTTTAGTCGCAGAGGAAAAACCGAACTCCAAAACGCTATTTTCATATCCCATCTTGTGGTAGAGGGCAGCACTGCAAATGTCAATCATAGCTGTGATTGATAGATGTGTAAGCAGTAGTCTTTTGGTGGTCACCAGCTGTGACTGGATGTGATGTGTTCATACAATGTGTCCTTTCAGAGGTCTATTAGAGGATCAAACTTCTTTTTCTGTGCCTCTCAAGATATGATTTAAGAGGCGTGAGTACTGGATGCAGTCACAGCGCCACCAGAGCCCCTATCACAAGACATAATCCATGTTTTTTTTTCGATTTCCATTATCGCCTTTAGCCATTTAGATCTGGTACTCGGTGGTCTTTTAGCGAGCAGAGTTGTGGAACGAAAGAAGTTCGCTATGAGAGTAGGACTGGGCGATATATCGATATATCGAAAAATATCGATATCAATCCAATATCGATATATCGATATTGAAATCGATATTTTTTCGATATATCGTCATATCGATATTTTTTCGATATATCGTCAAACCGATATTTTTTCGATATATCGTCTTTTCGGTATTTTTTCGATATATCGTCATTTCACGATATATCGTCTATTCACGATATATCGTCTACTCACGATATATCGTCTACTCACGATATATCGTCTTTATCGATATGTCTCGATTTACCGTCGCCTTCGATTTATCGTGAATGGCGATATTTCTCGATACATCGTCGACTTCGATATATCGTGATGTTCTCCATAACGGAGCGTTTGCCCGACTCACTTTGGTCTCTAATTATAAATATGGGCTTTCTAATTAGGTTTCGTGTTGCTTGATCACTGGTCAAGATTGCTCTATATGGTTAAAATTCATTATTAAATAAATGTTGGAGTTGCTAATTGATATTTTGAATTCCCTATTCTTATAACATGTCTCTTTTGTTCCGGTTGACCATTGGTCAATCCGATCAAGTTTTTACTACTTCTATGCTTTGGCATTGAAGTAGGTCAAGTGGGGGCTCAAACCAAACGCCTTGGACGTGCATCATTTTGGTTTTGACCAGTGGTCATATATCGATATATCGTGAATATCGATAATTTCGATATATCGTGGTTCTCACGATGATTGGAAACATCGGGATGTTTTCGATAACTCGTTCTTTGTTCTCTGAAAGCCAATTTCACGCCCAACACTAACTGCAAAGTTTATAGAGCACATAATTAAAAAATAATTCGGATTTTATATACTTACGGTCCTTAGCTTCAAGTAAACCTAGAATATTCAGAAATTCTATTAAAAATTTCGACGATTAAAAAAGATTGCGAAAATGAGAATTTCGGTAAACAAGCTATTGGGTTTATGAGAAGGCATTTTTACTAATTAAATATTTTTAGTAACAAAAAAATACTTGATCTTGTATAAAATGTATGCAGTATAGTTTTATGCTTTAATGTTTAATCTGGGTTTTACATAATTAATTAGCCGATTGATTAGGATTTGAAAAGTCGCTTCTCAACAACTTAAGAGGATTTAAACGCAGATCTTTAGTTACGGCGTTGTATTTGCTGTTCCTTATAAAAAAATGATTTGCTTAAAATTTTTAATCCTACTTGAAAAATTATACTGTACTTATGTTGTTACGACCCTTATATTCAGTTTTCCGTAAAAAATATTCGACTTTCATGAGAAATTTCGAAGATGAATTAGGATTGCTGAAACGTAAATTCAATTTCGAAAAAGGAACTCCCCTGCTGGCATACACGAAGAAGTTCAGCAATGGCGGCGGCGGGGATTCCCCTTTTTCGAAATGAAGAGCTTCTGAACTGAATTTACGTTTTAGCAATCTTAATTAATCGTCGAAATTTGTTATGCAAGTCCTAACTTTTTTTTAGACATATTTGAAAATAAAGGCTGTAAGAACATAAGTACAGTATAATTTTTCAAGTAGGATAAATAATTTTAATCAAATCATCCAACAGCAAATACTACATTGCTTAAGAAGTCTGGCGTTTCGATCATCAAAACAGTTGAAAAGATACATATACTTTTCAAATCCAAATCAATCGCCTCATTAATTATGCAAAACACTGATTAACCATAAAAAAAAACAATATTTACAGCATAAATTTTGTTTTAGATTAAGTATTTTTATTATTAAATACGTAATAATAATGCCCCCTCAGAAATTTTCGTACTTCCTATGCTGGCAGCTCGTTTAACGAAATTCTCATTTTTGCAATCTTTTTTAATCCTTGAAATATTAATTAGAATTTCTAAATAATTTATGTTTACTTGAAGTTAAGGATCCTAAGAATATAAAATCCCTATAATTTTTTAAGTATGTGCACTACAATTTGTTAGCCATCCATCATAAAAGTGAGACATGACAATAGTTTGTTGAGACCATGGAACTCCCCTGAATTTCATAGGTCTTTCCCGCCTAATCTTCTAAAGCGCGGATTTACTTTCGGATATTCTCAAAAAGGGGTCAGCCAAAAATTCTCAAAAATTCAAAAAAATTAAAGTTCAGAAAAACATCAGTCGTAACCAAAGACACATGTCATAACAATAGAGATTACAAAATATCAGTTAGCAACTCCAACATTTATTTTGTAATGAATTTTAGCTATCTTGACCAGTGGTCAAATGGGGTTTCCAAAGATCAGGGAACCCCAAAACAACCACGAGACTGAAACAGATGGTCAGAAAGGTTACATATAGCGAGAAAAAATGGATTGACCACTGGTCAAGAGATCTTGACCAGTTCTCAAGACCAAAATGTTGCATGTCCCAAGTCCCAAGGCGTTTGGTTTGAGCCCCCCATGGAGGAACATGGAGCCCCCACAGCATTGACGATATGACGATATTTCCACGATATATCGAAATTGACGATATTTCGACGATATACCGAAATAGACGATATATCGAAATTGACGATCTATCGACGATATACCGAAATAGACGATATATCGAAATTGACGATATATCGTCGATATACCGAAATAGACGATATACCGAAATTGACGATATATCGAAATTGACGATATTTCGACGATATATCGATATTTTAACGAAATATCGATATATCGTGAAATACCGATATTTGATCGACGATATATCGCGATATCAAAATTTCAATATCGCCCAGTCCTATATGAGAGTAATATTATTTGTGTTGTCTTACTTTGGAGGAGGGTTCCCTTCGGCTTCGCAGGTGAGCGTCGTGCTGTTGTACACCGCCACCGTCTGTCCGTGGGTTGGGGACACTTTCAGAATCTGAGGCTTATCTGCAAAAGAGAGGAAATAACATTGGAGCAGTAGTTCTCAACCGGTGTGTGATTCGCTGACCATTATAAGTCTGTGATAGTCGTGAAAAAGGGACCGGCTACTCGCTGATGATTATAAAAAGTCACCATTAAATATACTTAAGGCGCGTTTACACCAAAGTCTTTCACTAAGTTTTTCACAAGTTGCAGCAATTTGTTGCTTTTTCTAGGAAATATAGCAACTTTTTCTGTCTTCCGCTTGTGGAGAGACAAATCTTTCACTAAATTTTGGTTTCCTGCGGATTGTCGGTATCGGTAAGATCAAAGAAAGTTGACAACTAAAAGTGGAAGATTTGTTGCTGCGCGCTTTGCACACCAAAGTTGACAAAACAGTGTTTGTAGAAAACTAAAAGTTGCTCTTCTCAAATTAGAGTAACAAGTGGAAGATTTTTTGTAGAAAACTAAAAGTTGCTCTTCATAAATTTAGAGCAACAAGTGGAAAACTTAGTGGAGGCAGTGCGCAAAGCGCGCAGCAACAAATCTTTCACTCTTTGTTGTCAACTTTCTTTGATCTTTACCGACAAAACACGGATAACCAAATTTAGTGGAAAACTTGTCTTTCCACAAGTGGAAGACAGAAAAAGATGCTGTATTTTGTAAAAAAAGCAACAGAGTGCCGCAACTTGTGGAAAACTTAGTGGAAAAGACTTTGGTGTAAACGCGCCTTAAGTCGTCAACTTTTAGCTGCCAACTTTGGTGTAAACGCGGCTTTAGCAATACTTTATGGGACTGGTAGTCAAAGAAGGTATTCAACTGCAATATTCTATTAGGTTTCAAAAACCATTTATACACGTATCCCAAAATATTATTAACAAGTGTTTTTGTTGAAAATTTTAAAATATATTTTTAATAAAAACAACTAAAATTGGAAAAACAACACGCATTTTCATACACTTAAAATAGTGACAAATGTATTAAATAGCAGAGTGAAGTCATGGAGAAGAGTTTTAAGAGGGAAAGTATAATAAAGGTCCTTAAATCATGCAAGTTACGGGATCTAAGTGGTCCATGGAATTCCACGTAAAGAGGAGTACTGCATTAGAGCAACGACATCGGTTACCGAGCGCAAATCCAATTGTTTATATACTAAGAAGAAAAAACTCTCCCAGACAATTAGCCCAATTGTGTTTCGGATGGCAAATTACCGAAGCCACTTAATCCGTTCTTTTTTGCCCACTTTTATGGTGAAACGAGCAGACGTTAAAAAACCGTTACACCGCAAAAACAGTTTTTTCTCGGAATCGAGGCGATCCTCAAAGTGGGAGATAACTGGAAAGACAAGGAGGAAAAAAAGGAGTGATTTTCTGTCGAGACTAAAATTAAGGAAGTGTTCAGGCGAGAAAAAATTAGCTTAATTTCAAAAGGGGAGTAATTAATCTCTCTTTCCTGAAAAATTGGAACCTCTTGCATCGAGAGAAAGGGAAAGAAAACAAGGGTGAAGAAAGGGTTTGGATAGTAAAAAAAGTATAAATTGATTCAAGATAAAATTTGTTTAAAAAATATACGGATTAAATAGCTTAAGCCGTTGAGCAGGTGTTTACAAACGTAGAATTTTTTTTGTAATATACGATTTAACTGGTAAAATAATGATAAAATTTAAAGGCTTGTTTGGTATTTCATTGAACGAAATTATATTATTATATATTAAATCTATCTGTCACCTGAACGGGACAAAAGTCCCCTTGGTGATAAATATATTACTTTGTCAGTTTTGTTGTAATTTTCGTTATGAAAATAATAAAGCTTATTATTATTATTAAAAAAAAATTAATCTCGGTTAAATATTATATGCGAATATAGTTTTTACATTGTATTAAAATTACATATAACTCAAGAAGAAAATTATAATGCTTTTTACAAATGTGCAAATATTACAATGCACATTTAATGCATTAAATTTAACGGCTGACTCGTAAAATTAAGTGAAGTTCAAAGTATAGGTAAATTCCAGAATGGGTAAAAAGAAATTATAATTTTTTAAAATTCCATTTTAAGCTTTTCGCTACATGTATCAACCGGTAAAAACCGAAAACATTGAGATTAATTATATAGTTAAAATAAAGTAAATATTTTTTCTGCGGTAGACTAAAAAAAAGTTGCCGAACAGAAGACAATTACTTGCAAATTCCTCCGAAACTAGCAACGGGGTGCAGCTGCATTGTGATCCGGAAGTGGAATTCTAAATCAAATACTGCTTTCTGATGGGCTAGGGTTCAGAATATATTAATTTAAGGTTCTTAATTGAATAATAGAATAATAATATTTAATATCAAATGAAAACATTTGAAATTTTAGTTAATTATAATTTGTATGTGGATACTGCAGGAAATTTGCCCTTTAGTTTTCTTGTTGAATTTATTTGCCTATTGAACCTGATATAGTATAACCTTCTGAAGAAATGTTTAATCTTTTAATTAAATTGTCTTTTATTTATTTTTTAATTGAATTAAACATTAAATCATGCGTGGATATCGTTTCCTCAGTATATCATCAGAAAAAAACAGTAATATAAAATGTTACTTGAAAATCCCTAGACAAAAATGAGTCTACCAGAGATCAAATCTTTCTACTTAATAGAAAAGATGTAAGAAGAAACAAGGAAAAAAACCGTTTCGATTTCAAGCCTTCTCTTAACTTCTTTTTTTTTCTTAAAGTAATGCTACATAGTTTACTAATTACATAAAAAGCTAGAAACGTGAAAATCTCCTTGGATCTTTTCCAAAGAGAAAGGAGTCTTTTTTTAATTCATGGGATTCGAGTGAAAGGCCAGTATTTCTTCCGCGAGCTTTAAGGGATTTCGGGAAACTTTCGCTTTCCACCATTGTTTTCGAACCCAGATTCGCACGGAAAGGATTTCTGAACAGAGCATAGAGATAACATTTGCACAGACAGTGCAACAGCTGTATCCCAGTAGTGGCAGAAAGAAAAATATGTAACCGCAAATGTTCGGAACACTCACTAAAGGCATTGATTTGTGAAAACTAGATATGTAGATTATCTCCTTCCTTCATTCAGATCGTGTGTTTTCTTTTAAATGTTTCTAGTAAACCTAACGCCATAATGGGAGCAATATCCCTGACAATTTTTATAATTTGGCGTAGATTTAGTATCAGCTTTACTGCAAAGCGAGAGAAATTTGGCGTTACTTTTTACCTCTCCGCAAAGGCGAAATATCAAAAAGACAGCTTAGTAAATATTAAATCTATGATAAAAAAAAGTCACAAGTTGGTGATGCTCCAAGTTGGAAATGTTTTTCCTGCGATAAGAAGCAAAATGCGACCCTAATTAATGCATGAATTAATGAGGCTACGGTTACCAGAAATCCATTGATGTTACTGCAAAAGATTAAACATTGCCAACTCTGAACTTCCGCTGATTTCAAGGCCAATTGTAACCCTAATAAACACAGCTCAAAAGACCAGAAATTGATTTAAGCTACGAAAAAAGATTCCACATATCGCCAAGCATCAGCAGGCTCTCAATCTAAATCTAAATGCATTGAAGAACTCTGCATTTTCATCCATTGCACGAAAGTAAACAACTGATTTTTCGCCAAGCTTGCTTGTTGGCGTACAGTGCAGATTCTTTTCCCCTTGGCAGTTTTCCGTCGCTTTTCTTTTGAAAAGAAGCGATAAATGATCAAGTATGCTTTTTGTGATGAGCGAATTCAAAACCAGAAGGGTTGTTCGCATAAAATGTGCTCCACACATATCGTCACTCACGGTGTTTACAGGGTATTTCATTAGACTCTGTTTCACGCATGGAAGTAAGGTGAAACTGTAGTGAAGTGACCACGCAGAATTCGCTGAAAAGGCTTGAAGCGTTCCTAGCGTCAAATTACGATAGTTGAAAAAAAATCTAAAGGTAGATACAAATGTGCGCAAAATAAAAAGCTCATCAGATAGAAGGTTCACTTTAATAGTCAAGAAGGTATTTGCGATTGAAATATCTCCCTTTTTTTGGCCTGGAAAATGATCTATAATCTATACAAATTCACACGTTTCTACGGTGTTATGCAATTTTTATTTTTTAGTTAAATGATGAAAAGTTGAAGTAAAAAAATCCCTCCCATTTCTTCATTTATATATTTTTTTCAATTAGGTTACTTAATTTATTATTAAAATATTTCAAAGAGAAATTTATCTGAATGAAAATTCTGAACCGAAAACTAAAATACATTTTTGCTTCATTCTTACCACGTCCTACATCTTACACGCAATCAGTAACGGAAAACAATTAACTTTCCGAAGTGATCTCATGCATAACATGGAGATCAAAATGCAATTCTGCTAGTTAATGAACAACTCTATTCATTTTGATACGCTCATTTAACTTTAAAAATTTAAATGGAGAAGTTAACACAAAGCGTTACACGTATCGAGATAATTACTTTTATGGTTTTTTTTACCTCAAATGTGCATTTAATCATCAAAAACTGGGTTTCGGTAGAAAAAATCGAATCTAATTTAGAAGCATTCGAAAGCATCTAATTAAAAGCTATTAAAAGAAAACTGAGCAAAGTATTAAAAAAAATAAATTGCATTACCGCTTCAAAGGCAACAACTAAACAACCAAAAAATAATTTAAAAAACGATGAAGCGAATGAAGTAGAGACAAATTAAGGAGGATAATTTGGAGATCAGAAAATGTATTTTGCAAATTAAAGCTTTGCTGAATAACCAATGATTTCCACTAATCAAATAATTATCATTGGAATTTTCTCAAGTAGAAACAGTTGTTATACGGATAATTATTCTTGTCAGTTGGAACGTAACATAATTAATAAAGTCCCAGAAAATATTTGCCTACCATATTTTCATACATTTGTAATTATTTCATCATAGATTTGAACTTTACTTGCATGGACAACAATAAAATCATTTAGCATCATCAATTGTGTTACACTGTATTATTTTTAATGAATGTGAATAACATTCCGAAAATAAATTAAATAATTAAGAGAAATACTTTGTATAATTTTGTCTCTTATTCATGCAAAAATGATTTTAATATTTGGGGATAGGATTAGTGGTCAAATTTATAATTAATGGACGTTCATACTTAATACAAAATTATATTTTAAGAACACAAGCTCTTTCTTTGAAGTTACAGCGAGAAAACTTTTAAAATAATCAAGTTTTCAACTTTTTCCCCACTCAAAATCTGAATAGCGCCGAAACAATAGCTTAAGACAAAAAGATAACGAGCCACATAATCGAACAAAAAAATAAATAAACTCGGCACTATTTCTCTTCATCCTACCCCCCCAGACCAGTTAAAACAAACCACTTTGGAAAAGAGGGATGGGAGCAGTCAAGTTTCTCCAAGAATATTTGACGCATTGATTATAGCATAAAGTAGACTTCCCCCGATGAAAACGGAAAACTGCATTAAGGAAAACGTCAAAAACCAGAGAAAGGGTTCATCGTATCCCCCTACTGAACGATGTTGCGCGCGTGTCCGAAATCCTCCAGATCCAAGCGTCCTTCCTCCCGAGGAAATCCTTTTAGTCGAAATCCATTATGCAGACGCGGAGCAAAATAAAAGAATGTCAAGTAGCATCATGAATTTTTCTCGCTCTTTTGCCCTGAGTGGGAAAAACCTAAAGCCCTCCCCCTTCTTCGATTATTATGAGAGCAAAGTTTTCTTTTTGTGGGTGTACAAGATTTGCATACACTCTCAGTAACTTAAATGTACTTATTTATATTTAACAATTTAATCAACAAAATATCATGTCCTGCATTTTTCTTTTTAAATTCATGTAACAATTTTTAAAATAAATTCAGAAAATGCAAATTATTATGTTGATTAAAGGGAACAATTTTAAAATGTGGATTAAGTTCTATAAATTCACTTCTATTTATCTACATTTAAAAGGACTTTTAGACGCATAAAATTACATACTTTAAAGCTTTAAAAATATAATATAGGCACAAATTTTAAATATAATACCGCTTAAGTATCGAAACGTTAATCAAACCGAAAGGTAAGACCATTAAGCATTTATCCCAAATTTTAATTATTCCGACTATTACATTAATCAAATGTTATCTCAAAGCATAACTCAGTAACAGATTAAATGAAGAGAATAGATCAACAGATCAAATGAATGAATAGTTTTACAAAATAGTTAAGATAAATGTTGTGATAGCTATTTCAGGTTATGAAAAATAAATTGATGATATACTATATTAGTTTGAAAATAATCCTATATTTCCCTCTAGGTAAGATTTTATATCAACTTAAAAATCGAGTACCAGCTTTAAATCTCTAACTAATAAACTACAGATCCGAAAAGATTTTAAAGATGGGTAGAAACACAATTTGATGCAAATATTTCATGACAGGAAAAATGCTCTATTCAGATTTATAAAATTAATGATCCCCGTTGAAAGTCCAAGGAAAGGAAATAACAAGACGTTGAATTTAGTTTAGTTTCAGTTTTTTCATTACTCTTAAGTTTATTTTGTGATTTAAAGATGTACTTGGTATCAAAGAATCTCTTAATAATCATGTTCAGATTTTCTAAATGCACCTAAATCTAAATTTCTCTTATCTCAATGGAATAGTGTACGAAGCATTAAAGGTCTATTCATTATTATTCTTATATTTAAGGTTTCTGACGACTTAAATTTAAAAAGCAACAATTATGAAATATTTCTTTTTATACACAGTTATTAAAAACAGCAATATGATAAAATCGAATTTAATATATAGGGGAAAGGAGGGTAAGAGTCCACAAAAAATGATTTTGGGGCTATAAAATTGACAGTTTAAAAGCCAGAGCCTCAAACATTTACTGAACGTTAGTTTATTAACTCACAATTCAACCTTCAAAAAATGAAAGTATGTTAGCTTTAAAAAAAATATGTTAAAAATTACAAAGAAAATAAAAAATTGATTGCGTATTTTTACCCGACGAAAATTATTTTGCTTAAACTGTTTAGAAAACCAGGGGGGGTGCAAACATCAATTTCATCTAGGTATCTGGGGAGATCTTTATTGAAAACAGTTAAAATTTTGTTAATTTGCGTTTAAGGTAGACGCGATCCTCATAAAGTGCCCCCCCCTCTTGGAGCTCTGCTGGATCCGCGCCTGGTTTCAACTCGTTTCTTAGTAATTTGGGGAAATAAGCAGTGGAACATTTCTTTAAAAATTACTAAATATATGATATTCTCCCCTGTGTTTTCAAACTGCTCCCGGTGGAACGTGCTCCTCCCCTGTTCCACTCAAAGACGTTCAAACAGGAGAGATCCACCACAAGGGAGGATTTCTTGTTTCATGTTACTTTTTTGAACCATAGAAAATCTTTGAATTCGTTGAGGACCTGTGACTCCAATGGTAGGAAAAGTAGTAAATGGTTCTTACCAATCTGTTCTGAATCTTAAATTTGTGCGTCGGTTCAGAGTTTTACGACAACGCCTTCTGGCCACTAGCGTTCAATTAGCGAACAAAAGAAAGGGCCTCCTCGAAGGAGAGACAGAGCGGGGGGAAACCCCCCAAACCTGCCCCCTTTTCTTTGTTGGTCATATCAACCCTTTTTCTTCAAAACATGCTTTTTACTATGTTGAAAAAACTCTAAACCGAGCCATAGGAGAGCCGTAGACTTTTATTACAGCAGGAGAAACCTCAGTTTATGGCCACAGTTTCTTTGTGTGGTCAATTACCAAACATGACGCGAGTGCTAGGGGAAACCCTCAAACCGAACAGACATCGGGGGAAATAAGTTGAGGGTCGAGGTGGATTCTCTGGCCGGAATAAAAGTTTACTCTCGCCCATAGTGTGGATATTGGTGATGAGCTCTGCTCATGGCCTCACCCACAGAGGCGGGTTGTACTGGAGTTTGAGGCAATCTGAATTCGTTAAGGAGCTCTGTGACTTCAATGGTAATAAAAAATACTAAACGATATGCTTCCCAAAATTGGTTTGAAGCGTACTACTCACACTTGACGTCGATGTTGACCTCCAGCTCGTGCGATGCGCCGACGTCGTTGGAGGCGGAGCAGCTGTAGACGCCGGAGTCGGAGCGCTTGGCGGCGGGGAACTCGATGCGGTCCTTGAGGGCGAAGATGGAGGAGTAGCCGGACTTCTTCCAGATGACGTTGGCGCGAGGGTTGGCGTCCGCCACGCAACGCACGGACACCGGCTCCCCTTCCTCGATGTCGCGCGTAGGACCACCCTCCAGGCGGATCTCAGGAAGGTCTGCGAGAAAAACAAATTCAATAATAATCACAAATTTTTAAAGAGGTCATTGTAAAGCACCTTTATCCAACAAAAAAGGTCCCTAAGTAAGTTAGTTCCTGATTTTAACTTCAAAGGAGAATTTTTCACAAAAACAGTTATTATAGAACAATAAAATTTTCATGTGGTGTAACCCAAATAGCATAATATAGCAATGTAAGGTTTTACAAACCTTGTAGTTACTTAACGGCGTAACCCATTTAAGGTTATTGCAAGATTGTCATTGGCAGCCTGTAACTTTGGGACAAGGTAAAATCAACCTTTGCTAGTTGACGCTTATCTTATAAGGTTAGCAGTAACCTTATGGAAAAACGGTAAAATCATTTTCAGTATCATTTCAGCAACCTTGTCATGCAAACGGTAATAGAGTATTGCGGAAAGGTTTTTTGGCAAACCCAATGAAATGAGAATGTTAACCGTAAGGTTACATGCTATCTGGGAAAGTACTACAATAAAACCGAAGCACACAGCATCCGAATCGCCGAATTATCTGGACTAGATTTGTAGACATGACTTGACCGTTGTTTCATTTAAACGCCAATGCCTCCTGTTTGAAACCGAAGCAAAACTATTAACTGATCAAAATGCAATGAGTCATATTTTTCATATCTTTAAAGACTTTATTTACAAAACACAGCTGTTTTAGTGTAATAAACAGTAAACGATTCGTTTTGCTTAACCCGGATAATCCGGATTTTTGAATTTCTATTGTTTGTCCAGATAAAGATGGTTGTACTGTATGTTTCAAAGATACTTTGTAATTTTATTTTTATCATTTGCTTCTCAAAACCTTCGACTTGTTCTAAAACTCTTTCAGGAAACATGAACATATTTATTTCCAAATATATGACAGAATTTGCGTCTTTTGGGGGAAAAATGCAAACCACATAAAAGGAAAATATCTATCTTTAAGATCCTCCATCAAGCATACTAGAAACTTCACAATAAAAATAAATCTAATTCCTAATAATAATAATGATGAAGAGAGGGAAATGAAACCCGACGATTTTCGGAGAATTCTAGTTCTAATTGATAATCAATATTTTCAAACAAAAACTTATTTCGATCGCGCGCCTTTTAATTATAATTCAAAAAACACCCTCTACGCATAAGGAATCCGTATGACAACTTAATCACAGATAATTATGTTCAAAAACATAATGGCGGACGAAAGCATTTTTCTTCTCGTTCTTTAATGGACGGCTCAAAGCGATTTCCCCACAAGAACTCCAAAGATTGGAACGAATTAGAAAAACGAATTAAAAAGCGGGATCCATTTAATTCTGGAAGAGGGGGGAGAGAAATAATTAAAAGCGAGCGTTTGCGGTAAATAAGGTTTTTAAAAACCGCAATTAAATGAGATTCGGAATAAATGCTGGAACTTGAAATGAGAAAATTTCATAAAAGATTCAGCTGAGGTTAAAAGCGAGATATTATGGTGCAGAAGGTTTCTGTTTACTAAAGTTTCTTAATAACAAAACTGTTCAAATTTAACTTCCGAGTAAATAATTTTACACAATTTACCAAGAAATGTTTAATTGGAAACTTCATGTTAGTTACATTCAAAATTAAACATTTTATGTCACACACAAACTCTGATTCTATTTATTCAAGAGAAACGAGTCGCAATAAGTTTAATTATTGTTTCATTTAGATCTGTTAGCAAGAAAGAAAACAGAATAGCGGAATACACCGCTGCCAAGTAAAATTTTGGCTAGAAATTTGAATATGAAAAGGAACCAAAATATGCCACGCTATTTTCAGGGATTTTATAAAGTTTCTTTCCCTTATGTCACAAATTGCCACTTTTCTTTGCTTCCCTCTCCTATTGTAATGTTCCACTCATGAAACTAAAATTAAATCCAAATTGTACATATTTCAAACCTTATTTAAATTTCATAACTCAATTATTAACTTTTTTATTACCGCTGAAATAAAAAAAACTAATGGAAGAATAATGTTTTGAATTCTTGATTTCATAATCTTTCACAATTTAGTGGTATTGTATAATAGTAAATCGATATATTGTGTGGTGACAAGGTTTCCTTGTTATTTTTTAATAACATCTTTCTTTAACGTTTAAATGAAATTGCTTAATTTGGGAGGGTTTTTTTTAAACAGGTAGATTCAGCATCGCAGGTTAATGGTTAGGCTACTTTTTTTTTACTGCTGTTCTTAGCATTTTTCTTATTTTGCAGCGCTTGAGTTAAGCACTTCGTAACAAATACAAGAAGTACTAAACCTACACATCTATACATTAAGAAATGTTTTAACATGTGAAAAGAAAACCTTTCTCCATGACGTTTTTATTCATGCAGAAGAAATCTCAATTTGCCGTAATGTCCGCTAAAGTGTAAAGAAATCTACATTCGATGTCATCAATCTTTCTTTTTTATTTGAAAACCCATTTCTCATGTCAATCTAAATCCATAATAAAACATCATTGATCATTGCCCATCTAATAAAGGGAGTCTCCCACTATTTTAGGCTTCGAACTTCAATCATAATTTCTCATCCATTGTCAAAAGCTCATTTCTCCTTTAGATTGATTGTGTGACTGTTTTTACCTTCTGGGATTTAGCTATGTGGCAGAGAGAAAAATAACCAGTGCTTGTTAACCTTGTCAAAATTTGTGCTAAGGTTAATGTGACATCGTTTTATGATAACTTTCTTTTAAAATAAAGTACAATTGTTATTATTAAGTTAAAAATGGTATGTAAAAGAAATTTAAAAATTAAAAGAGTCCTATCAGTATACCCAGTGCTCTATCAGAAATTCAGAAATCAATATTCTAAGCATATACATTAATTATAAGAAAGACAAATTAAATACATGCACAGCATATGCTCTATAGAATATGATATTACTTTTCAAGTTTTATTTATTATTCTACACTTCAATTTACTAAAACTATGTCTGGATCTTTCAACCCATTATACATGACTGCCAACTATATCTTCCCCATGTTTTTCAGTTTTTACCATATTTAGGCGTAAAATGACTTATCCGATAAAAATATTTTTGGTTAGTTGTTTGTTATAGGAATATAATCAGTTAAGCATGACACTCTTTCAGAAGTATTTTCTCGTTAAAGTGCCGTTTAAATTTAAACAAGCGTTACAGTATTTTTGTTAGGATCTGTGCTGAGTTTTCTGTGGTTTAATATAGGTTTAAGGAAAGATTATGCACTTTTGAAGTCAGATCCTATTTCGAATGCGAAATCTCAAAAAACGCAATTTGTGTGAAATATTAAGAGCAGAACGACATAGAATTCAAACGCATTCAGACTGCTAAACACATCAGCAAAAGACATGAACGGAATAATTCTCCAAGAAAACAAACAGCAAAAAAAAAACAAAAAAAAACTGGAACCTTTTCCTGAACACAACCGGGAGCAAAGAAACGGCGGCAAATTATTCAACCCCTAAAATAGCGGGACGGGAGAAGAAAAAAATAACAGAAACCTATTGCAATAAACGGCGCATATGATATGCTAAGAGCGACAGTGGCACAAGTCCCAAATTACAATAGTTGAAAGAAACATGGATTTTGGTCTCTTTTAAGGTTCTTCGTTTAAAGTGGTAGTTGTATAAGTCAAAAACTCAATAATTATGCCGTAAGAGCAACCCTAAATATTTTCTTCTCTATGGGAACAACGCAGATAAACCTTCATTTACTCAAAGCTAAGTTCGGTGCAGTTAGGCCACTGTGTTTCTCGTATGAAGCAGCGGCTCCTTTGAAATGCGGATTCCCTAAATATGCGTGGCCTAATCGGCCATTGCATTCGTCGTGCATACAGATGGCGATTTAAAAGTCAGAAAGAAGGAATTTCGGGTAAAGAAGTTGTTATTCGGGCTAACGACGACAGGGCACGAATGTGCCCCCACAGCAACAGGGGTTGAACAGGTTTACGAAGAAATGCCAGTTCTTTAGGGATGCGCTCTATTTTCATCTTGGTTGATTTCGAATTACCCATTAAAAATCCGCTAAATAAATTACTCTATAATAACAATGAACTGAACTGTTCATTAAGGATAGTTAAATTTTAAACCCCCTATCAGCATTTAATTATTCATGTAGTATTTTATATTTCTCCTAATATCAATTATGACTAAATAAATGAAACGGTCGTACACCAAGTTATGTTTTTATTATTTAACTAATCTGTGTTAATTTTTTTTTGTACCTGGAATTTATTGTCTTTAAAAATTAATAAAAGAAATATTTTTTCTCTTAGTAATCTACATGGATTTTTACACGTTTACTATTTGCTTAGTTATGTCTTTATTTCATAACTTTCTTTATATACATATAAATAGTTAGAGTGCTTATCAATGTTTTTTTTTGCTGTACTATATTCAAATCAACAGCGTGAGTAAAGAATTCTTGTAACATAAATTCTTGTAACATTTAATTCTGGTTGCACAATATCAAAGCTTTAAATTTCCCCTTATAATACTTTTTTTCAAGTATAAAAATTTACGGATATTTTCTATCAAAATGTAAATCACTAATAATAATACATAACAAAACATTAAAATAAATTTGAACACTTTTTATGTTAACACCAATGTTTTAAAGAATTTCAGAAGTGCAGGATTATAAAATTTCTTTACTCTATTGGGAAATGTGTTTCGAAAAATGTAATTCATTTTTAACAAACTGGTGAACGTCTTCTGCGTTCATTTCTTTCGAGACAAGCTAGTTTCGAAAATGAGTTCCCCTTTTTGAAAACGCTCTCCAATTATAGAAAAATCTATTGACAAATTTACTCCACCAAAAATCGATGTTCTTGAGGCAAATGCAAGCCGATCAGTTAAGGAGAAAATACAGTTTCACCCTCAGGAAGGAACTCGGAAGCGATCTGTAAAACTATATTTTCAGCTAGAACACTCTTTCGGCAGGAAAGCCAACTATCGGGTTTCCAGCGTAGAGATACTATGATGTTGAGAGCGCAAAAGATGCATCCCCATGTGGCCGATACAAGAGGGGAAATAGAAATCCGTGACATGTAATGGGCAGGAATCAAAGTAAACAATGCAAAATATTACAAAGAAAATATGTTTCGGAATCTTAAGTTCATCTTCATTTGAAATTAATTAAGAAAAGTCATAATTTTAGGAAGAATGTCTTTTATAGGTATTTTGCGGTTCTAAATAGAAACATGTTTTGGATGTTTAGGCTTCAAGGTATTTAAAATGAACCTCCCTATTTCAATGTGAGTATATTCCGCTTCGTTTATAAAAGTTGTAGTGAGCTAAAAAATACCAGAGTTTGATAGTACATTTTATTTTTGAAAATATTAATTGATAAACATTTTATCATAAGTTATACTATTTTAATTATATGGTACATTTTTAATTTCCCTTGTTTCTTAACTTATTGTTTGCTTAATATTGTATTCATGATAAGCTATATTAAACACTGGGCAAAATGTGACTTTTTAATTTAAAAATAAAAGTAAACATTCCCTTTAAAAAATTAAGTATAGCTTCTAAAAAAAGACAATCTAAGAAGAGGACTGATTAACCTTTGTTTCCCTAACTTCAATGGATGACGTGATTTTAATTGATGCTAGAGAGTTGTCAGTAACTTCATCCTATGATTGAATAGAAAATGAAATCTAATGAATCTTCGTTCTATGGTTTCCACATTTGTCAGGGATGTTCGAACCAAATGTGGAAATTGTCTAAGCCAAAGAAACAATAAGGAAAGCAAGAAATTCCGGATGTACTCAGGGTAGCAAAGTGATCCACGGAACTGCGATACTTGCGCTATGCTTGCTCTAGTCTAGATCCCCTCCCCAGCGGTGTCGAGAGATGCACCAAGGGATTGATTTCTGCGATATTATGTGCTTGCTCCTTCGCAGGACTTATCGACAGCCACAAGCTATCGATTCTTTTTATGAGAAAGGAGTGACACAACCATCACCGTGTTTTGATCTCAGTTTGGAGAGGAGGCTCTTTTTTATTCAGAGAAGGAGCTGGTGGGATATATTTCGAGGAGACTCAATATTGCTTGTAACGTGATAAGAAGCGGGTGTCCAATAAAAGTATCAGGGTGTCTATACTGTTTACTAGGGTTTTGTGAAGCTGTTATTAGATAGCGAATAGAAATTTGAGAAGAGAGTTCAAAAGATATTGAAAAATAAATATGCAATGTAGAGCGGAATTTTTTTGACGAAGATTCTAAAAATTAATTCTGAAAAGGTTGCAATGAGAGAAATTGAATGGATCTTTTAGAAGTTTAACTTTAAAAAAAGGGAAAGAGCTGCAAAATTAAGGACAGTATATACAGATATTTTGAAAAGAGAAAAACATGTTTAATTAAGTGTTAGTACCTACTTATTACCAAATTGGTTATGACCGACCGCATTGATATACACATATACGTGACAAAATGTCAAGGAGTTTAAAACATTTGTAACGTTATGTTTTAAAATTTTTTCTTTCACTGCTCACGAAATGCTTAAAAGGTTGATTCTTCAACTGGTAAAGAATAATTTAATTAAATTCAAACGTATTAAACTAAGGGAAATGAAATGGTGATGCTAATTTGAGATTCTTAAGTTGGATTTAATGTAAAAATTTCAAAAATTTGACAACCAATGGCGGATTTCAAAGTATCCTAGCTAGAGCTATACGGTGTATAATATTTTCAAAGGCAGAAAGAATTCGACAATTTTTAGCGGCTCTTATAATGTTTACGTTGATTTTGTTTGGAAAAAAGAGAAATGAGAATAAATTAACAAAGTAGTCACGTTAAATTATATTGATGCTCATAAAAAAATAAAGGGTAAAATTTGACACGTTTTATTATTTACTCTGACGTTCAAGAATATTGTATTCCTGGTAAGGTCCCTTTACATCCCTTTACGTTGCAAGACCTGTGACATTAGGGTGGTCCTAAGTGTAATGGTAAATTTTTTTTTTCGGAATTTCTTAAGTCGCACCCCCTAACTTTTTTCCTTATGGGGTAGTAAATAACTGGTAAAAATTTTATCCGAATCCATACATATTAACACGTGCCGCAAAAAGGGTGAAAATCTGAAAAAACATCAAAATTCTCAAAACTTTGAAAAATCACAAAATTTATTAAAAAATATTATTAAATATACTTCAATACTTTTTTGACCGAGAATGCTTCTAACATGAAGAATATTGACCGTTATAGTCTTTGACGGTTTTTAAAAGGTATTGTATTTGCTCCATATTGTGCGTTAAAATACTCTTTATTCTTCAATTATCTTGATTTCCGCTTTCTGCAGCATCATTTACAACAAACAAGTTATTAACGACATTAAACCTTCCTGATAATCTTTTACACGGGTTCCACCGTTAAAGGATCCCTATAATAAATAAATAACTTAAGTCTTTGAAAAATTTTGAGGTTCATTTTTTTGACACAAAATCGGCTAGATTTTTCTTTGAGAGTTATACCCAGTTCTTCAAAACTAATTTGCAACGCTTTGATACATTGGTGGATTCTTTCTCTTTAAACTCTTTGGCCATCGAAGCTCTTTGCTGTGTGGGGAAAGTCTCATCAAAAAAGGCTAAGGCAACTGTCTCCTCGGTAAGATACTATCCATGACTAATCATTTTCTTTGTTATTGCTATAGATATATTTTTTTTTATTTCTCTGTAGAAAAACAGGTCCCTCAAGAATTTTAAATCTTAAAAGGGGGTATTGTGAGCCAATTTGCACATCAAACCAAGCCCTAATGTATAACTTAACAATAAATACTCATATCTTTTAATCCTTGTAGTTTTTGATTATCCAAATTAAATTAAACTAATTTCTATAAATAAACATCTTCAAGCAATAAATTGTTTTAGACATCCATCTTGCATGATGGAAAGCACTAGCACTAGATTGTCTAAATTTAATAATTTTTACTTCTTGATAACCTAAAAATGCTATAGTCAACTTTCGGAGCTCTCGGTAGTTATCTCTCGGTTGGTGTTTTGTACTTTGATGAGTACTTTGGTTTATCGATAAGATCCCAAGATTTTTGCACCGTTCTTAATTCCCGTACTGGATGCACTGGTGTCACAGCACAAGGCTTTGATTGTGTCCAATATGTCATAATCAACTAGTAAACCATAAATAGCTGCTGCAATGTCTTCTCACAACCCTCATTGGAAGATCCTCCACTTTACCTTAAATTCTCCATTGTTGTTCACTTATAATAATGATTTGCACTTTATGTTTACGTTTTATTACCCTAAATAACCATAGTGCAGGATGCATTCAAGTTTATTATAAAATCCATGAAGATCCCACCTTTAAAGTTCTCATTTTTTAAAACGCCCGAGCACCGTCCGTAAGGTCTACTGTCATGCGGGAGAGAAAGCGAGGGGAGCCCGCTTTCCTCTAAGAGTGTTACGTAGTTCTGCGCCTTTATCGTAGTCTAACTTCAATCGCGATGCGGCACGTGTTAATATTAAAATTTTGGGAAGATATTTGGTATACTTTCATTTCATACCTAAAGGAAAAAAGTTGGGGGGTGCGACCAAAGAAATTCAGAGTTTGAAAAATTAGGACCACCCTACTGTGACATATTTCCTAATTCCGCTCTGTAAGATATAAGATATGAGCCCTGATTTGTTGATGAGAAAATTGTCATTCCAAATATGGGACTGCCAGTCGCTCTGATTGGTCCTAGGTGAGTGTAGGGAGAAGAAGAGTGATACTCACAGAGCACTTCGAGGGGTATACGTATCTCCTTTTGGAGCGCGTCGTAGGCGGGGTGCAGGGCGACGCAGCGCAGTGCCTGTCCGTTGTGGTCCTTCTGGAAGACGTAGTCGAGGACGCTCACCGCCTGCCACGTCTTGGGTTTGTCGGGGTCGGACGAATTGGTCTGGTTGGCCATGGCCGTGACGTCGGCGTCCGCCACGAACCAACGCAGCGACGCAGGCGGGTTGCCGCGCCGCGACACGCAGTGCAGCCGCTTTGCCTTGCCCGCCTGCGCAGGGTAGGGCTCCCCCGCAGGCAGCGCGTTCGTGTTGTCCTCGATGCGAGGCGACACGGGAGGCTCTGAAACACACCAAGTCACTAGTCAATAATATGTGGCGGACACTACCATAAAGTGGGATTTACAACACCGCGGCAAAAGTGGTCATTTTCGAGGAGGCTTCCTATTGATTCTTTTGAAAAAATATTTTGTCGCTTTTGCCGCAAACCGCTTTTGACGCGCTGCTGTAAATCCCCCATTAAAGAAGCATTTATAAATGACATAATGCGTTCTAAAGAGAAATACTACTACTTGCATGACAGGACGTAACCTATTTTTATTAGAAACAAACCTTTTTATTAAGGTTTTTTTTCTCAGTACATACTCACAAATTAATTCTTTGACGAAAAGAAAGAAAATTTAGGATGTTTAAAAATGATTCGTGCTTCTTCATTTAAAATTATTTTTCCAAAAGAAAATACGTTTTCATCAATTTATTCACCTACTTGAATGCTTAATAAACTGATCTTTTCATAATTTAATTCTAAATACTAAATAACTATCTAAATCTAAATTTCCACTTCCATATTTAGTCAAGCACATAACTAAAACATTCACCAGTTTACCCACATGCCACAGGTATCAATCAATGCAGATACTTGAAATGAAAATTTCGCCAGTCGAAGTTCTATACTAGCAATTAAATTCCAAACATAAACACTCCACCGTTTTAAAACATCCCCTCCACGAACGCTTCCAATCGGAATTCCCCTTGAACAAACACGGGCATCCGGAAATTTAATAAATGTAAACCCCTTCAGAGAGCAACAATAACGGAGAGATTCCAATAACAAGTGATTTGTTTTTGGCTCGGATTATGTAATGATATCAAATATCAGTTAATATGCGACCCAAAGTGCTGTTTCCGAAGATAAGGCAATAAAAGCCGGATTTATGGCAGGCACAGGGGCGTTAATAAAGCCATTTTTATAGAGAAGGGAGGAACTATTTTCTTACGCGATGTATTCACGCGCATAGAGCTTATAGTTTGATTACGCGAATTTCATTCGTTTTTTATGGGGTGCATTGGTCGGGCACATCGGGATGTTTTATTTGCTGCTCCGAATAATTGCCGATGGATTCTGGGAGCAGGAATGGAACTATCAGTGGATATTGGGGTTGAAAAATCCTGGGGAATTGTCCAAAGATGTGCCATACCTTTGTGAAAATCTCATTTATTGGAGTTACTTATCTCGTAAAGTACGTAAAGGATCAAGATCTTAGAATCTAATGCATTCTAAAGGGTATAATTTTCCTTTCCTAAAATTCAATAGGTGTATCCGTTAGAGTTTATCGTCCCCAAACCCTGTAATTCAAAATTTCTCTTTAAATATCGCATAAAAATCTCCCATTAAAAATGATATTTATTTTAGCCAAAGTTTTATAAAGATCCAACTGGTCAATAACTTAATAAAATTCGCAAAAGGTCAAAACTAATAAAAATTTCATAGTAGTATACTTACTGAAGAAACAGCTGAATTGTATCAGAAAGCATTCATAATTAAACTCGAGAATATAACAACATAAAGTTAAGTTGCAACATAAATATCGCTGCAAATGTCATTTTATGTGACCCTAGCATTCAAAGAGAAAGTGATCCATCACCAGTGGTGGCCTACGTGAAAATAATCGCGCGTTCCTGTCCACGTGAAGCGAAACACCTCGTCAGATCATCATCAGATCATTAGAAAGGCCCTAATAACCCGCATCAAAGAACCCGGAATCCATTTACCCGCATTCAAATAGGCAGAGGACGAAAAAGCAAATCCCCAACACGACTCCACCCCTCCTCGAAACATCCTTTTAAAAGTTCCATCCATCTCCTTCCGCCGCGGACTACTTTCTTACGCGGCGGATGAATAATTTGCATGTTTTAATGGGGCGCAAAGTTGAGCTTCGCCGATGGGAGTTGGGCGAGTCATTTATCAAACCGCCGCTGTTGTTATTCTCCCTCCATCCCCCATGAATAAGGAATCCCCTCTCAATGATATAATGATAATGATGATGATGGGCCCCTTTTTTGAGGCAGGTTGCTTAAAGTGGATCAGGGGGTGATCTTATATGCAGGGGATCCTCTCTTCATTTGCAAGTATCAGGTTCTTGTAATAAGATCTCCTGCATAGTTGCTTTTACTTCTTTTGGGTATTTTAGATCGCTCAGGAAAGATAGGGTTTAAGTGGAGGCATCGTTTTAGTGAAAGCAGAGCTTATTGAATCGAGAGCCCTGCAATTTTTTGCCCTTCACGCCAGCAGTCTGCGCACTGCTCCGTCGTCAGTTCGATTCTGACCTCGCCCCTGGGTGTAATTTCCTTGTTTGTGTCAGTAAAAATTCTGTTGTGTCTGTCTCACTTGACGAAGGTGTATAAGCGGATCCTTGAGATCAAGCACACATACCGGAAAATATATGTAACCACAACCCAGAACCTGCAATTTTATAGTGGGCTTTGAAGATGAGTGGGTTGAATACTTATTTGCATCGTTTGAGCGTGCTACTCACCCCTGACGGTGAACTTGACCTCCGGGGCGGTGAGCGTGGGGTCGGCGAGCGAGACCTGCGTCACCTGGCACTGCCACCGGCCGTCGTCTTCGTCGATGGCCGCCCCTCGGATCCGGATGCTGCAGTCGCCGTCCGAGGGCTCCCGCAGGAACTCGTACTTGCCCGCGATGCGCCCCTTCACCTTGCCGTCCTTGAGCCACGCGCACTCCCCTTGCCGGTTGCTCACCTTGCACGTCAGCTGCGCGCTCTCCCCAGGGTTCACCTCCACGTCACTCGGCCGCACGTCGAACTGCTGACCGCACAGGCATCCTGCAAACAAAACAAAACCACTTATAGTTCGCACTACAGAAGATAGTCCAGTCAATAGGGTTTTTTTTTCAAAACTTTCATATAGAAGTTTTGTTTTTGACGGTTTTATATGTTTTCGAGGGCGCTGATTACGAATATGAAGTTTGCTGCCACGTGGGAGGTCGGCTTCATATCGAAAATCGCAAAAAATCGCAAATTTTTTCCTATTTTTTCGATCTTTTGCTTATACATCAAAAACTATAAGTTTCTCGAAGATAATCTCAGTTATAAAGTTGAAGTAAACAAAATTTCCTACAAAATGCACTACTCAGCTTTGATTTTCTGAAGAGTGGTTCTTCCGCTAGAGCGCGCTGAAAAACAGCGATATTTTGGCCTTTCCGCAAAAAAATGAAAAGCGCGCGCTTCTACCCTCTACAAAAGGAAAACTATTCACGTTACCAACAAAACTTTTATACCACGTGAAAGAGCATTTAATTGTCTTTAAATAACGTGCCTTACATTATTATTTTTTGAGAATGGGGGAGGGAGCGAAGCAAAGATCGGAAATAAAACTTTCGCGCCTTACAGCCAAAACGAACTCCCGCAGTTGTTAATTTCCAATCTGCGCTTTAATTCCGGTATATTACCAATAAAATTGGTTGTTTTGTGTGAATTGATGACTAAGCATGTTTAAAAAAATAATTTTTTAAATTTATATACGAAATATTAGGTATTTTAAGAAAAAATTCAATATTTTTAATAAATTCATAAATTAAATTATGGGAATTTTTAAATGAACGAATTTATAGGTTTAATGCATTGCTGAGTACGAATTTCAAGTTCATTTTCATTTCAAAAGTCATCTTCACATCAAAAAATGCAAAATATCTCAAATTTTCGCTCTTTTGATCGGTGTTTCACAGATTTTCTCAGAAAATATTTGTTTCTAGAAAAATAGCAGCACACTAAATTAAAGTACGTAAAATTTCCTAAGATGCACTGGTTCGTTCCTATTTTGCGAGGAGCGGTGTAAGCTTTAGAGCGTTCTGAAGAAAAATCATTTTCATGTTTCTGTGTAAAGTCAAGAAACAGCTGTAATTCAGTGCGCTCTAGCGTCAATACCTCGCATTATAAAATGAAAGTTGAGTAGTGCATTTTGTAGGAAATTAAATGTACTTTCCTGTGGTATAAAATATGTGACTGTTACGTGTATATATTTAGAGCTGTAGTGGGGGAAAGCAAGCGCTCTTCACTTTTTTTGTAGAGAAGAAAAAAAATCGCTGCTCTTTAAAACGCTCTAAAGCGTACACCGCTCTTTTTAAAATAAAAACGAACCAGTGCATCTCATAGCAAATTTTACGTACTTTAATTTGGTGTACTGTTGTTTTTCGAAAAACGAATAATTTTTGAGAAAATCGGTGAAAAACCGATCAAAAGAGCGAAAATTTGAGATATTTTGCATTTTTTGATGTGAAGATGACTTTTGAAATGAAAATGAACTTGAAATTCGGATTCAGCAATGCATAAAACCTATAAATTCGTTCATTTAAAAATTCCCATAATTTAATTTATGAATTTTTTAAAAATATTGAATTTTTTCTTAAAATACCTAATATTTAGTATATAAATTTAAAAAAATATTTTTTTAAACATGCTTAGTCATCAATTCACACAAAACAACCAATTTTATTGGTAATATACCGGAATTAAAGCGCAGATTGGAAATTAACAACTGCGAGAGTTCGTTTTGGCTGTAAGGCGCGAAAGTTTTATTTCCGATCTTTGCTTCGCTCCCTCCCCCATTCTCAAAAAATAATAATGTAAGGCACGTTATTTATAGACAATTAAATGCTCTTTCACGTGGTATAAAAGTTTTGTTGGTAACGTGAATAGTTTTCCTTTTGTAGAGGGTAGAAGCGCGCGCTTTTCATTTTTTTGCGGAAAGGCCAAAAAATCGCTGTTTTTCAGCGCGCTCTAGCGGCAGAACCACTCTTCAGAAAATCAATGTTGAGTAGTGCATGTTGTAGGAAATTTTGTTTACTTCAATTTTATAACTGAGAAACTTATAGTTTTTGATGTATAAGCAAAAGATCGAAAAAAGAGCAAAAATTTTGCGATTTTCGATATGAAGCCGACCTCCCACGTGGCAGCAAACTTCATATTCGTAATCAGCGCCCTCGAAAACATATAAAACCGTCGAAAAAAAACCTTCTATATGAAAGTTTTGAAAACGTCCCTTTTGAGCCCCATTTGACTGGGGTAAGAGAAATACATGGACTTACACTCTGCTTTAACTACTACATACGAGGTTACGCCAAATTTGGCGATAACAGATTGCTTTGTGGACGTGGGAAGCCTAGTGGTTAAGCGTTAAGGTATCGGTCCCGGGTTTGGATCCCGACACCACTGAAGACCCACCAAGTATATGCGAAGTTCGTGCTCGTTAAAATATGTGGGTCCGAGAGTCCTGTGGTCGGTCACGGCGCAGTTTATCACGGGTCCAGGTGTCTGGAGACTCCCTCCCCTTCAGAGACTTGTCAAAATTGTGGAGGTGGCGATAGATGGTGGCGACATCTATCATTCGAGTCTTAAGTCGGACTTCTGCCATTTCATGGGCCTCACTTTCTCAGGAGCCACACTCCTTTGCCTTAAATCCTGTAAGCTTTGTGGATGGAGCTTGCACAGTTCCAAGTGGCATAAGTCAACAACAACAGATTGCTTTGCAATATACCCATGACATGAGATTTCGAAAAGGAAAGTGATCGAACTCATTCACGAAAACTTTCGAGAAATTAATGCATTGCGTTTGAATTGACAATCTAGATCAGGGATGGCCAACCCAAATGATCTTGAGGGCCACTTTGGAAAACCACAATCCGCGGGCCGCATATAAAATTTTAAGGTATGAGCTGCTCAGAATGACAGTGACATAAGTTGAAAAATATAAAATGAGTATTTAGATTAGGGAGTTTAAGAATTAAACAGGTGCCGTTAAAAAACATTCTGAATTACTCGAAACTAAGTTAGGTGGATACGCGCACTACTGTCATTTTAATATCTCAAGTCTGAAGACGAAGTCCCAGAACAAAAATTTTTGTGAAAAATAAAAACAAAATTAATTGATGCTTTATTTCTTCGTCTAAATTACTACATTTACGAAAGCAAGTATGGTGTGATATAGTGACAGTAATTAAGATATTGAATATGTATTGATGAGATCAGTGGCTTATGTAGAAATTTATTTTGGGGTGGGCCCAAAATTACTCCTCAGCCTCTCACGCATTTTTAATAGGTCCAATGTAACTTTTTAATAAATTTTTAAGTAGAATTTGCATCCTAAGCAACTAAATGTTAGAAAAGTTATGAGTAATAAAGGTACAAGTACCAGAGGGGGGTCCTCCCCCAGAAAATTTTTGGAAATTTGACTAAAAAAACAAGATTTTAACTAGCTTTGGTACACCTAGTCCGAATTATGGAGATACATTTGAGGTGAGCAATTTTGGGGCATTTTTGCAACTAAACATTGTTCTTAAAGGAAAATTATAGCTCGAAAAGAGTAAAGATTTTTTTGAACTTACGAAAATTCTCGCGGGCCTCAAAATTATATCAAGCGGGCCGCATGCGGCCCGCGGGCCGCGGGTTGGCCATGCCTGATCTAGATCAAAGTGGTTTCCAACTCATAAACCCCTACGAAAAAATTAGCCTAAAATTGAATAATTTAATCCTTTCAGGCCAGACCGCTTCAAATTTTCTAATCCAATAGCAACCTCGGGTGGTCTAGGATTGAAATGGTTAAGGACCTGCCTTACCGTTCAAATCTCGGAATCTGACTAAAATAAAAGGTTCAAGTCCAATACCATTAATAGCAAAAAATAGTCCCGTATCTTAATTATGTGTATTAAGAAAAATTATATTGAAAGATAAAACATGGAGAGGACGAGAGGGAAAGAGGATTGGTATATACTGGTACTGGAGAAGGCGGTTTACGGGCCTGGTCTACGAACTAGCGCTTAGAAAAAGACGATTGAAAGGATGAGATGAATAAAAAGAATCAAGGCATGAAGATGATGAGAGTGATGAAGAAGATGATAGAAATAAATAAGATTGAAGAGGATGACAGGATCAAAAGGATGAGGGGATAAAACGGGGATCCGTTCATTTGCCCGACACTCAACTGCCCGACGTTCATTTGCCCGTCCATTCGACTTCCTTCGTTCGCCTTGTCGACATCGTCATCACTGGCGATGATGATGATGATGATGTCGGGCAACTGATTGTCAGGATTTCGAACCAGACCCGATAAAAAGAACTATGGTGATGAAGGGGATATAGAGAAGGTTTTCACCACAACTCGAGATATTGGAGTTTCTAAAACAGAAGTTTAAAGTGTTCTTAGAACTTGAATTGTAAGTTTAAAAATGACAGCAAAACTTCTCTAAGCAACCACTTTTTGTGTAATGATTAGCGCCCTGCGGAAAGAAATGATTTACATGAAAAAAAGTTTAAAAAATTATTGATTCTTCTTTTGAGATTATGTGCTTTCAGTTACATTGCTTTGAAAGTAAATAAGAAGGGAAATCATACCTTGATAATTTGTTTTTGGATGAAAAAAAGATGATACTAGAATTTAATTAATTTAAAATACATGCAAGGAATTTCCTAATTCAAAATTAAGCAAAATATTTTGTTCAGAGTTAGTTGGTAATTTCTTAGACTTTATCCTGTTCGTTTCGGTTCAGTACACCATCGAAATGTAGGATTTCAATTGGTTTTACAACTCTGTAAAACACCCGATGCCCCGATAACAAGTATTGCTCGGTATCCTTACAGCAACAGCTAAAGGAATTTAATCATTGCTTAACTCCTCCAATTAAAACTTCTCCCCCCCAAAAAGAACCCCCCAATAGCAAGAAGCGCCCCCTCTTGCCCCCGAGCCAGTGGCAGGTGTGTTTATCGAAGTGCAATCCAATTAGTCCTGTTTTTCTTCGCGTTCGAATTTCAATCATTCCTTCCATTCCAAATATTTGTTTTTGTTCTCTGCTGCCCCCTCCTCGAAGCAATAATGAGCTTTTTAATTGGAACATTCTTTTGTTCGATCCGATTGTTCGGCTTGTTGGGAATTCCGAGCGGCGGTTACAGTCAGGGATGGGATTAACGGGAGCATGTTCTTGTCCGATGGAATAAAGGGATGGGCGACTGATTCTTGAATCCCAAGGGTGGTTTATTTCTACTGTAACTTTCTTCTAAAGTCTAACCTAACATTGTTGTTTGCTAGTAAAATTAGAAAAATACCTTTTGAGGAGAATCAGAACTTGATTTTCATGATAGAAACTTTAAGCTGAATATAATGTTATTAATATAGACAACTGTAATATTTTTTATTAAACGTCAATATTTGATAAGTGGCGCACCATTTGTTCTTATAGCTATTCTTATGAGATAAATTCATTAAAAATTTCATAAATCAAGTAGTGGGTTGACTTATTAATAATCAATAAAATGAAATTTCAATAACCAATTAAAAAAAGGTTCTGGATATGTAAATGCATGCGCTTCTATATTTATTTAAACCATTTGTATACCACTATGTCAAGTTTAAATTTGGCGTGCCGATCTCGAAAAGTATTCGTGATTTCAGAAAACAGTCAGTTACAGAGTAAGGGAGAACCCTTTCAGGAAAAAGTATAATTTATTGTGAAAAGTATTTACCCTCATAATTATATTCTTTGCAATTTTTTTTACAATAATACACGCATTCAGAGATCTCTTGCTTGATTAGTGTTAAGTGTTTTTTGTTATAGGGGGCCGTTCAAATAATACATAAGCAAATTTTTGGTCACTTTTAACCCCCCTCCCCCCTTGCCAGCAAAAAAAATAAAGAAACCGCAAACCCCCTCTCTTAATTACGTAAGAAAACTGCCCTACCCCTCCTTTGTTCTTTTTTTTGCACAAAATTTTTAATAATGCTTAGATTCTGAATTTCTTTGTTCTCCATTAACACTCAAGATATCGTTAAAACTTTCCTTGTGAAAAATGTTTAAAAAATGTTTTTCCTAGTTCAGTTTTTTGTAAAATTTATTTTTGGTTGAATTTTTGAAATTATTTATGCAAGAAACAAGAGATTTTCGAAAATGCAATGTTTGTAACATGTTACTGTTTACTCCCCTTCCCCTTTGTCAGGAAAAATAAGCAAATAGCAAAACCCCCTCCCCCCTCTTAGGTGATGGACTTTCCTACCCGGCCCCTAGGCTAACAACAGGTTTAAGTCGCAGAGTTTCTTAAAAGCAACGACAAAATGTTTTTTTTAATGAAAAACAAACTGCAAACAGTTTATGAATTAAGAAATCATGCTCCTAACGGCAAAAACCGGCACCCTAGCAACGCAGCCAATTTTCGAGAAATAATGGCCTGAGAACCGAGTCAGAAGGAGAAAAGTGCTCGCGGGGCAATTTCATCGCCAATCTGCAAAATTAAAACCCGGGCAAAAGCCGCGCTCGATTAAGCCCGGGCCATAAAAAGGCACTTTTCAGCAGAATTTCACTCCACGGAGGATTAGCTTCGAACGCCGCCGCAAAATGTCCCGACTATGGAGGATGTATTTTATTAAGGCATCCCTTTGAACATGTGTCTTCAGTGGCCATCAACACAGACGGCGACAGGTTGAACAGTCCGGGGACAAGAGTTTTCACAAAGCTTTCCAAAAGAAAAGAAACCTAAAAAGCATCGCCAACATGGCTCTTCCTATCCGCCACGTAAGCGAAAAAGAATGGAAGCAACAAACATAAAATTTCAGAGTATTCGTTCCAATTATAGCCTACTGGGTTCGTTGCAGACCTTTAAAAGAAAAACACATCCCCCGAAAGAAAAAAAAGCATCCCCAGTCATTTTGTAAAATTTAAAATCATCTATAAATGGTATAAATTTGTAAAATTTTCTCTTTTTGCAAAATATTTTTAAAGGTATTACTTTTGAAAGAAATAAAGTTACGTAATTATCTTAATGTATTATTGCATTAAATTGAATATTTTTGCCAGTGGATGACACACTTTAGAATAGTATCCTGGTATCTATATCAAGCCGATAGCAGTACTCATTTTGTTTAACCCAGCGAACACCTGTGGTGAGCCGAAGCCACGAAGGCAAGTACTGCTATGGCCACCTAGCTAGTGCCAGACTCATAAAGCCACAGAAGCTCGAAATCGTGATCCTCATGTCGAAATCATGTACCTTCACGCATTTATTTGCTCTACTCCTCTTATCCTCTTTGTAACGACCGCCCGGTCCCGGTACGCCGGAAGTGAAATGAAGAGACCGGGCGGGAGAGAAGTATGAGAGGGTTGGAGTCGAGGCATGAACGAGGGAGGCTGTTTTTTGATGTAACTGTAGTGATGTGTTTTCGAGAAAGGAAATAAAGTTGGATTTTTCTGGAATCGTGTGATATTTCGACGTCCCATCATCGAATGCACCCTCCGATCCCTTGGGAGAAACCCTGCAAGTAAGAAAGTTACATTGGTGGCCTGCGGTGTGATCGGAGGGAACGGCGAGCGGCAAGTTTCGTTTTACCGACGCCGGCGGTGAGGGTATGCCTAGTGATGGGTAACTCAGAAATTTTAAGTGAGGTGAGTGAGGTACTCATTTTGTCATAGTGAGGTGTGACGTTGTACCACCTCAATTTGTCCCATACAAACAAACTACGTCCCAACACCTCAATTTGTCCCATACAAACAAACTACGTCACGGTGTGTGTTTTCGTCCCACCCACCACCTCAATTTGTCCCATACAAACAAACTACAATGTCATGTCAGGCACGTCACGGTGTGTGTTTTCGATCCAATGGGACGTCCCAGAGCTTATTTTTGAGTAGAGTGTGTGTCTCAGTTCTTTAAGTTCTAACAAAGTACTGTCCTGACCCACGGGATCTTTTGTTCATATCTCATTTTAATGATGGAGTGTACATACTTAAAAAATTATACGGATTTTATATTCTTAGGATCCTTAGCTTCAAGTTAACCTAAATTATTCAGAAATTCAAATTAATATTTCGACGATTAAAAAAGATTGCAATAATGAGAATTTCGTTAAACGAGCTGCCAGGATAGAAAGTACGTAATTTGAGGGGGCATTATATTATTACTTGTAGGATGGATGACTAATAAAATGTAGTGTACATACTTAAAAAATTATGGGGATTTTATATTCTTAGGATCCTAAGCTTCAAGTAAACCTAAATTATTCAGAAATTCTAATTAATATTTCGACGATTAAAAAAGATTGCAATATTGAGAATTATTTCGTTTAACGAGTAGCCAGGATCGAAAGTACGTGATTTGAGCGATTTGAGGGGGCTTTATATTATTACACATTGGTTGATAATATGAAATACTTGATCTAAAGCAAAATTTATGTTGTTAAGATTTATATTTTATTGGTTAATCAGTGTTTTGCATAATTAATGAAGCGATTGATTTGGATTTAAAAAGTATCTTTTCAACTGTTTTGAGGATCGAAACGCCAGTCCTCTAGTACTATTATAAGCAATGTATTTGCTGTTGGATTATTTGATTAAAATTCTTAATCCACTTTAAAAATCATACTGTACTTTTACTGTACAATTCATACTGTACAATTATGCCTAAAAAAGTTACAACTCACATTACAAATTTCGAAGATTAATTAAGATTGCTGAAACGTAAAATAAATTCCGAATGCCTCCCCTGTTGGTCGGCCAGAGGATGGGAGGGAGGAGGGAGAGACGAAAAGAAAGGAGATCACATGACATGACCCTAGCCTACTCCGCACTCCTCCCTGCTACTCCGAGCCGATGGAGTAATGGCATGGAGGGTATTGTATTCATTGCACTGCGCATGGGACAGTGCGCAGTCCCATGGGACGTTTTGTCACACAGGGAGCCTTCACCTCAGTTTGTCCCATTACTCCAAAAGAAGTGTGTGAGTATCTTGAGGTGTGTGAGTGGTTTGAGGTGTGTGAGTGGCTTGAGGTGTGTGAGGTGGTACAATGTTTGGTTCTGAGGTGTCATGACAAAACGAGGAGGTGAGGTACTCAAGTGAGGTACCTCACACCTCATTTACCCAACACTAGGTATGCCTGCTGCGTTCTTCAACGGACCTCTGAAGTGAGTTTCGGATTACTCATTGGAAAATGTGCGGAGTGCTGAGTGAATCGTGTTCTTCGAAAAAGTGAGGCGTGTCCTTCAAGTATAACTAAGTTTTGTTTCTACTTTTGGAGGTATTGTGTTTTTTTCCTAGTTTGTTTCCCAACATGTGTCCAAGTTGCATAAATCAAAGGTGTTTAGTTTCGTTTCTGGTTTCCCTTGTGATATAAATGTCATCGCGTAGTGTAGAAACGTATTTTTGGTATGTTTAGTTTTGGTCTCGGTGTTTCTATTGAAAAAAAAATTGTTTATTTTGGTATTAGTTATTATGTCTTTCCTGGGTACCCATAGAATGTGTGACCTAGTTCAGCTAGCGGAGGATTTGGGGGAAAAACCCAATGACTCTATGTCTAAAATTTGGTTGATAAATTTGATTAAAAAGAACGAAAATTTTGATGAAGATATGGGGGAAAAGTTTTTGGAAGTAATAGTAGCAGAAAGGGAGAATAGAGAATTACAGGTAGAGAGGGAACATACGAGTAGTATGGAAAAGATTGCTTTGGAAAAACTCCGGTTAGAGGTGGAGCTGTCGGGGAATCCAAATAGGGGAGATTTTGGGAGAAGCATGGACCGGGTAGTACAAGAGAGATCTCTAGAGGAAATAGTGAGGCTAATGAGAATTTTAACTAAGGTACCCACAAGAGCAGAGGGGTGGGACTACTTTTTTACGTCGTTAGAGAAGGCATTCATCAGTGAAAAGGTGGAAGAGGCATTAAAACCAAAAGTGTTGTTGTGGATTTTAGAGGACAAAGTGGCCAGTTTAATAGATAATCTAGACGAAAGTGAGCTTAATAACTATGAATCGTTAAAACGGGTGGTTTTAAAGGAGTATCAGCCTTCCCCAAAAGCCTGTTTAGAGGCGTTTAAAAAAGCAAAAAGGAACCCGGGTGAGACATTTTCCCAATTTTCTTCACGGTTGATGTCCATGTGGACTTATTATTGCAAAGTAAGGGAGGCAAGTGATGTGGATTCTGTGAATCAGTTGGTTGTAGCAGATAGGATTCTGCAGACCCTAGACCCCGAGACTGCTACTCATATAGGGGTTTTGCAGGGTGAAGGGTGGTTCCGGCCAAAAGAACTGGGGAAACACTGCGATATTTTTTATTCAGCAAAAGGGAAGTCTTACGATGTGGCAGTTAGGACAGAGTGGAGCGGGGGTGATAGGAGAGATCACCAGGGCATTTATAGGTCACCATTAAACAGGGAGGGTAGAAGAAATAGTCCTCCAAGCAGAAATGTTGGTTATCAAAGTAAAAGATATACTTGTTTTACATGCGGGTCTGAAGGACATTTCCAAAGAGAATGCCCTAAACTCAAAGAAGGGGGGGGCAGAGGTGCCCATGTGAATAGAGTATGCACTGAAGAGGTGAATGAAATGGAAACAGTTGCAGCCAGGGTGGATTTAATGGGTTCTGTCATCCCCAGGCAGGCGATAGTGGATAAATTAAGTAAACTGGAAAAGGTATCAATTAGTATTGAAGGGAAACTAGTACATGCATTAGTAGATTCGGGGACGGAAATAACAGTTATTAAAAGGGACTTGGTCCCAGGAATTTCGACAAAGGAGGCCTCTACCATTTACCTAAAGGGCATTTTTGGACCCGCAGTGAAATGTCCATTTTTTTACGTTCCGATGGGTGTCGCAATGGGAAACAATGTAAACGTAGTCCACAAATATGTGTTATGCGCCTTGGCAGACGTCCTAGTTGAAGATGCCTTGCTTCCACCAGATGTTCTCAAAGACTTGAGGAGTACTACTGGGGGTGAACCAGATTACAGTAAGTTTTCACTAGGGACTCAGCAGGATAAAGAATGTACTAACACTGTTTTGGAGCTATCTCCAAGGGTAATTACCTCATATGGAAACGAAGTGGAAACAGTAGGTACCAGGGATGAAGAGGGGACCATGGAGGGGGGTAAGGTGAGCGAAGTGGCTGATAACTTTTGTTCGGAGCAAGAGCATTGTGCAGAATTAGCTACCGCCTGGAAGCAGGCCAGGGAAAACAAGGGAAATTTTTATACTGTAGACGGTTATCTGTTACATAGAGACAAAATACTTGGGGAGAGTATTGGACAACTGGTGGTTCCGAAATGTAAGCGAGAGGAAGTCATGAAGTTGGCTCATACCTCGGTGTTCAGTAGCCATATGGGTCACCGGAAAACGCTAGAACGAATCAAGTATTCCTTTTATTGGGAAGGCATGCGGGCTGAAGTTAAAAGGTTTTGCGATTCGTGTAAGGAGTGCCAGCTCACGCAAATAGTGAAAACCAATGATAGGGTTCCCATCACACCTATAACAAGACCTGATTTGCCATTTCAGGTGGTAAATGTCGACCTTATTGGTCCAATTGATCCACCAAGTTCAAAGGGTCATAAATACATCCTATGTCTGGTGGATCAACACACTAGGTGGGGCGAAGCCGTGCCACTAACAAGTCTGAGTGCGAAAGCCACGTGTGAGGCTTTGTTGGATATTTTCTCTAGGACAGGGATCCCAAACGTAATAGCCTCTGATAATGGCACTAATTTTGTGGCCGAAATGACAAGGGAGTTTGAGAGAAAGATTGGTAGTAGTCCCCGATTTTCCACTCCTGGGTATCCACAATCAAATGGCTTAGTGGAGAGGTTCAATAGGACTTTAAAAAACATGTTACACAATGTAGTCAGGGAAGAGGGCAGAGGATGGCATTTACAGATTCCATATCTGTTGTGGGCTTATCGAGAAATTCCTCATACTACCACTGGCGTGTCTCCGTTTCAAATGTTGTATGGTAGACCACCACAAGGCCCGTTATCCATTTTGAAATCTATTTGGACTGGGAAACATAATAACATGCTAATAAACACAACCCCCGTTTCCAAGTATTTGGAACAGCTAAAATGTAAATTGGAGAAGGCTGCGGAACAAGCTAGTCTTGTCTCCTCTGTAGAACAAGAAAAGATGGCACACTATCACAATCTGAGGGCTAAGGGTGATAAGGTATTTAATGTTGGAGACCAGGTGATTGTCCTCATACCCGATTCCTCAAATAAATTGTTTGCCCGGTGGCAAGGGCCTGCCACTATAGTTGAGAAACGGAACCCACATTCGTTTATAGTAAAATTGTCGAATGGGTCGAAAAAGCATGTGCATCAAAATAAATTAAAACATTTCATTTCGGGGGTATATGCTGTAAATGTGATTTTTGAAGAGGAGGGAGAATTTGGTCATGTAGAAACTTTGCCTACTGCTACTAATGAAACTAAATTCTTTGAAATAGTGAATAACCTTTCGGGGAAACACCTGGATAGGGGTCAGTTAGAAACTTTAAGAGTCTTGGTTATACAGTTCAAACGTGCCTTCACTAAACCGGTACAACCAGCCAGAGTGGGTACCCATAAAATTGAGTTGATAAATAATGCGGTGAGGAAAAAACCTCATTGTTATAGTGTACCTATAGCCTATCGGAAGGAGGTAGACCGCCAAATCCAGGACTTGTTGGAATTGGATTTGATAGAACCTTCTGAATCAGATCTAGCTCATCCCATAGTGTGTGTGGCTAAGAAAGATTCAACGGTTAGGATGTGCATAGACTTTAGGGCTCTAAATGCTGTCACGAAGGTACCAGTATTTCCCATGAAAGATATGCAAGAGTTAGTTTTCCTTGCTGGATCGGCTCACTGGTTGACGAGTCTAGATCTTTTAAAGGGATACTGGCAAATTAAAATGGACGAAGAGAGCAAATCTCTAACTGCATTTACCACACATAATGCGGTGTATCAATGGAAAACAATGCCGTTTGGTTTGGCAGGGGCATCTGGTACTTTCCAAAGGGAAATGAATCGGGTCTTAAAGCACCATTCAGAGTATGCCCAGGCATACATGGATGACGTGGTCATTTTTTCAAAGTCCTTTGACGACCATATTAATCATGTAGGGTTGATTCTGGAAGAGTTGGATAACAGGGGATTTTCAATACGGTTAGACAAATGCACTTTTGCGGCTAAAGAAATTAAGTATTTGGGACATGTGATTGGTGGAGGTAGGCATGGTCCCGATGACGAGAAGGTTCAGGCAATTCAAAAGTTGGCTAGACCTATCACTAAGAGGGACGTCAGGTCGGTGTTAGGATTAATGGGGTTTTATCGAGCATATATACCTAATTATGCCAGAGTATCTTCGCCACTCACTGAGTTAACAAAAAAAAATAAGCCCAATATCGTTTCTTGGGGAGAAACTGAACAAAATGCCTTCGATGAGTTGAAGGTGTTGCTCTGTAATGTCACTGGTCTGGCGACCCCTGATGAGAGTCGGCCATTTCAGGTCCATTGTGACGCTTCTGATTATGGGGTGGGTTGTTGCTTGACTCAAAGAGACGATCAAGGAGTCTATAGACCCATCGCTTTCGCTAGTCAAAAATTTAATTCAACTCAAACGAATTGGGCTGGGATCGAAAAGGAGGCCTGGGCTGTCTTGTTCGGTTTGAACAAATTTGATAAATGGATTTACGGGGCTAATGTTGAGATCATATCTGATCACAATCCATTAAAGTATTTAAGTGAGACCACACCAAAGAGCCCCAAGTTGACCCGCTGGGCGCTAGCTTTGCAGAGGTGGAACTATTCGATCACACATAGACCTGGGGTATTGCACCTGGGGGCAGATGCTTTGTCGAGACTAAAGAGAGTCGACATCTGATAGATCGTGATTCCTGATTTTTGTTGTATTTTCTTGTTATTTCAATATCTCTTTGTTCTATGGTTCGTGATTTTGTGTCTTGTATAATTTTGATATTTTGGTGATTTTGTGTGATTTGTAACTGGTGCCTCCATGTATATATTTTTAGTTTTGTCTTTCTGGGATTGTTTGCCCGTTGTACGGTGTTTGTTATAAAATCAGCCTCCTAGGGCTAATTTTATTGTAAGGTGGGGCGTGTAACGACCGCCCGGTCCCGGTACGCCGGAAGTGAAATGAAGAGACCGGGCGGGAGAGAAGTATGAGAGGGTTGGAGTCGAGGCATGAACGAGGGAGGCTGTTTTTTGATGTAACTGTAGTGATGTGTTTTCGAGAAAGGAAATAAAGTTGGATTTTTCTGGAATCGTGTGATATTTCGACGTCCCATCATCGAATGCACCCTCCGATCCCTTGGGAGAAACCCTGCAAGTAAGAAAGTTACACTCTTCATTAAGTTTTTCTCAGTTGAACAAATGCCCATTATTTTTTCTGTTGAGAGAGAGAGATTGGTATACTCCAAAATTCAGCCTTCTATGATGGGGGTCTATGGGATGGAGATGTCCTGTTTCATCTCTTCCGCTTTCATCCCCTTGTCAAATTTTGTCCTGTTTCACCCCCTCGATAATTTATGACTATTTTTTAGTGCGCTTTCGTCCCTTCCTTCAAATTTCGCGCAATCAATACAGTTTGGCTTCAAAAAATGTTCTGTTTCCAGAAAGTCGCATTATTAGACCGATATCTGTCCTTTTTTTAAATATCAATATTAACATCTTGTTTGTTCTCCCTGCACTCATTTGCCCAAATGTGTATTTTAAAAGTGACCAGTGCTCGCGGACAGCATAATACAAGGATAATTGCAACAATTCCATTGTATCAGATAATGATAATATACCAAGTCTATCTATATACTAATTTATGAAATAAAAAAAATCTTTTTAAAAAACACGTTTTTAAAATGTACTAAAAAGTATCAAATAATTTTTATAACTCCTTATGAGACGAAAAAAGTGGATATCAAGCATTAGGTATTTGATTCTCTCAGAACTCCTCATGCTGCTATTTTTTTTTATCGTGTACATATACATAATGCATGATCCCCACGTTTTTCGTTTTAAAAGGAGTTGTAAAAATTCTTTCATAGACGAGTTCTACTGGAAGTAAAATGTTCAAACCTTTCCGGTAGGAATGTATAGTAAATTAATCCATTCACTGTGTATTTAGGTATCCAGTTTTGTACTTCAAGGCATTCATTAGTCAGTAAAAATTTTAAAAGGAAAAACTGATGGTAAAGATATTTAGTAAGATATCATGGGAAATGAAGATGTTATGCAAAAGTTTTTTTCCTTTCAATTTTTATTGAAAAGTGTGTAAATTAAAATAATTTTTGTATTGAATCAAGACAAAATAAACTTAAGAATATCAACAGCGTAAAAAGTAACTGAGAGGTAACACCTTGACATACATAATATTTTAAAAACGAAACTTTTTAAAAGTTATTTATTTTAGTAATAATTTTAGTAGGATATCCAAGAAAAAACTGAAGCGTAACTAACAATAGTTCATTTTTTTAGCAGTTTTATGCCAATTATGGTGAACTCAGCACCCAGGGGATCAAACAGGAATAACCAAAAATTCATTTAACCCTAAAGGGATTCAATCAAAAGGATTAAATCAGGAGGAGACGAAAGAGGACTAAACCCTATGGGATAGTAGGGAACTGCACTCTAAAGCGCTCTCTATTTCTATAACACCTCACTCCTTCTCCTTTTTCGAACTAGGGTGTCGAATATCTGGGCTTTCTCTTACTCGAATTAAGGCCAAGCTCAGATTAAAAAGAGTAACAGTTAGTGCTCGCTATGCAAATGAGGCGGTTCTATCAATTAGTTAATGCGGGAACACGTTAGAGGGCAGTTCGGGTTAACTAAGCGTGATGTAAAGAGTTTGTTTAGCTCGAAGTAGTTAGCAGTAAACGTATAAATCACGGAGAATAAAACCAATGATCGAAACAACGCTGAAACTTTTGTTGGGATTTACATGATTTAAAGTGTAACTAAGCTTCTTGTTTTGTGAAGTTCTTTTTACAGGGATGTGATGTTTAAATATACTACAAAAGAAATTAATACAATGTAATGAGATAGAGATGACGTTAACTTTTTATTCTTTTTGGATATGTTTTTAGCAGGATTTTATGATGAACGATTATAATAGTAGACTGTTAATTAGTACATTTAGTTCATTCGTATTTGTTTACTTTGTTTCACTATTTCAGAAAAATAAGACTCTCATTTGTTAAAATAAATTTTTCAATTACACCAATTCATTAAATAACAAACAGAAAAAAACTATATATAAACAGTTTAACTATAAGAAAACTAAATTCATTGGTCAGAAACCAATAACAGATCTATGAAACGCAATTGACATTAAAAAAAAAGATACTTTTTTAGGATCATAAAATAATCGATTGGTATGAATCTTTCTTAAAAAATAATACCTTCTCACACATGTTTACAAGTAATCAATAAATAATTCGATGGAAATACAAAAATGAAACTATCACAAGTAACAAACAGCTTTATTTTCATTTTTTCATCGAACGTACTTGGAATAAGATGCGAGAACATAACGGAGAGTCGAAAGTGAGTGAAAAAAAAAACAAATGCTGCTTCTTCCGAAACAGTTGGGTGGATCAATGGACCATTATCAAGCAACACAACACACAGCACGGAGGTTCATTTGAAATTCGATCCTCAAGAAAGTGGTGGTTAAAGAACACCCGTTACAGGAGTAGTAATGCCCTTTAAATGCAACCGACTGTTTCTGGCAAAAAGGAGAAGAGCGCTTTTCGGGCAACAAACATTATGAATTTAATATGACGGACTACGTGCGCGGCAAGGGAGGTAACGGCAGCTCAACTCTCTTTTCGAACGATTTTCCGTACTTCTCGATGGAGGGGAAGAATCCATTTTAGAAAGAAAAAAAAAAGAGACGTAGCGTTGGACAGCGGAGAAGGCGTTATTGATGCGGTCATCTTTTCCCGCTTTATCGGATGGGAGGAGTTGGGTCACGAGCCGAATCGCGACTACGTGCTCCAACTCTTCCCTAGAATGAATGAGGGAGTGAAAAGGGGGGAGAGTGTTTGGGGTGATTAAGTTTCTCTCGAATGAAGATCATTTTGTAGGCAGGAGTATCTGTCCCATAAAAAAGAGTCGGGAGCTCAGGACGATGTTACCTTTATAGATGTTATATTTTAAAATTTTAGTCTTAAAGAGATTTTAAACTTTTGAATAGTTGTAGGAAAACTTAAATTATTTCTCACAAATAAAAATACTAGTAGTTAAATTATGTTCTTTTGACCCAAAAGTTTGTCATGATTGTAATTAAATATGGATATTTTTATTCTTTCACGAATAAAGTGCAATTTATGATAGAATTATCATTCTATAATTTTACCCATATGTTAAAAAAGTTTTGAGATGCATGCTTTTTGAAGGAAATTTCTATTTCAGTTAACAAAATGGACTTAAAATGTCTTTTTTAGGCGTTTAGGGTTTAAAAAGTTGCTATTAAAGGTACCACACATGATATACTCTCAGTTATCTCCTATTACCAATCCACTTTACATTTAACTCACAACTATTGAAAATTCAAGTAAAAGAGCTACTGTGTTGTATCCTCCCTTTTGTATCCTAGCATAAATGCCAGGGAAGGTACACCATTTCTCGACCTACCACCCTTATAAAATTTCAAACTTTTTGTGCATTAACCCCATATTCAAAAGAACAAAATTTGTTAAAGTTAAAATAAATGATGGGCATAACGACCTGAGATCGCCTCAAACTAAAAACATAAACCAAACAGAGAAGGGGGAGACACAAAGCGCTAAAGAAGAACTCTACTACAACAAATCCTCTCCTTCCAATCGATGCAAAAGGAACATTTTTCTTCTTCCGCCATTCGATACAAGACGAGAAAAGTCTTTTCATCGCCGAAAGAACTCCAATTAATGGAGCCGATCAAATCATTAAGACAGGAGCGATATCGGATTTCGCTCCGGATACTTCCTCTAGAAACGCTCTGCGCCGCGTCAGTCAATCCCGCCGGAGTTAATCCCTTCCATCCCCAGACAGCAGAGGGTGGTTGTCAAGAGGGGGTCACGTACCCGCTCGGGATTGTCAGAGGGTGAGGATGACGGGGCGTGAGGTTGTCAGGGGTGTCACTGATGCGTGTTTTACATGGAGCCCAGAGCAGTTTCGGGGATGATGAGCGATTGTCCGACTGGGGTTCGGTGACAATTTGTTTTTGATAAAATGGCTCTGTATAATTTATTTTAATTCAATCGTTTCAAAACTATGAAAGCTATTTAGAAATTTGAATGAAATTAACACCAAAAACTTAAATCATCAAAACCTATCAAACAAATTCAGAACAAGATATTCCATTTTAATAAAATATTCGAATAAACATGCCTGCGTTGTTAAAAACTCAAATAGGAGCTACAGATTCTTAATAATATCCCTAGTAAACAATATTTCCGGGCTTAATTTTTTAAATGTTTATTCAATATTAAAAATTACGGTAAAGAGACTTGGCATAAATAAAAATACTATTCCTAGACAACAGAATATTCTGTTAAAACACAATATAGTTCGCGCTGAAGAATGAAAAAATGGTTAAATATGTACTAAAGTAAATAAGCAATAATTTGAAATGCTTTTTGCCATGTTTAAAAAGCATAATTTTTGTAACATTTTTTTAAAAAAAATAATGTTATGGTAACGGGACTCGGCATAAAGCGAGGGACAAAATATTTTTCTGATTTGTAAAAATATAAAATTCAAGAAATAAATTATTACAATTCTCATAAAATTTTAATAGTTCATATTTTTGATACTTATCGTTTTTCCTTGAAAAAAACTCGTTAGGAACAATCGTTTTTGGCTAGCTTCGTGTGTTTTTAAGGATCGTTATTTGCATAATTTTACATCTTTTTTTACTAATTAAAAGCTATAAATATTTGATTTAGTACTTAAATCAAAGCTCAAAAAGAAATTTTATTAATGATTAGGTAATAGTTTAATTTTTATGTTTTAGGGGCAAAATAATAAAATGTTAGAAAAGGATCAGTTACACTAAAACTCTCAGCTTGAAGTCAATAAAAGATTTTTATTTTTCAACAGATAAGTGATATTCTTGCTGTCAACTACATATTACCATTGGAATTGGTAATATGTAGTATTGTAATTTGTTTACATTAACTTGGAAAATCTTACGTAAGATTGGGTTTGACCCCCCCACCCCCAATTAAGGGTATGTAGAGGTTTTTCCAACTCCCCCTCCCCCTTGGGACCCTTACGTAATTAATGAATGGCCCCTTACCTTCGGAACAGCAAATGTAAGGAAATCTTGTAAATGACCCATTTAGTGTTTTACAACTTTCTGAATTCAAACAAACTATGTTTTCACAAAGTAAATGATTCTTAATAATAATGATATTACAGAAAACCCAAAAGTCAAGATGTAATATCGATATGCGTGTCGAAACGAGAGGCATTTCGATATTTGAAAGGAAGTATGCGTCAAGAGAAATCAATAAAAAGCATTGAATACCACAATCATGGAATTTGATTAAAAGCCAAACATGGGGAGGGAATTCGATACACACACAAAAGCGGTTCAACAATTCAAAATGAAACATTGTGTATTAGATCTCATCCATCATCTCCGGGTTCCATTTCAAAACGAGAGCATCGCGCAACTATTCCCACAACACGCATAAGAATGAAAAGCCAATAAAACCGCATCATCGGAGGGGAGACCAGTGCGCAAACAAGGAAAAACACGGATGAGGAGGGGGGATTCGAAAACGATTCGAAGGGGAATCTTGTAATAAATTTTTCTCCTCCTCCTCGTCCATTTGTTCTACATCTTTCGGCGGCATTAAGAGAAATGTTGGTTGCGCAATTCGTTCCGGCTGCGGCATCCGCTAGTGATCGATTACGGTTTCATGCGAGGGAGCAAAAAATGCACTACACGGCTATTTAAGGGGAGAGAGCGGCGATAATAAATTTACATAAGAGCTCTATTGAAACCGCGGTTGCAAGCATCGGTCACCAGAGGGCTCTCTGATTTGTACCGTCTCATGAGGGGCTCCAAAGACAGATTGGAGTGCCTTGAAACCACTGTTTCCATGCAGTGATTGTGGTCTATCATCTCCTTGGCATTCAAGCAGGCACATTTTCCAATTTCACTTTGAAAGATACGAAGGAGAGCTCTGAATGGTTTATCAAATTGTTGCGCTTTGATGATGGTAAAAGTCCCACTATGATAAGAAAAATTATATTACATTAGTTTTTTATTAACATGAAATTACTTGAAACCGTTTCTTGTTGCTGTGAAAAAAAAAACACCCTTGCAATCAATGCAATGTACATGTACAGTGGATTGGTTACTTTCCCTTCAATTGTTGCTATGACAATAATATTAATTCGAAAATGAATTCAAATTGGAATCAACCCGGTTCACCTGCTCTAAAATGTCGTCTTAATTGTGTTTGTGCCAAATACTTTATTGGAAAAGTATTAACTGATAAAAATTGGCAAGAAAACTGATACAAATGTAAAACAATCACCTTAAATATATTTTTAATTAGAAGTATTCTTCAATAAGCTTTTGAAACCTGAATAAATACAATATCCAAGAAAAAAAATCCTTATTTATAAGACATTTACCACCGCCACACACACACAGGGTCCGCTTTGTGAGTTGTGACATGATACGAACAAGTTTCACAAGTTAAGTTATTATTTAAAATTTAAAGCAAAGTGTAAAGTTCTTTTTACTGTATTGATTGGTTGCTGTACACTTAAAAGAAAGAGGAAATATCATACATCTTAAAAGAATGCATTTACATTTAATTAAACAATTAATTCGACCCCGTCGAATCGCTAGAGAGCAGACACATCGTGTTTCGATTCTACGGTAGTAGAAATCACAATTGTGAGGAGGTAACGCCATCTGTTGGCCAAAGAGGAATGCTTATGCCAGGTTTTCCATTATGTTATGACAGGTTTCAAAATTAAAATTTGTGGATTTTCATAATAAAATGTCACATATTTTGTCTGAAATTTCTAATTTTTAGTCTGATTATCGCAATTAATTGTAAACATTGAGTGTCATGTTAAATATTCAAACTTTTAAGAGAGTGTTATTCCTGGAGGTGACGTTTTGGAAAGTTGGTTGAAGTTTCTTCTGCTAATTTTTATAAAAAAATGTTTTACAAAGTGAGTTAAGTTCAGTGAGCTGGGTTTGTAAGGATTGCTAAGCAATCCTAAAGGTCCTGCGTAAGCAGTTTACGGAGGTTGGTCATCGATAGCGAGCAGGGGGTGGCAGCATAAGCTCCCTAAACAATAGTTTTGTTTTTAAGTCAAAACAATCAAGGGTCAAAAAATAATTTAAAAGGATTTTACAGCTGTTTCCAAAATGGACACAATACAATGCTCCCAAAATGGGAGTTGTTGGCCAAATCTGAGCAATGCGAACTCATCGCGTGCTCACAGTTGAGGTATATATGCACCTGAATTGGAGTCTCTTTCTTCTAGTCTCCTTTCCTTTTGGTCCTCCACCGCTCCACCTCCACATTTTGTTGTTCAAGGACAGGTGGTTTTCATCAACAAACAGGTGTTTTATTACCTACCAAGTTTTGAATTATTCACGGTGTCACTATGGGTGCCACGGTCCATCATCTCAAAAATCTTCTTTACTTTCATTTGAAAGTAAAAATGTTGATGTTAACTACGCAGCAGGTTTTAGACTATAATAAGAATAAATGAGATTCCCGTGAATTCTCAGCAGATGATTCCAGTATTTCATATTTGCGACCAAATCATGGTTAAATAACTCACAATAAAAATTTTTAATGTAAATCATTTAGATTTAGTGAAGCCAGAGAATAAATTCGGTGACGTTCAACTAATATTCGAACGAAATCTCATGGCTCGAACGATGTTTTGGAGCGTGTGAAATATCCCTCAAATCGGGAGAGTCTGACGTCTTCGTAATGAGTGGTTGAGTTGAGTTGCGCTGCTGCTGCTGCTCGGACTTTGTAATAAGGGATGAAGGAGAGAAAAATCCCCACTCCGCGGTTTGATTAAAAAGTGTTGATTTTTCTCTCGAGGCGAGAGAGGAGGTTTATTACCTGTTTTAAAAATAAATGGCCGCCGAGAAAAATGGAGGGGGATCAGTTCGCTGGGAAGAAGGAGCGGAAAAATGAAGTTTGGGGAGGAAGTTTTTCATGTGGTAAAAAATTGCTATTAAAGCCATTTTTATTTGAAAGGAAAAATGAACAATAACGAAATTATTCTTTTCTCGTGTTTTTTTTTCTTTTCACTGTGTTGTGGGTTATTCACCGATTTATTTCTTTAAACTGTTGTTAGTACTTTAAAAAACATGATTTTACGAAAAAAGTTTTTAAAAATAAACATACGACATTTTGGATAACATTTTTCTTGGAAAGACTATTGTTTCATCATTATTTTCTTTTTCATGTTTTTTTTTAAATATTTCTTTGTGACCTGGACCTACTCAGGCTTGTGAGTTCCTAGTTTTTGTAAGAAAGCTCTTAATTGTCTTTTAATAAAATCCCTACATCAAATGTCACTGTTCAGAAGTCAAACTTCAGCCCTAACAAGCGTAAAATGTCATGACCACTGTTAGGGTGTGACTAGAGAAAAAACTTTTTCATCCGCACCACCCCCTTTTCTCAAACTGGACAATAACACAATTCGTATTGCGTAATTGAGAATGCCCTTCACCCATGTTCTATATGTATCGTAATACCCCGGTAAAATTTTTGCCTAGATGGCAAACCTTTGTTTATGTTGACATAAAACGAAGTATTACATAGCACCACCAGTGGAAAAATAAAATCGGAAACATCAATCCCAAATTGCGGCCACTTTTATACTATTATTATTGCGGCCACTGTTATAAGCTTATCTGGATTACGACGTCACGTGCGACACGCGAAATTAAGAACATAATGAATTCGTCATATGTCAGAAATGGAATACTAAGGAGAGAGAGAGAGTGGGGGGGGTGAAAGCAATAATGCTCAAAAGGTGAAGTAGAATCGTTTTCCACGGTTAGCAACGTCGCTATAGCAATGTAACGAAACACAAACTCAAAAATTATTCCTTAAGGTTTATCTTTCCCCAGACAAATCACCGTGTACTTTCTTAGGTTATAAATCACGCAAAGGAAATCTCGTCTTAACAGTTTTAAAGACAAGTTCATAACATATAAGAGACGGAAAAATCGACAATGATGTTTAAATGAGATGCATAGATGATGCTCAATGAAAAATAACCAACAAATTGTTATATCGAAGATAATATATTTTTGGTATTATTTCATATTGAAGAGAATTTTGACAAATTGTGTTTTATTTTATTTCTTTTCAATAATTTACAATAATACAGATAAAACTTGAAGATTTAACTAAAAGAAAAGAAAATGTTACCGATTACTTTCAACAAATAAAAAGAAGCAGACATTGTTTCTGTACAGAATATAGGTATTATCACTTATTAAGAGTAAGAAAACTAACTTCGATAACAATTTTTAAATAAATATCAGTTTAAAGCCATAAGATAATTTACATCCTTAAGTAAAAATATTTAATAACTATTATTACGTATAAAGTTAATTCAATAAAGAGAAAGGAATTATGTAATCTCCTTTAACAAATCATTACATTTTAATTTTCATTTTAATTACATTTTAATTAATCATTTACTGTCCATTTTCCACTTTCTCATGATTTTATTTATTTAGTTATTTTAATAATTAATTAATTAACATTATTTAATAAAAATGTAAATGGTGATAAACATCTATGGAATAAAAATAATTTCCCGTAATACTTATTAAATAACTTACTTATAGAGACCAAGTAACATTGAATAGCATTGTAAAAAGGCTTTGCGTTTTGTTTTAATAAACCCTATTCTGTTTCATTTTAATCATTTCGTTTCCCCCTTTACGAGTATTATTTCAAAAGTAAAATCCCGCAGCGCTATCAAAATGGCGCGCCGTCAACAGAATTAAGGCTTTCTATTTTATAACCATTGCTCTGCTATATAAATACATTCACAGAATAAACGCAATCAAAACTCAATTTCCATATATTTGCTTGTATTAGGACTTATTTGTTTAAACTCCCCATTAAATCTCTTTTTGGGAAAAAATAATTTCCACCACCCCCGGAGCATGCACCCAGGATAATTCCAGAAAAGAACCCGGGCGTTCGGGCTGCTCAAAGAGACAGTGGTCCAAGTCCTCAGAAGTTGGTCTCGCGTAATCGAAGATCTTTTTGTCAAGACACCTGGGATCGCATTTAGGCATGCGTGCCATTGCATAGGGCGACAGAACTTTTAAAGTGGCAATGTTAAAACAAGTCAAAAATCAATATTGCACTTTGCAGTAATAATTCCGTTCCTAAATATTTATTCGAAAGTTTTCTCTCCAGTAATCATATAAGGAGATGGAAAAACGTTCTTTTCAATAGGAGGTTAAGAAGGTGGGTCTATTCCTCTGAACTATAGGGAATGAGTATTTACAGTCAAAATTATCTTTACTTAGTAGAAACGTGACTTTTTAGACTAAATTCAGTACATACAAGAAAGAATTGAAAGTTAAATTCGAACGAAGGGGGAGGTAAGAAAACAGGGCTGCAAAACTTGTAAGGGTCTGTGTTGTTACACATTTTTGGAGCTGCAATTCCAACATGAACAACTGCCACAATGAAGAGGTTTAGATAAATCTAACATAATCGAGTATAAGACGATAAAACGCAGATGCTAATCCTCATGCAATCGATTAGATTAATCATCGTATTAGATTTGGAATAGCTTTAAACCTTTCAATTAAAAGCCGCCCGAGATTACCATCGGATCCTATGGAAAATTTGGGGCGGCTAGGACTGAAAGGGTTTATGGTAAGCGCAGTAATGAGTCGCCCTGGTTTCTGAAAAGATTACGTGTACTGATTTAACTTAATTACTATGGAACTAATTCTGCTCTTAAGGCTGAATTATTCTAACCGCATCTTTAGAGCCGTTTTGTGAGAGGTAGCATACCTGAGCGGATCTTTAATACGACTACCTTAGGTTCATCAATAGCTTTCCTTAATTGGAACTCAGTAACACTTTTTCTAATCTTTAATTTTCCAGTCATTTCTCTACAATAAAGGATTTAATAGAATCTAAAGTTTAGTAATTTTGGGACATGGTTCACTTTCCTTCTGAGCTGCTCATTTTATGAGCGCAACGAAAGCAGAATTCGGCGACTCAAATTGAAAATGTTTCATAAACATTCTCTGCCCGGGCACTTTTTTGCTCCTTCGACAAAAAGCCCGCTTAAATAGAATTCCGTTGGTATTTACCAATGCGAAACCGGCCTCAGAGGGATATTTGGATTTAATTTTTCTGCCCCAGTAGTTCTTTATTCATTCCCGGGGTTGTTGTTTTTCTTCGGAGGGGGCTTCTGCTTAATATTCTCCAGTCACCCCGGGCTCCCTTTTTTTGTCTGGGGGAGGCATCCGCAATTTGAGGAGATTTGTCTTCTCGCGAACCAAAACAATACGAAAAGTCTCAAATAAACAAAGCGGGACGGGAATTTCATATCGTCCCTGGCTAAAGTGCTCCGGTAGCCCCCCGTTGCCATCTTTCTATTACTTTTTCACGAACGTCTTTTTAATGCAGTTCGGATTTTTTTTATCACCGTTTTGTTTTTCTTCGCTGCGGCAAAAATTAGTTTTACGTCGGTGGCAGCAGCAACGATATTTCGCGCACGGACAGAAAACCAAGTTTGAGATTTTCCCCCCATATTTATTACCCTGCTTCGGACTGCCACAGCAGGGCATTGTCTAGAGACATGTTTGAGGCGAAGCTTAAATCTCTTCATTTTTCTGTGACATTTATTTCCCCGACCTTTCAGAGAAAAGGGAAAAAACCTTTAAAAGGAAAAGAGGTCCTTATCCGTTCTGTTGAAGCAATTCCTTTTTCTAGTCTTGAATAATTAATTTTGCCCGGGAGTTTTTCTGATTCATATATAATGGAAGTGGTTGAAATAAGCATTCAAGTAAATCCTACACATGCAACTTAACGATACATTTTCTCTTTTTCTTCTTACCAGATTTTCTCCGGCGAATGTAGACTTGTTATGTTTAATTAAGGAGGCCTTTCTTCAAATAGAAATTCAAGAGAAATATGCAGTAGAAAATAAAACGCCATTCCATGTTTCCATAAGTAAATCCTGTTTAGGTTATATTACTAATACAGAGTAAACGCAAAAGGGGAAAGGACTTAAATAAGTTTCCAGACGCTAATAAGATAGACGTATAGTTTAGTTTAATTAAGTTGAGTACTACCCTGAATGCTACGAATTAAACTGAAATTGGAAACAATACTAAATCGTCACAATTAATAATATTTTAAGATTGACTTCGTTTCGAAGTTTATAGCGGAAATTACCTTACCAATAAACTACGCTTTATTCTACACAAACTTTATTAAAAAGATTATAAATAAATGTGTTTGCTACAATTATATCACTATAATTCAATAACAAGCTATGGTATTCTAGTCTGGGGAGGGGATTACTTACAAAATATTAATCCAATAGTTAATTCAAAACAAAATCATTAAATTTCTAAACAGTTGTAACCAGTTCTCTTTAGGGTCATTCCATTTTAATATCAACCTATGTTACGTTAGTCACGCACCTTTTAAACTTAAAATGCTAAATTATCATAAAAAATCATACTCAATCAATCAATCAATCTTTTATTTAACAACAGAAGAAAATATGAGATAATACAAAAGAATATGTGATACGCCAAGGGGAAAAAATGTTTTCCCGTCCAGGCGTAATAAAGAAATTGTACATCAATTTAGTAATGAAAATAACAGAAAAGAAAACAAAAAGAAGAAAAAAAACCTACAAAAAATCACATATAAAAAATAGGCTGGCAAAAAGCTGGGTAACATTAAAGATAAAAATATGCTTCAAAGGAAGGAGAAATACAGATCCAGGTCGTCGATGTTAATTAAAAATTTAAAAAGATTTCTTTTGAAAACAGGGTAACTGTTTGTTTGAGTTAAATTGGTAGGTAAACAATTGTACAGTTTAGGTGCTAGATAAAAGAAATGCCTACAAAATATGTCCTTAGAAAATGCTGGAATTTCAAATAAATCAGATGATCTAGTGTTATATTGCCTAGTTCTAAAATTACAAAGAGATTTATTGCGGAAAATATAAAGTAAAATACGATAAAATGCATTATGTCTTAATGGTAACTGTAAGGTATACTAGTGAACTGTACTAGTAACTCGTAACTCAAAAACTAAATAGCACGCGTTAAAAGGAAACAACAGCACGAGAGGAAATTAAAAAATACAAAAGATTAAAAGAACATGGCTGGAGACCAGTGGCGTAGACAGGGGGGGTGCAACGGGTCTTTTGCACCCCCCCCTAAAATTTTTCTTTCATAAAATAAAATATTTTAGAGTAGCTTTTTTATTTCCCTATAACATAATTGTAATACATACTTTTTAAATCTAAGAAAGGGATTGTACCGGCGCGGAGGTACTCTCCCAGCTGCGTGACTTTCATTAACACCCTACTAAACCTGTCAAAAACTGAGGGTTCGTCGGTCGTTGGGCCACCCTCACAAATGGCGGGAACTTTTTATGTTTTCTGCCCCCTCGTATCTTGAGTGATATAAACAAGAACGCTCTTCGAGACGAGGGAGAGAAGAGAATGGAATTAGAACCGATTATCGAGGCGACCACACCAGACTTTGGAGCTCTGCTCCCTCAGATATCAAAAATAATTTTATATTTTAGTAGTTGTGATGCTGATGATGTATTTATAAGTGTAAATAATAGATCTAGTTCTTAAATTCTGGAAGGTATCAGTTTAAGCTTAGTCGCATTTTTTATACGTCTTCTCTGTATCCGATAGACTTGAGATAAAATTTCCCTCTTATTAAAATGAATCGCAAATGAACAATTAATGATTTTTTTTAAAAAAATACATCTGTGAGTGACAACAACTTAAGTGAAAGACCACCTGATCTAAAAAGACGTCACGGATGCGTATGCGTTATTTATTCTTCTACAGAGATGGTAAGAGGTATTTTAGTTACCAATAACTTTAATTAATGACTTATACAATTCTGATTTTGTTTAAATTAATGGTGATTTCTATTCAAAGAAAAGACGCAATTTGATTTAAAAATCAAAAAATTATTGAATTTTTAGCTGTATATAGGACCATTATTTTTACACATGAAAAAGGGTTTTTTTTATACCTTTGAAGGTAGCTATGTAGTGTTTGTGCCGGGCCTATGCTTCATCCTTCTGCTTTTTCAGTATATTATTTTCTCATTATTCCCTCTCCATTTTTCGTTTTTAAAAGAAATATTAACTTCTGAAATAGAATTTTTTATTTGTCTATTAAGGCACGAATATGTAAATCTGTACCACTTTTACGAGTTATAATTATAGGTATAGTATGTTAATCCAACACCTGTGAAAGAATTCAAACTTTAATCGCTTTAAACATTCAGTTTTTGTTGGAGTGTGTTTGAATATGAATATTTACTTCTATTTAAAAGATAATTTTTTTTTGATAATTTTAGAAATGGAATAACACTTTTTTAGAGCTACCAGTATTAATAAGTAGTATCATGTCCAATATATAAGTAATACTTAATTCAATTCTGAAACACTTATTTGTAGTTTAATTGCAATTGCTTTTTAAATGTATGAGAGTAGTAGGTACTAGAATAAGAATAAATGGCTATATCTCCTGGATGGAATGTGTAAATATTTCATGCAAATTTCGTTAGACAGTTACATAAACTTTCGGGATTAACAAATTTACTCATCAAATTCAGGATGAGTTTAAGAATCTACAATATAAATTGTCAAAATTTGATTTTACATAATTTGAAAAGAATTTACACACTGTTAAACTATATAATATTCTTTATGTTCCACAACATAAATTTACCTCAACATTAATTTTGCTAGTGTTTAAAAAAATTTCCTGTACCTGTACTTATCTGAATTAACGGGAGAGGTAAAATCTGCATAAGTAATTTTAACGAAAATATTTGTAACTCCTTGTAAAACGAAAAAGATGGGGCTTAATATTCATTAGATAATTCCTCAGCTACTGAAACTGTCCATAATGAAAGGGATAAAGAATGAATACTAAGAGAAGCCGGTGAATTAAATACGTAATACGTTAATGCATGAAAGCCAAGGCCCACCAGGGGCTGTAGAGCTGGAGAGAGAGAGAGAGAGAGAGAGAGAATACGTTAATGCATATGAGCCCCTCATATTTCGTTTTACAAAGAGTTATAAAATTTATTTTATCCAACTGATATTTTTCTAAGATTAATTTAATAATTTATTTATTGTTGTTGTATTTTTTTGGTATAATTATAAATCTCTTGATTTTTTTACTACGATCAAGAAAGATTGATATTACTACATGGCTAGTTTTTTCCTAATGGTAATATAAAACCTAAATTTTTCTTCTTTCTTTCGATATCATCGTGCACCCCCCAAAAATAATTTCTGGCTACGCCACTGCTGGAGACCAAGAAATGTAAATAGCGCATGTAATTGAGTTAACTGGAATAAAGAGTATTTTTTATACTTACGTGTGGTCACATATGCCAAATTGTGGCGACGATGGAAAACTGGATGAAGACTGGAATTCTGAATTAAATGGCCAGAAGGAGGAAGAAAAGTAAGACACCAGAAATGGCTACAGCTTATCAACAGCCTCGGGAAGAAGTTTATCAACAGCCTCGGGTAGATCCTTATCCTCTACAACAGCCAGTAAATCTGAGTAAGTTCAATTTTGAAGAGTTTTTACCTCAGAAGGACAACATCAGATATTACTTTCGTAGATTGGAACTAGAACTTAAGGTTTTTGAAATTCAAAACCAAGAACATAAACGCGATCTACTTTTGAGAAGTATAGGAAAGGATTTATTTAAGCTAGTAAATGACCATTTCGATCCAATTTCTCCTGATGATAAATCGTATGAAGACATAAAAGAATTTCTAGAACATTACTTTAGACCGAATTTCAACATTCACGCTGAAAGAACAAGATTCACACAACGTTTCAGAACAGGCGGCGAAAGCATTACAGATTTTATATCTGCACTTAGAACACTAGCAGTGAATTGTAAATTCGGAAACACACTTGAGGAACGTTTACGAGATCAATTTATAGTTGGCATTAACGACCCGCGTATACAGGAACACATATTCAGGGAGCATCCAGACGGAAACTCTACTTTACTAGATGTCGAGAAAACAGCTCTAAATTTTGAGTCGGCTGTATTAAACGCTGCAGTGATAGAATCGGTTTTTAAATCAGAACAGCCCACTTCTAACTCCAGAGTGAACAAAATTAGTGGGAAACCGTATAAACAGAACACCCCGAACACGAATACCTCAAAGGATACTAAGAGGAGCAAATTTCAAATAAATAAGGGAACAATGTGCATAAGATGCGGGAGCAAGAAACATAAGAAAGGGGAGCGCTGTAAAGCTGAAACAGCTATGTGTAAAGCTTGCAATACAAAAGGGCATTTCGAGAAAGTGTGTGTAAGATCTGGGAGAGCAGAGTTTGTTCATCAGATTTTCAAAAGTAGAGAAAACAGGAACAAATATGAGGTGACGGTTGAAATAAATGGAAAATCAATTGTTTTCCAATACGACACGGGATCTAGCATATCGATAATTCCTGAAAGTTTTTACAAAAAGATAGGAAAGCCTCGCTTAACAAAATCTAAAGTTCTTATTGCGTATCCTGATAAGCCAATCGAGACTTTAGGAGAGGTGAAAGCATCTGTAAAGATTGGGACACAAACGAAGGATTCCTGCACATTAACCGTAGTACCCGGTGACAGCATTCCAATATTAGGACAAGATCTTATGAAAACAGATCAATCATGGAAACCAACAAAAATTATTGAAAGAACTGGACCTTTATCATACAGAACCGAAGGTAACATTAGAGTTCATGCAGATCACTTGAGAAAGAGATTCCCTCAAGAAACTCGAGAACAACTAGACGAGCCATCTGATGGAAACGACGAGTTTGTGCCAAGACGATCTGGGCGCATCACCAGAAAGCCAGATCGGTATGGACTGTCTTTTCAAAAGGGGGGAATGGACTCTAACCGCCTATCTGGTTCGAGACTTCACGGAACCAACACGTGACCTACAACTGAGCTTGCGATTGGTTACCACAGATACTACACTAGTAGATCTACTAGTGTAGTATCTGTGGTAACCAATCGCAAACTCAGTAGGTCACGTGTTGGTTCCGTGTGACGTCAGACGGTTAGAGTCCATTAATGTAAGGTATACTAGTGAACTGTACTAGTAACTCGTAACTCAAAAACTAAATAGCACGCGTTAAATGAAACAACAGCACGAGAGGAAATTAAAAAATACAAAAGATTAAAAGAACATGGCTGGAGACCAAGAAATGTAAATAGCGCATGTAATTGAGTTAACTGGAATAAAGAGTATTTTTTATACTTACGTGTGGTCACATATGCCAAAGTAACAAATTAAGAAACCTAAAATTGTGGGGATTAGATTGATGATTAAGAAGCTTAAATAATTTATTTTGTATTGATATTAAAGGTTGTAGATTGGATCTATATTCCCCTCCCCAAATAATAGCTCCATAATTAAATAGCGAATAGAACCAAGCAAAATATAAAGATTTTAAAAAACTTAATCCAACTTTGTTTTTAAGGTGAAAACATTTATATAAAATGAAACGTAATTTTTTACACTTAATTTTACTTACACTTAAAAAGCCATTTAGTACAAAATAATGTCTTAATTTTTTTGTGTTTTAAGCAAAAAATCCATTAGTTTAGTGTGACTAACGTAACACATTAAAATGGAATGACCCTTTAATTGACCTCTATAAAAAACAGCATTTTACCAGCTCGCCACTTTTTTTCTTTAAAGCAGTAATTAATTTCCCTAAATAAGAAAACAGTTCTGACCTGCGAAATTTAAGCTATAATTTTAGTACCTGATTTTAGCTCCTAAATTTAACAATATTTTACCCGAAAATCTAAAACGAAGTGTCTATTTGGACGGTAAAACCGGCAGTTGGCACTAGTTGGCGCAAGCGCCGTAGGTCTCGCGGTCCCGGCGCTCCAATCAGAACCGTTGTTGGGCAAGTGTCGGGTAAACAGGACCAGAGTTAGAAAGTATATCTGCCGGGCAAATAGACAGTGCCAATCTAAAATCCAAAAAATCCCCTTTTAGGTATTTAAACATTTTGTATTTACTTGTACTTATATTTATCATCAACCTATTAAATTCATAATTTAATTTGGCATTCCAACTTACTTTGTTGAAATGAAAATTTAAAACTTAAAATACATAAGAGTATACATGAAACGAAAAGTACATACAACTCAAGTACATGAGAATATAAAGTTTCATACAAATGTACGGATATTTGCTACATAAAAGGTTTCCCCACTTTTTCAAGTAATTAAATGATTTATTATTACCTTCAACATTATAAGCAGACAATATGGTTTTTGATCAATGATGTTTTGGCTCACGAGATTTAGCAAAGATGTATGTTTTTGGCCAGCAGCAAGTTAAGCTGCTTGACCCGTGCAAAGAATTCCACCGGGATCAAAACGAAATTATTTGGATGCAGAGTAGGTAGTAAGTTAGTTTCACCGCATGCCAATCTCACTTACGGAACGTAATTGAATGAGAAACTCAAAACATGCATTAAACTAACGAGGCCCCGCGCAGAGCAACCTCCACTGCCGAATTAACAAAGCGGCGAATTCATTCCACAACACAAAGCAGATGCGCTTTAATTACTCCGCTGCAGAAAGAGCCCAGTTATTAATCCGTGGACTAATTAATGCTCCCCCCCACCCACCTGTGGCCCAGAATAAGGGGTGGACCTCCCCCGCTGCATTCCGTCAGAGGCGTTTCGCTGTATCATCGAATTAATCCGCCTGAAACCGAAGACTGTAATTGATTTCTACCCCCCTCTGCTATTAGCACAGCGATGTCCATCAATTGCCGCCCGCTTGAGTAATTCGACCAGTGTTATCGGCTGTTACTCGAATATAGAGTGATTATAATATTCACTTCTCTGTCCCTTCAGAAAAGTCACATCTGAAGGACAATGGCGTAAGTATGGAATCATAGAATTTTAGATAATCAAGAGTTTTAGTTTATACGTGTAAATCTGTAGCTTCGTGGGGGTACCGCTACTACCGTCAGTCGCTTAGTCGTAATTTAATTAATTGTCCTGTATAACAAACAGCCTCTGTCCAAAAGGTCTTCTTTATGGGTACAACCAAGACCCTTCATATAGTGTATGGCCTCACAATTCGGACGTGTGACGTCAAACGTATAGGGCGAAATCGGTGAATTTGCAATGTTACTTTGGCTAATAACATTGGCTTTTACATAAAAGGATTGGAATCTAAAAGGAGGAAAAGTATCAATTCAAGAAATTACAATGGAGGTAAAAAAAGCTAACGGGGAAAAAATAACAACAAAAAAAAACCCAATAAAAATAACGGCTAAAATAATGAAGGAATAGGATTTGTAAGACAGTGTCGCTCAAGTTCCTTACTTAAATAAAATAATATTACCATAATACAAAAGCAGGAAGACAATGCAAAGCTTTCACACCCTCAAAGAAAACGCCCCAAGAGCCAACCGCATTTCCCGAATTTCTGAATATTAATAACTGTTTATGGAATTACGAAATTCCATTAAATTTCACAATGGGATAAAAAACGCAGGCTTCTTCAGCAGCAGAAAAACTCGTCACAAAAGCCCATGCCTTAATTAAACAACGAGAGCCTGAGCCATTAAAAATATAACTAAAATCCAATTAAGAACTCTACGAAAGTGAAAAACAATCCGAAATCAGTTGTGAAAAGCGGGAAAATCCTCTAAAAGCGGATATAATTACGTAATAACTTCGAAAGCCAATTACATAAAAACCACTGAGGAAGATTAGAGAGAAAAAAGAACCAAGGGGACAAAAAGCAAGTTTCTTTTAGGTTTTTCAGATTGAGGGGAGAAAAATAAAACAGATTGTGTGGCATTATGTCCTTAACCAACATCTCTGGTAAGAGTGAAAGGGAAAAGTTTGCATTTCGAAAACGAGCTTTTTCGTAATGCGAGGGGGATGTGATGACGGAATCACAGAAAATCCTCTTCTTGGGAGATGGATCGCCTTGAAGTAATTACACCCGTAAAACAGGTGATCTACGTATAAACCCGGAGTGATTTGACAATCCGTTCAAACGGATTCCCGCATAACGCAATTACTATAGTAGCTCGAATGTCATGCATCCCGTAGAGTTGTAAACATAGTAATATTACATAAGTGTACGATCCAATGATTTCACAAATAACCAACATATGTCTTATAGTATATAATTGAGATGGCGTGTAAATTTCTAAGCTAGCATGTTCCCCCTCTAGCTAGCTTGTTCTATGCGCCCTCCCCCTGAAAACAGGCGATCCGGGAAAAGAGCAGAAATCGGGAGATAAGTGGGAATCTGAAACAAAGGGCCGGGAAGCGGAAACTAATTCTGCTAAGGATGGCAGCGGGAGCAAAAGCAGGTAGCGGCGGAGTCAGCGTTTCTCTCTCCCGAAAATTTCCCTTTATTTTTTCCAGTTTCCAATTTTTCCCTTTATTTTCCCGTCGCGTTTATAGAAAATGACCCTCTTTTGTTCTCCTCCCTACGGAAATAGAATTCTCTGGGGCGGAGATTAGAATCTTACTCTTTCTCGAAGGAAATGTCAGGGGGGAGTGCACCCATATGCAGATCTGTACGAGAGTTCTCTCTCGGGCTACAGGTCACGGAAAAAGTGCAGCCATCAGCCAATCCAAAGATCCATATTCTTTTACAAAATTTTACTCCCAAATTTCAATCTGTTGCTCTCCGTATATTTCAATAGGGAATGTACCCATACTACGTGACCTATTTTTGACCCCCCTCCCCCCCCCCTTCGTGACCACCCGTAGTATATGCCAAGACCCCCCTCCCCCTCTAGTTTTCACGTAGTAGTTCATAAATACGGTTTTCAATCATTTTTAGCAAACAGAAAGTTAAAAAAAAGTTAATTTGGCTTAATTTATCTTTATTAATACAGAGCTTGCCGCGTGATGCCAAGAGTGTGTGCATACAAGTGGAACATATATTATCAAGAAGAAAAATCTTATGTAAAAGTTATTGTAACAGTAACTTAATTTACAAAAACAAGTCTTTTTTTCTTAATTTTTTGACTACGTAACGAAACCCTAAGTCCCCCCTCCCCCCTGTGACCAAGCGTAGTATTTTGAACACCCCCCCCCTTTTAACAGGTCACGTAGTATGGGTACGTTCCCATAGATGTAATGTTGAATAAAAAGGGGTATAGATTTAAAGTATAAGTACTTTGGATAAGTAACAATCCCCCCAAAAGAAACTATAGAGTAAACAAATGATGTTAAAATTCATATTAACTTTTCGTATATGTTGATAGATTAAAAATACATCGTTAAATAATTTTATTGTATGAATTAAGAAAGAACCATAAGAAAATAACCTTAGAGGCAAACGCAATCCCTCCTCAAACACAAGATAAAAAAAACTGAAAGCTTCCTCAAGATTGCTTAAAATATTAGCTGTTGAGATTTAGATTATCAAAACATTAAATTATATTAGGGAATAAATAAAAAAGTTTTGGGAAAATCGAAAAAAAAAAATTGTATAAGTAATAGATTTTTCATATTATAACCACCAAATTTTTATTGTAAATTCAAGACCTTTTTTAGAATACAGAACCGTCATCGAAAAAATAAAAATATTGTAGTACAGTTAAAACAAAATATACTATGTTGAAAGTTGAAAAAATCTTAAAAACCACTTAAATTGAGAATGAAATGATTTTTCTTTTAGTTAACATCAAAAAAAAGGGGAAAATAAAAAACTAAGACAAAAAAAAATTAAATTTGTCATGAAACTGAGAGTCATTAAGGCAGTATCAATGGAGAAAGTGAATATCAATGAAGTCAAGCATTCACTGGATAAGAAAAGGAAAAAAACCACTTTTAAATTAAAAACAAATTTTGTTTGGAGATTTTTTTTAGCACTAAAACAATTTGCCATTTTCTTGGACTTAATAGTTTTATAAGGACTACGAACGATGTATCAAGTGTGGCCCTTTGGAACAATCAGTTTCTTAGTTAAAATTTATTTATTTAGCATAAATACTACCAAAAAGTTACATTTAATTTTTTTTTAATAACCTAAAAAATCTTGCATAGATGAGTTTTTACTTTAAATTTTTAAATATAGATATGATAATCATCTTCATCAGACAACGAACTTTAAATCAGAATCATTGCGATTAATGAGTTTTGAAAATTATCGTCTTGTGCCAAATATTTCATGAGAAAAATACTGACTAAATATAAAAAATAACAGAGAAACGAGAAAAATGTAAAACAATAACCTCAAATATTTTTTAAATATTTCTTCTATTAACCTTCAAATCTCAGTTAAATTATACTAAAAACACAAATGACTTTAAAAAAGTGACATTTTGTGGACTAGCAAGTTTCACAAGTTATAATTTAAAATTCGACACCATCGGATCGACGCGACGGGCAGCAAACGAGACATCGTGTTTTGATTTCATGGGGATGTCGCGCCATCTGTTGTTTAAAGAGGAAACTACGCGAGAATTTTCACTTTTATTAAATGCGGCATTATGATCGGTTTCAAAATTTGTTGTTTGCCTTTGCCGTCCAGTTTTTTAATAAACTTTTCCATTATATGATAAAAAAGGAATCGATTAGGATGATTTTATACTACTTATAATTCATTTAAGTAAGTTGCTAAAAGAAGTTCTTTAAAAAATAAAAAAATAATGATAATGAAGAAAGACCTTTCCAATTTAATTGTCAAATGGAATATCAATTAGGTATGAAAATTAGATATGAAATAATCTTTTTTCTCATTACAAAAACAAATGTTTGAATTATAGAGGTAGTGAAACTGCAATAAAAATTCGGTGTTTCAAACAATTAAAAAAATACTACTTTCTTTAAGTTAAGTTAAGTATCAAACAAATTAATTTAATCTACAACGCTGTTTTAACTTCTCATCCATTGGCAAATATCAAAATAAGATAATGAAATGTTTCTAAAATTTAGCTGTACCATTTTAAATGCAGAATTTTTTACTCAACGCAAAATGTGCATTTTCATATTATAACAATACATAATACGAAAACCCTCAAACATATCATTGCTATTAGTTTCGTTGGCTCGCGAAGAAAACGTTTGTCGAAAATAAGAATTTTTATTATGAACTCGAATAAGCTAAAAAGTAATAAGCTCGGCGGCTCAATCAGAAGGGGGTGATATCCCAGCATCCCATTCGGCTTCACCGCAATCCCAATAATAAATGTACGCGCAAAGAGAAGAGAGGAAAAAAATATCTCCTCGTTAAGGGCTCCCTGGTTGCAGGATGAGAAATATTTATGAAACAGGGCCAGGGAATGAATATGGGGATGATTTATTTATGCGATATCGTCTGGCTCACCCGTGCGAGAGAATGTGCTCTTGCGCTAGAGAACAAAAAGAACGAGGACCCTGGACACCCATTTCGCCGAAGTGATCTCCAAAACAGCAGGGGAGAGCCACTTCTTCCCATTTAACTTACTGGTGTACAAAAAAGGCTTTTCTTAGAGGCCAGGTTGGCACAATGGACCTTTGGTCGAGGTGCCTGGTATTTTATTCCTTAGCCCCTCTTTGTAATTCTCTAGAGGCAAGGTTACATTGCTCCGGAGTTGAGCCTCAAAAAGCCAGGTATTCGTCGCTGTGATACCTATAATGATTCGTGACCAGAAGAGCTTCATAAAAGTTTTTTTTTTAAAGTCTTAACGTTCCTAAACACGTCCTAGAGTAGGAGACAATATATACGTCACAATGGATAAATACATTTAGGTATATATGAATCTGCCTCTCCAGACTAGAGGTTTTATAAAACGAAGCACGAACACGCAGATGGCAGAGCAGAAACTGACACACGGCATAAGTTTTATTAACGGTTTAATTTCCTTTCAGAGCACGGACCCACTTAGCAAAAGGAAACACGTTTAACTCGAAACTGTTTATCTCTCTCTCTCATTCACTACACATGCTCGGGGATTAGCGCTTTTCTCCGACTCCTGCGCCAATCGCTGCAAAAACCGAATCGAATTAATGATCGCCACAAGAGGGGGTAGTTTAAGTTCGAGAAAGTTCTTCAAAAGTGCCCCCATAATCCATCTCGGGCGTGAATATTAATCGAAGGGGTGGGGGCGTGGAGGCGAAATTAAAAGGCGTGCTGATGAATGGCCGCTCTCAAAACAGTTTTCTTCCTTTTGGCGCCGATTAATTTTAATGCTAATTAGGCGCGCTTAGCGTAAGCCGCTTAATTACTCACCCTCCACTCCCCGAAGACGTTTCTTGCTCTCGGTGGGGATGCAGCAAACAGTAGAGGGAGCACACCCGCTCCGAACATCTCGTGTGGTGGTGGTGGTGGTTTAGTGTTTGCATTTCATTTAAAGAAAGAATAAAAGCCAAAAAGGGAAAACTGATGCTCTAATATATCTCACATTTTCGTGTTTTTAGGGGAGTAGACGACTGTTTTTCAACGAATTATTATATTCAACTCAACAAAAATGCTTAATAAAACATTGTTATTGGAGTTATTCGTACCTACAAATTGTTTTCCTTCTTAAGGCAATTATAATTAACTTTTGGGAATTAAATAAAGCATCAAAAAAGAACACCGATGAATCCAGCAAAAGGGGTAGTGATCGATCGTGATCTTTAGCGGGTTAGATTAAAAAAAGCTTTTTTAATACACAAGCACTGAACAGGCTCATTTAAAACTGTTTTTTTTTTTTCAACAATAAGAATGATTGTTACCCCGTTCTCATAATTTTAAAAAGAGTCTTATGCCACAAGTACGCACACGAGTCTCTTCAGCGATGCCGGCGCTCTCTCCCTCTATTCTCATCTCTATCTCTCTCTCCAAGATCCGCGTTGCTTTGCGCTTCTTTAAAATCCTCACCCTGGGCCATTGATTTGCGCCGAAGGTGTTGCGGTTCTCAGGTAAGCGCCCGCGATTTATGGCAGCCGCCTTTTCTGCCGCTCCGGCTCCGATGTTATATTATCGCGATTAATTTATCGCCTAATGTGTTATTAAGTTCGGGCCTTAATAATGATCGTCTATCGTGAGCGGATACGGCATAGAAAAAAGTTTCTAGTCTTGAGTCGATATTTGAACTGTTATTCAAAAATTAAAGGATATAAAGCACGCCAAAACAGTGCATGTAACGATCTATAAAATGTTTTAGATTTATAGACTAAATTACTTAATGATACAATTTTAGAATAGTTATTAAGAAACAATATGATATTTTATGGATTAAAGTTTTCTGTTTGATGACCTAATTTTCTTTACAGAATACAATTTGGTACTAATACTTCAATGCGACTGTTTAGTTTCGAAATTTCTTTTACGAAAGCATTTCTATCTTCATCAAACATATCATATCTTCAACAATGTAAAAAACGAGAAATTCTATAAATGAATGTTTCCTTCTGAGTTTTTCTTTGAAATTTTCTGATTATAATAATCTTCCTCTTTCAGTTGGCATATTACATTAAAGACATTCTTTGCATTCTAAAAAGATCGAATCTGGATTTATCCAAAAGTGAATCCCCAACACCGCTACGTCTCACCACACCTAAGATCCAAATCCAAAGAGTATTAAGTACATCAGAAAGAAAACCAAGGGCGAAGTTATGGTGAGGAGTTTGCAGATGGCGCATCGTTCGGGAGGGGTCGAGAGCGGCGATCATCTCCTCTCCATCACGTGACGGAAGGGCTGTTGCCAGATTTGTTTGGATGCTGACACAACTTTCGGAGAGTTTCTTCCCAAGATGACTCCAGTAGCGCAATTTGCTACGGACAGCTGTGGTCCCCAAAGAGGGGGTAATCATGGAAAGAGCATAAATTTATGTTCCTGTATCATAAATAACTCTTTAAAAATAGTAAGATAATTCAGTTTCGTTTAGGTTCGTAATTCATTCATTAATTTACTTTTTCCTTTTTATATGAGTGGATGAAAAGTCCGAGGGGAAACTTACGATATGTGATAAGTATACTAATCTGGTGGTTAAAAATTGCGAGTACTGGAAATTTAATTTATAAAACTTCGGATTTAATGAATTTTGATGTAACACTGCTACTAAGCTACCTTGGAAGCCAACTGGTAAAGTAACTTCTTATAAAGAGTCAGCTCATCTGTGAAATGAATTTTTAGTTGTTAAATAGCAAAATTTAAATAAAAGAATATGAAAAAAAACCCCAATAGAACCCCATCGACCAGACCACCACTTTGCTTCGAGTCGTCTGGATGGCCCTTCCTCAAAACCCTCTCGATTAAAAGCGTCAGTTTGAGAGAGTCGACTGATTACCATGTGTGGGAAAACTATTTAAACGAATCAACTTCCAAATGGGGGTGCTCATTTCGGCCGGCAGGGGGCCCTTAATTCGCCATCCCACAGTCGTAACCGCTAATCTCCGACGGCAGGGGGACGAGACAGCCGCAATTAATGTCGCACCTCATTACGAGGACATGGAGCCCCGGAGGGTAAGGACTCCGACAGGGCCTGTCATCCGGGCAATTAAAAAGATGGGCTCTTTAAGGGAAGTGCTACTTTGGAATGGTTTGAGTTCGGAATTAACCTCAACTTATTCACTTTAAATTTTTTGGCAATTGAATCAAGTTTACATGCACAAAATAAATTAGAACGTTGGAAAAGATAACAGTTTCACCCGTCGATATTTTCTCGTAGGACTTGAAAGAAATTACATTTTTAGGTAGAAATTACTTAATATTAATACGTTTTTTATCATCTCTCAGAATATAGCAATTCAAACAAAAACGAAAAAATTCAAACGAAAAGTATTTTGCCAAAAAGTACCTGAACCATATTTGATGTCAAGGTTTCGCTGGCTTTATTTTCGGTAAGTGAAAGTTATTTTTCACTTTAAAATAATTATAAGTAAAAGAATATGCCACTATGAAATTAGCATTATAATTTTCAGTTGTTTAAAATATCGATGCAGCTTTTGCAGAGGTTGAAATAAATATGGTTCCTAGTTACATAACTAAAAAACATTATAAAGACAAATTTACTCAACGTTTTGTAAAACAGATAATACACTGGAGAAAAAAAATAAAAACTATTAGTAAAATATATTTAACAAAGTTAAATAACAAAATGAAAAAATTTACAACAATAATAATCTAAAAACATCATTTTAAAAGCCCCATTCTTACAACGTTGCAGTAAAACAATATCCCAAAACGCTTTCATAAAACTTTAATATAAGTTGTATCTTCCTAATATTTCAGTAGTTCCGTAAGAAACATAAACATTTATCAATCTTGAAAATTGGATATTGAAGACTCGGGTATAAAATGATGAAAGGAACATGAAAATCTCTCTGAGCTAAGATAAAGCGATATAAACTCGTCGTAAAATATATACTTTCGTCAAAGCAACCTTATTTTATTTAGAGAAAGCACAATAAAGCCCTGAAACCTTAGACTGTCCAATATTTTTAACAATCCTTAATCTGATATAAAACCAGACGAGACGGGGAAACTCCGAAACACGGTTCCATGCTTTTCCAAAAGATATCAAACAACACTTCTTGTTTGTCATCTAGATTTAAATCGAAATGAATTTTTATTTTTAAGGAAATGTTGTACTTACTTTAGCTTATAATAAAAAGATATTTTAGTAATTTTTAAGGCATTTTATTTTAGATACCGGTAGTGTTCATTTCAACTCCTAGTTCCATTTACTATCCCTCTCCTTTAAATTTAATTTGAAATATAAAATAAAGAAAATTGTTCAAAAATAACAATGTATAGTTTTGAAATACTTGTAACTACGTTAAGGGGACTCAATACCCATATTTATATTTTCATTAACTTACAAATTTTTTGAAGTATGTATTTAAGTGTCAAAACAACAAATGGTGGTGCATGGTGCTAATTACCATTTAAACATATTTCAAGAAAAAAAATTACTTTTAAAAAAAGCAGTTTTACAAATTTTTGAAATTTTCAAAAATTTAAACCAAGTTTTAAAACACCATTTCTTACTAAATTTTGATAATTTTGATGTGATTTTTTCCCCAATGTAAACTAAGTTATTGTAAAAAGAACTATGCATTCACATTTTTAATAAAACATTTTGTTTTGTCAAACACCTCCAAAATATCACAAAAATTAACACTTTTTTTTCACTTTAAGACCTTAGAGTTTTTTCTGTATTCTAAATCGCTAATTCGAATTCATACTTTTATTGAAGACTCTATATCTGATATACATATATGCAAAGTTTCAAGTGAAATAGTCCAGTAGAAAAAAAAGCCTTAGGGTTTTAAATGCCAAAAAAGTAGTTTTGAGAAATTTGATTTAAAAATTATGTAGGTAACTAGGATGCTCAAGAAAAAATTTAAAATGTTTATTCTTAGAATTCGCAAATTCCAATGAAACTGTGCATAATCAATTTAAAATTATGAACATCAATTTTAGTGCAAATACTCTAAATCGATATTTTGACCGATTTTGGGGTACTGAATCTCCTAGTCAACCTCATTAAAAATCAGAGAAAATCTGAAAAATCTTCATCCACCGACTGGAGATGATCAGTGTAAGGTTCCCTTTATTTGAAAGAAGAATCTATCTCTGCTTCGGCTTGAAGGTAGAACAAGGTGATTCTAAATTCAAAAGAAATCACACCGCCTCTGCTGGAGAAATAAAGCCTCTTTACTTTTATGGCTGCCCGAAAACAACGGAAGAGAAGGCATGATTACCCTGGGCTTACTCAGGTAATGGAATTTTTACAGAGGGTTCAACTCAGAGACAAAGGATGCTAGAGAGATTGGTGGGGATCCTCCTTTTTGTTTACGAATCTTTTTTTACGTCAAGCGACGCAAGATTAAATCCCTGGACCGATATAAATAAGCAGCGGTTGAGTGGATATGCAAATAACGGACAACGCCGAAAAAATGGGTTTCTTTTATGGAAGGGTAGGTAAGGAATGGGTGTTTTAGAGACCATTTTACTGGCTGACATCTAATCATTTTAAAATTGTTTTTGCTTTATTACTCGGCCATTAAGCAGAGAAATTAAGACTTTTTAGCTACAAAAGGCAACAGTATCGATTTTTTTTTTTAAAAAATTCGGGAGACAAAATTAATGAAATTCTTTGGAATAAAATAGCAAAATTTATAAGGGTTCAAAATTTTTTCAAGGAAAAGTTGTTAAACATAAATTACATTTTTTTTATCGGCGTGTGGACAGCATATTTTCATTTTTTGCATTTGCACTTGAGAATTTCGCATCACCGTTTCGTTTCTCTATTGCATGAATGTAGTATTATTTACATTAAATTTTTACTCTGCGTATTTTTATAATCGTAATTTTTTTTTTCTGTTACACTAGTAATAAGCATTTGATCATTATTTATCCTATTTTTACATTTAAACTTATAATAAGTGATCAAACATATGGAAAATAAATTTCAATACATAGTATTTACCTTAGGTAAAAGTAACCAGATGTTAACCAATGTGAACTTATCATGTAATAGAACATCATCCTACATTTCTTACCTGAAAATACAAAACAAATAATATAAGCAACTATTTCCAAATAACTTAAAGGAGATGGATTCTTTAACTAAGCAATTTCATTTAACAGTTAGGTAGAAAACTAAAATCACTCACAGGCGAAAATAAATAGAAGCATGTTAGTAAAAAGTCATGATTGATGGATGGATGGATTGGTTACATATAATATTTCAAGTAAGACCTTTAAAGTAGGGCCAAAACACACCTGACGTCATTTAATCCAAAACAAGTGCAAAACGATTGTCGATTTTTATGTTAACATATTGAACTAACTGATTTTTTTTTAAACTTAACGTATCGGTTTTTGAATTTAGAACAATTTTTTACAGGAAAAATACATTATTTTTTCTGTTTTTAAAAAAATGTTGGAATTGCCCATTGAATTTCTAAGTTCAGATAACATCTAGAATAAGGAGTATTTCATTGAAATTGAGCTGTTTATAAAAAATCAAATTTACTCTTTCTTCGAACTTCTATTACCTTGATGTAGAAATATTCAATTTGTAGGATGCGGTTTTAAATGTTTTTCTACGAAGCAGAAAAATCAATTTCGAAATACAATTGCGATGAAAATTACCCTGCTTCAGTTCACACAAAAATACATAATATTCTCAGAAATATTGTTTACAAATTTCTGCCGCGGTATTGAAATGAAATACATATTTTCGATTTTCTATTTCATACCTAAATGATTTTCAAATGTTAGAGTTGAAGGAGAAACGAATTTAATTCAAACTTTTCATTTCCACAGGAAATATAACTAGATCATGATTCTTTTTTTAGGTACCGTTCAATATGCAAGTAATGATAAACTAGTCATCATTTCCATCTAGGTATTCTTATGGAAAACAACCTTAAAATAGCGCATGAACTTTTTCACGATCTTTTCTTTTCTAAAGCCGTTATTTTTATTTGTAACTACAGATAAATCTATAATTATTTTTTCAGTTTATCATATTATGTTTCTCAAAGCAATCAATTGCAAAGTAGTAATTCAGTTTTTATTTTGATGCAATTTTTTAAATTTAAGTATCACCAGAATTTATTAATTAATAATAATAAATTTTATTTTGAAATCATAAACTCATATAGACCACAAAGGGACACACGCAGGTGCCCTTCCAAGTGGTACAATGGTCACGTAAATGGATATTTATTAATTAGATCACAAAAGAAAAAATATTCAAAGCATTATCCTATATTATTAATTTAAGAAGTTAATTATTTCAAGTATTGAAGAATTTAGAGTGCTTAGAAAACAAGGTAAGACATTTCTATTTCTTAATATATCAATAACTTTTTTATTTATGAAAATAATTATAACTTCTTAACTAGAAAAATAGTCCTTTTATTCATGATGCTTTTAATAGTATCAATTTATTTGATGCACAGAAAATTTTAATTCACTTTGTATATTTTGAAAGTAAAGTAAAATAAGTAAATTCTGATACTGATTACTTGTTACAGGAATTGTACTAATATCGATACACATTACTTAGTTAGTATTAAACTTCTATAACTATAAAAGAGGGAATAAATTCCTTAAGCACACAAAGTGGACCAATATAATCCATACGATGACCCACATCAACCTTTCCACAAACATATCGTTCCCGACATCCCCTCGTTAGAGATTGATCCCGTAACATCCAATCGTTCAAGAGCACTTCCCGGAGATTCAACCTCCCCCCCTCTCTCCCCTGCCAGATGAAGCACTTTTATCGTCCCGAACAAACAAAGATTGCATTCGGAACCCCCGCCAAGTTCCATTTCGAATTAAGTATGAATTAATTAGAAAACGCGGAAGAATTCCCGAAACGGCGGAATCGTTAATATTAGAAGGAGGAATTATTATATCAAAGCATTAGCGGAGGCGTAAATATCGTTAATTGGAAAATAAATCCAGGAATATATCGATTGGAGGGGTGTGACTCCTTTCGTTGGTTTGTTTGCTGCTTCTTGCGGAATGTGTTTGCGTCGGCCCATTGTTCGTTTGGACTGAGGTTATTATGAGAAAGTAGGTTTATTTTAGAGAGTGTTGCGAATTGCTTTCAGAGCACGCACGGGAAGCGATGATAAAACTTTTGAGCATCTTAAACCATCACTAATGTATCTCTCCTCAAGTAAATAGAGCGTGATTATGAGTTCCTTGGCAGTAACTGGAATTATTAATCGTCTCAGTAGTACTCAATAAAGTTTAGAGCTGTAGGGTAAAATGTACCCAGAGTGTTGGATTTAAAAGTTGAGGGTGCTGTTTACATTTCAGTGAAATGTGATGGATTTTGTGGATTGAAATGAAGGTCAAATTATTTGAGCTTTCATCCAAATTTACAAAATGTATCATGAAACTCAAATAATAAGTAACTACGCTAAGGTTCCGAAACGAAAACTAACTAAAAATATACTCCTAAACCTTGTGTAAGCTTTAAAACTGTGCAAGTTTTGCATTAAATACATCCGCGAACAAGAAAGAGCCTTATACTAACGCCCTCAAAGCTAAATTCTTTCTAAACCCCTGAACAATATATTCATAAGTGTACATAATGTAGGAGAGAAAAATTTAAACGTTTTGGTGTTACGCATTGGAAACAAAACAAAGTAAAACCTAATTTACTCTCTGGAAACTCACATTATTAGGTTACATAGCTCAAAAAATCTTTTCTCGAGTATTTATTTCTCTGGAGAGGTGACTACTACTTTTTTCAGTGAGGAAAAAGCTTTTGTCTTTCATTACATTGGAAAATTTACTAAAACAGAATTGTTTATTTATAATTCAATAGTTTTCATTCTTTATACACTTCATTAAAGCAAAAACAATGTGAGGATTACAAAAAGTAGTCGTTTACAATAAACATAAAACAAGATACTGTTTTTAATGATAAAGTTGAAAGTACACATAAATTGAATTTGAATTTAAAATTGAAAGATCCAGATCACATATTATTTATGTGACATTTTGATTTGTCATTTCTTCGCTCAAGGGAATTACGGCTAAATTTTTTTTACCATTTTGAATTTTAGTTGAAGCTTTGTATTATCAATTTCATCGAGTTTAATTTAATTACATAAACCAAGTAGTTTTTGAAACCAGGATAAATATTATTATCTTTTAAATCATATAATCATACCAATACGTACTCATAATACAAAGTACTTAGTTAGTTTATTTTCTACAAAGGTAGTTTTTTTATATAGTTTAAAAAATATCCAACATCCAAAAATATCCAAAAAAGTGTTTTTATGTAGTTCCAGTGTTCTCTAGTATTATTTTCTTTGTAGACCATTGAAAACATGCTACGACCTGAAAATCATATGAATTAACCATCTATAAAAACTTCCAAAATAACAACCGTATTTTTAATACCTTAAACTTAACACTCCTTTTTTTCCCCCTATGAAAGCCTTTCTCAAATTCATACTCATAACTTATGAACTGATCAAAACTTCAACTAATCCCTCTCCTGTAGCTCAAAACCACTTTAATAACGCGACTTTTGAAACCTAAGCACTGAAGCCCCGCTCAAAAGCGAACATTTTTTCCGTAATAAGCAATTAGAACGTCAAAGATATCGAGTCGCAAAGCTCTCCCCAATTACCTTAAAGCGAGTCTCGATGAAACTTCAAACAAAGAGAGGGAGGGAGGCGCCCTCAAAAGAGAGGAAATAAAACTCGCGACTTCAAAGTGTCGTTTATTTATCGGGTCTCATTCAGGAGAGCCTTGATCCGAGGGGTTTGGCTTTGGCTCCCGTGGATTTTTATCGGGGTTGGTTTGAAAAGAGACGAGATTTTTCGAATTCGTTTTATTTAATCGGAAAAGAGGATTCTCCTGGACAGTTGCAATGAAAGAACTCGAATGATTTCTGATCATATAAGAGCAAATGATGCGTGTGGATTGTAATAAACCAGTGTGATTTCTCTGAGCACTAAACTAAACTCTGAACTAAAAGCTTGGATTAATGTTGATTGTTGGTTGACTTTTTATGGCGCCAGGCCCCATAGCAGGACATATGGATGAATGTTGAATAAAGAGTGATACGATACACAGGTGGTTTGAGGTTTGGAAACTAAGCATTTACAATCAAACCTAGATAAGTGGAATTGCTCGGGACCAAAGTTTTCGTTCCACTGATCCCAGGTATTCTATATTTATCCAGTACTCCACTTTAACAGATTTTCTTTAATTTCGTTCCACTTATCCAGGTCTCCCTTGCACTTCCCTCTTTTTAAACCTATGCAATATCATTGCCCTATAACAGATGTGCTAAATAATGTGTTTTATCTTTCATTAGTGGGGTCATTTAGTGAAAGAAGATTTTCATCACCTCATTTATTCCAAAGCACACATATCACACACGACCAAAATCACCGCAAAAATGTAAATTTAGGACTTAAACAAGAAATTTTCAATCCCAATGATACAGATAAAAAATCCACTTAAGAGGTTTTTGGTAAACCAGGGGTTGGGACCGACACTTTCACTCCACTTTTTGAGGAATTCCACCTATCCAAGTTTTGACTATGTATCATGAAGTATTAATTTTTTAGACGTGCTTGAAAATATAAATATATTTTTACAGAAAACTATTAATAGTTATCTTTAAAGAAATTGAGTAGAGGTAGACCGTTCATTTCATGTACTTCCCCTAGTAAAAAAAGGTACCATATTCTTATGTCCATAAAAATAAAGACAAAAATTAAAAGTTTAATGTTAATGTCCTTTTATACAAAAATTAAATTATAGCCTATGTTTTTCGTTATTATGCTGGATTAGTTATAAGGGACAACTCATTAAAGAAGAAATACTACATCCGAAACGTAATTTTTATGATTTAAAGAATTTATGAACATGTGGAGAATTGAACTTAATGGTGTAAAGGTATTTAAAAACTATTTAATTGAATAAAAACCCAAAAAAGTTTATCGAATTACAAATATATACTTAAAAAAACTTCGTAAAACCGTACGTATATTTGAACGCTATTCCATTCGAATAAAATAAACATAAAAATAAATATTAATCCTCTAAAAAGACACATATTTGTTTTTCATCCACTTAACCGCAGTTACAGTTTCAAACCGTTTAACAGACCACTTCAGAAGGGTGATAAAACCGACCCTCCGCGAAAAAAAAATACCGCTTGAAACGTAATGCCCATCGAAATAAACCAACTTCCATCAAAAAGCCCTTAAAAACAAACAGGGCAAGCTAATAGCTGGAGAATAACGACAACACAAGGCACTCCGCGAGAGAAACATTAAGAGCCCCTCTCTAAATTATTCATAATGTTGCTGGAAGTTCTTCTCGAAGGGTTTTTGCTCATCCTAATAGGGCGAAGAAAAACTCCGGGGTAAAAACGGGGTGAAAAATGGTGCGATCGCACACCCGCTTGATTATCGGGGGCACTTAAAACGCCCCGGGTTTCTCCCCGGGCGCAATTTGCGGGAAATCTGCCCGTTTCGCGCCTTATTTGCCAGCAGCTTCAACACTGTCATTACGGTCGGGTGGGTGAGCCAATGCCTCATATTTTCTCTATCGCGTCATGGTGCGTTCCCTGCATATTTTAAGGGAGATGGGAAAGAGGAGTTTGAGGGAAGGTTTCTTTTACAGGTACGGGAGAAATCCATACTTTGCAAATTAATCCTTGGATATCGAGTAATTTTGGGTACAGAAAATACGGTATCTAACAGTAATTAACCCACATATGATTACTTAATATTCTAATGTATTCCATACGTAAGAATACAAAACTTATCAGGTAGCTTATGTGGGTATAGCAGAGAATAATAAATAACCTGATTCATATTTTCACAACAATTCACTAATTTTCTTTAGAATCATATGATAAAACATAAAGAAATTGTTCATTATAGTCTTTGTCACAAATGTAACTTAATCTCCTACTAGAAACGTGTATTGTGTGTTATTATAGTGTTTTCTTGCATCAAGTGAGGAGAAAATAGACGTCTGAATAAATTGTACTCTTTGTTCATAAGTGAATAATTATTGTATTAAAACAACACCAACGAGACATGAGCGGAAGAGAGAAAATTAAGAGAATGAGTGTGTTAGAAGTAAAAACAATAACAAAGGTATAACGAGTCAGAATAGGTATAGTAATATTGAACAGACAATAGATACCAAACTATGGAATGAAATAAAATGAAGAACACAATGAAAGAGATGGAAAAATTCGAAATTTGAACGCTATTCAAGTCATTGTTTCTGTGCTTTTCACTCTATTCACATCTCTAACCAAGAGAAACACAATGATGTTAAGAGTTTAAAACTGTTGCTAATTTCTTTTAACATCAACACTTCTCACTAAACCGATAGCTCCTGATTGATACCCACCCTAACGACGAAAAAGGGCCGGGAAAAGACAGTAATTATCTCCAGCTGCGCCATCCATCCTCCCCTATGATCCTCCCTCACATTGCGAGAAACGCGTTTCCTCAAAAAGAGGCGAAAAAGAGGAAAAATATTGGGTTTTGCCGATGATCGGGAAAGGCTTGAATGGCTAACGACCCTGTTATCCTAATGTTTTCCAGCCTTAATTTGAAGCAGATGGATGCGGGGGAGGGGGACTTTTTCTTCAGAAAGTGTGTTCGAAGCTTAATGACGTAGCAGGTGTGGGCGAGCGGGTTCGTCAAAATCATCGACGATCTGTCATTTTTCTCCTGTTGTAAATACTAGAAGAGATACGGATGTCTGTATGCGCAAAACTCTTCTGAAACTATAAGAAAATTGTAGCACTGGTTGTAATGAGATGAAACTCATTTAACAGATGCGGGTTACAATGGTTTCTTCTTACTGTAAAACAATTACCAGAAACAGAAAGTAAAGTAGTTGTTCAATTGGTATTAAAAATCCGAGGTTTGTTAATAGAGTGTGTGTCAAAAGTTTAAACACAGCAGGCTTTTATCCCTTCACAGAAAAAAAACTAATAAAATATTAAAGCCAAGCAAAGTCGGATTTCAAGTCTTTGATAAAGAGTACCGTTTACCATTTCATTAAAATCTGCGAGTAAGATTTTATTTAATGGAAAAAGGTCGTGTCTAATAACTTTAGTCAAATACAAGTACTTCTTTTGACTTAGGCACTAAAAAGTGAGCTTGAAAGTACGGATGAATTCGTCTTTTTAAGAAATAAAACATTTTCCTCGTATCAAAACGGAAATGACCGGGGCTGCGCGTGAGCAACAGCGTTTTAATTCATAGCGCTATTAACTGAAGGTTAAGATTTCATACAATTTAAGAAGGAAGAAAGAACGCGTTTATTTTTTAGAAAATGTGGATTAGTAAGTTTTACGCCCCTTCATTTAGTTTAAAATATTGGATTTCTTAAGTATAAATTGGAAACTGCATGTGACTCTATTTAGGTTCCCTCTTCCTTGGATTACTTACGGTAGAATAAACATTGTGAGAATCAGCGATAGGAAAACCTCAGTCTCATTGAAATTTCTTCAGCCAGACAGCAGCAGCAGCGATGAAAGGTTCTCCTTCTTCTGCCAATTAAATTCCCTTTCAGCCCTCCTTGCATATTCATGGACCTCTGTTTTGCCGTAATTCAATTCCACCCCCTTCTCCGTCGTCGTGGAGCTTTTTTATCTCTGCTCCACGAGAGAAATTACGCGAGCAAACGGTTTTAATCCGCTCAAAACCCTTTTGTGGAGCTCGGCTAAAAAACCTACTCTTCCCTGAGCCCCTCTAAAGAAAGCACACTAAACAAAAGAGTATCATGATTTAAACTAATGCCGTGGCATCACCAGACGCCATTTTCCAGGGGAGAAAACAAAAAAGAACTGAATTTTTTCGGGGGAATTTATGCCCCATCTTTTTCCGTGTTCTTCTCTGAGTAATGCTTTGTTGTTTCAGAATCTTGTAAATTATAGCTTTTCCCTTTCTCTCAACAATGTTTTAACCTTTTTTTCTCGAATATTTTTATTGAAGTAAACCATGCGTCTTTTTGGGGTAGATAGAATGTTTGGGCGAAGAATGAGATCTTTTTCAGTCAGGATTGCATTAAAAGTCTTCTTTTTTTTAAATTTCGAACGTCTCTATTTGCTTAAAAGCTCCGGGATCTGAAATTAATAACGAAGCTTGGCGAAAGAAGATCGTTTTTTGAAATGTGTGAGTGTTTTGAAAAATGACTCGTTTTAATTCAAGATTCAAGCCGCTCAGAATGCTAATGACTCGTAAAACGTTTTATGTAAACTTGTGCTTAAAAAAACTAATATTCTTAGCACAGACTGAAGTTGTTTACTTGTTAGTACAATTAAAGCATGATGTTTATTTTGAATGTTAAGAACCGTGCCCAAAAAACTTCAGAGTCATTAACGAGATTTATGCGTGAGAATTTCATTTTAACTACATTAATTTTGAAAACTTGAATAAGTAACAAACTTACTCGAGAAATTAAAACAAATATTGTAATCTTCAAAGGAGAAAAATTTCTTTAACTTCATCAAACTCTTTCATTGTTCATAAGAAATTAAACATTTCCAGTAATTGAAATGTTTTTATGAGACAGGACTAAATCTTTTACACCTTTTATTCCTGCCTTTTTCGCATTCAAATATTAAAACTCAGACTGGACGGGTATCAAATGATATATGATATCAAATGATGCTCGTGATACTATTAAGGTAAACTAAAATTTGTAATCTCATTCTGTTGGTAGATAAAAATGACCCCAGTATATTAACCATCTTTGGTATTGGTATGGTAGGGACGTTTGCTGACCAAGATTGGTCGCTTTGTCCTCTTCTCCCTATATTAACCATCTTATTGTTGTTTAGAAGAAGGTTGCAGTTTTCTGTAAAACCAGCTTTTCGGGTGGTCAGTATGCAGAAAAAAAACTTTACACTTAATAGTTTGTTTTTCTTTTCATTAAATCCGAATTCTGTGTTAATTTTACCATTTTCTCAGTAGGCGTTATAGATCGTATTCTGATCGTTTGTATGGGATTGACATTACAATACTCAGAATGCCAACCTAAGAAATGAACTTACGATTCAATCTGCCCGTACACTGTTTAGTCAGGTCAAGATTTAACCCTAGTCGTCACAAAGTTAGAGGGAATAACATTGGGGATAAAAATGATGCGAGAGTTTATGTTGCTTAATAGAAAGTTGTAGATTCCTTTAAAACCAGCTTTTCCTTTAGGGTAGTCAGTATACAGGAAATCCAACTTTACACTATCCTTTTTTCCCTTATGATTAAATCCGTTTCTACATGTTAACTTTACCAGGCCAGGGGTGCAGAAAATGTTTAAATGTTTCAGGGAACAATATTTCTCCAGAACACTATACTTTCCCAAAAATATCTTCTTAAATTAAAATAAAAATCAGGATATATCTTACAATAATTAGAAAACACTTTGATATTCCTCGAAGCACTAAGGAAATGTATACAAGTTTCTCCATGCATATCTATCGAGACGCAAGGAAAAGCAAACTTTAAAGTTAACACCAAGAAAACAGTAAGAAAAGAAATGAAGAAGATTTGTTTAGCAAGATCAGTAGTTTTTTACTCTTCTGCACCACCCGTAATTCTGTAGTTTTCAACAAATTTCCACCTAAAGCTGCCTGAATTTCCTCCGAACCTCGTTCGGGCATATTCTGCATCCCTGAATTTTACCAACTCTGATAGTGGGAGTATTAACATGCATTAACATTCCATGTCAATGACTCCGCAATTCGCCTTCAACAACTCCTCCCTCGAAATTAATACCTAATTCCGTCGAACGTGCGTGATCGCCGGAAAAATAATGATGGATGCCGGGGGTCCAACACCCCGCATTTGATATCTGAATCGGGTATCATTAATTTTCTGCGGAATCCTGTCGAAACGCTCGCGTTATATTAAAACTCGGTTTCGTTTTAGAACGTCAGGGTGATGCATGGGCGCCAACATTGATGGATCGGCGACGATTTCTGGGGGGTGGTTCGTGCCTGTCGCTTTCGGGAAATGAATGCCGAATTCTTCCGGAGGAGTGTTCCGAGTTTTTCTTTCTGGGATATAGTGCGTGGGGTTGAATCTGGGAAGCGCTGTGGTGCATTCCTGAGGATGGTTGATCTTCAAATAATGAATAAAGTAGTTCAGAGCGAGTTTCGCTCGTAAATCTTCAAAGTCTGTTAAAATTCACAGTTTGTTGTCATTCATTTTTCTATTTGAAAGAGAGCGTGATACTTTTTAAGCTACTTTTAGGACACGGCATGTTACATGTAGTAATCACTCCATAGCATTAATCTCCCTTCTAATAATCGCAACTTCCTTTGCCCAGAGGCTCGATTTGGAGGAGGCGATTTTGCCCTTGCTTCAGAGCCGTGACTAGACTTTTATTCCGGAAAGAGGGGTTAGGTTGAATCAAAATTATTTTTAAGGTTTCTCTCATGGCGGTCAATGTAGAATTAGAGTAGCTTTTTAAAGCCATTTCAGATAGGATGTGAATCTTGGTGTATTTATTTTCACAATTTGTCTATAAATACTTTGTGTCCTAAGCAAATATGGGAGGTTTGTGAGTCAAATTTGATCCAGTAGTGTTTTATCTTTTCTATAGACATCTTTATTTATTATTTGTCCTCACTTATTATTTGTATTTTGTGTAGATGGGTTATAGTTATATTTGAAGAAAGAACGAAAAAAAAAAAGAGATTATTGTCAATAGATACGATTTCTCACAGCTTCTGAGAATTAATTAAACTGCTTCAGCTAAATTTCAATACTTTTATTAAGCGCTATGAATAAGTATATTGAATTTTAAATTGATACTGGTCGGAAGTAAACTCGAAGTCGGTACAAACCAATTTCAGCTCATTCTCGCATGTTTTTTTTAAAAAAAAAGTTTAAAAAATTGGCGTTCAAAGCATTACAGTTTTACCTCCGATGGAACCTTTTTGATCATCACACGAAGAACAAAGTCTTTTTCTAGCTTCAAACGCTTCCTTGTTTTTAGATTGGACGATTGCATTACCTAAATGTTTTCTATTCACAAAATAAATTTATCCTTCCCATTTAATTCATTGTGAAGTCAAGACTTATGAATATAAATGCATTTTGGGCCCATTGAACCCTTAGAATTGCTGCTTAAGACATTTCTCAACTTCAAAATCCTCCATCCATCCCTTCAGACCCCGGAAAATCCTCAAGACACGGAAATTTTCTCTTCCACCCACAATTCGAACAATCAGAACAGAGCCCCTATCAATGGAGCTGTCACGAGCGCTAACTTTTTCCCGACCGGAATGCAAAGCGCTCCTCATCGACTCGAGAAGGAGGGGGCAAGTGCCCCCCTCACTCATAACCCCATTTGCATCTAAAACGCGTCCTCTGATGATCCAATATCCGAGGAACGAAGTCGTCCGATTTCAATGGGATGATTGTCATAGGGCCCGGCTCTTTATTACCCCAGCATTGTCGGCGCGTGATGGCTGTTCCGGCTGTGATTGGCTGCGAATTCGACTCGAGGAACCTTCCATTTACGAAATATTCTCAAGGTGATGTTATCCTGAATGTGGCTTTGATACGGTACGTTATTAACATGGTATGTATATGCCTAATATGGATTAAGTTACTCTTATCTAAGAAAACGTATTCTATCTGAGGTTTGAGCTGAGGTATTCAAATTTAGGCTTAGGCTAGAAAGGAAGGAAACTTTCTTATTTTTTAGTGTTTTTGTCGGTACGATATGATTATACACTGGTGAGCAAAAATTAAGGACCGAACTGTTTTTTCAATACAACACCTAGTATAATTATTTTTCATCCATGAAAATAATACCACGAGATGTTCAAGGAGTGGGAATACAGGGCGCGAGAACAAATTTTCTATACCAATAATTTAAGGGGGTAAATGGGCCCTCCATTGATAATGGAGTTCTACTACACATTTGGAGCAGTGACAGAAACGTCTATGAGAGAGGTATTTAACCGAAAATTTTATGTTGTTTGTAAAGAATATAATTATTCCTGAACTCAACGCATGTTTTTAAAATTGTGTAACTAATTTTAAATAGTATTTTTTAGGTTTTATTGAGAGATATTGATCCAATCATTATTTTTGGCAAGTTTGTTTTTAAATATAATTGGATCATTCACCATGTTTTTACCTTTCTATCATGATATGTAACGTTCTTCAGAATTACATTTAATACCTTAAACATTCCATTTGTTTGGAAATTTAAGTAATCTGGAATTTGTTTCACATTTTTAAATAGAAAAATTGGTAATGAAAAAGTAAAGTTTTTTTCTTGCATACTTTCTGCTCTGAAGGAAATATCACTTCACAGAAACTATTAACAAATTGGCATGATTACTTGCGTTACTTTCCTTCAGTTGGTTTCAATTCAACAATCATGGTATAAGACCACAAGGAATATCATATCAATCCAAGATAAGTATGAAAAAAAAGTGCCCAGCAGGATTGTGTAAAAATAGTTTGAGAAAATCAATGTACTAATAAGCACCTATAAATATATTAAATGGATAGTAATTTTAAATAAGAGTTAAATTTTCTTTATTTGTTGGATTAAGTTCATGAATCAAAATAATAACACAAAACTCGTCTTTCTTTTCTTAAGCAATCTTCAAAAAAATACATCCATCCAACTGAATTCCATGTCTCATTAAAAAACCTTATTTGATTCCTTTCAAAGCGTCAAAGAATAGAAAATCAAAGTAAATCCGGAACAATTTCCGGACAAAAAAAAACCTTCCTCCTAAACCCGGAGAGAGTTTTTCAATTAAGCCTCAGGGGCCAGGAGAAAAGTTCTTTTATGCTTCGAGTACACAGGAAGAAATCGAGAAAAGAGTTAAATCTTTTCCCCTACAATGCAGTGAGAAATATACTGGGCTCTCTCCAATCCCTTAAGCCCGTAATCAGACACAATATTGCTTCACACTTAGTTGATTGGATTTATTTACACACCCACGTTGAATGCTTTATTAAGCTTTCATTGAACGAGAATCAATAGTTTTGATTTACTTCTTCTCTTTGGCTTTATTAAACTGCAGGCTACAAAAAGAATCATCAATGAAATTCCATTTTCAAATTGTTGGATTCTTTGGATTTCTGAGCTTCTTAAAGGGTATAAATAGCAAAAAAATTATATTTGCAATCAAATTATATTTTAGGTCAGGGAGAAATTAGAACGATAAATTAAATTAAAGAAGAGTGAAACTGAGTAACGAAGGGAATTTAATAAATGTCAATGAAGTCTATCCGCCACTAAATAAAAATGGAAAATTTAATTATACTGCCGAAGGAAAAAGCGAAAGATATTAAGATTAACTAAGTTAAAGGTTTCACGTCAAATAGCTTATGGTTGGAAAAAAATGGTCTCTAGCACTCAATTCAAAGGTTTTAATACGCTTTATAAGGTTAAGTTATTTTTTCCCTTACCACCTACGTGGCAGAGCGCAGTTAGCAGATTAATTGAACCCCAAAATTCCCTTGTGCCAAATTTGTTTTTATCCCCTTCTTAAAATTGACGTTCAATTTCCATGAATCCATTAGAAAGTGTAGTGCATAAATCTATCTATAACAACTCAATAAAACGTAAATCCTCAATTCACTAAAGAATATCCGATTAAGTAGTAAGCGAATAATAATAATAAATGAATCTTCTGAATCGAAGACATATTAATGTAAGCCCCTGCCGTAAAGAGGCTTTCTTACTCAATATTATCTGCACCTTCACTTAGCAACTGCAATCAGAAAGAAGATTCTTGGAGCAGACGAAACAGAAATCCCGTGGAGCGGAAGAAAGGTCCGGGGATGACACTCAATTTAGCCGGAGGGGGGTTTCCTCAGAAATAATTAAGCTGCTCCGGAGAAAAAACGGGAGCATCGGGTAAATCCAAAACAAGACAAGAATGCTCGTTTGCGGATTCGCCTTTCCAGGAGCCCCGGGAAACTTTTTCCCGCGTTGTTTTCCCGGGAAAATTCCGTTGTTTTAATTACCATTTGGCGCGAGAATTCCAGGTGGGGTGTAAGGGGTTGCTCACAAATAACGTCCCACTTTTAGGGACCTCGTATGTGGGACATACTATGAAAAAAGGGGAGTTAAGACATTTGTCACATCTCCCTTCAGGAAATTCATTGCTTTTACAATGCAAAAAAAAGGCATTTTACCCCTTCTGATTAAAAGTACTAACGAAATAAAGATATCAATTCTCAAGTAAAGAAAATAAGTAGTGAATAATTAATAAGTGGGACAGTAAGTAAAGTGAAATAAAATCAAAAGTCATATTTGGGTTAAGGTTAAAGAGTGTGTCTCCTGACAGGGGTTCACTGAAATGCGCGACAACAAAGCACTAGAGAATTCAATTTTCATATTTCTTATTATAATGAGAGAAATAAAAAACAACCTTTATACCAAAAAAGACTATCTTATGAATCAACCTGTTTTGCAGGTGTTTTTAAATTGGTGTATTGTCTGTTCACAATGACTCTTTGTTTAAGCTTTTTATAAAATAAAAATGCTTTTACATCTAAATATTTAGATCATTTCGGTTTTGTGTGGCATTTTGTTCATGCCATGTAAATCGGGTTTTCTGTACAAGAGTGTAAGTAAATAAATATATAGTATAAGGGGAAGTTGTAAAAATTCCCCTGAAAATTATGGAGTATAATTTTGTGAATGGCCCCTAACCTTCTTCCAGATCGAGAGCAGATTGGGTGCGCTGGGATTTGGAATAATGGCTCTAAGTTTTGGACAAGTTTCAGCCAGCAAGGATGGAAGTTTCTTTAAAAACAGAGCTTATTGGGATATTTTTCTCGCAGTTGTTTCGTGAAAGATCTTAAACTAGGAGCATTAGAAGGACAGATGGGAACAGAGTAACGACATTATTGCTGTTCAGATTAGTTTTCTTATAATGACGATGATGCTAAGATGAAAATATCACTCTCCAATTATTTTATACTGAGTAATACAAAGTTAAAAGAGATATTTCTGAAGAACTTTAGTTTCTTGTCTTTTATTATATGCTGTAGGAATTTTTTTATTTTGCTTTGAAACCAGGAAGTGATTCACTGACAACACTTTGCATTTGTAACAATTTTGACAATCGAATTAGCAAAGGAGAGGATCAAAACTCTTTCTGATCTTTCAGCTAAGGAACATTGTGTGAGAGGTGTAGATGTAATACATAATATATGACTTCAGCTACATTATTTTCGTCAACTCCCTGATTATTGATGTTAGTTGTCCTCAGTAGTTTCAGGAAATAAAAATAGTTTTAAAACAAAAATGTAAGCTAATAAAAGTTTTTCAATAATTGAATCTTATTTTCCCTTAAAGTTTTTAAGTAATCTACATTAAAAATGAAACATTTACTACATATATTTTTTTTTTAAATAACAAATGAAGGCATTTTGATATAATGCCAAGTTAGGCTTGTGTGTATCCGCATCAATATTTGATGCATACCGTAAAGCGGGGTGAATCGGAACACTTAGTTTTTGCACAATATGTTTGTTTTTAGTTTGCACATAGATTCATATTTTAAGGATATAAGCTATTAAAATTAGCCAAACAAAATGCAAGAAGGGTTTTATTGTTAGTATTATAATTTAATGATTTAGTGAAAAAATCCATATTTAAGCCATATTTAAGATTTGTTAGGGGAGCTACAGACCCAAGGCTAATAAGTTATAAGCCAAAGCCCAAAAGCCAAAAAAGTTATAGTCCAAAGCTATAAACCTCAAAGTGATTAACAAAATTTCCACGATTTATGAAAAAAAAACCCTCACTATTTCGATTTTTAATCTCTTAGTAGAAGAAAATAACTTCGTTTTTAAAAAGTTAAGGTGATATTAAGATTTTGGGATCTCAGCCTTCTCATAAATATAAGCTCTACTTATATTTATGAAAAATAAACCTCTTAAGGTATAAAACATTTTTTTTTCTTTACAACATTTACGGACGAGAAAAGATTTATGCATCTACCTTACGTACCTGAAGTCCGCTCATCCCCTTTCTCCTACCAGATTCCCCACCAAATATTCCTAAAAGAATCGCATTTTCCCGTCATCTTCAAAAAAAGATGGAAGACGGTTGACGAATGCTTCTTTTTGCCCAAGTATCGAAACCCAATGAAACTATTTTTGTTGCGCAAAACGTGCCGACAGAAGAAAAGGTGAATAGCACATCACTCCCCTCTGTGGAAGACGAATCATCTTCCGTGGCGGTGACAGTTCCTCCGATACTCTCTTCTTTTGTCCCTCTTGTATGGAGAAAAAGAATTCTTCTTTCGAACAATCGTCCGAGCGGTCGGCAGAATGCACCACGCGGCGGATATCAATTACTGCAGTAGAGTTGTGTTGAGCTGTCGGTTTCGTTGAGGTTATATTTAGATAGTGATTGCATTGAACACTATTCCGAATTGTTGCGACACCATCAATTCCTCCCAGACCACTCCTCATGCGAAGAATCCAGTGTCGAAATTGCTTCCTTTGAGATATCTGTCTCGCATATCCAAACTTACTTTGAAACCAACTTACTTCATTTTCTACCTACATCACTAAAAACAACTATCTTTCTTGGTAAATGCAGATTTGAAAGAATCGAAAATGATTCGAACAGAATGATTGATTTTTCTCATTACAATATTTAAGAAGCATTTTCGCTTAAAAAATTACTCCCTTAACAACAATAAATTACAGTTAAAATTTGCACTAAAAACCACGATGTATTAAAACGATCGCAAGTGTAAAAAGCAGCTTAGTGAAACATTTATTTTTACACTGACTGATTCTTCGATCTTCATTGTTTTCTCACATGTATAAAATTGCCATCCCTCTCCTGTGACAGAGACAGAGACAGAGACAGAGACAGAGACAGAGACAGAGACAGAGACAGAGACAGAGACAGAGACAGAGACAGAGACAGAGACAGAGACAGAGACAGAGACAGAGACAGAGACAGAGACAGAGACAGAGACAGAGACAGAGACAGAGACAGAGACAGAGACAGAGACAGAGACAGAGACAGAGACAGAGACAGAGACAGAGACAGAGACAGAGACAGAGACAGAGAGACAGAGACAGAGACAGAGACAGAGACAGAGACAGAGAGACAGAGAGACAGAGAGACAGAGAGACAGAGAGACAGAGACAGAGACAGAGACAGAGACAGAGACAGAGACAGAGACAGAGACAGAGACAGAGACAGAGACAGAGACAGAGACAGAGACAGAGACAGAGACAGAGACAGAGAGACAGAGAGACAGAGAGACAGAGAGACAGAGAGACAGAGAGAGAGAGAGAGAGAGAGAGAGAGAGAGAGAGAGAGAGAGGGAGAGGGAGAGGGAGAGGGAGAGGGAGGGAGAGAGAGAGAGAGAGAGAGAGAGAGAGAGAGAGAGAGAGAGAGAGAGTTGTACATCAGAATCAAACGTTTTATGGGACCTAGATTTCTTTTTACCACTTATCATGCAGGCACGCAGGGTTTCCAGCATATTTCCCAATTCCACTTTGTAAGATTTCCACCTCCACTTAAGGACCAATCAGAATGGCATACTTATCTGACAAAACCAATCAGAGCTCTCGCTTACATCTTACGTAGTGGAATTGGCAAAACCGTGGTTTTCCTACCGCAATGGGAACTCTATACATTATACTTCTCTGGTCCGAAGATGGCAGTCGTTCGTGACACTCGGCCGCCCGATTTGTCTTGGGAGGCGCTTTGTTTCCAAAAGAGCTCGTGTGTGATAGAAGGTCCTCCTGTCTCCCCTTGGCCCAAACAAAAGGGTTTGTTTTGGGGAACAGACCGAACTGACTGGAATCTTTCTCACAAGAGAAGAGAAACACCGGAGATGATCGAGTGCGAGGTAGAAGTGAAGTGATCGAATTTAGTACAACAATGGAGAAGTTGAGGCATCGGAATAATTCAATTACATGCTGTTCATAGCTGAACATAAATTCCAGAGGAGATAAGGAATACTAAAATTGAAAAGCTAGACACATTTTCATCAATTTCACTAAATAAACATCAGCAATAAGACAGTTTCGATCCTGCAAGTTTTAATTGGTAAATAAAATATTATAGACGAATTTTTCCATAGTATATTTAGGATAGAATATCCTTTAGAGTCTATTCACAAATTAAATGAATTGTCAACAAATTAATTTTATTCCCCCTCACATTACACACATGCCACAATTACTTCAATCATAAACTTACACAAAAAATGTTACATCCAAACTTAACATACGTATTTTACATTATTTTCGGAGCTTCTTAATAACTCTTATTCCTGCCTAATCAAAATCTACCTCTTTTAGCATTTAAACCGCTTTACAAACGGTCTCTGCAAAGGAATACATAAAAGGGCAAACATATGAAATTAAATAAGTTAAGTTTGGAAGAATGTGTGAAGCTACACTAACTACTAGGTTGAGGAATTGGTACACAGTTTTACCTTCTAAACACCACAAGTTTTCATCCGAGTAAACGTAAAAGACTAATTACCTCTTCTGCAATATTTATAGTTGTAGTACTTGAGAAAACACTGAAATTATCTCACTGTTTGTTTGACCGTTTTATTCAACAAGCTTATACAAGTTTATTACTTTACGTTCATCCCTTTTCTCGTCTTAATAGACACTCTCTAAACCCCACCCCGAACGGGAAAATGGAAGAAAGATTCATATTAATTCGTAGGTGAAATGCATAGCAAACGCATTTATTAAATGCGGTAGTCGACACAAATTAAGTAAGAAAATAATTTCTCTTTTTTTTATTGAGAGCTCTACTTCAAGCTTTCAGTTAACTTTCAAGCATTGAAGCATTTTTAACTAGCATTAGTCATGACCGGTTAAACGGGGTGTATATGTATAGTAGGGTGGTCCTTATTTGTATGGTAAAATTTTTTGGGGGGAATTCCGGTGGTGACGCCCCCTAGTTTTGTGTCACTATAGAAAATAATAATGTATGCAAAATTTAAGCTCATTCGGATAATAATAACACATGCCGCAAAAGCCTTGGAGTTTTAAAAAAAATACTGATTTTTTTACAAAACATAAAAAAAACAAAGATTAAACCCTGCCATATTCTTCTTGATTTTTTTTATGAAAATCTAATATGGTTATAGTTACAATGTTCCAGATTCCATTCTTCTATCACCCCTCTTTCGGTAGTAAAAAATTTTTAAAGTAAATTTAACTCTTGTAAAGTCGTTTTTCCTGCATTTTAAAACAGCTAATAACTCTAGAACTATACAACTTAAAAACCTGAAATTAGTGCCATTTTGTTTGTAATTTTCTTATCTTTGATTTGATGTGCAACATAACTGCCTATCTTAAAAAAAAATGTTTCAAAATTTAAAAAAATGGGAAAAAATTTAATTAAAAAAAATTTTATTAAGTAAATTTAAAGTTTTTCAACTCCCAAAATAAACATTTCTGCCAAATTTCAAGTTGAAAATAAAATTTGATCATGTGGAAAAAAATAAAAATTCTCGAAATTTTGTCAAGTCCCTAAACATTCCATGTAATTTAACAAAAAAAAGCGATTCACTCATGGGGAATTCAAAAACTCCCTTGAGGGTGTTCATACAATTTTTACCATGCAAAAAAATTCACTTAAATTTCAGAAAATACAACTATTAGCCGATTCGGTACAAAATCTTACAAAGCTAGTTTCATACTTAATTTAACATGCCTTATTTCACCTGAATTTTCCTTAGAATTAAGTTTTTACTTAATTTTTTTACTTCCAACGTGTCAAATCAAAGGAAATTAATTAATGTTAAGTGTTTGAAGGATAAAAATATGAAATAAAATCATAATTCTGAATAATAATAGGTTGACTCAATCAATATTCAAACTTAAACTTACGTAACAAATGAATTATCTAGTAAGATTTTGTACCGATACGGCTAATAGTTGTATTTTCTGAAATTTAAGTGAATTTTTTTTGCATGGTACAAATCGTATGAACACCCTCAAGGGAGTTTTTGAATTCCCAATGAGTGAATCGCTTTTTTTGTTAAATTACATGGAATATTAAGGGACTTGCCAAAATTTCGAGAATTTTGATTTTTTTCTACATGATCAAATTTTATTTTCAACTTGAAATTTGGCAGAAACGTTTATTTTGGGAGTTGAAAAACTTTAAATTTACTTAATAAATTTTTTTTATATTTTTTTTTATTTAAATTTTTTCCCATTTTTTTTACATTTTGAAACATTTTTTTTAAGAAAGGCAGTTATGTTGCACATCAAATCAAAGATTATAAAATTACAAACATAATGGCACTAATTTCAGGTTTTTAAGTTGTATAGTTCTAGAGTTATTAGCCGTTTTATAATGCAGGAAAAACAACTTTACAAGAGTTAAATTTACTTTAAAAAATTTTTACTACTGAAAGAAGGGTGATAGAAGAATGGAATCTGGAACATTATAACTATAACTATATTAGATTTTCATAAAAAAAATCAAGAAGAATATGGGAGGGTTTAATCTTTGTTTTTTTTTTTGAGGTTTTGTAAAAAAATCAGTATTTTTTTCAAACTTTAAGGCTTTTGCGGCACGGGTTAAAATTTTTTGATTGAGCTAAAATTTTGTAAAAAATCATTTATTTGTATGATGGAACAATTTGGGGGGGGGGGCGTCGCATAAAGATTTCCAAACTTCAAAAATAAGGAAATAATACCCTAAATAATACCCTCCCTATACCCTAATGTATAGGGAGTCTACTGCATGTAGGATTTTCAAATCGTTTCTTATCCTCAAGAATTCACTGAGTTTACCATTTGATTTCTCAAGCTAACACTTATATGTATTTTTAAAGCTATTTTTCGATAAAAAACAAACAGAGGGTTCAAGAGAGCTCCGCCAGTCTAAACAAATACGAAACGCATCACTTTTCTTCCAAGAAATCGAAACTCAAGCAGAATATATATATCCGAACCTCTCTATCTCCCTCCCCCTTCGAAGGTTCTAAACTTCCTGAATATCCCGCCCAGACAGTTGAGAGACAGTTGTTGGCTCGACTGTCCGCGGCGCGCTCATCCCCGATGCAGTGCAGTCCGAAACTCCTGAGAGAGAGGGGCGAACTCTCGAATACGGAATGAGCTCTCCTCCAGGAATCCCGTAACCGGATACGCGGCTCCCGGATGCGATTTCAAGGGACCGGATTACGCCCTCGAGGTGAGGGAAGGCGCCGCTGGAATACGAATACGGGCAGGGACGCTGCCCAAAGTGCACCCCTGTCCAAACAGTGTAACTTCGAGACAGGAACCATTGTTTAAAATTACAGTGCCATTCGTTGATTAGTTGATCAGGAAAATAGTGTCTGTTTCATGGGGGGTTCATATAATCATGCAATCAGACTTTGCGGAAAATTCGCAATCAGGTGTTCACAGGAAGGGACCAATGGGATAACCTCAGTATCAATTAGCACAATCATCAAATTTGCTCAGACTTTTCGGAATATCTCATTGAGAAAAAGATTTAGTTTAGTCCTTTAGAAATTTCACTAATGCCAAAAAACGTCACAAGCGTAAATATTTACAGCTTAAAGCGCACATATTAACAAAAATTGAACTGTTTGTGTATTTTGATGTTTTCTTGGTGGCCTCGAAGTTTCGCCTTCCTTATGGAAAGTGTCAAAATGGCCACCTTGGTTATCATAGGGGTCGGACGGTCCCTTTTACGGTCCATTCTCTGGCTCATTTATTGAATACTCTTCCTAGGAAAGAAAAGTAGCCCCTTAAAAGAATTCCTTTAACTATTAAGGATTTCGTTACAGAACGTGATGTCTGTGTCAATGTAATACTGAGACGGTATCTGCTTTGTTTTTAAAGACACCGTGTATTTCACTTTTTCCCATTGAAGTAATACATTTTTAAAGACATTTGTCATTAGAGAAAGTAAAGAGATTACTTCGTTTAGAAAAACATATCCGCACATCAACATAATAGCTCGTAAGGAGAGACCCCGTCTACAACTAAATCGAATCGAGACATATTGTTCGTGTCGGTAATCATTATTCTCCCACCCTAATGATCTATTCCGTTCCATTTTGTTCGCACTACCCCCGCAGACATACGAAGAGGTCACTCGTAAGGAATAAAGAGCTCTCATTAATGAATCATACGGCTCAATGAATTGTTCTGATTCAGAGACTACGTTTTACTTACCATTATGTCAGGAAATAACTTTCAGACGGACGAGGTAGACCATTGAATAAGAAAAAGGGGAAATCTCTACATAAGAATTTCAAAAAGCTGTACGAGTATACAACATACTCTGATGATTTGCAATAATTTATTATTATCATTTTAAATAGGTTAGGTAAACAAGGATATAATTAAAAAGTTAAAGGAAATTTTTAACTGTGTAAATTTTGATAATAAAAATATGAACTCCTAAAGTAAGAGATGCATCAACAAGAAATAAATTGAAATCACTTTAAATTAAATAAAGTGTAACTATGATTTAAATTAAGTATTTTTGTAATTAAACTATACACAAAACATACTAATCGTCCTCTGCGGAACATTTCCTTTTTAAAATTAATTCTTTCTTGTGGGATTTAAATTTTTGTAATTAAAATTTAAGTTATTAGTACTCTATCAAACACAGCGTACATTGATTGATTAATTTTGAAATTTATTTACAAAAACATTTCTTACTTTTAAAGCAAAGAAAGCACCCCGTGAGAGTGGATATCGCTCAAGTTTTTCTAATTTTAAAGGTGTAAGAAAGAAGTGTTAATTGACTGTTGAAGGACAAGCACTACTTAGGTTTATCAAAACAAGATATTTCAGCTAGATTTTTCATTTTAAACTACATGTAGGGAAGGCATTTGTCTGAAACATAAAAGTGTGAAAAGCGTATAGTATCCAGACGTCAATACTTTCCCCAAGAGGATTTAGTAACAACTCTCAAACTTTGTATCGCGAAATTTTAAATCCCTTCCTTTTGCCAACAGATCCGCAAAATGCAACAGATCAAACTCCACACGACCCAAACAAACAGAACCACTTTCGATCGAACAAAGAATCGTGAATGCAAACCACCCCTCATTTGCATGACAAACAAAGGGATCTTCCCGAAGGAGATCAAAGGGGAATTTTAATTCGATTGCGGGTGAAATATTTCGCCCTGAACAAAGCTCTTTCCCTGGGGTTGACAGGCGGGTATTTTGCGACTGTCGTTTGCAACCCGGGTCCCCCCGGACAACCAGGTAATAGCCAGTGTCCGGCCAGACCACACGGGAATCCCCTGGGGGGACAGCACTGTACGAAGAAATAATAAAATCCGCCGGAATCTACTCCGTCCCTTCGGAATTCAAAAAAGAACGAATAACTTTCTTTAACTTATTTCGCTGAGACGTTTTTAGGGAGGGGATGGGAGAATTTTTTAGTCATTTATTTCCTAGAGCTCGTTTAGTAAGAATTTTTTTTCCGCTTCTTACGAAATATTAGGTTCAATTTAATTCCACGTACTAGGGAATACTATACTATACTGTACTAGGAATACTAAACATCTTTTTTTCTACAAGAATTGTTATAATTTAAGCATTTTTTATTTAATTCAGAAATTTTAGTTATTCTTTAAACTTATTGCTTTTCATATAATTTACTACAAATGCGCTATTTATAATTCATTGGACTTCTTTAATATTGTCAATATGGTTGTTTTTTATTTTCAACTTTGGGCCTATATTTATATTTATATTGCAATCGACACCTTTGCCAGTCTTTAAAATTGTAATTATTTATTTTATATTTTATTTCCTTGTATTAATTATGTTGTATGTATCTTGTATTTTTCTCCTTGTTTTTCTTCTTTATGTATTAAGTAAACTGAGATTCAAAACGCACTTGTAAGAGATGAAAATCACCGAAGTGTACACTTTTTTTTTCTTTTCTCTTCATTTGTTGTAAAAAAATAAATAAATAAAAGAATAAAAAAAAGAAAGAATAGGGGTAATTTGTGTAAAAAAATAGGTTCGGCGCCCTCCAAGTTTGTTTTATTTTATGTATTAAAACGATGTTATTACATTTTGAAGTTTTAATCTAATGAAAAGTACAGTAGGCTTCCTCTTAACCGAAATACGAGCAGGTATAAGTCAATAAAACAAAATTCTAGTTAAAATTTACGAAATTAAATTATGGAAATGTTCTTTTTTAGTTTAAAGACATGTGTACTATATTGAGTATGTGTATATTTTTTTAATAATGCTACTCAACACAATATTGTTTAAAAGCCTTTTTCTAATTCGTCCATAAACAGGAAGCTTCTTTGAAGAGAAAATCTCACTTCAGCACTGCAAGACTACGATTCGAGACAGACGTTGGATTCCCCAAATCCCGCAGCCATATTTGAAGGCGAAACTAATCCTATAAAATACCTCTGCACGAATCCGTAATTCGATATCAAAACATATGGTCCTACATTCGGGATATCCTGCAGAAAATCCGGGAGCAGACGGAAAAGAAAACGAAAGATCAACCCCGTCTGAAGGCGTTTCAAATCCATCCTCCTCAAAACACGGGAATTGAAATCTCGGGAAACGGGAGAGGGGATGACGCAACAAAAACAATGCATTTAAACGCTCCTTCATTTCCCGAATGCAATGCAATACCGCAAGGTTGGAAGGAATTTCTCTACGAAGAAATCGAATCGAACATTTTCTTCTACCATGAAGAAGGGGGGGGGGCTAAGCCGGATTTAAGTCGTGTCTGGTTTGTAAGAGAATGAAGCTCACAAGATCAAGGTCCGACTAAGAGGGTAAACAAGAGAGTAATTTCGAATCCTTCTTTGTTTTTCTTTTGGGGCAAGGATGATCAAACGTCTGGGATGTAGGAGTCTTACTTTTTCAAGGAAGCCGAATCTACTCTGTGATTCTCAACACTACAAATGTTGATCAATGTAAAATCCACACTGTGCAAAAGATCAATTGCAAAAAAAAGACAACGTAGATTAAATGCACATGATTAAAATTTAATTAAAAACAAACAGATGTTGTTTATTTTATTTAAAAACAACTACAAATGATGTTTATAAGTGCCTAAATTGCGACGAAAGAGTTGCTTTTACTACTTCTATGTTTCATTTAATAATGAACATGATAATGTGTAACAATGGTGATTATTTTCAATAAAAAGTATAACCTCTCCATGATTAGGTATTAAACATTAAAATGTTGTGGACTTGGGGGAAATGTTATCTTACCAATCAAATGAATAACAGTGTTATCAAATTTCTCATAAATGCGAAATCATACCTGTAAAAGAAAAATAAACTTTAGTATATTTATTTAAATAAAATTTTTACAATAATAAGAATATAATTCATTAACATTATAAGCTTTTTTAAACAAGAAATTTGTTTCATTAAATTTTTACAGTATTTACTTAAAAATAGTTTTAAATAAAATTACCAAGTAACAAAATATGGAGATTAACTTAGGTGAAATTTAATATCAAAATAGAGACGCAAAGTGTATGTAATTTCAAATGAATGCCATATATTTTTATCTTAGCTCCTTATAATAGAGTCAAAGCAAGAAAAATAAAGGGCAAGAACTAAGTATTGTAGTAGAAAAGAAATAAATATTTAACTACAGAGACGCAAGATATCATTCCTATAGCTTTTAAGTTCATTTCTTAGCGAAACAAATATATTTCTTTCGAAATTTACAGAAATATGTTTATTTACTTTGATACCGTAAGGTATATAAAATGTGTTAGAAACAAGTTGCAATAACTAATAAAAAATAAATAATACGTACACACATAAGTAAACATATATTTCTCTTCATACTAAATCTTTATAAACCTTAATTGCGGCCATTACTTCAAAGGCAGACTCGCTCACATAAAAAGTGCGCATTAGTGAGTATAAAATGTAACCTCCCTAATCCCACGATTCATACAACTTCGTATACTATGTCTGACATAAATATGAGGTGCTTAGAACGACAGGAGCGTAAGTCAACCGATCTTAGTTTTTGAGAAATTATAAGTTTCCATATAATGGTGCAAGTTCCTATAAGGACATTTTAAAGCTCCTTTTCCAGAAAATAATGGAACATGGATTAGCAAACTATCCCACTGAATGAAGAACTTATAAAGAAACACAAAGCTATTGTAATCTAAATTTTACAAATTTGAACTTATGCCACTCTCATTCTAAGCAGTACCTATGAGGCTCTTTTGAAAAGAACTCCCCCTTTAAAAGAGGGACTTTTTCCCCCTTCCTCTCTGCAGGGGTAAACAAATCATTAAGAGCGATCATGGGAGACTGATGGGCATAAAATAAGCGGAAAATTGCTCCTCTTCTGGAAGAAAATAATAAATAAGTCGGCCGATCTTCAAAAACTCCGGCGCAAAAGATGCACTTCCGCGGCCACATCTCTCTCTCTCTCTCTCCCTCCCTCCAGACTAACTGCAGTTCCGGAAGTATTCCTCCTCCCTGCCCCAAGAAACAAAGAGTAGAGATAAGGGAGGGGAAAGTCGGGGCCAGAAAAAGCTCTATCTCAAAAACGCAACTTAAAAAGGAACGGCAGAAAAAACAACCTTACAAAAAAAAAAGAGAAGGAGGAAAAAACAACGAAGAAAAAGAAAATTCGGAGGCCTCCTAAGCCGTTGCCACCCATTAGGTCTTAATCCTTGAGGACTTCACAGCTTAATGGCACTTTTACGCGGGAGGTAGCTGTAACTGTAACAAGAGATTTCCTGGGTTTTGAGGAGAGACAGATAAGCTCCTGAAATTTTTTGACGCCTTTAGTACAGGAAGATTCGCTCAAACGTCTTCAATAGTGTGACACGAATTATTACATCTATCAATCTCATGAATAAAGAAAGTATTTCGTTCTTGTGGGAAAAGGTAAGAAAAAAGAATTCTAGTACGCACACAGGATACAAGAACACTAATAATGTTATGGAGAAGTGTTTTAAAGTTATATAAATTTGTTTTAGATTTGTCCCAAAAAAATTGCTCATTAATTCAAGTGGAGTACCTTGAGGTAAAGTTTAAGTATAGTTAAGTTAAGCGAGTTCTCTGGGAACAATATTAAAACAAATGTTATTTGTTTGATGCTAAGTCTAACTACTTTTAAAGTGCACCTTGGTGGGGTCTACATTAACTACTAGGTTGAGGAATTGGTACACAGTTTTACCTTCTAAACACCACAAGTTTTCATCCAAGTAAACGCAAAATAATAATTACGTAATTACCTCTTCTGCAATATTTATAGTTGTAGTACTTGAGAAAACACTGAAATTATCTCACTGTTTGTTTGACCGTTTTATATGCAACAAGCTTATACAAGTTTACTGCTTATGTACTTGGTCACACCAAGTTGTGGGAATGACCCAAAACGTTCAAACTAAATTTTAAAAGTAAAATTTATTAAATGAGAAATTCAAAGAACCAAGATAATCTTCAAATAATATTAAACTTAAAATTAGCGTCGTTTGAGTTGTAAGAGCTACACTTGATTATATTAAAAAAAAAGATATTTAACCACAATTGTGGGATGTTTTAAAATCCATATTTTTCTTTTTTATCTTTTGTCATTTGGACATCCAATAAAAGATGGTTTTTGTAATTAAGTTATATTTATTTTTAACTCGTATTGTTCATATTATGAATGTTAACTTTTATGCTGAGTTGGAACAAAACCAACTGCATTTTCAATTCCATGCATTGCTACTATTTTCTTGGGAAAATAAACTTTGCTTTCGAAAAATAATCCGTCAGAGATCTAAAAGACAGACGACAGCTCCTCATATTAAGGAAAAATATCTAAAGCCACGCAGCTTGCAAGATACACACACGTGTTGCCAAAAAGAACACACAAAAAACAAAACACGACACGCCTGGTCAGAACGTGCCGCGCATGCTACAGCTTCTCCGGTGCTCATGTGGACCCCGTAGCGTCTCTCTTTATTTACTCCAGAAGGGAGGAAGTATCACGTTTTTTAATAAACTGTCAATCCTTGAAAAAAAAACACCGGGTGGCAAATTGTTAGGGAGAGTTCCTGCAAAATATTTATCGACGTCTTCCGGTTTCTCTCTCAGCCCCTGCTAAAAGAAAGAATAAAAAACTCCCGGGGCTGTTGAGAGAAAAACTCTTAAAGGAGTAACCGCTCTTTTGTGAGTGCGGTAATTAATTGAGTGGCGTTAATTACTTTTGGCTTTCATCGCCTTTTTTTTTCATTCTACTACCAGCTGTATCTTCGCTGCATCGCGGAAAAAATTGGGGTCTTGATCATTTATATTCCTTACCAAAAATTTCTGTTAATAACTTGTAAGGGAAAATTAGACTTAGATGACCCACACGCACACACCAAGAGCTGAAAACTTTAAATAAGGATTTAGCGGAAATTAAAAAAAAAAAAACAAGTGGCAGGTGAAAGGAGGCTAAGGCCGGCCGCTAGTTGAAGCGCAGGAAGGGTGCGCGAGGCAGAGCGACTCACGATCACGTGATCATTTGATTATCACTTTACCCTGCCTCACGGAGATATGTTCGCTAGTTGGGTCGCAGGCATTCTGTGGCGCATGCGCCGTGAACTTTCCGACAATTCGCTATATGCCGCCATATTGTTCCGCGATTCGAATCTATGCGGATTGCTTTTACACTTTTTGTGGTTCATTAGTTCCACAAACACTAGAACAATTACTTATTATCAAAAATAGTCTTCTCTCAATATATTGTGAAGGTAAAGTAATAGAAATCTAGCGTACAATATATAATTATTTGCAAGTGTATGTTTCTGGCGCCACCTGTCGTACATACTTACAAGTAATTATACACTGACAATAACTTTCGTATTACATTAATGTCTGATGATTGTTTTTTGATAATTCAGTAACTGTTTTGGTGTTTGTGGAACTATTTAAATTCCCCGTTTGCGATTTTCCGTACCTTTCTCGCTTCTTCTACGTGTTTTGTCATTCTAAATATGGCCCCAAATTCACAGTAAATTAAGGATAAAATCTGCTCATTCTAATTTTTTTTTGTTGAATAAGGCCTATTTAAAATATTAATTATTTTTTATTGTGATTGAAACAGTTTGTGTGACATTTCCCGAGATGAGAAATGATAAAAAAGCTTAATTTTCTGAGGCTTATTATAATAGATAATTGTAAAAAAAAAATTCTTACAGCATAGGGCATTAAGGTATCCCATCTTTCTCTACTATCAAATAGATCACTATCACGACTTATAACCTGCGATTCCATTAAACAATTTAAAATTTTCAACCTCATTTAAGATAAAAAAGAAGTTATAAAACTAAGATGAAAATATTATATTATAGCTGAATATATAATATTAATATTATTAAGCTATTTTAATAAAAATAAACTCTGAAAGCTAAATAAATTTAACCGTCACCCGAAATATTTGGAGCGTCCCCTCAAAATATGGTGTTTTAGGTTCAAATAATGTTAAAAATATGAAAAAGAAGATGCGAGTAGCGCGAAAATATTTTGCAATTAATAACTTTACTTTATCCATTCTGGAGCAAAATATCAAAAAAAAAACAATGGAAATGACAACCACGCCGAAGTAAATCCCACGCCGCTCACTGCAGTCACCCGATGAAAACTGCCCTTCAATGACTGAGTATGGTGAGCCACGGTTCCTGCTTGAACTGCGCAGGTCACGATGCGCCGTAACTAGCGCTGTCGCATTCAGATACACAGCATGCAGAGTTTCGCCGTGAGTCGCTCTGCCTCACGCACCCTGCCTGCGCCTCAACTAGCGGCCGGCCTAAGAGTGCGCCTGCGTACTCGGGTAAAAGTAATCATCATCACTCTGCTTCGTGCCGCATGGCACATAAGAAGGCCATCAGTTTGTGTCGCCATTCCCTTCGTTCCTGGGCAACGGATCTTGCTTTTGCCCAGCTTGCCCACCCTGCCTGGCTACGCTCTGGCTCTGCCTTCACCTACCTTCACCAATCTCCTCCATGTCAATTGAGGTCTACCACGAGATCTTCTATACCTTCTGGTGCCCAAGTAAGGGCAACCGCTGGTATTCTGTTAGGTGGCATTCTAAGTACATGGCCCAGGGCCGTATCCAAGGGGGGGGTTTAGGGGTTCAACCCCCCCCCCCCCGAAATTTTGACATCAATTTTTATACTGCTATTTTTCTTGAAAATTATGTTTCACAAGGAGCCATCCTCTTCGGGTGTAACCCAGAGGGTCTCAAAATGAGTCAAAACCCTACTTTTAAGGGTAAAATTTCCAAAATTTTTCTGGGGGAGGACCCCCAAACCCCCTCGAAATTTTGAAATTAAGTGCGGTTTTTCCTTCAAACTTGTGTGATTTACAAGGAGTGGTCCTCTTTGATGTAACCTTAAGTGTTTAAAATGCCTTTTTAAGCGGCAAAATTCAAAAAATTTTCTAGAGTAGGAACCCCAAACCCCCTTAATATTTTGCCATTTATTACAATATACCTTCTTTTTACCTTGAAAATTCGGCCGCTTACAATGAGTGGTGCTCTTTGGCCTTAATCTAAATGGTCTCAAAATGAGCTAAAACACTCTTTTGAGGGGCAAATTTTAAAATTTTCTGGGGGAGGACCCCCAGACCCCCCCTTTTATTAGGAATTCATATTGATTACACAATTTTTAAATTTACTGCATCAAAATTTCAATCCAGTCTTGTCATCTAAAACTTAACGTATAAAAGTACCCGTAAGGAGGTACCTCAGAAAATATTTGAGTCAACCCCCCCCCAGAAACAAAAGTCTGGTTACGGCTCTGACATGTCCAACCCACTTCTATCGTCTACTTCGTATGGTATTCTGAAGGGGCATTTGTCTTGTTTGGCTGTACAGTTGTAGATTAGATATTGTATAAGGCCAGTAAATTTGTAAAATTTTCCTTAGACATTTGTTTTGCCATGCATCTAATTTATAATTCTGTTCGGGTAAAAGTACACAGCGTTTTTTCCTTGATAACAACAGTATACGGGGGGGGGGAGTGTGATCACATGGACACATGTATCATAAGCTATCCTAAAAGACTAACATTATTATTTTCATATATTCTATATTTTATTTTATCAGGTAAAATACTGTTTCTTTGATTTAGCATTTAATTTTTCTGCGAATTTTTTTCGTAAATAAAGAACTAATGATTGCTTTAAAAGTGAATACCAATGTATTGTATACTTTCTTTTGAACAACTTGGCATCGTTAGAATTTAACTGCAGACAATTTTAGGGTTGATTCAAGGACTTTTAGATAATTAATACATCGGTATCTAAGAGAGAACTAGAGAACGCACAGACAAGATAATAGAAATTTTGTAGCGATTCATCTTACTCCTTACCAGATGAGAGTTATGTGCTACAATTGATGAATAAATGTTTAAATTAACTTTTTTAAGGTTACAATCCTTCAAAGGCAGTAAAGTAGCTCATGTAAAATCCTGGAAAGTGAAACTGTGATTTATGTTGTTTTTACGTTCAGTAAATTTTTGAGGATCTAGCTTTTAAATTCTCGATTTTAGAGCCCAAAATCATTTTTGTGCGTACTCTTACCCTCTATTCCCTTTACAAAAACCGTACGCATTCGCGTTATCGCTGTGATCTTTATTTACATTTTTACCAAGATTTTAATCTGGACAACTAGCGCCATCTATCGCTGTTACGCATCATGAAATAGGCTATGCAACCATTCGCTGGTGGGGTTCTGGCTTTTTCCGCTTTTATGATAATATGAAGAGTCTTGTCTCAGAGTCTAACCTAAAGACAAGTTCAAACAGGGCTTAAATTCTAACCAAAGAAGTACCGGAGCGCTACTATTTCAACATTCCGCTTAACAGGGGCGTCATTTCAGTTTTTGGTCGTAGGGGGCAAGGATGTGTTTTAAGTGGGGCTGGGGCTCTCCCCCAGAACAATTTAGAAATTTAGCCTCTTTTTACAACATTTAAGGTACATCCAAAGAGAAGGTACTCTGTGTAACATATATATGTAAAAATTTTAAAGGGGGGTCTGGGGGTTCTCCCCCAGAAAACTTTTTGAAATTTGCCTCTTAAAGTAATGTTTCAGCTCATTTTGAGACCATTTGGGTTACATAAAAAAATAACAGTTACTCGTAAAGCATAGAATTTTCTAGGTAAAAAAAAGTTATAAATAAACATCAAATTTTCAAAGGGGGGCGGAGATCCTCCAGTAAAAATTTTTGAAAATTCCGGTTTAAACCAGTGTTTTACCTCCTCTTCAAACTCTTTGGGGTTTCATGCTCTTTGGTTCCCAAAGGGAACCGCTTCTTGTAAGTGGCAGAATTTTCAAGGGAGAAACATTATATCAAAGGTCTGGAGGGAGTTTTGGGGTTCTCCCTCAGAAAATTTTGAAATTTGACCCTCAAAAGTAGTGTTTTAACTCCTTTTTAAAGTTCTAAAGAAAAATTTTAAAAGAATTCCTATTAATCTTTTTTTTTTCATTTTTAATACAACGACCAAAAAAAAAAGTATCTGAAAAAATTCGTATTTGTTTTAAAAATATTTCGATTTACTTGGGCTTTTAACCAAAAATCTTCGATACAAAAATAGAAATTTCTTTAAGAAGAATAATATATCCAGGGAATAATACTTTTTTTTTGAGATATGAAGGTTATAGGAATAACGAAGTTCATGATATAGGCATTTAGGGAATATATATGGTATAGCGCGTACATTTATTATTTTCCCAAAGAAGTGATTGAGAGTGCGCTTTTAAAAAAAAATTCCTTTTATGTATTACCTTATAAATGCACAGTAAATTCTCAAGTAACCCAGATGGACAGAAATACCCCTTCCTTAAGTAGCAAATAATGTAATTCGAATAATCAACTTCATGAAAATTTGAAAAAGAAATTGAAAATAATTTCTTAAAAAATATTGAAATAATTACTACACAACTTTTTGGGACAATTACTTATGAATAGTTTTCCCATATTCTCACTCCAGAATTTCAGTCCTTTTTTGCGATGAGGGATAACCCTGGATAATTTAATCCGGGTTAATCGAGGGTCTAGTGCATTTTTCTAAATATTTTTAAAACGTCGAAACGTATTTAAATAGTACCGATAATAAGCATTTAGTTCATTTGGAAAATTTTCAAAAATTCATGATTAAAGCATAGATCTGATAAACAGTGTTTTCATGTATAATTTACTCCTTTTTTATAACCTTCTTTCACTTAAATAAGAGGGAATGGAATATAAGAAAATAAGAAGCGAAAGAAAAACAAAGTATTTCTGGAGGAAAAGGTCCCAAATATTAGCTTAAGTTCAACTCACAATTAACCTCTAAAAGGTAATTATTACAGAACAGAAAAATTTCACTTAGAAAAATCAAATTAGTTTCTTAAAATTCATTGATTACAATAAAATACGTAAAACAAATTGGAACTTACCAGAAAGAGTAAATTCTCTTAAACTTTAATTCAATGTCGTATCGTATCTGTCGAAGAAAATTTCAGGCAAAACAGAGCTGTTATGGAGATTCACCGTGCACTATGATATGAACCAATAGCTGATGAAATGAAGAGCTCAAGAAGATGCGTTACGAATCACTCCTTCGGACAGGCTCCCTCCCCCCCCCAAAGCACACAAAAATTTCTGGAATTCTCTGGTCAAGAACCCTCACAGAATCTACAGTTTCAAGATGAAATGTTTGTTATTACAGCAACGCTCCGAGAACAGGAAGTACACACCCAGACCCAGGTGGACACAAACACAACCAAAACTCGTAAATCTTTCAAGGCATACCTGCATGCCTCACTGACCAAATTAAAATCCCCCCTACCTGCCCCATCCCCTTTCAACCTATTATTGTGACCCCACTGTTATCTTTAAGACTACTTTCGATGTTTACAGAAGAATGGACTGCTGGACACATCTGGTTAACAAGCGAAATTTTACAGAAGCGAGACTTCTCCATTCAGGAGGGCTTCTTATCTCTTTTCCCGTAATTAGTCACCGAAGGGGGTGTCCTTCCCTTTGAGGGTGAGGAAAACAAGGTCGTTCGTCGTTGTTGAGGGCTCTTTTATAGTCAAGCTGAAAAATCTGTCAGCTTGAAACTCGATCCAAAACAGGTGCCCGGCACGCGACTCCTCGCAGCCTTCGCAATGCAAAGAGAGGGGGTCGAGAGCGTCTTGTTTACGCGACGTTCTCAACCCCCTCTCTTGTATTGCGAAGGCTGGAAGGGGGAATACCTGACATATGCGGTCAGTTTCCACCCCTACCATAAAACTGTCAATCACTGATAAGAAAGGCGCGCAATACTTGGCGACCCTTTTTCTCGTAGTGGCGGGGTCTTTTTCGCTAATGACCCTTTCCCTCGCCAAGTAAAAAAATTCGAATTCCTGACACATGCGGTCAGTTTCCACCCCTACCATAAAACTGTCAATCACTGATGGGTAATGAGGTATATTTGTAAATAGCTTTAAAATGCTTGACACCGTGGATGAATTTTAAAGCTCATGATTTAAAAATAAAACCAATAAAATTACTTATAATTACAATTTACTTATAATTATCTATTGAAAGGTGGGGTTTTACCTTTAAAAAATTCCTAAAGAAAATGGAAAAAAATCCCTCTATAATTTCTTTTCATGGGTTTTTCTAATAGTTGATCCACTGTTTCCGTGGAGTTTTTTTTTACTTTATCATTTAGTTGGCATTTTTATCTTTAAAATGACATCAAACTTATCTATATATATATATATATATAAATATATATATATATATATCAGACGATAAATAAGAAAGTTATTAATGTTATTAGCAGTCGTACCAATTTTTTAAGTGCCGCCATTTTGAGGATTTGAGTCAAATTTCAAAAAATTCCCACATCAGTTTTGATCAAAAAAATTCTGAAAAAATCATTTTAGCCTTCTTTCATCATGTGATATCAAACCATGCTGTTAATAAACTAAATAGGACAAATAAATAAATCCCGAAGGGGAGACTGTTGTGATAACTGAAAAAATTGCATTTCTTAACTTTTATGAAAGGCAGATAAAATCACATTTCGACCATTGCTAAATTTTTTTACAACAAGCTCTTTGTTCTCCCCACGAACTGAACCAATTGTACTTATGAACCGCCATAAAAAGTGTTGAAGAAAGTATTACAACTAATGTTCATTGATGCATTACTTGTAATGAACCATTCCTCGCATATAATAAATTGGAAATCGATTGTTTAAAGCAAAGAATTTCTTTCTAGACCGTAAAATATTTTTTTAAAGGAACTTTATTTATTCATGTATTAATTTCTTACTAAAATTTTACAAACCACATAGAATTTTTAAGTTGAAATTAAAGTTAAATAATTTCACTGATCATGCTAACCCAAATTAATATCCTGCAAATCAGAAATAAAACCATAAAATAAATAAAAAATTGAAAATGAAATAAAACCATTGACCTTTAGTTAGGCCAATATATTCGTGAAAGTAACTTTAGCCAATAGTCGTTGGTAGAAATTTTTAATTCCAGAAAAAAGCCTTTAAATATCCAATTTTTATCCCCCTTTGTTTAGCTTTTGGTCCCTAAAGTTCCTTTTATTTCAAATGTAATCATGAAAATTTTTAAATTTGTACTAGACGTACCAAAACTAGTTAAAAACCTATTTTTTAGAGTCTAGTTTCCACAAAATTTTTGGGAGAGGACCCCCCATGCCCTCCTTTCGTTAGTGAGAACATAATTACTTGTGACTTTTTAAGATTAAGTTCTTAAAGATGCAAATTATACCTAGGAATGTGCTAAAAAGCTACATTGGACCAATTAAATACAATACACATAAAAGGCTCAGAAATAAATTCCCATATTATGACACTCACTGGTCACAGATTTTCTTAATTTTTGAAAATGCAGCAATACATAGTTATGAAATGATATCAAAATTCAGTGGCCTGCCTCAAATATTTTTTAAACTTTAAAATTTAAAAAAAATGGCACTTGTGTGGAAATCTTTAATTGCCCTTAAGCGGCCACACTTAGGCAGACTTGAGTGAGGCTTTACTATGATGTGTAGCATTATAAGGTCACCATTTAATTTTTTTTAAATTTAAATTTCTCAAAAAATGGGATTTTTAAAAATTTGTAAAAATTATCAAAAACAGTTTGTATTACCTATTTACTTATGGCAAACACTTATGATGGGATCTCAATGGGATTAGGTGATAGTAAAGCTCCCGAAAAACACGTTTTGTGAATAGTGTAAATTGTAAAAATCTTTTACAATTTTATTTTATGTGTGTACTAATTTTGCGTTATTTAGTTTCTAGGGTACGGTAACATATTAAGAATGTTGGGATTCCCCCCCCCTTTTTTTTAAAAAAAGTAAACTAAAATTAATTAAGCAAACTTAAAAATTTTATTTTAAAAACTGAGATGATGAAAGGGTTCTTAAGTGTAAAATAATTAAAAATTAGGTATGATGAAAATTTTAGTACATTTGCAGGCTTTTTGTAGTATTATGTTTCATTCTCTCAGTTTGAATTACAAGACAGTTGAATTGAATTAAGTAGAATTTCTAATAAAATTTCTGCTTCTGCTAAAGTTGCAATTCAGTATTTATTATTTAATTTTATTAGATGTATTTGTGTGTGTAATGGATACCAAATAAAGTACATTTCTTTATGCACAGAAACAAGCTTTTAAAAATCAGTCCCTTTTCCTCAGTAAGTCGCTTTTTTTAATGTTGTGATCCCTAAGTCCCTTTTTTTGAAGTACCAAGCTGCTAAATGTACTGAATATCATTAAAAATTGTTAATTCGTAATGGTAGTTATGCAAACAAATAAGTCTATCATTATCAATAGACATAATTTGCAAAAGAAGTTAGTCTCAATATCCCATAATAGGAACAGTATCAATATGTCATATTAGGAATTTTCCCTTTTTAGGAACAAGCGCAGATAAATAATTAAAGATGCACATAAAGGATTTTTGAAAATCTGTACTTTAAAGTTCAGACTACACTGCAAACGCTCTACACAAACTTAAATAGGTTCGTTTAAGTGCACTCTTTTGTACACATATACACTCTTTGTTTGTGTTGTTCTGGAGAACATTTTTCTGTGTGAAAGTGTTCTTAAATTTAGAACTCCATGTTTTTGCTCTGAAAAAACTATATTTCTCTTCACCCCTATAATTTGGCGTTTTGGAAAAATAAAATTATCTGGTGCTTAACATTTAAGAGACAATCTGTAAGATATAAACTGTGTTATGTAATAGTGGTAATTAGGTCACATAGGCAATAAAGTTTCATGTTTTATAATTATTAGGATACAAAAAAATAAGTTTTTTTTAATGTAAAGTAGATTAAAGAAAATTAAATCCACGACAGAGACTGGTCAAAACTGTTACGCTATGTGTTTTATAGTCTCAAAGCTAACAAAAAATTCTATCAATAAATCTGTATTTTTACAATAAAATGAATCATTATTTTAATCGGTACTAGATTAATTCATTTTAGTTACCTCATGTAGTACCGTTCAAAGGAAATTCTCTTATTTTAAACAAATTTGGTCTACTGCCAATCATTTTGAACCTAAAAAATTTACTTTTATAAAATCTAACAAACAAATTAAGTTATATTTCCATAATACTGTAATTATAGTTTAGTTTCAATTTTTAATGTAAACACGTGGCTATTGAAGTCCTTACACTTGTGGTTAAAAATCGTTGGCCGATATGCTACTGCAAGAAATGGGATGGTAATTAGGCGTGACCCTTTTCAACAGGATGTCGATGTCAAAGGCTATTCTGTGTAATGCTACAGTTATTCAACCGAATCGAATTGGGGAGACCTTTTCCCACGAGAGACACAAGGGGGGGGCCGTGCAGATAAAAACATTGGAATAGTTCAGTCTTGGCTATCTCGCCAAATACGGCAATCATTTAGCGAGTCTTGCACCCATTTCGGGAGATAACCATAAACAGCAGGGGGCTCAGGGGAAGCTGACCGCATATGTCAGGATACCGGAAGGAATAAGTGTGTGGGGTCCAGTGATTGATAGTTTTTAAGTTTCAGCTCAGATTCAGCTTGACTATAAAAGAGCCCTGACCGGGGGTAGTTAGGTGAAAGGCGTTTGTAATTTTCGGTAATCGAAAAACATCGAGGGGTACATTTTGGTCTTTCCGAAAAGGGTTCGGAACGCGATTTTAAGCGCTCCGGTGCGTTCAGGTTAAAATGTAAAAATTTACTGAAAACCAAGAAGTACCGGAGCTCCGCTCCGGTGCGCTCCGGTGCAATTTAAGCCCTGAGTTCAAACAAAACAAAGTTCAGTGTTTAGCCTAAACTTGGGGCATTATGATTTTTTAGGGGGGCAATTTGAATATTTTCAACCAAACTGTCTCCCAGGTCCCAGGTGGGGCATGGACCACCAGGTTTTAATTCCAAGAAGGATTTTTAAAAAAAAAAAGACTTGGGGGTCATGGAAAATTTAGAAAGGCTTCGGTGGGGCATGGACCGAAAAAGTTTGGGAAATACTACTAAGTTAGACCGAAAAAGGTTGGAAAACACTGGGTTAGAACGAAAAACTTCAATTGATCTGATAAAACGACAACGGTATGCGTTTATGATTTCTAAATTTTGAAAAACCTAATATCAAAAACCGCACGCCCACGCATCGCGCTGTCGCTGCGATCTTTATTTACATTTTTACCAAGCTCGTAATCTGGACAACTAGCGCCATCTATCGGATCATGTAATATGCTATCCAACCAATCTGGTTCCTTTTTTGTGCGGTTCTGGCTTTTTCGCTTTTATGATAATATGAAGAGTTGTCTTTAGGTAAGACCGAAAAACCTTTTTTTTTTTTCAAAATTTATAAAGTTACTCATGGCACAAATTGTGGTATTTAATAGAACACAAACTATGCAAGAATTTATCTTATTGGTTAATATCTTCAAGTGCTCATCAACCTTTAAGTTTTCCAAGCTCCTTAAAAATTAGTAATTTTACAGAATTTTAGATCTAATTTTCAAATATTGACACTTTATGGGTTGAAACAAGGCCACAAGTATTTTTTAAATATATTTAATTATTTTTAAAAGTTAATTGTCAATGACAGTAACGTTTTTTTTTTAAAGACCCAGGCATAATCACCGAAGCAGAGAAAATACGATTATTTTCACCTCTACCATACCCATTTAACCCTAATAGCACCAAAGTCACAGTGACGTCACTATAACGTCACTGAGGGTCACCCAAGTCACAGGTCACAGAGTGACTGAAATGCGACTACACAAAGAGGTCACATTGTAACCGCCATCGTGTGAACACTCAGCAACGTCATTGCGATTCCTCGGGGTGACCCGTCACCCCATGAAGCTGGTTCTACATGGAGCCTTTTTTGCCGGATGACGGGCCGCGATCCGTCTTGGCGCGATGGTTGGCGACAAGAAAAATCCCTATTTTTGAGGCAGAAAACGGATCAACCAAACCAGGTGGTCACGTGAGCGCGCGGACCAATGGCTAGGCGTGATACGCCCGACATCGCGGGCCGAGAAAAAGTGCAGGCAGCTCGCACTTTTTCTCGGGCCGTCAAAAACGGAGGGGGTCACGTGATAGAAATTCACCAATCTCCGAAACACCGAAGAGAACATCGTATTCGTATCGTATGCAATGGTGTTTTGTTTACAAAAGTAAACTAAGCTTAATTTTACGAAAAAAGCTTCATCTGTTGATTTTTACTAAAAATAATCAATGAAAAACAAGTTGAACACGTTCTGTCACCATTAAAATATAAAAGGTTTTGTAGAATTTGAAAAAAATAGTACTGAGAATCTATATGTTTTCCGTAGTATTGTATGTTTTTGCTTTTAGTTTTATGGTCATAGAAGTAAAATTTAAAGGATAATTTACTTTTAAAGCAAACTAAAGTACCATTTAAATACCCTACTTCAAGTTTATATATCAAAACTTACTTTAAACACTTTCCCTAAAAACTATATCTTGTACTTCCAAGTTCGATAGAAAAGCCTATATACTATAATTATTTACTCCACACATTTTTTATGTGCTGGGATGTTAGGCAGTGTTATGTTTTAAATAGATTGAAGTATTTGTTGTATGTTATTAATTTCAGAACCTGATAGTTATACCACATAGACATGAGACAATAATAAAAGAAATTAAATTGATTTTACATGTTTTCTTCCTCGATTAATTGAAAATTATGTTGCTCATAACATAAATTTTAGAAAATAAAAATTGGTCAGTAGTACTAGGTATAGTGGTACTAGGCATATTTACGTATTCTCACAAAATACCCTGCAATAATGTCACATTCTCGCAAGTGTGATGTATGTGAAAGAATTTGCTTTTTTATGATTATGACTTGTTTTGGATACAGATTTAATTATTAATTTTACCCTAATATCAAGACCTGATTATCTGGGCCAGATTTAGAAAATTTTCCACATAGTAGGCACACTGCGTTGCAAGGAGTCCCCTTGATGTTTTTTTATAAAAACAAATTTCACAACACACAATAATTGGTAGGTATACTACTTATGTACTGTTGTAAAACCATTTATTTTAGGCTTTTATTTTCCAATTTCAATTTCTTCAAGAAATATGAAGTAAGTTTTGTTTTATGAGTTGATACTTTTGAGATTTAGGGTTATGTTTTGAATAGATTCAAGTATTTGTATGTTATTAATTTCAGAACCTGATAGTTATACCACGTAGATATGAGACAATAATAAAAGAAATTAAATTGATTTTACATATTTTTTCCTCGATTAATTGAAAATTATGTTGCTCATAACATAAATCTCAGAAAATAAAAATTGGTCAGTAGTACTAGGCATATTTACGTATTCTCACAAAATACCCTGCAATAATGTCACATTCTCGCAAGTGTGATGTAAGTGAAAGAATTTGCTTTTTTTATGATTATGACTATTGTTTTGGATACAGATTTAATTATTAATTTCATCCTAATATCAAGACCTGATTTAGAAAATTTTCCACATAGTAGGCACACTGCGTTGCAAGGAGTCCCCTTGATGTTTTTTTATAAAAACAAATTTCACAACACGCAATAATTGGTACTTATGTACTGTTGTAAAACCATTTATTTTAGACTTTTATTTTCCAATTTCAATTTCTTCAATAAATAAGAAGTAAGTTTTGTTTTATGCGTTAAGATACTTTTGAGATTTAGGGTTATGTTTTGAATAGATTCAAGTATTTGTATGTTATTAATTTTATAACCTGATAGTTATACCACATAGACATGAAACTATAATAAAAAAAATTAGATTGATTTTACATGTTTTCTTCCTCAATTAATTGAAAACTATTTTGCTCATAACATAAACCTCAGAAAATAAAAATTGGTCAGTAGTACTAGAAATATTTATGTATTCTCACAAAATACCCGCAGATGTATGTGAAAGAATTTGCTTTTTTGTGATTATGAGTATTGTTTTGGATACAGATTTAATTATTAATTTTAAGATACTTTTAAGATTTAGGAAGGCCAGGTCTCGTAGGCCTAATGGTAAATCAAAGGAGAACGAACAATAATAAAAGACCAATCAAGGCTTACCCAGCTTGAGTTTGTACTACGCGTAGTTCATTAACGCCAAGACCATGGCCCTATAGCCTGGAAGATTAATCTTGTAATATAAAAGAAATTAACTTGCTTTACATATGTTTTCTTCAACTCAATGTCAATATGAAAATTTTATTTTGGTCATAAAAAATATCTTGCCCCACAGGAAGTGATGCCTGGGAGTCAAATTTGCTTATCGAATGAACGAGTATTGTTTTTGATGAAGATTTAATTATTAAAGTTAACAACATCAAAACCTGCTGAAATTTAAATACTTATACATGTACTACTTCCCTCTATTATTAAAAAAATTATTTTGCCTAGTGGAGTACAATTGTAAAGGGTGGTTAGTAAAATAAATTTTTAGAACAAATTATGGGAATTGTGCAATTAAACTCTGCTTTCTTTATATTTGGGTTTAGGTCGGTGCATTTTAACATAGTACCAATGAGTTATTTTTATCAAGTCAAGAAACAAGGTTCTCATTATGCCTTAATTTGTTATAAGCAGGTTCAGCGGTATGCTGAAAATTTAACTAGTTTATTGTATGATCATTACAATATTCAGCTTTACATTTTACTCATTAGATTTTATTAAAGACAAATTATCTTCAACACAAGAATTTATCAAAGATTAGTTTACTGACAGGAATCTTTTTACCATATATTTTTAAAAAGCATTTTTCAAGGGTAATTCATCAATCAATTTTTTCTTAGGACTAAAATATTAGCTCGAAAACTATTGTAAATTTCTGTACAAGAAATCCTAGAAAATACAGAAAAAGCTACACATAAATTAACCCCCCCCTTGTTTTGTAGAAAATATTATTCTAGTGTATTTTTATTTTTAAAGTTAAAGATGATTTTCATGTTCAAGAGAGTAACCCGGAGTATTTATATTTATAAAGTTAAAGATGATTTTCATGTTCAAGAGAGTAACCTGGAATGTTTTATTTTAATTTAAAGCACTATCAATTGTTAGGACAAAATAAAAAAAATCCATACTTTTCATTCTGTAGTAAAATTGAATGTTAGAGCTTCCCATACATTTGAAGCAGCAAAAATATTTATTTCCCAAAATTTAAAAAGAATAATTTTTTACTGTCAATAGAGATAAATATTAATTTAAGCATATATGCATTTACAAGTAAATCAAAATTTTAAAAAATTTCTAATTTTTATTATTTAAAATTAGTGACAGCTACTAATTTTTTAATACCCAAAAATATTTTACAGCCATATTCAGTCATCAGTGCTGCAGTACAACAAGGATAATTCAAACTGAAGGAGCCATCAAAATTGTTCCAATGAATTAAAAATTAATAGAAAAATGAAGGCATTTAAAAGCATGTGTTAAGAAATAGTAATGAATCAATTTTGTATTTGGGATCGAAAAGTTAGTTAAGAAAAAAGAGAAATCTTTGAACTATCCTCAACTTTTAAATGAAGATCCTTTCCTTGATCTATCAAAGTTGCACTGTGTGCACAAATGAAACAAACTAAAAAATTTTTACTAAGAAAACAATATTTTATTTGTTCAGAAAAAGTTAAAGAAAACTTGAAATAAAAAAATCATTCGACACAAGTCCATATATAAAAAATAATCCTTTAATTGTTACCAAAAATAATTTAGAGGCTGTATATTACATAAACTAAACAAAATTACAGTTTTTCATTCTTTTATAGTCTATTAATTAGGTATACCAATTTGAAGGCAGAATGTAATAAACAAATTACTAAATGTAATGCAAACACAAAAATATATATTAAACAATAAATTTTAAAAGGGTTCCATCTTCAATTATTTATATTCCAATGATAAAACTGGTCTTTACTCAAAAACCTAAGGAAAAATATTAAATACACACTTTAAATTACATGTAAATTCAATTAGAGGAAAAACACAAAAAATATTGAATATATTAAGTACATTAGTAATCAAACTCACTATGCTTCATACAGTTCAGTTCTAGAGATCAGAGATTAACAGCCATATTCATAGCCATCAGCGTCGGTGTTAACTAGTTGCTAAAGAAAGAAAAATTAGCTTTTCGCGGAATCTGATTGGTGGAATCCTTCTTTGACCAAGGAATTAACACCGACGCTGATGGTTGAGAATATGGCTGTAAGAGTTTAACAATATCTTAATTACATATTAACTCCATTTTCTGGAATTAATGGTCGTGTCGATTTGAAATTTTCTCCAAATGTTTCGCCCTCTTCTTCAGAAGGAATCCTCAGTGGAAACACAAAGGGAAACATTAGGAGAAAAATTCCAATCGACATGACTATCAATCCTGGAAAATGAAATTAGTATGCAATTTTCAGCGCGGAAGTTCTTGTTATTTTATAATCTTAATTGATTGTTAGATAATTAATAAACTAAAACTTTATCATACTTTGTTCATTATAAACTAATTTCAATTACATGCAATTTTTGTAACACAAGATATACCGACAATGATAAAATTGAAAGTAATATCAATAACTCATTACAAATTACAATAAAACCTAAAAAATAAAAAACTATCCCAACTGAACTATTTAAAAATTTGGACAGTTTGTAATGTAACCCTCAGATATGGTGCATACCATTTCAGAGGTGGTGTGTAGCACCTTGGACATCAAATACCGAGTACTACCGTGAGGTTGGCAAGTGTAACCTCAAAAATTCTGCGTACCACCTACTTGGGAATGGTGTGAAACATCTCAAGGGTGTTATGTAGTAGTTCGGGGAAGAGGGTGTACGACCTTCAGGATGGCTTGCAACTGAGAGTGGTTTGTACCACCTGGGGAACTAACTGCATGTAATACCTCATTGGGGGGTGTACCACCTCAGGACTTGCGGTAAAATGCTTTATAAAAATCCCAAGGTATTACACACCACCCTTTTGAAGTTATACCCAAACCCCGAGAGGTTTCACACCACCCTCATAAAGTTTCCCAAGAGAAGTTTGAAATGGTACTTTCCATTGGATACCCGAGAAATTTAGTTTTATAACTATTAATATAAATAATTAATTTTTACTCGATTGCATTTTTGAAAAAGTGAACCCCCACTTGAACTACCCAAAAGCCACCAGTCATTTGGTGACACACAGGGCCACCGAGAGCCAAGTCGGGCCCCGGGTAAAAGGTTGAGAAGCGGGCCCCCAATGACATATTCTCATTTCGAAGTAGGGGGTGAAATTTTCTGATGTACCTCCACCCATGCATTCATACGCTTAATGTAATTTTTAGAATATTTCTAGGCAAGATCTGAATTACACTCAACTTAAAAATATCGTTTTCTTGATAAAATGATGAGTAACAAGTAATAAAGGGGGTCTCGGGGTTTTCCCCCAGAAAATTTTTGAAAATATGCCCCTAGAAAACTGGGAATTTACTCATTTTTGGACCTTTATGTGAACAAATTAATTTCTAAAATATTCAAAATGATATCTGTCTTAGTACTCAATATGAAAAGCTTTGGGTACCGGGCCCCGGGGTATCATACCCCCTCGCCCCCCTCTCTCGTCAGGCCTGGTGACACACATAGAAGCAGTGGCGAAGCAAAGTAAAAAATTTAATGGAGGGGGATAGGAGTAGTTTAGTGGTTTTCTATGATCAAAAATTTTTCTGAGTTTCCAGGAGGATACGCCCTAACATTTTCAAAGTAAAAGAACCTGTGAATAAATAGTTATAAAAATTTCAAAGGGTTGTTGAACCCTATACTCATTCTCTACATACTGCTATACTTACATGCATAAAAAGCTTTTTATCTTTTAAAAAAAATTGGGAAGAAATGTAGAAATCATTCTCGAAATTCTTTTTTCCAATATCTTGACTCGACACCGTTAGTAAGAACCTGTTGAATAGAATAAACAGAAATATAAAAGGAATTAAGCAACAGTACCAGTGTTGTTACTAAAAAAATCAGATGGCGATATTGGCAATTTTTATGTATGGGGAGAATTTTACTTATTTCAACTGCACTATGTTACAACAGGTTGATGTGAGGTGACGACAGACTTTCTGGCTATCTAATAGGTGAAAAAGACAGAGCAAGCAAGAGTCATCTCTGACTTGTCAATTAGGTAGCTAGAAAGTGTGGAGTCTTCTTACATCAACCCGTGACCCGTCACTGACAAGAAACATAATCTAGTATAATTCATAATAAATTTTTAGTTTTGGGAATGAGTACTACAACCCCAACACCCACTGGCTACACCACCAGTAAATAATGTGTTACCACAACCATACCGGGAAATTTGGTGTTTTTGCTTGACTTTGGTAAACATAAATTAGCATCTAATTCTAAAGTATTGTGCAAAGCAAGCACACGCACTATAAGTTGTGCTGTAAGAAACAGTCTCACAAAATAATACCGAGCAAAAAAAACTGTAATGTACAGAAAACTTTGGTAACAAATATTGACCTTTCGTTTTCGAAAGGTATGGAGCGGAATCTTATCCCGGATAAAGTTGAAAATGTTTTTATTTCTTTTTCATGTATTGCTAGGGGTTCACATACTTCGAATGACCTGCCACATTGAGTGGCAAATAATATCCCCATATAAATAAAATTTAAGATTTGCAATTAAAAAGGTGAAAAAAGCTTGGATGCATTGCTATAAGAATAGAAATTTACTGCACTTAGCCAGTCATCTCATTCAGGATAAATATCTTCTTCAGTTTCAGACTACATAAGATAATATTCTAAACTTCTGTGGAAGAGAAAAATAATTGAAATGCTAAACAATTGTACAGAAATCATATTAATTGAATCACAAACTAAGAAGAATATTAGTAACAGACATTCAATAGCGAAATACAATACAATTAAATAACAATGTCTTTACATACCTAGCAGGTTCAATTTTAATTATTATGAATAAATATTTGTATTTCGCTAATAGCACCTAAAAGTAAATGTTAAACTTTAAATAACTTAGTCATTTACTTCTAGAGATCTACAGGGGCTATAATAGGATTTTTTAAGTAAGGTAAAAATGCTTTTTTCTATACTTTAAACATGCATATTCTGGATGGGCAAGAAGCGATTCCTAAAAGAATGTAAAACATGCAACGGTAATTATTCTAGTTAAGTGGTAGAGCAACGCCCCTTCTAAAATATGCGAGAGTATTGGGTAAAAGCGACTAAAAGGCAACCTATTTCTTTTTAGCGCCAAGCTTGGTCAGGTATATCCTGGTATGAAATCACTGTCTCTAACAGGAGTAACAAACTGTTATAAACCATCATACCGCCTGGACAAAAAGTTTCAACAACTGCCTGAATCGGGATATCAACCATTAGATCAATCTCATACCTAATATAATTAAAAACATTGTCTATACAACCAGTTCTGATTCTGAGGGGACATAGGGAGGCGTCGTCACAAAATATTTTTTAGACAGTCCCCGAAATATTTTAGCCATCATCTTAAACTGCTATATACACCGAGTAAATTCAATTTCAAATCAAATAAATAAATAATTAGTTTTCGGTACAGCTTTAGAGACTTCAGCCGCCTTTTTTACCCACAGCCTCAATTATAACAACCATTTAGGTCCAATTTTAAGTATTATTACTAGATCCTAAAATAGTAGTAATTGCTATTATTGTTAGACAGGGCCCGATTTAGAAAATTTAGAACACTAGGCCCAACATGCAGGAAGGGGCCCCCCGTTGCCATATTTGGTGCTATATAAATGTAGATGCGTTAAAATTATTGTTTGATTAGTATGAAAATTCACTATCGTCAGGGTCAGACACGTTCTCGGTTATCTTTTACGTTTTTTACATTGCTAAAAAGTTTCAGATTTTTATTTTCGAGTTAAAAAATGTAATGAAAAAACATTCAAGGAAGTATAAAAAGTTATTTCTACTATAATTTTTTGTTAACTTTTTAAAATTAGGGGGCCCCCAAATTGTGGGGCCCCTAGGCCCGGGCCTAATGGTAAATCAGGCCCTGGTTAGAGATAGACAACACTCAATCGTGTTGCTGTGGGAGATGTGGTTACACATTACAGATGTGGTGACTGGAGGACTATTTCTAAAGCTGTTTCCAACGATATAATACAAAACAAGATAAATGTGATCACACGCGATATCAAGCTTTATTATCTGTTATTTTATAGCAGTGTCTCTTCTACAGGAAACAGAATCTGTTTCATAAAATGATGCAATTTCTTTTTTAGCATGAACATTAAGCTGTACATTGACTTGTAATCAGTGCTGAAATTGGAGGGGGACGCCGTCCCCCGAAATAATTGGACCGTCCCCCGAAGTATTTTTACCGTCCCCGTTCCCTAAAATATTTGTTTCCACGAAAAAAAAATTATAAATTTAAGGGTAGATTTAAATACGAAAGAAAATTTATTTTTTCTGACCTAAATTCCCATTTGAATGAGTGTTCGGATTCGCCTATCAGCGTGCCAGCAGTTTCCCCGTATTCCGATTCGCAAATATATTCGGATTTTTAGGGTCAAATTTCCAAAAACGTTCTGGGGAGGACCCCCAAGACCCCCTTCAAGTATTTTAATCTCTATTACTCACGATTTGCTGTGCAAAAAATGAGTAAAAACCCTGTTTTTAGAGTCTAATTTCGAAAAAAAATTTAAAAAAAACCCCACATTTTTATACCCCAAAAACATATCCTGGATCCGCCACTACTAACATAAAGATGAATAATGTTTTTTTTCTTTCCATCAATATTTGTAATGAATACTTAAATGTTACATAGTTTTAAGGTTATAAAAATTATAATAACTGCATTTATGCTTTTATTCTAGCAGGCGCGTAGCCAGAGGGGGGGATTTGGGGATATATCCCCCCCCCGAAACTTGGAAATTTTCTTTTTTTGACCATAGAAAACCAATAAAAATACCCCATATCCCCCCCCGAAGTATCAATATCCCCCTCCGAAATTTTTTTCTGGCTACGCCACTGTATTCTAGCATTTAAAAAATTTCCCATTAGCCCCCACTTTCCCCTAACTATGCAATTAAATGTAATCTATAATTTGATTATCAATTCAAGTAGGTACTACTAAAAATTAGTCATATTTTACCCTCCATCAATCATCTACTCTGTTAAAAGGTGAGGGTGAGTCCCCCCACATATTTTTCTCCAATTTCAGCACTGCTTGTAATGCAAATTACATACAGAAAACAACGCCAGTATTACGATTGAAATCAATCGCGAGAACAAGTACTTTGTTTGTTTTAAATAAGAAATCACTTTACAATCATTTTCAATTGAAATACACTTTAAACCAAGAGAAACGAAAATTGAACTTACGCCATGTTTGTAGTTTATTGTTGATGTTCTCTAATCTTCGCGGCTGCCGATGACGGAGAGCAAAACTTTTTTTGCTCCCGTTTTCACGGGCCGCGTTTGGTTGTTCAAAGGCGACCGCAGCGCCACCACTTTTTGCCAACCAAAGGGATTTTTCTGATGGCGGATCAAGCAAACGCGGGCCGTCATCCGCGAAAACGGGTTCATATAAAAGGGCCTTGACGTCTCTGTGATTTCACCGTGTGACCGATTAGTGACAACATGTTTTAGTAGGATTATATTGAGGTATTTCTGATTTCAAGGAAAAATTCACTTAAAATAGCCTGAAAAATGCTTTTGAAATTTCAGACTTGAATTAATTGTTCATTTTATTTAATTGTTTTCTAATTTTGGAGAAAAAATACCTGTAATCAGCATTAAAATTTCTGTCTAAAATCGATCTTAATAAATATCTGTAATTAATTAAATCTCCAAAGGGGAGCACGGAAGTGAATCGTGTTAGTTTGCAGAAATAACATTATATGGGTGATTCTCTAGAAATGTGAAAATTTGCTGTCCACGGCTCAGAAAACCATGAAATGCCATAAAATTAATTTTTCTTTCCAATATTCTGATAAATAGCCTTATGATAAGTATTGCTCATAGTTATAACGATTTTTAGAAGCAAAAATTAAGGAATTAAAAAACTTCAAAGTTCAAAATTTCATCATTTTGGCTTGTCCCACTACTGACATAAGCTCAAATAGCGGGCTTTTTAGTACACTAAAAGCATATTTTTTAAGGATTTTTTTACCTAATATTATTAATCTTATCTTATAGTATATGTATTTGTGGATAAATTTTTTTTTGAAATTTTTAAATAACATTTTAGGAGTGAAACATGGTTGTCCCAGGAAATATCGTTATTCTCCTAACATGAACGTTTTAGTTCATTATGAGGCATATAAAAATGACAGAATAACGCAATTCTTCTTGTTATTAATTAATTACAATCAGAATAAGTGAATATTCACTTTTAGTGCAATTATAAAGTGTTTTACTTAGAAAATTTTGAGTTTGAACTGTTCATTACAGAGCGTATGCTTTTAAAAAGTCATTATCCTGGCATCCATATCTCCTAAACTAAACGGAGTTAAAAATTGAAATTTGGATATGTTAGAGGTATTGTGATTTTATGGAGAACGTGAAGTTTGTAGCCCAAAATATGAAAAAATAAAAAAATGGCGAGAGAATTATTATAAAAACGCCATTTTCCTGGCGCGTCATTATCCTGGCATCCATATTTCCTAAACGAAACGGAGTAAAAAATTGAAATTTGGATATGTTAGAGATATCGTGATTTTATGGTGAACGTGAAGTTTGTAGCCCAAAATATGAAAAAATAAAAAAATGGCGTAGTACTGAAAAACAACATTTTACTGGCACGTCATTATCCTGGCATCCATATCTCCTAAACGAAACCGAGTAAAAAATTGAAATTTGGATATGTTAGAGGTATTAGGATTTTATGGTGAACGTGAAGTTTGTAGCCCAAAATATGAAAAAATAAAAAAATGGCGAAGTACTGAAAAACAACATTTTACTGGCACGTCATTATCCTGGCATCCATATCTCTTAAATGAAACGGTGTAAAAAATTGAAATTTGGATATGTTAGAGATATTGTGATTTTATGGTGAATGTGAAATTTTCAGGCTTAAATATGAAAAAATAAAGAAATGGCGAAGTACTGAAAAACATTAATTCACTGGCGCGTCATTCTCCTGGCATCCATATCTCCTAAACAAAACGGAGGGTATTATTGAAATTTGGATATGTTAGAGGTATCATGATTCCAAAGTAAATGTGAAATTAGAAAATTTTTTTTTTTTAAAGAAAAAAATTTTTTTTTTTTTTTTAATTTTTTTGAAACTTTTGTAGATATTAAAATTTCCATACGGTAGCACAAGTAACAAAATGTTTTATTTATGTTGAGAATAAAAACAAATGTAAAAGAGAATATGTTAAAAGGGAGGTTTAGCGTTTTTAAGTTAGGATAATTTTGGGTGTATTTTTTTGAAGTTTCTTGTAATTTTTTAAAAAATAAATTTTTGAATTTGCTTTTTATACGAAATATGAATTAGCATGAAGTAAATACATAATTTAAAATTTAAAAAGATAATAAATTATGTTATTTCAGAAAAAAAAAATTTTGTACTGAGTCCCCTTAAAAAAAATTTTTTTTTTCTATCTAAATGTTTTTAAACTTCACTGCTGGTCATTGGATATCAACTAGGAGCTCTTCAACTAACATTTAAAAAAAAATCAGAAGTTTTAAAAGACTTTTAATTTTCCAAACTTTATGCTCTCAATTTTTCACATTTCTAGAGAATCACCCATATGGATTACTATATATACAACCCACATCAGTCAGCCGTGAATGGATAGGCGAGCTTAAAAACGTATTCGCTAGATGGCGTATCAAAGCTCTGGACTTAAAATTCATAATTTTTATTTATTTTATTTATTAATATTATGCAAAGATGATTACTTACTGTATTTCCAATTAAAACAAAAAATTAACCACATATCCTGTAATTTATTTTTTTACATTTATTATTGAGCAAAAGTACAGATACCAGGACATCGGAATCGAACCCGGGACAGTTGGATTGCCAAGCGCGTGCGCTAGCCACTGGACCACACCGGCTCCGCTTAGTGTTGTGAAATTATTATACAAAAAGATTTTTACAGTTGAGGCAAAGAAATATGGGGTTTTTATCGAAAAGTCTTGATTATTTAGGGTTAATATTTTAATTGTAAGAACCCTGTTATTCCTTGTGTTCGAAATAATTTTTATAATCTGATGATAATATTCAAAAATGAGCATTTTCATTTTCCCCTCGGGGGCAAGTCTTCATTAGGGGTTGTATACAAATAAACAATTTTGACTTTTGTATTAAGTATAAGCAGTGTTCTTAGTTTTTGTTTTTAAAGTTTCAAGCTTCGTACCGGAGCGTGTATATAAATATCGAAATTGCCAACACTTTAACTCCAATTTCTCTCAAAATAATTGTTATGTTAAGATATCTTTTAGCAGTGGCGGATCTAGAACATGAGTAAGGGGGGGGCTAACTTAATCTGATTGAGGATGATAATGAAGTAACAAGCCGTGCTTTTTACAATATTCATTAATGTCTTAAATATTGTGGGCAGTGTTGATCGTAAATGACTAGTATTGTTAAATATAACTTAATTAATTAGTAATTAAATTAGTTAATCATTAAATATATCCAAATAATAAGGGTGTGTCAACCGGGAGGGTTTTTTTTTCCGATGATGTGAGTCAAATATTTTTTTCAAAGAATATAGATCAAATGTGAATTTTCGTGCACTTAAATTTCAATGTTTAGTGAATAATACATCCATCCCGAGGCATAAGGGGGGTTTGGGGGAACCTCCCCCAAGAAAAATTTTTAAAATTTGACCCTAAAAAGTTGTGTTTTGACTCATTTTTGGTCATTTGGGACTCTTTGAGTGTCACCCGAAAAAGATGATTTCTTGTACTCGTTTTCAAAGGAAAAAACTGTAAGATATAAGAATTTCATGGGGGTGGTTTGAACCCCCTAACCCCGTCTCTATTTTAACAGAGTAAATGTTTTGTAAGAGACTTATTGCATTAGACCCTTTTAAAAAGTGAATCTTATAAAAACCAGGGAGTTAAAGATCTTGCAGAAGGGCTAAAGCTCATAACCTTTAAGATGTGAAACAAATCTATAAAAATGTAAGGGGCTAAGTATTTTGGAGGTTATGCTTTGTAAGGCTTAGAAAGCTCATTGGAATCTACAAGTTCTGAATCGCATTTATATTAAAGTGCTGAAAGCTAAAGATCTTGGAGGGGGCTAACGCTTTTAGGCTAAAGCTCATTAAATTGCGAATTAAATACTATAAAACATCGCAGGGAGGCTAATTCTTTATGGGGGCTAAAACTCATTGGCCCCTTTAAATTGTGAATTGAATCTACAAAAACTCAGGGCCTTGTAGGAGCTAAAGATTATGGAAAGATGCATAAGGGTTAAAGCTTATTAAATAGTGAACCAAATATATTTAAAAACGCAAGAGGGCTAAAAGCTTTGTAAAGGCTATTAAAGATCATGGAGGGGGCTAATGTTTCATAGGGCTAAAGCTCATTAATTTGTAACAAACATAAAAACGTAAGGAGGCTAATGCTTTTAGGGGCTAAGCTCATTGGATAGACCCTTTAAATTACGAATCAAACCTTCAAACATGCAGGGGGCTAATAATTTGTAAACCTCTAGAAATCCTTAAATAGTGAATGGAGTTTATAAAAATGCAGGGGCTAAAGATCTTGGAAGGGGCTTAATGCTTTGTAGACCCTTTGAATTGTAAAAAAAGGCTACAAAAAACTGAAAAAAGTTTAAAATTTTGAAAATTTAAACAAAATTTTCTAAAAACTTAATTTTTTTTTCGAAAAAGTTCAATTTTATGTAGTGTAAACTTAAGTCCCAAGGGGGGGGGCTATAGCCCCTATAGCCCCCCCCCATAAATCCGCCACTGCCTTTTAGCAAAAACCTTTTTCTTAAAGGTCTCGAAGAGGCCTTTTTTGACCTTTACTTTTGAGTCAAAAGAAAGAAAAAGGTTTCACGCCAGTTTGTCTGGCATGGCACGTGCCTCGTGTAGCGTTTTAGGCCTACCGGCAGCGACTCTACCGGTTTCGCGCATGGGGATGAGGGACCCCCAAGCCCGCTTAGTTAATTTCACACGCCACATTAATGCGATGAGCCGTTCGAAGCTCTTCGAGTTGCACAACATACTAAAATTTCATTCATCAAAATAGGTAGCCAGGTTTTTGAACTGGGATTTTTTCAAGTATTAAAATACACCGGATAGGCTAATTAAGGGACTTCCCTTAGAAATAGGACCATGAAATTTTCATATATTGTTCATGGTGTAAATCTACACATTCTATCAAATTTTCAGGGTCCAATTTTAATTAGGGGGCCGTATACATAATAAATACAATAATAAGCTTGAATAATTTATAAATCCTGAACTAATTCATCGATCCCTTAATGCGATACATATTTTTATTCGTCTAAAGGTCTACTACAACATATGAAAATCTTAACTATTTATCTCAATATTTGGGAAAAATTTCAAGTTAAACGAAAATTCTTTGAACCTAAATTACAAACGCAATATTTATAGATTCCCCTTAAATTTTCCAATTCCTAGAATCATTTTTTATAAGCTTTCTAAATATGTAAAGCATTAAAATCTAACTTTAAAAGTAAACAAACTGAGAACTCAAATCTGGGAAATATTCCAGTTTGATTCGCGTTAAAAGATCAGTAGGCTCTATTATGCTTTCAAAAATTCTCAATTACGTCATAATCACCATGGAAACCCGTAATTCTGGAAAAACTTTGCCATAACGGTCCTTTACTCATAAGTAAAATCAAAAAAAAATTTTTAATAATATTTATCGATTTATTAAGCAAAAAGTGGACTTGTGTTTTTTAACAAACCTATAAATTTTTTAATAAGCCTATTAACTTACTAAATTATAGAGGTGTATTTATGAAAATCGGATATGACGCGCATCTCGATGCATATTTTAAGAATCAATCACCTTTTAAACCATTATCAAAAAAATATATAGATTTATTTAAGAATTGTGTGGCTTGTCACAGATACGTCTTCTCAGCGACGTCACAGCGTGACCCTTCGGCCACGCCTGCCCAATATCGATATAAAGCGAGTGCATAGCGCATGCGCCTTCTTCCCCGCCGAGCTGAGAGCTGAGACATGTCTTGTCTTGGCCGAGATAAACAAGCCGCCATATTGCTGTTGGTTGGTGTTCTGACTCAAGCATAGGATTTTTGATAAGTTATCATTCTCTTTTTGCATGTATTCTTTGAAAATTTACTAACATATTTATTGTAACTTATACTATTTTACCCAAATTAGGAGTTTTTAAATTGTTTTACGTTCATGAAATTCATAAAATTGTACCTCAATGTATCGATCGTATTTCAACGTGTGTTACTTTTTTCCGCGGATCCGCGGAATTCCGCTTTTGTGACTTTTTGTATTATGTTCCGCTTTTTTAACAATTTTCCTCGAAATACCTCTTTTCCGTGGAAGAAATTTCCACGGACAAAAAAGGTATTTTCATACATATACTTTCGGACGTTTGCCTGTAAAGTTGGCATTTTGACGGCGTGGACGCGGGCAAAAAAACAACTTGACGGACGGTTCACGATCGCGTTTTTCTTACTTGGCGCCAATATCCTTGGCTTTAAATGCTTGTTTTTGAAGAAAGTGTTCACTTTTTTGTAGTTCAAATATTATGTCCAAAATTTAGTTGGAAAATTAAAAAAATTATTGGAGGAATTTCTTGTTTGCAAGAAGGCAAATAGAAATTTATGGTTTGAACTTTAGAGTTTTAATATCAAACAAAGAATTACAAGGTGTGTAGATAATAAGGTATATGAAAATTTTAAGGTAAAATATTATTTAAGCAATATTTAAATTTTTTATCAGAAAAAAAAATCGTACAAATTCTTCCATTCTTTAATTTTGGAAATTTGCAAACTATTATTTAAAGTAAAGTATTTTAAAGTAATTATTCATTTGAAACTAAATAGGATGAAACTTAATGTTAACAAATAATAAAAATAAAAAATATAAACTGTCGATTGGGTTAAAAGGATCTAGGTTGATATTTTTTAGTGTTTTAATGCAATTGTATGCATGCAACATACACATTTTAACTTCAAAATATAGTTAGAATTATGTGAAAATACTTATATAAACCTTTTTCCTTACAGGATTGAGATTGTCCATTATTGAAAATACAAGCATTCTTTTTTGTGCTTATAATATTTAATAAATTATTTTATACTTTTTAAAGTGGTTGTATCTTTTAAAATTTTTATGACTGTATCAAAATGTTAATTGTGAGAGTTCAAAGGCAAAAGCTATGAATAGTAAGTGGAGGGGGTTTAAAAGATTTTATTTTTCACTAGTTTAAAAAAGTAGTCAACATTTATTTTTATGTTAAAATTGAAGTTACAGTGCCATATTTTGTTTGTAGAGATGAGTGCATTTCATTAAAAGAGAAGGTATGGCATTTTAATTGCTTAGTTAGTGGAAAAATAATTCAATGCTTGATTGTTAAATGTTTTGAAATGTATAAAAAAATATAATTAAGCAATAAGGGCATGTAATTAAGGAAGGTAATGCAAGAAGAAACAATTATTTCAGTATAATTATAAATTGAAAATACAGCCAATATTAATTCATATTATAAAAAGAAGCTATTTATTAGAGATTGAATACTGACCAAATATAAATTAATTTCTCTATAGAAGCAAATTTCTTGATTTATATAAGGCATCTAATAAACTTTAAAGGAATTTTTATCTTGAGGAAAGGCTTTATTCAGATAACAGAATAACAATTTTTGATTATTTAGTGTTAGAAAAGAAAATACAGCAATAAGGACAAGTAATTAAGGAAGTTAATGCAAGAAGAAACAAATAACAGTTTTTTTTTCAGTTATAGCATTGTAGTGTATTGTCAAGGTAGGTTCTTTTTATAGAACATTTTAAATATAAATTGGAATTCCAACCAATTATTATTGTTAAAAGCTATTTTTAAATTAAATAGCACACATATACTTTTTAGGATGTTAAATGAATTTTAATTTAAACATAAAACATATATCTGATTAGTTTATTGGTATCTATTTTGAAAGTGTTGTGACAACTATAAATAATATTTAAAAATAGATATTTATAAAGGCTATCAATTAAGATTAGTAATTAACAAAGAACCGTTGAGTTATTTCAGTAAGAAATCATCATAGCTGATCATAAAAATCTTGGAATACATTAATTAAAACATTAACAAGGTTCAAATTATCTACTTGACAAGAATTAGAGAAAAATAATAACGCTAAATTAAAATTTTCATATATTTCATAAAATTCTCCATTTAATTTATATAGAATAGTAAAAGAAATAAGGAACTTAATGTGAAGTTACATCGGGGTCACAACGCGACTTGGCAGAATGAGACCACGCTGCGATGTCACATCATGGTCACAATGTGAATGAGACCACGCTGTGGTGTCACATCATGGTCACAATGTGATACCGGCACATCGTGACGACGATGCGCCGTTACATGGACGTCACTTACACACAAAGAGGTCACGTTGTGACTTCACAGGGAAGTCACAAGTGGTCACAGATTTTTGGTCACAAGCCCCGGACATTAAGCTGTCACTGCCACTTACTGGTGACTTCACGGTCATGCCCGCGACTCCCAAGTGACAGTCACAAAAAAGTCACAAACTGGTCACGGTGCTATTAGGGAAACCATTAGATGAATTTAAGGAGGTTATGGAGAGAAACCGATGAACCCTATGCTATCAATTAACAGTTTTTAAATAGCTCTTATTATTATCATCTCAATGAAGATAAAAATTGGGCTAAAAGTCCTATTAAAGTGTTAGAAAAGTTCAACTATGATAAAAATCGATCAATCAGAAAATCATGTATTAAAATCTTAAAAAAGGGAATACGTTTACGGTTGTAAAAATAAATCTTAGGTGTTGATATGGATCAGTTGATATGGGATTACGGGTGTTACCCGAGAAACAACTTGGATCATCATGCTAGCATCAAGTCAGAATGATGTAAATGTATCCAATCGCCTAACATTGTTATTTGTGAAGAGATTTAATTTAATATTAATAATGTATCTGCCGGAAACGAAAATAGTTTATCTCTTGTAAAGACTTAAAGTTCATTTCCTAGAAACTAAGTAAACCCGTAACTACACTTGACCTCTCACAGTCTCTATATATTTCTCGCAAGATACTCGGGAAGTGCGATAAACGAAGGAATAAAAATAAGCTCGAATAATAAAACGAACGCAACAGAGATACCGAAACCACCTGAAAAGGGAGAGAAGATAAAAGACAAAACATCAAACGATTGCGTTTGCTTTTCCCGGAGAAAAGAATCCTACCCTCCTTGCATACGTAAATGCCGCTTTAGTTTTCGCAAAACTAGCTGTTTGTTATTCTTAACGTTTGCCCCGCCTGGAATTTCTCGAGAAGCATACGCGGTCCAGAATTCCCTACGAGTATTTTGGAATTCTAAAATAGGGAAAAATGTATTTAAATACGAATAGATATCAGCAGCACACCGCTTGGAACTTGAGACCTGATTTTTCTAATATTATGTGGAGTCTAATATAGTATTTAATTATTTTTCATGGATTGTACCTCAAGTATTAAGATTAAACTAGAAACTCTCATGAATAAATAAAACCTACCTTTTCATATACATAGAATTTAAAAGAAATAAAATATACGAAACTTTCAATTCATCAGAAGCAAATTTTAATCTTTTTAAAACATAATTTCAACTTTATCTACTTAAACCATTCATACAATTACTGAAACCCGCTGCTTCTTTTTTTTAGCCTTGGGACCAACGATCAACCATAAAGATTAAGCGGATAGAAAAACGTATATCATTCCAAAATAACAAGATAAAATATTATTGCTAGAGATGTAGCTACAAGTAGTGCTGATGCCAGGAGTTTGAGCTGGAAATATTTTTTAATTTGTTTGCAAACACTGTTCATAATTGTTTTTTTATTACACTTAGAATTTAAATATTGTGAAGTTATAAGAATTAAGTTCAAGTTGCTTAAGAGAAATGTTAGCAGTGCAGATTCCGAGAGCGATAACTTCTTAATCGAGATTTAAGATAAATATTTCAAATAAAAAGTCGAAATTTTCTACTCCATGAAATATTTGTCTCATATTTAGTTTATCCAAACGACTCTCATTACAATACCCAGCGACCTCGAAAAGAATGCGGGAGGTCAGTGTATCGCATGGGCAGATAAAGAGATCATTTATCAGCCATCGATTAAATTCGACCGATCCTTTATCTAGGACCAGCACGTGTGTTTGCCAACCATCACATGACGGAGGCAGTGTATCGATACTCGGGGTTAAAAGGATTAATCATCGTCCGAAAATTTTCAAGAGAATCATCGATTTAGTGTCTCCAGTCCAGAGGAGTGCGCCAAAACAACTCTCGTGACAGGTTGGAAATAAAGAAAAAATGCGGAGATGTAGCTTTAATGAATGTGTTACTAAATGAAAGTATGGATGTGAATCTAACAAGACAAACGTCGTGCGCCCCTAATGATCCAACGAGGTAGATTGTCCGGTGGAAAAATAAAACCGTTGTTAAACATAGAGACTTATGCCACTAAGAGAAGGAGTGGTCTAACTCAAAGTTATTTGCCTCTGACGCTCTATATCAGAGACATACAGAACTAAATTCGGGGTAAACCGTAAACCACAAGTTTAGAGCGTATTTTGCATTTGGCGCCATATATGTCCATTCTGAACTTTTTGGTTTTCGAAACATTAAAAAAAAGTTTCTTGTTCGTCTTGTTGTACTCTATCTCCCCTAGAAGTTTTGAAACACTCTGTATACATTAATTAAACTAGACGCAATCTTGATCAAGGGTGATACCAGACAGTGGCGTAACTAGAGTTGACTCATGGGGGGTGTTACTCCGACCAGTTCGGCGGATCTAGGATTTGGTTTTTTTTGGGGGGGGGCAAAGAATTTTCATAATCCAATTGTATGTTCTTGATTATCTTAATATGGAAAAGAAAATGAACTATCCTGCTCCAAACATTAAAAGGGGGGTCTGGGGGTCCTCCCCCAGAAATTTTTTCGAAATTTAAGTTGAAACCCCCCCACTTTTCATTTTGTTTTGGTACTTCCTCATCCGATTTCGGATACAGATTTTATGGTAGAATTTTTGTGTTTTGACAAACTTAATATAAAACAGAGTTGTAATAATAGAGTTACAAGTACTCAGGGGCTCTAGGGGTCTTCCCCAGTAAAATTTCTGAATATTTAAGTACAAAAAAAACCCCCACTTTTCAACTCGTTTTGGTACGCCTATTCCGAATTTCGGATATAGATTTTATGGTAGAATTTTTGCGTTTTAACAAACTTGATATAAAATAGTGTCGATAACGAGTAAGTAATCTAACGAGTACTAAGGGGGTGTGGGGGTCCTCCCCCAGAAATTTTTTGAAAATTTGACTTTAAAATAACAGGGTTCTTACTCATTTTGGTGCATAAAATTCCATATTAGGTAGTGTAAAACTTTTCATTTTTTTGGGGGGGGCTCAAGCCCCCTAGCCCCTCCCCCTGGATCCGCTAGTGGACCAGTCAACCCCTCCAACATTTTACTCCCTTTTAAAAAATGTCTCATAATATAGGTATAGTAATATAATTAATTTTTTTTTGCAAAACTTCCGAAGGGAAAACTTCATATAAGAGGCTTTACTTTCAAGGGAAAAACACAGTATAACAGAAGTGAAAATTTTAAAGGGGGGTTTAGGGGTTCTCCCCCAGAAATTTTTAAAAAATTCGTTTCTCAATGTAGTGTTTAAATTTATTTTGAGGCCCTTTGGGTTAGTTCCTAAAAGAACCGCCTTCCTTGTAAAGGTAATTTTTTTTTCATGTTTTAGAAACCGTCTATGTAATGGGGGGGGGGGGGTTACAACCCCAATAACCCCCCCCCCCTCGTTACGCCTATGATACCAGATGCTTTGAAGAATGAGACAAATCAATAATCAGAAATAATCAAGTAAAAAAAATCTGGAAAAAAATTTGGATCTTATTTTTGCTTCTTTGTTCAGTACAAGCTTTTCAGAATGATAGGCTTAATTTTTTAATTGAATTAATGAGAATAAAACAGAACAATCCTAAGTCATTGGACTATCATTGTTTTTACTCTCACATCAATTCAATAATAGAATGATTTTAGTTTAGGCAACTGTTAACTTTTATTGTTTCTATAGAGAAGGCAGTAAACCTAATTAAAATGTTAGAATGAAGGGATTATTTAAAATTAATTTAAACCCACTTTGAAGTAAGTTTCGATAAAAGTGGATCCCCTGCAAAAATTGAGCACTTGTTTAAAAAAATGCACCGCTTTAAGAGCTATCTTAAACATATATGTTTTTAGAAAACTCTAAATCGTGTTCAAAACTAAGTTCGAGGGACTTAGGTCACTGCTTTTCCCAGGAACTCAAAAAATTCTGGATCAAATTCCAACACTGCACGAGTCAATCGAGCTGAAACTTTATCGAGAGAGACATACAGAGTTCCTCTTCCGAATGATGTTTAAAAAGAGGAGCAGAATAAAATAAAGAAAAGTAGAGTAACCATAACGATGACTCGAAACTCACGGACATCGCAAAATCGATTTTAAGGAAAGAATCGATCTACGAGAAAAAAAAAGTTTCTGTTGCGTGTTTTTTCAGTAGGAAATGCGTGTTTTTTCCGTTAGCTCTGTACGGTTGATTTCATTTTGACAGATCGGCAAACATATATGAAAAAGGTTTTCAACTATTTTTCTTTTAGAAAATACTTATCTGCCCTTTCGACATCTATTGATATAAAAGTCAATGGAGTTGGTCCAAATAGACTTTGATACTGGAAAAAAATTCCATTCGAAGTAATGGGTTACTAAATAATTGACTGTTTAGATAGAATTCAAGTTAATTCAAATATCGCTTAGCCAAATATTTTTTTTCTTTTAAGCAAACTGTTTTTCTTTTGCTGGTGAAATAAAAAAATTGTAATCCCATTGGATTTACAGTATTGTTTTATTTTAGTTAAAATCAGATTCTTTACACAGAAATTGATAAGAAACAATTTAAGATTTTTCTTATGAGGAATTTTTCCTGTAATGATTTAAAAAGCTTTTTTAAACTAAATTCTTAGAATTAAGTTAGATAGAGATTCTCCAATTTCTTAAAAACAACATTTTTTTTTAAGAAAGGCAGGTATACATTGTGTATAAAAGGTTTATTTAATGTGCTTCTGGGGCCTTTAATTTCGTAACAGCGCCTCCTAAGGTGAATAAGAACATGAATGGGAGTACATTCGTAAATCCATCGAGACAGCTTACAACACTCCTAGGGATCAAATTAAAAAGATAAAAAATGATTAAAAAGTATAGGAGATAATGTAACGAAAATTGCAATCAGAAAATCATATTTCAATCAGATCAAATTGCAGGGCAATGTAAAGAGTTACAAAAAGGTTTTATAAATACATATTATTTGATGCCTTGCAAAACGGTTGTCCACAAATCATAAAACGTCCCCCGTGTTACACCACTTTTGTTTCATAACGACAAATAATCACGATTTTTAGCCATCAAAGAAACCGCTTATAACTGAATGCGATTCATGCAGTTAATTTAAATGAGTGCTCTTATAGGGAAATGACGCATCGATATATTTCAGGGACGAAATACTTTTCACCGAACTCGAATATTGGACACCGGGTCGAACGGAATACATTACCCGCTGCCCTGCACAAAAGATGGATGCCGACTGGCCGCAGTTTAATTTAATTTGTCACCCCCGATAGACAGACCGCGACACGGTCGTCCTGTCCATCGGAATACCTCCGCCGTCCAATTGTATTCGCGTTACGGCAGATTCCGAAGGCCTAATGGATTTAAATATTTGCATCAATGACGGATTCTCAAAAGGTTTAGCCGGATCCCTATCGCTTCATCTCTCTCTCTCTCGTGCTGTTGGTTGTAGATAGGGTACCTTCTGTGGCAATGAATTAGCTGTTGTTTGCTGCTAATGAAATGAATTTAACTGCTTCGGTATCGGAAGCAAATTTCGAGTAAGAGCCTTTGATAAGGAAATGTCGATATTCGTTGATGTCGAATCATAACTTGATGATAATTTAAGTTGTTGATATTTTTTCATTGAAAACAATTTTAAAATTTCACAATATAATATTATAACTATCAAAAACACTACAAATTTTCTGTATTTTCTGATAGTAAAGGAAACTATTTTAAAACATGCCTATTTGTTTCTGAAACTATTCTTCAATTGTTTAAATCACAAACATTTCCCCATTTTAATAATCTTAAAGACAGTGTTCGTATTTAGTCGTATAACAGTGTTCGTATTTAATCGTATAACAGTGTTCGTATTTAATCGTATAACAGTGTTCGTATTTAGTCGTATAACAGTGTTCGTATTTAATCGTATAACAGTGTTCGTATTTGTCGTATGGAAATGAAAGAAACTATTTTAAAGTGTTTACCAAATTATCTATGATTGCATGAATATAAATCTTAAAAATACTTAAAAGCACTACTTTCCCTGAAATGAAAAAAAAAACCCTTTGATTTAAAATTATTTTAAGATTCTTTTGAGACAGTAAAATCAATTAAGATTTCAAAATTCTATATGATGGCAATAAGAAATGATAATCAATTGAAGGGCTTGGTGGATGAAGGGGTTATGTTACATTTGGGACAGATTCAATAACCGAGATCCTCGTCAAATTTGGCGAGATAAATCCCTGCTGTGCTGGTAGAACCCATTTTCACATTGAAATGATAATCGCCCATATTTTGCGACATTTGGCGAAAACCTCGTTTACGGAAGATTACCCGTTTTGTACATAACCCCTTCATCCACCAAGCCCTTCAATTTAGAAATTAGGCTAATAGTTTTTTAAAGTATTACGTGCTTTTTGTATGTCTTTAAGTAAAGGAGCAAATATTTCAGAATTCATACTAGATTTTTATTTTTATAACTGAATATTTCCTCCAATCCTCAAAAGCTTTCTCTCACAGGAAGAGTCGATAAAATGACTTTATTTTAGCAGTAATTAATTAACCCTTTTCTTTGGGATTTCGAGACTCCGTAATTCGCTCTCCTCTAAACGATCACATTTATTTTTCGCAGAAACTGTCACCCATCCATTGTTTAAACTAAACTGCTAAGCGAGATAAAGAGACTCCAGTCCTAAGCGATTCGGTCGTTTCTATCCGCTTGTGGTGTCCGCCTCTTTTACCAAACGATTTGGCTAATAGCGCTTGCTGCGGCCCAGAGGAGACGTCGGTGTCAACTCCCTCGGCACACGGCAATTCCGACACAAGAACGAATGTATGGCGACGTCTTCCTGATTTCGGAGGCGACTCTCACTTTGCTACGGAACAAAAACTTACGCCCCCCCCCTTTTACAAATTGTGTTCATTCCTTTTGACTCGATCCCGTAAAGAGACTACATTGAGAGCGCTTTGAAACTCCTCCTGCCATCTCCTTGTGTGTAATCCAAGACGGCTGCTTAATTATATATTATAATATATTATTATTTTACTATCATTTAACGATCGAAACATCGAAAACTGTAAAAAAATTCTTATCGTTAGTTCTCCCATCGATGTAGATTGTAGAATTTGGTACATCCATACGTATTATTAGTTCGTGGCCCTTACAACGTAATAGAAGAGAAAAAGAAAGGGAGAGAGAGAATAAGAGAGAGAGAAAGAGAGAGAGAGTGAGAGAGAAAGAGTGAGAGAGAAGAGAGAGAGAAAAGGGAACGCGAAAAAAAAAGGAGAGGAACAGATAGAAAGCTTCAGAAAACAGAGAAAAAGGAAAGAGAAGGACACAGAGACTCCACATAATTCAGCCGGTCTATGGGATTTTCCACGTTCTCTTCGGGCGGATTTCGCTTCGCCTCTCACCATGATGGCACGCATGGCATACTACCGAAGTGCTCTCAAGCTGTAACGCCTCCACGCTCTGTCCCATTGTCTCCCCTCGTTCATTAGTGTGTTCGAAACGCTCTCTCGGCGATACAGGAGGAATTGCCGGGGCTTGTCCCGAACGGCCCTCCTTCCCTTAAAAGGCCATTACATGTTATACACACCTCGCGAGTGGCCCCTGTGACAAAGGAGCCCCGCGAGAACTCTCTGTTCTAAACTAGAGCCCAAATAATTGCGAAGTAAATCCCCGCGTTTATTGTTCCGTTGTCTTCCGCTTTTTCCTCTCATTCCGTTTAAAATGGAAGGCGGCGTGTTGGAATGACCCGCTTCGTTTCAATTTACGAAAGTTTTTGGGGCGATTTTGAGCTAGCTAAAGGCGCCATCAGTTTCACTAACAGAGTATTTTATAAAAGAGATCAGGTTGATACCAGATTTCTAAACGGTTAGAAATAATGAATAAATTAATTATTGGAATAATTGTTTACTTTCTGTAGAAAAAATTGAAAGGAACTAAAAATTAATGTTTTTGAAAACCGGGTTTTCTAATTTGAAACTTTTTTTTCCCATAGGTACCTTTGAAGAATTTATTTTCACCATTTTATTTTACTTGTTATGAAACGCACCACTTACATTTTCCTTAAACGCAAATTTGTTTTTAACACACAAATAATTAATTTTCCTAAACAAGGAAGCTACCGCCCCCTGCTCGCTATCGCTCACCAACCCCCGTAAACTGCTTATCCTTTTGGATTGCTTCCTCACTAAACCCAGCTCACTGAACTCACTTTATAAAACAATTAGCAGAAGAAATGTCAACCAATTTTTCAAAAATATGTCAAAGGTCATCTCCATAGATAACAATCTCTTAAAAGTTTGAATACTTATTGACTCTAACTTATCAATAATTTAATTAAAAATATCCAGCACGTCTATTAATAACTATTGTTTATCAACATTCTGAAAAATAAACCCGTACACCAATGAACCTTTTAAATTCAATAATGTACGCCTAGTAACTCGTTAGTATACCTAGTGTTTTTTATCATTCATATTTTTGTTTAAACCCAGACTTGTTAAACAATACCTTTTAAGGCATTGATAATAATAAGAGAAAACCTACACGACACTCAATGTTTATAATTAATTTCGATTGTTTGACTAAAAATTATAAATTACAGGCAAAATGTGTGACATTTTAGTATGAAATAGCTATCTGTAAGTTTGTAGAAAACTTTTATCAATCTTTGAATGATATTTAATTTAGAAAGTACTTTTTTAAAATGTGAAAAAACTTGTTTCATCATAAAATATGGCGTCAATTGGTCGTTTGATTGTTTGCATAATAAATTGTTTGACAGTACTTGCTTTGTAACTGCGACCTCTCTCTCTGTTATCCGTAATCTAAAAAAATAGAAATATTTTAAAATTGTGATTTTTTTTTAAATCCAACATTTTTTGTACATCCTTGAAAGAATCCGGATATTTTCATACCAAAAATGTGTTATACGGATCAGTTATTAAAGAGTTTTTCCTGGAAACCGATAGTGTTCGGTAACTATAGTGGTCAAAAAGTAGTTAACTACCAACTACTAACTAGTCTGGGAAAATCTAGTTGCAACTAGTAGTTAACTATTTTTTCCTGGGACTAGTTGCAACTAGTAGTTAACTATTTCACAAAGTAGTTAACTACTAGTTAACTAGTCTATTTAATTTCATAACCTATTTTTTGCCCAAATTCTAATACATCTTTCTTATGTATATCACAAAAAACTTTATGCTTCGCTCAAAATGGCGCTTTATTTCAGGGTATGGTATTTAAATACTCTACCATGACATTGTAGTTATAAATAGCAGTGTAATTTTTGTATATTTTGATAAAAATTTTAAATATTTTCGAAATTTTAAACAAAAAATTTTTTTTTAAAGTAGTTGAAAATTTGAAAGTAGTTTCAACTAGTAGTTATTAAAAAAGTAGTTCAACTACTAGTTAAACTAGTTTAAACCAAAAGTAGTTAAACTACTAGTTAACTACTAGTTGATCGGTAGTTAACTACTAGTTGCAACTAGTTCTAGTTAACTAGTGCCGAACACTAGAAACCGATCACCAAAAACTTGTTTTTTAAGAATAGATTGATACACTATGCACTAACATACTCTAAAATAGTGCAGAAATCAGTACTGAAATTTAACTAAAGGAGGATATAAGAGGAATAAATTTTACTAGGAAACAACACGTCTTTCGGGATGACTATGTCGCAGATCCATTAAGCGCCTTATTCGGTGTGAATTACGAGATAAATTAAAACGACAATTAACCCTGCCATTGTGATGACGGGATAAACCAGCCGAGCATTCATTCCGCTCAAAAGTAAACTTCCGAGGAGTCACTAGTCACCACACAGATCTGTGTGTCCGTGACTTTCACCTCGGAACAGCGCTCACAATGATGTCGCGGGGCAGCTGGCTCTATTCGCATTTAATGAAGAGCCGGGCTCTTAATGAATCTGCTCTGACATGAAAAATGATGACGCTACACAGGAAAAGCCACTGTATTGTTGCGGGGATGGCTTCCGATGCTCCCCACAATCCCTGCTGCCTTGACCGGTAGGGTGAATGATTAGCCTGGAGCTGGGAGGTCGATTTTCGGTTTTATGTCGCAAGATCGTGTAAAGAGATGCTTACTTTCGAAACGGTGTCAAACTGCGATAAACGTCTAATGGTGTGTAGATGGTTCCGTATCAAAAATATTGCTCGGCTTTGCTAATTTTTTATTTAAGTGTTTCAGATGACGCGTAGAAGTAATTGACTTCTTTATAAAAAAAATCTCTTACAATAGACTACCATATAACGCGAATGATGTATTCCAGAATGCATGATATACCCATGCAACGGAAAAAAATAAATAATGGTTTTAGGTGTAAATAAAAAGTAATATTTTCTGAAAAATATTTTCTGAAAAATATTTTCTACCCTGTATGAAACTATAGATTACCTGGGATGATTTATTCCTTCATTTATTGAAATTCAACCCTGTACTCTGGTTCTACCATCTCTTTTTTTTCCGAGGGAGTGTCCCTGACCGATTATAAAACTCAAATTAGCCGAGAGTGTACGGTAATAAAATCAATCTCGTCTTGCTTGACATGACACTGCCATTCTTTCTTCTTAACGTAGCACACACGAATCGCAGAGCTAATTTTTCAATGAGAACCTTTGTCTCGAGATCGTGCAATCGAGAATATCATTCAAATTATGAATGAGAACTTACAAGAACCGATTCATTGGGGGATAGAGCTAGAGCGGAAATGAGAACACGTTCTTCCCCCCGATCATGCCCTCCAATGAAGTTTCACTTTTCCTCTTCGATATATTCCCGTTGAAGTGTTTTAACTTTTTGCTTCTTTTCCTTCAGCAGACACAAGCAATTTCCGCCGCGGGTCAAGGTGAAAACAAAATCGATCTTTCAGAAGGAGTGTTGCAGGAAAACTCGCCTCCAGGACTTTAAATTGGAAACGTCCTTCTTCCTACGGAACACTGGCTGTCAAACGGGATGGTGGGCGCTATTTCCTTTTCGCAGACGACCTGGTGCAATACTGTATCACATAAGCCCTTTAATTTCACAAATATAAATTTAAGATATCCCAAAAATATAGTGCTATACAATAGGCATTAAATATCGGAAACCTAAGTTACATTGATTACTTTGGTTACTCCTAAACCACATCAAATAACATTAGTGTTCGGCAACTAGTGGTCTAAAAATAGTTAACTACCAACTACTAACTAGTCTGGGAAATTGTAGTTGTAACTAGTAGTTAACTATTTTTCCTGGGACTAGTTGCAACAAGTAGTTAACTATTTCCCAATGTAGTTAACTACTAGTTAGCTAGTCTATTTAATTTCATAACCCGCTTTTTTTGCAAAATTCTAATACATCTTTCTTATCTACGTCACAAAAAACGTTTATACTTCGCGCAAAAATGGTCTTTATTTCTGGTTATGGTATTTGAGTACTCTACCTTTGAAAAAAATTTTGCAACTAGTTCTAGTTAACTAGTGCCGAACACTAAATAACATATGATGCCAACAGTGGTATAACACATAGATATAATACATAAGAATTTAATTAATGGGAATGAATCAATGTTCTTTTAAAAATTGTTTTACCTGCTGGTAATATTTTTTCCAGTGGTAGAATCTTTTATTAGGGATGGCGCGCCACTGAAGAAGAATCCTTTATTATGTGTACCATTGGGAAAAACAACACAACTATTTGGAGATGAATAAGTTGTCAGTGTTAAAAGCCATACACTATTTACTACCCATCCAACTTAAATTAGTTAGAAAAGAAACCCAATGAAATAGAAGATTTAAAAAACGATACCTAAGACCCTTTACAACATGTATCAAATGTGGAATGCGCATGATTCAAAAAGGTAGCTCAGTTAATGATTATAGTTTTGAGAAAAATAATATACAAATTTGTTCAAACTACCAAAAAAACCGTACCTTCTATTCAGTAAGCTTAATGACAGTTACAAAACGGCTCCTTTTCACCATTTCTATGATGAATGTATCATCGTAAATGCTCAAAATTAGGAAGATTCTTACTCATAAATACTATATTCGTAATGATACTCTGTAACTGTAAGTGCTATAACAATAATATTTCGTAGTTTTGTTGGAAGTAACTCTGTTAACGACTACTCAAAACAATTTAAATTTTATAATGATAGTGTCTATGTTTATATAATCAATAGGGGAACAGATACTATTAAGCAGTGACGCAACTTATAATACTAATAGCTTTTGAACGAAAACACCTTTTGCGATTTGAAAATGTTCGAGCAGATCACAATGGAATTCATACAGATAAATTATAACAAACATGTTAAAGATCAAAGGATTAACTAGTCTTCTAGTTAAATGAATCAAAGCTATACTATTTCATTCCTAATGGACAAAACCATGCGTTCCTAGGTGGAATTAAATAGAATTCCTACACATAAACTGTGTGTTTTAATCATAATGTACTACAAGTATTAATTCACTATCGTAACTACTAGATGTAATAGTAATTGGATGATAAAGGTTGTGGGTAACTTCGTGATTTTGGGACTTGCGGATAGCAGCCGTTTGGAAACGGAATAGTTAAGCACATATTTCAATGACTATTGACTGAACTGAAATGGACAGGACATAATGGTGTACTACAAAATGGTAGGATTCAAAGGTTTCAAAATGCTTCTGTGGAATATTATCTGTAACTGAAACATTAAATGCAACTACAAAGTTTTTTTTCTCTTTCGCATAACGGAAAGCGAAAGTATGTAGAAATGAACCACCGAATAAAGTTTTAGTATTGAATTGGTGTTAATAATTAATTTAGCCTCTTTAACTTGGTATAATTTAATTTTTAATCAGGTTGTTCAAAACAATAGCACAAAAAGAAGAATAACCTATATATCAAAAGGAATACATTTTGGATTATATAGAGCAGAATATATTTGGATTATATCAAACCTAAATAAGTTAAATTAATGAATGTAGAATGCCAAAAGAAACCGCATCACATAAAATGAATTATGTGTTATTCAAATTTATGAACATTCCAAAAGATATGAGACATCCATTTTTACTGCATAAATTTTTAATCAAAAGATATTATACGATATTATTGTGATATTATACTATAGCCTATTTAATACCGTTCGAGCAGATAATAACCTTCAAGGATCCAAAATATTAAAAACAGCCCAGATAGATTCATTTACTTAATTTATTAAGAGGCGCTAAATCCCCAGAAGTATGTAAAAGAAAACAATTAATGAATATGCAACCACTCTGAGACCTAAGCAAAAACGCAAAAGTTCTTAAAAAAAGATATTGCAACAATGTTAATTTTAAAGCCAGAAACTGTTATTCAGAAATAACTAGAACCCAGAGATTTACGAGATAATTAACTGCAGATTTAAGAGCAATTTAACATTACTTGACATGCTTCTCACGTATGTTGCTTAGTAAATTGAAATCCTTTGCTTAAACGAGTACCTCAAAACTAAATCAATTTCAAAACAACAGCATTAAAGAATGATTGATGGTGGGTAACTAAATAGCTTCCATTAAGTAATTCCAGAACATTTTTTGGAGAAAATAAACAGATGCAAAACACTCAGTGTTGCAACAAAGGACAAAAAGCGTTTTTATTCCCAGACAGCAGTTTTAGTTGATTTTTCCGCAGATAAATGCACGAGAAGTTAATAAAGATAAAAACGGCGAAACCTTCAGGGAACATTCTCCTCGTTTTTTGGCAATTTATCTCGCTCTTGTTTGTGTTTCTTTTTGTTTCTTGTTTTGACGTGTGTAAAAGACGAGGCGCTTTGAATGGCAAAAAATGGAACTGCCAGAATGAAACTGTCTCCTAAGTGGAGTGTCTCGTTCTGTCAAAAAGGAGAAAGATAAATTAATTTTAAGAATTTTTTTTTATTTCCGAATAAGACTCCGGTACTGGTTAAAATTAAACCATTGCCCCTGGCAAGGGTGGTGATATCGTAAAACCTTTCGATTGGAAACGTTTTAGTAAGAGAAATATTTATTTTCTCTGATAAACAACCGTTGATGTGATTAAAACTGGTTTTTAGTTTTATAGCAGAAGTGATTCTAGTTTCAATTCTTAAAAACTGTTTTAATAAATAGTTTCTTAGATTTAAAAAGAAATTTCTCGTCAACTGCGTTTTTATAGTACCTAAAATTAAAAAAATAAATGCAAATAATTATCTGAAAAAGGATATCGAAAATAAATTGAAAATTCTTTTTCAAAGGGAAAGGGGGGAATCATTTTGCCGATTTTGTTTCCCAGTTTTATTCTTTTGTTGAAATCAATTTTGAATTTCTACTAGATGAAATAGAATTAAATTAATTTTCGAAAATGGACATTCTGAAAAGGATTACGTGACATACACACTTGGATGCCTAGAGTTATTTTTATTACCTTGTTCAAAAATAGTACGATTTCCAGTATTAACACAAAGACAAGAAAGAGAAAACAAAATAAAAGGGAGGGTCGATATTTGGAATAGTCTCAAAGACTAAGCTTTGAGCTATCTAATCAGTGTTCATCGGATGCACACAACTGTTCCAAAGAGAAGAAGAGGCGCAATTAAAACACAGCCGAGAAGACTAATCAACCATTAATCGTCTAGCTCTAGAGGAGTTCTCGACAGAACTTTTTTTGCCCCAGAACTCTCCTTCCCTCCCAAAGAAACCGTCCGACCGTTCCACACACATAAGAGGGATTGTGTAAAGAGAGCTCATCACTGCAGTATGGCAAAGTGTTACAGATTGAGAAATTACGGAGTATCGCTCCCATATCAATGAAAGGGATTTTTATTTTTCTTACATGAGTGAAAACAATGGCAAATTATTCAGTGAAAAATAGTCTCCCCATCCGAGTTATTTTTGTTAATGTGAAAAATTTTAAAAAACATTTATGTGTCAGAAAGAACGACTTCCAACATAATTTGCTGTTGTTACCGTAGAAATTCTGAGTGAAAAGGCTACACACTATTATGTACTAACACATTTTAAAGAAAAACCACCTCCGATAGATATAGGGATACAAAATCTATCTGTTCTAAACAAATCAGTTCTTTTATTTAGGCGACCATTCTAAAAGTACTCCCCTCAAGCTCCCGAATAGTGAAGATTGCAATTTCTTCTTTCTTCCACCAGGGAGTCAATGTGTTCAACCCACCCTTAAGTATAATAACACACATCTACGGACCCGCAACTCCTCTCTCTCTCTCCAAACATCCAATTACTCTCCGGTGAATCAAGTCGTGGGAGGGAGCCTCTTAAAAAGACGCCAAAGAATATCTCATTAATTGGGCAAGACACCCCCGCACGAGGGTGCTTAAGAAGGAACGTCTTCCCCTCTCATCAGTTGGTATCGTCAGTTAGGCGTGCGTGTTTTGCGACTTATCGGTTAGGGAGAAAGAAAAATTATTATTTTTATTTCCCCCAAGGTTTTTTTTAAAAAAAAAACGAAACAGCGAACTTCGCATTCACTTAATATTTATTATAAATTTTATAATAATAAACTGTAATAAATTTTTCTATCAAATACCATTAGTCGAGAAAGAACATCTAGCGGTATATATGTTACGGGCAAAGTGATAAATCGGGCATTATTAATAATGCCCGGAGTAGAGGCGGGTTAAGTGATAAATTTCATTGATAAATGCTATTGAATTCATCACATTGCCCGTAACATGTACACAACATGAAAACCATGAGTTTTAACTCCCTTTAGTAGTCAATTATAATAATACATCTTCACTTAACGCGTTTTAAGAAAAATAATTATTTGTTCATTTAACGGCATTAAAGTTAGTCTAACAAATAAAAATGTATCATAAACAATTCGGTTGAAATATGAATTTAAAGAAACGACTTTAAAGAATCTGTTTAGCTACACAAACAAATCAGGGTTTAAATTATATATCACGTGCTATTTATTAAAAAATTCTCTAACTACCTGTTGTTTTATTGAAAATCTCACCATTTGGTTTCAATTTATCAAGAAAAATTGAAAAATTGGACTTCAGTTTACAAATTAGCCGCTGCAAGGCCACCGTTTCTTCTCAAGAAGACCGAAACCCTACATCAGTGGACACGTAATGCCCTCTATCGGCAAAAAGAGGAATACTGAAATTATTCTACCTCCGCAGCTGCATTTATTAATGAGCTAACCGCTCTAATATTGCGAAAGTCTGTTTCGGGTACTTTTTTAACACTCCCTCCCCATCTCATAGTTATATATGACCAAACTGAAAATTGCCCAATACCCCACAATTCTTATTTTGTGTAAAACTTTGAACAGTAACAATAACTGTTAAAAGTTAAATTTTATTTTAAAAATTTAGTACTTAATTCAAAAAGAAAATAACTAGTTTTGGGAAAACGTATTGTAGTTTGTAAATTAATTAATTTTTAAATAAACATGTTTTGAAAAATAATATATTTGAAAAAAAAAATTGTTTTTAATGTAGTATTTTGAAAACATCGCTTAATTAAACTCCTTATAACTTCAAACTCTTAATAACACACAAACCAACAAACACTCACAGTACGGAATCCCATTACCAAAGAGAGTAACATCGAATTAAATTGATTTGCACGATCATCTTCTGCCTGGTTGAATTCGCATCTAGCTATCTCCCAGACCCAGACTATCACGTATAAGTACGCATGAAGCAATCATTTTATCAAATTTCTAATCAACAAAATCACCCATCCCCACAATCTTACAGCATCGAACCTCTGAAGACCCTGATCCAGAGCGTGAAAAACATTACCTCGTCTGTGGAACATGAGGTCGAATGCAAAAGGGAAGAAATGGAACATCCAGAGATTGTTCTCCCCCGCACACGCTTGACCGGTGGCGAGCATCCCTACATCAGGATGCCCTTTGTGACTGACCAGCAGCTCGTGACCGCCGGTCACCGCGCCCACAGAGACGAACATTTGAGGCACGGGAAAATCTCACTGCGATTCCACTCCATGCAACAACCGAATGGGCCATCCACTTCTAATCAATAAACCCCTTTAGTTTTAATAAGAGCAAGATCTGTGGAAATGGCATATACGTGATTCCCACTGTCTAAGAAGATAATCTCCATTGTACTCGTGAATATTACTTTGTTACTTGTGTAAAAAAAACTTGTAAAAGACATAACTCGCATTTATTTGTTCCTCATTGAGTTGATCAGTATTTATAAATACACTTTTTCCCAAAAAATATCACCACAAACATTTATAGATGTGTAAACGTAAACTGATTTCAATCGGAAGGGGACACTTAAGGAATTGGCCCTTGAGCTTACAGAAAACAAATTAGTTTTTTCTATTAAAGGTCCAATTTCCTGAAGTCCATTTTATGTATCCTCAATATTATTTAACAGTGTTACACATACACGTCATTCCGAAAAATTAAAAGCCTTAAAAACTCCACTGTTATGATTGCAATCAGAATTTCAAAACATATTGCTTCGCTGGTTATGGTTAGTATTTGTTTTACAACGGAAGGGATTTGTTTCAAGGGACACTGTACATAAAAAGCGATATTTTATGCATAGGTGCTTAAAAAGGTTGCCTGCAAAAGGGCCACCCTTAATTAAGAATAACTTTTTAAAATGTATTGTTGAAAAATTATTTAATTTGTTAAGTTACAGTTTAACAAGTATTATTTCGAAGTTTAACTGTTTACAAAAATTTGAATTTATAATAAACCAAACTTATATGTACTAAAAATGAATAATTAAATTGAAAAAATCCACGATTATAAGAGGCTCACCTTTTGTAAAGTCTAGGATTTCAAACTTCAAAGAAATAGAGGAGATATAATTACCTGAAACAAAAAAAAATCCATCAAGTACCTATTTTTTCAAGACAAATGATTAAAACAGAATAATAAGCCTATATACTATACTCAACCATGTTAGAAATTATTCTATTGAAAACACAGAAATATAAGTAATAATTTGATTTTAAAACACAAATTGTTCAACAGAATAAAACCTCAGAAAAAAGTCTTTGAAAGCATCCGTCAGGTTATATGTCACTAGCTTCCACAATATACGAGGTTGACTTTTTTCGTACCCCTACTCTTAAATAAAACCTACAGAAATACACAAATACTCTATTCTTCGATTTCGATGGATGGACAAAGGAACATTTTAGGTTCAACACCGACCACGGAAGCCCTCAGAAGTCGCGTTTAATACATATTTTATTCGAGTCCAACTCGATCGATCATTTTCGACAGGCGAAGGGCGTCGACTCCCAAAGAATATTTGTCACCACACTGCGACTTTCTCAACATTAATCAATGAATAAAAATATCTCCAAAACGGGAACAATATAAAAGTAACAAAAATAATGGTTGAACGGACCTGAACACAACTTTTAAAACCCAACAGTATATTTTCTTTTACAGAATATCACAAAAAAAAGGATACAACCAAAACACTAAATGCACTCAAACCTGTTTTTGAGAGGTGGATATATAGGGACAGCATAAAAGAAAATGTATAAGAAAATCGCACAAAACTTCAAATGAAACTGTTTATCGGTCCTATTATGATCATCGTTTTCTTACTTTTTTGAAAGAATTAACACTTTTCAAATATTTGATGATTAATTAAAAGAATTTTTCATAACTTCTTTTAAATGAGAGTTTTTTCAAACTTAAACTGAATTTTATCAGTCAATACTTTTCAAAACCACATTTGGAATAAAATTGCCAAATTCTGTGTTTGAAGGTGTTAACTAATTATCTTGTAACGGAAAGGAATATAATTTTTCTAAAAAGCATGATTTAGTTATATAGACTTTTGAGAATTTTAATGAAAACTAAAAAAACAGTTATCAGACAAAAAAAAAGTGATTCATCCTGACTTAAAAAAATGAAATAGTTCATTTTAATTCAATAAAACGTATCTTAATGTTTCGCAAAATACGTCTATGTACAGAAAGCCTTTTGAAGGCATAAAATTATGTGAAAATACAATATTCAATTCTTATTAAGCTTGTCATTTTTATTTTTAGCTGCTTTTATTTTTGTTTTTATTTTTGCATTTTTATTTTAATGTGCATTCCTCTCGTAAATTATTATTTAATAATTAAAAGTTGAGAGGCGGACAGATATTAATATTACAAAAATAATGCAATGTGGTATTTTATTTAACATAAACACACGCGATTTCAGGCAATCGTACGACTGAGAAATGACTCAATTGTTTTTCCCGCATTGCATTTATTTCAAACACAAGAAAAAGCCGACTTGCCAATGGACGAAGCGCTGAGGTGAAAGCATCAGAAATGAGGAAAGCATGAAATCTTTTGAATTTTCAAAAAGTGGAAAAATATATATAAACAATGACAAGGAAGAAGAACAGATGACTAAAGGGCAGCATTGTAAGATGTTTATAAGATGAGTACTAGAAAAAAGAGTGATAAACAGATAAAATGAAGATATAAATTCCCGATTCTCACAATGAATCTCTCACTACATCCCCCAACCCCTTATTTACATCAATGCCTCCATCAGGAATAAAAGATAACCTCTCCCTTAGGTAATGTAGGCTTCGATAAACACCACTCGAGCCACAAAAAAAGTGCCCGAAAAAGCAACCGAGCAAAGTGATATCATTAGCTCTACAAGGAAAGGCCATTTCCGCCGACAAAACGCTCTCCCGCAGCCAACGCGTAAAAAATGCCCGAGAAAGAACGTTTTTTTTTTTTTTTTTTGCACGAAAAAAAGAAAAAAGCAGGTGCGTTGCACGTGCGGGGGCGAGGCATACCGCAGGTGAGAAGCGCTAACAGCATAGAGGCTAACAGGCCCCGGACAATTGATGCGATTTTGATTCGCCCTCCCGCCAACCTCGCTTGTTCTCGATCTCTTTTATTTTTGTTCTCTTACCTCCCCCTCTTTCTCGAAGCTCTCTGGGGGGGGGGCTGGGGGGGGGGACACAAGTTCCGGCAAGGAACGAGCTTTTGCCTTCACGTGTAAGGTACAAGTGTGAAGCGATTTGGTTTTTTTAAGGTCATGTTATGTGTCAAAACAGTAATAAAGGATGCATAAATATAATCGGTTATTTTGTTAGTATTTATAGTAGTTACAAAACCAGAACCTTTTTGAAGCAATGTTTTTCAACTTTATGCAGGCATTCTAAAACATAGAAGATGCCCCATGGAAGGCCGTAACGATACTTTAGTTTAAGGAGGGTTCCAGCCACTAATTTATTGATATTCATTCCATGCACACATTGCAGGTTAAATGTAGCTTTTTTGGAAACGGAATGGTATATTTGAACCTTGGCACAGCGACCTACCCAGAAAATAATTGGGAGGGGATATGTGGTGAATTTAGTCTTTTTCTAGGGTCAAAAAGGATAGTTTCTGACTTTCGGGGAGTTATACCCCCAAATTTCCTCTGCGTTGGAGTAGTCCGTAGTATATATATTTTTTTCATTTTTTCACTTTTCCCCACCTAAAATAGAGGGTCAGTATCCCCCAGAACGTGTATGGATGGGAATTATAACTTTAATAACAGGGGTGCTATTATACAACAGGGTGCCACTATTGTTGGCCGCTATTGTTGGCCCATTATAATCCACTATCCAGTATAACAAACAAAAAAACAAGTGGCACCCATTGTATAATGAAACCAAAACAGGGTTTCGATTAGTTTGTTTTGTAATCCGTGGAACTATTAACATTCATAACATTGTTTATGAAAATTGTCAAATCTTGTGCCTTGCCGTTGGACAAGCGCACCATGTTGAAAATACTGTTTTGAACGGTACCTCACGCGATACTTTTCAGAACCCTCAGAAAATTGGATAGGTAAGTGCTCTCGATATTCTCCTTTCTGTCTGCCGCACTTGAGAAAAGGAGGCCTGGAGCGTTCTCTTCGGAAACAACCTGATGTTAACCACGCAAAGTGTCACAGTTCGATACATCAAAATTCGAATGTCAAGGTCTCTCCCACGCGAAAAGGAACGAGATAGGCCCGCGGAGGGAGACACCAAGGTCACCATCAAATGCTCCGACTTACGCATGGGAATCACGACCAATGATTCACGGATGAACTGACCGAGTCGCCCATTAACGGAATGCCATAACTGGTTGCAGTTTCACGTTTTTAGTGGAAAACGGAGTAATTTAGCTGCGACAAAATGTTGTTTGGAATGTACTACTTATTTAGAGTAGATTCATGTACTTCAAAAAAGTTTCAACAGTTTTCAAGGAATTTGCTTGCTGGTTAAATTTGTAGCATGGAGAAGAAACAAGTACGACTTGGATATTACATTAAGGTTTCCATGTTTTTAACCTCTTGGCAAAGAGAAAGAGAGAGAGAGTAAAGAGAACTAAATGGAGAGAGTGAAAGAAAATGCTAGAGTGGGAGAGAGGTATTCAATGAGAGGTAAAGTTAAAGAGAGGGGGGCGGATGGAAATATTGAGAGTGAGTTTTTGAAAGTAAAAGAGACAAGAGATTAGTAACTAGAAGGAACTTTTAACAGAAACTGCTCTGATTTGTTGGTTGAAATTTCTCTAGGAAAATATAAGTGTTTTAATAAAATACATAATAATCAGGAAACTACCCAGGAACTACCGCATGCTATGCATCCAACCACTGCTCCAGAGGAGATTCAGTAACTTTAAAACATAGTTAATGTATTAATTTTTATTACGCCTGGACGGGATTTTTTTGTTTCCCCTTGATGTAAAACATATCCTTCCTATGTTCATCTTATGTTTTCTTTAAAATCTGTTAATAAAGATTATTATTATTATTGGGTTAACTTTTGACGCAGGCGCAGTGTTGCGGATTGTTGTTAAAAGCCCCTTCGAAAGAATATGAAGAGTGAAGGAAGGGGAAATGGTTTGTATCATTTGGAGTTTTAAGAGAAACTAGGAAGTATGCGGGTATGAGGAAGGAAGTTTGAGAAAATAGTTAAGTTGTAATAAATAAATAGTGTTAACGGTAGAAACATCAAAAAACACTTCCTACAAACTTAAAAAAGTTATTAAAAAGTCCTTAGATGCTGAATGAAAAGAATGTGATTATAACTTTTGAAAATGACTCATATAAATTTATTTTAATCATAGAATCAGAGAACCTAGAAAAACAACAACTTTCACAGATTCAGAATATTTAAGAATACTCGAGATCTCTATTTAAGAAATAATTCCTTAGATTAGCCAGTTACCAAAGCACTTCTAACGGTTTAAGGCAAACCAGCGATGTGCTACCATCCTTAACAGACGACATTAGTGTGACGTCACTTGCTTGTTTGGAAACGTTGATTCTATCCGTGATTGGTTTGGTGATTGGAAGTAAATCCGTACGGAACCAATCACGGATGGAATCAACGTTTCCAAACAAGCAAGTGACGTAATGACTAATGTCGTCTACTAAATCTTCCTATTAAACTGAACTAATAGGAACTAATAAACTGAACTAGGAAATGAACTCAGAGTGACAGTTACTTATGTTCACTGAATTTAGTTCCGAGTACTTCAGGTTTTTAAAAAGGTCCCTCTTTTGTTTCCATGGAGAATACAATTTTTGGATCTGCTATATTGACTCGTTATCGAACTTTTGACTCAGATATCTATATCGTCCCCAAAGCATTTAAAACAGACCCAGTTCCATGATTTTTCCATTTTTATTTATTTGCGGACTTCAGTCACTGTCCGTCTAAGCTGCTCAAATGACACCAAAAGAGGAATAAAAACCTGTCCAACGTTAAACAAACTTCTCTATCATAAAAAGAGAAAAAATCAGCCAGAAAGCAAAGTACTCGATACCAAAGAAAATATACCCTCCATAAAATAAACTACCAAGAAAGAATTTCCGCAGAAAAACATTATTATTACACGTTTTTTTCTGAGGTTATTATTATTACCATTACTATTACATACCCATCGAGTGAGTCGATGGTGAACCCATAAAAAGCGTGTTTCCAATGGAGTGGAAACTCGGAGGAACTTTCTCGGTCTCAGACGATTACCTGAGACGCTGAGGGAAGATGTGATGGAAGAGGCAATTTTTTTTATTAGAGTGGTTGGAAGTCGGTCAACTGTCGCGCTGTCAAACGGAGATCGCTCATCTTTAGTATCAGGAGCAAGATTTTAAAAGCTTGGGACTTGGGAGAGACGGGACGACAGACGTTTGACCGAAGAAAAGTGGATACAAAATCATCTTTTTTAAGGATTTAACTGAAATAGAGCAGTCCCGCACGCCCCTTTTTTGTGTCCAGATAAAATCTTGAATGATTCTTGAATGATTGAGATAGTTTAATTATAAATGCACATTTATTTTTAAAATCTTTTATGGATTTGCCGAAGAGTTAACCTGCGGAAAATGAACTATTTAATTCACCAAGTACAATGGAATAAATTAAATCCAGATGTAATACTTATAAATTTGGAAAGTATATAGAAATTGCATTGGAAGTTATAATGCAAAAACATGAAATTTCTTTCGAGCGTACAAACTATGATCATCATATAATTATATCGTATATATATAGTATATAGTATATATAGTATATCATATAATTATTTATAGCATATAATTTTTATAGTATATAATTATTATAGAATTATTTATAGTAATTAATCTCAATGTCATGAACAAACAATAGTGAATTTTGATCAATATTTTGGCTTGCTAAACCAGATCAGATATTTTTTGGCCCCTGGAAGTTTAAGATGTCATAATTCGGCCCGCTTCACTGTGTGCAGGCCTGCCCTATGCAATTCCATTTGCAACAATTCTTTCAGCCCATAGTTCGTAAAAACCTCTTCCTTTTCATGACGCCGGATAAAAACGTCAAATATTCAGAGTCCCGTAAAAATATTCTGACAGGACTGCATACATCCACGATCTCAATACAGAGCAAGAAATATCGGAATCGATACCCGAGATATATCTCCAACCAACCAACCAACCAACAGAGTTTGAAAAGCCGAGTCCAATAACTCAGCGGGAGGGTAGGCAGCCGTCCGTAATAAGCGGGCTAACAAGACGGGGCCGTAATTATCCTGGAGAAACAAACTGGAAAAGTTTTATCAGAAAAATTTCTCCAGAGAAATGGAGGGGAAAATGCATATGCGCGCGTGCGATTGGAATCGATTGCCACGAATTCTTCCTTTTTAAGAGTTGAGCTGTGCGCCCCCTGCTGAGTGGATGAATGGGGAAGGAATATCTCGTCAAGGATTGAGCTATGGAAGTCAAATAGTATCTTTGTAACTTTCGAGTGTCCTTATGCAATGGTCTGTGAGATAAAATGATCGTAAAAGATGTCGGATTAAATTTGATTTACATACAGGTGTCCCAAGAGTCTGCCTCTCGACTTTGGAACGCCTTCGGCTATAAAATAAAAGCTATGTGCCTATGTGGTGCTCTGTGTGATATTATGGAATAGCGCATAGGCCTTTCACTATACCTAGACCAGAGTTCTCAAACTTTCAGACACTGCGACCCCCTTTGAATTATGTCATTGTTTTAAAATTTACAATAGTTATAACTTTTTACTTGTTACACACATTAAAACCATCAGGTGACTTTATACAGTCACAATAGTTTTATTACATTATTCCAATTTATTTGTGACTTTTTCACTTTTACTTTTGTTTTACCCGTATTTCGGGACCTCTCTACAAGTCCTGCGACCCCCAGGGGGTCGTGACTCACCGGTTGAGATCCCCTGACCTAGAGGTATCGTACTCTGAGCGTACATTGATAAAAAATCGAGATTGAAATCGAATCGCCGCTGCGTTTATTAAAAATGTAATGATCAATAAATATTTATATTTACGAATACGAAAAAAATCAGTGATTATTATAAAATCATTGCAAGTCATTGCCAAAATTATTGCAGACAGATGCTCATCCACCATTGTCTTCATTTTAAGACAATATTTATAATTACTCTCATTTACTCAACTTTTTTACAAAACTCAAACAATTTAGACATTTTTCAAGATTTTTCCTTTTTTAAGTTTTTCAAGATATTACCGATCATCTACATAAGTTCCACTTATTTTATTTCCCGGCTGACCTAAAGTTTTGGCTTTTAAAAAGTGTGACGTTTTTTTCGTTTAAGCCTTTACCACCAATAAATATACATTGGGGTTCCTCTTTCTTATTAAAGCATTCGTCTGTTTTAATCTCTATTTTTGAATCTAGATTAGAAAGAGAAGAAAAAAGAATTAGAAATTAGAAAGTAGAGAAATTTTATTATAATACGCAAATATACAGTTTGCAGTATCTTTTGAAAATACAAACTACGTTATATTTTTCTATTATTCAACTATTCACAATTTCATGAACAAAACACAGATAATTTTGATTCCTTAGTTGTAAACACGCTACATAATATAGTAACCCTCAGTCCCTCAATAATAAAAAACTTCAATTCATTGTTGCATCATGACGGTATTTTACACCAAGATCAAGGAGGGCCAACAATAAAGTAAGAAAGTAAAAAAGATCTAGGCAATTGTTGCAACAATGCCCTGAAGGAAAACAATTAAAACACTGTTCAAACTGAATTTGAAGGATTTTAATAATCTTCGCTTTTCCTTCTGCAAAATGAACGTCGTTTTCAAGATTTAGCCGTTAGCTTGACACAAGAATGGGAATGTGTCAAGCTAACGACTAAAATGTATGCTGGCTCGCTCTCGAGTGAAGAAGGGAATCCAAGGTAAGTTCTTGTTGAGTCCTGATGTACTAAAGTAAAACAGTGACCTGTCCCTGGATGAATTTCACTGTGGAATAGTCGCATCTGATTTGCACTAATAGATTGAATCAACGATAATTTTAAAAGGAATGCTTGTTACCTTTATGTGACCCTTTATTCTCATTATTTTGCAACATTTTTAAAGATACAACTATAAACAAGATTACAATTAATACTTTATTTTACAATTTCAATTTCAAGGAAATTCGTAATTATTTTCTTACTGCTGTGCTAAATCAATTTGCAGTGAAAGAAATTCCTCTTATTGTAACATAAGTTGAAATAGAGATTTTAAAAAGTGTGCTGCCACAAAAGTTTCCCCAATTCCCCATCCTCTTCGTACCTGGAGCGTGTAAAAATTTGAATTGGTCCGGTATTTTGCACCATTGAATGCCTGGTCTGGAGTCTGAATATTCAATCAATAAAATACCAATAAACAATCTTTAAAAAAATACAACATTGCAAGCGTGTTACAGTTTTCCTACGAAGACAATAGTTTCCTTCTCTTTAGAAATTTTCTTCTGTGACAATCACCTAACTCCGATGTAAATTTGTTGTAGAAGCATCAAACATATTTTTAAGACATGGATGAGCCATGTCATTATTTGTGAATGTCCCCCCCAAAAAAAGTACGCAGATTGAATGACGAAGGAGTGTGAAGGGGGCGGAACAATTCATCTTCGAAAGGCAATCAACTGCCTCAAGATTTCCCCACAAGACACCATACAGAGAAGATGGAAATAAATGGTTCTTTTAGTTGGTATTGGGAGATGTCTTGTTCCGTTTCACATCGAACATTTCTTAAGGGAGCCCTAACCCCCTCGTGCTTCTAGGGGAAGAAAGGAAAGTGAAGGAGGTTTTTTTTTGACAGGTATGAAAAAAAGTTTCGGGGTCAATCTTTTGAGGGTAACTGAGAAATATAAATTATTTCGTGATAAAGATCATTTCGAACTATTGTGAAAAGCGGTACTTTTTGCTCAAAGATAAACACAGTTAACCTTAATGATTCTTTGCGCTCTTCAAAATAAACCTTTATTCATTCATTCATATTCCTGCAAATAAATAAATAAATAAACAAATATTCTCCTACGAGTCATAGTATGAATTAGGAGGGTTTTTTCTCTCCAAGAGCACTAAATTGTTCTGAGGTAACTTGATACTTTTTCCTAAATGGGACATTTTTAAGGGACTTCTAAAATTACTCTCCAAGGTGAATTCTATTCTGAAAATATTGTAGACCTGGCAATGGCTGTATTAAAAGCCCATGGATCGATCTGACTCTAGCATGGACAATCCACCAACCAACCAAAATAACTCTTCTTTAAATACAATATTTTAATGATATCTAAATCCATAATTTATATTTTCACTTTGAAGTTTTAAGGGAATTCTAAAGGGTATTTGCTTCGGCATGTTAATATCAATTTAAATTTGATGACAGTATGCCTAAAATAAAAAAAAAGACTACAAAAAAGAAATTATCCCACTTTTCATATTTACAACGAAATAAATGTATCGTTTTTTCATAGGAAGTTTTATACCGTAGTACTAATACCGTAAATATCAAACAATCTCTCAGATTCTAACCATCTTTTTATGTCGAGATTTTTCAATGTTTTAAGTTTTATTGATCAATGAGGAAAGAAACCATAATATCGTTATCGAGGCTAAATAATTAAAACTCTTTTAATCCCCAGTAGCTCGATAATGTTCTACGATCAGAAATGGAATAATTATAAGGCATTTGAAAAGAGAAAGAGATGGTTACAAGTGTAACTTCCTACTATTCTAATTCCAAATAATCTTATCAAATAACCTCCCTGAATCGATTCATTATCAAGATATCGCTACCACAATTCCAGATAATTCGTTCCCTTTCCACCCCTGAATTAAAGGGGGGAGGGCATACTCGACGCAAGCGATAACGAGCCGTTGCCATTATCTGCGACCCAAACAAAAGCCAAACGAACATTCCCTCGCATCGATTTGTTTACAGAGGGAGGAAGGGAAGAGCGGGTCAAGGATCCAGACAGCATCCGCTCCCTCCCGAGTGTTTGCGGTGTGGAGCACCTAGATAAGATTTTCATTGCCTGAAATGGAACTTTATGCCCCGGAGATAGAGGAATGCCTTTTCTGGCGATGGAGAATTGAAACGGCGCGTATGGATGATTGTTTTACGGTGAAGGGATGTGGCCTGTCCGTGTAAGACCTTTTGGAAAACGTGAATATGGAATGGAAATAACCTGAAGGGCGGTAAAATGTATAGGACAATGGATAACTAGTATTAGTCCGAGAGCTGGATATATGGTAATTCTATCAAGGAGATGCTGTTTTCAAAATAATTTTAATTTGGGATACACTCCCTATCTATATGCTCCCTATATGCACTTCCCTATTGGGTCTTATTATCTTATTAGGTCAAATGTCAAATATTACGAGTTTGATTACATAAGAATAGTTATTTGTAGTACGATTAAGAATATAATTAAACTAATTCTGTAATAAACAACAAACCAAAGATTGAGATGATCGGTCTGTGCAGTGTGCATCGGTCTAAAAATACGAATTTTCTACTTTTCTTGAAAAACTGCTAAATGTCAACGAAACAACGAGATTTCCATCAATGAATCTACTAATAGTACATGTTTTAATACTAAATGCATTATCTACATTTTAAGCCCCGATTTACTTACACAGCTCAAATACTTTCCGAGATATGTTTCTAAACTTTTTTATTTATTTATCAATACGCAAGGCAAAATTAAATTTGATACGTCTCCAGTATCTGCTATTGAAAAGCTAAATTCTCTCACCAAATTATAAATACAACGCAAAATAGGATAAATACTAAATTCAGTTTTATTTTAATTGCAAAATTTAAGTCTCTAGGAGTTATTTTTTTACTTCTCCGAAGTTAAAAAAATAAATATTATTTAAAAAAAACCCTATTTTACTAAAACACGTTTCATTAAAGTTCAACCAAACACTACACCAAACCTTTATCGCTACGTTGTTATAAAATAGCTCAACGTCTAAACAGTGTCAACAAGGGAAGCTTGTCAACTCTCTCGTGGAGCAAGCATCTTAATTTGATTAAAGCTCGGACCGGCCGTATGTAGTAATGGCGACGCGGGACACACTTTTAAAACGCCCCGCTAATGAAGCGACATAAGCGCCCTTATTAAAACGGCGAAGACTGCACAAACATTCTGTTGGGGTATTAGACGTTGTCTCGGATAACAAATTTAAGCTCAATATAAATCATGCCATATTTGGAATAGACCTTTTAGTAATTCAATATTTTAAATTTATACATTGGTGATAGCTTCAAATAGTCAGGGTCAGGAGTTAGGGATATGAGTTCAGATTTTTTATGCAAATTCATTATTAATTTGCTCTACTTACAATTTAACTTTTGCAAGATGTATGGATTCGTTTTCTTACTAAATAAAGTTTGTTTCTTTTATGTCTAATTCTAACATTTCGTAAATATATTTCATCTTAAATTAAATACGCAAACATCATCTATTAGTAAAAAAAGTGTACTTAATCATTTTATGTAAAATTTTTGTCATAGCTATATGGGTCTTTTTAGACCGGAATGCGAGTGCAGAATTCAATACATTGTTAACATGTTACTATTTATTTTAGAAAATTATACTTATAATACGATGTGAATAGTAAATACGCATACAATATTAAATATAAGTGTATGGGTTATTTTTGATCCGGACATTATTAGCAGTGTTTAAATCCGTATGAAGGGTAACTTTCCAGCTAATTTATTTATAAATTGGTATAATAAATTTGCTCTTAAATAAATGTCCTAAAAACAATATGCAATTCCTTTTCAAGACTTTAATAAACCTTCATTTAACACTTCAGCTTATAAACGGAATCACTTAGGCCGGTTTAGAAAGAATCCAATTGTGTACTTAAATCATCTCTTCATTCCTACAAAGTCGAAAAGTCAAGAAATTATTAGGATCAGAAAAATAAAATATCCCTTAGTGAAGAAATTATTGATGATCCACCACATATTAACCAAGAACTCAAGAACTGTTTCATTGGAAGTAAAACAGTTTTTCAGGAATCTAATTGAAGCAGTCTAAAAACTGAAATATTGTTGCGAGAACAAGAAATTTTTTTTAAAAAATAACAATGAGCTCCATCAATTCTTTAAGGAATGTCGTGATTAAAACAGAAAACCTCTTCACGGGAGAGGCGAAAATTGATACAGAGAGAAGATGTTTATCCCTGAAACAAGTAAATTCTCCTTTTTTCCTACAAGAGGGAAAGGAATATAAATAGAACCTTTTTTAAGGATGAAAATATCAGGGCGGACTTTTCATTCTTTTTTGGGCGCGCAGGTGTTTGCGAAAGCAGCAAACAGCACGCAGAGAAAGATCAGCCATTCGAAAAATAACGCATTATTAGATACAGCAACGGAGCAGAGAAACCATACGTTTATACGCGCACACACAATGTTTTTCCCAGCAGATGCGCTACCAGAAAAAAACATTTTGAATAAAAAAGGGAATCTATTAATTATTTGTAGGGAGTTTCGGAGATTTTCCTGAGAGAGTCCTGTTTTCGAGTTTACCATTATCCCCATGAATTATTGTGTTTCTCGAGGGTAGTGTTTATTAAAAGTTCAAGGTTTCGGAATTTTTTGCGTAAAGAATTTAAAACAAATGTAAATATAATTTGAAAACACTTTTTAATCCTAACATATCTATCCAAAAATCCTGTTAACATTAATACTCAGGAAACAAAGTTAACCCCCAATTATTATGAGATACTTCGACGCCTAGAATGCAAAAACATAAAAAATACTGCAAAAATATACAGACATGAAACTAAATGCTTTTAAACAAATTTATATAGGGGAGAGTCTTGTACCTCGGACCTAAACTGCGTTTTAGTTAAACTTTTTGTAGTATGGCAATACTATGTAGTTGAAATCTTTACAACATTTCTAAGAGTATATGAATGAGATTTAGCAAAGTAATCAGAACAAAGTCTGATAGCCTATGCTTGCAGTTGTAGACAACTTTTGGACCAAATTTTAGGTAAGTTCTAGACCAGACATGGGCAAACTTTTTAAGGGGAGGGCCAGATAAAATAAAAAAATTATCTAGGCGGGCCGGAAACAAAAAAAAAAAATAACAAAACAAATTTTTTTATGTGTGATAATTTTTAAAGTTGATTTTTACATCACACACAACTTATGTTACTTGCTACAATGGTAAAAAAAACTCGGAAAAAGTTACAAAATTTAGTGTTCTTTAGAAGAGTATGAATAAGGCGCATGCGTGCTGATGAAACTGTGATACTGAGCTTCTGAAAGTTTTTTCAAAATCTGGTAGAAACTGGGATGAGCCGATTCGCAATGGTGGTCATATGAAAAGCCTTTTCTCCTATGTGTAATTGTAGGGGGTCATTCAAAACCATGCCGCGGGCCGGATTGACTCGTCCGACGGGCCGCATTTGGCCCGCGGGCCGTACTTTGCCCATGACTGTTCTAGACGTTTAGTATAATCAAAAGAGCTAACAAACCTTTAAACTATATTTTGGCCTGACCATTTCATGTTTTCATAGTTGTTTCTTTATGAATTTAATGAGTTCTTTTGCATACAATACAAAATAAATTCTCAACTTGACAAAAAAAAAACGGAACCAAGATTGAATTTTAATTGCCATATTCATGTTTAGCAGGCTAAAATTACATATATCTTGACATTTATAACAATTTTACTTTTTTGCTGTTGCCCAGTGTTGTTATAATATCCCATAAGTTGCCTATATGGGTTTCTGACTTCTGGGCAACTCATAAGTTTCCCTTTTTTTTTCGCTAATTGTGTACTGAAATACTTCAATTAAAATTTCTAACAAAATATATGTTGTGTATGAAAGGCTGAAGTATCGAGGAAAAGTTGTTTTATCAGTTTATTTTCAATAGAAAAAAAATTACAGGGTAAAAAGTAAAAATAGGTCTGAGGTACAAGACCTTCCCCTACACTTAAAATAGAGTTTCAAAACAGTTCTATGCATAAAATTACTCCATATATTTTGTTCGAAATTTTAATTGAAGTATTTCAGTACACAATTAGCGAAAAAAAAAAAAAAAAAGGGAAACTTATGAGTTGCCCAGAAGTCAGAAACCCATATAGGCAACTTATGGGATATTATAACAACACTGGGCAACAGCAAAAAAGTAAAATTGTTATAAATGTCAAGATATATGTAATTTTGTTGTTTATTTAAAAATGGGGAAATCCTTTAGGTGTAAAATAATAGTTTCGTTGTACTAAAATGAAAAAGTCTCGTAAAATAAAAAATTTCTTGATTTGAAATTTACTTCCATAAAATTGTAAGTCAATTAAAATATTAATAGCTAATTATGGAAAACTCTTCATGCATTTTCAATTTAGCGGTTGATTTTTAGTTTTTGATCGCAGCTAAAAAATATACTGTACAAAAGAAAAAGTATACACTTATTATCTCAAATAAATAACTATAAAACATAATAAGGCGATAGAAGATATCCTTTGTTTGATTCTACGGTAGTTTTCCACAATCCTTGGGATCCCCAATTGTTATATCCCCCAGTACATTTCTTAAAATACAAATGTTAACACATAATGTTACATTTTTTCCAGGATAGGTACGAATAAAAACTTATTGTACATTTTTTTCAGAACTTCCTAATTAAATGATGACTATAATTTTTTCGTCCCATTCTATCTTCCATAAGTTCTTGTCTAGACAGAAATACCTGAAAACAAGAAATATCCATAAACCTAAATTATCAACAATTCTGATGTGTACCTATATATATATATATATGCATGTAAAATGGGGTCTCAGGCAAAACAATAGCTTCTTTGGAACAGAATATTTAATTAAACTGCTATTTACAAATATTTACAGGGTTATATCAGCTTTAAAGTTAAACAGTACAGAACATCCTTGCGGCTAAACATTTGCCGCGCTCGCTCGCTCACAACCATAACAACTACTACAGTCTTCCTCCGAGTTGAGGTGTTCGCCTCTTTCGGATTTCTCCGGAAGGGAAGAGGCACAGAGCGTCACAAGTGGTGGAAGGTCCAACCTTCACACTCGGCCATCGACGTCACGGTGACCACACCGAGAGCCGAACAATAAATTCAAAGCACGAAAACAAAAATTACTGCAAAGAGAAACAAAATAAGTAAAATACACAATAGGCAATACTTCAAGGTGTAAAAGAAAAGAAAAATAATTAAAAAGAATAAATGGTTGTTCAATTACTTATGATCAAAAGAACAAAAATAAAGAATTGCAAAACTTTCTTTTAAGATTATTTAAGCTTAAGTTAATCTTCAAAATTCTTTTCTTAATCTCAAAAATTAAAATTAAATATCAAGAGATCTTAAAATTAAAAAGAAATAATTCTTGGTTAAATAATAAAGTGCTGAAAGGCAAAAAAAAAATATTAATGAGAGTTCAGTCCAGAGTTCAGAGTCCATGAGTCAGAGTCAATAGGATTTGTCTTAAGTCAAGTCCATCTCTTCATGAAGTCTGCTGCTGTTGTTGTTATGTTAGGTCCCTCTTGATGTCCGATCTTCTTAACTTCATATCTGTTCTGAGGTAGTATTTTCACAACTTCGTAAGGGCCTAAAAATCGTGGTCGCAGCTTTAAACCAACGCCAAATTGAGTTCTTTGGATAGCGACTAGCTCTCCCAGACGAAAAGGTGGAGCAGCTTTGCGGGATTTATTAAACTGCTGTCTGTTTTGATCTTGAATCTTTTGAATGTTTATCTTTGCTTCTTGCCGCAACTGATGTTTATGCACAAGAAATGATTTCGTGAACTCTTCATTGAGGATATCTGTAATTCGTAGATCATCAGAGTTTCTCATAGTGGTGCCAAGAAGTAACTGGAAGGGTGAGAATTTCGTCGAACTTGAAATTGTACTGTTTAATATTCGTTGAAGTGCCGGAACATGGCAATACCACTTTGAAGGGTCTTGAATTGATAATTTGGAGAGAACTGGAATGAGCGTCTGGATGATTCTTTCAGCTTGGCCGTTACCGCGGCTAACACCTGTGGTGATCGTCAAATGTTCAACGTTTTCGTTTTGGCAGTAGGCTTGAAATTCTTTTGAAGTGAACGCACTTCCTTTGTCTGATATTATTCTTCTTGGATTGCCGAAGGTGGTTTGCTGGAGAGTAAGTTTACTTAAAGCTTCCTTCGTAGATGTAGTTTTCACAGGATAGATCCAAATAAACTTGGAAAAAGCGTCAACAACAACAAAGAGATGTTGATATTGTTTGTTGGTAGAAGGGAGTGGTCCCAAAAAGTCAATGTGGTAGGTATCCAATAGGAGATCACCTTTTAAAATAGGGTTCAAAAATCCTTCAAGTTTACCACGCTTCATATTATAGAGAATGCAATGGACACAATTAGTGATGACATTTTGTATTTTGTCTCGAGCATTAGGGATGTAGTATTCATTGGTGAGGGCATTAAACGTTTTTTCAAGTGAAAAGTGACCTTTGTTATGAAAGTTCTTGATAATTTCTACTTCCATTAATTGGGGAATAACCAAAAGATCTTTTCCAGCTTCATGTTTATACAGGATGTCGTTTTGTATAAAAATTTCAGTGGCTTGATTTGTGGAACAGAGTTTTTTGAGGGTCTGGATGTTATCATCAGAAGATTGGGCATTAACTATCTTTTTGGAGGTTTCATCAAGGAGTGTGACAATGTTGACAAAGTTCCTACTCAAAGCATCAGCGTGTTGCATCTGAGTTCCGGGACGATGGATTACTTCATATTCGAAATCTTGGAGGAACAAAGCCCATCGTGCAATCTTTGGTGTAAGGTCCTTTTTTGACATGGTTTGGGCAAAGGCTGAACAATCTGTATAAATTTTAAATTTTACTCCCCGAAGATAGTGCTGGAATTTTTTGACGGATTCAATAACAGCGAGAGTTTCCAGTTCAAAACTGCTGTATCTCTGTTCTTGAGGTGATGTTTTTTTGGACATATAGTATATAGGATGAAAGTGACCATCATCACAACGTTGTTGGAGGATTGACCCAAAATCTTTACTGCTGGCATCGCAGTGTAATTCCAATTCTGATCCCTGTTTGTAGATATGGAGGACAGGTTCTTTTGAGAGTATTTCTTTTAAAGCTTGAAAGGCAGCTAGCTGAGGTTTTCCGAACTCGAATGGGACGTCATTTTTTAGTAAGTCACTTAAAGGACGGGCAATCAAAGAATATCCTTTAATGAATTTTCGAAAATAGCCTGTGAGGCCAAGAAAGGATTGGACTTGCTTGGTCGTCTTTGGTATAGGGAAAGAACACACGGCTTTGGTTTTATTGGGCGAAGGGGAAATCGTACCTTTTTCAACTATGTACCCAAGAAATTGAATTTTTCTGTGCAGAAATTGGCATTTTTTCATGTTGAATTCTAACCCATATTGAGAGGCAACTTGAAACACTTTTTCTAATTTAACAATATTTTCGGCTTCTGAATTGGAAGGGACAATTATATCATCAAGGTAAATTATCACAGTACCGTCTTGCAGGAGGTCACGGAAGACAAGTTGGATGTATCGTTGAAAGATAGATGGTGAATTACAGAGGCCAAAGGGAACCTTATTAAACTGATATTGGCCAGTTGGGGTAATGAAACTAGTATATTTTGCACTGTTTGGATGCATATCTACGTGAAAGAAAGCGTTTTTCAGATCCCGAATCGAATAGGGAGGTTATTTCCCGATTCAATATTTTGACTTTTTTAGAGATTCTATTAGCATCTGTGTTAACGACAGTGGAATTTACAGAGGGATTCACAGAGGATGTTCTACCATCATTCGATCTGGAAGGGTTATAGGTATTTCGAGGTCTGGTCCTATTAGCATGAGGACAGTTAGCGTGAATATGGCCAAAACCTTTACAGCCATAGCATTGTTTACCTTGGCTCCTGTGAGGACATTGCGGGCTTTTGTGACCCTTTAAACCACATGAATAGCACACGGACTGTTCCCAAGAACGCTTTTCATCAGCCTGAGAACCTTGGGGATATCTTCCGACTTGTTTTTGAAAGTTACCTCGAGAAGAATTAGAAGCTGTATAAAGTTTTTCAAAGGTCTTTAATTTTTCCTTAAATTCGCTTAGGGTTTTAGAGCCATATAGAAGTAATTTGTTTCTTGATTCTGGGATGCCTTGAATAACATAATCTATCAAAGAGGAGTCATCGAGCGAACCTTTTTGAGCCAATTCCCTCATTGCCAAAAAGTATTCCTGCAATGTTTTGTTGGGTCTAAGTTTTCGAGAGTTCATTACGTTATGGAGTTGAAGGCTGTTAAGATTATCTTCAAATTCGTCTCTCAAATGTTTTTTCAGTACTTCCCATGAATTAATTCCCCGTATTGAACGAATCAGAGTTAGGGCAGGGCCAGATAGACATTTTTTCACAAAAATAACTTGATGCATGGGGTTTTTGATATTATACAAGTTAAAAGTATCTTCGATGTCGGAAATGAAGGTTTCCACCTTATAGTCATTTTTAGAGGAGAAAGGCTTTACTAAGTCAACAATGTCTTTCATATTGAAAGTTGGGACAGAGAAGCTACCACAATCCTGACTAAATGAGTCAAATGGATTTTGAGTGACAGGGACTGGGTTATTCGGACTTTTTCCAGAATCATTAATTACCAAGGAAGTGTTTACAGGTAATTCCTCTACATCGCTATCTTCCAACTCCTCATCCAATTTTAAAAGTGAAAAATCAAACAGAGCATTTAATATATTTTTACACACTTTACTTGGTTCATTATTACATATGTCAACACCCAATATATTTGCAACAGATATCAATTCAGAAATATCATAATTTTCCAGGACTTTGTCATGTAACTCGGTGATATTTTTATTAGAATCGAAACCACTAAATGCCCGTAACCTTTTTCTGTTCTCTCGGTCCCCATTATCACCGAACACAATATTATGCAACACTTTAATTGCCTTGGTGGAACCAGTTTTTAAATGTACCTGAATATGTGGTATATCGTTTAAACAAGCCATTATTTTTTTTTTCAATCAAAACTTCAATTCAATCAATTTTACGAGAAAAGGCAAGCAGTATCAAAGCAACACATCAATAGATAATCATTAATCATTTGGTAAGATGAAATTTCAAAGGATGTTGGTACTCATCTGTTTTGAAGAGGAATTGCACATCAATCATCAAACATCAATTGTCGTAAATCAATCAGCATCAAAAAAGCAAAACCGGTTCAAAACAAGTCTTCACCAAAGTTCCGTTGAAAAAGTTAAAGCATCAGTTTCGCTAGGGGTATCACTTTCGTTTCGAATTCACAACCGTCGAATTCACAACCGGCCGGGCGCTCATGTAAAATGGGGTCTCAGGCAAAACAATAGCTTCTTTGGAACAGAATATTTAATTAAACTGCTATTTACAAATATTTACAGGGTTATATCAGCTTTAAAGTTAAACAGAACATCCTTGCGGCTAAACATTTGCCGCGCTCGCTCGCTCACAACCATAACAACTACTACAGTCTTCCTCCGAGTTGAGGTGTTCGCCTCTTTCGGATTTCTCCGGAAGGGAAGAGGCACAGAGCGTCACAAGTGGTGGAAGGTCCAACCTTCACATGCATGTTTTAACAAATTTTTTAATGGTTCAAAATATTGCTTTAATTTTAAATCATGATGTACTTTAAATCAAATAAGTTTGTTATAATGTAACAAAAGCCTGAATGAAAGAAAAATTAAACCTAATCAAATGTATCGAACTCCCCCAACTAAAGAGAAAACGTGCCATTTACGATTCGCATTCAGAACACCGAGAGAAGTAAAAGAGAAAAAAGATGTTGCTCAAACATCCTCTTTTTTCCCGCCGTTTTGGCCGAAAGCAGCTCGCTGATTGGCTCATTCGGAGTCATTACCTAGTATCCAGAACAAAAAGCTCATCATTTCATTTTACTTCGTCGCACGAGATTAAAGACGAGCCGATACTCTGGGCATTAATTCTGCCCCGGGGCCCACAAAAAAGACGAGAGGAGGGTCCAAATGAGAAAGTCAAACAATCGAAGGAGAAGTAAAAAAAGAACGAAAAATTTTCTCTCTTTCTCTAAAACTGAAGCAGAAGTTTTAAATCGCGAGTTGAAGAAAAGTCGTTACGAAATCTGGAGACGACTTGAACTGCTCAGAATTACAGTGGACCAAGTCCACAGAACTGATTTTGAGTTACACAACTGAAAGTTTCCTGAGCGGATCATGTGCTTTTCCTGTTTTGTGCGGGTAACGTCCAAGGAAGAAAGCCACAGGGTGCTTCAACAAGTCCGTCCAAATTTTGCAGTCATATTCTTGGCGGGGGAGTACATAATATATGCCCCCCCCAAAAAAAATATACCGCTACGACCCACAGCGATATAAAAGGTATGATGTTGCATCCAGTTTAACCATGCTCACGCATCCGGAAAACGTGAACATGGTTATATGTTTGCACTCTGAGATGCTAAAATACACATTGCGCATGTATGCTTGCACCGTGGAATAAAATTTTGGGATATAACGTCAAATTTTTTCGAAAAATAAAAGTCACCGTAGAGGTATAGTTTGTAGAGAATTTTTATGTGTCCACGCAAGGAATCTTACTTAGCGGAGTTTGGTCGGACTTGTAGAAACCCCCCTTATACAGTAGTTCTTATTGCTGACTATTTGACTGGTAAGCATGGGTAACCGGAACCGCAAAGGTTTTCTGTAATGTAATGGATCCCGTGCCTTACCTGTTTCAGGTAATTAACTTAAAACATCCTAGGAAGAAAGCATTTACATAAAAAAAATTACTTAATCAGGAAATTAAGGAAAGAAAACAGCTCTAAGAGAAATTATTCAGAATATTGCAAAATTCTCAGATTGCAGTATATTTTGCCAAATATTTTATGATGCATTTTGTATTTTGTCAAATTTCAGCCAATTTCAAAACCCGCACTTTCTTTTCAACTCAGCAAGATTATCTTACTTGGCCTACAAAGTCCTTGCTTGCTAATTATTCCTACAAAGAAGGCATTTTTTGGAGTGACTCTTATCCAAAAAATTATTGAACTTTTGACTTAGGCATGAAACTACTACACTTGAAAGCAAAGGATCTAAAAAGAACTACTCTTGCCTCAAACTTTATAATTTTGTGACTTAGGTCACTGTTATTCTAAGCAGCTCATTTTTTTCCTGCGCTAGAACTGGTCTAGCGTTAAAAGTAATTTGCGGCGAAGCAGTAATTGGCTCCTTGTGCGTAGAAGAAACGTTTCGAAAACATTAAGCAAGAAATGAAACGAGGAATTCTTTTCCGGGCTTCCGATGACACCTTATGGCCGTTTTTCCACGCGCCGCGAAACTAATTCCTTTCTTTACATACACGTTCCAGTGGCTTCGTTTGCTTCCCAGAGCATTTCATTCATAAAATGCATGGAGGCACATTTTCATATTACTTCGATCATTTATTTCATTTAAATAAAGGTTAAGTTCAAATACCTCAGAAAAAAAAATACATTTTTCTATTTATGCTCAAAGTTTTCCTAAAAATATAATATTAAAATCACGATAAAATGTTTGACGTTGATTTTAAAAAGTGTCCAAATTCAAAATTTCACAAATAAGTTAGTTAGTTTTTTAGTAATAGGTATTGATCTAAAAAAGAACCTAAAATAGTATTTTTTATAAAAATTGTTATTGAAACATTCCTTAAATGTATATTTTTAGTATTAATTCAGTTAAAATATCATTTAGGACAGGTGTGGGAAAAAGTCGCACCTAAGAGGATTTTCAAAATTTCCAAAAGACGGGAATTTCAGAATTTATCAAATATGTTTTCTATGAATGAACACGAAATGAGTGATTAATCATACATCCAGAAAAAATTTCTTGAATCAAGTCAAAAATATAAAAAAAAAAATGAGTACAAATCACGAATACTAAAGAACACATTTAAATACATGATTATAGAAATCTTAAAAACAACTTCTTTTGTTTTCCTGATTGTATTACTTAAAAAATATTTTTGATACTTGCAAAATTTTGCGGAAAAAGTACTTTCCGTACCTAGTTACAATTTGAACTTAACCAAATGTTATTTTCCTCTGATATGAGCCATGAAACTTTTGTTGATCTATGGAAACTGGAGTTTTTTGCATAAAATTTAAGGTTTGGAAGATCATCATCCATTTTTGAAAGCTCCGAAATCAATATTCTTTTTTAGATAATGTCGGGTTAAAGTTGGGAAAATCTCATCTTTCATAAAGTTACTTTCATTTTATTTCTCATGTGAAAATCAACAAATCACTCTAAAATTTTATCTGTGGATCATGAATTACCTACAGTAAAACGCCGATCCTTTAAACTTAGTGTGTGTTATGTATCATTTATATATTTCTCCTAAGTATTGCCTCCGTATCCCTTATTTTTTTCCATCCAAGGCATTTTTGGAAAATCTACAACCGGTGCATTAAGGGAAAACAACGCAAAAGAGCAATTTGCGCGGAGAAAAATGCTTATTAAAAGCCTGAAGCGAGCAAGTTAGATTCAGGAAAACTAATGGAAGCGAAAGATGGTTACAGTATATCATTCGTCCCAATCTAAAGTAACGGTAGTGTTTTTTTAAAGGGTTCTTAAAAAACAATTTTATAGTACCTCAAGACGTTAAGTGCAGTAAGGAAATTTCGATTTTTTTTTCTCGAATACTTTGTTTGTCTATTAGGGCTAAGTCTAATTATTCTACCCGATAGTGCAACGGAGGGTAAAAATTCCACCCTGATATTTTCTTGCATAATTAAGTCCGGGTAAAAAGCTTTCAATTAGAGTGCAGCAGGTAAGTAAGAAATAAAATAAAAACACGCGTGCGTTATAAAACAAATTCATAAAGTTTCTAAAATTAAAGAGATAAAAAACGAGTTAAGCTTTTACTCTGGAAGCACCGGTGTTTGAGTTACATTTTCCCCCTTTCAATAAAAAAAATATATTCTATAGGAATTTTTTCTGCCTTCAAAAAAGAGGATTTGTTGGCCTCAGTTCTGAATGTTAATTTTTTTTTCTAACTATTCGAACCGAAAGTGTTATCTAGATTTGGATTTCCGACCTTACATATTAATATCATAAAACCTATTAAATAACTTTAGTAGAGTGAAATGAAAATAAACGCAAAGCTATAAATTCCTTTGAGCATTTCCATTCCAGGCGATACTCAAGCTCAAGCTAATCGTACGTACGCAGGTACTCACGCCGGGCCAAAGAGGCCTGTTAATATATTTATGTTTTATGCAGGTCATTAAACGACATTTCTTTCACATTTTATTCAACTTCGATAGATTCGTCATTAATCGATACTTTACCCAACAAATTACGTAATCGTTCCATTTCTTCATCCATTCTTCCATTTCTTCATTTATTACATTCCTTTCTCCATTTATTTCAAGTAAAATAAAAAATAAATACGTTAATTCATAAATTCAGTGATTATCAGGGGATCACGTACAGCGGCGATGGCGTAAACCATTTCGAAGGGGAATATTGGAATTTCGGGAGAAGATATTGGGTAAATTTTTTCATTTTCTATGGACAAGGAAGGTAAATTACTGATTTTCGTGGGGATATCCACAAATCCCTCCTCCTACGCCCTTGATCACGTATAAATAATCGTTATAAAGTAAACGTCTATAAACTAATGTCCATATAAATACAATTTTACAAATGTCAAAATGCTCCACAAACATTTTTTAAACTGTGCAAAATTTGAATAACTTTGCATCCATTAGTTTTTACGTTATGAGAGTCTGAAGTACACGAAGGCGGATATATTTTGAAACAAGGCAGAGCTTTTAAGAAAGATATTTTAAACTTTGAGTCAGTGCTAGATATTGTAATGCGAATATTTTCCTGCACAGGCGAAATCTTTCTTTTAACGCAGTGGGGGGGGCATCGATTCCAAGAACTTCATTAAACGAAAACAATTTCGTCACCTTTCCTTGCGAATGAAAATCAATCCCCAACACCTAGCCCTCGACAAACAATATTGCTATACGAACAGAACAGCTGTTTTCATCCACCAACGAATGAATGATCAGGCCATAGAGGCAAGTAGAAGAAGAGAGACATTTGGTAGGGAAACACCTGAAGGCCAAATGAGTGAGTACCGAAAAGAAATAAGGGAAGTTCCATAGACGTGTGGATTTCAGAGTAGGTAGGGAAACACCTGAAGGCCAAATGAGTGAGTACCGAAAAGAAATAAGGGAAGTTCCATAGACGTGTGGATTTCAGAGTAAAAAATTCACTCTTCCGCAGAAAAATGATCGGAGCAGGGATAGACAGTTCTCTACATGAGAGAATGAACAATATGCTGAATCATTGAGTGAAAATTCGCCATCAAAATTACATTTTTATTTACGATGATTTTAAAATACCTTCGTTTTAAAAACATCGACCTTCAACTGAAAGTAAAAAAAAAACTTCACATCTTACACAAAGCTTTTTAACTCGATTCGAGTAATTTCAGACGGGTTGAGCTTGGTGCACACAGCTAATTTCCTGATCGGCTTCGGTTATTTTACTGCCAACACCGTCGAAATCATACGTTCAAAGCTCTCTCTTTGTATATTACTCATATATGCGGATCAGACGGACCCCCGGGAGGAATTCCCCAGGAATCTTCCCGGACCCACATCGATTTCGATGCAAACCATTAAGTTTCATCATTATCCTTTTCTGCCGGAAGAGGAATGACTTTTTATGACGCTCTCCGAACTATTTGCCGGGGGAGTCTTAATTTTTTCTTGCGCCTCTCTTCTTTATTTTGTCCTCTTAAGGACCTGTTCGGCCGCTTCATTTAACTCCGCTTTTCATTCGGGATTTTCCCGTTTTTTAACCCGGAGGGGATTTCTTAAAGAAAAAAGTTTGAGGAAGAAGGTGGATCCAATCTAAAAATGCAGTTTTTTTCTCTCCCCCTAGCTTTTAGCGTATGAGTGATGGCAACAGAGGGAATAACATCCATATTTACCCTCGCTTCGTTGCAAAAAGGCGTCACTTTTTTAGGAGAGGATTGTCAAGTTTTTCTGTCATCTAAGAGACGGCTTTAAATTAACGTTTTCTTTCTTTAAAAAAAAACGAAGAATATCTGTCATAATAATAAAAAATAGACGGATGTGTGAGGAAAGTTGTGAATTGCGTTTTTCACCCCCCCCATCTTACTCCTTATATTTACTCATACTTTTACTTTACATTCATCCTTCTAACGAACTATTTTAGACTCTTTGAATTTCTACCACTACTTTTAAATGAATATTTGGGAGCTGAAAATCTAAAATTTTGTTGATGCTGAGATCTTTTCCTGAGATGGGAGAAAATTTTCTAGACCACTAGATCACTTTTTTGGCATTCATATTTGTATTAGCAGCCCATAATACCTAACATTTTTAATTTTTTAACTCAAAATGTACGCATGGAAATTACAGTTCAGAAAGCACCTTAAGTAAATTATGTTCCGTTTATGGTTTTTGAGCATTAAATAAGTTTCATATCAGCCATCTAATGAATCAGACTCGAAATTTGAAGCATTCCAAATTATGTTTTAAAAGTTGTTTTTCTTTATCACTTATCATTCATATCAACGAGAAATTTTAGATCTGGCATTCTGAATAGCTCGATTGATATGAAAAACAATTCTTTTTTAGTAATTTTGGAGATATTTTTGGATATTTTGGGTACAGTCTCAAAATAGAAAAATTACTAGTGATGGATTAAAATCACCGACCTGTAAATTTTAAGTATTTTTTTAAGTTACAATTACAATTCCATTAAAAACCAAAGACTATTCGCATAAATTTATAATCATCACATTATTTTTCCATAAAAATCATCCATCTCAACTTCCATGTAAACGAGTCTGTTCCGCTTTGTGTCGAATTCAAAGAAGCGTCGGAAGAGCATCGGGAAGGGAGGTGTACCGTTCCGGACATCCGGCTCGGACTCGAGTTTCCCGAGATCCGCGGAGGGTGACGGATTGTAGGGTAATTCGAATTCAAGAGATAGAATGGCTAGAAAGAAGTTTCTGTTTCGTTTTTAGGTTTAAGTAAAGGGGGGCTTACAATAGCAATAGCCTATTGTCCGGTCATTTTCAATATTAAGTTCACTTATATTTCTTTAACCTTTATTAAGTTCATTCTCAATTTTGAGTTCATAATTAGCCTATGTCCGGTGAAGATTTCTTTTAATTATCCACATCCTACCACTAGCGAATCTAGAATAAAAAAATCTCAATCATCTTCACTCCATCAAAATTTTTATTGAGATGACACTGATGTCCGAACTCAACGATTCAATTAGAAACAAATAAATGGAGACAAATATGAGCACAAAATCAACACAGGCTTAATTGCTTCAAACTTTACCAGTGAACTTCTTGCGATTAAGGAGGCACTCACATTCTATATGACCAATCAGAAGATTTCAGTCCTAACTGAAGGATTGGCAATCTTCACGGACTCAAAAGCGGCCTTAGAAGCAATCAAAAACGGTGAAACCAACATCACCTCTTCTATAAATGTCCTACTTGAAGGCTCGCACTGCAATGGGAAATCCTGCTTGATGCAGTGGATACCGGCACACGTGGGCATTGAGGGAAACGAGTGTGCGGATTCCTTTGCAAAAGAAGGCAGAAACGCTGACCAACCTAGCACCACCATCACGCTTGCAGACGCAAATGCTGTTGCAAAACACAGACTTCTGCCCCATACTCCTTCAAGAAACCCCTCATCACTGACTTTGATTGCCCCAGAATCCTAACATCAACAATTACAAGATTGAGAACAAAGGGATGAAAATTCTCCCCGACAAGACGAGAACATATGTTCCGTGCAAGAACTGCACCGATGCCCACCTTACCCCGGATCACATTCTAGAGTGCCCGGCCCTTGTCCCACATATCTTGCATCTGGGTTTGGTGCCGGTGGCTTCAGAACTTCGAGAGGTCCTCTACAGCATGGATGCATTGGAGCTAGCGAATGCAGTTCTGAAGACGCACGAGGCCATTTAATTTATATTTGTCCATGGACACGATAAAAAAAAAATTAGAAACAAATCCTTTATTGGCATATTTTTTCACGAAAAAAAAAAGGCATTTTTCAATGCCCTGAATTCATCCATCGATCGTTTTACATGGTTTTCATTGATTCAATGCTGATGTGGCTCTTTGATTAAGAAAATTTAATAACTTGAGGTAGGAGGATTGAGGAGCATACGAAGAGAAGCAGTTTTTAATTGCAAAGTAGTAGTAAGCTTACTATATTTTAACATTGAATACACCAGGATTTTACCTATAATTTACGCGTGATAAGAAGGAGGGCTATTAAATGATTTTGAATGAAATTCCAAGTTCGTTTCTATACCCAACAACAAAACAAATATTTTAGGTATCCTCATAGAGTGTTTGGACTCGGGTAACCCATATACACTTGAAAGTATCCCTTTCCATCACTTGTTCGGGAGCAACCACCGGTTGAGAGTAATGAGCGGGCGCAATGGGGAAATGCGCGACAGTTTGTCACCTGTCGAGTTCCGAATGCCGGGGATCGACCACTTCCATCTTCCTCCGAATATTCAACGCAGCCGCGAATCGCGTCATCCATCATCTCGGCGGTCGTCAAACGCGACGCGATTCCTTCTTCCCCTGACGGAGAGAAAACTCGAAACAGAGTGGCTATTAGGCTCCGGTCAGCAAGAAAATCAGTATGGTATCTGTTCAAAAAATCTGCAGTATCTGGTTATCGGACAATAGGAAAACCGCAATCAACCCCTTCAATGGTCCCTCCAACAAAAGACAGCCCTCGGGGAGGAGCGAGAAGTCACTATCGGGTGTCTGCTAATTGACTGGGGGAGGTGACTTCGGACTCCTTCGCTATTGTTGGAGGGGTCATGAATGGGGAGATAGGACAGATTTTTTGAAGAGATATCGCAGATTTTTTGAAGAGATACCATAGGTTTTTTGGCTGACCGTGCCCTTAGTAACAAAACAGTAAAATAATATTGGGTGAAAACTTTTGTATCATGGGGGTTTTTATGGGGAAGGAAAGAGGATAACCTACTAGAGATGCACTGTGCACTAGATCTTCTACGTTCACGACGCGGCTCCTCGATAGTATAATCAAGAGTCGTCACAAGTTTGAATTGTGATACAAGCCTTTTTTTCTCATTTTTATTGACTACAAAAGCGAGTATGGGAAACTGGGTGAACAAATATCTATCTTAAATTAGTATTTTAGTAGATTAGTATTTTGTTAAAAGGGAATATTTTAGAAAAAATAATTAAATGGATAACAATATTGGGAAACTTCACATTTTAGTTTTTAATCTAAATAATATGATCATTGTTCATCCTAAACTTGATTTTCTGGAAAAAAAAAATATTTCATTAACTGGTTGAAAGAAGATATTTAATGAAGAGGTATACTGGCGAGACATAAATTAAGCCATGAGTATAAATATAATGTTAAATCTAACGCACTTAAATGAAATAATGTTAGAGGAAATAGCAAGAATTAAAAATTTGTACACTGATGATTACTTCAAGAACTTATTAATTAGTATTCAAAAGAGCAGAAATAAATGGAAAAACGCAGTAACCTGTGTTCATATTGATTTAACTTAAGTAGGACTGAATTCTGATCAGTAGGACTGGTTCTGGTTAATAAAAGTAATAATGCTTGATTAATAATTATTGGAAGCCCAAGATGATGGACATTTTTCTGTTTTTTTAAATGACTGGGATTTATGATAGCATTAATTATAAAATTATATCAAATTGAGTAAATATGAGAATTGTATCAAACCAACCAACTTGAACTTCAGTAAAATATTCCGTTTTAAAAGGGTGATTTTACTCTAAATGGACCATAGAGAACATTTGTATGGATAAGAAACAAATAAAATTGCTTTATGGAAAATTAATAAAAAAATTCGAATTAAATTCAAATATGGTTGTTAGTTGCTAAAAATCAGTATGATGGTTATTATTAGTATTATATGGCTAAACAAGCAAAAGAACTAGCTCTAGTTTAGTCTGACAGTTGGTTCTGTTCCGTTGGATCTGTCCCCATTGCTAAGCCATTTTAGACGTCAAAAATTAGAAATATTGCCAAAAATTGCGATCAACCATATTAAAATATGTAGTTATACCAACGAAAACCACAGAAACTTAACGATATTTGAATATTTTGCACCTAAAACTGGTTGGAGATATTTAACGGGACAGTTAACGGAACTGAACACAACATTTTAACTCTCAGTAAAAAAAATGCAAAAGTATACAAGCAGATATCGAATTTCGACCCTTCAACAGAATTAAATTGAGTCAATTTTAAATTAAACCTTTGGTTATTAATTTACTAAATAATTAAATTCGGCTATTAAAATTGAAAATGTCAATTTCATCCAAATAAAATAGTACATTCTCCGCTTTAATCGGTAATTTGTTTGTATTTTGTCTTATTTACTCTGGATTAAAGAAAGTATATACTGTGATTTTAAAGAGTATTAAAACTCTGAAAAAAATTCTTAAATACACAGCTGATAAAAAAAGAGATTCTATTGCATGGGTGAAATGTCGCCTTCAGTAGGTTTAATAGATTAATTTATTTTTTAAAGAATCGAACCTTCTGTTATATCAGTTATAATTCGGGTATTCAAAAAATGTGTATGCAGTACACATTCCAGTTTCAAATTATCACACAATTCGACTGCACTGTCCGGTTTCGTCACCACAGAGGCTACTTTTAAACAAGGAACGTGAGTGCTTCGGCGTTCCTTCCCGGTGATTTGACAAACCGCACCTCAGGATGTAAACAATAGAGCAATGACGTCAGCGGACGAGTGTTATCAAACGAAGCGCTCAAGGTTGACACATATAGAATAGATGAGATGCACATTTCGCACTTGCCCATCACGAATGCACCAATTCACTTCAATGAAGGCCTTCCAACTCGATTTTAGGAGATGTCATTAAATGGCATCACCTAATTTTTGTTTTAAAAGATTTCTTTAGTACTATTTTTATTAAATACGACTTGTTTTAAAAAATCTCCCTAGGCCATATAAAACAATAAGTGAAAAATTCCGCACGACAATTTGGGTGAGCAATTATTAATTATTCGACTTTATTAGAATAATAATCCTGCATCCCCCTGGAAGTAAACTGTAGATAAGTATTAATATTTCCTAAAATCATCATTATTGAGAAGCATTCAAAACTATACCTTTACGCTCAAAAATTATTGTTAATCATTCAATTTTTTAAAACTAAACTACCTATCTGACGATACATCACACATTCATACGCTGGGGAACTGATTGTGTGATTTCAGTATTTGCGTAACCTTTATTTAAGTGAACTCACATTCTCAATGATTGAGATCTTCGGCAACCCAATAGAGATCACTGGGACAGCGATCCCTCGTGATTCGGAGGAGGGAAGTCGTTGATGAGGAGAAGGAATCACCTCTAGAATAAGCATCAAAAGTTCGCGAGCTCAATGCGTGGGATAACGGAGCTATTTAGGGAGATGGATTATTGTTCTTTTGTACTGTTTCGAGAGAGATGCAGGGGCAGATTAGTTTTTGATTATATTCGCAGCCCACGTTGAAACTAGAAAAGGCGTTAAGATTAGGGATTGTGGGACAGTAGGAAAAGATGAAGAAGTGGTACTGTATTGATAAATTCAGTAGGGTCATTCCATTTCAAGTGGTCCAGCACTGGTTGCTCGACCATTTTTAAAAAATCTGAAATTTTTTGTACATCAACCCTAACCTAAAAGAAGATCAAAACAACCATTATTTTTAATTTAACCTATTTTGCTTGTCCGCAGCAGCCATGCAAATTTCGACGTTTTAGTGGTTTTTGCTAATTTAAGCGTTTACGGGATTGGAAATATCTCCCCTTCAAAATCTCCAAATCAAATGGGGTTTGAAGCAAAATTGTTTAGAATAAAACGGTCTAAAAGACTAGAGCAAGTATGTTTTTCTAAAATAAACCCTTAGGGGTGAAATGTTAGTTTAAAGTTGAAATTTTTTTAAAAATATCTGCCCACTTTAAGAAGATTTTTTTATAAGAAGGAAACCAGTCAAGGCACCAATATTTTTTTTATTAATAGTCCAAATACATTTTAGGTCATATGCAAAGTTTTGGATCTGAGCCTCAATTTGTCTTTATTTAAAAAAATCTCAAAGTCGAAGATTTGTCAAAATTTGCAATTTTGAGGGTTAAATATCTCTGGTGGGGGACCAGTTAAAAATTTTAAAATGGTTCATTCTAGAGTACTATATATTAGTGTTAAGCTCAAGAAGTTCATAGGAGGAGATTTGACTACAAGCCGAGGTATGATTTTTACAAGGTGCCCCCAAATGTCGCAAAATTTGGAAGTTAAGGATTTCTACAAAATTTGTCTGTTTTCAAGAGAACTTTTTTATAGGAAGGAAACCATTCAACACAACACATATTTTTATACAAATAGTCCAAATGTAATTCAAGTTACACGCAAAATTTGAAACCTGAAACTTGGTTTTTCTTTGCTTAAAAAAATCCCAAAATCAACGATTTGTCAAGAATTTCAATTTTTTAGAGTGATATCTCTCTGAAGGAGCATTAGATAAAAATTTGAAACTTTGTCATCTTAGAGTATATTATGGTAGTGTTATGCCCTTAAAGTTTCAAGATGGAGGATATCTTTATCCGGGTATCTTTTCTCTTTTTAAATGCTCTATTTTAATTTCATTAAGTCCTTTGGTTATAACTTTTTTTATGAATTTTTAGTGGATCCGAACAAGTATTGCCAAAGAGATTATGATATTTTAACAAATACTTTTTCTCATGATATTTGCATGTATTTTTGACAGATTTATTGATCCTTAGAACAAACAAATTTTGATGATCTTCCCTTAGTTCACTTAACCGATTAAACTCAAGAGTTACTGGGCCATAAGGCGACATCCATAAATTACGTGAGGTGTTTTTTCCAAAATCTGAATCCCCCCCTCCCCCCTTGGTGAGATTTTGCTGGACCCCCCCCCCTCCCCCCCGCGTGAGATTTACCTACAACTTTTTAAAAATTATTTTCCTTTCTCATACTTAAAAAACAAAGAAAATCGAATAATTTCTAACTTAAAAAGTTAACGTGAGATGCCCCCCTCCCCCCTTGGTGAGATTTTTCCAAACCCCTCCCCCCCTTTTTGACCTAATGTAATTTATGGATGTCCCCTAAACAGACTTGTGACAATTTTCTCTGATAAGTTGACCCACATCACAATCCATTTTATAACATGAACTTGCGACTAATAAAAAATACAACAACAAAACACCTTGGTGAATCAAAATGTTCTTCCGATCTTGGTGCAGGTTAACAATAAAACAATTCTCATCGCGGTTTTCTTCTTCCCTCTCCGTCTCTCAGGTTGTAAAGATTGTCAATGGCTGAATGCTAAGGTTAAGCAGTTAATATAATTACTTATATCAAGCCCAACTTTAACATATGTTTGGTAAAAAATAGAGATAAATATTTTAATTCATAAAGTTCATTGCTAAGCTTTTCTATATTGCTGTATTTTGTATAATTAAAATTAAAAAGTAATGAAACATTAATAAAATTTACAAAATAATTGTAAAGTAAAAAAAATCACTTCAACAAAAAAAAGTTTAATATCATCCTTGCCATTTCTATGTTTGTAGCCAAATAATCCTCCATCTTGAAACTTTTAGGGCATAACACTACCATAATATACTCTAAGATGACAAAGTTTCAAATTTTTATCTCCTGCTCCTTCAGAGAGATATCACTCTAAAAAAGTGAAATTCTTGACAAATCGTTGATTTTGGGATTTTTTTAAGCAAAGAAAAACCAAGTTTCAGGTTTCAAATTTTGCGTGTAACTTGAATTACATTTGGACTATTTGTATAAAAATATGTGTTGTGTTGAATGGTTTCCTTCCTATAAAAAAGTTCTCTTGAAAACAGACAAATTTTGTAGAAATCCTTAACTTCCAAATTTTGCGACATTTGGGGGCACCTTGTAAAAATCATACCTCGGCTTGTAGTCAAATCTCCTCCTATGAACTTCTTGAGCTTAACACTAATATATAGTACTCTAGAATAAACCATTTTAAAATTTTTAACTGGTCCCCCACCAGAGATATTTAACCCTCCAAATTGCAAATTTTGACAAATCTTCGACTTTGAGATTTTTTTAAATAAAGACAAATTGAGGCTCAGATCCAAAACTTTGCATATGACCTAAAATGTATTTGGACTATAAATAAAAAAAATATTGGTGCCTTGACAGGTTTCCTTCTTATAAAAAAATCTTCTTAAAGAGGGCAGATATTTTTAAAAAAATTTCAACTTTAAACTAAAATTTCACCCCTAAGGGTTTATTTTAGAAAAACATACTTGCTCTAGTCTTTTAGACCGTTTTATTCTAAACAATTTTGCTTCAAACCCCATTTGATTTGGAGATTTTAAAGGGGAGATATTTCCAATCCCGTAAACGCTTAAATTAGCAAAAACCGCTAAAACGTCGAAATTTGCATGGCTGCTGCGGACAAGCAAAATAGGTTAAATTAAAAATAAAGGTTGTTTTGATCTTCTTTTAGGTTAGGGTTGATGTACAAAAAATTTCAGATTTTTTAAAAATGGTCGAGCAACCAATTTTACTTTTTTTGGACCACTTGAAATGGAATGACCCAGTACGTATTTTTGAATAGATTACAAAATTGAAACAGTTCTAGAGAAAAAAAAATTGTGATATTTAAGGCTCTTGAGTGTTAGCAAAACACATTAAGTTAACTGTAAGCTTTCCCTTTTGTCTCCAAGGTGAGTTAATGATTTTTGTTTGCCACACACAGTCTTGTGACTCAATAAAATTTACCACTCGAATTGTAGTTGCCTTGTAGAACAAAGCCAAATAAATAGCATTTATTAGAAATTCGAAGTACTGTTATACAGAGTAAAATTGAGTTCAAAAAATCATTGAAAACACACCTATGCAAAAACGGGTAAAATGTTGGGTGCTATAAAATGTATGCTACGGATAAAAACTTAAAATAAAAAAAAACTTGTAACCAAAAGATATACAAGACTTCTATAGCGAAAGAAATTTTCCCTAGCGTAAATAACTACTTCAAACTCTTAATAAATTATTATGTTTCATTTATTGGAATATGGTGAGCGATACCACATCATAACTAACAAACCATACACTTCAATGTCATATTAGGTCATTTACCCACACTACATTTCTAGGAAGAAGGGACTGCTCTATTCATATGGGGAAATCTGTGCTGAGCGTTTATTCAACGGAAGAAAAATTCTCCCAGTATGATTCACAAAAACAACACAGAAGCTCAGAGGCAACTTGAACATCAAAATCTCTTACAAACACCAGACATTTAAGTTCGTACTTTATCAAATTAATTCTCCACAGAAGAATTTGGTTGAAATATGATTGGAAATTTAGGTGTGGGTATAATTTGAGGGGGGGGCACTTTTTGTGATCAGAGGTCTATAATAAAAAAAAATTATCCGATTGAACAGATTAATCAAATAAAAAAATAAACACAATGGTCATACAATGAAAAAATTAGCAAACAAATTTCAGCATAAATTTTGACCTGGGGATACTGATAAAGATAAATAGAAACACAAAAAATATAGAAAAATATATTTTGATCATCGAAATAATTCGGTTCTGTTTACAAGTTTTGGCGGAGTTTTAAGATATAAATGGTGACATAAAAAAAATATCGAGTGATAAATGACTTAGAGTCAAAATGAGAGGGAGTTTGGCGGATAAGTTTTGGCGGAGTTTTAAGATATAAATGGTGACATAAAAAAGTCTTGAGTAATGACTTAGAATCAAAATGAGAGGGAAAGGTTTTAAACTGCATAAAATATTAAGTAATATAGCATATGTTGTATTGCGTGTTCCTTATTGGACCATTTATTCGGTTCAATTAAGCCCGATAGCTGGGAGATCCTGGGGTCTTTTCAGCACGAATATAATCTCAGAGGGTTTTCTTTGTTTCATTTGTGCACATAAGACTGAGGTTGTATGCTTATTTTGTACTAAGTTCTTCTACACAATAATTATACTAATAAAACTAGTATACGGTTCAATGATATTTTATTTGATGAAGGTTGGAGACTAATGAGTTGGAACAGGCAGGTGGATATATCCAATAAGGAACCTCAAATCGTTTTTTAAAAAGAAGTAAATTGAGTGACTTAAAAACCTAATCCTAACCATAAAAAAAACTCCACGAGGCACATTATGGAGATATACAGCGGTCCATAAAAGCAGCCATCGCCATTCCCCAAACGACTGCGATTTGAATAACGCATAAAATCCGCGACAAATCCGCAAAAAGCCAGATACAGGAGCTCCTACGAATTAAATCGGGCTCTATCATTACACAAGTGAGAGGGAGTTAATGAAAACGCGGGAGGAGTTAATTTAAATGCAAAGCGGGATCAGCTCCGCTGGAATCATTCCCCAGGAAAGAGGAAATTTAGAATCGCCAGAAGGAGGGAGGGAAGTGAAATTCTGCATCCCTTTGTTGTGCCGGATTTTGCGTGAGTAAAACTCGTCTGGGGGATGAAATGGCAAAGAATGGATCAGTGGTAATCAAACAGTTTTGGATTGAATTTTGTCACTTTAAAAAAATTAGGTAAAGCGCGAGTTTATGGATCATTGTAGAACCTAGCCTGGATTATAGATGAGACATTTGCCTATCTAAAATATATGGATGCTGCTAATGGGTTAACCTACTTCTCGAATTATCCAATCAACCAAGGCAGTTTTTATATTTTGATTTATTAACATCGTTTTTAGCTGAGTAAATGGCAGGTTTGAAACAATTTAATTTTTTCCCACCTTTTTGGCATTATGTTTTTAGATAGCCTAAGAGGTTTTAATTTTTAAGTCTGGTGATGTATTTTTAAGGCATTCTACTTAAATACCAAGTTTCATACCGATATCCTTCATATAGATATTAAAGAGTGGATATCCACTCTTATTCCTCTCTTATTCACTCTTATTCCTCTTATCCTCACTTATTAATTTCCGTTCTTTATTTAGCATGCTTACATGGCCTATGGGGGCTAGTGTGGGAAAGCCGCGCAGAAAGCTTCGTACATCATTTGAGATTGTGTTCACGCAACTCACAGGCGTAGGGTACAATTTTCTTGTGAAGTTTCAGGTGAATGCTTGACACAGTAAGCACTTTACAAATTCTGGATTACATTGACAATATACAGGTAAGTTAGGGGATACAAGCGATATGATTATAGTGGGATATATACAACGAAGAAATAAATATGTACAAGTCCAGGTGGGTAGAGATCCTGGTCCCAGTGATGACACAAAGATGAAGCAAATATTTACAAGTCCAGGTGGGTGAGAGTCCTGGTCCCGGTCATTGTAATAGACGTCTGCACGCACCAGCCATGGCACCCGCTCGCAAGAGGTCGGAGGAGGACGCACTCGAGAGTGTGCTATATACTGGCAGAGGCCCCCAGGGGCAGAACCTTGGGTTCCCCTAGGCGTGGCTTGCTCTTACGTGTTTCCCGCTGAGGAGTCGGTAGCGATTGTGAAGGTCTCAATCATGGCTTCCCGAACTAATCCATTCCAGTATGGTGGCGTTCCTGTCTGATCTCTGTGTAGCTCGGAGCTGAGGGTCGGCATAGGGTCTTGGTTATTATCACTGGCATTCTCTATGTCTTCCTCCTCAGCTGTGGCCGAGTCACCCTGGCAGAGATTGGAGGTGCAGGTGGAGGCAATATGGTCATGCTGGTCGACGTCATTCTCTGCATCCTGGATGAGAGCAGCGTCGGCTGGTTCTTCGGTGGCGATGGAGAGTGTGGGGCTAATAATTTGAGAGATGGGGTCGTCCACGCTCCTCCTTCTATCCTCGAAGAGGCCAGCAACTGCTTCCAATACAGCAGCCTCATCAGGTGGTTGTTGATCGTCCGGCGGGTCTGGGTCCGGATCGATCGGGTCATCGGGTTGGTCAGGTGTGGGCCGATGTTCATCCAACAGGCGGGGTGTTGGAGGTGGACCCGAGCTCCGCGAGGAATCCTGCGAAGGTGGTCGAAGGAAGGAATCCTGCGTCATGCCCGGGACTGCAGAGGACGGGGGTGAAGCGTATGGCTCCTCTGGCAGGAAGTCAGGTGGGCAGTCATCCAGGGTGGTGATGGGAATCCCAGATCGGTGGGCCCGGTATATGTCATTGGACCCCCGGATCGCTTCGGAGACGCATAGCTCCCGGAACACCTTTATGTATGTTTTGGCAGCGAACTGCCGCAGGAAGTGCTCATTCTCTGGGTCCCACGCCCCAAGTTGCCCGACGACGATTGGTATCACGGCGCATGGTTTTCGAGTGAGGCGGGCAATGTTCCTCCTCAGGCCCTCGTACTTAGCATTCTTCACGCTCCTTGCGCTCGAGAAAGCCGTTGGGCCGTTCTCGAAAGGGACAGTAACGTCGATTAAATAGGTAGTGTCTCTTGACCTGAAGATGATGTCCGGTCTGAGAGGGTCCGGTGTTCCAGCTTCTCTGAGGGACGGGATGGACCGCACAGTTTTGTCTACGCTCAGGATGTCGCCTTCCCTCTTTATCATGTCAATCACTCTCTGTACAATAAGATCGTGTCGTAGCTTGCCACCTCTCATGCCAAAGGGGCAGTGGCCCAGGACATGAGGAAGTGTCTCTGTCTCGTAGCTGCATCTTCTACAGCCTCTGAAGGTGGTTCTGCGGCCAGTGACTCTCGTCCCATTGAGTGGAAGGGTGTTTGTACGGGCTTTATTTATAAAGCGGTAGTCACTGTGCCGCATGTATTTTCCGCTATGAAGGAAGTGGGAGGAGGAGCGCGAGTTGGAGATTAGATGAAAGGTTTTGCCCTGGCTGGCTAGGCCGCAGAGCTGCTCTGTCCTCTTCACCCTCTTCTGCTTACGTAGTATGGAGGCTACTGCTCTCCTCTGTGCTGGCGATATTATAGCCTCTTCAGAGTGTAGGGATGGTGTGCTGCCCAGGAATGCCCACTTAACATGGTTCCTCTGAGAGGCCATTCGCGCCGCCGTCCAGACCGTGTGGCGACAGTTGGTGGTGGTCGCATAGATACCATCCTCTCTTCCGGACAGGTATTCAGCCGGGTTTGGCGGGATGAGGCTGCCCGTCCTTCTCGTTATGTGCCATAGCAGATCATCATGTGCGGCTTCGCCAACGACCTTGTCTCGTGACGTGAGAAGCTTGTAGGCATTGTCGATGAGGAACAGGTCGCTGTCCTCAGCCGCTAAGGGTATGCCAAGAGCCCCAGTCCCGTACTCCGCATACAGGAACTTGTTGGTGGTATTTGGGGCTAGCGAGAGGGCTTGTTTTATCTGTGGTAGTATGTAATCGTCGAAGCTTCCCCACGATCCCTTAGCAAACCTCTCGGTTCGATACGCAAAGGTGAAGGTGGGGAAGACGAAGGCCTTCAACGCTTCAAGTTTCTGCCATGGGGCAAGCTTGGATCTCAGGATGTTCTCGGCCAGGTCGGTTAACTCTTGCAATGAGGAATTCACCGCCGCCTGGTGTAGGAAGCCGACGGGTTTGCCTAGGTACTCCTCATACTCCCCGGTCTCCAGGAACGATACTTGTTATCCCCCAACAAGGAAGGAGGTGGGTTTGCAGTCAATCTTGGCGAGCCCCGTTTTGTGCATTGTTTTGCATTTCGCGGGGTTGAGGCGTAGGCCAACCTTGATACCCCCTCGTAGATCTTATTTATCGTGGCCTGGAAGTCTTCCCTATCATTTGATATCGGAGAGATGTCATCTGCATAGGCAAGGACGGTTCGGTGACTGGGAGTTGGGTTAGCCAGCCATAAGATGGGGTCTATGGCCAGAATGAAGAGCAGGCCGCTTAGTGGGTCTCCCTGGTGAATTCCTCTCTGTTTGGGGATAGGGTCCGTCATCCCCTCTTGAATCCTGAATTGGGTGGAGCAATTACTGTATAGATCTTCAACAATCTCAATGAAGCCCTGACCCGATCCGTAGGTGCTGAGGGCCTTCTTTATTACATCATGCTGGATGGACCCAAAGGCGTCCTTGAAATCCAGCCAGCCTACAAAAGCATCTACGTTGGTGCTGGCAGCCTTTCTAAGGAATGCCTGCATAACGAAATTATGCTCAAATACCCCATCAAATTTGCGGAAGCCCTTCTGGGTGGGATGAAGGGTGTTTCCAGTATCAAACCAGTCCGATAGTCTGTCTGCGAGTAGGCCGGTGAATATTTTCGCCAGGGTGTTGGACAGGGCTATCGGTTGCCAGTTCTGGATCTCCGCTTCATTTCCTTTCTTATGGATGAGGATGGAGTGTGACGTCTTCCATTGATGGGGTATTTTCTTATGTCGCAGGATGATGTTGAACAGAGCCGCCAGACAGGCTCCTTCCGGGTCCACCTTCTTCCAGTGCCTGTATTGGACTCGGTCAGGTCCTGGGGCGGAGTTGTCAAATCTGCGGAGCCGTGAGATGACCTTCTGGGGGGTGAAGGGGTCCAATGACACAGGTGCTGGGGCAGCAGCAACACCCGGGGTCATGAAGATGGACTCGTCCATTGGTAGGATGTCTGGTGGGGCTGAGAAGTGTGATTCTATCGTCTCCTTACTCAGCGGGCATCTCCGTGAAGATTCCTCCAGGATCAGTCTAACTGCCCGCTTCCGGTTGTTTTTGTATGTTCGCTGCATGAATTTTGAATTAGCTCCTGGACATTAGCCGTCGGAACGACTTGAACCGGGCCATCAGGTGCTCGGGTACTGTGCCTAGATGAGGGTGCGAGAGGGCCGGTGGTGGTGATTGGCCTGTTGATCCGGTCTGCGATCTCCTGCATCCTATGCCCCAGCATGTGTTTGTTCAGCCCCGTGACAGATCTACATGCCATGTAGCAGATCTCACATGTGTGAGCAATTGTTGCAGGGGTCACCCGTCTCATCGTAGCAAATCTTAGGCAAGGGTGTTTGGAGGGTCTATCCTCAGTGATCTCTGAGGTCCGGGCGGTTATATTGCAGATCCGGAGCTGCCTGGTCAGGAGATGGTGGGTCGATGTCTGTCCCGCTGTTGACCATCTCAACAGAGATGAGGCGCGCATCCAGTCTGCTCTGAATCTCAAGGGCCCTGCAGTTATTGCATTCCGTGAGGTGGTAGTGCCTCACGTTACGCCTTCCTTGAATAGTGGCTGTGCAGAACTCGCAGCGGACCCGGGCCGCAGGGCACTCGTCCTTCTTGTGGACCTTCAGAGCCCGATATTCCTCAAACACCTCCCTACATAGATCACATGCATAGGAGGTGTGTCTTGCCGGTTGGTCTGGCATTATCAGCTGATGAGGAGTGTCGGAGGCCGCCCTTGCCGTGGCAATCTGCGCCTCAATCTGAATGTCCTGGCTGGAGACCTGGATGTCCTGGTGTTGTTGGACCTCAGGGTTTTGCCGAGGATTGGAGGATGTGACCGTCAGAAGGGTCGGGGGTGCCATTGTGGCGTTGTACAGGTGTTGTAGAGCCAGCTCCTACCGTGACACAGTTGCCAGTTATATGATTGTACTGCTCCTGGTCCGCTATGTCAGCTGCCCCACAGCGATGGCATCTGGGGAGTGGACTAGGCCCATCCAGGGAGGGTGGTGTTGTGCACGTATTGGATAGGCAGTGTTCCATCAAGTATGTGGGGTCAAGGTAGGACACCAGGCACTTTGAGCAGTGTGGAAAGGAGGCCATGCATTCACGGTTCGCATTCAGGTGGTTATACATGTCCGTTGTTATCCAGAGGGGGGGTGTCGCAGGCACCACATACTGGGTAGGGAATCATTCCTGGGTGGCCCTTCTGCTGCTGGTGTTTGTTAATCTGAGTAGATATGGCCTTCTCTACTTGTACATTAGTTATCTCGACAATAGGAGGCAAGGGGACGGGGTTCAGGAGATTTGTCCCTCGATCCTTGGCAAGTTTCTTCGGTTGTTGTTTCCGTGTGCCCCTCGACACCTTGCCCTTCCCTTGCAGAACTCGTGGTCGGTAGGGTTGACATCCCCTTTCCTGGTGTATCTTCAGATTCTGCGTGGAATAGAAGGCATCCCCACAACCTTTGCGGTGGTGGTCGGGCTGGGGCTCCCACATTCTCATTAAAGAACTCAGTTGCTCTCTGGGGCTGCCTTCGTATAAGGGTATTCGAGGCTTCTCTGTTCAGTTTTGCGGCCTTTCGCAAAGTCGGGAAACATTCCGCCGTCGTTATGTGTGCCCGCAAGTCAGTTACCGAGATGAATCTAGCGTGGCAGCCTCGACAGCTCACCTGGGTTCCCGAGCAGTTGGGGCGATTCACACGATGTAGCATGATTTGTCGGATAGTTGGAAAGCACATGTGACAGTTTTTGCAGGTTGCCACCAGTGGGGTAGATAGGGGGGCTGAATTTGATTCAGGGTTCAGGTCGTTAGGCGGTCCCTGGGAGCGAAATGTCTGTGAGCTGGGTTTGTTGGAGTTTGCTCTGATGTCAGCCCGCACTGGGTTGGTAGCAAATTGTTGTGGTTCTGGATGCGTCGAATCTCCAACAGGGCTTTGTGAGCCAGCTGCTGGTGCCCTCAGGTGCTCATGGCTGATGCCTTGTGAGATGGGGGTCAGAACAAGTGATGACCGGAGCCTCCCAGGTTGGTGTGGATGGAGGGGGAGGGTGTCCGTGTTTATGGGGCATCCCCCTTCCTCACAGTGTGAGACCAATTGTGCTGGATCGTTCATGGCTTCATGGCATCTGTTGCAGAAGGGTGGGAGGGCCATACAGCCCTTGTAGTGAAAATAGTGCTGGAGCATGGTTTGTCCATTTTCCAGTGGAAGGTGGCACCCGCCACATCGGGGGAACGTTGCTACCTCCTCGCCACGCTCAGCAAATTTTGTGGGTGTGGGAGAGCTCTCTGGCAGAGTGTGATTCTCTGTTTGCGTTCTGTTAGCAGTGCAGTCATGAAGCAGGTGCCATTTAAGGGTTACTTCTGAGTCTAAGCTCATCTGGCATCTGCCACAGAAGAACTTAGCTGCTGCCGGTGGGAGGGCGATCTTTTCAGCATTTGTGGTTCCATTCTCTTCACAGGGCTCAGTGTGCGTTGGCTGCTCCTGGCGGAATGTTGGGAGCCCTTCGCTTGGTGCCGGTATCGTTGGACGCGAGGTGTAATCTGATGTTGTTGAGCTCAGGCACGTGACGGTGTTCGTTGTTGGTTGCTGTTCCCCACCAGTGGTGGGAGGAGGGGTGTGAAAGTGCTCCTGAATGTGGTCACTGAGTGCGTTGATTCTGTACGCAGTGTACCCACATTCAGAGCATCGCAACTTGGCTCCCGTGCACGAGCGCCCCCTGTGTTCGCGGATGTCTGATATTGCTGGAAAAAGGTAGTCACATTCGTGGCACACCATTTTTGGCCTTACAGGCATGCGAGGGGTCTCCCGCATTAGCTTCTGGTTATTCGTTGTGCTCGGTTGGTGTTGTCTTTGGGTGTTCGCTCATTGTGGCGCTTTAGCTGCTGTGTGTTTTAGAATGTATACGGGCATGTTAGGCATTTGTAGTAGTTCTTTGGCTGCCTTTCCTTTTTTCGGGTATGCTTCACGGTTTCTTGTTCTTCTGCCCCCTTGTCGATGATCTCAAGTAAGGCTGCGAGCTCATCAGCCTGTTTCGTCGGTTTTTCCGGTGCAGCTAGTGCAGAGCTTGGTAGCTCTTCATTGGGATCCTCCCTCGTAGCAGGTAGGGTGGAGACCCAGTCCTTCGTTGTCATTATCGATGTTTCTTGCCCCATGTCTGGCGGTGGAGGTAGGGGTTGCTCCAACTCGTCACAGTCATACACAAGAACATCGCGAGCGCTGCCCGTGTCAGATGATCTTCCTGCTGTTTGTGTGCTTTCCTCAATAACCTCACTGATTTCGATGATCTGGACGAGTGGGGCAGGGAGGGGGGGAACTATCTGTATGGGAAGGAGGACCTCTCTCTGTAGGACTGTCACTAGTGAGTCTTCACCATTAGTGGGATGTGTACTTGCGCCACAGGGTTGCTCAGTGTTCGTAATCACTCATGTTGAGCATGCCTCCGGGAAGTATGGCATCCGTGATAGTGCCAGGGTTTTGGCACTCAGCGACTGGTGATGCTTCAAGGCTGGATGTCGGGTCAGCTTCTCCCTCATGGTGGCTATCGTGAGTCGGGGGTAGCTGATGTATGGCTGTATGGCGCCCAGGTGCCCTGCGTGCTACAGCTGCACGGGTGCGTCCGGCTGGCGGTGTGCAGTCCGTGATTGGTATTCTCTTGACCATATTTTCTGGTTGAGTGGTATTGTTCTGATGGGTTCCGGATCGCTTCTTTCTCTTGTTGTGACTTGATGGATAATTGTAGGAGATGGCGAGACACATTTATGACACTAATAGCAATCCGGCGACATTGTCATGGGACATTTGTCTGCGCCTGGGAGACACCAATGAGTATGGTCAGTACCCGTTGATATGCCTCAGCCAAAGAACGCCCAAGCAGGAGTTTTAATTTCGTGGCTCTTACCCACTAGAGCACAGACTCACAGACTAGTGTCACTGTGGTGCATGTGGGTGCCAGATCATCAGGGTTCTGGTAACATGTTTATCCCTATTGTGTTGGGACATGAGGTTGCCCGGTCCCCTGTGGGACTAAAGTGGGCATTTATTGCATAAGTCTTGGGCCGTGTCAGTCTGGTTTCTCTCCTTCATGAGTGAGGATTTGCAGTTTTGACCGCAGATTAGGTTTCGTTAACGCCCTGATGCAGGGAGAACTCCACCCCTCGGTCAAGCAGTGCATATTTATGACAAAGCCTCCTCAGGGGTTGCACAGACCTATTGACAAGTTAATCAATAGCAACCAATTTAATGGTAGAGCCGATCCCAGGGGGTTAGTGGTTCACTCCAGAGCGGAGAAACCCCCCCCCCCCAGTGAAATGCCGGTCTGCCGTTACGACCCGCTAGTATGCCTTTCTACATCCAAGTTCTTACCCAGTGCACCACAGCACGCGAGACGCCGACATACAAGTTTGGCCTGTTGTGTACCCGTGGCGACTCGACCACTAACGACTTACATAAACACGTGAGTGACCAGGCCAAAAATGTAAGCAAAGCTTCTCAGGTGCTCCTTGCCTTCAGTTCGAACCCTTCAGTCTACTAGCGCATACCCACCACCGCAATCACGCCCAGACAACAAGACAAGAGTGGATATCCACGATATCCTATTCTGGCCGTCTCGATCCTAGTAAATGAAAGTGCTAAATTTTCTTACGAAAACAGGAGATAAATTTAGAACAAAATTACTATCTCAGGTAGAAATTGGTTCTGCCTTTAAAAAAACAATGGGTACATACAAAGCCCATTACTATACAGTGACACTTTAAAATGTTACGATATACGAAAAAATTGTAAAAATTGAAAAAATTGTAAGGGATATAAAACTTGTTCTTTAAAATTCAAAAATAAGCCATTGCTCAAATTGAGTGCCTCAATTTGAACAGTAATAATGTGCTATCCAATTTTTAAAAACGCGGCCTTTTCGTTTATTTTACCTCCAGTAGGCGCATCCACTGATAATAAATACCTTGGAATTTATCGCAGTCACTATTACCCCCAATAATGACACATAATTACGCAGATAATTAGTCATAATTACCCGTTCTCATCCCCTCGGGTTAAAACATTCAATAAAATCTCCCCCAGACGAAGAGTTTCTCAAATCGATTCGTTTGGTTGTTGGCCTAGTGAAACTGGATTAAAACAACTATGTGTATATGGAGATCGAAATTGGGAAAGGCGAGGTGAGCACTCCGGGGCATTACTTTATTCTCCTGTATTCAGGATTGGGATTTGAAATTTAATCGAAAATAATAATCGATTTTCTCTTCTTTTCTGAGGGGATTCTCGCTCGTTGAAACCTTTCATGGAGCATCGTTACTTTTGTATAAAAAATGTAACGATAAGCCATTTTATTTTTATGATTATTGGAATGAATTAATAAATGACTGGGAAAGGGATGAATAAATCAGTATACCATATTCTAAACCTAATTTAATTTAAATTCTTACGGTTATAATTATTAATCCAATAATTTTTCTTCATCGTTAGTACTACTATGTGTTTGTTTCTTATTTTTTTATTAAACTCGTCGGTTTATGGGATGAAAACTCGGAGTTTTAATCCCGTAAACGCGTTTGGGGGCCCCAGGTGAGGAGGTAATTCTTTATCCTCATGATGCCTACGATATCTTCCCCAAAGTTTGTCGTAAACTAATAAATTAAAGGAAAACTTTTTTTTATGCAAAATTCTCTTGCTTATGATAAAAATAAAAGCAATGGAGAATAGTATTTGGAAAAATGCATATATTTGTGAAAAGACCACTAATATGAAACCTTTGCTTGGCATTGCTATGCTTTTATTTTCATCATATACAAGATAATTTTGTTTAAAAACAGTTTTTTCTTTTATATATAGAAGAGCTTCTAAACCTTCTATTTCCTATCAGGTACTCAAGACCTATATTTTATGGGATTTCATCTCCTAAACATGGTTGGGGGCCCGGCCCAAGTAAGGGGGTAATTCTTTATTCTCATGATAAATATTTACCCTCATGATGTACAATTGTACATATCATGGGGCAATAATTTACCCTATATTGTGAAATCGATAAGTAAATAATGTATAAATTTGAAATAAAATGCCCTATAGGTATGAAAGAAACTTTCGGAATAATTTCAAAGATAGTTTTTCAAGAATTTTACAAAATTATTTTTGTTTTAAAAAAGGGTCTACTCGAATATTAAAATAACAGATTCGATCAATAACTGGAAAGTTTTTTTTACCTAAAAATATTATTTTATAATGGGCAGTAGATTAGCGTTGGGGGTCAATGGCAAAGGCAAAATTCGTATAAGAGGTCGAAGTATGAAACATTTTGGAAACCTTGCTCCTCCCAAAAAATGGTGCGTGCTCTTTCAAAGGTCTTGTGTTGCTTTTGTTCTATATACTTTAATTTGAAACAATTTTTAATTACCTCATTTCAACAAAATAGGATAGTTTTAAACTGCTTCAATAAATTCATCAATGGATATTCTTCTTTAGATAATCATTAGTCTCATTATACTAATACAAGGCATTGTTACAAATCTGAAGGTCTGGAATTTAAGGTCTGATCACCCTGTATGTTATTTTTAACTTGAGAAGTGTTAAACGGGGCTTCCTCCTATCGAATTCGTTTCTCAGCATCTGCTGACTGACGTTCGTTCCGTAACAAAACCTCTATATTTTGCCCTCACCTTTATTGCTTCTGCCAGACAGGTTTTAATTATGCGAAACCTAACGGACTTCCAGACACACAGAGAGGAAAATAATTCTACCAGAGTTTTCTGGAGGAAATTATTCTGCCGCATTCGCTTGAGTTGTGTCTAATCCCGCTTTGCATTTAAATTAACTCTCTTGCGCTTTCATTAACCCTCATTTGTAATGAGAGAAGCCAGCGACGGGAACTGATTTAATTGATAGCTGTTGATTTGATTCTGATTAAGTGATTGAAAGTAGCACTCAGTGTCTCCGGAATATTGTTATAAAAGAGCGAATTTTAAGTGTTTAGACTTTTTTATGGTCTTACAAAGACCAAATGTTAAGCTTAATCAGTGGTGTAGCCATAAATATTTCGGAGGGAGTTATTGGAATTTTTTGGGGGAGATATGGAGTAAATTTAGTCTCTTTCTATGGGGAAAAAAATTTACGACTCCGGGGTAGGGGATATATGCCCGTAACCTCTCCCTTGACTACGCCCCAAGGAAGAACTTTAGTTTTCACATTAGGAATCAATTTGACAATACACCCTTCTAATAACCCTACTCCATGAATATATTGAAATTGTTTCTAAATTTTAGAAGAACAACGAAGTTAATCATTTCAGATGCGTTCCAAGAATTGAAGCTGAATAATAATTATTGATGCCCGAGAGTGCTGAAAAAATTCACCTATGTCCTAGTTTATTTATATTTTGCTTGTTCTTTATGGAACTTTCGTATGGAAAAATGGGCCTTTGGGCTTTGTATTGAAACCATTCGACCAGCGGGACAAATAGAGGGATCTGGACCTCTCAACCAGTGAGAACTCAGTCGCAATTTGGAAAGGACCCCCTGATGGCAATGACCATCTGTCAGTGGAGAAAAAACTACATCGCTTCCTTCCACTCTTTTTTAATTGTCGCCGAACCGGTTTCATAAAAAAAGAGGCCAACGTGGCGGGAGATAAAACTGGCTATTTTCTCTTCTCTGGGTAAGACAGTGCAAAGTGAACCGCCGACCACTCATTTGTATTGTTGAAGCGTAGTTGCTGCGAGAGCAATTTCTACGTTTACCAACTCTGTGTTACGCGAGTAGGGCTGGGATTTACAAGCGTCAGCATTATGTTTTCATATATCCGATAATGCCCATTGCTCTCAATTACATCTGCGGGCCATTTAAGGATATTTAAATATTTGGCATCCAAAACAGCCTGTTGTTACTAATGCCTCTTGGAAGACCCAAACTCTATCCGCGAGGCGTCGACTCAGGGTTGAGGCTCCTGAAAAAGAGAGACCTATAAATGGCAGGGGTGGATTTTCACTTTAGGGGAGCAACACGAATTTTCAATTTTGCCAAAAATTGAGGAGCAATTTTTTAAAGGATAATACCTATACTTTTTCAGTTATGGGGCCGTTTAAATATTACGTAAGCACCTAAGAAGGGGAGGGGGTTTGCCATTTGCTTATTTTTCCTGACGAGGCGGAGTAGAAGTGATGCTTACGAAAGATGTTAAAAACATTACATTTTCGAAAATACCTTTTTTCTTGTTTAAATAATCTCAAAATTCGACCAAAAATAAATTTCACAAAAAAAAATTAAGGTTGAGTGTTCACATGGAGAACAATGGATTTCAGAAATCTAAGCTTTGCTAAAGATTATGTACAAAATAAGAACAAATGGGTGGTCGGGCAGTTTTCTTACGTAATTACGACGTGGAGGGGGATTGCGGTTTGCTTGTCTTTGCTGACAAGGGGGAGGGGGTCAGAAATAACCAAAAACATGCTTACGTAATATTTGAAAGGCCCCTATAATGCAGATACATAAGCATTACGCGACTGCACAAATCTGATTTATTAAGAAATTATCTTCAGAAGCATTTTATATAGTACATTTTCAACCTTATAAGGGAAGTCCAATATCACCATCTTATTCTCGAAAGTCTCCAGACAAATTGAAAAATACTCAACGACCGACCATAAAGCTTTCGAACCAACAGTACACTACATATACTCGGTGGGTCTTTAGAGGCTTCCGGAATCGAACCCCGAACCCTTAAATTTCGACATCGATGCCTTAACGACTAAGCTACCCACAAAACAGCCTTACAAACTTTAATGAGACAGACAACAGACATCTCGCTTGATTTAATGGGACTACCCTGACCTCGCCCAAAGTGAAACAAGCAAATATGGTGACATTCGCATCCACAATGAAGAGCTGTCATTCTTTTTAGAATTACAAGAAGAGTGCGGAAGTGCGGGCCTAATTGCCACCGACCTTGCTGCACACAAAGGCCTTTCTTCTTCTGATCAAAGCTCTTCGGAGGCAATTAGAAGCCGCTCGCATGAAAACCAACTCCACTTTAGACACAATACAAAAGCGCGCCAAACCGATTAAAGTAAATTTTCTTATTTTCGAAGGGAAATATATTCCCAAACGCCTTGTCCAGAACGAATTTGTTGCAACAAAATTTTATAATAAATTAGACGCTTATGATCCTAATTCACGGCTATTTCTTCTGTTATTTTTATACGATTTTTTTTATTTGTACAGTTATTTTTTTTCCTCTTTCGGTATAAGCTTTCAAGAATTTTGTATAGTTGTGTATAGTTGATTTTACTCTTTTCAAGTAAACAATCAGATATCTCTGTATTTCTCTTTACTAAATAATGAAAGTGGATGTGTATGGGTGGATGGTTGATATGAATATATGGATAACTCTTTTCTTTAATTGACGATTCCATTTATCTACTGTTGTTCGAAGGATTTAAAGTTGTTATATTTCATTGTTACACTTACATTCGTGACTTATCCCGAACAACCTCCCGAATTAAAGAAAATGATCATAAAACCTTCAACACTGAATCAGAGAATACTATCATTTTGTTCTCCAATCCCATTACACCCCAGTTTACCCCAACGATCGAGTTCAGAAGATATTACAGCTACACACACACACGCATCGCTGTATCTGGAGAGCCCGTATCGCCACGACCGATCAATCGGTGTTTCTGCAACCATAACTGAGGTAACACAAGGTGCATTCAACAGGTGTTCCCACCTTTTTCGTGAAACTGCCGTTGTTGCCACCATTAAAAAGGCATTAGCCGCCGAGGAGCAAAAAGTGCAGACGCTGTTTTTTATTCACACCGAGAATTTTCAGCCAAATGGAAACATTTTTTGGAGTTTTTCCGAGAGGTGGGTGTTCGATCCGCGATCGACACCTTGTTGAATCAGCCGTTCGATTGTGGAAATGAGGAAGTTTTACAGAAACGTTCTAAAGGTGACGTCACCCTATGGTAAAAAGAACGATTTTTATGGCTTATTTCGAAATGCTTCCAGCATCAGTCACAAAGTTGATAATTCTGAGAGAAATTCGGGTGAAACCGCCAGAAACAGTGGTTACACGTTACACACCTGTTTGACTGAGGCAAATAACAAATATCCGACATTAAAGGAAAATGTAAACTATTCAAAACTTTTAGTCTTTTGGCAATGAATGGAAACTATACGACTTCTGCAAAGATAATGTCAATTGATGATATGAAATGGGGTTGCTAAACCATATGGGATTATATTAAAAGTAATTTAATTTAATGTGAAATTTATGGGAATTTATGAAAAAAAGAGATAATAATTTTTTTACATTAATAGATGCAATCATATCTTGAAATGAAATTAATTCGTTTACTAGCTTAAACTATTTTGGAATTGTAGATATACGTCTACTACCAAGATAATACAAGACCCGATTTTGGGCTATCAACGTATATGTATATATTTTTTCAATACAGGTGGGCTTTGGAAAGCTTTGATAACTTTTATGAAACATATATGATATTTCGTAGATTTAGATAATTTTTATAAACCAGTTAGTTCTAAGAGAGCTATTACAAGATAAGCAAAGCTTATATTCATACGTTTTTTAGAAAGTTCCAATCCAGAAGGACTAAAATTTTTACCTTTTAAAATACACAAGACCACACACTTGGATGTGAAGAAGTAAAACGTATCTAGAAAATCATGTCGTACCTAAAAATAAAAACATGAGGTTAGTACTGGATAAATAAGAACAAAAAGAATGAATCAAACTACTTAATGAAAACATTTGCAACTAAAGTAGTTTAGAAGAATGGATAGACTTCTACGGAATGCCACATAGGTTAAATAACCTTTCGAAACATGTATTATAGTGAAAACAATAATTGTGATATGCATTGTGCAAGCATTATTCCTTTTTCACATATTTCCTTTACAAACAACCTCAAATAATCAAATTGAGGTAAACTTTCTTTTTAACGATATAACATTCCTTGCCTTAGTCGCAAATTTTTAAACCTTAAAACCTTCATCAATCAACTGTACAGATATTTCGTTTTATCACATTTTTAATATTTGTGATTCACGCTAAAATTAATCCATAAGTTTTAAATGCATATGACTTTTAGATGTGACTTGTTACTAAAAACTGTTCGCAAATATTATTGTACATAAATATTAATCTACATCTATTGAAAAGTAAGGTGCAACACAAATTCCAAGAAAATGAATGTTTGAATATTATGAAGAAAAAAAAAGAGTTATAATCAATGCAAATTTGGAGAAATACTCGTTCAACTGTAAAAACACAAGATTTTGAAAATCAAAATTTCTCAAGGGTAATGCTAGTCACAAAGTATTATAAATTCTCTGTCTTCTAAAAAAACACTGGTAACGAAAAAAAAAATAAATTCTCTCACACTTATGAATACTCGTGCAGAGAAGTGAATTCAAATGAAAACGGACTTAAATACAGTTGGATGTAAACGTCTCAAAAAACATCGACGGGAAAGTTTTATATCTCATTTTTCACAAGAGAGGCAACACGAGCCGCTCAGCATGAAAGTGACTTAAGTCAACTTGACTTAATTTTAAATAACTGACTGAGAGTTTTCTGTTACGGCGTCTGCGTTGTACCACCTAGGGCCAGGGGAGCGTGATAACTCCAGAAAGGGGGTGCGAGCTAAGGCCTGGGCCCCTCCTGAAGTTTGAACTAAGTGTACGAAAACGAGTAAATTCTTCTCTGTTCTTAAGGGTAAAATTTCCAAAAACGTTCTAGAAGGCTCCAGACCCCCATTTTGTATTTGGAACTCTGTATCATCCACACTTATATGAATTAAATTTATAAAAATGCAAAACTCACCTTAAGATTTCTAAAAAGCTAAATTATTAAGGAATTTGAATAATTTCATCCTTTCCGGAACATAAATCTAGTTATGGGTATTGTTGCGATATAAATTATTAAATCCATACTATCTCCATCCCGAAAAAAATCTTTAAACGCCAATGGTGTGAGTATGTTGAAAAAGTTGCAATATTCAGATCTGGATCAATGTCGGGTCCAGGGGTGCCATGTATCCTCGAGAATCGACAAGGAATAGTGCTTACAATTATTGTTTTAATCACACTAAATTTTTGAAACTTTTCCGGGGGAGGATCCCCAGACCCCCCCCCATTCCCCTTGGGAAGCGGCTCCTAACCAATTTTGTTCAGGTATCGTAGCTTTAGTGAAAAAAAAAAAATATTATTGCCTGGCATACATTGTTACTCTATAAAAAGGGGGGGGGGCGATAAAACTTACGATTGAAAATTGGGTTGCAAATATTGAGAGTTTGAGAAGCACTGACCTAGACCAACTATAATGAACCTTTCATCTAAACTACAACTACAACGCGAAATAAAAGGATCTAAGAAATCCAAATCCATCCTTAGCTCTAAATTTGTATCGTTGGACTTAAATCACATTCATTCTAAACAGTCCCATAACATTAGAGGCACTTCAACAAGGCACAGCCAACGTTTTTTAAAAATCAGACTGGTGTAATTTTTTGCCAGCAGCATCTCATCGAAATATATGCAACTCTGAGAAAAGGCGCATTAATTCTTCAGTACCCCTTGCACTTTTTAAAAAAGGATTCGTAAGTTTCCTTAAAAAATCAAGAGTTCCGTTTCAATGCTGAATTTCTCTTTTCTACTCTAAATTAAAAATCTTGCGGTTTCCATACTTTTTTTTTATTCTTAAGAAGATATGAATAAAGTAAAAACATTTAAAGCCACCAACCAGATGGAGCATTTTACTTAAGATTCTATTTCGCGTACTTCAACAAAAGATATTGTAATAAAAAAGACAGCATAATGAGCCAGCCAGAAAATGAAATGACATTCCTTTATAAGTCGTACGTATGCACCAAATGAAATTACAGACAGTATATGAAAAGAAATCATCTCTATAAGTCTTGTGTGCGCTTAGATTAATTTCAAAGAGTCGAAAAAGTAATCTCAAACCCATTTCGAAATTATTCAAATTCACCTAGCTAGTCTTACGAAGTTTTTTTTTATCAAAAGCTGCATAAATTAAACTGAACATTTTTCTTAGAAAAGCATTAACCTATTTATAACTCGTTAAAGCATGGAAGAAAAAAAGTTATCGCTAACCTAATATAGATTGGGAAATTTTTTTTCGAAATCTTCCAAATCAGCCGTTCCATAAAATGTGCTAACTTCTTTGAAATTGGAAACAAAGCTGAAAAAACCCAGTGATGATTTCGAAAATGTTCTTTCTTCTAAATTACTGTTTGGAGCTTTTAATCAAGATCCCATTTGTTTTAAGTGGGCATTTTTTCCTGTTTTCCCGAAAAAATAAGTGCGTTATTAGAACAACTGTTACTGTCGATGAAAAGTTATCACCGCAAGAAATTAATTTATTTTTCCCGCATTTTATTTATTTATTTTTTATTTTCCGCATTTTATTTTATTTTATTTAGATTTCTGTGGTTAAATATAATTTTAGGTATTAATGAATTCTCTTTATTTTTTTTTCTTCACAAAAAATGGTATTTTAATTTCTTTCCAAAAACTGCACTTTAATTCATTTGGGATGGTTTAAGAGTATGGTATTTTAGATTATGGATAAGAAAACAACTTTCAGAAAAAGATGCTCATGAAAACAACGTTATCAATTTTATTTTTAACATCAAAAGAAATTTTCTCTTCTTCGCAACGGTATGGTAACGGCCGGCATATTAATTTAATTTTTAATTCAGAATATTTCATTTGGATATTTTTAGAGGCTAGGGAGCTCTGCCTCTTATCATATCGCTTCGCGATTTTAGCGAGCTGAGAGCTCATTCACAAATCCACCACAACCCGCTCGTCAGCTTAATTAATGCCCCCAAGAAATAACAAAATAAAACTGTTGCTGAAATATCCCTTTTCTAGCTTATCAATAATTTAATCAAAATATTTTCCCAAAAAAAATTATCCAGCAAGTCTAAGTCTATTAATAACTAGTAGTTAAATTATTTCATCTCATATGGAATGTAGTAATTAAATGTATATGATGCTTTCAGTTTTCCATACTATTCAAAAAATCAGACTATAATCATTAATAAAGCGACCTAATTGAATATTTCTGCATAGAAGAGAATAAACGGAAGTCAATAGTTTGCATAGTCTGCGTATCAAAAAGAAAAATATATTCCGATATACTATTCATTATCTAATTATATTTCCCAAAGGGAAAACATGTTACAACATATTCAATTCTGGATTTAGAAAGCTATAAACATTTGATTTATTTAGTAATAGTTAGAATACAATAACAATATTATAACGTTTCCCTAGGAAACGGAACGCCTTTACAGTTGTTTTTATCAAATTTATGAATATGGTTTGAAATTTAAATAAAACTCATTCTCTGATACTGAAATTTGTGAACTACTGCACACAGTGAGAAACTTATAAAATACAAATTGTACAAACAGCGGAATGCTTTAAATAAAGTAATTAAAATTGGCCCTCTTGATTAGTGCAATGGTAGATAGCTGAGGGAAGGTAAATATAAGTAAAGTTATTTTACATAATTTATATTATTCATTCATCTACCATACAGATTAAAAAGAAATCCTTTTACATGGTAGGATTACAATATAAAATACACACACATACAAACTCACAAATTAAAGATAAATATAAACTGAAAGAAAATCCTTTTTTAAGTTAAAGAAAAATTATAATAGAAAATATCGCTGTGATCCGGTAAGCTATTTACTATTTTAATAATAAACTGGGTTACGGATTGATTTTCTAACTAGTATTGTTTTGAATAAAAAGGTTTAAATAACATAATTTTTTCTTGTATTATAACAGGGGGCGTATAAACTTATTTGTTGTATACTTGACTGCAACGTTTCTTGAACCCAGTACGTCACAAATGCGGAAGGAGAAATCGGTAAACACAAAGCCTGTTGGATTGTTAGGAGTTTCGGTACGTAAATCGTCATTGAAAAGCACTATAAATACATGAGTTTAACAAAATAATCATACTTTTAAATTGAAGTTCTTCATTTCACTCAAAATTCAGACACCGCTGATCAGATGGGAGTTTATTAGTGACGTCGTAGGGTCAACTTAAGTTGTGCTGTCTATTACATATAGTACAGTAGAGCAATCGATATTGCTTTTTGATCCTTTTATAATAGTATATGATGGTGAATATCTGTTTCTATAGCATCACTGTGAAAAAAAAAGTGGATCAGAGCTACTATTTTACAGTAATGATTCGTGAAGTGTTCGAAATATTTCAAATAATTTGGGATATGGCTTGATTACGTATTTATAATGAGAGAAGTTGTTCCTAAATCAAAACTACCAATCCAAGAGGGGCGCATCATAATAAGGCGGAACACCATACGACCATGGCCAACATGTACAGGGTGTTCAAAAAAAAGCCCCTAACTTTAAAAAATCATAGAAAAAAAACTAAAAGAGATAAAAATATGCCGTTCGCTGCATCTTACTTCTGGGACCCACAAATTTTTGTACACAAATTTTTGAAAAATCGTAGTTCTCACACCCAATTGTAGATGGAAGCACTGTTTTTAGGGAAAGCTATCCTTCGAATCCCTTTTTCGTTCGTCGTAGGGAAAATCGAATTTGGGGGTAGAATCGATTCTCAAATCGAATGATAATGAAGTACTTTGAAATCGAACCTTCGTTTCCACTTCCAGTAGAGAGAAGGGCTCAGTCTCAGCGAATTTTTTTGATTGCAGATCACGCGCATTACGGAATATTCTATTTTAGAAAAAATTAATTAATAGTGTTCTAGCGATCTAGGTTAAATATTTTTTTCTACTTTATCATCTTTCCCGCAATACAAACTACTTTTTACGCAATAGTTAGCTGGATACTACCAAATTGTTATAACATTAACAATTTATAGATTTGTGGTTGGGCGGCTTTTTTAAAGCAATCTACCTTGACACGGCGCGTTTCGATCGCTCCACGTAAATAATTTGTTTTACGCTAGTTCAAATAATTTCATACTTCGCGTGTTGTATTCTTTACTAGAAAGTATTGATTTTATAGGTTTTGAGATACTTTTAATCACTGATTTGTTGGGGATGTCTTAGATTTTTTCTTTCTTTTTGTGGCGAGTTTGGGGGATCGATCTCGAATGGGGGATCAGGTGTTTATTTTCGACAATTTATATCTGAGTGTAAACTACCTAAATCGTTAAAGTATTTTTACCCAATGATAAATGATCAATTAATGTGTTGGCTGTTGATAGAAGTATTAGTGTACGTAAATCCTGCCTAATGGAAAAGAGCTAAAATATATATTTTACGCAGACGCTTCCAGAAGTGACAAGACATACTGATAGACCTAGCATCGTATGAGATCAAAGTAAAAGTTCAGGCATTGAAAAGAGCTTGTTTTAAAATTGTTTTGCATCACGAATTGCTTCAGAGATCTCAATTACTGAGATAACTTGTCAAACATTTCGATTTATAGATTATGTTTTTTTATTATTTAAAGATTATAGTATAATCTGATGTATTCACGGGAGGAAAGAATCTTCATCGTCTTAGAGTTCTACAGATTAGAATATAGTCCTTCTGCAACAAGAAGAAGTTTCCAGACAAGATTTAAAGTTACAAATGGGCCAGATGGAAAAACCATTCGTGAACTGTTCAACAAATTCGAAAAAACAGGGAGCGTCAACGATGCATATGTTGGAAACGCGGGTCGACCTCCTTCTGCCTTAACTCCTGCTGCTGCTACGGCAATCGCTGCAGCTGTGGAACGTAACCCCATAAAATCTGTCCGTAAACTTTCAGCCGAATGTAATGTGAAACCATCGAGCACGTACAGAATTCTGAGGAAGGAATTGAATATGTTTCCTTACAAGATGCAATGTAGGCAAGTGATACCAGTTCGAGCTGAAATACAGCGCGAAATTTTCGCTAAAAAGATACTCGATATGGTCGATGGCTCAAATTTTGATGTGGGACGGATATATTTTTCCTACGAGGCCCATTTTTATCTGAATGGTGTAGTAAACAGACAGAATTGGCGGTTTTGGGGAACCGAAAACCCACATTTAAGCCAAGCACGACCACTTCATTCCCCAAAACTTACAGCTTGGGCCGCAATTTGCTCTGAAGGGATAATCGGCCCCCTTTTCTTTCGAGAAACTGTAACAACAAGTAAATACATTGAACTCTTACACCAGTTCATCGCAATCCAGCAAGTGATAGACGTATGTCCGGAAACAGCATGGTTTATGCAGGATGGGGCTCGGCCCCACCGAACACAACAGGTGTTCGATGTACTCGATGAATATTTTGATGGTAGGATTATCGCATTGGACTACGCAAAATATAAAGGGAAAGGAATCGACTTGCCACCTTACTCTCCCGACCTAACACCGTGTGACTTTTTCCTTTGGGGGACCCTGAAAGACCAAGTTTACAAAGGTAATCCAACGTCAATCGGCGAGTTGGAAAGGGCCATTCAACAGGCTTGTTTGTCTATTTCAAAAGACACTTTTAAAAAGGTTGGCGAAAATTTTAAACTTCGTTTAAGACATGTGTGTTCCCAGAAAGGAGCACATTTTGAATCCCTTTTAATGTAAAAATTGTCTTTCAATTGTCCCTTGTTTCTTAATTCTTTTGCCATCCTTTTCAAATTATTAATTACTTAATCTTTTTTGCATCGTCTTTGTCTTGCTATTGTGTTTTACATTATTGAAGAATAAATACTATGATTAGCCTTTAAATTTCATTCCGATATATTTTCTATAAGTTTAAAATAAAAACTTTATTGGGTTATGTAAAAGTTTTAAGACAAATAAGGAATTTTTTACCATTATATTGAACAAAAATCACTGAATTATTCAAATATAAACGCCCAGAAAAAGAGTTTAAAATGTTAATCTGTGCGGAACATTTCAGGAAATTTTATCAAAAAGTATGATATCTTAAAACCTAATCTAGAATTACTCTAGAATTTTTTTTTTAATTTAGTGAAATTCTATGTACACGATAGGATAGATTGATTATATTTAAGAACAAATATTTTTGTAGTTTATTTAATACAGACGGTATTAAGCATTTTTATGAGCGCAGCCTTTGCGATAAAAAATGTAACCTTTAATAAATTTTTGCTTTGATTCACTATCAGATAAAACCTAGCTGCTCATGTCTACTGGAAACGAAGGTTCGATTTCAAAGTACTTCATTATCATTCGATTTGAGAATCGATTCTACCCCCAAATTCGATTTTCCCTACGACGAACGAAAAAGGGATTCGAAGGATAGCTTTCCCTAAAATCAGTGCTTCCATCTACAATTGGGTTTGAGAACTACGATTTTTCAAAAATTTGTGTACAAAAATTTGTGGGTCCCAGAAGTAAGATGCAGCGAACGGCATATTTTTATCTCTTTTAGTTTTTTTTTCTATGATTTTTTAAAGTTAGGGGCTTTTTTTGGAACACCCTGTAGATTCATAAGGCCAAAGAAGCTCGGAATTTTGATCTGTGAAATAAAAATTCTGACGTCACTCTCTTTTGACAGCTCTTTGATGACAACCTATCTTCACTCTGAATTATAAATTACTAAAATTATTAAAATTCGTTTTATGAAAATTTCGAGGCATTTGAAATAAAGTAGCAGCGTGATTTTTAGTTTGATAATTTCCAAATTATTAAAACGGAATTTAATAACGGGTTTCCCTGGCCTTTAAGTCTACGATCACGGCTTACTAGACACTATACAATACAGACTAGTCGAGTTTTGAACAATGAAAACCATTTGACAACTTTACCCGCTTGGATCGCCACAAGTCCTACCTATATCACCCACCGCCTTCAACACTGTGGATATGCTTTGGCAGTTTGTCCAGTATTGCCATCTGGATTTTTAATGATTTCCGTACTCGGCTAGCCTGTATAGCAGCGTTAGAAATTGAGAAAAAAAAACACTGGTCCTGCGGACCAGTGCTTTGCCAATCTTACTGGTCCGCAACAAAAATCACTGGTCCGACAAATTAAAAAGGACCGGTTTAAATTTTATTATTAAATAACTATTGCATTGAATGTGTGTACCAAATAGTAATGTTAAAAATTAACACATATTCAATAATATTTTTTCTCTTTCGCCGGGAGCTCCCATATCGCCACATTTCGGGTTCTGTCAAAAATGTGTACTTGCTTCACCAAATGCAATCATCAAACGCACTTTTTTTACCGCTAAAACTGGAGGGTGTGATATTTTTTCACCAGAAACACACTTGTCCGGCGGACTAGTGAATTTCTGATTCCACTGGTCCGAGCCGTTTTTTAGTTGTCCCGGACCAGCAAAACACCCCAATTTCGAACGCTGCTGTATAGTATCTAGTAAGCCGTGATACGACCCATACCCATTGTTATGATACGTTATGTTAGGAGAATAGAGTGCGTGACTTAGAGAAAATATGTCAAATCTACATCTTTTTTCGTCGTTCACAAGATGTCGTGCGACTGTGTGAGCAACGGAAGGGGCGGTTTCTGAAGGGTAAAAGATGGGCGAGTCCACTTCGCGTGTTCGGGACCTATCTCCTGCTGCTGTTTGATTTCGATATCGTTTCGGTCATTAAACGGTTGTTGGGGGGAGGTCGGCAAAACTTTTGTAGTGTTCGTGTGATCCCGACTCCCGAGGAAGAAACTTCTCTCACGAAAACAGTTACAAGTCGATGGCGTAAGTTAGGCTATTACAAAGAAAAGTAATTCTTACAGAGAAGTTTTTAAAAAAAGTTTTCCCAGTTAGTTTTTTTGTTAAAAACCTGTTTTACTTATCCTTCCTAATTTCTTCATAATTACTAGGAAACTAAATATTACATAAGGTCTTTATTCTTTCTAAAAATCAAAATTGAAATAGGAAAAATAATTAATACTAGGGGGCTATCCCCCCCTGCTCGCTGTCGCTCGCCAACCCCCGGGAACTGCTGACGCAGTTTCCCTAGGATTGCTGCGCAATCCTGTGCTCGCTACGCTCGCTCGCCATACGCTGGTACAGCCTAGCTGAGATTCATTACCAACTAACGTGCTATATGCCGGCTCTCGCTGTAGCAAAAAACACCAACTACAACCAACCAATTACCAACTAAATTTATTTGTTAAAATAAATAGAGTTGCATAAGAGGTTCTTACGTATTATCCTGTCGACTGTGCCGCTGAATCAGAAAATGTTATCAAAGCCATTTAACTGTTCTATATAGTTTTGCCACTAAATTTGAAGGTACAACTAATTGGTTCACAACAAATGATTTCACAACACTTACAATGACCACAACAAATGAATTTTTTTTATAACAATAATAAGCAATCTAAACATCGTGTTCTTACTTTCTTCAGTCTACTTCTGGTAAGCGTAAGTAGAAGTGTACTACCTGGATTTGAACCCAGGTTATTGAGCGTTTCGTGATTACGAACATTGTACATACACTCATACACTCGCCAAAACATAAAAAAAACACAAAACCACAACAAACCAACCGTTGCCAACGGGAGAAAACAAATACCGCCAAATTCGTGAGCCACGTAAGAGAATTATATATATAGATAGATGCTGAGATTTCTCATAAAATTTTTCAAACTGATTTCTAGGATATAATCAATGATTTTGTAAAAAAAAAAGTAGTTACAGAAAAAAAAGGTACACAATTGAGTAGTATTTTAAACAAAACTTCCCTAGCCGTTAGTTCAATCTAGTGATATAATTTCAAAAACACATTTTCTCAGTTTGTATAAACAATGGAGTCTAACCGTCTGACATCACACGGAACCAACACGTGACCTACTGAGCTTGCGATTGGTTACCACAGATACTACACTAGTAGATCTACTAGTGAAGTATCTGTGGTAACCAATCGCAAGCTCAGTTGTAGGTCACGTGTTGGTTCCGTGAAGTCTCGAACCAGATAGGCGGTTAGAGTCCATTTGCACATCTACAGCACGAATCCCTAGTCTCCATACACCAGCAATAGCCTTGTTGGGAAGGGGGGCCCACATTTACACCACAGTGCCAGTATTTGGGCCTTTTCCTCTATCAAATCCAAAATATATTTCATAAAATAAACTTTACTTTTTAATCAAAACTACTTTCATATTTTTGGACTGAAAGGGTAAAAGGTCACTAGCTCGTATTACTTGATTTTTAAGTATGAAAAATATTGACGAAAATTTTCTCAATCACAAGTTGAAAAACTAACACACACCAGGGATGCAGAAAATGTTCTTACTTCCAAGATTTCCCCCAATCCATACAAAAATTTCCCCAAAATTTTAAAAATTGATAAAGACCTACAAAAATTAATTATTTTCGGTATTAAAAAAAAGTTCTAGTATCTATAAAACCAATATACTTATTTTGTTGAATGACAATATACCTACGTAAAAGTTAATAAAACTAATACAAATATATGTTTAAAAATAAATATACATATGAAATTCCTTAAATAAATAAATTCACAATTTTACAAAGAAATAAAACATTTATAAACTTTTCTAATAGTGACAATTATTAGGAACAAGGATGAATCAAGGGTTAAAAATTGCTATGTAAGTTTTTATTACTGTACTGAAATTGAATTCAATAGTGTACTTTTACACAAAATTTCCCCAGATGGCTAAAATTTCCCCCGATCCTAGATCGCCGGATCGGACATATTCTGCATCCCTGACACACACTCCAAAAAATACGCATTCTATTTCTTAAGAGACTTTAACAACCCAATAAAAATCAAAGTGAGTAACAAGAAACTAAATGGAAATAGTCTCATCAAACTGCACCAAATTCTAAACAAAACGCCATCGGGATGGACAAATATCCAAACCAGAGGATTTCGCTTTTTTAAGAACACCTCCTCCGGCTAATCCAGTTTTCGAAAGGAATAAAGCTACACAGCGAAACTGGCAACAACATCCTGCCGAATCGAAGCCTCTTCATTAATATTTAAGCCAGCAGCTGCGCAGACAAAAGGGGCTGGAATGAAATAATAAAACGGGTTCTCTCGGAAGAAATTTTTTTGGGGGGATAAAAGGAAAGTGGACTGTCGGGAACGGATCAGTATTCGAATTATTTGCCGAAAGAACTCGATAAAGCTGGATATAGGGGGATTTAAACAGAGCCTCTTTTATGATGCAATGTGTATCAAGCTGTGTTTGGAAGGTAATGCTAAAAAGAATGAAATTTAAATGTATGCATTAATAATTTATTCAAACAAACTATACAAAAAATTTAACATACTTAATTTTATAGCAAGTGTGTTTAATGATTCAATATAGTAAAACTACAGTTGCTTAATGCAGTAAAGGGCCGTCCATAAATGATGTCACACTTTTTTTGCCCATTTTTGACCCCCTTCCCCCTATGTCACAAACTGTCACACTTCCCATACCCCCTCCCCCCCTATGTCACATGTCACGCTTTCAATCGATCAAAAATTAATTTTTTTGGATAGAAATCTTAGGAAAAAATTCTGTTTTTGTTATTTTTGGTTGATTTTCAGTTTTTGAGGATGTGATGTCACAACTTTTGAAGCCCCCCTCCTCCCCCTTGTCACATACTGTCACAAATTGATTAACCTCCTCCCCCCTCTGAACGTGACGTCATTTATGGACGGCCCCTAAATGAAATTTAAAGGCTCCTAGAAGTATGTCAGATTTCATAGTGCAGAAAAAAATTTCTTATGGTAGATTCTCAAAATTGTTAGAGTAAAATTAATCAAAGAGCATACCAGTAGGTATAACTCTTTGACAACTTCATTAAATTTTTGGTACATATATGTTGTACTACTTTTATTGAATATCAGTAGCGATACAGTATTGCAACAGGATTAAAAGTATTTGAATCAAATGCGAAGCACTGTTCTTAAGGTAAACGATACTAGAGAATAAGTACTGAAAATGCTATTTAAAACAAGTGTTTGAAACAAATTGAATTGATAAACAAATAAAAATACGCCCTGTATCACCCCTTTTCTTTACTTCCCTTTCTTTGCTTACGCTGTATAAATCTATTTCGAACTGAACATCCGCAGATATTTGATGTTCTTAAAATACACAATAAACAACCGGCTATATTTATAAACAAAATCATAGTTCCCTCAAGTTGTAACTCTATATTCAATTCAAAGATCCCCGGTTCAATTTGGGGAATGGATATTGTATCAATATGCATGAACTATGTAGTTGTTACTCCATCCGGAGCAAACTGGCATTCCTGAAAATATATGAACGCGTATTTTGAGCACAGAACTCTGCATCCCGTGGAGACATATGCGTACGAAATCCGCCAACGAAACAAATAAAAAAGCCCCGGGATATTTTTTTCCACAGATGGAACACTTTTATTTCCCGCAAAGCTCTTTCCGGAGGTGTACTTCGTGTTGTGTAGCCCCGCGGGGGTACACACTCCTCCGCATATCGCGGGGTGGATGGAGAAAAAGACACGCGGAAGATGAAGAACGAAAGAAGCATGCGCGGATCCACGAGGGGGGGCGATTGGGGCGATCGCCCCCCCCAAACGGTTGACATACCCACGGGAGGGGCAATCATGCAGTGGCCGAAGCGTTCATTTCGCGCCGACCAGTTTTTCGGAATCGGACAAAGGGGAAACAACAAACATTCCAATAAAATGAATCCCTTCCAGATGTGTAAACCAGATGTGTCCACTTCGGTTGCAATGTTGTTTTAAGATACTACAGTGGGGGTGACAGGTTAATGAATGGTGAGACGCGTGAAGGATTTATGGGAAGGTTTTTGGTCCGCCTTGCGGCTTACTTCCTGTTTTCAAAGGGGGTGGTGTTGTGATAACAAATATTTCAGCGATTTCAGGTTTCTTGACCAAAGAATTCAGGGATGGAAGGGACGTCCAATTAGTTCCATTGCCACCACTCAAAGGGGGTCATAAATAAATCGAAGATAAAGGATTCCCAACGCTTCTTGAGCTCTTCATCAGCTATTGGTTCATTTTACGAAGACCAAAACCAATCCTGTGTATTAGGGGGTTGGTTTTCACTCCCTTTCATTGAAAGTGTTCACGAGACCGCTTCCATATAAGCTCTGTTTTGCTTCTCAATTGGCAGTTAAAAGAGTTTAGCCTTGAACAGAGAGATACCTACTTAATTTGCAAGTTCAAAAATACAGATTGGAGCATCGTTTTCTAGTAAGTTCTTATTTGTTTTACGTATTTTATTGTAATAATCAATAAATTTCATAAATATAATTGGATATTCATACTTGCCAACTTTTAAGAATTGTCCGTAAAGTGTACGAATTTTCGTTTAGTTTACAATCTTACTGATAAATCGGAAATTTTTGCGGATATTGCGTTTCTTTCTCATTTCAAAATCACATTCCTCTGCTAATCGATGTCCATCTGGTTATCGAAATTTTGGTCTTTTTATTAAATTAATTTTAGACTTAAAAGTTCATTTAAATCAAAATTCTACCTAAAAATGTTTGTCCAAATTTGGGTTTTACGTGTACTAAACTCAGTTTAAAACCCTTTACTTAGGGTCAAAAATTTCCAAAAATTTTCTGAGGGATAGATAATTTAAAAGAATTTCAGATAATTTACTATTGTTTCTCTTTATATATTTTTGGGCCTTATTATTGCTCAAGATGCAAAAATTATTTCATCATTATATATAAAACCAGTTTTTACTATCCGATTTTTTTTTTAAATCCAAACTTTACCACCTAGTATAATAAACTGTACCACCTATATAGTAACACTGGATATCTTAAAATCCCCTTGAAAATAAAGGGAATTTATGAATGAAATTTATCAGTTTGCCCGCCTCCACTCTGGACATTATTAATAATACCCAATTAATCACTTTGCCCGTAACATATATATTTCGATTATTGGCAGCAGCAAAATCGCCCCCCCCCAAACCGAGGCTCTGGATCCGCCACTGGAAAGAAGGATCGATGTGATCGGGAGAAGAAAGAGGAGCTGGTATTTGCAGATTTCCCAGAAAGGGATCTTATCTGGGAAAAGTCTTCCGCCGCAGCTGCTCTTTGCTTATCGGAAAATCGAAGGGGAAAATAATTAGCCCCAAAGGTTTTTCCCGCTTTTATGCGCCCCTTTCCTTATCCCGTTTTCTCCGAGTCTTATCTCCCGGACTTGACTTTCGGCGGAGCAATTATCCGGCGACCACCTGCCTTTTAAAAGGGTTGAGAGAGAACTGTTCCCGTTTTTCCGTCCTGGAGAGGTTTTTTTTGGCCCCGGATATATCGGATATTGCGTTACGATGAATTTATCCGTTCATTAAAATCAAAGGAGGCGAGGATGACATTTCAAAAGACGGGCTTCTCAAAATAAAAGCTTCTCGGAACAAAACTGGCGTATGTCCAAAAATACAAAATTTCGAAATAGTCATAGATTTGTTTTTTTTTATGAAATCGTGTTTTGTGTGGTAATTGTGTTGAGTAGAGAGAGAGAGAGAGCTGTGAAAGTAGAAAGAGAGCATCAGTGGCTGCTGCTCATGTAAGAGCAGACCATAAACATCATAGGTACTACAGCACAGACACTTCTTTTTAAAACCTTTATTAATTATTCAAAACTAAGTTTTATGGACATAAAAAGCTTGTAAATCTCAGATCAATTATAATTTAGTGTAAGAAGCTAGAAAAGTTTGTACTGGAAAGAGGAGTAAATTTTTTTTTAACGGAAGTTGATTACTGAGACATTGAAAGAAAAAATTTTTTCGGCGTATTTATTCTTGTCATCTATTTTTCAATTGCTGGTAAAAAAAAAAACTGTTAAGTCGAAATCTTAAACTCACTTTTATCTCCTGTCCTGGGGGAAGATACCTTGGAAACCACTCTGTTAAATGGCATTAACCAGTTCCTCTGTCAGTAGATATTTAATGGGAATAGAGTTGTATTGTTAATGGAACAATGCATTTCTCTGAACATTTCTGAATTGAGTGTTTCCCCTTACAACTAAATGCATTAGATTCAAACCAACTATAAATTATGGGATTCCATCCTCGAGAATGGAAATCGAATGGCTTGAATTCACTTGATTTATCGAGTTTACATAATAGTTAGTTTTCTTCAAAAATATAATTATGGAGTGAGAAGTACACGCATGGCTTTTGTCTGTGAAAAGTACAATATTCACAAAACACTAAAAGCTTAAAAATGAAACCTATTTCGCATTTTATATTTGCACAGCGAGACTATTTCTTGTGACAAAGGTTTTTGTATTCAATAGGGAGACATTCGACCCCAATCGTTCCCGGAGGCCACCAGACGTCTGGTGCAGGCAACAAAAAGACGGCAAAGAAAAGAAGACAACTCCACTTCATCAGAGCACTCCTCCCAAAAAAGAAACCACCTCCACCCCTTTCTACCCCTCGTTGCCACCGGGCCGTTGTTGTTGAAAGTGACGAATTATCGAGCAGGGTGCGGCACTTCCGGTCTAAATAATTCAGAGCCGTCTCCTAGATTAGTATTCCTAACTATCATTTAATTTAACCAACAGCACGCGCGCTCGCCCTAACTAGGGAGAGCGGGTCCCTCGGTGGATTGACTCCGCGCTAGTTTCTCGCCATCCTCTGTAATTAAAAGCGCTCGGGTTATGACGAAACGAAAGATTCCTCCCAAGTTGGTGCTTTCGTAATGAATTCGTTGTTTTTTCTTGATGGGAAGACATTCGACATGAGCAGGTTTAGTATCCACAAGCAACTAGAAGAAAGACAACTTATTGTTTTCAGGAAAACAATGAGATACAAGTGAAAAGGGATGGGATATAAAAGGGTGGAATAGTTCTAGTTTCTATGTTTAAATTATATTTGGTTTCTAATTGTATAACCTACTTTTCCTTAAATCCTTTTGGCGGTTTTATTCTGAAATTGAAGTACTAGTATCAGGTATTCAATTTAGGAAATTTTATCCGCGTGGAGATTAGTTTTAGCACCAACAAAATGCAAGAATGGAACATTCGGGAAAACTTGCCTTCCGGAGAAAGACAAGCTAGAGCAAGGCAAGCAAGACAATATAAAGAGTCTTGTTCTTTTATTTATGGAATGGATTTTAGGATTCCGCAACGAATCAAGGGAAAGGACTATGAGGTTTCATTTCCCCATACTTAGAGAGATTTAACAAAAGCCCCTTCATTAGTTTAAATTGTCTTTTTATTTACATGATACAAAAGTTATAAATCATTAAGGAATTCTTAATGGATAATGCTAAAAAAAATATTTATTCTTTTAAAATTTGAAGACTGGACTTCAAAAACGAGCTAAATGTCAAAAAGTAAATTTATACAAGTCATCTTTCAGGCCGTTTTTGACCTACTAATCATGGTCGTGGCACTTAGCTGGATGTATAGGGTGTTGGTGATGGCACTTAGATTGGTTTTACAGGTCTAACTAACTTTTTTTTTTTTAGTTTTGGCACTTAGCTCGTTTTTGAAGTCAAGTCTTCATTTGAAAAGCTACCCCCTTCGCAAACGTTTTGAGACATCTGTTATTTGAGACAAGTTATCCATAACTTTACTTTAACGGCTTCAACTTTGTCTTTCCTTCAGCTGTAGTTTTAATTTTGAGTACATCCCCCCGGAGAACTAACATTGCTCCTACTGCACAGTAATTAGTTTATTAAATTTGAATTTTAAAATAATAAATGCCAAATATACTTATCATAGAAATACCAACTCCGCAATATTCTTTTACGGGTTCTTGAACCCTATTAAGCCACACTCTTCTATATTGCCACCCCCCCCCAATTTAAGGGACCTCTACAGAGTATCGTACAGGTTTTCCAGGTAATTACGAGACTGATGAACAAGTCGGGAACTCTGTATGACAAACACTCGATCCGCGGGTCATCGAGGCTAATTGAAAAATCGATACTTTCAGCAGAACTCGCTTCAATATGATTTAAGCTCTAGGAGAGATGCAGTATAACGGCTCTCCTCCAATACGGGCAATCGATGATGTTTCATGACAATCTGATTACATCACAGGCATAATTGCCACCCTGTCCGTTTTAGCGGACTATTCATCAGGAAAAATTAGCTGCCGTTTAAATATTAAGGCGATGAAGCAGTTCATCTGTTCGAATTAGAAGAGTGGGTATTCAACTGTCTAATCATCATCATCCATAAGTGATGATAATGTAGATATTCAATCATTTTTATCATATGTTTATGGCTCTGTGTAATCCTAGACCAGCGGATCCCAAAGCGGAAAACATTTCCCTATGGGTTGGTTAATTTAGGCTTTATAACACCTTAGAGAGGAATGAGCAATAATCATGTATTAAGATTATTAGAAAAATAATTTATTTTAAATTAAAATTATTTAAAATATGAAGCTGAAATATATGTTAGCTGAAGATGTAGAAAACATTCTAGAAATAGTTAATAGAAAAATTCCAGATATGAAGGGAAATAATCAAAAAATGTTTAGGACCATGTGATTTGAACTACTTAGAGGAGTAGTAAAAACTTACATACGGTCATTCTTAAACTCACGGTACAAACTTAGAGGAGTAGTAAAAACTTAGATACTACTATTCATATTCAGAATCACTATATCACCAATTAGAATAATTTGACAAATTAGGATTTGTTATGTGTAATTTTTACAACCTAAAACAAAAAAATAAGAAATAAACTTCTAATTAATCTGTATTATTCATGGGTACATTCACAATTAGTTTACGGTTCAACTATATGGGAAGGGGTTTATTTTGTAAATATAAAAAGAATCAGTCAACTGCAGGAAAGGTTCTTAAGGATTTTGCTTAGTAATACTTACTTGATTACTATAAACTACTTCAAATTACTGAATATTCTTCCTCTTCATCTTTTTTTATATAAAATATGCCTGCATCTTTATTCAAATCCAAAAGAATGTAGAATACAGAATGTAATAATATAAATACTCGAAGACTTAATGTAGTTTATAACATTCCTAAGCCAAAAAAAAATATTTTGTCATAATTTCTGCTATACTACAGCCCCAAACTTTTTATAAATAGGCTACCATTAGAAATCCAAAATAGTCCATCCAAATACTTATTCAAAAATAAATTAAAGGATTTTTTGTTTTCATTAAAAAATATGGAAAATGTTTTAATGTAAGTGTTTTTACTCTTCCTTGTCCTTCAGTTACTTATGGTTTTGTGTATATCTTTATGACTGAAAATGTGTATTACATTAACGACACACTGTTTGCCATTCTTATGTTTTTCATTTAAATTTAACTATTTATTTGGTCCCCTAAATGGATCAAGAGGTCTTAGGGGACTATGTTTATTTACCTTTTGCTTGTGTTTCATGTTTAAATAAATAGTTCTTATAGTACTTACATTAGTGGCGTATGTAGAAATTTATTTCGATATGGGCCCAAATATCTTTTTAAAAAGTTAGTCATTCAGTTCAGGCCCAAATCTTGACTTCCTGCACCTGGGGAGAGGACCCAAAATTATACTTAAGCCCCATGTATGTTTAATGAGTTAATTTTTATGAACCTAATATTAAGACATTGTGAATAAGAGTTCCATATACAAAACAGGGGGTCCGCGGGTCCTCCCCCAGAAAACTGGGTTTTAACTCGTTTCAGAGTACTCCTAGACCAAAAGTCGGGGGGGGGGCTTTCGGTCCCACCTTTTATATTATATACGCCCCTGCAAAACTAATAAAAGAGAAATTTATTCAAATCTTTTAGGAGAAAAAATATATAAAATACTTATAAGTATTAAATAATTGGGAGAGAAATCAAAAGGACATAGAAGTGAGGATGTGTGATCCGATAATCATGGGTGTTTTTTAAAATCGTAAATACCCACAAATGAAACAAAACAAAATTATGAGTGTGAATATTTTGCATTCAAATTTATTGGCTACCCCATTGCCTAGGAAATATGAAAGTTATAAAAAGCATACGTCGTAAAAAACCACTCGGTGTATATTGATGCCAGCATTGTTACTTGTGAACCCCTAGGAATCTAACTCACTCACACAAATTGAAACTTTAAAAATATTTTAAGCTCTTTTAGTCCACTCTAAAAAGTTACAGATAATTCTCCAATGCATTAAACATCAAATAATCATGATTTGGATGAAAAGAATGCTTTAATGCAATCAAAAGGTCCTCATTATCAATTTATTTGTCGTTCACTAAGAGCATTGAACCAAGAAACAAATACCCTTTTTTAGCGAAACTTTTTTAAAAATAATTATTTTTACAGAAAATCATGGTAAAAAATTCTAAAGAGAAAGATTTCAGAAAAACAGCATTTGAATAATTGAACTTACGAGCACAAATGTGGAAACATCAATAGCAGCCAAAGAAGAAGAGATAAAAATTCCACATATTTGTTTTATAATGCAAAAAAAAAAAAAAAAACCCGCTAAGCCCATATCCCTAAAAAACAAGAAGAAAAAGCTCGAGCGTTTGTAGAAAAATTAAATCACTACCGAGAAAAATATTAAATTAATTACCGAATCTCAACTGAAATGAAATCAAGTAAAGAGCCTAACGATTATGGGAAAATGATAAAATTAGGTAAACAAAGAACGATAATTAAAATACGGCTCAAGGGGTTGCGCTAGCAAAAAAACCCAACTGCCCAACTCTACAGAGTGCAAAAAAAAAACCGAATGCTCATTCGACTATCGGAAACCACAAATTTGATGCAGAAAAATTATCCAAAAGGGGGAGAACAAAACAACGGATGTGCCTCCTTGATTTTTCAGCGAAAGATTCGAATAGTTCGTTTTTTGTCTCCACACGTCGTCCACACCCTCTCTAGAAAAACCCCAGTCGCAGAATAAATCCGCTTTTTGTCATTTTTCCGAAACGATCATCTTATTTTTTTTCTCAGTAAACCAAAACGCAAAGGCTGCCGAAACCCGACCAACAAATGAGCTATTCAGAGTGACAGCGGCGTAAGTTCTAAATTACCAAGTTTCAGGTAAGCGTGGATTTCGGTTTCTTTTTAGATCTTTATAAGAGCGTGTAGTAGTCGAAAATTTAATGATAAATTCAGTGTAAAAGTCGACTCAAGATTTCCGTTTCCATAGAAACAGCATAAGGGACTATACACGAAACTTTCAATTACGCAAAAACTTATTTCGATGGGCTTAGACCACTGTCATTCTGAGCAGCTCTAATAAACAACAGAAGAAACGGAGGGGAACTTGGCTGTCTTCTCTATGAAACTTTTATGAGACAGAATTATTCAACAGTTCTCGGGACCGAGAAACTGGCCCCTCCCTCCGTTGCCACCAACTCTTCCCACCCCCCTTTATAGCGCACCTAATAAACGGTTTCGGGAATATGGCTGGAGAAAGGAAGGGGAGCGGAAGAAAATCTGGAACATTGTTTCGCTCTGGAAGGGAGGGGGTGGCAGGTGGAGAAAAGAATTTCATCCCAGATTCGGAATATTTTGTTAGCGCAAAGGAGAGTGATTTTTGCGAGATTTCTTCTTCGCCGCATCGATTAGCTGCCACGCGCCGCTTGAAGAGAGCCAAACACCGAAATCGAATAGTGGCCAGACTCTTAAACTGTTAAATGGATCGAAGAGAAGCGAGGTTCAGGAACGGAGGCAAGAGAGAGCAGGCCCGTTCCTGGGTATGAAGGCGCCTCCGTGCCAATAAATTACGGCGCCCCTTACACCTCACCCCCATTAATAATTAATTCTAAGTTAATTAATTTTTACTTTTAATTAATTTTTAATTAATTAATCACTTATTTTAAATTATTTGTTAATTTTAACTAATTAATAATTACTTTAAACAAATTTGATATTACTTAACTTAATGATACAGTAGAACTTTGATAAAGCGACTCCTTATGGTGCCAATAAAATGCGGACGTTTTAACGAATAAAATTAACAATATTGTAATAAAAAGGTGCTTTTATTACCGGTTGTTGTAAGGCAAGGGTTGCTATAACAGAGGGTCGTTGTAAAGGGGTTCTACTTATTAATAAATAAATAATATTGGCATTACTTATTTAATTAAAATTAGTTTTCAGTTAAAATAAATCAAGCTTTTTTCAATATATTGTGGGGAATTTTTACAGTTTAAAGAATAATGATAAACTCATTTTTTGGTGTTGGGGGGAGGGGGTTGGGGGTTTTCCCCCAAGAAAAATTTCTGAAATTTGACCCCTAAAAGTAGTGTTTTAACTCATTTTGAGACCCTTTAGCTAACAACCGAAGAGAATTGCTCCTTATAAATTTGCAGAATTTTCAATGAAAAACAGTATAAAAATTGATGTCAAAATTTCGGGGGGGGGGGGGGGGTTGAACCCCCCTTGGATACGGCCCTGGGCCATAAACTCAAAAATATTCACTTAGGATTACTCAATTTTCGCCTAGTTCTCGATAGAGGCTGTATGGTTTGGCTATTTATCTAACCAGTAACTGATGGTTACCAGTAATTGACACTTTAAGAACAATAAAAAATTAATTAGCTATTGCTACTTAATAAAACTATCCTGAAAAAACTTTTTGTTTTGAAAAATTAAATGAAGTTTCAATATTTATCTAGAGAACAATTTGTTTGAAAAAGTAATTATTTTCTATTTTTAAAATATTTTTAAGTTGGCATGGTAGCAGCACCCAGTAACCGACACCCCGAGAAATTTTGGCACCAATAACTCAAAATTTGAAATACCTTTAATAAATTAAGCTTATAATTAGGTATAAATGAAAAACAGTTGCTGATACAAAGAAAGCAAAATATCAATCTTAAAAATCCAATAAGGAGAACTTTTTAGAACATTCACGTATTACGTATTATGCCGTCGACCATGCCGCTGAATCCGAAAACGTTATCAAATCCTATTGACTACTCTATAGCTGTACCGCTGAATTTAACGGCTGCTGAACGGTCGACGGTATATAAGTACCAAAATTTATTTCTCTGTGCTGCTTTATATGAAACTTTAATATCCATTGTATCGAAATATTTTAGATTAAATTTAGACAAAAAGATCCAGTTGCATAACAGGTATGATACATAAAAATATGGAAAACAATCTACTAAAAACTGATTAATTTAGTTTAATAATAGATTTATTCAAAAGTTTTTGTTTATTTACCTTCAGAATGATACTGGATGTTATATGTTATCCAGCTAGTCCAGTTAGCTTGTTTTGTTTTTATTTGAGATTCAGAAATAATTTTCTTAAACACGTCTGTCATTTAATTATCTTTTTTATAGTTTAACTTTTATTTTTTAAAAAGTGAGAGGGAGAGAGAATTAAAATGGAGTGAGTCACTAGCGACTAACCTGATTCCTTTCACTTTCTGCAGCCATGCCATTTTTAAACCAAAGAGCACGACACCAAAAACTCAACTATGTACTTCATCCCGGCGGTACAACACCCTCCCAGTAAAAATTCTCCGTGCTCGGGCAAAAGCCCGGAGGTCCCCCAGTCGCCACCCTCACAAAAATGGCGGGAACTTTTTATGTTTTCTGCCCCCTCGTATATTGAGTGAAATAAACAAGGACGCTTCTGAACTTGAAAGCACTAATTTTTTTTTTTTTTTTTTTTTTTTTTTTTAATGTAATGATGAGAACACCTTTTCATCATCTTCTCCCGTCTCCAGAGAACTAAGTCGCAATAATAGCTCTTCTCTCTCTCCCTCACTCTCCATCTCCAAATATTTGTATGGATGGATCTAGAGCAGTGGTCCCCATTCCCCGGTCCGTGGATCAAATGGTACCGGGCCTCGGGCCGACCATTCATTGAAAATGAATTTAAATTCCTAGATTTATACTCCAAATTAAAAGCATAATAAATCCCTTTATATTTATTTTTTGGTGTAACTGTATTTTATTTTGAAAGCATATGTATAAATACAATTAAATCAAAATTAATAAATAAAAAAAAATAGTTCCTCAGGTGTGTGCTTCCAACAAATTTATTTGTGTGAGATATTCAAGAGCAGGTGCACCTAATAAATTTACGTAAGAGATATCCATTCGGTTTTTTACAATAGTCTTCTTCAAAACATTTTTCACAAGTCAAGGGCCTATTATATAGAAATTTTTAAGGGACATCTATTAAAATATGATTTGAAGCAAACGCTTGATAGCTATTTAATAACTGGTGATAGTCCAGTCGCCAAATGAGAAAATAGGCTTGAACCTGGAAATAGGGTACAACTAATATTTTATGATTGATTCTAGTACTATTTGATGTACTGAAACATAATATGAGGGGTGCCAGAGTGGCACCTTTGGGCAAATTTAAATATCGAACGTCAAAGTTCTATTTAGTAGAAATAGTCCATTAACCAGGAATAAAATATAGTAGTCGTTTTTTCGACAGATTTGTAACGTTTTTGAGGGTGCTGAATCCGAATCTGACATTTTCAGCTGAAATTTCGAACGGCTTCATTGAGAATTTTCGAGATTTTGTCAAAATTTCACCCTTTTTTACGGTTTTATGCTCATAAAACAAAAGTTACGGGTTTTACAAGAAAATGTCCAATCACAAAATTAAAATTTAATAAACAGGCTACAAAAAAGTCAATTGTAACATTTTTGTCAGACGAATAGTTTTGCCGCTACAGCCCGCCAAAAGAAGAGGCAATTTTGACCAGAATGGGAAAAATTCGGGATGTAGTGCCTGCATCTCGTGATTGGGTGCAGTTTGGAAACCTATTACCTAAAATGAATGTTTTTCTAATTCGTACGATTAATTCTAGTACTATTTGATATAGGGGAGAGTGGGGCACCTTGGGACACTTTTTACTAAATTATTTTTCTAATTTATTTATACTGTTATATTTATTCAAACATAGCTAATATATTAAATATAGTCCTTTGCGCATCTAATAAAAAAAGTTCCGACCAATTATCTCTTTTAGGGAATTCATAATAACAAATTTAAAAAACTTCTTTTAATGTCCCAAGGTGCCCCACTAGTGGTCCACCTTTGAACGCTTCCAATAATAACATAAAAACTTATGTTATTTTGAAAAATAAAAAACTATCACATTAAATTATGATAAAGCTATGCTTACTAATCTTAAATTGGCCATCAAATTTATTTTACATTCAAAATGTTTTACTGATTTCCTCATTTTTGTCATGACGTAAATCACTGATTTTTTTGTTTCCTTCCAAAAACTTTTTCGAACCAATTTCTAAATTATAATCCTCTAAATTCTTAAATTATTTAATTCTTTAATAAAAATTAATTTTGTTTTATTCTTTGTAGTGCCTGCATCTCGTGATTGGGTGCAGTTTGGAAACATATTACCTAAAATGAGTGTTTTTCTAATTCGTATGATTGATTCTAGTACTATTTGATATACTGTATCATAATATGAGGGGTGCCAGAGTGGCACCTAGCTTTGGGCAACTTTACATATCGAAGGTCAAAGTTCACGGGATAAAAAAAAAACCATATTATTGTTGCGAATGTAAGGGAGTCGGCTGACCAAAATTAAATATAGTTTTTTCCAATATTAAATATATAGAAAATTTCCATTATAGAATATATAGAATTCAACATAAAATATGAAACATTGAATTACACAAAATATGAAACATTGAATTACATAAAATATGAAACATTGAATTACATAAAATATGTAAAATTGAAAAAGGTAAAATAGGTAATAAATGAGAAGTTTATATTTTTCTCTAAGTTTACTACTACTAAGTCATTATAATTATGTTGAGAATAAAATATGTGTATATACATTAATATTTTAGAAAAGAAAAAGAAAATTTATTGTTAAACCTAAAAGAGTAATTAAGTTTAATATTCAAAGCGTCAAGTGGGGCACCTTGGGACACTCAGGTGTGGGGCACCTTGGGACTTGTTGAAAGATAAACCATAATTTTCAAGAATAAAACAAAATTATTTTTTTTTTAAAGAATTAAATAATTTAAGAATTTAGAGGATTATAATTTAGAAATTGGTTCGAAAAAGTTTTTGTAAGGAAACAAAAAAATCAGTGATTTACGTCATGACAAAAATGAGGAAATCAGTAAAACATTTTGAATGTAAAATAAATTTGATGGCCAATTTAAGATTAGTAAGCATAGCTTTATCATAATTTAATGTGATAGTTTTTTATTTTTCAAAATAACATAAGTTTTTATGTTATTATTGGAAGTGTTCAAAGGTGGACCACTAGTGGGGCACCTTGGGACATTAAAAGAGGTTTTTAAAATTTGTTATTATGAATTCCCTAAAAGAGATAATTGGTCGGAACTTTTTTTTATTAGATGCGCAAAGGACTATATTTAATATATTAGCTATGTTTGAATAAATATAACAGTATAAATAAATTAGAAAAATAATTTAGTAAAAAGTGTCTCAAGGTGCCCCACTCTCCCCTAGGTATATCAAATAGTACTAGAATTAATCGTACGAATTAGAAAAACATTCATTTTAGGTAATAGGTTTCCAAACTGCACCCAATCACGAGATGCAGGCACTACATCCCGAATTTTTCCCAATCTGGTCAAAATTGCCTCTTCTTTTGGCGGGCTGTAGCGGCAAAACTATTCGTCGGACAAAAATGTTACAATTGACTTTTTTGTAGCCTGTTTATTAAATTTTAATTTTGTGATTGGACATTTTCTTGTAAAACCCGTAACTTTTGTTTTATGAGCATAAAACCGTAAAAAAGGGTGAAATTTTGACAAAATCTCGAAAATTCTCAATGAAGCCGTTCGAAATTTCAGCTGAAAATGTCAGATTCGGATTCAGCACCCTCAAAAACGTACAAATCTCTCGAAAAAACGACTACTATATTTTATTCCTGGTTAATGAACTATTTCTACTAAATAGAACTTTGACGTTCGATATTTAAATTTGCCCAAAGGTGCCACTCTGGCACCCCTCATATTATGTTTCAGTACATCAAATAGTACTAGAATCAATCATAAAATATTAGTTGTACCCTATTTCCAGGTCCCATGGCTTGGCGACCGGACTATGAATCAAATCTTCATCCAAGGAGGGCGCCTATTAATAGATTCATACAATTCAGTTTTTCTAAGACGCCTTACAGCTTTCAAGTCCGGAGTGTTTAAATTTTCACTCACTCAGAATGGGCGCGCTGGGTGGGCGCCCTGGATAGATTCATTTGATGGGGGCGCCCATACAATATGGTATAGCTTTTAAAGTTGGGAATGATAAAATTTTCACTCGCAGGTCTGGCGGTCTTTGATAAATCCATTTAATTAAGACAACTCATACAATTTGGTTTAGCTAAGTAAGACGCCTTACATATTTCAAAGTCGGTGTGTTCAATTTTTCTCTCAGGGTGGGCGCTTTGAATATATATTTATTTGATGGGGCGCCCCATACAATTTGAAAGCTAAAAGGAGTCTTCCTTATAGCTTTCAAAGTCGGGCATGTTAAAATTTTGTTAAGAGTTGGCACCCTTTAATAGATTCACTAGATGAGGGCGCCCCATACAAAAAGTTCAAAATGTAATTCTCTTACTAGGACGCCTATATTAGTTCTCTTAAGGGGACGGGTGTGTATAACCCAGTAAGGGTGCTCTTTACTCGTTTGTAGGCGCCTTTTGAAGTTTTTTTTGTAAAGGAAAGGAGATCAGCTTACTACTTAGGTTTGTTTCTTTTGAGTCAGGACGTAACGGAATATTTTTCCCTTAAAGTTAGGGGTCAAAAAAATTTTCTAAGGCGCACAGTAAGGGCGCTCTTTACTCGTTTGTAGGCGCCTTTTGAAGCTTTTTTTGTAAAGGAAAGGAGATCTAGCTTACTACTTAGGTTTGTTTCTTTTGAGTCAGGACGTAACGGAATATTTTTCCCTTAAAGTTAGGGGTCAAAAAAATTTTCTAAGGCGCCCAGTAAGGGCGCTCTTTACTCGTTTGTAGGCGCCTTTTGAAGCTTTTTTTGTAAAGGAAAGGAGATCTAGCTTACTACTTAGGTTTGTTTCTTTTGAGTCAGGACGTAACGGAATATTTTCCCCTTAAAGTTAGGGGTCAAAAAAATTTTCTAAGGCGCCCAGTAAGGGCGCTCTTTACTCGTTTGTAGGCGCCTTTTGAAGCTTTTTTTGTAAAGGAAAGGAGATCTGGCTTACTACTTAGGTTTGTTTCTTTTGAGTCAGGACGTAACGGAATATTTTTCCCTTAAAGTTAGGGGTCAAAAAAATTTTCTAAAGCGCCCAGTAAGGGCGCTCTTTACTCGTTTGTAGGCGCCTTTTGAAGCTTTTTTTGTAAAGGAAAGGAGATCTAGCTTACTACTTAGGTTTGTTTCTTTTGAGTCAGGACGTAATGGAATATTTTTCCCTTAAAGTTAGGGGTCAAAAAAATTTTCTAAGGCGCCCAGTAAGGGCGCTCTTTACTCGTTTGTAGGCGCCTTTTGAAGCTTTTTTTGTAAAGGAAAGGAGATCTAGCTTACTACTTAGGTTTGTTTCTTTTGAGTCAGGACGTAACGGAATATTTTTCCCTTAAAGTTAGGGGTCAAAAAAAATTTCTAAGGCGCCTCTTCATCGGTCGGCGCCTCCGTGCAGGCACGGCCAGCACGCCCGGCCGGAACGGCCCTGAGAGAGAGATCCAGGAAGAATGCTATGCGGGTTACAGTCCTCCTCCTTAGACTATGCTTTAAACCAGTTTAAAGATTTTTACGAAAAAACGTTCGAAAATTCATTCTATTATGCTTAAATCTCAGTATTTTTTATGAGAGGAAAGGTTCAAATGACGAATTGATACGAACAATTGAAGGAGGCGACTTAGTTTATTCTTTTAAAATTTGAAAATTCAGTGATTTAACTTTTTGTGACATCAGCTCCCTTCTAGTATGGAATCTAGTTTCGCAACTAAACGGAGAAGAACATGTTTCTTCTCTCTTCCTTTCATCTATTCTTTTCCTTTCTCTCTTTCCATCAATCTTTCTCTTTTTTACTTTCTCTTATTTTTCTCCTTCTAATATTAAAATAATTTTAATCCCTTTTGTTCTCTGAAAGCTTCCACAGTCGAGGAGTGCAGTCGACATTTCGCCTGAGTTATTTGGTGAGTTATACATCGAATATTTTGAAAAACCTCCCTAACACTTCCACAAAATCAAAGGCCAAATTAAAATACTAACATCCAACCCCTTTTTCGAACAGAGCACGAAAACCAGTCACCAGTCCGCGCAGTCCATATTTTGGTTACTCCCCGGCGCTAAGTGCTTAATCGCAAGCGAAAGTCCCCTTCGAATCGAGGCGGTCGCGTGCCATCAAGTCCTCCCCCGACGCAATGGACGTAATTGACATTCGGTGCCGTGACGAGAATACTGGTCGAAAGCCCTAAGAGAGATTGGACCAGACACGTTATGTGTATGATTTTAATTTTTAGATTTTTTGGGACTGTTTCGTGTTATGAATGCATATAATCTACGGAAATCTCATTTCTTATGACATGGCTCATTGCAAACTGGTTGTTGAATCAACTGAAAAAGATTTTAACTTTTAAAATCACAATATTACATAAAAATAAAAGTATCCATGAAAAAAAGAAATTTGAAGAAGGGAAAAAATATTATGATACGCTATATGGCATAAAATAAATACTGAAATAAATTCTTGCCATAAAAATCTTTTAGTACCGTAAAACAGGGTGAATCAGAAAACTTTTCAACTTTTACCGTAAAAATAAGTAACCGTAGAACTGTTCCTACTAAATATATTTTAATCAACAGTTACTCGAATTCAAGAATTACTTTATGATAATCATATAGATTACTTATCACCAAAAAAAGAGTATCAAAAATGCGAGACCAAATTGAACAGTCGATTAACAAAGACAATGAATGAGTGGTGATGCGTAGTAAACACCAGTTTTAAATTATTCCATAAAACTTCTTCAAAAGACTTGACTTTAAAATAAATTGGTTGAAAAATATTTACAAAAAGTATTATAACTACTTACTAAACTAAAAACAAATTCGAACAAAGTGATAAAACTGTAAGACCAAATTTACAATAGAAAAAATTAAGAACTAAATATACTTTTAAGTACACGTCTACACGGTTAGAGGTATAATAACAGCGGCATTATAATGATACGCAAAAGGAAAACACGTTAAGCCCCTGCCAAAGCATATAACTCAAGTCTCGTGAAATAATGAAACTTGGCAAAGGCGCCGTCATCGGGAAAAATTCTAACTGGAGTGCGGAATAATTTAGCAGAGGAAATACCGTAAAACCAGAGTAAAGGGAAACACTCTATACCGAATTTTAATAAGTTGTCGCCAGGCTTCATTGAGAATGATTGATTATAGGAACATTGTGTAATATCGGAAAACACCGCGTAAAACCTCTTCTTTCTTTTGAGAAATAGCATGGACTAATGGAGACTCCTCGGATTAAAAGAACAACGTGAATCTCTCTTTTTATAATGATGTGTTTTTAATTAAGCCTTCGGAAGTGTAGAATGATTTTATTCCTAGCATCTTTTTTAGTGGAAAGTATTAAAGTATGGCCTCAACATGAAAGGCATAATGGACAAGTGACTAAAAATATATCCTAACCATATCATGCAAAAGATACTGTATAAAAGATATAATGCTATTAGTGAAAAGAACTGGTCTGGTATCTTCTAGTTTACAAGTTTATTTTATTAAATACCTAAATTATATTGTTTTTTATTTATCGCGATATAATAATCTTTTACCCTCTCTTTTTAGCATAGCCACTGGATTGGAACACGGCTTAATATTATCCTATTAATAAATAATTAATGAATTAATTATTCTAAATAATATTTAGAGAAGACTGAGGTTTTCTCACCATTAAAAATTATTTTGTAGTAATACATATGTTTTTTTTTTATCTTTACCTTACTAATTACTAACTGTAGCAGATCTCGGAAATTACGGCATTCTCTAATGGTAAATAATCATTATTAGTGCGTTCGAATCTTCAAGGGGAAATAGCAGACAAACAGAACCACTCTTCCACTTCATTTCATTTTAAACCAAACGAAGTTATTTCCATTTCGAATTCCCATATAAACCTGACTCGTCCCATAAAGAAACAAAGAGCACAAATAAAGAGAGATGCATTAGTAGAGAAGCATCAGAAATTGCTCATCAAGGGAGGAAATCGCATTTGAGAGAAAGACCCACAAAAGCGGAGAAAAGTATTTAGTGATGGCCGCCGCGGTGCGTTAATTTCGCTCTTCGAATCTCAAAACGCCTGACGAATTTTCTTCTCTCTTGCCCATCCCTCTCTTTTGAGAATAACTAGTGCGTGCATAGAACTAAGTCTTTCCCTATTACCGACTTTTCTCCTGCTAACTTAATTTTCAATCTCGATCAATATAACAAAGAATTTTTCCGTTAATATTGGTTTATAAATAAATCGAAAATGACTCAAGTGGAATTATGAAAACATAGAGTGTTCTGCCTCGTGCTCGTTACCGCTCACCGACCCCCGCCCGTACAGTTTACGCAGTTCTTTTACAGATCGCTTCGCAATCTGAGCTTGTTACAACACTCCTTAACCAAGAGCACGTAAAAAGTAAGGGTTAATGTACAGGGTAGCTCGAATAGGAATAGGGGATGGCTGAGATGCATGCGTTTAAGTATTAGAGCAAGAGTATGGGGACTATAGAATGAGGGCTATGTAGTATAATACGAGGGCCTCTATAAATAATTAAACACTTGTCAAAGAGTGGAATGATTTAAAAAATTAAATCACTGTTTATGAAATTGGAGATCTTTTATCCTTTACGAAGAAAAAGAGGAATTTTCCCACTATGGGGGAGCTCTTTTCAAGTTACAGATTTAACTTTACCACTCTTTATGGTAAGATTATAACCACCGCTAGGTTGCATGCAATGGGTGCTCTATACAAATAACAGCTTCACGTAGGAATTCGGGGCAGAGTGGAGAAGGCCAAATCGGATTACGCAAAATAAGTTAAGAAAATGACTTTCCCCCCTCCCTCCTCACAGAACACATTCCGAATTCACTTTTAACTGGGGGTGCCCTAAGAAAAGACTGAGGGAAAAATCAATATATTTATGCAAACGAACTTTTTTCTTCGGAAAGAAGAGAGAGAGAGAAAAAAATCTCTCTTAAAATTCCGAATGTAGGGAAAAAAAGTAACGGATGGTAAAAAAAATAATAAAGTTAGCGAGACACAGATTTCGCCCGAGGAGTTTTGCGAATTTAACTCGAAGAATTTGATTTTTTAGCGTATTTTATCGAACTGCGGAAGAATTTTAATCATGCAGGCGACGAAATAGAATACGAGCGGAACGTGAAAATCTCAGACGCGTTTCCAGAATATCTCCTGCTTATATATTCATTTCGATGGATTCGAGGGTAAAATTTCTCTTTCCAGTTCTGGAATGGTATTTAATTACTTATATTTTCCCTGACAACATCGGAGAAATCTTTCGATATGCTCTTGCTTTTTCTTACCATAAGTTTTTGATCCGGATTTTTCTAAGTGTCAACAATAAGGGAACACGTCATTAGGGGCCATTCATTAATTACGTAAGGATGATTTTGGCAAATTTTTGACCCCCCCTACCTCCATGTAAGGGTACGTAAGATTTTTCAAACCCATCCCCCCTATTCTTACGTAAGATTCCATTTCGTGTTTCAAAATAATAAAATGTTAGAAAAGGATCAGTTACACTAAAACTCTCAGTTTGACGTAAATCAAAGATTTTTATTTTTCAACAGATAAGTAATATTCTTGCTGTCAACTACATGTTACCATTATATTAATTAAGTTATAAAATCAAAGCTTCGATAATATACCGAGATCGTCAGCATTTTTAAGTTTTTCTGGGGTTATTCAATAGTAATTTGATTAGAATAATTGAAAATTGTTTACATTAACTTGGAAAATCTTACGTAAGAATGCGTTTGACCCGCCCCCCCCCCAAGTAAGGGTATGAAGAGATTTTCTTTTCTAACCCCCCCCCCTCGGCGCCCTTACGTAATTAATGAATGGCCCCTTAGTTAGGACACCCCTGGAATAAACTGCTCAGTAAATGATCAGTAGGGTGCATCAAACGCCCCTCTAGCAACAAATCACTTTCTACCCAATCTAAAAACGTCCCTTTACTGATGAAAAGTTGTCCTGCCAAATATTTCTGTTTTCCTAGGACTTTAAATGGGTCCACAAACACTTTGAACTTTCAGATTTTCACTGTAAAAACCATAAAATCTGCAATTTTTATGTTAAATTGTTCTGCAAATCATTAGCAATTTTTATCAAACATTCTAGGAAAATTGTAACATAATTTAACATTTGAACAATTGTTTAAAACTAAATGGAAATAAATTTAAAAAATAAATAAAGTATGTAGTATATTTTAACGCCTTCCTGATCAAAAAATACTATTCACCTTTTCCCCCGCGAGTAGATAGCAGCACCAACTCGAGCTAATTTTGACTTTATTCATTTAAATTCTCCTTTGTTTCTTTAAATTGGATGCTACTAATACATTCAAGGTTTTTCATCTGCTCTATTATTGATGTTATTGTTTTGATTTGTGATCTCTCGGACTTCTGATTTAGAAGGGGAAGCTTTGTTGAAATGAAATAAATATTTTGTTTCCTTATGGAAACGAGACAGTTCCGAAATATTTGGACTAGGGAGTTAAGCAGACGCGTAGGCCCCCCCCCCCCTATTACTTACTAACACATTCAGAAGCTCCTAAACCGTATTTAGTTTATTAAATATGATTTGAGTGTCCGTAATCACTTTAAACAAAACCCTCTATATACAAAGCCTGACAACTACGTCACTGTGACGTCAAAGGTGGCGGAGGCGGAAAATGAATTATAAAACATGGCGTCGTTTTGCATGTGACGTCAAAGGTGGCGGAAAATGTGACGTCACCCGTCCGAGTTGTGAGGCCATTATATAGAGGGTCTTGCTTTAAAGGAGTTATTTAACTGGTACTCTTCCAACAGAAATTTACAAATTTTGGCTTTTGCTCTGAGAATGGAACAGTTAGTTTACTCTGTATATTGCGGAAACTAGTGTCCGTAGTATAAACCAATAGCTCGAATCCGTAGAGCTCTCGCGGACACATCTTGCATTTCATGCATTGTTATATGAATGATATAGTAAGTTTAAAAATTTTAAAATAGAGCATTTTCAATCACGTGTCTCCGATCACGTGATCAAGCTGGCTTGGAGGATAGACAACTTTTCTTTAACATTAGGTTCCCATAGAGAATACGCGCTGCATTTAGTTTTTATAAAAAAAGTTCATTTAAAAAGATTCTTTATACTACGTTCACACATGAAAAGTTAATCTAGATTAACTTAAGAGAGAACTTAATCTAGTTTAACTTAAACTAGCTTAATTTTTACCCGTTCACACTTGTTAATCCAGTTTCTATTCACTAAACTAGATTAAATCAGACAGTTCGTCCAGGTGGCGCTACGAGTAAGAAAATGGCTGCCGTCCAAGAGTTCGTCTCTAAGCCTAAGTCCACCACTCAAACTTTTTTTTACTTTGCACTTATACTTGCAGAATAGCTATTTTTCTTCTTGGGTTGTCCAATTTCTTTATCCCTTTCGAAAATATATTTAAGTTACAAGCGGCTGTGCTGATGTAATATCAAATAAAAAAAATGTTTGCAGCATTTTTTGTTTTTATTTCTCTTAGTAGATGTCGCCACAATAACTTAAACTCTTAACGCTCTTAACTATCTCTGAGCTAGTTTAAAACTAAGACACTTCGTTCAAAGAAATTAATTTTTTCGGATGGACCAATTCTTCTTCCTTTTTAACAACCATTTTGTTCGTATCCTCTTAACTTTCCTCGGCCTGGAAAATGGTTTTACGGCGGTCGGATGATGTTTGTTGACACATGTGTGAATGAAGTTCCATAGCGGCCGCTAGAGAGCGACACTGTCAAACCTACTTAAGCTAGTTCGGGAAACTAGATTAAGTAAATCCAGTTTCTTTTCGCTAATCTAGATTAAATCTAATCCAGTTCGTTCACACATGCTCGACTTAAGCTAGATTAGCACTTAATCTAGATTAACTTTTCATGTGTGAACGGAGGCTCGGTTAGAGACCGGAACGAAAGAATAATAGTTATTGAAGGTAAGTGCATAAGTTTTTGTGTTTTAGTGGTAAGCTAAATTTAGAAAAAGACTTATTACGAGGTGACATGTTTTTGTTTACATTTGTTAGAACAATATGCGAGTCCGATACATCTGTAAAATACTTATAATATGCTACTGAAACTAAATATTGAATATTTAATAAATAATTAAGAATTTTAAAATATGTTAGTAGCATTGCGAATGGTACTTGCAATTAGAACACTGGCAGAAATGGTTTCAGCAATTAGAACACTGCTAAATATAAAATGTAGTATTATTGAATGACTTATAACATGCAGAGATGCCATTTTAGAGTAAATAAAGGTTACTTTAAAGTAAACTTTGGAGAAAAACATAAAACATCCTTATTTTTCAAAATTCACATCAAAAGTAAACAAATAAACGATGTGCATCCTATAGTTTTCCATCATACTGTCTGTCTTCCAAGCCTCTGACGTCACAAGCCTGTGACGTCATGTGCGAATGCTCTATTGTTAGAAAGGAAGGAGGGGAGTTTCAGGCTTTGTAAAGACGAAGAAGTTGTGATTAAAAGGTTTTATATATCAAATTCCTTTAACTGTTTTACGTCTATTAAGTTGAAAGGAATCCCCGGATATTCAATAATTGTACCGATTTTCGTATAGTATTCACGTTTCGGAACACTGTATCCAATAGAGCATTCGCACATGACGTCACTTGGAGGACAAAAACAACGTTGCTAAGGCTGTTGTTAGGGGCGGGAACTAGAAGCATCCAATAGAAGCATTCGCGCATGATGTCACTGGCAGGCAAAAACAACGTTGCTAAGGCCGTTGTTAGGCCGAGTCATGTGATTGAAAATGCTCTATAAAACCAATGCACGTTCAACTTAAGAAAATATAAATGACATGAGCATTGTAAAGAATCTGAATATCCCCCCCCCTTCTACACAATTCAGAAATGTATTACCAGTTCAACACAACACATAAAATACCATTTATAAGGTTTAAAAAACTATTTTGGGAGCGTTTGTGATCAGAGTAAATCAAAGGTCATGTTCATTACACAAATTGGCTTTTTATCAGAGATTGAGATGGTGAATATTTTAAAGCCACATATTATGTAAATAAATAATTTAGGGACAACCCCGAGGAGTATTTCCAAAAGTATATAAATGAGATTTAGCAAAGAAATCAAAACAAAGTCTGATACCCAATGCTTGGTGTTGCAGACATCTGTTGAACGATTTTTAGATAAATTCTAGACTTTTATTACATCGAAAGAGCAAACGAACCTTTCAATTATAATTTGGCAATAATAATAATAATTTTGTTTTTTCGGTCATTTCTTTATGAATTAAAAGATAAACATAACTTAAAAGAGTTAATTTAAATGAGTTCTTGTGCTTTTATCACTCAAAAGAAAATCTTAATGAAAAAACTTGAACCAGATAGTTGTAAAATATCTCTGTTAGCATTTTAAAATCAGTAAAAAATTTTCGAATTGTGATATAAAATTTTGACCTGTCCCACCTTTTTTGTCATATTGTGTTGCACATGATCCCTTTAAATCTTTGATTCATTTTCTGAATGGCCCCTTATAAAGGATTTTGTCAATTGTGGTAGTGAACAACAAGCTGCAGAAATAAGTGAGTTCAAATTTTCGCGGAATTATAACAAGTATTCTTTTGTGTGTTTTAAATGACTGAAAATCAAACAAATTCAGCAAAGGTAAAATCAAAAGCATGTTTTGGAAACAGTGATTAAGAAGCATCACGAAAATTATTTTCCAGATATTGATTCTCGACGGCGTACTCGTGAGCAGATATTCCAGTTGGCCACCGTTATGGCAACAGTGTGCAACTCCTTTTTGACAGAAAAAAAAACTTTAGCACAGGTGAGTTGGCAACCGAAGCGAGGTATGTACCATAATAAATTCATATAGAGGAACACTTTTGATTTTTCGTGATGAAGTGTAAACAGAGCAAAACGCGATGATCGTGACGCCACTGCCTAAACCAGATGGGAGCGTGGACGCCGCGTCTTGTGAGAAATTACGCTCCAGCATTACTTTCGTTTAGTTAATTTAATCATCGACGGGTGGAATTTTTCCCTCGCCCTAACTACCATTGGAACGTGGCCAAGATGTGCACCATAGAAGTATTAAATATAGAGAGCCCTTTGTGAATATACCACCAAAGTGTGAGCAGTGTTCGAAATGTGACCAAGTTTTCCAATCGGTCATACTATACTGACAAGGATTTCTCAGAGGTTCAAAATATTCCAAAGGAAGAATTCCAGATTTCACATCAGAAATGAATTTGACAAGAAACACACCAGTCCCACATAACTAAACATTTGTTTCGGCGGACTCTGTTCCGTCCCGGTTTCTAGATATTTACCCTTCTTTTTGGTAATCTTTAAAAATTTTTTTTTGAAAATTTAAAGGAAAATCTTAAATAACTCAAGTTCTATTGGGCCTCAAAAAAGTATTACTCCTCGTTTAAAAGAGGATTTTTCGAGGTTTAATTTGATAAAACAACTTGACTCATGATTTTTTTTAAAAATTGGTATCCTTGAAAGAATTAGGAAATACCATGTTACTTTCAATATTATAGGGCTGGCTTGCAAAACATACGGCCCGCCAGCCTATCCACAAGTCTTGAATGATTCTAAAATTTTAGAACTTTAGGAAACATTAAATGAAAAAGGGAAATTTTAGCAAGGTTTTCAAAAGAATTCGCAAAAGAATGAATTGTTTTTCTTCCAATTTACAAATGAAGAGCCAGTTTTGACAAGTTTGAAAAACCTTATATTCTCAATAATATAGCAATTTCTTTACAATTATAAAAATATAATGTAAAAACTTGAACAAGCTATAGGAAGTTTAAATTGATCGTTTATACCGCGAATATTGATCTAAAATTAGGTTTTTTTTTTCAGGGAAAGTGAAGAACCACTCACCATGTCATGCAGGGTTGTCATGCTTAGGCGCTCTCTATACCTCTCCTATGCCAACGGGCTAGCGCTTTGCAGGAGAAAATAAACAAATTAATGCACAGACGGGTAAAAAGAGTTACTTGAAGAAGGGATTAAATAACCAAGTGTACTTTTTTTTCCCTCCGGCAATTTTCTACAAGAAACGACAGTTTTAAGAGAATCTTTAGCGTCAACCGATTGAATTGTTTCAGTTGAATTATGGAAGGGGGTAAAAAGCAATTTTGTCAAACAATGGTTGTTGGACCTGATATTCAACGCAGTCATGCTGATGTAATTAATGTTAATTACCAATAATTATCCTTGTGTTAGAACGGTCTGAGTAAGTCTCCATTAACTAAAACTGAGCAATATTTATCGATAACTATACTGCTTCTGAGTTGAAATGACTTTCTTCGATCGAGTGAAAAAGGAATAAATTTTTCGCTCGAACTAGTTAATTAATGCATTCGAAATTTTAAGAGACCCACACACATCTTATACATTTTTATTTCCTCATTACTATAAAACTTGCACTCATTCTTGATATTTTAACATTTTACAGTGAGCTATATTTTTGAAGTAAAAAATGAGAGAAATTTCAAATTTATATTAAAATTAATTTTTATTTCATTTTACATTAGTTTAATATAAAACTTTGTACTAATAATTCAGGGATATATACCATAAATTATATTTTCGGTACAGTACTAATATACAGTACTAAAATACACTCAAAATGTATTAATTATTAAAAAGATTGATTTAAATGAGTTGATTGAAATTATAATAGATGAGGAATTAAAAAATACGATATACTATTTCAGGGTCCCCGCTAAATTTTGGAAAGACTGACTTTTCCAAGTTAAGTTTTAGGGGAGAATGGGGTTATAAGAAATTTTTATTAGCTGCTTTATGTGTGAGTTTAAACATCTGAAAACAAATCAAAGAATAGACATACTTTATACCCCATAAAAATTTTACCGAGTTAGAATAAGTATTTCAGTATAAAGTTATCGTTTAAATCTGTTGCAGCAAAATCATCTGCTTAAAGGCTTAAAGTCACGTTTTTTAAATTATTTCAATTTACCTTGTTTTTGCAATTAAATTATCTTGAATTTGTTTTCCAAACTTTTTTTGGAGGTTAAAAGGGCTATATAATTCACTTTTTGTTTTTTAGTTTAGGGTTGGGAATCATTCTTAAAAATACCCGGTTTCGTACTACACCATTTAAACAAAAATATGGGGTAGTAAGAAACACTAGCATTACATCCCTGAAAATTTATTTATCATATTTTTCTCTTCGTTATTTCAATATTTTATTGTTTTTATGAAGTTAAAAAGTTAAATTCAATTAAGTTTCCCATTACTACTTCATTTTTCTGATGAAAACGTTGGGTAGTAACAAACAATTTTACTAACCACTTTAATTTTTATTGAAAAATTTATAAGTAATTCTCTACCCATTTAAAACAATTTTGCCTTTTAATTTAAGTTGACTTGAAATAATATTTTACAATCAATGAACGATTTTTTTCACACTGTAAATATTGAAACACAGTGGGGGGAAGAATAGTTATGGGTATAGAGCAAACCTTAAAAAATTATTTTGCAGGGAAAAAATAGAGGATTTCTTTTTTTTGTTTGGGGGGGGGGAGGTAACTTTATAGTCTCACAAAATGAAGTAAAGGAAACGTCATTTTATTTGTTTTGTCATGATTTATGGTGTTATATTTAAAAATATAGAGTTGTGTAAAAATTTCTGCATATAACTTTTTTAGCCTAATTTTTAACTGAGCCTATCTCGGAAGATTTTTAACGAAAACTTCTAAAAATTACTAGAGTTATAAAATAAACTTTATAGATTATATTAATACTTTAATTTGATCTTTAATTGTTTATATTGGTAAAATAACTGGCTTGTTTCTTATTACCTCTCGTGCGGTAACAAGATACAGTCGCTTTGAGAAATAAGATGTAAGTAAATAATTCCTTCCGACTTTTACTTAGCAGACGCATTACTTTTTCAAAGAAAGCTGATAATGATATAAATATTCTGTATAAAACATTAGCCTCATAAACCTAAGGGAAAATCCTGTGGAATTTTGCATTGTTCTTACTGCCCCGTTTGCTTTATATTACTCCACTCTCCCCTATTAGAATTTTACGGTTAAAAAACTAGCAATGTACGGCATATTTTCGGACATTTCTTGCTTTTACGAATATATAGTTTCAATGCGGGCTTTTTTCCCTCACAGCATAAAATGAGACACAAACATTTATAGTTGATAATTTTTCAGTTTTCCAGTTCATCCAGTTTTTAGACAAAAATAAGTAATTCGGCCCAACTATTCCCTGTGGGGGGGGTGGTCAAATTAAATTTATCTGACTTTTCCAGGATTTCCAGGTGGTAGCTATTTCTTGACCCGTGGGAGCCCTGCTACTTATAAAAAGCTCTGTGAGTCACGCCCGAAAAAGTATCTATAAATACATTAAAGATCTATAAAACTTTTAATTATTATTTTATTTCCAAAAGGGATACTTTTCAGCATTTATACACTGTATCATCAAGTATTGTTCATTAATAGGTATGGGAATAATACTTAGTTTCCATCGCGGTGTCTGAATTTTGAGTGAAATCAAGAACGTCAATATTAAAAATATGATTATTTTGTTAGCATTATGTATATATAGTGCTTTTCAATCACGATTTGCCTACCGAAACTCCTCCTATCAACCCAACAGGCTTCGTGTTTACCGATTTCTCCTTCCGCATTTGTGACGTACTGGGTTCAAGAAACGAAAGTCGAGTATAGTGATTGGATATTTCTTGTGTTCACAAACATTTAAACCCAGTCAGTCTCATGTTTGGAAAATAAAAAGAAACCATAGGTTCATTATTTCCGTTTGGTTAGCGCAAGTTCGAGACACAGGTTCACAGTGGAGGGAAAAGTACTGCAGTTTTCTTCCAGTTCTATTCAACCACTCTGGGGCGGTCACGTTTCTGTCGTTACGTACAGAATGTTTCAGGAAAATAGTTCTGAGAAGATTTCGGAAGAGTTAAATTACCAAAATGTAATTATCAAATTCCCTTTCTTTCTTAACCGAATATTATATATGAAATATTTTATAAAAGTCCTCCGAAAATTTCCTGAAAGTAGTGCTATCCAGAGTCGATGGTAAATAAATGCAATAGGCGCCATCTTTTCTTGACCTTTAAGTCTTTATCCGGAGGAGAAAACGGGAAAACTATCCCTGAATCTCCCTCCAAGCAATACAATATGGCACCCAAACCTCCTTTCCTCTCTGCCTAGCGGATGAAATAGCGCAAGTCCAGAATAGGATTTAAAAGTGTATTTGAGTTTATATCAGAGAGTAGAAAAGAAAGATGGTATGTGCAAGGTTCAAATCAGCTCAAGCTTAAAAACTGTGCCATTTTTTGTAATTGTTTAATAAAAGAGGAGAGTTCCAAATAATTTAAAAGGTCAAACATACTATAACGAATCAAAAATCAAACAATGTACGAATTCTTCAAAAGTTAAAAACATAATGAACGCAAACTGAAATATTTCGATTGGTTAGCATAAAAAAATACGAAATTGAGAGAAATATTATTTAGAACATTATATCTGCGTTTTATAAGAACAACATTGTACTAAGTGCCACTAAGAAAAAGAAATATTGAAACGTTACTATTAAAGACTAATAAGCGCGTAAGTAGTTTTCCCAAGAAAGAAGCACAGTTTAAGTAATTACTCTGAATCTAAAGTGAGATAATTTCGTCGGAAAACAGTTTAGCAGTTAAGAATATTTGTTTAATTTCAACATGACTCACACAAGAACGTGGGATGCTTTGTTTTCAAGTGCGCACTTCGCCATGATTTGATTCTAGCGTCGCCTTTAACGGCTTGTTTTCATTCCATAAAGTGTACGCTTTAAAAGGAAGAGACAGTAACAAAAATAAATAAGTTTATTCTGTATTAGAGCCGTTTAAAAAATTTCCAATATGTTTTTCTAAAACTCCTTAATATCTTATCAATATAACGATAGATCTATAAAATATAGGCGTGAATTAGTAAAAAAATTACTAGTTCCTAGAGGACAATCCATTTCAAGTGGTATAGAAAAAAATAAAACTGGTTACTCGACCATTTTAAAAATTCTGGAATTTTTTGTACATTAATCCTAACCTAATAGAAGGTCAAAATGACCTGTATTTTTTATTCAGCCTTTTTTGTTGGTTCAGAGCAGGTTATGTTCGTTTCGTCGTTTTCGACACTCTGTGTTCATTTGAGTGTTTTGTTCACGGAATCACAAGTATCTTCTATTCAAAGTATCCAAATAAATGGGGTTTGAAGCAAAATCATTCAGAGTGAAATGGTCTTAAAGACTGGTGTAATAATATTTTCTTACATCAATTTAGAACTAAAATCCCACCAATAAGAATTTTTAAATTTCTTTTTTACAATCTGACTGTTTTCAAGAGAGCTGTTTGTTAAATTTGTTTACATGTATAATTTTAGCTTTTGAAATTCTGTCGTGTTAAGTTTTAGAACTGGTGAGACTTGGGTTCTCTTTGTCGTTGGACTTAAAGCAGGAGTTCCTAAAATTTTTATCTTCAAAAAAGAACCATTGAACTAATGATGAATAATCAGTATGTTGATCAACTTTGAATTCCAAGATCACTAAAACCCCTTTCTTACTTAGTTGTAACGTTTTTTTTTTTGGAAACATCCTAAAGATATATAAAGAGCAAAAAAATATAACAGAAAAGTAGCTTTTTTAAAAATACTATTTCCAAATTTTTTTTTCATAACGGACATTCTTGGCGAATAACGGTATCAAAATTACTCCAAAAGTCAGATATTAACAGGAATATTTTCTAGGAAATATCCATATCAAATACATTTGAAAAGATTATCCCAGAATTTTGCGAACCATTTAACTTAAAAGAATTCCTTTTACAAATAAATAATGTTTTAAAGTGAATTCCAAAAGTTAAAATTTTCCACATTTAAATGCAAGTTAAAATTAATATCATTCATAACAATGTGTGATATTATTTTAAAAACTTCACCACCTCTAAAATAGTAACAAGAATAGGCATTGTTTTTTGCAATACAAATTGACTTTTCGGCGAAATTTTTTATGGCTTTACCCGAAAGAAACAAAATTTACTATTCAAAACATCATTCTAAATGTTGCCTCCCCATATTCGACAGGGAACATATAATAATAAAAAGTAATACTGGATTTGCAGACCACCGATTAGGTCAGCAAATTCAGTTCGGAATGGCGGGAAAAATTCCACTGAGACCGGTTTTGTTATTTGTTCAGCTTGAATTTTGTTTAGTGTGAATCACAGGAAATCTCTTTTCTACTGCTACACATATATCAGGAAACTATTCCGTCCATGTATTTTGCCAATGCAGCGCACTTTATTTCTTTTTACTCATTAGTAGTTAGGAATCACAAAAAAGTTTCACTAATACGGGGGCTAAAAAATTAAGCACAGAGCGACAAAACTATTATCATGGCAATAACATGCTAATAATATGGTTTATCACTTTTTGTCTGCAGACAATAAGATGAACACTCTCGTGACAGACTGACCTCACAACTCAACTCCGACGGCCAAGCCTGCGGAGCTCCTTCCGAAAAGAAAAGTCCTCTCAACTCACCTTTTATCCAGAGCGCCTGCAATATCCAAAGCATCCACACAGCCATGCTGTCCACGGGTTCCTCCAAGCAGGTGAAAGTGGTAATGAATGGGAACACTTTTTTTAAAAAAGGTTATTTTTTTTCCTATTCGTCAGATATTTTCCTCACCCATTCAGGTATACAAAAATTAAAATTAGGTGAAATGTCACCCATAATAAGTAGTGATAAGAAGTTCAAAAAATTAATTTTTTCACATTCAACCTCACGGGGATTTCAGATAGAACACTTTCTTTGAGTTGGGGAAATGTATTACTATCATTAATGTAATTAATATTGATGCAGATTGGAATACTTAATTGCAAAATGGGTAGTATAGAAAACAGGATTTAGGCTAACAGTTAAATGAAAAATATGAGGCAAAAACTAATTGTGTCTATTAGTTTAATATTTTAGGTCTTGGGAAGACTTTCCACCTGACAATCATCAATATTGTTTGAGCTATGTATTTGCAGCTAGCTGAGATAATTTATTGAATTATCATTGAATTTCTCTTTATTAAAGTAATAACTGTAAGACCACAGTTTACGTCTTTTCAACCCCAACGTATTTTTGATTAAATTGTATTTTTAATAATGAAAATTTAAGAAGTAAATTTTAATCACAAAAAATAAGTAAATAAACAAACTGATTTAAGATAAGTTATCAGGATTGATTTGTTTTCGAATATATAGCTATTATTATAATGAAATTAAAACTCACTTTTCATACGGTATTTGTATTTTGGGTAATCACAACAAAAATAGCTGCACTACAAAATTTTTTGTCAGCTCACTAAAGATATATATTATTTATTCTATATATTGGCTCAAAACTACTTGTTTATAAACTAGTAGCGACCCATTTAACTCCATTCATTACCACTATCTCCTACCTATCGTTTGATACCGTTCCGCACACATATTGAAATAAATCCAAAAGCAGCACAGATTGAAAAGCACAGAATCACAAGTCCACAGAACCGCGACGCTCGGAGTTCGCGGACAGACTCTGGCCGACTGGTCCGGCCGGTGTGGGAAACGGATGCCCGAATGCCAGGCGCAGTAGGGATCAAAAGCCTCCCGGAAAACCGGCGAGCGCCATCTGATGGTTTCTCTTCCTAACTCGCTCAAATGGACCAAGGCTAAACTTGATCCAGCCAGCACGTCGCAGTCGCGGCTTTTATGTAATACTCAAGGAAAATTGCAAATTAGTAATGATGTTATGATTTTAATAAGTTAGTTATGTTTTATATAATTAATGATATAAAGTATCATAGTAGATTTATATATAAAAATATTAGATCAATTTATTCGTTTTGAAAGGTGGACATAAAATAACGTAATAAATTAGAAATATGAAAGAAATTAGTGGTTTTGATATTTCACAACGACAACAAATTTTATTTAAAAATACTCTTGGCGTCATTTTTATACATGCTAAATGTGAATATGGTTTCAGATAAATAACAACAACTTTATATTCTGATACTTTGAAAATAAGTAAAACGGTGGTACGGTCGTTTCCCAACTTTGAAATTTCCGACCCCCACTTGTTGGCCTTACACAACACAAATCTCCAAAGGTAAGATTAAACTGAAACGGGAGGGTTAGGAAATTTCAGAGTTGGCGAAACGTCCGCGACACCAGCAAAACACATCCCAAAAAGTACTACATCATGCAAAATAAATCAAAGGTGTCATTTTAATTTCTGCTTAGAAGGAACAAGATTTTTTAAAGGTTGGGTACATATTCAAAAATTTACGTTTTACACAAATGTACTTTTATTTGGTCGATCGGTTGGTCGATTGAGAATTAAAAAAGAAACAGAGTAGTTCTATACCAAAGCACTAGGTTCTAACCAAAGGGTATACCTACGGTTAACTATTGTTATAATGGCAGTTTTGAATGTTTTTCGTCTCTCTTATACTGATTGCGATTGCTTAAATGTAAAATAATGGAAAGAAAAGATGAGCAAATGCAAATAATTGAATTCTAATAATTTCTTTAACATCCTAAATGTGGTGTGATTAGAGGTGAAGTTTGTTATACGCGTCTGGCAATGGAAATACCAATTGCTAATGAGGTGTTTGGACTGCAATTGTGTGAGCGGCTAATACGTATAATAAAAATGTGTTAATTAATCTATTAACGGAAATGTTTCAAAGTTTTATTTATGATTTTACATTTAAGAGAATGGTCCGAAACAGTCACTCAATTTTGACTCATTCAAAAGTCATTTTACAGGAGCAATTATTGACCCCACTGCCCCAGATTTAAAAGAAAAGCAAAACTTACCTAAATTTAAAATTACTGTTTTGTTTCTATTTTAATTAGGTATTTCCCCGTCAATATCATTCAAAGAAATTGACTAATGCTTGACTTCCCATTCTAAACACTTACCACTTTGCATCATTCATTTTAAATGAGGGTCCTCCAGCCGCTTCTGTCACGCGGTGCGACAATCAAGGCGGCGGCGGCAGAAAGAAGGAAAAGGGAGAGATGTCGGGTCGGATGTTGTAACGAGGAAATTTTCTGATCGGCTCCTCCTGGCGAACGGATTATGTGGGATTATTTGTCACCAGTGAGATTGAAGGGGCCGATAGTGGAGAGGAGAGGGATTACTACTTTTTCCACTTCGTTCCATGATTAATTAATCAACATGTCACAAATTCTCGTTATTCGGTCGTTAAGAGAGATTATTAGTTTTATGTGTATTTTGAATACTTGAGTTCCTTTATAGCAGGGAAATTATAAAATGTTAAAGTGTCAGCTAGTCAGAAATTGTTAAAAAGTCATTTTTCCTGTATTTTTAAACAAATTAAAAATCCGATTAAATAAGCTTCTATAATGGATATAAAGTTCATGACCGAATTAAATTTGTAGAAGACTTGACATATACAGAAATACTATCAAATTAAAACTATGAACGCTACTCCGAACTTTACATGATCATGCCCTTTAGCATTTAAAACACATAGTTCTCTTTTATGTCTCCATTCTCTTTTTTCTCATTTTTTCCTCTTTCATCTATTTTCTTTAAACTATAATATATTACAAATAGTATATTTTTATATTATTTCGCTAAGCTGTTTCACAATAAAATTCAATTTAAATGAGGGTTTCAGGACATACCTTCAATTTACTGGACATTAAAACTTTCTATACTATATTGTATGACCTCAGTCATAATATATTAATCAGATATTTTAGAACTAAAACAATGTATTTAAATGTTTGATAAAATTAAAATAAAAAAAATGAAATTCGTTGGATTTTTTTCGCTTTGGGATAATTTTTATTTAGTAAGATAAAAAAATATGCAATGAAAATATTTGGAAGGGGAAAAGTTTATAGCAAAAGTTTTCTTGTTATTTCTTTTAACTTATTTGCACATTAACAACAAAAACCTTCAAGTTAAACTACTGCTACTTTTCCAAACGTACTCAAACTGGATACAAAAAGGACAGCAATTACTATTATGGGAATGGGTGGTTCCTTACAAAATCCGAAGGACCTGAGTCAGCACAAAGTATCTTTTTAGAGTTAGCACACTTTTCAACATATCAACGCCTTACTTTAACCACTTAACGGGATTTAAAGCTTTTAATGTATGTTAAAAGTAACTTAACTCTAACATTCAAATTGGGAAAAATTGAGTGTGAATAAACAGAACTCAAAAATAAGCGAGGTAGTATCATGAATAGTCTTTCCCCGAATCGGAACCATTGAAACCATATTTCACTTCAATAAGTATGACCACATAAATGTGTCGATTTCCGAACCTAAATACTCATTTTTACGTTCTGAAACCTATTTTTAGCCATAAGGAGACGTGTTAGCACCGGAAGCAATTCTCTTAACTACCGGTCATTAACATACACCCCAAACTGCGTCGTTGATTGATGATTCTTCAGAGGTCGAGTTTCTTTGTTGTCTGTCACTGGAATCAATCAAAGACAAGTCGTTCATATTAAAAGTGAAGAGCAAAACAACAGGAGGAAAGTTTTCCATTTCTTTTGCATTATTGGCGTGATTGATTGGCTCGTAAAGGCGAACCATCAATTTGGGAGGTAATATGAATGAATACATCTTGTTGTGATCAAAAAACTTCACGTAGGAAATCTATAATAATAAAAGAGCTTTACCACTCACTCACTCACTCACTCATCAACGCACAGCAAAATCTACCGGGGCTAAAGACTCGAAACTTGGTAGGGTGGAAGACCTTACGGTGTATACGCGCAATAAGAAGGGATTTTTCGAAATTTCTTTTTTCTGACCCACAGGGGGTTTGGAGTGTTTTCGACGTTTTTGAGCCCAGCAGTGTCCCAAATGACCCCAGATCTTCGTTATTTCGCAGAAAGGTACATAGCAACAATATCAAGAAAGGCATTTTTCAGATTTTGAATATTCGAATTTTAAGGGGTCTGAATATTCCAAAACCCCGTTTTTGCTGAGCATAAACCAAATTTTACGTTTTCGAAGAAAACAGTACCGAGAAATCGATATTACGAAGTGAACTGTTGGTAATACCTTCTTGAGAGTATTTCAAAGAAAGTAATTTCTGGATTTTTCGATATTCCATTCTGGAAGGGGTGCACGGAGGTTTGAATATTTACTCCCGTTTTTAGTTCTTGCATTCTAGCATCCACATTATTAATGTGATTGTTATGAAATTTTAGCATATTGTTCCTCATACAACCAGGAAGGTTTGCGAAAAAAAATTTTTAAAATCAATGCATTCCAAGCAGCATTTTTCGGCTCTTTTTAAATTCTTATGCTTAGCCTTCAATTTTAAATTGATAACGGTTATTGCTCCTTCCAGGAAACGCAAAACCTCTATTGTTGGAAATATTTATTTGAAAAGGTTTTATAACAGGTGAATTTTTTAAAACTCTGATAAATAAATAATTTTTGAAGATTAAATAATTTTTTTTATGATAACCAAAAACCGTTCCACTGAAAAATTTTATTCTTTTTTCTATTTAATCAAATTTAAGTATTTCCAGCAAAGTTCAAACTAAACAACATTTTATCAGAGGCATTTTATCAATAGTTGGTGTCGATTCAAATGATGTTTACTTTTATTTCATGCTTGAAATTTTTTTCAATGAATGAGTTGGTAATAAATCAATAAAGGGGGGTTCAGGGGGTCTCCCCCTGATTTGAAAAAAATCTCACTTTTTTAAAATGGTTATAAGCACTTTAATTCTAAACAGTTTCTTTAAGGTTTTGTTTAACATCTTAAAAAAAGTATGTGTATTGAATTACTTTTTATTTAAAATTTAGCTAGATGAGACTGAAATAAGTTTTATCTATAGAAATTGGTGTTCAATAATAACCTTTATTGTGAAGCGAAGGCGGAGAGATTTGTATCAATTATACATTTATACGAATTGCAGAAATGGATGGAGGGAGCTAAGGGCATTAAAGATAAAAAATAAGGGGGGTTCAGAAGGGTACCCTGACTTTTTCTTTTTTGAAAAATTACTTTTTAAAAACGGGGATGGGGATTTCACACATTAAATCTAAATAGGTTGTATTTATAAAGGGTTTTTTACATCTTAAGGAAGTAGTATGGTATCAAAAAGGAATTCTAGCAGGAAGGCAGTGAAGAAAATAATACTTATTTATTTTAACACACAGTTTGGTTAGCCTTTTTCCCCCAAACTACGGCGGGCATATCAGCTAGTAACTAATAAAACACCTCTTGTTGTCATTCAATTCAATTGTGTAAGAATAAGATATGGCACATCCTAAAAAGAACCTACCTATATAGGACCTATACCAACATTCGGCCCTCTTGTGGCGTTCGATAGAGCTTAAATAATATGAAAAACTTAATATGCTTGAAAATATTTAGAAGATGCATTTAAAATGTTTAGCCATTTAGTTCACCAATATACAATTACATATAATTAAAACTTCAGCTTTATATAAATGTATTCGAAATGATAATGCATGTTAGAATAATTAAGCATTGGCACAATCATATTACTATTAACGGGGAAAATAGGGTCTCCCAGACAGCATCTCTGCACTGTAGACAAGTCACGCCAGGGAAAAATGAAAGCTCTCAAACCTTTAAAATAGTTTTTCACAAAATTCCCTTTCGTGAAAGTGTACTGTCCTTTCCCCACGTCCTATAGTGTATATTAAAAAATCTAATTCTCGCGAATATCAAATACTTTTTTGTTTTATGGTTAAAAAAACACATTTCTTTTCTTTTGTACCAAAGCTACATTTAACTTAGAGCATGGTTAAAGAAACCGAAAGTGGTTTGGTGTCAGTACTCGCTTCATAATACCTCATTGGCACAGTGTTAATAGACGACATTAGTGTGACGTCACTTGCTTGTTTGGAAACGTTGATTCTATCCGTGATTGGAAGTAAATCCGTACGGAACCAATCACGGATGGAATCAACGTTTCCAAACAAGCAAGTGACGTAATGACTAATGTCGTCTATTAAGAGAACCCCCATCCGCCGAGCTTCAACGAAGAGTGAGTCCAGGCAATCTGTAACTTCTCCTGTTACTGTTTTCACTTAGGAATGTCCTCAATAATAACAGAGCCGGGTTTCCAAATCGGTTTAGAGTGTTATTTCACTAAATTTACTTAATTTTTACATACATCATAATCCATAATGAATGGAGTTTTTATACAATGGTTTTTGAAATTAGCTTATTTGGGTGACTTACAAATTTTTAAAAGCACTATTAGTTGGCAGCTTGGAATTTTTCCCTATACTTCACGTAGTTTACATTGACTGACCCCATCACACGAATTCTCAGCCAACCGAAACTGGCAACAGCCGCGCTTTTAGTGTCCGCAGGGCATTTGGCCGCAAATTAATACCTCGAGCCCAATGACACACACACAGGGCGAGAGTGACTTGGGCCTTCTCGTGATTACCGTCAGCCTTCACATCTACTCAGAATGAGAGTGGCAGAAGTCCGAAATTCGAGAGAGGTAGTAGTTCGGTTTAAATCCAACTCCAAATATGCGCCTTCTCCATAGGAACCACACATACAGGGTGTTTCACAACTATTATTCTGTTATTTACACGATGGTCATGAACACAAGAACAAGCAACTGACTCCCACATAGCCAAAGACTGAAAGACGTGGGACTGGTTCAAATTATGAGATTTTACCACACAAAGCCGAGTTAAAACAACATTTTATTAGGTCTAAAAAATTTAAAGAAGCTAATATTTAAAGAAGCTAAAAAAAATTTAAAGCAGCTTAAAAAAATTTAGGCATTTCTGAGAGTGCTGTCGATTGTAGCATCGTCGCAAGTCTCGTGCATTTCAGCCGAATTTCACGACGTTGAACTCCTAAATGAAAGAGAAACCTCAAAATGTTGTTTATATATTTGTCTTTGTTAAATAAATCATCATTATTTGTGACAAGTCTTGCACTTTTTAATCTCTGACTTTAGGGGTTTATAGTACGTCCCGATTACGCTTTCAATCATACGAATCGTGCTTGTTATCATAATGTGATGTAATATGTTATATGTCATAATATGTAATAATACATAATGTAATATATTATGTCTTTGGTGTTCCTGATTATCTACTAGTATATTATTGAACAATAGTTCTGAAACCCCCTGTTACAGAAAACCTTTCTATACTCGAAACCGTGCTCTGTGGACTTGGACCAATGTCGTTCCGAGCACGTAGTAGGTCCGGCTGCATCGGCGCCGTAATTGAGTCAGCCCCAGAGAATATTAATAGATACGTTGCGCGGACGAATTCATTTCAGGTCCGGATTAATCGGAAGTGCTCGGAAGATTGGATGAGGTATATTGAAGGATATTTAAGGAACCTATATTTTTAGGTACACATATATTTAGGAAGTAGAGTAGACAGCCTTCTTAGACGTCCAGAATAATTAGACCAATAGTAGACTACCCCCCCAAAAAAAAATCTAACTGGTTTACACAATTTTTGATTGGTTATAGTTTTATGGCACTAAGTCCAAATTAGAGCTAATAGCGCCAACCAGAATAAAAACGTAAAATGTTAACCATAAAAAACCTTTGTTGAGCGCAACGTATCGTATCGCTATAAAACATATGATATTAACGAAGTTTTGGTCAAATCAAATCAAGGAATGTTGGTTGGTTGGTGGGGTTTTATGGCGCCAAATCAAGGAATGAAATTTGGTATTTGAGGTGGACTCTCTTTCAGCATCATGTATTTTCTTATTGAAAGGGTTTTATAAGGAGCTAAAACTGAGATTGACAGGTTTCCAAATTTTTCAGTGACCGCAAAGGCATGTTAGTCTAAAAAATAAATATTACATTAAGAGAAAAAAATGAGGTGTTAACATACTGATAACATACTGGCATTCGGCAATTGCCGAATGCCAGTATGTTATCAGTATGTTAAGTCCAGTCTTTTACTCAGGTAATTTTATTTAAAATCATAAAATCACATCCATCCATGCTTGTAACACAATCTTTCTAAAATCAGAAATGTAAAAAAGGGGCGCATCGTCATAAACCATTTCTATTATGTCCACCCTTTGATTTTAGTTCAGACTTCCTTATAAGTCTAAGGTAGTTTCTTCCTTATCAATTTATAAGTTGAAAATAAATAGTTATGTTTTGTATTACGACCGCGCCTCCAAGCTTTCTTTTGATAAAATACGATCGTAAGCCCCGAACCTTCAAATATGTCATTTTTAGAGCACCCGAAAGTGTTTTTCAAAAATAGAAGGGAGCGAATTCAGTTTTACTTCGCCCCTCCGGGTGCAATTTTTAATGCAACGAAACGGCGGGAAAATCCCACCCAAGATGGTGAATTGTTCCTTCTCACTTGTTCTAAACTCGACCCCTCTCTGAAAAAATGAAGCATCTAACAGAAATATCCGCCCGTAACGGCAAACGCAATTTCTAGAGATCTGGCGGAAAAACTGAAAATTTTTCTTCTTTTGTGTCCAGCAGTTGTGGTGGGATATAGTCGGCCGTTCTCTTCGATATGTCATTTTATTGAAACTAATGATTCCTCAGTCCGCAGCCATTATTTGGTGCCTTGTCTCGGAACTTAATGGCTTTCGTAAATCTCTGGGCGGATTGCGAGGTTTTTCCTCTTGTATTATTGCGGCCTCTCTTGGAGGGAGGAGAAAGAATTAAAAAGCTCTTAACCGGCATCAATTGGCAACCAACCAGGTTAAGTGGACCGAGAAAGTCCGACTGCGGTTGACATTTAGGGGTGGTGTACTTGGATACCTTTAGTGGAAAAAACATCAGGGACTTTATTTTTCGAAAATAACTCTTTTAAACAAAAAGACGTAACTGGACTTTTATTTCTGGGGGCTAAGGAGGCCTGAATGCCGTCGGCTATAAATTTTAAGTGGCGCCCAAAAAATTTTGAAAATTTTTATCGAGGACTTAAAAGGTACTGAATTACTTTTAAATTTTTATCTTCAGATACACATATTTTTACATTGATGTAATTTGAGGAGTGTAGGCCATCTTCTAAATTAAATTGTTAAAGTAAGCAAAACTCTTAAAAATTGCTGTTAACACCGTTTCAAATCCCAACAACACTCTAAAATCAAATTTACTCATAAAATTTAAGGAAAAAAAAAACATTGATAAGGCTATCGCTCAAACCTAGATTTATTAACTACAAAGAAATAAAGTGCTTATATTTCAGCATTTCTTCTAAACTATAAGATTCTGAACTTTTCTATCGCACGGAACAGACTACTATAAAGGTCTTTTCTGAAAGAAAATGTATCCTAGGCGGTGTTAACTATTCTTTGACGTGGCTTCTGTAGAGTTTGCATTTCTGTATTTCTTGAGCGATGACGTCATTCCATACCTTAGGAAGCACACGGAAAACTTTTCTATCGCACAGAACAGACAACTAATGTGGGTGGTCGTAAATGCACCTCTATCGACCCAGGGGTTTTTATAAGAGGAGATAGTAGGAGGTTGTATAATGCCGATTTGCAATTGACATTTAAATTTTAAAGAATGGATTAAAACCAGCGAAATCCTTCCTTCAGGCATTTACTACAAAAAACAAAAAAGCTTAAATTTCAGTCGTCATGAGATGAAAAAGATTAAAATGTAGTTAAAAAATTGTGTCAGGTCTAGAAAATTGATTACTTAATATTGAGGTCTTAAGCAAAAGAATACGCAAAATGAAACAGTTTATTCCTTAAAATGACAGATACCATTAAAGCAGTATTTCTGCTTACACACCTTTTCATAAAAAAATACCTTTGTTTATAAATAAAAATTAACTATACTCGATTGCAACGTTTCTTGAACCCAGTACGTCACAAATGCGGAAGGAGAAATCGGTAAACACGAAGCCTGTTGTGTTGATAGGAGGAGTTTCGGTACGCAAATCGTGATTGAAAAGCACTTATAAATACATGGGTTTAACAAAATAATCATATTTTTAAATTGACGTTCTTCATTTCACTCAAAATTCAGACACCACGATAGAAACTACTTTGTTTATTAGTGACGTCGTAAGGTCAACTTAAGTTGCTGTCTAGTATAGTCAACCTTATGGGAGTTCGGTGTACAGTATATAGAGCCCCGATTATCCGCGAGCGGATGACCCGCGGTGCGGCTTATCCGCGAGTGCCACGAAAAATTGTTTTAATTACGAACAACCTAATTTTTAATTAAAAACAGGTGTTTCCGAAGCAAAAGCGAGTGACTATTTTTTGAAAAGGCGTAACTGAACACTTTTTGTTAACAGTACACTGTTTATACTGTTTTTTATTTTAGTGATTTAGATGTAGAGAAAAGGCATCTGTCACGTGCGGGACACCTAAAGTCACCCTCTTGTAATTTCCTGTATGAACAAGATAACATTCCCGCTCAATTAATGGTGTACGATCCAATCTAAATGAAGCATTCTTTATTTATTGAGAAAAATTTATTTAAATTGTTCTTAAAATCTGTATAATGCATCTTATCACGTGCGGGACATTTGCAAATAATATTAATGTACACTTTCTCAGAATGTCAGATATTATATAAACGTAAAATACAATTACTACTATACCCATTTTAAAATACTAAAAGTATTCATTTTAACTTATTTTTGAACAAACAAATTAGTTGCTGGATGATGTTGTAACTTAGATTGCTCAATTTAAGTTTTGTTTTATGATATGTTTTTGAAGTAAAAGTTATCATAAAGGTGTTAACATTTTATTGCTGATAATTTAGTTTTATAATTTAGAAATATTAGACATTACTTAACATGAATTTTTTTTAAATAAAAAATGCATGATTTAGATATTGCCTAAGGATAATATGAACAGATTAACTATTAAAATACTATACACAAATATTGAATAAGAAAGTTATATCCAACATTTAAAATCAGAATTATTTGTCTTGCATGTGTTTCGTCACGTGCGGGACAACTTTGTTTTTGAATTTTTCTCCAAATATAGAATTGGCTAAAACATTTAATGGGCCAAAGATATGTGTTCTACCCTAATGTGCTTAAGAAATGCCAATCAAAGAAATTAAAGGGCTTTATTTTTTCTCCTAATTAAAAAAAAACACCTTTTGTATCACTTGCGGGAAACAAAAATAATAGTTTTCATTATTCTGGTGTAGCTATATATTGAGAAGTTTTATATATCTTAAAGTTTAATGAAATAAAAAGGTTGAATAATAGACTTAATTATAAAATTAATGTTACAAGTTTTAGTTTATTTTCATTACTCAAAATAATCAGTCAAATTGGTTCTAAAGCTTAATTCAAATTCTTGCACATGACACGATCTTTAAACTGTTGTGTTGCCCTTCCAGAAAAAAAAACCCCTTTTTAAAAAATAAAAACATAAAATTTAACTTTTTATCTTTCATTAAATATCTAATTTGACTCTTAAAACAAGTTTTTACATTTGACTATCAAACCACCTGTTTTTATGGAAGGACCCTGTATCGTTTATTTGAAAACGGAAACCTCATTCGAGAAATATTATTTTCCACTTTTCAAAAGAATAATTTGAGTGTCAGTGTTTTCAAGTTTTTTAATGTTTATCATTAATTTACTTATTTAACTCTCAGAAGTACTTATTGTTAGAAAAGTTTTTAGAATGAAGTTGTATTTTTTTTTTATCCTAAAGCAAATTATGATGCTTCCTTTTTCACCGTCTTCCAAAATTATTTTTCTCTGTTTATATAAAAAGTGAATAATGAATAGAGTTTAAATATTTTACAAAACAAATCTTAATGTATTATAACTTGGCATTTGTTTCCAATTTATTCCTAATAAAATCTTATTGCTAGTACTTTGGGATTTTTTCCGAAAAATTCCAAATTCCGTGTTTGGAATTTAACGCTTTTGGTAATAAAAATATATTATATCCAAAATAAAAAATATTCTTTCGTTTCATTTTTAATAAGAAATTAAAATTACATTTGATATGAAAGTGTTCATACCAAAAAGCATAATAAAATATGTTGTTAAAGTTATTTAATCAAAACTTTCTGATTTTATTAAAAACTTGTTGAATTAAAAGACCTCGGTCTAGCTTCAAGTAATAGTCCCTGCTTTAATTTTACATTATTTTTAAGTTTACAACTTCATCCGTTGGTAATTTCATAATGTAATTTAATGGTGCCTTCAGAGGCAGGAATTTCTTTCCTTTAAAAGCGATAAGGGCGCCCTCCAACACGCGACCACGGTTCTCATAAAACGCGAACCGCTGTGTCACTGATACTAAACACACCGTAAAAAGTCGTGTTTTTGTAAATGCCGCCGAAATTTCTGGCTACAAATTGCTCCATAAAACCTTTTTAACACTTTTATCCATATTCCTCTGGGGTTTTTATTTTGAAAGTCCCCCTTTGACGGAGCTTGACCCGTAGAGATAAGAAGAACCAGGAGAGTCATGAGAGGCAATATTGTGAAACTAACCAAACCGGGCAGAAAGACAATGTGCAGGTAGATTTATATATTTATCATATTGTCATTCAGCGAAAATAACTCCAATTTCCTGATAAGAAGAAAAAAACGACCCAAAGAAAACAACAAAAAAACTCTTCCTGATCAATCCTGAATAATAATAATATTGTTACAGTTGCATTTAAGCACAATCCCTTAAGTAAGCATATTTAACAACATTTTATAACTACGTTAAGAGATGATAATTGTCATTAAAGTTTTATTTCTAAACCTAACTATTTGCCCACAATTACCGATTTCTCATTGCTTTTGCCAACTTATGTCCAAGCAGTGGCGTAACAAGAGTTGACTCATGGGGGGTGTTACTCCGACCAGTTGACCACTCCAACATATTACCCCCTTTTAAACATTTTCATAATATAGGTAGGAAGGTAGGTATAATTTAAACAATTTTTGTTTTGCAAAACTTCCGAAGGTAAAACTTCATCTAAGAGGCTTAACTTTTAAGGGAAAGACACAGTATAACAGACGTAAAAATTTTAGAGGGTGGTTTGGGGGTTCTCCCCCAGAATTTTTTTAAGAATTTGTCTCTTAATGTACTGTTTAAATTCATTTTGAAGCCCTTTGGGTTAGTTCCTAAAAGAACATTTCCTTGTGAACCGCCTTCCTTGTAAAGAGAAAATTTTTCAGTTTTTCATATTTTAGAAACCGGCGATGTAATGGTGTTCCCTCGTTACGCCTATGTGTCCACGTCAGGATTGCTCCGCCTCCCACCCAAACTAAGGTGATTCTGAATTATCTAAGTGTTGTCTACAACCCCTACAATTTTTTAACTATGAACCATCCTGTATTAATTTTTAAAAAGAACAGTTTCTTCAAATGCGTCACAATTTATAAAGAATTTTGCATACCGTTAGATATAAAATTAAGTTTTGTTAGAATCCATTTTTGGTAGTCCAAAATTCAAAATCTTACAATTTTCTATTTGTTCTGAAATTAGTTACACCCAGCATAGATTAAAAAAGGTATAAAAGGAAAAATTAACGGCCTTAGCAACAGAAAGTTACAGTTTTTTGCCCTGCACAAGGTTAACAGTTACAGAAAATGACTAGCCGGGGAATTCTTCTATTTGAGCATTTGCAATCATGTGATCCCATACCTGAAAACAGCCTTAGCAACAGATAAACAACGGCCTTAGCAAGAGTTAAAAGCCCTACAGAAGATACACAGTTAAAAGAAAATAACCGGTTGTTACGTCACCTGAAAACACTCTATGGTTCACTTGTGGATGTGTTTTGAAAGACAAGTAAATAATATTTGTGTTTGAAAGTTTTTCTATCAGAGAATTCATGATCATGCTTGGTTTGAACACGATGTCCCATCTATTCACTAACCATCTCGGACCTTTCTCTCTCTCCGCGCGTTTTTATACGCCCTAAACCCGGCGCAGTAAACTCCCACGAAGGATTTCTCCTCACCTCCCCTCCCTTTGTGTAGAGTTCATTCCAGGTTCTCTTCCAGAAGCAAAGTATGTGTTAAGCGGCTCGTTACAGTTTTGGAGGAAATTTTACGGGGAAATAATTTTATAACGCATGCAACAGACGAATGTCTTAAAATTCCTATCTAAAGAATACTGATAAAAAGGGAATTTAACGGAGTTCATATCTAGCATATTTTTAGTAGAAGATGTTTGTTTTCTCGGAGTCTTAGCACTTTTAACTATTTTCCTCTTATAGCGGTTAATAACGATTGTATTTCAGAAAATTACAATGAAATTAAGCTTTTAACTCTATATAAACGATTCAGTTATATTACAGGATATCTTCCAGTATGTTTTTATTAAATTACATTAACTTTCTTTAATTGAAAAATTTAAAAATAAACTTAAGTAAAACCTAGCGAAATTAATAAGCCAGCCATAGATTCCCTAGAGATTTATAAAAGGAAATAACTCGTCGAAAAAGAATTTGGAACTCAAGAATTAAATCGATCTAGAAAGCGAACGTTTGAAATCCCAGCTCGCGAAATAAAAACCTCTTTCAACTCAAACCATTTCTGAATATCCCTTCATTCCGTGTTATCGCCCTATGAAAATGACAAATGCTAAGACCCAAATGAGGAATAATCTCTGGACCCTCGCAAAACAACCATACTTCATATCTATGGGCTGGAAGAGACCGCCTAGGACCCAGCGGCGCGTGCTAGAGGAAGCCCTGGAGAGCCATGGAACATAGCGAGCGCTTTCACTGGCACCCATGCGTGCCAGCATGGAGCAGAGCCGTATCTCAAAGGGGGAGATATAGGGTTAAAATTTTGATTATTGCTTTCTACCGGGGTTATCCTTGAAAATTAAAAAAGGATGGGATATACAGCCCAGGTGTCATCCAAGAGTCCAAAATTTAAAAATAGTTTTGTCAATACTTTAAGAAGTCTTATTTTGAAAGGTTTATGGAGTGCTCCATAACTCCCCCTGTTCCCCCTTTTACGGCAAGGAAAACAATGTTTTCCCTACAAATTAAAAATGTGAAAGGGTCCAAATAATATCTGCGTCTTTCAAAGTTTTAAAAATCTAAATTTACACGATTAGTACGAGGAAAAATCAAAATGCTTCATACACTGTCATTCATTGGTTGGGTTTTTATGACGAACATAAAGGCATTCAAACCCAACCAATCCTTGAATTATGATACCTCCTATTTCGATCATCCAAGTTCTATCAGATTCTTTAACTAGTTTTTTCGGAAGAAAACTGATCGTTGTGTAGATGTACAAATGAAGTAGGAGAATTCTTGTTCTGATTTCCTTATAGGCGTTTGGTATGCAAGGCAGGTGTAAAAACAAAAAAAAGGTAAATTTCGTCACTAAATACCCACCGTCTGAGTGGTATAAGGTTATGGGCAGGGTCTCCTCAGTGGGGATAGATTTTGAAAGCGCTCTCTACTGCACAATACTTCGATGGCAGGGATGGATTTAGAACCTTTTCGCCTCAGTTGTTCGACTTTCTTTCCTTAACAGAAGGGAGCGACAAAGCCTTTATTTGGGCAAAGACTTATACGCGGAACAGGGCTTAAATTTACGAGGTGGTTGCTTGCAGACAGGATGTTCATACAAGCCTAATTTATGAAAATAATACTTAGGGGAATCTCCTGTAGTGGGATGTGTGTGCTGCGCATTGTAATTGTTAAGATTCCTAACTGCAACTCATTTTCTGATCACAAGCTGTGACGTTTTAATTTACTGCAGTACTTTTTTTACCACTATGATATATATGTGTGTGTTTCTGTCTTAATAAAGATGTTCCTATTTAATTGCAAAAGACAACTCGGATTCATTTTTTACTTCTTACAAGGAAAAGTAATTTTTCTCTATCTCTATATTTTGGACCTTCTTAATTGGATACCTCTTGCCTTGACCTCCCTTTACCACGGACATGCGTAAGTACAGTAAGGGCTTTAATATTTAAATTTAACTTGCAGTAAAAAAAAAGAAAAATAATAAACTTCTAAAACCTTCAGCATAAATTACGTTTAATCAAGAGTGTAAGGATACAAAAAGTAAGGTATCCAAGAACTTTTTCAAAGGCCCCTGTTAAAGGTATTGGATACGATCGCATATCGAGAACTAAACTGAATTCATAGAGATACAATTGTTTAAATGTTTCGATTTGATGAGCTTATGCTTTTCAGTGTTCTCAGCGCGCGTATGTGCTCGTAAAATAAAGCACTGACATTAGTAAACCCACCCTGCTCTTCCTGATACACAACGGGCACCAGAAAAACCAACCTCGATATATTTACTAACACAAGTAACTCTTTCTCGGTTTTCCTGAAAATACCCTCAAAAACTACTGTTTTTTCGGAGGTTTCCTACTCCATATCCAAGTCATGCTCGAGATCCGAAACACATCCAGGAGTGGTTGATTTTTCGCTCCAATATAATAATTCCGAATTTCCCTAGGGGGCGGGATCGCATTCCTCGAAATGATTTCCGTGACCGCCTTTTAGAGTATGAGCACGTGACATAGTAGGGAAGATGGATCTCAGAGAGGGAGGTTTTCCGAATCAACCAGCGAGGGTCGTAAAGAGAGAGGACCGTCCCCTGGTTTTACGAGTGTTTCGAGTCATCGAGAGCAGGACGACACATAAGGTAACTGTAACTTAAAGTTTGAAATTTAAATCCCAGGTTCTTTAGAGCAATGCAAATATTTAATTTTCAACAAATTACAACTAAAAATGTAGGCCATAGGAGCACATGATCAAGTAAACCCCCAGTGAAAATTAATAAGTATATCGATTAAAATAGATTAAAAAGTAATAAAAATCTATTCTAACGTGTATTCTTCTAATCAGGATGAGCTCCGCCCCCCCACAGCACCTCGCCTTCTATTCAAAACACTAAACAGGAGAATTATCACAAATTTTTACTCATTTCTATTACCAACTGTTACCTTTCTTAATATTTCAGAGCTAAATAAGCCCTAATTGGTTTCAACTAAAAATCCGAGTTATTCAACAAATGACAAACCCTAAAAGATAACCCTTAAAAGCACAACAGGTTTGAAATTAGTACTATTCTGAAGTGACAAAAGTGTGCTTTCAAATTATACTTTTACTACTTTTCAGCGACCTCAGCATTATTTGGGCAACATTAAAAGCATTCATAACTAAGTAGGATTAATTATTGGAATTCCCTTTTTCTGAAAAGTAAATCTTTATTCTCGCTCTTTCATGCATTAATTATTCTCAATTTTCAAAAATTTTAAAATTCACCCCTTTTCAAAATATCAGGTCAAGTGAAAAATGTTTCCTCAAGTTCCAACAAATGACGCGGCATTAATCTCATCATAATAAATCTGTGTTTTCGTGTTTTTTAAAATTTCTTCTTCAAATTTTCAAAACTGGTATTGATCACTCATTAGATGATAGTTTAATTCTGGCAAAGAACCTTTAATATTCAAGCTTTGTTGGCATTGTTTAGCTTCAACTAATACATTAGAATTAGAAACTACTCTCTGTAGCATCAAACGTAGGTATAGATTATTTCAAAAATTATTTGCGTAATAAATCTGTTTTTGAAATCATGGAACAACTTGCATGAAGCAAATATTGTCTCTACGATAAATATTTACCTCTTGTTGTTGTTGTTGTTACTTATTCCACTAACTTGGTCGACAGCAGTCATCAGACCAAGTCCATGAGCCCGTGAGTTATACCTCTATACTAATTCATTTGTTTATTTCACAATTAAGTACTGCCTGCATAAGTTTAATTTTTATTGATTAAGTAGCTATTTCGCCCAGACTTGCACGGGTGGAGTGTTTATTTCTTTTAATTTCTCTCAAGTTGCATATTTAAGTTTCTGTATGAGCAGTTATATATCATCTCTGTGTCTTTTTTTCTCACAGTGCTTGCTATACAGATGCCTTTTCATCCCGATTCTAACAGTGTAAATCTGTACAATTCCGGTGTTGTACATTTTACAAAGGCAGTTACCAAATTATCCATTCTAAAGTGAAAAAAAATTCAATTGAGAAATTGTTATTATAATTTCAACCCCCCAAATCCGTAATTATCCCCGGTGTCATTTTGAACCATTGTATCGGTTTTCAAAAATGTCATTTGATTAAAACGTACCAAGTAAAAATTTATCGAAAGCCTGTCTTTTAAGTTCTTTTATTTGTGATTTTCATATCCATTTCAGTGACCATCAGCATAATATTGCTTAATCATCACGAAAAAATCCAGGAGAGGAATTCAGTCAACAACTTCCTCAAAAGAAAAATATTCAACATGGATGATATGCCCGTCCTTTCTTGGGTGGAAAATAAGAAATGACCTCTTAAGAATTTCAAAACTTAATGTTTCTTAAACCGTAGTTACGGTTATCATAGTCCCTGAAAAAGGTACATTATTAGATTGTTCCAAATGAAACTCTCAATATGTTCCGATCAATATAACAATTATTATTAAAATGTAACTCGAGACAAATACAGTCTTATTTTAGTAGAAAATATAACTTGACAATTCTTCCCACAACTTCAACTTTGGCTATCGTAATAATTCTAGACATTCCATGAATGTTTATAATTTTATTTTTTTTTAACTCTATTAAGTTTGAAATACATGTAATCTTTACAATTTATAAAGATTAATAAAAAATCGAGTAAGATCTAAATAGTTTGAGAATAAAAAAAGTATGATCCCATTTCATAACGAAACCTCTACAAAACATAAAATGGTCATTGTAGAAAAAAAAACTAAATAGCTACCTAAAAGTATAGATTTTCACACCACCTGCATACATAGACATTATCCAACCCCGAAAAAATATAAATCGCCCGATTTCGAAAGAAAAGAATCAAATCACTTTGCTCGTCTAACAAAGTACGAATCGGACTGCCATATAACGATCTCTACTCCATTCGATCCATCATTCTAGATCATACAAACCTTTTTCATTTTTCGAACCGTTACCCGCCAATGACCAAAAAATCAACCACTGATAAAAAAAAACCCAGCCTCAAAATCAAGGCCAATGCAGAGCGGAGCGTAACAGAGAGGAGAGAGCAATAGTAGTCGCGCTCATGATCACCTACTTGGGCTCTGGACAAATGGCTCGCGAGAGACACCGTGGAGGTGCCTATTTGTAGAGAGCGCATTGGTATGGCGACCGAAGAGGCAGATGAAATTCGTCCCATTACAGTGGCTAGTTACATAGAGAGCAATAATTTGAAATGTATCCGTCTATCTCGCACAAAAGAAATAGGAACAGACTATTTCCTACATGGCTTCTCCCCTCGATGGGTCAAATTATTTGCCAAAACAAGGTTGAATTGAATCATTAGATTCAATTTTGAGTAAAATTGTGAAAATCGGGCCTGGTTCGAAGCAAAATACTCATGATAGGTTTAAAGTTTTGTTGGTTACGATTAAAAATCACGATTATTTTTGAATGATACGGTTTTACTCGAATAATATTTATTAATTCAATATTAATTTTTTTTTATCAAAACTGAAACTAAAACAGTGCTATTTTTCACATCTCGCCAAAACCGCCAATTTAAATTTTCGAGGATAGCTTTTTTTTATTTATTTATTTCTAATGGCTAAGGGGTTACAAAAAGACCACTGCGCCACAAAGAGGTACAAACGGAAACAACAAACAAACAAATGAAATGTGGCGAGAAAAGTCTATGAACCCATCAATAAGTCTTGCCAATAAAACGGTCGCTCAAAGAGGAAGCCTTTAGTGCCGGGCAGCGGAGAATGTGGTCAGCATCCATGTCTTCCGAAGATTACAGAGCGTGCAGAAAGGGGCCTGTACAATATTAATTCGGTGAAGATGTTTGAGGAGGCAGTCATGACCTGTGGCCACACTAAACTCGGCCACTGCTTTACGTCTTGGCCACATGGGAAGATCATTGAGTTGATTCCACCAGATCTTATGTGAATTCCTCTCTGCGTATTGAAGTAAAGTGAAATCGTTTATCTTCTTCTTAATAACACGCTTTGCATTAGTAAAATTAGTAAAAAGGATAGGCTTCCATGGTGTCAGTAAAATAGAAGCTCCCTTTTTTGTTAGGTGGTCGCAAATTCGTTGCCAGGTACACCGCAGTGTCCAGGGATCCACTGCAAGATGATTACCTTAGATGATTAGAGTAGTCTGATAGACTCTGCAGGAGTTTTTGACACTCCAAGATGTTAGAGGAGGCAGGAGCAGAAAATGAATTCACAGCAAAAATCGCTGCTTTTGAATCACAGAAGATAACGGCCCTTGCAAAACTATTTAGATGACAGTGCAACTGCGCACGGGCTACTTGAATGGCAGCAACCTCACCATCAAAAGCGGTTGTGAATTTGCCAATTGTAAAATAAAATGAGAAAAGTTGACAATACACCCCTGATCCCGCTTTGTCAGTGTCTCTCAAAAGGCTTCCATCAGTATAGATATGCACCCAATCAGGTTCAGGATACATGGTTTCTATTGTTTCCAGAGCAAGCGACCTTAAGATTGATGTGTTTTGTTCTTTTTTGGAAACCGGCTGGGTAAGCTCAGTGCGGACTTGAAAACCTCTACCAATAGTTGTGTCCAAAGATTACACCAGTGGTTCAGGGAGGAAGTCTATATCAAACAATTCTTTTAGTTCCAGAACACCCTGCACAAAATCACTCTGGGTTTTCAGACGCCTTCCCGAATCCAAATGGAGATTGCACAAAAGGGAGGGGCTGTCTGGAAGGCGCGTTAATTTTTCCCATAGTAATAGTGCTCTCTCTTGGAAGATATTCTTCAAGGGTTTATTTTTTGTTAACAGGAGCATTGCATCAATTGTAGTTGTTTTAACAGCGCCTGTGATGATCTGAAGGGCCTGATTTTGGGCTCTATCAAGTAATTCAGTAACAGATCCAGAGGCAGTAATCAGGGACTCACAGCAGTAAGTCAAAATAGGTATTATAAATAATTTATAAGTCAAATTTAAGGTGTGACTAGAACAGCCCCACCTAGAACCAGCTAGTCTTTTCAAAAGCGTCATTCTATTTGAGGCACGGTTTACAGTATTCTCAGTATGAGGTCTCCAGGTTAACTTTCGATCGAAGGTTACACCTAAACAGTTAAAACTATCGGCTTTTGAATAGCATGTCCTCGATATGCCAGATCAACATGCAAAGGTTGATGTGTCAGTGAAAAAGTGACTGAGACTGTTTTATCCAAGTTAACCCTCATGCTATTTTCATCACACCATCGCTCCAAGACTCCAAGAGCCAGATTTAAGCCGTGGCTAATTAATTGTGCGGCCTGTTTCTTTGGGGACTCCATCCAGATTACAAGGTCGTCAGCATAAAGCAGGCATCTAATACCAGTTACCTTCCTCTGAGCTGGTGGACAAGATCATTTATGTAGATATTAAAGAGGGTGCAGCTGGATACTGAACCCTGAGGTAGACCAGTTTTTAGAACACTGTATTTGAAATAGCCTTTACCATATCTGATCTTACATAAACGCTGGCAAAGGAAACCAGGGATAGCTTTATCTTCAGTATATTTTAGAACAATCGATTGATCTCTCCATTGGGAATTTGGAGATCTTCCGTGTGACAAAAATTATGTTTATGTTTCGTACGGAAACTAAAACAAAAAGAAAACATCACAGATACTCAAGTGCCAAATAAAAATTTTGATCTAATTTTGGTTCCTTTCTTCGTCTCCATATTTATCAATTTCAAACCCTGCTTATTTTGAAAGATAAATGATAATTACAATCCCTATTAACATGGCTAGAACTTAAATTGCATAAAATGACGCATAAAAGATTCAACATCACCTATCATTCGCAGTTTTAACATTATTCGGTTGTTACGTTGGAAATTTTATTCAAAATGTTTCACATCACATATCATAAATTCTTTCATTGGTTTTAAGTCCTTTCCTGCTCATTTAGCAGTATTTCCGGTTATTTTAGTATGAAATAGGCAAGGTTTGTCGGTTGGTCTAATTTACTACAATGACACGGCGGGTGGGAAAATCTCAAACGACGCTATTTCGTCACCGAATGCTGCAACCGCCCACAATCTTGCACACCCGGAGTCTTGCGCCTTGTCAGGTCAAACAGCTTTTGATTTTGAAGGCAGGCATGAAACTCAAAAACGCAAAAGGAGGCATTTATCGCGGTTTAATATACATCAACGTCGTAGCGACGATGGCCACGACTGCCACAATGGGCTCAAAGTGCTCTCTATCCTTATAATAACTGTATGGAGGACACAACGCAGAACTAATGGCAGCCAATCGTCGAAACATGTGATGTGGTAATAATCGTCGCTTCGGAATCATCGCTTTCTGCAGGAATTATCGGAATGGGGCTCTAAAAATAAACGCCAAGTGCGCATAACAAGTTTAGAGGGAAGGGTTTTATCGCTTTTCGGAACTTCTGAAGTGTCGGGTGGCTCTCTCTCTCTCAGCAATTTGATGTTTGCCGTTACTTCTATTGCCCTCCTTTTCCCAGCATGGCATTTTTGATTATTGAGGAGTTGTGACTTATTGGAAAGTGATTTAGTGGACTCGAGCGGCTTTTTTGAGAGCAATTACTTATGGCTTGTTGGTTTGAGTGCCTGTCGTGGTTGAATGCAAATGGGTTACTTGTCACCTCTTTGTTTTGAAGGATTGTCAATTGTGTGATAGTTGGTGGAATCTGTGTAAATTATCCACAATAGATTGTAATTTACTCCTGGATGGTTTTTTAATTCATGTTTTCAGCTTCTTTCAAACAATGTAAAAGAGAATCACCTTTTACTTAAACTTAGTACTTTACATAGGGCTTTTCTGCTTTCAATTGTATAATGTGTTTTTCTTCATTGGGTCTTGGGCTGGGGTTTCTCATTGACTTCGAATGATAGTTTAGTTCGGTCAGCTCCATTTTTCGACATAGTTAAGAGGTTTATCCTCAAGCAAGTTCAAAATTAGTTAGGCTGTCCCCGGGCCCTGTAACGTCTCTTCCGAGGCAAAGTTGTATGTCTGGGGGGTTCTTAACCACTTCCTGGGGTTAACCATGAGACAATGTTGGGTTGCGCCACCACGTAGCCTGTGTTGGGATGCTGGTTTTCATGCTTGGACTGACTTTAATGTTATAGACCCTTGTACCTCACTTTGATATTGTTGCGGATCACTAGTCCAGCCAGTGACTGGACTGGTGATGCCGGGACTCCCAACAAAAGAAGTAATTGTTGCGCGAGAGGTTTTTGTTTTGAAAATAGAAAAGGAAATAGTTGAGAGTTTTTGTGTGGATGAAATGGACAGAGTTAGTTTGTGATGGCAAGAAGCGATAAGTTTTATTATTTTTCATTGTAAATATACCTCTTTGTAAATAACCCCAAATTTGTCTCCTATTAAAATCTAATGTTAAGCATAACAGAGCCTGGCTTCTTGAGTTAAAGTCGCAACAATATTCTATATTTTGTCCAGACCCAATGGTAGATGCCGTGTTTGAAATTTAGACAGTCAGACAGCTACATATGTCTTTTTTGGTTTTAACTATGTGTTTGCATCTGTTTTTAAAGGACTAGGTGTAAAACTAAACGGAGAAACTTACACTGTTGCCTCATTTCTTGATGATAATTTTAGGTAACTTAGACTTTGGCGATAATAAGCCATAAAAACCTGTTGTTCTGATATTGTGTTTCAATGACAACACAAACATAAGTTTTTAATTTGAATGCTTGTGGATGAATGTTTGGTGATGTGTATATGTCTTGGCCGTACACGTAAGAGCTAACACCTTATTCTGCCGAGCAAGAGTGACCAGAGGCCGTTCTAGGAAAGAGAAAGGCTGCTCGAGGAGCTGCGGATAGCCAGAGACCTTGAATCATATCGCGCAGCAATGCTACGCAACACACGGTCTCCGGATCAAAAGACAATGCGCTAAGAACTAAGGTAATTTTTGCAAAAAGGCCTAAAAAGGGGAGAAAAGCTGGTTTTAGGAATTTGAAACTGGTGTTATTCCCTTTCCCCGTCCCGATACGTAATATTTGTAGTCCTAGGCTTCCAGTCCAGTCCAGGCTTCCAGTCCGGTCCGGTCTTCCTGTCCAGTCTTCGTCTGGTAAGCCCTCCCTTCCCTCCCTGAGAAGATGCTTAGCACCCGGTTTTCCAACCCCCTCCCCCCTGTTCCTGCCTGCCTGCTGCCGAGGAGCGGTCCCTTCCTGAAGTGCCCACCAAGCCGGTGGCTGGTGGAGGTTTTGCCTGGCCCAAGCCGGTGGCTTGTGGCGTTTCCTGCCCTTGGCCCGAGCTGGTGGCTCGTGGCGTTCCTGCCCTGCTGATGTGGCTGCCTAGTATGAGCTAGAAACTTCACTGCTGGGGGTAAGTCACTTTGACGTGACCAATTAAGACACCATGGGGAAAGTTAGGCCTAACTAGGCCTAACACAAAACATAAAATGCGATAAAATTGATTTGGAATGTCAGCATAGCCTGGGTTAGTGGGGGCTCTCTTCCAGTTGTTTCAATGTATGTAATATGTTCTTTGCTGGGTTTTGACTCTTGTTTTCAGTAATATTTATCTTCAGCCTTCTCACATTTCGGCCTAAACTAAGACTCAAAATTTATTCGCTGTCCTTGACCGGGTGATGGGCTCCATCTTGTTATGCTGTAATAGTTCCTTTTGGTCTAAGATTTCATATTCGGGTCACCCCCTGAGACCGGTCTTGGTTCAGCATGAGACTCTTGGTGAGTCGGGCCAGAGCCCTGATAGGCAACTGGTTAACTTTTGTGAGATTTAAAAAAAATGAAGTCCAATATTCATATTCAAATTCTTTAGACTCAGTCCCAGCTGCAGATTGTGTTAAGTTTAAGCCTAAATTTGCTGTCAGACAGCTTATTGTCGGCTAATAGTTCAGTGTGAGTGTGATCGTAAATAAAAGTAAATCTAAAGTTCAAAACAGAGTAGAGGTGGCTTACAAATTGCCTGAATTGTTGATATTGATTGAACAAAGGTGTATATAACCTGAATAAATAACTGTGAATAATGAGTAATTAATTGATTTGTGTAGGACACAGACATCCCTTTAAATGGTATGTTAAGTGAATATGTTTGTTTATGATGAGTGATAAATTGCATCTGCTAGGTTTTTCTGGAAGATTGGGCCCCCTTAGTTTAATATCCTGTATAAATGTAAATAGGATGTTTATTGCTAGTTTAAACTCACTGCTCGTCCTTGCGGTCAGGCATTTTAACTGGTACTTGTGAGATGATTATGATTGCACTGGAATTGATTTTTAAAAATAATTGTAAGGCAAAGTGTATGTACAGTTTAACTCAATATCACTTGTGGAATGTAAATAGTTAAGATGAGGTTTCCTTTGGGTGTAGTTGAGGATGAATTTTTAAATACAATTGTTTGTAAAGTATTATACAGCTAATAGTGTCTCTCATAGTGTATTTAAAATTAATTGTATGGCAAAGTGTTTGTACATTTTAACCCAATATCACTTACGGAATGTAAATAGTCAAAAAGAAATTTTCCTTTGAATATAGTTGAGGATGAATTTTTAGAGACAAATGTTTGCAATGTGCTGTATAGCTAGTAGTGTTGCAGAGTGTTGTAGTACATAACATGAAATCAATTAAGCAGGTGTAAGATCACTGATGTCCTGACTGCCTGGGCCAATGCATGTGTTGGATTAGGTGGGGCTGACATTCTATTAGTTAATTGGGGGTCATGAATACTTAGGTCTTTAGCTGGTGTCTGGTTGCGCCGGGTGTCTTTCCCCCCGGCTCTGTTGCATTGTCTGAATCTAACTTAGAAAATTTCTATTGGTGGGTTATTTCACATGAGGTTACGGTGAGAATCTCTTGCAATTGTATATATGTATGTATTGGTTCTTGATTGTTCTTAATCATATTTTAACTGTACTCTGATTACTTGTGCTTAATCTGATTTTACTTTGACTACCTAATATGCCTCCTAAAAAACTCAGACAGCGGGCTCTCCCGTCTTCGCCGGTCTCTGAGCGCACCAGGGGGGCAATAGAAAATGCCTTTACTGGCTATTATCCTAGAGTTTCGGACGGACGGACTCGTCACCCCGCCAAATTCGTCACTTGGAGCTTGTGGCCCAATATACAACCGACATCAGGTATATCCCAGGTGAGGAAAATACAGTGGCTGATGCCTTATCGAGGATTTGTACGGTAAGCTTATCAAGTCCCCTAGATTTTGATGCTATGGCTCAGGACCAGAAAAAAGATTTAGAGTTAAAATCATTATTGGGTTCTCACACTGGTCTTGAATTGCGTCTCATGTCTTTTCCCACTTGCAAGGTTGTTAAAGTTACTTTTAAAAAGTATTTGAGTACAAATACAAGTATTTCAGAAAAAGTAACTAAATATTAAATACAAATACCCCAAAAAAGTAACTAAATAGAGTACAAATAGAGTACATGAAAAGTATTTAAGACGACCAGTAAAATTTTAACCAGTAAAATTTTAATTACAAAATTTAAATTAATGAAATTAATTTTTAAAATTTAAATTAATAAAATTAATTTTTAAAATTTAAATTAATTTTTAAGATTTAAATTAAAAAATTATTTTAATTATTAAAATTTATTCTTAAATCAATTTCTAATTTTAATAAGAAAATAAAATTTGAATTAAAATTTATTTAAAATTATGATGCCTCGCCCCAAGGGGGGCACCATTAGTTTAAAAGAGCTGAAAAGCCTCTCCCCAGAAGCACAAAAGTATTATATAAAATAAAATATGTAATTACAATCAAACAATAATTAAGGTTTTTGAGCTTTCAAAGTTACCATACCCGCTTTGGGGTACTCCCCCCTATGGATTTAAATTCCTAAAGACACGACCAACAATCCCAAAAATGAATAAATAAATAATATAGTATTTTTTCAGGTCATTAGTATATATTTAGTCATAGTATAATCTTCCCGGGAAATCCCCGGAATTTCAGTCATTCCCGGGAATGGATTAATTTTTGAAACTACTTCATAGAAATTATATTTAAACTTCAAAATAAAAGTCCAGGAGTTTAAATATATAAATTACAACACAATTTATTTACTACTATAAAAATGAATATTTAAGTTTTAACTGTTTTTTTTTATTATTATGGAAGGATTTTATTTTAATTACCAAAATACAATCAATATGAAAAAAGTTAAAGGATGGTAATATTTTTTCGGGGGGGGCTTAGTTTTTCTTCATAAATACAGTTTTGGAGGTTCCTTAAAACTGTTTGCTTTCATGAAATTAAACTTATGGAATGAAAAAATAAAATACCCTTAGATTTGTATATAGTGTAATTCGGAATTTTTTTTTATTCAGTTAATTTTTTTTTTAATCAGAGTATCTTGTTAAAAAACTCTATACAAAAGGTTATACGAAAATTCCGGTTAGTAAAAACAAAATTATTACATGGGAACATAGAAAGAAAGTTGTAAACTTTCAAAATAATATTTTCATAGAATCTTGTAAGCATACTACATTAACATTAGTTTGAGAGTAGGACGTTTTATAAAAGGCCTTTTGAGCAAAAACTGGAGAATTTTCAAGTCCCATGTCATATACAAATATCAAAAAATAAAAATCAATTGTAATTATCTAGATAAAAATATAAAGAAAACATAAATCCTTAATCCCTTCACTCTACTTAAAAAAAAATATAAACACAACCTAGCTCTTTTTGGGACATTATACTTCTAAGCAGTTGATCTTCTTAAATAAATATACTTCTTCTATCCAGGAGGCAGGAAACTTGCAGCTTTTCGAGAGCACAAACAAAAAGGGACTGAAGGAGGCTCTGGTAAGATTTGATTGCCTTTGCCCTTGAAAATGTGCCCTCCCTCCCTTTGGTTCGTGGAAGGTGGGGTGGGAAAACAAGAAACTACGAACAATTAGTGGCCATAAAAGTATAAAACGGTGCCATATCGGCTATTCCATCTCCTGCACTGCAATTCGACCTGCAAGGCGGCCGGCCACCCAGAGAACACACAAGCGCCCGCTCCTCGTCAACACAGGGGGGCTATAAATTGTTGGGGGAGGATTGTCAGCGCTGTCGCCCGGGTGTCCGGTCGGGCAGTCGGCCACTGCCGAGAACGCTTTTTCCCCTCAGGCTATGCGGAAGCAGGAAGAAGTGTTTTGTTCCCCTCTCCAATGTTGGATTCCGTTTTTTAAATTCTGGGTTTAGAAAGTAACTAAAGTACAGCATAGGTATTTAAGTAACAAAGAGTTAGTTACTTTAAAATTTTTGTAGTTAAATACCAGTTCGATACTGAAAAAGTAACTAATGTAACTAAATACTTTTAAAGTATTTAAAAAGTATTTCCGTTACTAAGTATTTAAATACTTAACAACCTTGCCCACTTGTAATACTGAACTTTATTGTGACACTTCTAACTCTACCTGTCGACCTTTCATTCCAGTTGAATGGCGTAGAACCATCTTCCAGAAGGTTCACAGTTTGGCACACCCGGGATTCAAGGCAACTCTGAAGATGTTAAAGAACCGATATGTCTGGCCTTCGATGAGGAAAGACTGTCAGCAATGGTGTAAGCTATGTCTCGAGTGCCAACGTAGTGAAGTCCAGCGGCATACCCGTGCGCCCCTCGTCGACTTTCCTCTTCCAACCGATCGGTTTCGTCAGGTTCACCTTGACGTGGTGGGACCACTTCCCCCATCAAAAGGTAACCGATATTTGCTGACTTGTATCGATAGGTACACGAGATGGCCGGAGGCCATTCCCATACCTGATCAAACTGCCGAAACCATCGCAAGAGCCTTTGTAGAAACGTGGGTGGCAAGATTTGGCGTGCCGGAGACCATCACTACTGATAGAGGAACCAACTTTGAATCCAGCCTGTTTCTTTCACTGTCTACAATTTTAGGAGTGAGGAGGATCCGGACTACTGCTTATCATCCGCAGTCCAACGGTATCATAGAACGCTTCCACCGTACTCTCAAGTCCGCACTCATGGCAGTCGATGCAGTGCATTGGAGTGAAGCTTTGCCTATCGTGATGTTAGCCCTCCGATCAGCAGTGCGGGAGGATTTACAAGAAGCCCCTGTTGATTTGGTTTACGGTGCTCCTGTTCTTCTACCTGGAGATTTTCTGCAGTCTTCAGAGGAGAAGCCGACACCTTCGGCAGAATTCCTTCAGCTCCTCCGAGAGCACATTTCTAAGTTGAGACCTGTTCCTGCATCCAAGCACGGTAACCCGCCAGTGTTTGTGTCAAAGGACTTAAAAGATTGTTCCCATGTTTTCCTAAGAGTTGACTTTGTTAGAAAACCCCTGGTACCTCCCTATCAAGGACCTTTTTCTGTTTTGAGCCGCAACGAAAAAATTTTTGTAATTTTGAAGGATAACAAAAGAGTTTCTGTTAGCATTGATAGAATTAAACCTGCTTATCTACCTAGTCCTTCTGCAGATGATAGCCCTAAATTCCCTAATGCCACAATTACTAAGTCTGGTAGAAACTCTAGAACGGTGGTTCATTTTTCGGCCTCGGTTGCAGGAGGGGAATGTGTAGCGCATCTCAACTCAACTCAATAACTTTTCTGCGGTGCTGCGTTGCCGCTAATATATAAAACCTGTTGTGTTAATTTTGTTTTAGGATTTTAAGGATAGAGATCAGTGAAGTTTTGTTTTAATAAATTGTTACGTTGGCAACTTGCATTGATTCCTCGTATTCATACCTCCACACCATAAGTTGATTCCTTAGCGAGCCCTGGCCCTGGGGCGTGTGGTGTGAGTAGCGATGAGGGTAATACTGAATGTGTGGTCCAGAACACTGGGGTCTACTGCACGAGGTGTCTTCTAAAGTTTACTGAGCCGGAAGCCTGGCGACGCCACAGGGGTACCGTGATTGGCTGCTATGGGGCCCATGTCGGGTGCATGAAATGTAGTAACATTTATGCTGAGCCTGAGGACATCTGGGTTCATGCCTCCCAGTGTGAGGGGACTTCCTGCCCCCCCCTCCATTGGCTCCTCTGCGCTTGGACTCGCTCCGAGTGGTAGCTACTCACTTGGCTTCTGTGGTGGGGAGCTCTCCGCACGTCACTACAGTGGCAAGTTCGACTAATACTACAGTGGCTACGACCACGTATACGACAAGAGTTTTGTTCCGTCATTGGGGTCTCTTGGTGCGGAGATCACTGGGTCTTCTAGAGAATCTTTTGACTCGTATGCTCGCTCTCTCCCATCAGTGACTCAACGTTTAGTTTGGCCTCCCCCACCAAAAAGAGGACAAGGGGTAGTAAATGGAAAAGAAAAAAGAACAAGAAGAACAGAGAAGGGATGAATGCTTCTTTTCCTGATGACTTAAACCGGATCCTGTCCACCCTTGAGAGGCCTTGCCCTGGTCCCGTTCCACCACCTGATGGAATAGTTGTAGATCCGGCCTCGTCTGGGAACACCGATGCAGTCCTGGCGCCTGAAGATGATGAACCCATGAAGGTGAACATGCTAGCGCCCTCCCCTGTTCGTTTGGACTCCGGACGGACGTTGGATATGTTTGATTCTTTTGATGCCGACCGGGCCCCTATTGATGGAATCCCTTCGTCATATCAGCCGGAGAGGTCGGTAATTAGATGTACTGGTTGTTCTGTCATGATGGGTATCCGCAGTGAAATCAGGCCTCATCTTGTGTCCTGCGATGGTGCCAGGTTGAGTTGCTCGCTCTGTAGTTACACCACGCTGTCTTTGGGAGCAATAATGGATAATCTAGACTCCCACCTGCTGCCCTCCCGCCCTCTGATGACATCTTCGCCTATAAAGTATAGGTTCTCTCTCAACGCTGAAGATCTGCCGCCTGTTGCTCCAACATTGGCTGGCTCGCCTCCCCCTGAGAGTGCCTCGCCTGATGCAGGTATGATGATCGACGATAGCTGTATGGGTGAGATGGTTGTCCTGGAAGAGGCTTCAGTGACCCCTACACGTCTCCTTGATGTCGAATCGGGGCTGGTTGATGGGTCCCTGGCTCATGCGGATGGGGCTGTGCCTGATCAGGCGACCCGGGGGCGAGAAGATGCTAGCCGACTTGATGAGGAAACATACGAACTGGTTCAGGAATTGAATGAAATGGCCAATAACGCAGAGCAGTCAGATGGCGACCAGTTAACGGATATACCTGTCGGGGAGAGTAGATCCCTTAGATGTCGATACTGTACTCACCTCTCGGCTACTGTTGGTCTGTCTCGGGCCCATGAGAAAAGAAAATGTACAAAGAGGATGTTGAGATGCCCATACTGCACCACCTCAGTAATGGGGCACCCGACGCTCGCCCGGCATATTAAAACGGCATGCACCAGACGCCACGAGCTAGAAGATGTGGCCCGCAGGGAGTGCGGTTATGCTGCTCCGGTTGGTGAGATTGGGGCCCGTTATAATGCCCCTGCAGTCCTCTTCGATCAGTCGTCCAAGACCTTAACTTTTTGTTTTCCCTTTCCTGAGGAGGCATGGTGCCCTATTGAGGGTTGTACGGCTGTCCCATATGCGAACAAGACCTGCGCGGTAGCTAGAACCTCCATTGTCCGCCACATGGTAAGAAAGCATAGTGACCTGGTTGGCTCTGAATCGGAATTGGGGCATCTTTTGTTCTGCCTCAAATGTAAAAAATCGTTCACGGGACGGCCTTCGGCCCACCCTTGTATCGGGTTGTGTATTATGCGCAGGGTTCCCCCGCATTCCTTGCGGAACATTTGCACAGTCTGCAATCCCTATCGGAAAAATTTTCCCAGTGTTCCATAAACCAGTATCAAATTATACTGGATCCAGTATAAGTGATACTTGATCCAGTATAAGTGATACTGGAACCAGTATAAATGATACTGGATCCAGTATGATTTGATACTGGTTTATGGAACACTGGGAAATTTTTTCCAATAGGGATGAGCCCTTCCCGACCGAAAAGGCTTTATTTAACCACCAACAGGCTCATAAAAAGAGGGACCTGAAGCGAAGGAGAGCTGAGATGAGGGGTGTCGTTGGCAACTGACCCCCCACGTGATGCCGGCCCTGCCCCGAACGGAGATCTCAACATGCCTCCAACGGATCGCAGAGCTCCTGTTGCCGAGGGAATGAGCCTGGGGAGAACCGCCCGAGAACCCAAGAGGTGCCGAGACGGGAGGTGGTGAGACCAACAAGAAGGAGAGATGGAGCACTGACGCCGTTTGTTGACTTGCTAGAAAGGGCCCTGAATGAAATCGACCCTGGGTTGGCTTTTGGCCAGCTAACTCAGTTGACTGACCTGATAACTGAAAAGATACAGACAACTTTCAAGATCCGCCCATTTGACCCGGAGGCCGCAGACCGAAGAGTCGTAGGGCGCGTCCAGCCAAACCCAACTGACCACTCATTTATACAAAAGAAATATAAGGATAATAGAAGAGGCGCGGTGAGACTGATTATGGATGGTGCTCCAAAGAGGTGCCCTTTGTCTAGGGAGGTGGTGGAAACCAACATGATTAGACAAGCCCCTGCTGGTTGCTTTGATCCAGACGACTTAATGTGGCCTGGAGTCACGGCGGCCCCCGTCGGGGTCAATATGGAGCCTTTTTCCCCTGAGGAGGTGATAAGGAGATTGAAAAGATTTGAAAACTCTGCTCCTGGCCTTGATGGGAACTGCTATAAGCACCTGCTCAATTCGGATCCGGAGGGTGTTGCTTTGGCTGCACTGTACAACGTTTGCTTAAAGATTGGAAGAATTCCAGAAAGTTGGAAGAGGACTAGATCAATACTTATTCACAAAAAAGGACCGGAAGTTGACCCAGCCAATTGGCGGCCAATATGCCTGGGATCCACCTTATCCAAACTGTATTCTGGTTTACTCTGCTCGAGAGTCACTGCATGGCTTGAGGAGCACGAGGTCCTCCACCCTGGCCAAAAGGGGTTCCTCCGCCATGACGGTGTCCTTGAGAACAACTTCCTTTTACAGTCTTACCTTGCATCTGCCAGAACTGGCGGAAGAAGTTCTATAATTGCTTGGCTGGACTTGTCGGACGCCTTCGGGTCCGTGCGTCATGATGCAATATTCTCAGCATTGGAGGTGTATGGTGCCGGTGGCCCTTTTAGAGATATCATCCGGGACATGTACACTGGGGCTTCTACATTCTTTACCCTAGATGGCGGGTGTACAGGAGATATCCCGCGTGTTGAGGGAGTCATGCAGGGAGATCCCTTGAGTGGCTGCTATTAGACATCACTATCGACCCCATTTTATGGGCTGCAAACCCAGACGCGCAAGCTCGCTGTATATTAGCTTATGCCGATGATCTTACCCCTATGCATAGAGACCCCTCGACGTTGCAGGGGATTATTGACACCTTAGTTCTTGCCGCCCGCCCGCTGGGGTTGAAGTTCAATTCAAGGAAATGTGTTTCGATGCACATGACGGCTGCCAAGCCCACGGGGACGCGTCCTACAAAGTTTTATGTGGAAGTAACAGAGATCCGATCGTTGGCTGATGGAGAGGAGGCCCAGTACCTCGGGAGACCCATTGGCTTCCTGCATGACAGGGCTGCGAGGTCCTCCATTGATCAGCTGCAGAACCTTGCTGACTCCATTCTCAAATCCTCTCTGGCGCCGTGGCAAAAGATTGATGCCATGAAGTCATTTATATTTTCTTCTTTCACCCATGCCTATAGGCTGGGCTCCTACGAAAAGGAAGTCTGGAACCAACTGGATATCCACATAAGATCCCTGGTGAAAAAGACCTTAAAATTGCCCCCCCCCCGCGCCTCCAACGATTTTCTGTATGGGTCTTCTGATTATGCCTGTATGGCACTTCCCAAGTGTGGCGAGGAGTCCGACCTGTTTCTGGTGGATAGTGCTTTTAAGCTGCTTACCTCCAGGGACTCGGTCGTGGCCCTCGCGGCTAGGTCAGATTTGGAATACTATGTCCAGAGGAGAGTCGGACGAAGGCATGAAGTAAATCTAGACTCCTACTTATCAGGAGATGAAACTGGTATCTATGCCACCACCGAGAACCCATTTAGGTACATATGGGGTGATGCCCGTAAAGCATCAGCCAATCTTGGTATAGAGTGGTGCTTCGGAGCCGAATACCCCAGACTTAAGATCGGCTCGGTAGTCATCACACACCGTCAGAGGAGAGCGGTGGTTAGTACCATCAGAGCCATTGCGAGGAGAGATCGGTCGGAATAACATCTAACAACAGTTTGAAAACTGCAGCTATTTCATTGGACATCAGTAAAGCTTTCGACAGTGTTAATCATGAGATTTTATTATATAAATTAAACGCAGCTGGTATACGGGGTAACTGTCTTAACTGGTTTCGATCGTTTCTACTATTGCGGAAACACAGAGTAAAATTTAGCAATATTTTTAGTCAGTATGTTTTGGCCAAAAAAGGGGTTCCTCAAGGTTCACGTCTTGGACCACTATTATTTAATATATACATAAATGATTTCTGCAGATTGAAGCTTTTGGGTAGAGTTATCACATTTGCTGATGACACAATAATTATTTACTCAGCTGACTCATATGATTTAATAGAAAGTAAGATAAACCAGGATCTAAGTTTAATTCACAATTGGTTTCTAAGTAACGAATTGAAAATAAATGTCAAGAAAACTAGCTATATTGTCTTTAGTTTGATGAATAATATTGAATCAAATTTGAATTTGTACTTTTGTGACTGCAAAATTAAATTATGTGATCATCTTATTGAACGTACATCCTCTTTGAAATATTTGGGTATTTTGTTCAACCAGAACTGGAAATTTAAAGACCACATAAACTTAGTTTGCCGTAATCTCAGGTTAATTATATATAAATTTTATCACCTAAAAAAATATATTAATCTTGAATTGCTTTTAAAACTCTACTTTGCTTGGGTTAAATCACGTATTGAATATGGAATAATAATTTGGGGTGGGGATTATTTGAGCAATATAAAACCATTAATTAATCTACAAAAAAAGTTTTTACGATTTTTTCCAGGTAAAGTTCTCTTAAATGTGAGTCAGTTGTTTGTATTTAATACCCTGGTCTTCACAAAGAAGTTCCCGCCTCGAGACACAGTCAGTTCTATTGATTCATATGATTTCCGAAAGCAAAAATTTTACTGTGTACCTGCCCCTCATAAAGAAATATTTAAGAAACATTTCAAATACCTCTCTGCAATCTTATTTAATAAACTACCAAATGAAATCCAATCGGAATCTAATATCCGTTATTTTAAAAAACTTTGCATTTCCTTTATTATATATAATATAAATACAGAGGAAATATTTTAAATCAGTCAGGTTAACATAAAACTCGATTAAACAAATACTTTTACTAAACAAACTCCTTAGCCAGCCAAGTCCCCCCTTTTCTTTTTCTTTTTTATCTTGCTTTTGTATATGTGGAAATAAATATATATATATATATATTTTTTTTTTTTTTTTTTTGTTTTGTTATAAGTTAAAAACTCATAAACCTGGAAATCTGTGAGATTGCATGGACGAGCTGTGGCTCCTTTGGGATGTATTTACAATTGTCTTTTTTCTTTTTTAATTATGTGTAAACTATTGTGATTCTTCTTTAAATTTTGTAATTTGTTTTTCTTTGTGTTTGTTAATAAATTGATTGATTGATTGGAAAAAAAAAAAAAAAAAAAAAAAACCTGCTCACCCATATTCTCCAGGGTAGGGCCTTTTTCTCCCTTCGCTTATCTAGAGCCTCGACCTACTTCTTCCAAACAGGCTATGGCCTCAGATTTACAGACTACTCCTGGATATTCAAAGCTTATCTAAACCTTCTCTTATTGAATGGTAACTCCCATGGAACATCTGCTGCATATAAACGCAGTCGGAGATGTGGATTTCACACAGAGTCACAGCCCCATGTCCTCAGCCACTGTTTGCAGACCATGTTCCTCAGGACACAAAGGCATAATGAAATCGTGTCCCGTTATGTCACAATGCTAGAAGGATCTGGTGGGGAGATTCTTGGGCAGAATGTATCTGTCCCGAGCATCCCGTGCCTAAGTGAAACCTCTTCTAATACATCTTTGAGACCCTACACGTCTCCTTGATATTGAATCAGAGCAGGTGGATGAATCCCTGGTTCATGTGGCTGAGGCTGTGCCTGATCCGGCGACCCAAGAGCGAGAGAGTGATGGCCGACTTGATGAAGAAACGTATGAATTAGTCCAGGAATTGAACGAGATGGCTAATGATGCAGATCAGTCGGATGGCGACCAATTGACGGACGTACCTGTCAGGGAGAGCAGATCCCTAAGATGTAGATATTGCACACATCTCTCGGCCACCATTAGCTTATCTCGGGCTCATGAAAAAAGAAAATGCACGAAGAGGATGCTGAGGTGCCCATACTGCACCACCTCGGTAATGGGGCACGCGATGCTCGCCCGACATATCAAGACGGCATGCGCCAAGCAGGGAGTGTGCCTATGCCGCACCGGCTGGAGGAATTGGCCCCCGTTATGATGCCCCGGCAATCCTCTTCGATCGGTCGTCCAAGACTTTAACCTATTGCTTTCCTTTCCCTGAAGAGGCATGGTGCCCGATTGAGGGTTGTCCGGCTGCCCCGTATACGAATAAGACCTGGGCAGTGGCAAAGACCTCCATTGTCCGCCACATCGTTCAAAAGCATAGCGACCTGGTTTGATCGGAGTCCAAATTGGGCCATCTATCGTTTTGCCTTAAATGCAAAAAGTCTTTCACGGAGCGGCCTTCGGCCCATCCCTGTATTGGATTATGCATCATGCGCAGAGTTCCCCCGCATTCCTTGAAGAACATATGCACCGTATGCAATGAGGCCTTCCCGACCGAAAAGGCCCTATTCAACCATCAACAGGCTCACAAGAAGAAGGACTTGAAGCGGATCTGAGGGGACCGCTGGCAATTGACCCCCCACGTGATGCCGGCCCTGCCCCGAACGGAGGTGTCTACATGCCTCCAACAGATCGCAGAGCTCCTGTTGCTGAGGGAGGTGAGCCTGGGGAGGACCGCCCGAGAGCCCGAGACCTGCCGAGACAGGAGATAAGGAGGCCAACAAGAAGACGAGACGGAGCCCTAACACCTTTTGTAGACTTACTAGAAAGGGCCCTAAACGAAATTGATCCTGAATTGGCTTTTAGCCAGCTGACCCAATTAACTGATTTGATTACCAAGAAGATACAGACGACATTTAAAATTCGCCCATTTAACCCTGAGGCTGCGGACCGAAGAGTTGTAGGGCGCGTCCAGCCAAACCCAACAGACCACTCATTCATACAGAAGAAGTATAAAGATAATAGGAGGGGCGCGGTAAGATGGATCATGGATGGAGCCCCAAAGAGGTGCCCCCTGTCTAGAGAAGTAGTTGAAACCCATATGATTAGACAGGCCCCTGCTGATGCTTTTAATCCAGATGATCTGATGTGGCCTGGAGTCACGGCAGCCCCCGTTGGGGTCAATATGGAGCCCTTTTCTCCTGAGGAAGTAATAAGGAGACTAAAAAGATTCGAGAATTCTGCTCCTGGCCTCGACGGGATCTGTTGTAAGCACCTCCTTAACTCGGATCCAGAGGGTTTTGCATTGGCTGCACTTTATAATATATGCTTAAAGATTGGCAGAATCCCAGAAAGTTGGAAGAGGACAAGGTCAATACTGATCTACAAAAAAGGACCGGAAGTTGACCCAGCCAATTGGCGGCCAATATGCCTGGCATCCACCTTGTCCAAACTTTATTCCGGATTGCTTTGCTCGAGGGTCACCGCATGGCTGGAGGAGCATGAGGTCCTCCACCCTGGCCAAAAGGGGTTCCTCCGCCATGACGGTGTCCTTGAAAATAATTACCTCTTACTTGGCATCTGCCAGAACTGGTGGAAGGAGCTCAATTATTGCTTGGCTGGACGTGCCAGACGCCTTCGGGTCCGTACGCCACGACGCGATACTATCTGCGCTGGAGGTATATGGTGCCGGTGGCCCATTTAGAAACATCATACAAGACATGTACACCGGGGCGTCAACGTTAGAAGCCTCATTACGTCAGAGCCATAATGAGGAGAGCTCGGTCCGAACAGCTGCTCACCCATATCCTCCAGGGTAGGGCCTTTTTCTCTCTTCGCCTATCAAAGGCCTCAACATACTTCTTCCAGACAGGCTATGGCCTCAGATTCACGGATTACTCATGGGTCTTCAAAACCTACTTAAACCTACTTTTGCTGAATTGAAACTCCCACGGAACATCTGCTGCGTATACAAACGCTGCCGGCGATGTGGATTCCACACAGAACCCCAACCCCACGTCCTGAGCCACTGTTTACAGATCATGTTTCTCAGGACGCAGAGACAATGAAATCGTGTCCCGGTATGTAACAATGCTGGAAGGGTCTGGTGGTGAGATACTTGAGCAGAATGCGTCTGTCCCGAGCATCCCGTGCCTAAGGGATGCTTCTTCTAATACTTCCTTGAAGCCTGACCTGATTTTCCGTCTGGGTGAGAGGTGGTTCCTGCTTGACGTAAACATCACTTATGAACATCATCAGGAATCTTTCTCCGATGCCCGGAAGCGAAAGTTAGACAAATACCAGCCTCTGGCCAACGAGATCGCTGCTGTGAAGGGTCACTGTGAAGTCATTCCAATAATCCTGGGCACCATGGGTGCTTGGGACCCGTCTAACGACCATTTTCTAAAGATGGTATGTTCCAAGACATACGCTGTAATGTTCCGGAGACTATGCTGCGCAGCTGTTATTCGCCACTCTAGGGATATTTACTTTGTCCACATAGATCCCAGAGCGGTAAATGTGGTGGCTGCGGAGCGGAGAATCATGCCAATGGAAGCTGAATTGATTCAGCCATCTTTGCCCCCCGATATGGAGCCAGAGCCGGTTGGGGATGCTATAGTCCTCTCCCAGGTTGACCTACAGTTGATTCCACCAATACCTACCCTACCAGGTGTGATCCCTCCTGTTTCTGAACCTCCTGAAATGGTTTGGGGCCACGATGAGCCATCTGTTGAACTCCTTCAGGTGACCTCTCCGAGACCGCCTTTGCCTATCCCGACTTCTCCTGCCGTGGCTTCCTCTGGTCAGATCGAGGCACGATCACCTGGAATCGCTGACGCCAACTATGAAGAACAATCATGAACTTTATATATTTATCAGCCCTGAGGGGTGCATCCAGTTTACCCTTGTGGATTCAGTGTTATAGTTTTTTAGTGCTTAATGCTTATTACTTAGTAATCTGTGAAAATTCTGACATCTGAATGTTTTTTAGCTATTTTACTGGTGACCATACAGTCACTTGGATTAGTGCTCAAGCTCCAGCTCATTGGAAAAATGTAGGTCCTAAAAACTGAAGTAACTAGTAAGTGTGTCGCGGGCTTTTATTGGCTTCGTACTGGGTTCAGGGGGACTCTCCTATAAATCGTCCTTTACGATAACAAGAGGTTCCCCTGAATTAAATGGGGTGCCTCAGATAAACCCTAGCCAGTGCAAAGCCTTGATCTCTTATGCTAAACTGAGAAGGGTGCTTCCTTTTGATAGAGCCAAAATTTTAACTAAAAGCTAGGACGGTAACTTGAACCTAAAAAAGGGGCAGCCATTTGGTTTATGACCCTAAGAAGGGTCTTTGCCGTTCTAAACCAACTTGTCACCAGTTAAAAAATAAATGTAAAGTTAAGAAAGTCAAAAATAGCACTTATAAATCAGACATCCTAACCACCTACACACATAGTACACCAAACTTGGTACACATTAAGTACCAAGTTTGGTTCTAATCGGACGGGTAGTTTAGGAGAAATTGCAGAGACACTTTTTAAACAGACAATTTTATAGATATAGATGCAAAGATTTTGATAAACTACTGGTACTAGTTAATAAAAATAATTTTACGAAAAGAGATATTCTAATGATAAATCTATAAGAGCCAGGAATAAAAAGTGTGAAAACCCTAAAAAGAGGTGTTTAGTTTCCTAAAATTTAGAGAGAGAATTTTTATGTTGCTTATCCTTGATGTTTTAAAAACAAAAATATGCATTTTGTATAAGGTGAAGCATACTAAAGACTTGTTCTCATATCCCATATAGGTACCAAATCCCTCCCCTTAAGTATCACGAGCAAAAGGATCTTCCCTCTGGAACAAGACAACACTTGGCATATAAAAGAACACAGTCAATAAAAGGAGCCGAATCACGCAACATTTCCCCCTGGAGAAGGCATCTGGAAGGGGCATCAGGAGGGCCGATTGACCCCTTGACCAGCCCAATGCACCCCTCTGCAAATGGACTGCAACAGTGGACCGCAATGGCCGATGGAAATGGACCTATTCTCCCGTCGCCAGGAATCGCATTTTGTATCGTTTCCATTGAGCCTCCTCTCCTTTTTTTTGGTTTATACGCAATTCATTCAATGAAAAGATCGATTCTGAAGAGGACCAAAATGAATCCAGTGGTTACTGAATTGTCGAGCTAACCTGAACAACTAACTTATTTAAAACGACAATGTGCCAACTAAAACTGGTTTAGTTGGCACGTTGTCGCCTCAACTGAGAAATAAAAATCCCTTCTGTGAAATTCCCGTTCTGAAAACTATTCCACTTTTATTTTCAAAGTTAAAATGCCAAAATGAAGTTTCTCTCTAACAAATCGATTATTTTGCATAAGATACCATGATGATCTCTCTAGAATCGATTCTCTAAGACATGGAAAGCAACAAGAGAACCTTTATTTTTACTAAGAAGGAAATCTTTTAGAAGTAAGTTGTTTCAAAACAAGTTGTTCAAAGAGAAATCTCAGGGAATACAGCGTTTTTGGATCAAGGAGCATAGCTTTGAATTTCGTGAGTTTTAGAATAGAATTGATATGGTATAGTGAATGACAGGGAAATGACAGGGAAATACTTTATAGGAGTTCCTAAAAAGACATTTTTATCAACTGTAAGTGAAGGAACACGATTTTTAAAAACCAGAAAAAAAGCCCTTCTCTTTTTAAACCTTTTACCAAGGATAATTTTAAATGGTAGTGAGTTATAAAAAAGGTTTTGTTTTAAAAATGCCTTCATTAAGATGTTATAAAAATAAAGAGTACAAAACCTTGCTTTGTCCTTTGAAATGCCTCCCAGAAAGCAAAAACAGCTGGCTCGCCCGTCCTCGCCGGTCTCTGACCGTACTAGGGGGGCAATTGAGAATGCCTTTCCTGGCTACTTCCCTAGGGAGGACGCTCTTGCGAGCCCTGTCCCTGAGTGGCGTGACATGAGTGGTGATGGGGACGATCTTGGGTGTGTGGCCCCGGAGAGTGGCGTTTACTGCACAAAATGCGATTTGAGATTTTCGGAGCCGGAGGCCTGGCGACGCCACAGGGGCACCGTGGTGGGTTGCTATGGGGCCCATGTTGGTTGCCTTAGATGCCGTGACGTCTACGTGAACCCTGATGATATCTGGCTGCATGCCTCCCAATGTGAGGGGATGTCTCTACCCCCCCTCTATTGGCTCCTCCACGATCTGACTCGCTTCAAGTAGCGATTACCCACTCAGCGTCTGTGATAGTAAGTTCCTCCTTCATCACTACGGTGGCGAATTCGGCCCACACGGCAACGGCCACGAATACGTACAAGACGAGAGTTTCACGGGGGTCACCGTTTCTCCAAGAGATCACTGCGACCCGGAGGTTCGCTCTCTTCCATCGATGAATGATTCATCACTAAGTTTGGCCTCCTCTACGGGAAAGAAATCGAGGGAGCAAGTGGAAACGTTAAGAAGAATAGACAAGAATCCTGACGTTCCTTGAAAAACCCCGCCCTGGTCCTGCTCCGCCGGCTGATGAGACGACTGCACATTTGGTCTTGTCTGGGGGTGCCGATATTGTTCCGGCAATGAAGGATAATGAACCGATGGAGAATTGCATGCTGATGCCCCCTCCTGCGCGGATAGACTCCGGACGAGCCCTGGAAATTCTTGAGTCCTTTGACATTGACCAAACTCCTGTTGACGGCTTTCCCTCATAGTGCAACCCGGAAAAGCCGATGATTAGATGCGTTAGCTGCTCCATGATGTTGGGTATCCGCGACGAGGTTTGATATCACCTTGTGACTTGTGAAGGTGCCAGACTGGGCTGTTCCAGCTGCAATTACACTACGCTCTCCCTGGGAGCAATGGTGGAGCACTTGGACTCCCACCCGCCCGCTGATGACGTCCTCGCCCCTGAGGTACAAGTTTTCAGTTGATGCGGAGGACCTGCCGTCGGTTGCCCCGGTAACGGCTTGGTCACCCTCCATTCAGGAGGTTCCAGCAAATGCCGATATGGTGATCGATGATATCTGCACAGGCGATCTGATTGTTCTCGACGAGGAGGCCTCTTTACGCCTTCCTGTGGGTGACTCGGAGCGTGGAGATGGATTGCTGGGCCATGTGACTGGGGCTACGCCTGACCAGGTGGCCCGGGAGCAGATGGATGTCGACCAGCTTGAAGAGGAGACCTACGAGTTGGTGCAGGAATTAAATGAGTTGGCTAACGAGGCGAACTGCCCAGATGAGGACCAGCCGATGGATGTTCCGGACAGGGAGAGTGGATCACTAAGGTGCAGGTATTGCACTCACCTCTCAGCGACGGTCACTCTGGCCCGGGCGCACGAGAAGAGAAGATGTACTAAGAGGATCCTTCGGTGCCCGTTTTGCACGACTGCGGTGATGGGCCACGCCACCCTTGCCCGGCACATCAAGACTGCCTGCAACAGACTTCGCGAACTGGAAGATGTGGCTCGACGTGAATGCGGCTCCAGGAGAGGTGGGGCTCACACCCTTCGTCGGCCTTTTAGAACGTGCTCTCAATGAGCCTGACCTGGAGATGGCCTTTGGTCAGATGTCCCAGCTGACGGAATTGCTTACAAAAAAGATCCAAACCACGTTCAAGATCCGTCCATTTGACCCTGAGGCGGCGGACCGAAGGGTTGTTGGACACGTCCAGCCGAACCCCACGGATCATTCCTATATCCAGAAAAAATACAAAGACAACAGGAGAGGCGCAGAAACTTTACCTCGAAGTAAATACGAGTAAAAAGGAATTGTGAGTAAAGAATTCTTAGATCTCATGGCTTAATTAATTACTGTTTGTAAATTTTACCTCAAACAAAATGTGAATTTAGAATGAACGGATAGCGCTCACGCTTTTACTTTTTAGTCATCAAAAAGTCTTACTTTTTAGTTAACAATAATTTATTTTCTATTCCCCAATAGATTATTTTTCAACACCCAATGAATCGTTTTAACTTTTATACATGAACCATTCAATTTTTGGTTTTTCAGATTTTGATTTATTGATTAAAGAAAAAATTGTATTCCTCATCAGTTAAAATAGAAAAATAACATGTGCAGTAAAGCGACTTTGTAATAGAAAACAAATACATAAGTTTTGAAAATTTCCTTGTATTTATTTCCTTCATTGAAATATCTCCATTAAAGGGAGTAAAACTAAAAAGTAAATGGAATGAATTTTCAGTCATAAAATGCTCATTGCTCATATTTACTCGGATAAAATTAGAAATTCCGATCGTAAAATTCGTTGATTACACTTTATAAACACATTTCAGTTAATCAGAATCTTTATTTAAGTATTATCAAAGATGTTTTTGATACTTAAATATCTATTCACATTTTACCTATTTTCTTAAAAGTTCTCAGTTTGCTCCCACATTTAATCAAACTCTCCCTTTATAATACAGAGAAGTGTTTAAATAAGCAACGCTTAGAAATTTAAGTTTTCTAAGAATACCAAAGGAAGCAATTCGTTCAATCTCATTTAGTGCATGGATTTTTTTTATGCTGCTGAATTAATTAAAATCAGGCATTGCTCAGTCAAGATACGTATTTGCTCAACTTAAGCCTATTTTATTGAAAAGTGTTTGGTTCTAAGAATGTCTATCAATTTTGGGAACGTACCCATACAACGTAACCTATTTTTTACTATTTTTGACCCCTCTCCCCCCGTGGTGACCACCCGTTGTAATGCCAAGCATTTGAAAAGAATATTAATCGAAAAAAAAATATTTTCAACTTGCTGTAATCTGGAGGGGAAACAAGTTGCCTTTTTTCTCAGATACTAAGATTTATAAAAAGACAACAACAAGAAGCTAGAAAAAGAAAACTTTTGAAAAATTAATTAAAAACTATAAAAAACGATTTTATCGCTAAAGAAATAAAAACGTCCGAAAACTAAAGTCAACCCGGAGTTTCCAGATGTCATATCTAATGCTTCGGACGATCTCTTCCTATTTCCTTCCACCCGTGTGTGTTTTGTCAAGGGGGGGAGGGAAGGATAAAAGGGGACATCTTATTTCTACTATGAAACCGTTAATCTCAATTTCTCTCCGTTCCAATGGAAGAAAAAGAAGGGGGCATTCCGGCTCGATTTTCGTTCGGCGGACGTCACTTCGAATGAGATTTCGGGATTGGGGAGGGGGTTAGTGTTGATTCGGGGCTCAACAGACGATTTTTTAAAACAAGTCAAGGGCCATTGGCTTTTAAAGTGGCTGTAGAGAGTCTGTGCTTTTTTAAGGAAACGGATTGATTTGAAGTAAGCTAAGCCAAGAGGGGACCTTGATCTCTTCCTTTATACCAATGAACTTATAAAACTGTGACATGCATACTCGTTAGGATTGGTTTATATTTTCAAAAAATTCTCTCAAGCAGATAGAAATATATTATGTTTTTGCATATTCGTTGTTTTAAAACTTAGTAAATGTTTGGAATGCTACACATTAAAATAATATGACTACTCGTTGTGAGACCCGAAGCATCAAATCAAATAAAAGCCACGAGATACTTAAGTTTTACTCTACATTTTCAAATACCTATGATGAGTTTTAATTCCTTAGCATTTTATAAGATTCACATACTCAGTAATGAAAGCATATCCCCCCTACATCAATGTCTTTTTTAATCTAACACAGAGAAGTCAGTAATGATAAATTACACAAATGAAGAGTAATAATAATAAATTAGCCCAAACTGTGTGGTGTGCCCCCTAGGAGGGCGTGATAACTCCAGAGGGGAAGTGTCAAAATACTTTGCAGAATTATTCGAAGTTACATATACCCCTGACATTTCCAGAGAAGGGACCATGGCCCCTCAAGAGCCCTTTACAGTAGTCAAAAAATCTTCTTGAGCATCTTAATAATTAAAAATTTTCCGCGGGAAGGCCCCCACGCCCCCCCTATTTGTCGTAAAATTTTATATTTAACTATAGATATTTGACAAAACAAGGTTAAAACTATACAATTAAATGTTTTTAAAAGCTATAATACAATATGCAACCATGGAATTAAGGTGTAAAACAAAACCAGAACGCAGTAAGGGGTCCAGAACAAAAAGTCTAGTTACTTCCCATGCTTCCTCAGAAAATCTGTCCTAAAATAAAAGTGTATTTGTAGCTTTAGCACGAAAATAATATTATTATTGCTTTACATGCATTGTTATCATATGAAAGGGGGGGGGGTGCGATGAAAATTATGATTGAAAATTGGGTCGCCAATATTGAAAGTTTGAGAACCACTAAAAACTATACCAAAAAGATTTGGCTTAATTTTCTTGAACTTTAAATTATTATCCCCCTTTTCTTCCTCCTCTCAGTGATTAAGCGTGTACTTTTATTATCTATTCAAGCAAATGTTTTATTTTGAACCAATTATACTATGGTCTATTGTTCAGATCACTGTAGTAAATACGAAATTTAGGAATAAAATTGGAACCATTTCTTGCTCAGAATCTACGACAAATCTTGTGGAACTTCCCATCCAGAGAACCGGCCTGAGTTGTTTGATAAATTAATAGCTAAAAGGGAAAGCGCGTTATTAATCTTCGAATGGATGGAGGGTAGGGTAATCGGTAATGGATTCGGACACCTCAGAGCGGTGTAAGTGAAATGTAGAGAGACTTCATTCCATCTCCTCGGAGTGTCAGTGGCCCAAGTCTACCGGGCATAGTTTTGAGTTATTGAAGGTTTTTTGTGACGGTTCTGCTACTATGGAGGCTTTTCTGGGGCTGCTCTTTTCGGACAATTTCATTAAACTCTTCACATCAACCGAAGGAACTGAAAATAAACCCAACTACACACATGCTTATCTCAAATGTTGGACTTGGGTTAGTACTGTCCTTCTGAGCAGAGCTCATTCGAATCTGGGTATTAACCCAGAACTTAATCCATGAAAAGATAATAATTAGGAACTGACGAGGTTTGTGGGTTCATTTGCTCTATGAGGGAAAAGTTGGAGAATATTACCGGAGACAATAGTAAACACAAAGTATACAACTCGAAGGAAACAATCAAGGCTAGTTATTTTGTAACCATCCGATCGCGAACAGACTGGTATTACCTATGTTTTGTGGAGACATTTTTATAATAATAGAGACTCTCAAGATGGAGCATCAATGTAGGTTAATTATACAACAACGTTTCAAAGTAGTGGTTTTCAAACCTTTACTCGTCTTTATTGTAGTATCTTCTTTGGTTTAATACATCAAACAAACTATTTAGAATATAATCTGTTCTTAAAACAATATTCAACTGAAGAAAATTAACAGGCTGATGATATGTAGTCTTTATACTTTCAATATTTAGAGAAATCTTATTAAAGAGTAAAAGAGAAAAAAATTGTGTATGCGATATTTATTATTGAATTAACACCACGCAAGTAAACCAAAAGAACTTACTGGATTTAATTGATTAAAGAGCCATCCAGGTACCATCTAATCGAAAATGTCATAATACGTATAACTTTCAGTTGCTTTGATATTTAAAGCATTGTTTCTTTTTATCAGCATTTTGCTTTAATGATCAATTACATATTGTTTATTAAAAACATAAAAATTATGAAACAAAGTATTTTTAAAAACTGATTATAGTTCTTTGTAGTTTAAGATAACATTTTTTCTTTTGTGCAGATGAGAGCAGTTAAGCTTTTGAACTTAATAATGAAGAGAAATGCTACTATTACCCAACATCGTCCGATATTTTGTTACAACAAGAAGAAATGGAGTTGTACCTCATCTCATTTCAGTGGGCTAATAACAGCAAGTGAACCGGAATCGAATAACCCCTCGTCGACCGCTCGTGAATTAACCGCTCGTGAAATGGAGGGAGAAACCGCATTGCTGTTCTTGCTGCCAACTTCCCCCATTAGCTGACCGGTGTGGTTGCAGCAGCAGGGAGGATCGTTAAGGCTCAGAGGAAAAGAGCCTAAGTCCTTTCTCTTCAAAACAAAGAAAAGAGATGATCTTACAATCCGGTAGAGGAAACAATCTTGAATCTCTCCAGAGCCTTTTCCAGAAATTATGTGGTTGTTCTCCCAGTCAATGTTAGGATAGCTGAAGTCATCCATTAAAGCAATCACTCCCTTCTGACAAGCTCTATTTATTAGTTTACACATATCCCTATCCTGTTTTTCATTACAAACCGGAGGTCTGCATATATTTCCTACAATTAAGTCTCTTCCTTGATAGTTACTTAGTTTTACCCAGACTGATTCAATACCCTAAGGTTTACATCCCCCTTTTTCTAACGAAGACTGGTCTGCGGCAAAAGTCTCACTGACGCGTCACATCGTGAAGGACCATAACAACTCGGTTATCAGCAGAGAAGTTTTGATACATTTCAAGTTTCGTATGTACTGCCTTTAGGGGCAAGCCCAAGAAGCACAGCTGCCTCAGACTGTGCCACACTCGCAGGATCCCTCCGCACACGTTAGAGAATGTCTGTGGCTCATTTCCGACGAAGAGGGCTCTCACTAACCATATGTTAACCTCCTTAACAAGTGAACGAAAGATTACCGGGAGAAGTTACGGGAGATTTGATTTGGTTGTGGTTTTATGGCGCAAGAACCAAGTTAGGTCATATTGCACCAAGATAGACAAAATCAGAACAAAAGAAAAAGAGATAAACAGGTATGAAAGCCGTAGTGAAGTGACGGAAGAAGGGTTTTATTTACCATTACGAATTAAAATTACTCCTATAAACAAGTATAACCATGAGTAACAGTTGATCAATTACCAACCATATTCTCGCAATTTCCAAAGCTGACGATGCCAACGTTAATGGGTAACTACTCCGACATAGCCAATATGAAAATCCACATTACTTTAGGGCAGGTTTGAGGGATCAAAGGCATTCATTCTTTTCTTTCCTGTTTTTGTTCCTGCGGCTTATTATTGGATCTCGGGGGTCCCAGGAGAAATTTGTGTGTCGCCGCCCAAGGTTCGTTACACAGTGTTCCGTGCCGTAATCAGTTTCGAAGCAACCCACAGTAATCTCGGAGGGTGGATAGAATGACGAAGGATCAAATAGCCAAAAAAGAACATCTACGATGCTCTTTTTTTGGAGCATTGAGGCCGGTTGAAGAGATGTGTGGTTACTAGCCAAGAAACTATTGTTCCAAAGAACTTTGGTTGCCCCAATTCGCTGACTTTTATGAATCTCTTGATTTTTTTCCGCCGGAACGCCCAGCGTCCTCAAACGAGAACGGGCTGTAAAACTTCAATACTAAGTAACAAATTGTTTGAATTTCAGATTTTTTGTCTTAATTGGGTCATAATTACACCAATTTGAGGTAACTATAAAAATATTTTCGGTAGAATTAATTTGGGCGTTAACGGGTTAAGAAACGCTTCCATTCGAATTCGTAATTAAATATTTAGACCGTGTTTCGAACTTAAAACGCATCGAATCCGAAACACGAAAGTCATTTAATAATAACTGATTTAATACTGAGTAGTACAGTAATTTCTTATGTAATGTGTATGCTTTCTTCTCATTTTTCCCTATAATTGTAATTTGTGTTTCCCTTCCATGAAATAGACTTTTTTCTGTAGTTAAGTTCCACTCTTAAACTTAAAAAGATTACGAATTAGGATAGCTGTCCATTTACTGTCTGTTTCCACAAACAACGAAATCTGTTGACTGGACGGAGAGATTTGGTCCTAGATTTTGAACACTCACTTCCCTCTCCAGGTCAAACCCCACCCCCGAGGGGGAAGAAAATCAGAGGGGAGTGGCATTTAATTCAACTCACGAAGACCACCACTAGCATTTCTAGACAACTTAACAGCCCTCTTTAAGCAAGACGAGGACTTTTCTCTCCAAAGCGGCTTCTTTCTTGTTTTCCATGTATTTCTTTTAAGGAAAAAGAAATCATCGCGATGCACCTGAAATGAAGTGGAGAGAGCTCTCTTCAACCGTCGGCTGCCCGCGGATAAAAAGTAATGTCCGCGATAAAAGGGGCATCGAAAGAGTTGGAGAGAGAAAGTAAACAGCAGATATCCCGGTTTCTTTTTCGTAAGTTTTTCCGGGAGATAATCCGAGACCCAGAAAACGGTTTGCTTTTAAATTTTGAAGGTACATAAGTGGTGATTTAATCTGAGAAAACATTTCTGAACTCCAAGCATTTATTTCAAGCAAGGAGGTTTCTTAAGTGTTCTACAATGTGAAGTTGATGAAAGTTTTCACTAATGCTGATAAAAAAAAAAGTGGAAAGTAAGAGAAAACGAAATAAAAGCAAGAGCGAATGGGGGAATAATAAATAGGAATATTAAAAGGAATAAGAAAAATTGGATACAGAGAGATACAAGAAAAGCTATTAAAATATTCAGACAATGTAAGGAAGAGGAAAAATAATCCTTGCATTTTCCCATCCAACAAAATGAATGCACTAGTATGGCGAACAATCAGTGTTCGTTTCCAAAGGGTCTGGTTGAGTTGAGTGGGGGATTTGTGTCCTTTTACTTCAGGTGGTTTAGACCCGGCTTCGACACAATTGTTCCTTGTGTTGGTCACAGAATATTCCTTGCTTATGATTTGATGTAATCAACAATAATGAGGAACTTTTCCAGTGCTTTCATCTTTTTTCGCCAGTTTTGTTTAAAGTTTAAGAAAGTTTTTTCGGTAAGGGGTTCTGGAGCGATGGCCCTAAGTAGGTCCATTCTAACGACATAATAGATGATGGGACAATGACTCAGTATGTGCTTCCTGTCCTCCACCTCTCCACAGATACAGTTGGGGGAATCAATGATATTAAAGCGAAATGGGGAGCTGTTGGTTACGAGCGTGTTTATTCTAAAACGTGCCAGCAGGATATCCCCTTTCCTGTTTGATGGAATCTTCCGTATGTTGGGGGTGAGGTTGTTAAGGAAGCCAAAATCTTTTGAGTACTTAGATATTTGCCATTCGACGTTTTCTTTCGTTCGCAAGTCCTTTTCCATGGTGTGGACCAGGTCCTCCGTGCAAGCAACTTCCTGGATTTTTTTTTTTTTTTTTTATTGAAAACAAAGCACCTAGACCCGTAGGGCCCTTATCTTTGATCAACAATTAACACAACTTAGGATACAAAAACACGTTGATTGACAAGTTAAAAACTTTAAAATAAGACATGAATAAGTTAAAATAGTAAAATATGGGTTTAAAATTTTAAGAAAAATGCAATAAAAACCAACACTACATATTTGTATCAGTATCTAGGCCCCCAGGGCCCACATCCCCAATCAACAATCAACACAAATAAATAAAAAAAAAAAAAAAAAATACAAATACAATGAAGAGTAATTGATTAACAAGGTAATATCTTGAGAAGCTTACATAAAGAAAAACACCGTACATCCGACTCAATATGTTTGTGCATAAGAGACCTCGTTCAATACAGCCCGAGGTCTCCTCCAGTTAGATGGTAAAATAGCATCGTACCGGGCTATACCTTGGACACAGGGGTTATTGCTATTTTCTAATTTTTGAAAAAATTTCAGAGCTATTTTAATGAAATGATCTTTTATAGTTGTTAATTTAAGGGTAATTTAAGGGTATGGTAATTTAAGGGTATGGTCATTTTGACAGACGTTGCGATGTGATCAGCCTTTCGTTCGGGCCCTTATGACTTGGCACCCAAATCAAATCGATTTTTTCTGCGATTTAAGACGCTTTGTTTAAGTATTTTTGGAGGTCTATTATGGTAGATTGGCTTTTGGGATTGGTGGTTTTCAGGGCTTGTAGAACGCTTTTGCTATCGGAGACTATTACGTAGTGCGTCTTGCTAGTGATAAATTCAATTGCCGCATACTTTATTGCTAATGCTTCGGCTGTGAATATTGAGATCGGGATTCGCCGTGCTGACCCCTTTCTAGATGAATCGTTCTATAGTCTGTGTCGTTTTAGATCCATCCGTATAACGCAGTTTGGTGGTAGGTTTTCACAGAACTCTCTAAAGAGATGATTTTTATATGATTGATGTTTTCCTATGATTGTGTCTGGGAGGTCTTTGGTTTGAAACGGGAAAAGGTCCCAGCTTATGGATATTTTACTGTTGTTCCATGGGTATCTGGGGTAGGAGTATTTTATGAGATGATCCCCTAAGAACTTATATTTGGTTTTTATGTTTTCCAATAAGTCCCCGTAAAAAGATTCGTTGTTGGAGTTTTTGAACTCGGAGTAAAGCGGGGAAAGCTCATCCAGCGCTGCATGACGAAGCATAAATTTATTTCTAAGGATGCCATCTCTTATGCGGAGCGACGAGGTCATGGCTTCTTTTCTTAGAAGTAAAATCGGCGTAAACATGGGGAGACCGGTGGCTGTTCTGATGGCTGTGTTGTATATTATTTCGAGTTTTTTCCTTGTGGTGTTTGTAGCAAAAGAAGTGACAGGAACTCCAAAGTCAAGAAGACTTCTTATAGTGGCGTTAACTATATGCATTAGGTGGTGGGACTTAACACCCCACGTCTTGCCTGCAATTACTTTTATGGCGTTCATTTTCCTTACGCATTTCTTTTTCAGATATGCGGCGTGGTAGGTGAAGTTGCAGTTCTTTTCAAAAAATACCCCCAAGATCTTGATGTGATCTGTCCATCTTATTTTTTCCCCATTCAAGGAAAACTCAAAGTTGGAGAATGCGGTGCTTTTATCTTGCCTAATAGAAAGGTGCCAGTAGTTGGTCCACTTAGTCATCTAGAGATTTTTGCAAGCTCCGACAAACGGTGTCAAAGGACTCATTCCTGGAGGTTAAGAAAATATCGTCCGCGTAAATAAAACATTTCGAGCCAGGATCAATGGCCTCAAAAATGTCCTGCATATACATTGTAAATAATATTGGTGAAAGGACACTTCCCTGGGGGATACCTCGGTTATTTTCCACTTGGGAAGAAGTCGTATTTCTCCATCTCACCTTAATCGTCCGCTACAGTCAATTATCGAACCAGAATATCAACAACTCAACTCTCCTCGAACCTTTCTAAAGGTACGCATAAAGTAAAGTCTCATACGCGGTATCACTCCTTTTGTTATAATTTAAATGACATCGCCTGTTGCAATATTTTAATTAACTTTTTAATAACTGTTTAAAAAAATTTTAATGAAGTTTTTTAAGTATCGAGATATCCACATTAGGATAAAAAAAAGGATAGATTTAGCCCATTAAGGGGTGTCGGAACCCATTTTACGTCAACGCAGCTTTCCACATATTGAAAGTTCCTTTTTCCTTTTCTCAGGATCTATTATAGATACCAGCTTGTAATTTTTAACACAAAAAAAATAATCGTCTTTTATAATAGTTATCTGACAATTTCACGCAAATGGATTGCCATTGCCTTTATTTTTCTGAACTTGATGTAGAGTACAGGCCCACGAGCCTTTTCTGGAGATTTTTTTTGTAACCCTTTGAATGCTTTCACGCCTTCTTTTTTACAGACTTTAAGAAAACATGTTCGATCTTTTAGAGCGGTGCTGGATCCCGACACGGTACTGGTACAGTCTTTGTGAGCACCGACCTCTTCAAGACATCTCATGTTTTTCTAAGGATTGACAGGGTGCGGAAGTCCTTGGAGGCACCCTATCCCTACAAAGTCTTGAAGCGAGGCGATAAGGTCTTCGAAATAGAAGTTGACGGCAAACCTGTCACTGTGTCGATCGACCGGTTAACCTGTCACTGTGTTAAACCTGTCACTGTGTCGATCGACCGGTGTTCTCTGAAGACGTTCCTTCTAAACGTTCCTTCACCAGTCCCTTCTCTGGTTCCTAGGCAGAACCCCGCCAAGCCCGATGTTGTCACCCGGTATGGAAGATGTTCCCGGCCTGTCGTGCGTTTTCAGAGTTAGATGTCTTCAGGGGGAGTCCTGTGGCAACACCGGAATTTCACACCACACCGGTGGCATCAGTACAGCAACTGGCTGCGTATATATATTTGTTTCCGTCGTGGCTCAAGAGACTTTTCACTTTATGCCGGCTAGCCTGTTAGTTAAATGTGCAAGCTGCACAATGTTTATAATTCTAGGTTTAGGTTTTTAATATACTTACACTTGTTAATTGAATAAAGATGTTGATTTATAACTAGGTCGATTTCTTTAGCATCTCCTCCTTGGAAGTAGAAATATAGCGGCTACCAAACCACTTGCTATAGGCCTCTTATATCTCATGACCATTGACCAGTCAATTTACCTCTTATGGCTAGGTCAAAAACTAATTTAGAGGTAAGAAATTTGACTTAGAGCAACAACTACTTTAGATGTAGATCTCGTTTTTCAAAAACTAGTAAAGTGTCATAAAACAAATCAAATGAACAAGTCCAGCTGAAAAGCTTGGATCTACCTTTTGAAATAAAACTAGTGGAAATAAAATTTAAGATAACAAATTTAAAATCCAAACTTTGAAAAAGAATATTTGAAGACTTATAAAAGTAACCTCTAAATTTCTGTAACTGTATTCAGTCACGGCTCGACTCAAGGTTGAGTTCTACCGAATTCAGTCGTAAAAAACTTTTTTCATCTTTATTGACTGATGTTTTTCCACTATTTATATGGGAATGACAAACCAAAGCATTTGAACTCGATCCAATCCATTTAATTTAATTTCACAAAATCTCTTGTCGATAATGTCTAGTTTTTTAGTTTTTAAATTCGCTAGAGGTTGGTTTAGAAAAAAAATGGAAGATTTGAATTCAGCATAGATTTTTTTTTTCGGCTCACAATAAACATTACTTTCCTTCTTGAATATAATGCTCTAATGCCCTGGTGCGTACTATTTATTTATTTATTTCATTTGTGCTCAGTTCAGCGGAATAAAATACGGTTCCCTAACTCTGAGAATTCTAACATAATAAAAATTCCCAGAACGACGAAATCGCTTAAAAGTACTCGGCATTCAAATAATGACTACTGAAAAAAGAGAGGAGAAAGCTTTTAGTATTTTAAAACCTTGTTGGGTCTGGTTGAAGCGGATGAAATAAAGAAAGAAATCATTCACAATAACTGCAATTTCTCATCCAATCTCCCCTTGTTTGAATTGAATATCGATTATTGTAGGGGTTCTCCTGGACACAAAAACTCGGCAGAACCCCCCATAGTTCAGAGAAAAACCTACCTCGACTTGAAAGTAAAAGAATTTAGTTTGAAAATAAATTTTTCTTTCGCTTGGTTATTCTTTTTGCTTTAAAATTGCCTTGGGTTGGATCCATCAAACGGTTCAAAAACGGGGTTTCGTCCCTTTTTCTTTCTGTTGGGCAGTAATCCATTCTTGGATAGTTGGAACCATCGAGATATTATGACTAGTGAGCGCTTCGGCATGGCAACCCAACATGACGAGTTACCAAAAGATATTCGTAACATAGGGCTGGATTTTGTAGTATCGCTCTCTCCTCCAACAATATTCTACGTGAGAGGAAACTATGGTTAATCCTTGTCCAGCTGTTTCAGACGCCAAATATTGAAATCTTGCCCAATTTTTATTGATTTCATTCATCTGAATTTATAAATCAGTTCTGCAATTTTTGACTATTTCCAATATTTAGGGTTCGCAACAGTTTGGCATTTTTAGCCAAAAAAAATAACCGAGAAATACGAAAAAAAATCGCCATCTGAGTTCAATTTTTTGAAATGACATTAAAACACGATGCAATTTGAAACCTCCGATTTCTCTGCGATTCAGTTCTGATTCGTTGGATTTTTTTTTATGGCGAAATGCCCATATTCGGACATTTTTCACCACATAAAAAAAAGATAAATGCTATTTTAATAGACGCAGTAAGCCTTTGTTGGGGTTAAACAAATATGCACCGAAGATGAGCTTCCTTGTTTTAGTGATCGAAAATGAAGTATGTTGTTACAGAACTGAGTTGAGGATTGGATTTAATTTAATTTTATGTTCAAAGAAAAGTGAACTCATCTGTGTAAATTTGTATATAAGAGTGTGATTTTATGAGAAGCGCTATTATATCTGTTGTATCTACAATCTACATGTTATGATTTTGTTACGTGTCAATAAAAGAACATTGGTATTTTTACGTTGGATTCATTTGACTCGAAGCCAGTAGTTTAATTTTCATGACATATGTGGTTGAATCTAATTTCTTTGAATGCCTTTTAATAGACGAGGCATATGTAAAAAGCTTGAAGGAAAAACTTGAATGCCTTTCATTTGCCTTTTTTATTCAACCCACCATTCTCGGGGTAACTATCGCAACCCGTGGGAGCAGATGTTCCCCAAAGCGCCCTCTATAGTTAATACATCTATGGTTGTTGGGGCAATGAATACAGGAGGGCGGGTGGAATTTCTTTTCCTCCGAAAGCTCTTCTACACTTTGTGAGAAAGATTGAGAACATAAAATTGAAAGAACAGGGTGTTTCTCCCAAAGAATGTCCAGATGAGAATGTCTGTTTTTCTAATCGGACCCTCGAGATTAGATGTTTGACGAACACCCTTCTTAGTTGAAGAAAAAACAATTACGAGAGTTGCTCTCAGAGAATGCATTTAAATGTGTACTCCAGGATAATTATATAATTTCTGACAAATAAAAACATCGAACCTCTTCTTATAAGATACTTTTAAAAAAATATAGATTTAATTTCTGATTTACATATTGCAGTCATTTGGAAATTTCAGATTCATGACAGCTCACCACTAGGGATAGAATTATTATCAGATAGTAAGCTTGATAGTTAGACTTTGATTAACCTCTAAATAAAGGATGTCTTTAAAGTCCTTGAAATAAAGACTTAAAAACAAAAGATTATGCACGCTATAAATGTGGACTGGTACGACCGTCTACCTCAGCTAAGGGTGAGCCACCTTCACAGGCCCTGCCTGTATTCTAGATCTAAGTACCTAATCTACCACTTTCCAGGAGGTGAACTGTCTTGTGGGGAAGGATGAGACAATTATTTGCCAACGATAGTGTTCGGAAACTAGTGGTCAAAAAATAGTTAACTACCAACTACTAACTAATATGGGAAATTGTAGTTGTAACTAGTAAACTATTTTTTCCTGGAACTAGTTGCAACTACAATTTCCCATATACATCTTTCTTATCTATGTCACAAAAAAAAACGTTTATACTTCGCGCAAAAATGGTCTTTATTTCTGTTTATGGTATTTGAGTACTCTACCTTTGATAAAAATTTTAAATATCCTTTTAAATTTTAAATAAAATTTTTTTTGAAGTAGTCGAAAATTTGAAAGTAGTTTTAACTAGTAGTTAATTAAAAAAGTAGTTAAACTAATAGTTGAACTACTTTAAACTAAAAGTAGTTAAACTACTAGTTAACTAGTAGTTGATCGGTAGTTAACTACTAGTTGCAACTAGTTCTATGTAACTAGTGCCGAACACTTCTAGCCAACGATAAATGAACTAGTGCAAAGATCTCACTCCAAAAGCATAGAATGAGAACCTACAAGGAACTAAGCTATCTAAGCTGAATCATATAATATTCTGTTCCACCTGCTTAAAAAGATTCAAACATGTCTGTCTCCAATTTTGTCAAAACGTCTAGACAACCATAGATAAAATGATAGGAAAAAAGCGAGCTAAAGGGCCTCCCATGAATCTTGCTGCCGACCCCGAATCAACTCCCACCGACGAACCGAAGAGATGCCGATCATGGTGAATCCAAGGCATCTGCCCTTCACATCTGTTCTGATCCTCCCCCCTCCAGTTTATGTTGCATTTTTTTTTGGTTGTGGTTTTATGGCGCAAGAACCAAGTTAGGTCATATTGCGCCAAGAGACCAGTTCTAGAGTTCAGCCCACGCTGCCGAGCCGGAGACTTCGGAGGATGTGGTCATCCTTTCTCAGGAAGACCTGACTGGACGTGTCTGACGCCTTCCGGTCAGTTAAACATGATGCCATATTCGCGGCCCTTGACACCTGTCCTAAGAAATGACTTCGACTGAAGCTTAACCTTAACCTTATGAGCTACATATATAATCGGGATTGTGATTGTGCATACAGATTGATATGAGATTGAAGATTGTATGATTAGATTCTACGACCATAAAGAAAGATTGATGTTTGTAAACATGGTATTTATTTTAGAAGTAAGGGCTAACCTGACATGGTGTCAGAGTTAAATTTTGGATTAAATTTCGGATGAGAAATAATGGTTGATCCTCTCTTTGGCCAAATCGCATGAGCGAAGGAAGTGCAAGAGGAGGCTCTTGTCGTGTCCATACTGCACTGCATCATTGACGGGCCACTCCACCCTTTTCGCTTCTCACTTAACCGCCTCCGCCGTATCGTCGACGGGGACACACCAGCATCATGAACTCCACCCTGTGTCGGCACATAAAGACCTCGTGCACAAGGCCAGAATAAATATAAAGAGATTGCTACAATTCTTCTAGCATTCCACCCCTTACTAACCCAATCAGAACCATCTGGTCGGAGGCAGGGAAAGCATCCAGAAAACTTGAGTGATAGAGGAAGGCTTTTCCCTGCCTGGCCCTAATCGAGATCCTATGAGAGATCCTAATCGAGATCCTGCCTATCCTAATCGAGATAAATGCATTTCATAATTTCTTCTTTTTTGGTTTAAAGTTACTGAAGTTTAGATATCTAAGTTCTTGAGTTATTTCAAAATGAATTTTATACCAAACTTTTTTAGATTGAATGATTTTATTCTGATTTTTGTCATAATATATTTTTTTTAATGGCAGGTAACTTGAACAATTACAGCTGTAACCAAATTCCTTAACCCAGATAAAATGCCGAGGCAGTACTTACTTTGCGTTACCCTGTGGGCACCTGTGGACCGAAGCCACGGAGGTGAAGTACTGTTGCCCACGCCACACACACATTCACACAGGCACAGCCCCTTTTTACAGGGGGGCCACATTCATTCATCACACACAAAGACAGAAACTAACATCCATGCCAAACGGGGATTCGAACCCCCAGACGTACGGCTTCGCAGTCAGATGCTCTGACCACTAGGCCAGTACGTCGGCTTGTCATAGCCGACGTACATAATATAATAATTTGTTTGTCATAATATATTAATTTGGGTATTTAAAACTTAATATTTTAATCGAAATTTTAGACATTATATCATAAAGTTTAAATCAGGAATGACTTTTTGTATTCAATGATTTAATAACTTACGGATGGAATCAAATTATTTCTCCCATTCGTTTTATACTAAATACTCTAATTTGTTCTAATTGACGCCAATAGATTACAACATTAAAAATGTATCGAAAAGAAAACCAAACACGTCGTTGTTACTGTTGACAGAATAATTGCTATGTCAACTTAGAGAATTCTCATATCAAACATTGAAAAGTCCATTTTTCTGAGTATTAAACGCTCACATTTGGAAATATGTTTCGTACTAAGCGCAGGCAACAACGCGATGTTGCGTGCCTCGAGATGAGTAGTGGAAAACATTCCAATTACAGTCGCAAATAAAATGAAACATAAATAATGACTTCACTTAATGATTGCCTGCGACGTAATTTTAGAACGTAGGTAGTACAACTTTTATTCGATCAGGAATATGACAACTCATACATCCATTTTACATGAGAGGTCACATGTGTATAAAGCATAAGTATTCTTATTTACAATGTAGTTATGGAAAATCTTTTGAATACTAGGGTCAACTGTAAAATTATTTTTATCCCATTTCCAAGGCTATTAGAAGAGCTAAATACTATCATTATTTTAATTTACATATTTATATAAAAATCTGTTTAAAGTTTTACAGAAATTAGATCAGTTTAGGTCAGGCATGCACAACATGCGACCTGCCCCCCTCTTTATTTCGCCTGAAGAATTCGAATTGAGGTATTTTAATCAAAAACATGCATTTATTTTTTAAATCTTTATGAATTTTCTGCTGAACTAACCCATGGAAACTTAATTACCCGTTAATGGTTATAATTGTGATGTTCTTAAGAACTTAATATGTTATGTAACATTTTTCAGAAATAGAGATATTACGTTCTTTTATATCTTTTAGAGAAAATTGGAATCATCAAAAAAAAAAAAAGGTTGGATATTTTGATTATATCAAATATCCAATTATATATTATCAAAAATCAACTTTTGAAATTAATAACACTGAAAACAATTGCAAGTACCGCAAGCATCCCCGTAATCTTTTCAAGAAATATTGGATGAGTAATGAAATTTAAGCTTTAAATAAGGAGAAAATAACACTTTTTTAAACAATTAGAAAATATAATTAGAATCTTGTGTTACATTAGTGGTTTAAAACTTTTTCAGAATTAAAACGCATCATCAAGTTACTAAAACTTCATTTTATAAAAATAAATTTGAATCAGTGGGGGTAAACAACTATTTTTGTTATCAGATTTATAATCTGATTAAAGTAATCTTAATTACTTTGTAGTCATGATTACTTTACACCAAATACGAATGTAATCTATAAATTTGATTATGCAGTACTTAGTCAATAATCATGAAGTCATCAAGTAATTTTGACAACTGAAATCTGAAATGTTGTGCAAATGAATTATAATATAGAAATTAATTTTCTGATCCTGTGATGCTGCCAAAAAAATTCTCCTCTACCGTCCTTGGGTCAAGTTGAAAGACTTTTCTCTAATGGACCAATTCACCTAAGGCACATGACTCAGATGAAAAGTTTGAAAAAGAGGCGCTATTAAAATCTAATTTAAGCTACACACAGTTAATAACAATTCAGCAATTTTTTTTTTTGCGTTAAGTTACTTATGTCTAAAATTGCAATTTATGAGGTGGATTAAAAATAATGATTTATTCTTATATAATAATTTGTGTTCTGGCGTATTATCCCGTCGACCGTGCCGCTGAATCTGAAAGTGATATGAAAGATCAAAGCCCATTGATTTTTCTTTAGCTATGCCGCTGAATTTGACGGTCGACGGGATAGTACGCAAATACAGTGGCTCTTATAGCGACCTGCTCTTATAAAGACACAAAAAAAATCTTCGAATCGATTCAGCTTATCGAATACTTTTCTGGATCGGTTTGTTTGCGTCACACAAGAATTAGCCAATAAACAAGTATCAGAGTATGACAAACAGCACCAAATAACGATCGCATCTTCTTCTCGCTTGCTTTCGCCCGGGGTAACCGGCTACAATCCCAAACGAAACCTTTCGCTACCCAATGTCCTTGTTGATTTTAGACTTTAAATTTATTAGCGTATTCATTTATCTTTCTTTATTTCCAATTTTTTTACTTATATTTAAGAAATAAATTTTTAAAATTGCATGCAGATGCAGGTGAAATTGATGTAATAAATTTTTTTAAGCATCAGACCTTTCTAAGGAAGCTAAGCTATGCAATAAATTAATATCAAAATCAAAATTTAAAAAGCAAACGCAAATATTTATACTTTGTAAAATATATTGATCTTAAATTTTATATAAATTAAAATAAAAGCAAAAAATAAGGTACTATAACATGAAATTGGAAGTATCAAGACTTCATAAAATAAGAAATAATTGTTTAAAGTGAGAAAATATCAATTGGATGATTCGAACTGTGTTCTAAATCCCAATGGTATCGTTTTCAGGTTGAGATTTCCTCCAGACTTTATAAATTAGTCTACTAAAAATACATCATTGAGGGAATCGAGTCCACCTTCCCGAAAAGCATCAAAATTGATAGTTTAGCTTAACGAGTTTATTGCTTTTAAACGAGTGATATTCTACACTCGAGTGTATCACTCGAAGTTTGCTCTTAAAGCGACAAGAAACTCGGTACGGATTAATTACGCTATAAGAGCTTCCACTGTACCATAATTTGCTGTTTTACTTTGTAAATGCTCCTCGCTGTTGGGTCCACCAGAAAAAAAGTAATCAAGATTACGATTATAAATTAAAAATCATAATTCGACCATATGATTACTTGATTAATTTCTTTAATATCTCATCCTGTTCAAAGATTACACACTGTAATCGCAATCCTTTCTCATCAATATTATTACACTTTGCACGAGTTTGATTTAATGCCTGTAATACAAGTAACCAAACGGACGATCAAATGAAAGAAATCATAAATAGCTCACCCTTTATGATGTAAATGTCGCCTAATGTGTTGGTTCAAGGAAATTCAGGAATCTAGAATTTGAAAAAAAAAACAATATTACAAACAATCAAATCAAAATAAAAGTAAGCATAAAAAATAATTTGATTCAAAACATTATTATTTTTGTTCTTCTTACTACAAACATTTACAAGAAACTCGAATCACCAAACAAAGGGTTGACCACATTAAATGTCATGAGTTTTTATAAAATATGGTAAAAGATTTCTCGTACCTCCTAAAGTAGAGTCATATATTAGTCGAAAATACACAGCTTACGCTATTTTTCAATTTCTACGGATCCATGAATCCGATTCTACGATCGGACAAATGAACTCTTTACATTTTAAGCTTGACATTAAGCGCGTAAGTCCTAAAAGGCCGATACTTTGTCGAGTCAAACAGCCTGATCGATAAATTTTGACAGGTAAAGGGGGTCGGTTAAAAAAAGTTACCATTTTAACATTCCGATTTTCACATTTTACCCAATTGAAAGAATACATCTATAACTGGTAAATAAAGAATAAACATACCAGTAGAGAAGCAGTACAAAATACATAAGCCTTTGCGGATGGTGCCAAGTAGTAATATTACTGAATAGCCAACGATAGCAAAAGGGTCACGTCGGAAGGAAGAGACACATTTGCTTGCTCACTGGAAGCCACTTTGTCTTTTATTTTCCAGTTTCATAGGAAGCTGAGATGAGTTCGCGTGCTTACGATTACCTTGTCACCTTTCCGACACTATTCATCAGGGGTTGATCGTAGGGGTGACGCCAGAGGGGAGATTCGGGGATGTATCTCCCCAACTTCCAATATAGAGTTATTTAAGGGTAGGTTTACAACACAATATTAAATTAACGAAAATAAATAGTCATTTAGCATAAACGGTCAAGGATAGGCGCACACGAGCAACTTTTGTCACCGTGACCGCACTTATATTCCCCATCACTTATATACTGGATATCGACTGTGTATCTCTTTATTCAAAAAACGTTTCTTGCGAACGGTTTCCAGAAAAAAAAATCTTTTTAATTACCAACTCTCTCAAGTTTTCAGTTTTAAGGTTTTATCGTAAATGGCATTTTCCCCCACCACAGACGTTTTCAATTTCCGAAATAAGTGTTTCACTCCGCCCTAGTTACCACATCTACTTCGGAATTCTTGAAAACACTATTTCAAACACGATTACTGATTAGATTGGACTTAAAATCTGCGGGAAAAGAGTCGCAGGGGCCTCTATTTCAATTTTTCTTAACGCGCGTCTTTATCCGTTACTAAATCGTCAGCGAGGGGATGTTTCTGCTCCCAGGAAAGAATGCTGTTTTGTGGGAGGATGAGAGAGAACCCGTGCCAATTCTAATTCCTCGTGATCTATCGTCTGCGGGTGCAGTAATTGAGGGATGCGGGCGGGTCTGATTGGGGACCAGGCGCATTAAATATCGAAGGAAGTTTGGGAAATCAGCTGATAATGCCAGGAATTAGGCTTAGTGGGGGTGGTCCCTGAGATGCCACTCTCGCAGGGGGAGAAATGTTTTCCGGCAGTGGTAATCGAATCATGGGTTTGGAAGGGGAGGTGTCTTTGATGGGATAACTTTGCTCATAAAGAATATGGCGAATACTTGGAATATCGGATAAATCACACATCATTTGGGTGTTGGGTTGTGGTTTCGGATTATTTGGATTACATTGAGTATCAATGTCTCAAAATTTGTTCCCGTTGAAATTAGGAGTTTTAAAACAATATATAACTTTTATCATCATTTAAGTATCGCTGAAAGCATAAAAGTATTAGTTTTAAAAAATCTGGAAATTCTTTTTCTCTAAAAATGTCGATAAAACAAGATGCTTTTTATTTGCGTTAAGTGGCGATACGACAATACAATACAGGGTGTTTCAACAAGCTATGCACAACCAGATTCCTTGTGTGGAGTACATTGAATATATTCAGAGAACCGAAACTCCACGACTTATAGTTTTTGCGAAAATTGAGGAAGAAAAAGGTATAAAGTCATAACCGATTTACGCTAAAATGTTAAGAGAAAGGCTGAACCTGGACATGTTTGCATATTAATGTGTTTGCAAACCATTCCATTTCAGATGCATGGGTGCACCATGAAGTGAAATAAGTTTTTATTCGATATGACGTCACATTTTTTAAATATAAAAGTAGTCAAAGTTCTTAGGGCATTTTTATCTTCTCCACGGACTTGACACCCTGTATATTAAAAACGTACCAGTACCTGGGGATTAGTACCTCCAGGATTTTAATTCCTGATCAAACCATCTATTAAAAGAAATGCTAAAACTATTGCTGATTCCTTAACCAAAACAAACAAACAAACAAAAATTACTCACATCACTTTTCCCAAATCAGAGTTCCAAACTAATTTTTGCTTCAAAAATGAAAAGCTCACCCTATATTATTACTTTTTTTCACATCTTCTCCTAAACGTGCCCTAATGACGTAAAAAATGCCCCCTTTACCCCCGATCTGGAGTTACTTCTAGAAGTATCATCAGACGAGGGGCAGAACCTCAATTTGTCATCCGATATTATCAGTTCGAATCTCAACACTCTCTTCCAACGGATGCAATCAATCTACCAAATTATGTTCCCTTTTTTAAACTTTTTTCCTAATTCTTCCGATATCGGAGGTTTTTGTGGGTGTTTTTCCACCCATCCTCTAAAAGTGAGGCCGACGCATCTGTGTAGTTAGTTTCATTCGTGCAGAGGAAGTTATTATCTGGTTATTTTTCCGCCTTTGATTTTTCAGAAGTAAAACATACGAGGGCAAGTTACCCCGAAAGTTTTTGGGTTGCTTTTTTTCGTTGATGATTTATTTACTCTCCGCCTTGAATACTTTAAAAAATGTTCACTGGGTACTTTCCAAACTACAAACGTTTTACGACAGAATGCTTTTTAACCCGCACAAAAATTTAGCAATTACTTTAAACCTAAAAAATCCGTCACAAGAACCGGATTTCTTCCTTGGTTAAAAACATGTCTTAACTAAAGGACTCATGTTTGTACGTGACTATTATTATTTTAAATTAAGTTACTATAATGTTAGCAACTTAATCAGGTAACAAAATTTAATTTCTAGGGAGCTGCATTTCTAGGGAGCTTACGCAGTTCCCTTTGCGATCTTCCCGGCCCAATGCACTCTCTCACTTTTTAACACATTAGAAAAACAATGTTCATTATTGAGGCCCTTTTTTTTTCTTCCTCTTTAGCCCTGTAAGAAAACTCGGCGCAAGTCAACCAACTCTCCGAAAATATACGACACAGCTCCTCTGCTTCGTATTTTTATTTTATTGTAAACATAGAGCATTCGCACTTGACGACGCGGGTAGGCGTGGAGGACAGACAACAACGTTGCTAAGGCTGTTGTTCACCCGTTGCTACAGAGGTTGTTAGGGGTGGAGTCTTGTGATCGCAAATGCTCCAATAGAAGCATTCGCACATGACATCACACTTGACGACATGGATAGGCGTGGAGGACAGGCAACAACGTCCGAGTCATGTGATTGAAAGTGCTCTATTGTAATGATCGGGTTACCTCAACAAAAAAGATAAATATAAACATATCAATATATTTCAAAAATAAATAAAAGGAAAAAAAAACACTAACACCTTTTCAAATTCGTAAGTATAAATAAAAAGATCATTTATTTATTTATTTGAGTATTAAAAACAGAAGTATGTTTTCTATTGTTTTAAAATTAATAGTTTTTTGCTTTGTAACTGCAACCTTATCCGTTATCTTAAAAAATGGAAATATTTTAAAATTGAGAATTTTTTTAATAAATTCTAATAGCTTACTCGGAATCCTCAAAAGAATCCAAACACTTTGATACCAAAAATGTGTTATACGAATCAGTAATTTAAAAAGCTTTTCTCTTTAAACCGTTTACTAAAAACTTCTTTAGAATAGAGAGACAGACTCTATCAGACATTATGAACAGATTAAAAAAAAACCCTTCATATTCTTTTTAATTTGACTGAATTAAATTGCTAACTCCCCGAGACAGTACCATTTCGCCAACACTTATACACCTTTTTTTTTCATAAATTAAAAAAAATTGTTTCTTTTATATCTTTTTTTTTCCATCTAGTACTTTTATTTCTATTATAATTTTATCATTATTTCTTCTATTTTTATTGTATATTTCATTGTGATAGTACCATATACCTACATACAGAGATATTTTTAACTCTTCTGAGAGAGTATTTCACTCCTTAAAAATCGGAAATACTCTTTAAAAAACTAGCCAGTGTATTTTCACTCTTCGAATTTTTCACAACAGTTTAGCTTAAAAAATGCACCGCGTGGGCCCCACCGAAATCAACAAATAATATTTTTTTACTCATAACATCAACTGATCTCAGCAGATATATTTTCGCCCGACTTCTGGAAAAAGCCAATTGCCAAAAGCCACGGCATCCTAATTATCATACTTTTTAATTGTGTTTTCATACAGCCATAGTATTTTTTTATGTATTGTTCTGATGCATAAGGGAGTATGATTGCGGTTTTCGTGTCTCTGTATATGTAGTTCATGCAATTTCCGTATTTCACTCCTCATAATTGAATTTCACTCCTCCTAAAAAAGTCAGGAAGTATTTTTAATCCTCCAAAAAAATCCTAGGAATAACACTGCCTGTATAGCACCACTTCCTCCAGGTAATATGTTCATCTTGTAAATTGTTCTTTCTTAGTCCATAAATTTGTATAGATTGACTATTTAAAAAACCAGATTTGCTGTATTTATTTTAATTTAATGATTAACTTCGTCGTTTCAGTTCCTCAAATACATTCAAGGAACGCAAGGTATAATAAAATAATTTGTAAATCTCAATTTTAAACACATCATTGACTCTTAAGACTGTTAAATCCAAAATATTTAATCTTACCCTGACAAGTTTAGTAATCAATTAACTAGTTTAATGGATTCAAATATAATCTAACGATTTAAATTATTCGCCACATAAATAAAGTACTCCCACAATTAAATACTTTAATACTCGGAAAAATCTTGACTCATTTAGAGGTCTCTAAGCAATAAGAAGAGAGGCACCAAAATAGAATAACCTTCACGAATGATTGTTATTCACAGTATTCTAATCAAAGAATCTTCTGATGTTACGGATGTAGGGCTTTATTGAGTCTCCTAATTTAAGTAACAGAATGTCTGCAAATTGAATCACCGTTACTAAACTGTTCTTCGAACGATAAATGCGCATTTAATGGTCGCATAACTTGAAGAAATCGTTCCTCAAAAGATTCCAAACTAGCTTTAAGGAACATAGTAACTTAATTAAGTAGGTGACTCTAATAAAACCTTGAAGGTCTTTGGCAAGCGTGTTTGTTCTGGTTTTATTAATGCTTAAAAGAAAATTAAGTTTGTTTGGGAAATAAAGATTTGGGTTGATTAGTATTGTTTTTAAAACCGTACTTTACAGGGTGTTTCTTAATTCCGTTTCGCAGCTTTGGAACCAACGTTTCCTAGGCTCATGGAAGTAAAGTGTCTCAATATGTAAGTGATGGAAAATCCATTGAGATAACTTACAGCGCCCCTAGCAGCTGAATAAGAAGGTTTAAAAATAATTAAAAAACTAAAGGAGATAGAACAGAAGTTTTTATGAGAAAATTGTTGACAATATCATAAAAACGCGCAGAAAAAAGTTCATGAAAATATTTTCAATATTCAAGGAGATATTAGCGAGTGAAATTAGTATAGTGTGCTGTCCTTTAAAAACAACCCACTCCAAATTGTACCCTAAAACAACCCATTGATATTTTTTAATTACATAATTAAAATAATTTTACCATCTCATAATATATCCTGTCCTTCTATGCCTCTTAGAGTGTCAGGGATGTAAAAACTGGTCAAAGAACGGTTTATTTACTTATTTTTTAAACAAGCTGAGATAATGTAGATTTTTGGCAAAAAACGTGCTTCAGATTTACAGATTTTGTACAAATGTATATATGTTATAAAAACTTTAGAGCATTTTTCGCGCGTTTTTATGTTATCCCATTACTAATGAGAATAAAATATTATAGTTTTAGCTCAGTCCGCCAATTAGAGTCCTTCTAGGAAATAGTGGGGTTTTTTTTTTCAAATTATTACTTAATTGACTGCCAATTATTTGTAATGGATAATTGGAATTAAACATGCTAAGCACTAAAATGTTAAGGAGGATGAGCCGTTACAACAGTTTTTGTTCGATTTAATTATCCTTTTTATTAAGCTTTTAATGGAGAAAGTATGAAATAGTGGGTTGTTTTTAAAGGACAGCACTATATTCTTGTACAAGCCTCCAAAAAAGAAAAAGTTCGCAAGAAATTTTTATTTAAGTAGCTAAACACGCAAAAAAAGCTACATGATAACACAAAAAAACTTGGACTTTTTCTTTTTTTGAGGCCAGAAAAAGTGTTATTTTCACTTGCCAACATCTCTCCTTTGTGTCTTCTGGAAATTTTCTTCAGTACGTTATTTATGATATTGCCAATAATTTTCTTATAAAGTTTTTGTTCTACCTCCTCTTTTTTTAATTAATCAATATTACAATAATTTCGGATACGCGATGGCTCGGGTAAACAGCGACATAGAAGGCATGAAATGGACTTTTATAAAGCACTGCACAGCATTTATATTGTATTCCTTTTTAATAAAATCCAAATGCTAAAGTAGATTTTTCTATCACAAAAGGATGTTTTATCCCATTAGTAATGCTGAATTTTTGACATTTACATTATTTTTAACACAAGAATAACAATCTAAAAGTGGCTAATTTTATCTTAGTTTCTAGTAAGTCTCAGAATTTAATAAAAAATATAAAAATTTCCAATATGATAATATTTGTAATGACAACGGCATTAAATTAATAACAGGGTGTCTTTTCAGGAAGATTATTTGTATTCATAATAATCCTTAAATCTACATCCCTCGTTAGTAGAGTAGCGAACATCGAAGAAATCAGGAGTAATTAGAATGACTTCAGAGGAAAGAACCTGGTATTTGGATGTAATTCTTGAAGCGAATGTTTCTCGAATGGGATATCCTTCCGTAATTAATTGAATATTAATGCCGAAGTCAGGGTATTATCTGCATAAATTGGATTATTATCTCTGGAGACAAAGTGATTACATGAGATTTATTCCGCACTGTGTGTTATTTTCCCAAGTGGGTGATATTAAAATTAAATATAAGGCGGGGGAAATATCCTAGTATTTATGCAGAAAGAACTGAACTAGAGTGGATTTTATAGCTATCTTTTTCATAATTTGAGTCTTTGTTGAATGTAGAAAGCTCATGCATAAAATTTTGCAAATGTATTTCTATTGCTAAAACTTCTCTCTATCTGATTGGTATTTTTTAATTTAACTATCTAGTTACAGGAGTTCTTTTGTTCCAAAACCTACTGAATGACAAAACTAATAAAATTTTAATTGTAGGTTTTGGTACTAATGGTAACCAATTGTTGATGATTGGTTGGTAGTTAGAGGTTTTAGGTCACACGGTCCCAATTAGGAGTTACAGCGCCAAACAAGTCAAATATTAAAAATCAAGCGCATAAGCCATTTTCAAAAGCAGTCTATGCTTAATTTTGCAATATGTGTTTTTTTTTATTGGTTAGAATATACTACCACTATTAAGGGAAGGAAAATTAATTATTTTATAATTATAAAGAAACCCAGAGTTTTATAATTCTTTGTTTTATAAAATTGAATAAATAACTTAAAATTTATCATTTAAAAATGATTTAAAGAGGGAAATAATTTTGGGGAAATCTTTAATATCCTAGGGAAATAATTTTATATTAGAATTAAAAGTAAATATTGGACAGCATTTTTTGAGATTCACATAAAAATCCGTCAAAAACACGAAATAAAAAAATTTAAGGTAATTTCATGATGTATTTTGTGTGAAAGTACAACTGTTAATATGGTAAAGCTAAATTCATTTGCCTGGCAAGTATTACGGACGTTCGGATCAAAAGAAACTTTAAACAGTTTTAAAAGGACCTAAGAAAAATTTATTTATCAAGCTTAACTGATTGTAAACAGAAGAGTCTGTACATACGCTATGTATTAACAAAAATTTCCCCTTCCCTTGACGCTCACTTTTCAAAATTCAGCCTCATAAACTGCTTAAAAATTCATCGAAGGAGGCATAAACCGCCGAATATATTTAACCTAATAGTAAAATTTCTAAGATCCCCTTTACTTTAGAAAACCCGATCCCTCCACTCACTCCAGAACACTTTTTTTTTATTTCGGAGCTGCTCAGAATAACAGTGGATCAAGTCCAAAAATACAAAATGTGAGGTAAGATTTCGGTTTCTTTGAGATCTCTTGTCTCCATCGGAAGATGTTCTTTTTAATGGTAAGTAGGTAAGACAACCAATTATTAACCGATAATTAACTGGGAATTAACCGATGGCAGGCCGTCGTACCAGACAGGGCCAAATGGAGGAGAATCTGCGAGTCAGCCTTGGCCTGTAATAAGGCTGTTGGTTGAGCTTTTGAAGAAGAAGAAGTAGGTAAGACGCATAATATCGGTGAGGTCGCTTGAAGGAACATATAGCTGCAGACAACTACATCAAGCATGTAATTTTTGAAAATATTCCTGTCCAATTTCTTTCACCTTTCACCTAGCGAACGGTACACGCTGGTTTGTTAACCAGTATTTCACCTATAGAGCTAGACTGAAATTTTGTTAGTTAGGCCTAATGCTCTAAATGCTCAGGTTTTTTTTCTCCAAAAAACTTTGGGTTTAAGAAGGATCTTTGATAAAAATATCCCCCTCAGTAAAAAAAATGTTTGATTCTATGAAGAGTCGTATTAAGTCTCTTATAACAGTGCGTAAGGGACTACACAAAATACGGATTTTCGATACTTAATTTTGTTCTTTTGCTCCAAAAATTTAATCGTTTATTTGCAAACAAAGGTCAGCTGAAGTATAAATTTCTTTAAAATATAGAGAGTCGTGCTGTTGTAATTTGTATAACATTAGTTTATTAAAATCTAACTACCAAACAAGATTTACACGATACATAATAAATTTGATAAAGATACTGAAGAGTTACGTTTGTAATAATTTTTTGTACTCCCATCCTCCTCTCGGAGTATAAACGAGTTTTTCTTTAATATCAGAAGACTGTAAACTGTCGATTATAGAGCATAGCTGCCTAATGTTCCATTTTTCAATAAATTTTCCGATTAGTGACTTAGTTTGAAAAAGTGTAAAACGGACAATAATTGAATGATATGATTATAAACCAAAATGGTAAAAGAATTGTTGATAAAAACTAAAGTATTCGGACTAAATCGGAGCAGCTAGATGCAGGGTGTTTCAACAAGTCCGCTCATACTCTGCACAGCCAGATTCCTTCCAAGGCGTACATTAAAATGCTCAGAGAACTATACCTCCACGACGTTATAGATAAAGATGTTAGTAAAATGTTAAAAAATATCCACTACACATCCATGCGCGCGCCATGGAATGAACTAATTGAGCTCTTATCGTATCTGGCGTCTCATTTTTCGAAAAATGTCGTCATAGAATTAGACATTTATATGTGCTTCACCCTCTGTGTGCAGAATTTGGGCAAAATTGTTGAAACACCCCGTACATTATAGAGTTCGTGAGAGAATAAAATCCGACATGAACTTTGTTTACGGGTTCCCGGTCTATTATTAGAAACAACACATCCACCGTTGACAGAAAACTTTCACTTATTCAAAATTCAGTTCAGCGGACTTACGCCATTTGCACTCTGACCATTTCGTACGAGGGTAAGTAAAGGACCCCATTGAAAACCCCGTAAGTGCAAACTTTCTTGGGTTATTACCGACTCCCCCGGAACTCGCTTGTCACCCTTATTGATAGAAGGAAACAATTTCCCGGGCAATTATTTGTTCCGAGAGAGCGGATTTATGAAGGAAACATTTCTTATTGATGACTTCGATCACTCCTTATTACGCCATATGGCTCTGCGGATGAAAAAGGCCACTTTTCGGTTCAGCCAGGGATTTCCGCCTAGTACACTGGGTTTAGATTTTAGGAGTTCCTATTTTTTGAGTTTTGCTTTTCCCAGTCTCGATTGTTCAGCTTTAGTCAATTGTCTTGAGCGATCATTCAAGCATGCAAGTTCTAAATTTTAGTCCTTTGCTTGACGTTTTAATATTAACGTTTGAGAAAGTATACTTAAATTATTTTATTGCAATGGAGCACATGAATGCATACACATATTATAAAATGATGGGAATCATTCTATAATACATAATTAATCAAAACACAAAAACATATTTTAATTCTTATTGAAAATTATATATTTATTATTCTTTCTTCTTCTAGCCCTACAGCCCTTTGTGAGCCTTAGCTTGTCGCACAATTCCGATCCAGGCAGCTCGGGATCTTGCCTTTCTTTTCAAGTTCTGTACTTTTAGTATCTTAATACCTTCCAGGACATCATCCCTCCATCTTATTACATATTTATAATACTATAACATTTGGCACACAGTTCTATAAAAGTTTAATAAAATATTTTTAATAGTCTTAGATAGTAAATTTAAATTTTATTTTAGAAAAGAAAAAGTATAGTAAAAAAATTATACACGAAGGGTTTCTAATATAGGGTGTCCGTTTCGCGGCTTTTATTTGGAACCAACGTCTTCTAAGGTCAAGGAAGTAAGGTCTACTCCTAGGTACCCTATTGGAAAAAATTTCCTTACCGGAAAAAATCAAACCGGCTTATGGAACACCGGAACTAGTATGATATCGGAACCAGTATCATACTGGTTCTAGTATCATACTAGTTCCAGTGTTCCATAAGCCGGTATTATACTGGTTCTAGTATCATACTAGTTCCGGTATTCCATAAGCTGGTATTATACTGGTTCTAGTATCATACTAGTTCCGGTGTTCCATAAGCTGGTATTATACTGGTTCTGGTGTATACTGGATACGGTATGATGATGGATCTGGTTCCGATATCATACAGGAACCAGTACTCCATAACCCGATATATGCTGGTTCTGGTTTATACTGGATACGGTATGATGATAGACCCAATATATACTGGAAACAGTATCACTTTGATCTGGTATTAAACTGGTTCCAGTATTTATTGGGGCTGGTTTAGTATCTGATCCAGTGTCACACAAGAATAGGTGTTTTATAAACCAGATGACTCACTACTAAATCCAGCATGATCTGGTATACCAGACCAAGTATAAAATACTGCTTCTAGTGTGACACTGGTTTCAATGTGAGAATTTGTGTTCATTGTTTGTGTTGGAATACATATCACACAGTACAATACAAGAATACAGTCAACAAAATTATGTTTATGTAAGAGAAACACAGGTGTTTACAAACAAAAAAATACTAAAATAATCATAATTATCAGCAAAACAGGGTTCAAAGCAACAGTTTGAAAAATCACTTACTTCAAATATATCGAACATGTCAGAAAAAATTCAATACTGCAAGATTTTTCTCGCTTATGAACAATGCACATTAAGAAATCAATAGCAATTTTTACTACACTTGAATAAAAAACAGGGTTGGCAAATATTGTGATATTTATATAAATATCAAAATATCGGATATTTTTATATATATCAAGTTTTTGATATAGTATATCCAATACTTTCAAATTTAAACTGAAAAATTACTATTTATTAAAAGTGATTACAAGACTAAACCAAAGTATTACTAATTAAGAGCACTTTTAATTAAATCTCAATTATCCAGAGAATATTTGCTAATAATTACTACTAGATAACATCACTCCAAGAATTTTATGTACGTATGTATCATAATTTCATTTCTGCTTCAAAGAAAATATTTTTTGCTGAAAAAAGTTTAGCTTCACTTTAATTAATATAAATTGAAGAACAATGTATTCAATTATGATTTGAAAGTTATTAATAATTTGTGCCAAAGAAAAAATCAAAAAACTGCCTCTAAAATACATTACTTCCTATGCAGTTCAAAATTAAATAGCTTTTTCTCCTGTTTGTTTAACCACTGTGGAAGATAGAGCAATGACCTCCTCCTTCCCCTGACAATTCTTCAAAAAGAAACGCAATCCATCTAAACGAAACAAAGCATTAAAAATGAGTCAAATACTCTCCCCAAGTTATTTTGCACCAATTTATGAGGAAACTCCAAGAGCTTGGTTTCCCGTTAAAAACTAAAAAAAGGGCCAATAGATACATGATTTTGTGATGAATCCGCTTGTAAGAAAATACAAGATTGAAAAAAGCATTGTTTACAAATACCACAACTTTTCTTTTAGTTGAGAATGTGCTAACAGCTAGGTTAAGAACAGAAACAAGATTTTTCAAGCCATCATGGTAAAAAAATAAAAAAAACCCACATAATTGAGACTGATTGACTCATTGACTACAGTTCAACAACGAAGTTTAGTCGCTTGACCTTTCTTGACCCGGGGAGAGCTCGCCGCTTCGGGGTAGCTAAAAAAAGAAGAGATTCTGGTTTTCGGGGGGTTGCCCAAGCGACTCAATTTCGTGGTCGATCTGTACAATGAGGAATACCAGCATTTTTTGAAAACAGAAAAAAGGCATTTTTCCAGTTAAAGAAATAAATCTAAATTCAAAAATTGACATGGAGAATTTCCAAAAAATTTAGTTTATTCAATATTTTATAATAAAAATAGACGATCCGAGTGAGAGAGAAAATCAGACTTTGCAATTGTTTAGGATTGAATGACGTCGCATCTGTTTCGGCCTTACTTTAAAGTACAGGCCAACAATGGATTTGAATCCTAAACTATTGTTTAAAACCCTTAAAACCAATGTTTTGGATTAAATGAGGTCACATGCTGATTTCACAACTGAGTAGAACTTCTTTTTAACCTTTTACCCGGAAAAAGTGGCTCATGTGAATGGTGCTATAATATATCAGTTTATAATACCATACAAGAAACATTATTATGTTAAGGCAGCCTTCAAACTTTATGGCTAGGTCGCGACAATGTGAATAGTTTTTCTGCCTGAAAAAGGACTCCTGTTAAGACTCAATGCTACTCTGTATACCAATGACAGTATCAAAGGATCAGCTGGGATAAAAGTCCTCCATTTGGCGATCATGTCGCGATTGCCAACTATACACTATAATTAATTGTGATATACAGCCAACTTGGCGACCCCACGCGAGTCGCCAAATGGAGGACTCTTATTCCAGCTGTGCCGTATCAAATGAGTAATTCTAAAAGTAGAAACATACAATGGGATTGGGTGGAGGCAGGGGCGAGACTAAGGGGTGGCTAGGTATATACAGAAAGATGCATCAGGACGGCAAAACTGCAGCACCAGCAGATGGTCTTGCTACCTGAAAAAAAAATGTGTTAAGGCTTGATGCTACTGTACCTATGTTCAGATTTTTGGTTCCACCAATGAATAGAAACAGAAAGTTTTAATTTCGATGTAGCAAATAAAGAGCACGGGGGGAATCACGATATTAAACTAATAACTTACTATTAAAAGAACACGGGATGCAATATAAATCGCTAAATACTCTAATAACGCAACAAACTGGAACAGATTTGAAACAGTATTCACAGCGAATAAGGAGATTGTCTAAAGATCTTGGAGAGCAGTCGAATGGGGGCTGTATCTAGAGAGGTCACAAAGTTGATGGTTGCTGTCTACAGGGAAGAACCACACTTGTATGATATAGACGCACACATGAACTCCATACACGGAAAATTTTAGAATTTTGCAGAAAATCCTTCATAATAATTTAAGTTTCTGAATTGATTTTTGATAATTGTTGTAGCTTAAGAAACATTATTACTGTAACTAGGTAAATAATTTTACTGTAAATGTGCATTAAATTACAATTTAAAAGACTTGAGGCACTTATTTAATCTACAGAAAATATTTAGAGAAAATTTTGTGTGCAGAAAGTTTTTTGTTTCATCCAAGTTTGGGAAGGACCTGTTTTGAATCTGTTCCCAAAAACTTCCTTATTATGATTTCCGAAACAAGAAGTAAACAATATATGGCAAATGAAACACCTCACCATTTGTTGACTTTGATTTACTTCAATCAAAGGGATGTTAAAATTTACCAAGTGTATGGGGCATTTCATGGTAATTGTAGTCTGTAACATTTCATTTTGTGTTTTAAAGTTGTATAAATTTCAAGTTTTTATAGTTTTTCTGTATTATTAATCTAATGTTTACAAGCTATGTTAGTATGAGAACAGAAAATTTTAAAAGATTTGAAATGTATACAACTTTAAAAGACAAAATGAAATGTTATGGATCCTACAATTACCGTGAAATGCCACGTATATTTCACTGATCCTCGGAAATATATTATTTTACTGACCACTCTGACTTGCCAACATACCATATACATTTAAATTTTGATACTGATCAATCATTGCAACAGCCTTGATGGCCTAGGCAGTACAGTGTTCACCTCATGACCTGTTGTTCCCCGGGTACTTACGTATTATACCGTCAACCGTGACGCTGAATCCGAAAATGTTATCAGATCCCATTGACTTTACTATTACCGTGCCGCTGAATTAGACGGCCGTTGAATGGTCGACGGGATAATACGTAAGTACCTTCCCCGATTCTAATCCAGGTTGGCTATCGATGCTTTTTATCAACTATGTTATTTATACTTCAAACAAATAATTATATAATTTTAATAAAATGCATAGAGCTCATAATTCTTGTCAGTTTTATCAAATTAAAGATTTTTTAATTAGTTTTGTTTGAATGCATCTAATACAAGGATCTATGATTACAACAGATGCATCAGAATGGTCGATGAAATACTATTTTACCAGGGGACGGTGAAATATCCACGCTCTAAAATTTATTCCTGACATTGAATTAAGAAAAGATTACACAAAGCTCATTAGCTCACTAGCCCATGAAGACCACACCAGTGGTATGTCCTGAGCAATTTTACCACCTTTTTGCAGTACCTTCACAAATTCATCATTTGATAAAAATAGATAGTTTCACAAAGTCAGTTTTCGGATAAAAAGTACCTTCACAAAATACATTTTTTAAAAAAAGTTCTCTAATAAGCTTGCTATATTATTCTCTTAATTATTAAATATTTAGCTATTCCAGACTAAATTTTCTTTTGATTTTTATGTTTTAAGACAATGTACAAATGATTTTATACTTAAATTTTCACAATTTGCAGAACATTTTCACAAATTATTACTCATTTTTCACAAAATAGGTACCTCTTAAAAAAACTTGGACAGACCCCTGCACACATAATGCCTACAAAGCTTACTTGTATTAGTGACCCAGTTAAGAGATCAAACACAACACCTCAGATTAAATTCCTGATCCTGTCCTGTGACTCAGAGGAAAAAAGTCTGCTGCTACACAACCAAGCAACAAAAAATTAAATCCAAGCTTAAAATTATTAAAGTATATATTTTTACATTACGTTTTGGCAAATGTGATTTGCGTTTATAGTTTGTTTACAACGTGTATAAAAACTTGTAAGATAAACATATAGGACATTAACACAACTACAGTAATATATATGCACTATTACGTAACTAAGGTACAATTCCGTTAAGAGTCCCCGCTTAATATTGCCAATATCCAAATATATCCAAATATCAATAAATTTTTCTGACTTTTATTAATAAACTGAATAGTTATATTGATCTAATTAAACATTTTAATTCAGGAGTTTGAAATTATTTACGAGTATTTCTACTTTTCGTGGTCTAAATGAACCGGGCGATATTTAGCGGGGACTCTAACGGAATTGAACCGTAACTAATATTAATTTCAATTTCAAATACTAAAACACTAAATAGCAATGAAACATACCTTAGTATTCACTTCATTCCAACTTTCGCCATAGCGATGATGTAGAGCTGAAACAGAAAGAAACTTTAGAATAAAAAGGGAAAGGAATTTCGGCTAAAATGTCGGTTGAAACGTTCTTTCTTGCTGAAAAGGAATTTTTACAACAGAAAATAAAGATAGCGAAACTAACATTGCACCCAAAGCACTGATTGCACCTAACCAAACCAAAACTAACTAAACCAAACCGGCGAGTTTTATGCCATAAAAAACTCTAGAAACAAGTATAGAACATTACTAGACACATCAAGGTTATAAATGAGAGAATAAAAAGTTAAATACTACTTATTTGAACACTGCATTAAAAAAAAAGGCAGCAACCCGTTAACTCGGGTTGCCGCCAAAAAATATAAACAAATTACAAACACAATAACAAAACATTGGGTCTCGCGGAGGAATACTGTATACTCACTAGAATGCGTGAACCGGCTGCCAGCGTTGCTATGCAAATCCTTATGAAGAGGATTTTCGTTTCTGCTATTGTTGTTAGGAACAGCATTTTTTTAGCATCGCGCTAAGATTTTCAGAAAAGGTTAACCGTAAAGTTTCATGCTATCTGGGTATGATGTTGTTCTCATTTCAGAGTTTTCATATGAAAACGAAAACACACAAACACACTCTACCTACAGATGTGAATGTCAAAATAATTTATTTATACAGGGAGTTTCTGGATAGATGGGGGAGGTTGGATACACCTGAAACAACTCTGGATCGCATATTAAATTGGGGTTTGCAAAAATACAGTACTTCTGAAGGGCTAGAGCAAGGACAGAAGTTATAAAAATTAATTAAAAATGGTTAATTGCTGAGGGTCTAAACAAAATTCCACTGTAAATAGTCATTTTAAACTTATTTGTAAAAAACTGAGAAAAATATTTTTTCTAATGGGGTCTTTAAAATGTGACAGTATAATTTTGCACACGACCCCTTAAGAAAAATATTTTGCAGTTTTTCAAGTAAGTTATAAAATGTTAATTGGCACCAGAATTTCACTTTTACCCCAACTGCTTACCCTTAATGAATAATTTTTTTAATTAAATCTATGCTGAAACACCATATATTTTTTTTGTTTCTGTTGCAAATAAAATTGTAATTTTAAAATGTTTTAGATAGTTTTACTGGATGAGATTTTTTGTTCACTGTAAATTTAAAACATTAATGAGATATGATGAGCTTAGTCAAGAAAACTATAGAGCATTCGCACATGACGTCGCACTTGACGACGTGACGATCGAGTTATTTTTCGAGAAAATTTCAAATATTTTTAAGTCGTCGTATAACTTAAAAAAATAAAGGTTGGAATAAAAAAAATCAACTAATTCTATACTGGTATTTAAATTTTCAGTATGATTTAAAATTGGTAATAAAAATTCTTGTACATTCTATACTAGTATAAAAATTTAAAGTATTCATTAAAACTGGTATCAACGTTCCCCAGTATGGTTTCATACCTGTTTCAAAATTCCCAGTGTTGTTCATACTGGTATTGAAATTCCCAGTATTCATTAAAACCAGTATCGAAATTCCCAGTGTTGTTCATAATGGTATTGAAATTCCCAGTATTCATTAAAACCAGTATCGAAATTTCCAGTATTGATTCATACTTGTATTGAAATTCCCAGTATTCATTAAAACTAGTATCGAAATTTCCAGTATTGATTCATACTGGTATTGAAGTTCCCAGTATCCATTAAAACCAGTATCGAAATTTCCAGTATTGTTTCATACTTGTTTTAAAGTTTCCAGTATGGTGTCATACTGGTTTTAAAATTTCCTGTATGTTTTTCCAGTATGGATACTAGTTCCAGTATGATTTATACTGGTTCTAGTATCATTTTGATACTGGTTTTGTGAACTTTTTCCAATAGGGTAAGTGACCATGGAGAATCCCTTGAGATAACTTACAGCGCCCCTAGAGGCGAAATAAAAAAGTTTAAAAATTAATTAAAAAAGTAAATGAGATAGAGCGAAAACTTCAATGCAAATAAATATTGTTGGCAAAATATTATGAAAACCTCACTGGAAAAAGGTCCATGAAAATATCTTAAATATTCAATGAAATATTAATGACCAAAGTTAGCACGAAGTTTTGGCTTTGAAAAAGCGGCCGCCAACAAATTTAGAAACTTCCCCGATAGAATTAGAAACTGTCAACGATTTTGAATTCAAACTTAAAAGAAATAACATTTTTGAACTAGAGAGGATTTTTAATTTTGGACTGTCCCTTTTTCAAGGTTCAAAAAAGTGCTAACTTTGATCGTAAATACCTCCTCGAATATTTAAGATATCTTCATGAAATCTTTTTCTGTGTGTTCTGTATGATTTTGCTAACAATATTTGCACTGAAGATTTCGTTCTATCTCTTTTATTTTTTTTAATTAATTTTTTTAACTTTTTTATTTCGCTGCTAGGAGAGCTGTAAGTCGTCTCAATGGATTCTCCATAGTCCCTTACCTAGTTGTAGACCTCACTTCCATGACTCTAGGAGGCGTTGGTTCCAAATAAAAGCCGTGAAACGGAATTTTGAAACACCCTCTATTTATGTCACTTGCAGTACTCTGCTAGCAAAGCCCATATTTAGCAAATTTATAAGATATTAGTCGAACTCGGCTATTTTTTACTCCATGCTTTTAGGAACAATTCTTTTGATATAAAAAATAGTATTTCAATAAATGTGTTCATTGAGCAGAAAACTCGCCATCTCCGGCATCAAATGTGCTTTAAAATGGAGGTCCTATCACACTAGAATGTTTAATCCATAATTTTCCATCGAAAATGTCGAAACACGCATTGTGGCTTCGGCCCACAGGTGCCCACTGGGTAACGAGAAGTAAGTACTGATTTCGGCATGTCTGGAGCGATGACCCCGGTCATAGTGTGTGTGTGTTGTGCTCTGCCATTGGAAATAAAAAAAAAAAAAAAAAAAAAAAAAAACGTTCAAGTTTATACCTCCGGAATGCAAACTTGTCCTTAAGAGGTAATATGGCTACTCTCTCGAACTCTCGTGTAACAACCAAGTGCAACTCCTATCGACACTGCCAGAGAGATTTGGGGGTGGCAGAACCCCGTAATCCCGTTCTGGAACGCAAAAGACTTTCCTCGGAATGGAGACCTTCTCGAACAACAGCCGATTCTACCAGTAAAACCCAGTCTGCTAGGAAGAGAGAGGACAACAGACTGAGCATAAGTGCTATCCATGCGTGCTCAACAGAGTGGCAAACGGAAAACTCTAGTATATAGAAAGTTCTATTGACGGAGGCAGTAGTGGATCCAGAAAGAAGGAATAAATAATATTTTTCAAACCTTGAATCAATGATTTGGTTTCAAGGGGATTTCAACATGGTCGTTCTTAATGAAGGAAACAGCCTCGAAGCACCCTCTGTTCTGTTCCGTTCCGACTTTCACGCACCCCCGCAGCACAATCGATTCGGACGTGCTGAGTGTTCCGTTTCTTTGGAATAAAATTCCCTGGAAATATACCGCGTGTTTATTTGGAATTGAAAGGAATTTATCCGCGGAATAAGTTGAATTTGATGGCCCATTTCTCCTGCAGGAGACGGAGTGCTAAGCAGGTATTGTTTAGGTTTAGACAGAGAGCGCCTTTAGCATTTGCTCCCACTGTAGCAATGGGCATTTGCCACATTTTTTTAAAATGCATTTTTCCAGTAAAAAAGGGTTTTAAATTCAAAAATCGACACGAAAAATTAAAAAAAAAATCAGTTAATTCAATGTTCTGAAATAAAAATCGACCATCGCTTTGCACTTGTTTCGGATCGAATGACACCAGAACATGCTGTTTCCGCGCCTTTTTTAAAAGCCAAACTTTGAAATTAAATTAAAAAGTAAAAAAGCATCGCAATTACAAAAAGGTTGCACGTGTATGTGCTTATATATGCCCTTTTGGATACCTGTATCGAATAAAAAAATTTTTTAAACAAATTCTGTAATTGCCCAACAAGATCCAGCCTCATCGACTTTATTCTCTATTTCGATCAATAAAACAATTCCTGTAAGTACAAGTTCAAACGAATCGTAAAAGACACATAGAATTACAGGGGTTAATAGTACGCATTGCTCGGGCAAAATTGTTTGTCGGCTCGCTGAAGCATTGACATAATGAAATATGAATAGAGAACCTCTGAAAGTGCAATGTTACTTAGTGTACATAGGAGATTGGGCGATACTGGTTCGCAAGACTACGTGCGATCCAATAACTTATTTTTGTTCTATTTCTTTTTATTACTTTTTTATTTACATTAACATATTCCTTTTTGCCATAAAAAATTAAAAAAAAAAAGAATGTATTACAAATTACAAAGCATCACCTGAAGCATCATCAGTAGAGAAGGATCAGTATCATTCATTGATCAGAAGATTTCAGTGAGATGTTCACGCATGACACCCAGGGTTGACATTTCAGAGCGCTCTATCTATAGTTCTCTACTTTTAAACCCCAGAAGCGAAGAGAAAGATCTCTTTGCCTTTTATTTCCCTCGAAATCCTCCCTAGGTGTGTAAAACTCTCGGAGGACGTTATTGCTCGCACGCAGTAGACTCGAGATGCCTTTTATTTCCGACTTAAATTTGGAGAGGGCACTTCTCGGCTCGTGTGTCCGAATTCGGATTTGAATAATCTCCACATGCAAGTAGGGCTGGGATGGTAATATTGCGTCGGAATCTGTTTGGAAAAGCATTGGATGGGGATCTGGATAGCGTTATGTCCAGTTTGATTGCCAGAACGACACCTTCCAAAATATTGCACTACTTGTGTATTTTGGAAGTAGAAATGAGGGAATACATCTTTATATATTATGCATTATAACACATGACTTCCCAAGTCATACGAGCGTATAAAATAGATTATACGGTTTTGATCGGAGTAAAAAAATATGTAAAGAAGGGGACAAAATTCTTTACGGAAAGATTTTTTTAAAGACAATTTGGTTTCTAGACCCAAGCTGATGATGGTGATACAGATGTTGAAATCAGAGAGAGAGGCATTCCTTTAAGGCAGTGTCAACTTGGGTATCAAGAACGGATATTAAGAAGTAGTTATTAATATAATATAATAGTTATTTCAGAAATACATTTTTCTTTTGTGCCTGTAACACCATGGTCTCTGTGTTGACACAACTCTTGGAACTAACCTTTAAGGAGGTTAAAACTTTTATTCCACAGATAGAAAACCGAAGAGCTACACCTATTGGCAAGACTCACAAAAAATGTTCCACGATACAAAGAACCCAAAATAGAAACAGAGCCAGGGGTGAATCAAATTCATTTTTTTAATCCCATTTTTTCGCCAAACCTCAAAACACGATAGGGACAACCGAGCTCCCTCGGCAGGGTTCCGATTCAGAGAAAAATGCTCCACGTCGACGTTTAAGCCCTGACAGTGATGGATGGAAGTTGGAGCAGCCTGAAAAATGGCTTCCCCTGGAAAAAAAATTAAGGATAACAAAAACTCAGGAAAACAGGAGATTTTATGGAGGATGTCCAATATTCCGGAGTTAACTGTCAAGTTTCATTCAACGAGAATTACTCGATTGGGAGAACCGTTTTTTTATCTATTTACTTTCTGATAGGGAGACTCTAAGACAAAGAATGTTGTTCTATATTTAAATATGCAAATCTTATTCAAAAACTTGTGTGCGTTATAATATTGCTTTTTTTCTCGATATTGGTTAAGGTTTGGAAATTATTAAAAAGTGTTTTGTCTTGGTAAAAAGTACTTGTATATTAAAATGTAATGTTATATCAGTGCCGAAATTTGAACAACTGGAAGTTTTTTAACAAATATGTTGCAATAAATTTCGACATATTATTCGATTTTGGAAGATTCTAATTTCTGGTAGGGGGCCTAAAACAATGAAGGTGTTCTTTATTTGAATATGCAAATCTTGTTTTGCAACTTTATGCTAGAGGTTTTTTTTTTGGATAAAATACGACTGTGGATAAATTTTGGAAAGTATTAAAAAGTTGTTTGATCTATGTAAAATGTAGAACCATATTAAAAAAAAACTATTACGTTATTTTGAATATCTGAGGTTTAGGAATTTATAATAGGTACCATTATTATAAATCCCCCAAGTGAGGGGGGATATTTTTTACTGCTCATTTTAACTGTTTAGACTAAACAGTTAAATTGTTTTAACTGTGAAGTATACTACTTAGTATTTTTTCCTACCATTTTATAATTTTCCTCTAGAGATCCAAAAACATATACTGTTTTGTAGCCTTAACCATTGTAAAATGTGCAGCCTAACACCGAGATTTGAAAAAAAAGCTCTAAACACAAAAGTTGAAAATAAACGGAATAAATTCATATATCGTCGGCACAATGACAAAAACACGAATCTTCTATTCATTAACATGGCAGATTCGCGTTTTTGTCCAATGAGTGTAGAAAATGCATTATTATTTACAGTACAAAATATAAATAATTCCTCCTTTACCCAGATGGGAGATTCAAGGAAAAAACACAGTTAATTTATTAATTTAACTCAAAAGAAGTAAAAAATAATTCGAATGAGGTCACATATATAATGGGTCTCTCATGGTAAAATTATCCATTTGACTTATTTAGTGGCGGATGCAAGGTTTGTAGAGAGATAAGGTTGGCTCATCCGTGACGTCACCTGATGGGAAGAGGGTGCTCTGCCAATGGCAATGCTCGTACAGCTCTACACGAGCATTGCCATTGGCAGAGCACCCTCTTCCCATCAGGTGACGTCACGGATGAGCCAACCTTATCTCTCTACAAACCTTGTGGCGGATGATTCCGCTGCAAAATCGTTATCAAGTCATCACGCCCATATCGACTTTCATGCACTTTTCAACCAAATAAATAACATAGGAGGAGCAAAGGAGAGAGGATAGCACACACAACAGGCGATGATGCAGTGTGCCCAATGATCAGCGGAGGTTTACATTCCGCGATTGTGATTGCGTCTTCTCACGATATCCGGGAATCAGAAAGTCATAAAACGAAGCCGCGATTTTTAACTCGCTTATCGATTTCTTTCGACGGCACGCGCTCCCCCAGAATAAAGGGAACTGGAGGGCTTTCCTACATGATGACACATGTAACAAACGCTTGCATTTTAAAAATTAAATAAAACTAACAGAGTCTACTCATCCAATCTTTACGACATGCCATCACAACATTATTGCGGCCCAACAAGTCTTGAAAAAATTTTGGTGGTATCGTATTCTATTGATTGTGATTCATATACCTTATATATGGTGCGCTTCTATTATCTTTGCTATTTCCACTGAGTCAGGAAAATATAAATCCTCTCCTGTAGGATAGTTAAGATTGTGGAGAATGTGAATTAGTGAATTGAAAAACAAATTTTGAACAGATAATTTTTGTAAGGTTTTCAAAAGATATTGTCAAAGGAAAATGAACTGTTTGTTTTACTTATTTCAAACTGAAAAGGCAGCTTTCAAAAGTTTAATCACACCTGTAATCGTGTAATAAACCCGACGTATATTGTGTTAGTCCAAAAGGTCCTTGGTGTGTGCAAGTCAAGTGTCATAGATATATAGGATCTTGTGGGGTAAAATGGGTATAGTGTGGTAATTTTTTTTTTTTAACCTACGCCAGACCTTGGCTTTTCCGCCATTAGTCTATCACGGGCAGCCCAATACAGTTCAGAGACACACACAAAGTTACAATGATCATTAGCAGCATTAACATCTGCTACGTCTATTCCAATACAGGAGTGCAAGTGGTCCCCACTCATGTCAGCAGCCATGCAAAGTGGGCAAGTTGGAGAGTCCGCCAGACCAAATCTGTGGAGGTGCTTCCTAAGGTAGTCATGACCAGTCTTAACTCTAAAGTTGGCGACCCCGACTGAGTGTGGTAAAATAGGTATAAGGATTTTAACCTATCCACCGTATAAAACATGTTACATAAAAAAGAGTTAAACACATCAAAAAACAAAAACTATGCCAACTAATCCCGGTCTCCCCTATTCATGTCAAAGTTAAGGCCAATAATATGGTTTCATATTCAAACATTTTAACTCTTACCTTTGAAAGTGTGCAAATGAAAATTTTTCATGCATTGCTGCCAAATTTAAACGTGTTTTGAGAAAAGTTTGGAGAGTTTTTGGATGCACGGGTAGATTGAAACTAATCTATTCGAAAGTTATTTGACCATTCCTTTGTGCATGAAGAAGAGAAACTTCCCAGTGATCTCTGTATTTTCAACTCAAAAATTAAAAACATTTAAGTGCTGATAAATTTCTTTGCGGTGGTTGTCGTTCAAACTTTTATGGTGTGTGCAAGTCAAGTGTCATAGTCATATATACCTCTTTTCGGTAAATATCTAAGTTATGCTGAAGTGTATACTCTATAAAATAGGAAACATGATGTATAAAACATACTATTTTACTTAATTACTACTTAAAATCCGCAAATTAGGAACAATCAAAACCAAATGAACACAAATCCCCTTGGAGAACACAGCCCACACCTCATAATTAGAGCTCTCGGCAAGGAGTTCTGTCCCTTAAACAAAAAGAAAGTTTCTATACATAATACGCAATTTTTCTTAACAAGAATACAATTAATGACAGCGAAAGGAAAAAAGATCTTTCCTACAAATAAAGCTTTCGTGTAAAACCCCAAAAAAGATATTTCAAAGTGCACCTTATTAATAACCCTTATTAGGTTTTTCAACTCTCAACCTTTCACAAAAAAAAAACGAAAGGTTGAAAAAAGGAGATAAAAACTTTGAGAATCACCATTGCATCAAATTAAACTTATCTTCCTATTAAAACGACCCTTGGAGGCAACCATTATATTTGTGCGCTTTCTTATCTTTGACAAAACACGGCCATCGCGAAGCAGATAAAAACTCTTTACTCCAAAGTATTTTCCGATTATCTTCTAATAGATTTTTTGATGCAGGTGTGAAAAAATTAATGAAGTATCGAGCTTTGGAATAAATTAATAGAAAAACTGTATCGGCCGCAAGCAGAAGGAGTGGAGATCGATGGGATGGCATCACTTCAGAAAACTCAAGGCTCCAGTAGAAAAAAATGTGACAAGCAAACTATTTTAGTTAAATATAGTACTAGAAACATTTAAGCTAAATTTCTTTTAATAATTTTCAAAGAAATATATTTGATACATAAGGAAATGAAAAGAAAAATCTCGAAGAATTTTTTTAATGGAGAATCTTTTGAAAAATATACATTGCATTTTAAATGTCTTTGGTTATTTAATTCTGGGATCAGAAACTTCGCTCTTATTTCTGGTAACGATAAAAAACATTTGGAGAAAATAATCTGACAGAATATATAATCTCACAGAATAAGAATCTCTGGCTAATTCTAAAAAAAAGTTTTTGGTGAACGGTTGCAAGGTAAAAACGTTTTAATTATTGATCCGTATAACACTTTTTTGCTTCCAAACTGTTCAGATTCTTTTGAGAATATGCAAAAGGCCATTAGATTTTCTAAAATATTCTAAATTTTAAAATATTTTTTTTTAGATTATGGATGAGATAGCAGTTACAAAGCAAGTATACTGTCAAACAACTTATGGTACCAATCACAACGACCAATTGACGCCATATTTTATGATGATGAAACAAGTTTTTTACATTTTGATAAACAATAGTTATTAATTGTTTAATCTCTCTATATTAAAAAAAAGTAACAGTCGCCGCCGCCGCCGCTGTTTCAGAAAATCTTCACTTTGACAATTTTGAATTGTCACTATGCAAAAACTATGGAACGGAAATTATTGAAATTTTGACCATTTGTAGACAAATGTATGAGGGTCCTTTTCGTTCCAATAGCTAATTAATGAGATAATTAGTTCTGGAATTATTTAATGTCAAAGTCGAAAATTATTTTTTTCTGCTGCGAGTTCGCCCCCAGCAAAATCTATTCGCAGCAGAAATATGATTTTTTGCAGCCGCATTCTCTTACATGTGAAGTTTTGCACCTCGTCGCCCCTTTTTTCGAATTTCGAATTAGTTTTGGAGTAATTAAGTTTTAAAGTTTCGAAATTTTTGACGGGTTTTCGGTTTTTTCGTTATAAAAGAAAAACTAATCACAGTAGAACTATGATATTTTAAACACACATACAATTATTTTTTATAAAAATATTGGCGTTTTGTTATTCTATAAATTCTAATTAGTTTTAGAGTTATTAAGATTCACAGTTTTAATTTTTTCTTCTCTTTCTGTTGCCGTTCACTAGAGAAACAGGCGAGTTTTATTTTATGATGAGTCTAATTTCTTTTATTTTCAACAATGTTTTTTCTACAAAATGGTTGATGATTATTTGTAGACTTGCTGGATATTTCTTAACATTTCGATTAAATTATTGATAAGCTAAAAAAGGAATGTATTTCAGCAACATTTTTGTTGTTAATTTAGGGGAATGATACGAATTAAATTATTTATAAGCAAGAGAGAGGTATTTTCGGTATTACAAGAGGCTTAATTAAGTCGAGAAGAGTGTTAGGCTGGATTGTTGAGATGAACAAGCGAGCTCTGCTCGCTAAGATCGCGAAGCGATCTGAAAAGAACTGCGTAGCAGTTACGGGGGTTGGTGAGCGATAGCGAGCAGGGGGCAGGCCCCCTAGTTTTTATATGAAAAGCATTTTGATAAAATTTGAATTTGAATTTATTGTCACAAACACAGTATTACATAAAATACAATGAAATGACAACACAAAAGAAAACAAATATTAAACATAAAAAGACAAATAAAAATAAAAAATAATAATTATTATTTATGTGATACCAAAAAGGCAAAATTATGCCCGTATATAGTATCAACAATGATTTCTACTACAATATTATCTCTGGCAACAGTTGCTTATTACTTAACTATTGTAAAAATAATTTCTATTGATTCTTGCGCCTCCGATAAATTTATATATATCATATTTAAATTCTGTAAAATTATAAGTTAGTTTATAGTCCAGGCAACGAATGCTCAAAAAAAGGTATAGAGAGAAATTCTTGAAGCACAATTTTTGGCTTCGGAACTTTGTTTGGACTAGTTAGGAGGTGAACATATCAAAAGTCCCCGCCCGTAGCCCTTACGCCGGAGTGAGGGGGTGTGTTCGAATGTCTCATTTTTCAGTTTTTGGCTAATTACACTTACAAAATGCATCCCCACTAAAAAGTTTCAATGATCTCTTTTAAAGTAGATAAAATTTGCAACAATTTAAGACCATTCCCAGGTTTATACGTTCAATTGATCCCGAGTTACATCTCTTCAAAAATGGGAAATTTTTTCCCAAAATTCGAAAATTTGAGTAAAAGTTGTATTTAAAGCAATTTAATGGCTATATTACCAATCTAAAAGGGAATTAAAGAATATATCCTTATAATGCACTTATTTAGCTTTAATTTAAGCCCTGAATCAAGTATGTGAGATCAATAGTTCTCACGCTATCTTAAAAAAACAAAAATTGGGAAAATGGGATTTTCGCAGTATAGTCCAGTCAAATAGTACTTATTTCGAGAAATATTTGGGGTAGAAGATATTTTTCTCTATCTGTATGTTTTTTTGGGGTGCTGAATCCGAATCTGAGGTTTGCCAACAAAATTTCGTGACGGAACATTGTGAAAATTCGAAAAAATGGCAAAAATTCGCCCCTTTTTTTCGTTTTTTGCCCCTAGAACAATACCTTTGCGCTTCTGAGCTAAACAGTCAATACAAAAAATAAAGAACACTAATTCAGCTATAAAAAAGTCAATTACAACTTTTCTCTCAGATGCGTAGTTTCGCCGATACAGCACGTTGAAAAAGGGGCTATTTTCGTTCGATTGGTAGGAAATATATTAGTATTGCCAAAACGCCGCATTTTTTGGAACATAATTAAATAAAAACTCCTTTAATAATATTCTTCATCAAATCGACCATCTAAAAACTCTAATGATGATTAACTAAATGCATTTTCGTTGCGAGATTTCTCTTACGAACGAAAGTTCTATAGGAGATTATAATATTTCGATAACTACATATATGTTGCTTCTTCGAGATTACATACAAAAGTGTTCTTTTGACTGTTTTATATGTTTTTGGGGGTGCTGAATCCGAATCTGACGTTTGCCAACAAAATTTCGTGACGGAACTTTGTGAAAATTTCAAAAAATGGCAAAAGTTGGCCCCATTGCCCCCAAAAATTGCCTTTTTTTGGAAATTTCACAAAGTTCCGTCACGAAATTTTGTTGGCAAAAGTCAGATTCGGATTCAGCACCCCCAAAAACATATAAAACAGTCAAAAGAACACTTTTGTATGTAATCTCGAAGAAGCAACATATATGTAGTTATCGAAATATTATAATCTCCTATATAGAACTTTCGTTCGTAAGAGAAATCTCGCAACGAAAATGCATTTAGTTAATCATCATTAGAGTTTTTAGATGGTCGATTTGATGAAGAATATTATCACAGAGTACTAGAACAGAGAGTCCACGACCATAGGCCATAATGGAAATCGAAAATCATGACATGTTGTTACAGGTTGGGAGAATTGTGGCGCTGGGATCGCACTAAACTCACTAGCGTCTGGATCCAGTCTGAATCGTTCGCCGGCTGCCTATGGGAGATCGAAAACACCTTTTTGCGCATGCGCTGAGTTCTAATTTGGCGAGAGATTTAAGCGGCCGGCATACGTTCTAGACTCTAGTGTGGCGCCCTCACATCAGTAACGCATTTGAAAATAGCCTCGTGGACCCTCTGTTAGGATATTTCTCTGTGAATATTATTAAAGCAGTTTTTATTTAATTATGTTCCAAAAAATGCGGCGTTTTGGCAATACTAATATATTTCCTACCAATCGAACGAAAATAGCCCGTTTTTCACAATCCGTTAAAATCCACAATTCAGAGTGTGACGTATGAAAGTGTATTTATAATAAGGTGCATGTTATAATAAGTTTTGAAGTTTCTGAGTGCCCGCTGGAGCAGTGGTAAGATACTTGCGTAGCATGCGGCAGTTCGTGGGTTCTATCCCCAGTTATTATTTTATTAAATTTTTTAAAATACAGCAAAAATCAAGTCCACAAGCATGCGCAATAAACTCTGCTAAGGAAATTGACTCAGACGTCACACTCGGAATTGTAGGTTTTAACGGATCGTCCTTTTTCAACGTGCTGTATCGGCGAAACTACGCATCTGAGAGAAAAGTTGTAATTGACTTTTTTATAGCTTAATTAGTGTTCTTTATTTTTTGTATTGACTGTTTAGCTCAGAAGCGCAAAGGTATTGTTCTAGGGGCAAAAAACGAAAAAAAGGGGCGAATTTTTGCCATTTTTTCGAATTTTCACAATGTTCCGTCACGAAATTTTGTTGGCAAACCTCAGATTCGGATTCAGTACCCCAAAAAAAACATACAGATAGAGAAAAATATCTTCTACCCCAAATATTTCTCGAAATAAGTACTATTTGACTGGACTATACTGCGAAAATCCCATTTTCCCAATTTTTGTTTTTTTAAGATAGCGTGAGAACTATTGATCTCACATACTTGATTCAGGGCTTAAATTAAAGCTAAATAAGTGCATTATAAGGATATAGTCTTTAATTCCCTTTTAGATGGGTAATATCATAGCCTTCGAGAGCGAGAAGGCCGGGACAGAAGAATGATGAGTCATCCTTTCCGACGAACGCTACCATTGAGTTTCCATTGACGCGTCGATTTTGGAGGGGAAAAATCGCTATAAATCATAAACAAATGATCGGAAAAAGAAAAAAAGACCTGTGTGTGATGTAGGAAACCAATACTAATGATTCTGAGTGAAAATGTTTACATTATCGGGGAAATATTTTGATAGATGGGATTTTTAAAAAAACCTTGTTCCGAGTACGATCGACTTTCACAAGCTTTATTAGATTAGATTCGGCATAATTTCAGTTAAATTACTACTTGCATTATAAAATCAACATTTTTGGTTAGATTGTATTCGTTTTTGAGTCATTCAAACCAATATTAACATTCGAAAATTTGCTGTTTAGTTGAGATTCGAAGCTAGCTGAACCGGGCGACGTTTTAAATAAAATATTTCTGTTTTATAATAACAAAAATCCTGTCTTTATTTTAACAACTAATAGATCATGTCCTATCTTAATATTTTTAATCCTTACACAGATAAATATTAACCATATTAACCCCCGCCTTGTAACTTTAAGTAGGATTTAAATATCAAGTGAGTATTCAAAATCAGCCGCTCTCTCTCTTTCTGGTACTATAATATATCTTGAGGTTTATTTCCTTTTTCCTTTATATATGAATAATCTAATATTTGAAATGAATAAATAGGATTTCCATTTTCAGTCAATAAAGTGTACTTATTTATAAACTTTTAAAAGGTAAAAACATGAAACGCAAATAACTGATCCAATAAGTTATAAGCATAACATTTAATTAAATTATTAATATCTATTAAAAAAATTTTATTTTTGGGAGGCAAGATAATACCCCACAAACTTTTATTTTAGAAAAACATATTTGTCTTACTATGTGTATTAATAAATAAGTTAAAAGCTTTCACGTGATCTGTAAAAGATGTTTTCACATCTTTTTCCTCCCTGCTTTTTCTTTTGACGGGTGTCTTTTCACTCAAATATTGAGGGCATCCATCGAAAATGCAAGGATACGCATCTTCTTTTAAACTTAGCCTTTTTCGTGGAACAGCCACGATTTTCCCCTCCTTGTCGGGTAAAAGATCCTCCCGAATAACCATGTCGCTCCGAAAGTGCTTGATGCAAACCACGGAATGCTCAGAAGGAGCGAATTGAGCTCTCGGTATTTTCCGAAGCCATAACTTCTTTCTTTCTGCATCTTTAGGGAAGGAAAACACACTTACATTGCTGGCACCTTTTGTATAATTACCCTTGCATCCTGGGACACAGCAATGGTCCGGCATTATAAAGGCCTGGATGCAAAAAGAGCAAGGGAAACATGGGACAAAGCAGAGACAAAGGCGCTTACTCCAAGTTCCCGCGTACGCACACAGCTCAGACCTTGAGAATCAATCGACGGCTAGGATGACTCATCGCTCCGGAGATGCGCAAGTGGCCAGGCCTGTCTCGTTCTAGAAGGCTATGGTAATATAGCCACTAAATTGCTTTAAATACAACTTTTACTCAAATTTTCGAATTTTGGGAAAAAAAATTTCCCATTTTTGAAGAGATGTAACTCGGGATCAATTGAACGTATAAACCTGGGAATGGTCTTAAATTGTTGCAAATTTTATCTACTTTAAAAGAGATCATTGAAACGTTTTAGTGGGGATGCATTTTGTAAGTGTAATTAGCCAAAAACTGAAAAATGAGACATTCGAACACCCCCCCTCACTCCGGCGTAAGGGCTACGGGCGGGGACTTTTGATATGTTCACCTCCTAACTAGTCCAAACAAAGTTCCGAAGTCAAAAATTGTGCTCCAAGAATTTCCCTCTATACCTTTTCGTTGCCTGGGCTATTAGTAGTTTCGTTTAATTTATTAAATATATATGGACCCAAAAAAAACATGTGATTTGTGAATAATCTCCTTAGATTATTTTGGTACAAAATAATTACATTTTGATCCTCTAGTTGTATATTTTATTTGTCTAATTTCATAAAAACTTTTATTTTTAAATATAAATTTTAATAGCCTATAAACAAAAAACTGGCGTACATTAAAGAAAGTGATTGACTGCCGAAAATTTCTGAAGTGGGAAAATATTTTGTTTTGCATACGGAGAAGTGGTTTAATATTATTTATGTAATCAGATGCGTATACAGTAATACCATAATTTAGAAGCAACTGAACCCATGAAAAATACAATGTCGTTAAAAATTTCTGATCAATCACTCTCTTTAATTTATATAACATAACATTTATAAAACACAGTTTATTTAGCAAATTATTAACATGGGATTTCCATAATTATTAATAAGTAATTATAATCCATAATTATTAATTACTAATAAGTTAAGAGTTAATAAATATTCACTATTTTAGAGTTATTTAAGAAGGTGGCGTATGTTTGGAAAGGTGGTTGACGTTTCTTCTACTAATTGTTTTTATTGTTTTATAAAGTGAGTTAAGTTCAGTGAGCTGGATTTTGTGAGGAAGCAATCCAAAAGGTTCTGCGTAAGCAGTTTACGGGGGTTGGTGAGCGTTAGCGAGAAGGGGGTGGTAGTTTCCTAGTTCCACAAAAAATAAATAAAACCACGTGAAATGGTGTTCAATACCATCTGAAATAGTTGAACTTCAAAACAAAACAAGAATATTTTTAGTTAACTATACCCTGTAAAGAAACAAAATGATTAACGCTATTTAAATGCAGAAATTATTGCAGTTAATATAATATTTATTATAAAGTTTCTGTAATCAAGGAGTTATAAATTATCTTCATGGCTAATTCAAAAGTGTTTTTAGTTAACAGCACTTTTTTATCAATAGAACTTAAAATATTTTAACAATCCCAATCTTGTATACTTTGATTAGAAGAAAGTATTCAACGTGATTATTTTTATGAATAGTCTTTCGAAAGCATTAGTTTATTCTAACTTTATTTCTACCTTTAGCTCTCCCACCATTAAGAAACATTTCAAATCATTTCGTATAATCTCAGATACTTTTTTCACTGAATTACCTAAAAAAAATCACACTGAATCCAAATATCCTTTATCTCGAAAATCTTAGTGTCTTTAATCTATACTAATAAAATAGAAACCCGCTGTTTGTTTATTTGTTTCTCCGCGCTGTGCTTACAGCGTATATGATTGGTCCAAACTCTCTTTCTCCTACTCTCGGAGTGGTTAGGATTCGTCCTGTCAAATATCCTAATGCTAAGAATCATCGTGATCTAGGTGCAGCCATTTTCTCTTTGAAACCTGGCAACAACACTTGATTCTCATTCTTCGGTCTGTTTACATAATTTGGTGAAAAGTATCGGTTTATATCCAGAAACTGATTTGCCTTTTGGCTTTTAATAGCATTCTGTGGTGGGGATTGCATAAAGCTTTTTCAGTTATTGCTTTTCATTTTCGAACGCCGGTTGTTAAGCAACATGGCTTTGGCTGTTTACATCCGATTTACTTCGCTGAGAGGTCGCGAAGGGTGAACGGTGTTTTTTTCCTCTTCATTTAGTGAGTGCTTCTTACTATTCTGATTTATTACTTTTGTTCTGTTTTTCGTACATACATTTTCCTTTTATTCTATTTAACGCTGTATTTTTGTTATGTTTGGCTCTTGATGATGTTAGTCGTTAATTCATTAAGTGCTTTTTGTGCTATCCTGAAACTGATTTTCATTTCATTCTTTGAATCTTACTTACAGTACTTTAGGGTAACTTTTCTGTGTGCATTTTTAACACTAAGAAAATCTATGTAGCAGTTTACTTCAGTTTGATTACAGTTGTGCATTTCTTCCACACTTTCAAATTCACCATAGTTGCTTTGGTTTTTAAAGTAGTTAAGTCTTATTTTTGTTTGGGAATTGTTTGTGTTTAGTCACATAATTTAAGTTATTTAAATATTACATTAGTGGCATTTTATACACTTTTTCTTAATCACTATAGCTACTAAAACAGCTTGGAGATATTCATCGGGACAGATAACAATTGAACGGTTGTGGTTTTGAGGCAGATCAGGCTTCCTTTTCTTTGAGGTTGTTCGTACATTTGTTACACATAATTTAAATTGCCAAGGCTTCGATAAGTCCTCCAGCCGCCATATTTATCCACAAGCAATATGCTTATGTGTTGTCATCATTTCAGCTTATGGCTAAACATGGCAGCTGAAAAACTCTTATCAAAGCTGTGCCTTTAAATTACTCTGGCTTTTTATACATTTACTGATTTTTATTTAATTCTTCGAATAGATTCATTTAACTGTTTTAATCCATTTTTATGGACGGTTATGCAGCGGGCCTCTTTGTGGTGCAGTCTGGGAAATGCTAAATCTGTTGCACCTTAAGTTTAAATATTTTTTAACAAATATGACTTCCCAACTATTACAAATTGTATGAGATTCTGTCAAAGGAACTTAGTACGGGCGCAGCCCGTCAATAATATCCGAGCAACGCTGGGATAGCGCGTGCGCCTTAGGTATAAATATAAAGTTTTACTTGGCCCGGGCAACGCCGGGTCTAGCGCTGAAAGCGCTAGTATTATTAACAACATTAACACTGAAATAATATTTAAATTAGTCAGGTGAATACTTACTCGATCTTTTATACAGTACTGCACTTTGAATTGAATTCTTTGCCAACCTAAGTAACGAGTTATGAACCCTTTGACTTATTTTTATTTATTTTCTTAATCCAGGAGGACGCGCGCACCTTCTTTTTACACGAAAACGGACACGTCAGACAGTTTCCCCCTAAAATTGTATTAAACGTAAACAGAGATGGGCGCAATCAGATTACTTTTGTAATCAGATTAATAATCTGATTGAAGTAATCAGAATACAATACATTTGTAATCATCAATCTGATTACATTTGTAATCCGATTGAAAGTAATCAGATTACATTTGTAATCTGATTACATTTGTAACCATCAATCTGATTACATTTGTAATCTGATAGAAAGTAATCTGATTACATTTGTAATCTGATTGATGTAATCTGATTACATTTGTCAATCAGATTACTTTTCAAATCAGATTGACACAACTTAATTACAGTGGTCCACAATTCACCGGAAGTGGTTCTTAGCTAACCGGAAGTGGTTCTTAGATAACCGGAAGTGATCCGAAACTTCCAGGAAGTGAACCATAACTTACCGGAAATGGTCCAAAACTTATCGGAAGGGGTTTACAACTTATCGGAAGTGGTCCAAAACTTATCGGAAGGGGTTCACAACTTATCGGAAGTGGTCCAAAACTTATCGGAAGGGGTTTACAACTTATCGGAAGTGGTCCAAAACTTATCGGAAGGGGTTCACAACTTATCGGAAGTGGTCCAAAACTTACGGGAGTGAACCATAACTTAATGGAAGTGGTCAGTAACTTACAGGAAGTGGTTCACAACTTACCGAAGGTGGTTCACAACTTACCAGAAGTGGTCCCCAACTTACCGGAAGTGGTCCAAAACTTACCGGAAAAGGTTCGTAACTTACCGGAAGTAGTTCAACACTTACCGGAAGTGGTCCACAACTTACCGGAAGTGATCCTTAATCTACCGGAAGTGGGTCACAACTTACCGGAAGTGGTCTACAACTTACCGGAAGTGGTTCGCAACTCACTTCCGGTAAGTTTAGGACCACTTCCGGTAAGTTGTGAGCCACTTCCGGTTAGTTGAGAACCACTTCCGGTAAGTTATGGTTAACTTCCGGTATGTTTTGGACCACTTCCGGTAAGTTGTGAACCCCTTCCGATAAGTTTTGGACCACTTCTGGTAAGTTTTGGACCATTTCCGCTAAGTTTCGGACCACTTCCGGTAAGTTTTGGACCACTTCCGGTAAGTTTTGGACTATTTCCGGCAAGATGCGAACCAACAAGTACATTCTGTGTGCCTTCACGTTATCAACCATAAAAAGTAATCAAGATTTATTATGAGATTACATTTGTAATCTGATTGATGTAATCTGATTACATTTGTCAATCAGATTACTTTTCAAATCAGATTGACACAACTTAATTACAGTGGTCCACAATTCACCGGAAGTGGTTCTTAGCTAACCGGAAGTTGTTCTTAGATAACCGGAAGTGATCCGAAACTTCCAGGAAGTGAACCATAACTTACCGGAAATGGTCCAAAACTTATCGGAAGGGGTTTACAACTTATCGGAAGTGGTCCAAAACTTATCGGAAGGGGTTCACAACTTATCGGAAGTGGTCCAAAACTTACGGGAGTGAACCATAACTTAATGGAAGTGGTCAGTAACTTACAGGAAGTGGTTCACAACTTACCGGAAGTGGTTCACAACTTACCAGAAATGGTCCCCAACTTACCGGAAGTGGTCCAAAACTTACCGGAAAAGGTTCGTAACTTACCGGAAGTAGTTCAACACTTACCGGAAGTGGTCCACAACTTACCGGAAGTGATCCTTAATCCACCGGAAGTGGGTCACAACTTACCGGAAGTGGTCTACAACTTACCGGAAGTGGTTCGCAACTCACTTCCGGTAAGTTTAGGACCACTTCCGGTAAGTTGTGAGCCACTTCCGGTTAGTTGAGAACCACTTCCGGTAAGTTATGGTTAACTTCCGGTATGTTTTGGACCACTTCCGGTAAGTTGTGAACCCCTTCCGATAAGTTTTGGACCACTTCTGGTAAGTTTTGGACCATTTCCGCTAAGTTTCGGACCACTTCCGGTAAGTTTTGGACCACTTCCGGTAAGTTTTGGACTATTTCCGGCAAGATGCGAACCAACAAGTACATTCTGTGTGCCTTCACGTTATCAACCATAAAAAGTAATCAAGATTTATTATGAGATTACATTTGTAATCTGATTACATTTGTCAATCAGATTACTTTTCAAATCAGATTGACACAACTTAATTACATTGGTCCACAATTCACCGGAAGTGGTTCTTAGCTAACCGGAAGTGGTTCTTAGATAACCGGAAGTGATCCGAAACTTCCAGGAAGTGAACCATAACTTACCGGAAATGGTCCAAAACTTATCGGAAGGGGTTTACAACTTATCGGAAGTGGTCCAAAACTTATCGGAAGGGGTTCACAACTTATCGGAAGTGGTCCAAAACTTACGGGAGTGAACCATAACTTAATGGAAGTGGTCAGTAACTTACAGGAAGTGGTTCACAACTTACCGGAAGTGGTTCACAACTTACCAGAAGTGGTCCCCAACTTACCGGAAGTGGTCCAAAACTTACCGGAAAAGGTTCGTAACTTACCGGAAGTAGTTCAACACTTACCGGAAGTGGTCCACAACTTACCGGAAGTGATCCTTAATCTACCGGAAGTGGCTCACAACTTACCGTAAGTGGTCTACAACTTACCGGAAGTGGTTCGCAACTCACTTCCGGTAAGTTTAGGACCACTTCCGGTAAGTTGTGAGCCACTTCCGGTTAGTTGAGAACCACTTCCGGTAAGTTATGGTTAACTTCCGGTATGTTTTGGACCACTTCCGGTAAGTTGTGAACCCCTTCCGATAAGTTTTGGACCACTTCCGGTAAGTTTTGGACTATTTCTGGCAAGATGCGAACCAACAAGTACATTCTGTGTGCCTTCACGTTATCAACCATAAAAAGTAATCAAGATTTATTATGAGATTACATTTGTAATCTGATTGATGTAATCTGATTACATTTGTCAATCAGATTACTTTTCAAATCAGATTGACACAACTTAATTACAGTGGTCCACAATTCACCGGAAGTGGTTCTTAGCTAACCGGAAGTGGTTCTTAGATAACCGGAAGTGATCCGAAACTTCCAGGAAGTGAACCATAACTTACCGGAAATGGTCCAAAACTTATCGGAAGGGGTTTACAACTTATCGGAAGTGGTCCAAAACTTATCGGAAGGGGTTCACAACTTATCGGAAGTGGTCCAAAACTTACGGGAGTGAACCATAACTTAATGGAAGTGGTCAGTAACTTACAGGAAGTGGTTCACAACTTACCAGAAGTGGTCCCCAACTTACCGGAAGTGGTCCAAAACTTACCGGAAAAGGTTCGTAACTTACCGGAAGTAGTTCAACACTTACCGGAAGTGGTCCACAACTTACCGGAAGTGATCCTTAATCTACCGGAAGTGGGTCACAACTTACCGTAAGTGGTCTACAACTTACTGGAAGTGGTTCGCAACTCACTTCCGGTAAGTTTAGGACCACTTCCGGTAAGTTGTGAGCCACTTCCGGTTAGTTGAGAACCACTTCCGGTAAGTTATGGTTAACTTCCGGTATGTTTTGGACCACTTCCGGTAAGTTGTAAACCCCTTCCGATAAGTTTTGGACCACTTCTGGTAAGTTTTGGACCATTTCCGCTAAGTTTCGGACCACTTCCGGTAAGTTTTGGACCACTTCCGGTAAGTTTTGGACTATTTCCGGCAAGATGCGAACCAACAAGTACATTCTGTGTGCCTTCACGTTATCAACCATAAAAAGTAATCAAGATTTATTATGAGATTACATATTGTAATCTGTAATCGGATTACAGATTACATTTGTAATCAGTAATCAGATTACAGTTGTAATCATTAATCTCCATGTGATTACTTTCGTGATTACAATTGTAATCATTAATCTCCATGTGATTACTTTCTTGATTACATTTGTAATCAGATTACAAATGTAATCAGATTACAATTGTAATCGTAATCATTAATCATTTATCTGATTACATTTTGCCCAACTCTGAACGTAAACAATTTTATAAAAGCAAGTGAAAGACTTAAAAACGATCATTTAAAGATGCAGTAGAAACAATATTAAGAGAAATAATATGTAACACAATAAATTTAGACTTCGAAGTTAATAGTGCAAATTGTATGTTATACTGCAATTTATGAAACCCACTAAAATTGTCAGAAATATGAAATTAAACTTTTTAAGGTTATTTTACATTTGATTTTCGTATGGTATATCAATATTTATATTGTAAAACCAAATTCATATGCCTGACAAGGTCAACATGTGATCAAACAGTTTCATGGATTTCGGAGATTTTTAAATTCAAATTCAAAAGCAATTCACTTCTTTCGGAAAGTAAGATGACCGCATTCTTGACATTTTAGGTGGTTATTGAGTCTGACGTAGAGAGTAGTTTCAACAGTTCCGATTTAAAACTGAAATAAGTTTCAAAGGTTTGTAAACTATGAGACTATTTTTCCAGCTCATAAGAGACAAAATATTTCACGGCCCTTGCATACATCCTGTCACAGTATTGAAAACCTTGGATTTATGCAAATTGAATACTACCCTATCAAACAACTGCACTTTCCTCGACTCTTCCAGAGCAAAGAAAAGTTCCGAAAATAGTCGTTATCCGAAAGAATATCGTGAGCAACAGAATGCGAAATCCAATAAAGTTGATATGTACTTCTTCTTTCTAGAACTGTATAGTAGATCTTTCGTTTATTGGCTATATACAGCTTTAGGGGAGAAAAGTGAAAATAGAAAAAATATCCCCTTAAAGCTTCTTACTTTCGTTGTCTAAAGTCTAAAGTAACGGAAGAAAAAGTTGAAAACAGGAAAATTCGATCTTTCCTTTTTGAAGCTCAAATAAACGGGATATGAAGACGACGAAATATTCTCTCAAATATCCAACTTCGGATGTAAACAAGAATCTTTCCACGAAAGAGAGATTAAAATATTCTAGTGCTGTTTTTCTTTTGCATGGGTTCTTGGTACTTATTTTCCAGAAGTATGCTTTCAAGTAGATAATTTTTTACATCATTTTTACCAAATTAATTGGAGAATTAAACAACATCAACATAATTCTCAGTAAAACTCTTGTTTTCACAAAATAATGCCTTTCTGATTATAATTTGTAAACTTCAAAAACCCTTCCAAACAGTCTAATTAAATTAAAGGATTTACACATTTTTAACAGAACTTCGGTTCAAAATGAGTTCTTGAATACAGTAGAATTTAAATTTTTTTAAGTATATTACTTTGGCGAAGGAACGGCCATGGGCTGTCCAATTTTGGCCCCTCTTTGGTTTGGTTTTAGGTTTTATGGCGCTAGCAAGGTCCTCATCAGGACATATGACACCAACAGTGTCACCTCATTCGTTGGACTATCCATATTCTTCACAAAACCACATAGAAAGGTTCCGCCCAAACCTTTGGATTGGACGTAGACTAACTTTAGACCAATTTGGTCTAGTTCAGGAAAATCCATAACTTAGGATAAGATATTTTCTTCCCAATAAATATTTGATGAGGCTTTAGGGAAACCTTTAGTATGTATCAGTTTTTACAAACTAACAAAAATCGATGAAATTATTCCAAACGACTAATATTGCTTATTATTGCTTATTATAGCTACTTGGATAATTCAAAGCTGAAGATAGTATCAAAAAAGTCAAATCATCCATGAACCTTTTTGAATAAAAAAAACCCCTAATTTAATAGAAATTTCAGAAGAGATAACTTTGAACTATCTAAGGCTTCGAACTAAACACGATAGAGTTATCAAAATTAGACAGTAAATAATGTATTCATCAGTTAGTAAATAAGCACCCAAACACTCAAGAAATTAGTACCGCCTCTATCTCCAATTCTTCGCCAAATCGTCGGTAGCCACATTTGTCACGAAGGGAGGTGATCGATTCCATCTCATCCCTTCGGAAGGGAAATCCTTCTCTGCATAATTAAGAGCCCCTGGGGCAGAGAAGGGCAGTAAATTTCCTCTGACCACTGGCGATGTGCCCGGGCATACTGAAAGGTCGCCTTTCCCCACAGATTCTCATTTGAAATGAGGATCGGGTCTCCGTTTCCACTTCCTCATCCTTTCGGAAGTAAAGAAAACGGTTTTCAGCTACCCAAAGTTGTATCTTGTAATATCATACTTCTGTTTTGAAATTGATATAAAAAGAAAAATACACACTGGACCAAATGTTCACTAACTTGGTCAGTGATCAGATGAGTTTGAGGGATTTTACTCCCAATGGGAAAAAATTAATTCCAAGTTCACCAAAGAGGAAAATGGAGTTGTATGACATATTGCTCTGTGAAAGAAGAGCTGGCAATGTAACGAAAACTTTTAAAGAGATATCCTTAAAGAAATTTCATATTTAATTTGAAATGTTTTAAAAATGGTAGTTTGAGTTTTTAAATAAATTGCGTTCGTTCTTATGAAGTATTTTATAATCAAGTGTGAGTTCAGAAGAAAGTTGAAACAATAAAAGTAAAACTGAATCCCAAATAAGGATCAAATTGACCCAAAATTAACTCATTCCCTCTTGCTACATTCATCCTTATAAAAAACGCTCAATTAATGTAACTCTGATTTGGCCAGGCAAAGAGGATATTAACAACCCCTTAACCTCTTCACTGCTGGAGTCCACGATCGTGGACCTAGGCATTTCCCCCTTTAAAACAAGCTTTTTATTGAAATTAACTGCTAAAATCCCCCCAAATGTATTATTTGATGATTTTGCTTCCTATTTCAATCGAGAGATGGCGCTTGAAACTGATATTTTGCATATAGAGCCTTATTTAAAAGAGCAGTTCGGAAAAAATGGCGTCCAATCTAAAACATGGGAATATTAATAGATTTAAACCTAAATTAATTTGTTTATGAGACTTAATTTGACTTTTTTTAATACACAGTGTCCTCTTAAGTAGAATAAAACTGTTCGTAAAGAAATCCTACAAATTTTGAGTTTTTGAGAGCAGGATATTGAGAGGTCCACAAACGTGGACTCAGGTACTCAACGATAGTAATCGGGCGGAAGTTAAAATTTATGAAAAATTGTTAAATAAACTATTTTAAACATTCAAAAAATATATTTGATAATTAAAATGGCTAATATTCGATTTGGGGAGACCATCGCCAAATTGGCGATTTTTTCAAAATCGCGCCAATGGTGGCCCCGGCCGCAATAATTTTCGGCTTCGACTTCCAGATCACGGCAACCCTATCGCGAGCTTATTTTCAATTCCCACGTGAAGAACGCAACAGTGTACCGATCGACCAATAGGATTGCTTGTTTGCTCGTTTTAGCTCCTCCCTTCACTACATCTACAGGGCAAAGCCGCCGCCGCCGCGAGGAAACAAGAGTCTATTCGAAATCGAGACTTGTTTACATTGTGGATCACACTATTGAGCGCTATAAACAGTAAAAAGTATACTCAAAATAATGTTAATATGCAGCTCAGGGATTGTCGCAGTAAAGACTACGGGTGTTAATTACATCTTAGTTGAATAAATTACTGATGCGATCTTATAGACGATATGTAAAGTTGTAAACAATAAACTGTGTTTTTTGTGATTAAAATGTTTAAATAGAAAATGGGAACTAAAACTTTGTTTTCTGCTGAAAGTTATTAACTGTAAGTATTTTATATGATGATATAAATGTAAATATCTTAACTAGCAGGAAGCTTTTAACTGTTTTATGTTTTAACATTAACAGTGAAAGATTATCAATAAATCCAGTGATCTAGATTTGTGTCTGGCTTATTTTAAAGTACCAATAACACTGCAAACTTCATCATTCCCTATATTTATTATGTAGACTGTCCTGTTTAATATTGCTTAGTCATTTTAGATGAAAAATATTCGAATGTTTCTACCTTTTTTGACTTTCATTGATATAATTGTAGATATTTTAATTGATTAGCTTTGAATTGAGATCTTTCTAATACTTAAATTTTAAAACAGCTTGGCAATATTTGGCAGGACATACTGAAGTCTAACCCTACATTTTATAAAACTTGAGATGTCTTGATTGTTTTTAATTTTATGAATTATTGGGCTTATGGGTAAAAAACATGACTTGTTAATTTAATAAAGATCCTTCTTAAGATACCCTGGACATTTGTGCTTCATTTATTTTTAATCAATGCCATGTTAGTTTCTTAGTTATAGGGTGAACCGACCAGTAATTGACCAGTTAGTGGAAATTCCTCCAAGTTTTATTTTTCTCTCTAAGAAAAAAATTTTTCTAAAAAAAATGACAGTCGTATAATATCAATGAAAGTATGAGGAATAATAACTGATAATCATTTTTCCTTTCACTTTTATAGAATTTTATTTATTTATTTTAAAAGCAATTAATTGAGATTTGGCCAGTAGTTGACCACCTACATCCACTATTTGACCACCATTATTCCAGTAATTGACCATTGCCATATTCACCATTTCCAGAATAAAAATCAAAGTATACAGCTCCAACACAAATCAACCAACCGATCCACAACGCAACATATCATTTCCAAAAGAGCTATTTGTTCGAGTCCCACTGAAAATTTCCATATTTCTTTAAAACAGGGTGTTCTTCCTAAAGTTGGCTGAAAAAAAATACGCAACGGAGACGTTTAAGGAAAACTTTTCAGAAACCCTTACACAAACTTTCATTCAATCTGATTAAAATTCACTCACAATAATTAAGAATTGGCAAATTTTAGCAAATTTTTAAGTTTATAGTTTTTGTTAGCAATTTTAAGCGAAAAAATCAGTTGTTTTACTGAATGGTTTTAAAATTTTGAATTTAATCTGCTATTCCATCCTTAAACACATGTGCCTTTTGGCAGAAAATCCTATGATCTGAAACCAACTGTTTGTTCGATTCCTACTAAAATTTCTTCTATTCGTAGAATACGTCTTAAAAAACTCATAAAAAATTTTTCTCAATTAGGTCCAAAGACACCCAAGAAGGATTTGTAATTTGAAAATCTGATGTACATTTGTTTTTCATTTTTTTTTTCAATCATTTTTTTTTAAAGTTACATAAAACTAAGATCTAAGTTTTAAATAAAATACTGATACCTATTCTGGAGTTATTTACTCACAAGTTACAATTTTCAATTAAAATTCACTCACAAAAATTCAGAATTGGCAAATTTCAGCAAATTTGTAAGTTAATAGTTTTTTATGACAATTTTAATATAACAAATTTTAACTTTTTAATTAAATGGTGTTAAAAGTTCGAAACTTATGTTTTTTACTGTGCATTGAAATGTACAGTCGGAGTAAAAAAAAACGTTACAAGGACCCTTATAAGGAATCTAGATATTAACCCCGTGCGCATGGTATAGGAAAAAAGGTTTGAAAATATTTCGCCAATCCCGATCGCCAAAGGTTTGCCACTTGTTAAAATTACAGTAACCCACAGAACTAAGCCAAACCTTTTGTAATTTGTTATTATTTGCGTTTCTCAATGTGGATCCCTGTGGCTTAACGGTTAGAGCACTGGTATTGAATACTTTAAGTCGCATTTAAACGTTACCTGCCACTTATTTTGCTGATTTTATAATTTTAAAGAGTTAGAAGTTACACCTGAGGTTAATTATTAATTCAATTACGTTCTTATTTGTAGAAAATGTATTACTTTTAATAAAAAATATTTAAATGCTGGATGCAATTTTAATTTTTATTTTTAAATTAAGATTTTTTCCGTTATTCACATATATATAATGGTATAGTAAATTTCTATTATTCAAAGAGTGGATACCATTTTATTCAAACAGGAGTGTAGCCTTAGAAAGAAAATAAATATCCACTTTGTTAATACAGACAGTCCGAAAAGCACATTGACCTTGAAAGCCCGTTGAATCAAACACGTAATCTTGTGAACATCATTTTGAACTAAAAATTTTATTGCTGACCAACCGATGCCGAAAATGAAAACCGTTTTTACTTAGATTATTTTTCTAGATTTTATGAATTTCGGAAATATCTAAGGGACTTTTCGCTCACACTTTAGGAATTAAAAGTAACCCTTAAAAATTACTTTTACGTATGCAAATTCTTGGAATAATATCTTCATCGCGCAAGATGTGTCAGTGTAGGATTGACTAATTTGTAACAAAAAGATCATGCACAAGTGTCTTTCTTTGACAGATAGGAAGGAAATCGACTCTAATTTCATAAGTTATTGGACCCATGAGCATGCAAAGGTTGCTTTTAAGTCATTCCATCCCGATTAGTCGGTTACGGGGTTCCAGCAGCGTAAGCTGCTCTTGCCTCTAACCCAATTTAACCCGGGTCATGACAAAAACTGTTCCACAATCCATATTAATTGGTTACGGGGTACCAGCAGCGTAAGCCGTTTCTGCCCCTTAGCAGCATAGTCAGCCAATGGTCTCATTGGCTATGACACGCCGCTGAACCAAGCTAACCTGGATCAATAACAGTTCCAGTCAGATCTGTTATTATTAATAAGAAATTTATAAATTAATACTGGTGGTAAAAATAATCATCTTTGGAAAGTATTTACACTTCTCAGGTTTTTTTAAGTTTAAAATGACCACCACTTTTATTTTTATGTTTTTTTATTTAGGTGTTTTAATCAGGTATCGTTCAGTACCTGTTCCCCGCCAGCTAACCTTCAGCAAAAACACATGGAGAAGAATGCGGTTGGTCTCAGAACCCATCTTCAAGTGAATAATTATGCTGTGGGTTTGGTAAAAGGTATATATCGGGTATTAGTAAAAATGCTCAAAGAGGAGGGGGTAGGCTTCAGCTCGAAAGCCCCCTGTAGATCCGCCACTGATCATAATTACCAAGTGTAACAATAAGAGTAAATTTCATGAATCTTCTTTATAACCAAAATATCTTAATTTTTTAAACTTATTTTTTATTTTATTGACTTAAAAGAAAAGCTTCTATTTTTATTTCAATAATATAATTTGTAATTTTTTAATTTATGATCATGACATTTTATCACGCTGCACTTATTAATCCACAAGTTGCTGATAAAAAGTAAAAAGCTATGCACATTGCACACACAAAAATATAACGTCATTTAAAAGAACTTTATAAAAATAGTTAAAATGGAGTTATTTTCTGAAATACTACTAAGAATTATGTTTATAACTTGTATTTGCTTGAATAAATTTGGTAACAAAATGCTTAAGAAATTTCTCTGACTAAAAAATTTCTTTAAATAAAGTATTTTTTCTAGTGAGAGGTTCAAAATATCCTAAAAATTACCTATTTATCATAGCTGATTATTTTTTTTGTAAGATCATAGTGGAAGAGCTAGAGTTCCAAGTAAGTTTTATGAATAATTATTTTAAGATTTCGGGTGAAACGTTAACAGCTGCTATAAAAAAGTGCTTTGATTAAAAAAAAATATGTAAGAATACTCCTCCACAAAGATTGGATCATCCGTAAATGAATTTAAATATCAATCGTAGTAACATTAAGAATTATCAGCATTGAGGATAGAACCCGTGAACCTCTGATTACAAAGACGTTACTCTAACCACTATACTACTATTTTGAGGCATTTTTATTTGAAAAAAAAAAACTGAGCCAAATCATGGATAACCAGCCAAATATGTTTCCTAAAATTAGATATTAGAATGGTTCTCGCCAATATTTTCCTGTGCCAAATCATGGATAACCAGCCAAATATATTTCCTTAAATTGGATGCCCTTAATTATTCTCGCCAATATTTTCGTATCAGAAGAGCGATTCTGCGAATTTATTGAAATTTCAAATCCTCCCAATCGCTTTGTTTATGGGTCTAGGGCTACAAAACTTGTTTTCTAGGGATTTTTGGGGTGTGCGCTGTCATAATAAAAAACGATCGGGGATGTAGCTCATAGGAAAATAAAAGTTGATGCTTAGTTCAATATGTACGCCCCCTTAGGGACTTAAATTTTATTCACTTTTCAAATAGACGTAAAATGATGAAGATTGGCGTTTAAAGTATCCTTCTAACCCCAGCCGATCGTTTACAATCGTCACTGTAACGTTTTTTTTTTACTCCGACTGTACATTTATTTTGAATCTCTTAACCTTTGAAAACCAGACTGTAAACCAGCACGATCGTTCGATTCCAGAGTTTACTACAGAAGGCTATCTAAAAAAACTAAAATTGCGTATATGTCTAACAAGAAACCAACCAACTGCCCGTAGAAACGTATTTCAGGGCTTAGCGAGAGGAGTGACATATTTGCAAAGCGCAGGTGTTGGAAATGTAAAGAACCAATGAAAGAGTTATATTGAATAAAGAGTCCCTATTAACAATACTGGTTAATTACTGGAAATGTAACTTTTTTTACAGTAAATCTAAGCAAAAATTGTACTGCTGGTAAACATCTTTAAGATCCCTCTTGGTTTAAAAAGAAATCTTAAAAGCAATTAAAATCCAGTAGTTGACCACTTTGGTCAAATACTAGCACTTTTTCTATTTTAGACAGCCAGTGGTTGACCACCCCTCAAATATCAAATTAAAGGGTTAATATACAAATAATGACAGTTTTATTTAATTAAACTGAATACATAGGACCTAAATACATCAATCAATGAATTATTGGACTTAAAACTAGCTGGATGATTTGAGATTGAACTAAATACTCCATACCATTACAGCTAGTAGTGAGAGCGCTTTTTTGAAGCTTTGTTGATAACTCAGTTTTCTGCTATTTATTGCGTCTTTTAAGAACAATATTGGAACTTAAGACTTGACATGAGCTTTTAATAAAATGTTAGCTATGTTTTCAACGCAACAGATTCGAAATAAACACACAACAGTTCTTGTTTTTTGCAAAATTATGCTCAAATGGTCAACTACTGGTAGGTGGTCAACTACTGGTCGGTTCACCCTATATTCATGCAAATATAAGAATTTGAGAGTTAGATATGAATAAACGGGATTCAATTCCATTTACGTCCCTACTAAATACTGTAATGTTCTTTTGAGCACCAAAAAGTTGAAATATTACTAATTTCAAACTCATAGGTTAAAATGTTTAGTGAAATCAATAAACTATTCTGTTTATCAATAAAAATCAGTATAATTTTTTGATATCTGTATGTATAGCATACAAAAAAGCTTTGCAATATTCAGCGGGAACGTTAAGGGAATTGAACCGAATAAACTGAAAGAGAAAGTAGCCAAGTAATGATTAATTTTAATAATTTTATTGAGGCAAAATGCTTAATAACGCTCATCCCACAACTTCAGTGTGACCAATTTTCAAAAGAACAATCATTTTAAGTGAAAATTATCTTGACACATACTTTCCTTTATAAATTAGCATTTTTTAAGAGAAAACTAGACTTCATAAGTATTATATAAATGAGCATTAAATGAAACTTTTTTTCTAAATACACATTGTACTATATAGTAGTCTACGTGTGACTTTTAAAACATAACTATATGTAACACAAAGAATTACCAAAATGTTGATAAGAAATAAAACTTGCCAAACAATCAACTAATCAGTCACTTGAACAGGAACACTTCATGAAAGTCAGGAACTTATTTGAATTAGTTTTATTTAATATACATTAGGTGTGTTTGAATAAGTAATATCATTGAATAGAAAAATAATTTACTAAAATAAGTTTCAGGTACCCATCTCTCCCCTATATTTAAAATATGTTCATGATTTCTTTTAATTTACATCTAATTTGCTTCCTACATGCCTAGCTGAGCATCTCTAAATGCAGAGACAAGCATGTATAGGAAAAAATATTATCTTACTTTTAAATTAGGAAAAATTTTGTGTAATAACTTATTTAAAAAATCGCAAAAAAAAACCCTACTCTGAATTATCTCAATCTACTCAAATGATGAATTCACTTTAAAAATGAATGATAAAAACTTCAGAAGTAATCATATTATACCTTTAGCCACACCATAAATTCATATTTATCTTTAACTTTAAGTCTTACTTTTACCAAATCTTCTTTTTTTAATGAAATTTGTATCTGAAAGAGAGCTTCATTTCATTCTCCATCATAATAACAAAAAATAGGTATTTGAACAAACAAAAAAGCATAAACCAAAAACGTGTTCTTGTTGTGTGTGATGGTTCGTACTTTTCCCATGCACCGTAGGGTGGCTAATTCCATTCATATGAAGACCCGCATCTTGTTACGATTAAAACACGATTTATTTACACTTAATTTTACTATATACACAAACAAATCTACTTAAATTTCATGGCAAAAACCAAACACACGCTTCCTTTTCGTTCGTTTTCCCGCGCGATCTCCTCTCCTCTTCTTCCCCGCCCGTTGCCAGTCCCCGGCAACGAACAGACTGGGGCAAGGCCAGTGGCCTGGAGCGCCACCTATGGCAGGAACATGACATCTCCCCTCCGGTCTCTACCTGCCGGACCATGTCCTGCAGGGGAGACCACACCAACAGTCCGAGGATCAAAGTCCAGACCCTCACAGTCCTTCCAGAGTCATTCTGTCCTGAACTTAATTCACCCCACCGTCTTTCCCGAGCTAAAAAAAAATCTTAAATCCTAATACTAATATTAGTGACAGATGGAAAGACGCCTTGATATAATACTGGAACACATATCGTTATTCAACACAATAACCACAATACACACAAAAAAAAAAAATAAGAACAGACGTACAGATTCCTTGATACAATACCGGAACACATAATCAGGCAAAATAAAAATCACTTACAATTCAAAATCACCAAATTAATCCACAACTCAAATTTCCAAAATACACTTAATAGTACCAAACTTTCAAACTATCTTCAACACAGTAATTACACTGTCGTTTCTTACTATTACAACCTCAAAATTACACAAAGTGAAAGGAAATAAAATCCCACATAATTTACTAAATTCACAAAAATTACTCATACAATCAACAATCAGAAAAATTAACTTAATATCAAAAGAATCATCAATCATCAAAATAAAAACTACTGCCTTTACAAGTACCTAGTTCTGACACTTGCCTAAAAATCTCTAGTTTCATTTTACTCAGAATATTCACAAATCAGAAAAAAAAATTAATTCAATAGCAAAAGGATCATCTCAATCATTCTAAATTATCAGATTTACCAACACTTAAAAATGTAAATTTCATGAAACCCTCTACTTTCAATTTAATTAGAAATATCAGTTCCGTTAATCAATTCCAAAATCATAACCAGTCATTTAATAATATCACAAACACCTTATTCTAGCATCCAATACCAGGATCCCACTGATGGTTTCCTAACCCTTTTCTCATATAGTAACTTATACAACTTTCATTCACAAAATTAACTACTCCTTTCCACCCACTTCTGGTTAACCTATTTTCACCCTTCAACCAATCTAGAGTTTTTAGTTGGCACCCTGTAGTTCCTCTGTCGGGATCAATCTCCTTTCTTAGTAAGCACCATAACTTTTCAGTTTCAGTGTCCGTTTTGGCTTTCCCTATCCAATGTCCTTTAGGGTCATACCACTCAACTTCATCTTCTTCCAACTTATCTTTAACTTCCTCTCCTCTAAACTCGGCTTCAGCTCCACGAAACTTGATTTCAGCTTTCTCCATTTCATCTCCGCTAAGCTTGACTTCAACTTCTTCCTTTTTGACTTCTCCAAGCTTGACCTCAGTTTTCTCAGTGGCATCTCCTTCAGGCTTGATTTCAACTTCCCCAAGCTTGACCTCAGTTTCCTCTTTTGATTCGTCTTCGGTATCCTCGGTATTCGTCTCTTGTTCCCTATCGTCTCCGGGTCCATTTTCATCATCTTTCTTGATCTCCTCTTTTTCGTCCTTCCTGTTCTCAGGAACTACATTTTCTACCATCTTCATAGATTCTTCTCTACCTTCCTCCTTCGGAGCTTCTTTCATTCTAACAACTTCAGTTTCTTTCTTCTCTTTAAAGACTTCCCTTTCTGTCTCTATCCCCAGAGACTCATCTTTAACATCGATGAACATCTCGTTGGCAGGTCCGTATTCTCTTTCCTTTTCCAGGGACTCTTCCTTGACTACCTTCTCTTCAGAAATTCCCTTTTCTTCCTGTATCTCTATCGACTCTTCTTCGACATCCTCATCCTTATCCCACGGGATAAAATTTCCTTTGAGACCTAGTATGTCATCATCATCATCTCCTGCAGATCCTAAATCGGTTTCTTCTTTTTTCTCTTTGGCAGCTCTATTTTCTTCCTCGTTTTCAACTTCCACCTTATCCCACTGGATAAAATTTCCTTGAACGCCTAATATGTCGTCGTCATCCAAGATTTGCACAGGTTCATCTACTTCTTTCTTGGGATATCTCCCCTCCAGATTCAACACGCTTGTTTTTCCTTCGGACTGCAAATCTTCCTCCGGTACCCTTGATCCCCGCAGTGCTGTCAACTCCGCACCACTGTCGATCATTCCCTGGAACTTCGGGCTCCTTGTTCCAAAATATTCCCTTGGAAGTCTGCCTTCGGTTTCAGTATCCTGTACCTTCGCATCCGAAACTGCATTGCCGATCCCAATGCAAACCGGGTTTAGACCTTTCTCTGGATCTTCTTTATGTGCCTTGTTGAACCCCTGTGCATAGAAATTAATCTTTGGACAATTCCTCTTGATATGGCCTTCTTCCTGACACTTGTAACATCGGAAGGCTTCTCTTGCTGCATCCCCTCCTGGAAAACTATTGCCATTCTTCCAATTTGGTATAAATTCTTTTTCTGGTTGTCCTCTGTACCTTACCTCATCTACTGGAGGCATTTTCTTTTTCTCAGGACCTTTTAGGTGGTATTCCGGCTGACAGGTATTTCTGTCTTCCAACTTTTGTCTTCTTAATTTTAATAAAATATCTACCTTCTCAATTTCCAATTTGATTAATCTAATCCGTTCTTCACTCTCCTTCTTTCTAATTTCGTCTTCCCTTTCTTCTCTTCTGATCCGTTCTTCTTTTTCCTCTTCGAATTTTCTGTTCCATTCTTCCCATTCTTGTTTTCTAATTTCTTCATCCCTTTCTTTAATAAGCCTCTCTAATATGTACCCTACCTCTTCTTCTACATATAATTTACTGCTCAGAATTACATTTTTAATTTCTGGTACCGTACTAGAAGGATCAATTTCTACCCCAATTTCATCACATATTTCCAAAAGCTCCGGTTTTCCGGCTTTCTTTAAGTAAGCCATGACTAGTACTATCTTTTTAACTCACAAATCCTTATTCTATATCCCTATATTTATTTTTGTTTAGATCAAAAAAAAAATCTACCAGTTTAGACATTAGGTTTTCAAACACCCAGTTAGTTTGATATATATAGTAATACTTTCGTTTTCAAGAACAACACTACTTATTTCATTTGTTTTCAAATCACATAAAACATCTCACAAAAAAAATCCTTAACTACTCTTTCGTTTTAACACAATAATTATACCAAAAAAATAAGGCTCGGGAAGACCGGGAAGACTTACTGCGCTAGTCGACGAATTCCATTCCTCCATTCTGTGCCGGCCACGGCATCCATTCCTTCCTCCGCGCCACGGGATCCCCGGTGCATCCTGTCGACTGCGCCACTGTGATGGTTCGTACTTTTCCCATGCACCGTAGGGTGGCTAATTCCATTCATATGAAGACCCGCATCTTGTTACGATTAAAACACGATTTATTTACACTTAATTTTACTATATACACAAACAAATCTACTTAAATTTCATGGCAAAAACCAAACACACGCTTCCTTTTCGTTCGTTTTCCCGCGCGATCTCCTCTCCTCTTCTTCCCCGCCCGTTGCCAGTCCCCGGCAACGAACAGACTGGGGCAAGGCCAGTGGCCTGGAGCGCCACCTATGGCAGGAACATGACATTGTGGTTTCTTTTTTTTTTGAAGGAGGAGGAGCTAAAGCACACTCCTATTGGTCGATCGGTACACTGTTGCGTTCTTCATGTGGGAGTTGAAAATAAGCCTATCGCGACGCTCCCGTGGTGGTTGAGTAGTAGCACTGCTACTTTAACCCGACGGAACGAGTTTCGCGGGCCAGTGGCGTTAGCTCCGCCTACCGGTTTTTATTTTTGGACCAATGAGAATTTCAATCGAGGAGTAAAATGATTTTCGGGGAAAGGTTTAAGAAGTGGGTTTTGGCAACGAGCCAAATTCTTTCTTTTCGAATCGACCGCGAAAACGTCGTAACGAGCGAAATCACGTGTTGAGGTTTTTAACCAGCGTTAGAAATTGGGAAAAAAACCCACTGGTCCGGCAGACCAGTACTTTGCCAATCTTACTGGTCCGCAACAAAAATCACTGGTCCGACAAACTAAAAAGGACCGGTTTAAATATTATACAGTAACTATTGCACTGAATCTGAGTACCAAATAGTAATTTAATGTTAAAAATTTATTCATTATTCAATAGTATTTTTTTTCGCCGGGGGCTCCCCTATCCCATATCGCCACATTTTGGTTTCTGTCAAAAATATGTACTTGCTTCACCAAATGCAATCATCAAAAACTCATTTGAAATACCACTATTACTGAAAAAATCGTCTAAAAAGGATTACGTGCTCGAAAAATCACTGGTCCGAACCGTTTTTCAGTTGTCCCGGACCAGCAAAACACCCCAATTTCGAACGCTGTTTTTAACCCTGATTTTCTTGGATTTCTTTGGATTACAAAATTTGGTGAGTTATGCATCCTGTATTAATTGATTTCTGCGTCTACTCTTGGATGCAAATTTTGTGTTCAGAGGAGCAGGGCTTAAATTCTAACCAAAGAAGTTCCGGAGCGCTACTATTTCAGCATTACAAATATTTACTGATTGATGAATAAATATCAGTAAATATTTACTGAAAACCAAGAAGTACCGGAGCTCCGCTCCGGTGCAATTTAAGCCCTGCAGAGGAGGCTGCAATAAAATTTGCCACTGAGGTCGGGTTAATTCCTAGCCGGGATTCTTTGGCTCTCTGTCCCTCGTGTAAAAGGCCTATGACTCCATCTCCTGACTCCCGTAAAAAATTGGGTTTCAGATGGATATGCAAGAAACTCCATAATGGAGTGAAATGCTCGGCCAACATTAACCCTCTTACTAATACTTTCTTCCAGAATGTTCACATCCCAATCCGCGACGTGCTGGCGGTTATATTCAACTTTGTTCTTGGATTTCCGCCGGCAAAAATGCTCGAGCAAATAAAAAGCTGGAGGAATTTGAGGCAGGAAGCTACCATCTCTTCCGGTACCTACACAGACTATCTCAGCTACTGCCGAGAGGTCTGTGAAGTTATCGCCTCTCATAACTCCAGGCTTTTAGGTGGTCCGGGCAAAACTATTTGCCTGGACGAGACGTTTTTGACTCGACGAAAATATGAACGGGGCAGGATCGCAGGGGGGATGACAGTCGTCGTGTTCGGGTGTTCGGGATATACTGCAGGGAAGATAAGGAGGGACGGTTTTTTGAGGTGCCAGCCAAAAGTAAGCGGGTTCTGTGGCCGTATGTGAGCCGCTTCTGTGATCGAAGAACTGATGTTATCTGCACCGACTCTGCCAAGCAGTATGTCGGTGTAGAGAACTTATTCACGGGAGCGGTTCACAAGCAGACGAATCACTCGAAAGGGGAATTCGTCTGCCGGTCTGACAAGTCGAATACTATAAACGACTTGGAAAATCAGAACAAGCTGCTTAAGCACACCTTGAAAACACGGTTCCCCAAAAACTCTCTTCACCGGATGATGGCTGTGTATTTCTACCGTCGGTTTAGATTCGGCAGCCTGAAATCCGATGGAGAGAGGGTTTGGGCATTTCTGCAAGATATCGCCCGGGTATATCCCGGATAGAGATGCAAAATTCCCGCAGTTTTTGAAACATGGGAAAAAACCCGGAAATTTTGGGGAATAAACCCGGAATTTTGGGGAACATTGGGAATTTTGAGGAAGTTTTGAATATAAACAAAGACGGCCATCTTTAGGCTTAAGGTTAAAATTTTCATTTCAAGAATTCTCGTAGCTAAGAGTTATTTCGTTATTTCAAACTATTTTTTCTCAAAACTTGTTATTTTTAACTTATTAGTGTCTGTAACTTTAACATTAGTTCAAGCGATTCGAAGCGAACATAAAATCGAATCATTCATGTCCATGTGGGCACCAAACCATGACAAAAACAGAAAAAAATGTATGTAGATCGATGATTTGGTATTTGTCAGATAATTATTTCAATTGTTTAAATTTGAATACATTTTCTAAAGGTCACAACGCAGATTTTCCCTGTTTATGATATGAAGTTCAAAATAAATTTTATACTCCACATTGAAGAAAAAATCAACATAAACACGATTTCTTAAGCGAGTTCAGATGTTTTTTCCTTCTCCCGTGTCAAAAGTCAAAATTCCCGAAAACTCCCAGAAATTTTCAAAATTCCCTTCCCAAAAAACCCGGTTTATTCCCGGGTTTAAACCGGGTTTTTTCCAGCCTTTGCAACACTAATCCCGGATACGACAAGCCCGGCTTGCAACTCCTCGCGCTTCCTGCTCCCACCGCTAAGTCGGAGGGTATCGAAAATCTCTTGCCTCCGATCCCGGAGGCGAGAGTAATGGACGATTCCTCTGACGATGATGCGGATATTCCATTCATCGACGATCCTGACGACGCGGATTGGTTAGAAGATTAGTAACATTTATCCTAGTGCAATTTTTATGTTAACCCAGAATCTTATTTTTTGTTAGAATTTATGTTATCCTAGAATGATATTTTTTTGTGAAATTTTAATTTTGTGCAATTTTTGATTTTCTGTATAATGTTAAATTTTAATTTTCAATTTAATTTAATTGGTGGGTTGGACACCCCCCCAACCCCCCGTTAATTACTTTTTTAATTGTGCAATTTTTGATTTGTGCAATTTTTGATTTTCTGTACAATGTTTAATTTTCAATTTAATTTAATTGGTGGGGGGGGACATCCCCCCAACCCCCCGTTAATTACTTTTTTAATTGTGCAATTTTGGTTTATGTGTAATATTATATGTGCAATATTTATTCTAGAATTTATTTATATTACCCAGAATCTTATTTTAACAACCGATCTTTGTGGCAAACGCATAACTCACTAAATTTTGTATTCCAATTGAAATCCAACTTGGAACTGTGTTTTATAATGTGATAATGTCAGCTGAAAATAAGAATACAGCCCATCAAACGGTATGTAATAGAATTTTTGACTATTTTTTGGTGAGACCATCGCCAGGAAGGTCGCCGAGACGGTCGCCAACACTTGGCGACAATCTTGGCGACCTTCTTGGCGATGGTCTCCCCAAATCGAATAATCCCCATTAAAGTGATAATTATTACTTTATCATTTAAAATTTTGAATTTTATATTAAAAACACATATTTTTTAAAAAAAAGTTTTAAAACATTTTGGAAGTTTTTAAAATTTTTAAAAATATTTTTTTTAAAAAATAAAAATAAATACTATTTTCTACAATATAAATGTTAATTTACTTAGATTATGGTATAAAAATGTTAAAAACATGCACAAAACATTGTCTATGCCCCAAAAAAAGAAGTTTTTTATTTTTTAAAAAATTAATTTTTTAAAAAAAGTAATTTATTTTAAAAAGGAAATTGAGTTCCAGCCTTGAAATAACCTATTATGACACAAAAATTATAAATAATTTAAAAATTTAAATAATAATTAATGAAAGTAACAATTTTTGGGTACCAGAATTGTGCCATGTTTTACTAAGTTAAGTACTTGAGTCCACAAACGTGGACCTTAAATTGTAAGCCCCCTGAAAAACATTTTCCTGAAATGAAAGTTTATATGAACTATTTGAAGCATTTTAATACTATTTTAAGAAAAAAAAATTGAATTGAAAGAATTTTTTATACCTCGGTAGTGAAGAGGCTAAAAAGCAACCCGACCATCCCATATTTGACGTACTTTACAAATTTTTCAAGAACCTACCTGCACATCCTCCTTTAAACCAACATAACCGCAATTAATATTATTAATTCAATCAGACATACCGACTAACGCACTCAAAATTATTGAACACTCCCCAGACACGTACCAAAACAAAATCAACAGGTTGCCCATAAATCCTTGTGCGCCACTATTAAGAATCGAGGGCCGCCCTAAGGTCGTAATGTAGGAAAAGTAGTCAAACCCTCCTTTGAAGTATTTAATTAATGGTCAGAATATTTCGCTTTTGTTCGGAGGGCGAGATTCCCAATAAGGACGGGGCTGGGATATCGTGCGAGTTTCGCAGGGAAGACGGAGCAGGTGTTTCTGGGAAAAGGAAAGTTTCTGGAGAAGTCTTAAAATGAATCTGATTTGACTGTTGGTTTGGGACCAGAATATAGTAGTTATTTGGAGGGTTTTTTGCTCCTTTGGGTCAATAGTATGATCCATGTGTGATTATTTTTCCCTGTTATGTGTTTTTATGTATAATAATTTTATCTATATGTAATCATAGCAGTTCCGTGTTTGCTAGCTAATAAAGAAATTTAATAATCTAGATATTATTAAAGTACACAAAGAGTTACTTATAAGTTAACATAAATTAGAGCCGAGCAGCGAAGGCGAATAGTCACAAACAGCTGTAAACCGCTTTGGCACTCGTAGCGCGGTGCACGGGGAAATTTTGCTTCCCTTGATATTTCAAGAAAAATTCTACCACCACGAATGCTCGCTAACTCAGCCGAGCACATTGAAAAGCGCGTTCGCGGCTGATTGCTTTCGCTGCTTGTCTCTAATTTATGTCCACCTCCACCTTATGATTTAGGGGGTAGCTGCCTCTCCCTGCATGTCCCTCTGGCCCATACCTGTATAGTGTAAATATGATATAAGATCTTACACTTCATTCATGTGTAATGCAAATTTTTTTATTACAAATACAAATACAAAGACTGACGACCAGCTACAGGCTGAAAGCCCAACAAGGCTGGTCCTATGATTATGAATTCCCCAATTCCCACAGCCTATCCAATTGCCTCTTAAACTCAAACACTCCCTTTGAATATACTATATTTTCTGGCAACGCGTTCCATATGTCAATTACCCTATTGAAGTAGTAGTACTTCCTTAAATCCCGATTGACCTGTGTCTTATTTAGTTTATACCCATGGCCCCTTGTTCTGTTATCCTTGCTGAAACTTAAGCCCTCCGTATCCCCTTGCTTTACCAACTTGAATAGCTGAACCAAATCCCCCCTCTCTCTTCTTTTTTCCAATGAATACATATTGAGCCTGCTCAAACGTTCATTATAATCCAGATGTGTTATCCGTATCCCCTTAATTATTTTTGTAGCTCTGTGCTGTACCTTTTCAATTACCTCTATATCCTTCCTCATGTATGGAGCCCAGAATTGTACTGCATATTCAAGATGAGGTCTTACTAATCCCTTGTATAAAGGCAATATTATATTCTTATCCCTTGAAGTTACAGTCCTTTTTATATAACCCAATAACCTATTTGCCTTTTTACCCGCAGCTGTACATTGATGACCCATTTTAAAGTCCCTATGTATTAATACCCCTAGATCCTTGACTGATTCTCCCTTCTTTACCTTTACTCCTTGTAGACAGTACTCAGCTTCACTATTCCTGTAACCCAATTAATGTAATTCCTGGAACCCAATGTAATTCCTGTTATTGATACATAAATCCAGATAATTTCGGATTTTATACTAAGAATGTTCCCAATTTTCTTACATTTTTTTCAGTTCGTAGTTGAGCTTCCACTGTATTTCACAAACACAACCCTAAAGATTCCATTAAGCTCTTTTTGATAGAAATCCTCCCCTATATTGCGAGAGTCCACTTCAAACCTAATTAATATAGCATTCCCTAAAGAGGAAACCGAGTGCATAAATCACCACCGCCCACCCTCTAGTAAACAGCTCATTTCATATTCCATCCCCCACAATCCCTCGCTCCAGACCCTCTCCCCCCCCCTATCGCATGACAATCGCCTCTCTGGACAAGAGGCGCTCGCCTGCCGAAGGCATTCTGATGGATCGAGGAGGTTTGCCCTGTTGATGAATTAGAATAGCCAATCTTTTGCTACAGTGGATAGTGGGTTATTCAATTCCTCCTTTCTTTGATCCATACGTAATATTTTCTCAAATAGAAGGGGCGGGCATCCAACACACATTATGCTAAAAAGGAAATTAAAAAATTTGCAAGTTTTTCAGAGTTATTATGTAGTTTTAATTAAGTATTATGTAGTATTTATTAAGTATTATGTAGTTTTATTTAAATGAAGAAAAATTTTAATCAAAACAACTTGCCAAATTTTGAAGTTTTTCTTTTTTGATGCCTGAAGAAGTGCTATTTTCACTTGCTAATATTTCCGCGAATATTCACGATATTTTCATGAAATTTTTTTCAATGGCGAGTTACTTATAACAGTGGCAACAATACTCTCACTGAGGAGTTTGCTCTATCCCCTTTAGTTTCTTAATTAATTTTTTTAACTTTTTTATTTCGCCGCTAGGGGGAGTCTTCTCAATGGATTCTCCAGGGTCACTTATATAGCACGTGGTTTATTACCAGCTATATTTCTATTTCCAGTGATGAGATGATAAAGAAAGCAGCCTATTAGTTATAAACTAACATCTTTATTCAATTAACAAGTGTAAAATACTAAAACCTAAACTTAGAAATATCGTGCAGCTTGCACATTTAACACTAGAACCGCGGCATTTTCGGTATAACTAAAACCGCGGGACTGGGTCAAATTGACCCCGGCTTATAAAACTGAGCTTTTAATGGAATATATCATATTATTTGAGGGAAATTACTTTAATTTACTTCTTTGTTCTATATTAAGGTCAATAAAGGTAGACATTATTATAATTAAAGTATTAAAATGCCAAAAACGTGTAAAAGACTTAGAACTTTTCAGGGGATGATTATATTTCTGAGGCTAAAAATTTCAGTAAACCCAGATAACAATAATTTAATATAAATTTACTCTAAACATCATCGGCATTCCATAATTTAATGCCAAATATAGCTTTAAATTCATAATTTCAATTCAATTTTCAGGCTTTTCTGCCAAATATCGTGTAAAACTACTGCTGGTCAATTTTCAAAAAAATTCGTTTCTTTTTAAAAACTAATAAAATTCCCTATACTTTTATTTTAAGTTTCAGAAATTATTAAAATAGTATCGGTTTGAGGAAATTTTTATCGTATTTATTTTTATAATTGCAAATTCTCATTTTTCCACAAAAATAGGCTTTTGAGCAAAGAAGCGCAATAGATCGGTGGTTCCAAAAATCATGATTACCCTGAAATTACTAAGTTCTAAATTTCTTCTGCTGTAGCTACCTCTAGATTATGAAATTGTGTGTTCAGAGCTTCAAAAAAGATAAATTTATGATTTTTTGCATTATTTTCTTCAAATAAAAAAATTACGACTGCTTTCAGGGGAAATTTGGAGGAAAACTAACAGGATATGTATCTAAATTGCATTTAAAACATATTTTACCTTTGAAAAATGAATTACCCTCAAAAAATAGGGAATGGACAGAGCTCTTCCATGATTTTTTACCGATCCACCCATGTGTATTCAGAGGAATGCAATTTGCAACTTATCTGCTCGATAAACCTGTTTCAAGCATTCTTTATCACCCCAAACTGGTCTAGTGACCTTGACCTTTGTGAGAAAAGAGGGTAAAACTGATAAAACAAGATTCTTCAAATTTTTGACAGCATCTACTCTGATTTCATAAGGGTAGAACGCTTTGGGTCAGGATGACCCGCCCCGCGGTATTAGGTATACAAGTTTTTTACAAAAAAATGGTAAAAGCTAGAATCCTCATTTTTTCACAGTTTACTATTAACAATGATTCAGGAAAAGTCACAAAATTATTTAAGTCTGCGTTTGTAACTTTTTGAGAAAAACGAAATCAAAACTCGTTTTGGGTCAAATTGACCCACTCCGCGGTTCTAGTGTTAACTAACCGGGTAGCCGGCATAAAGAAAAGTGAGAGAGTCTCTTGAGCCGCGACGTAAAATAAGGGCCACCGCACAGTAAAACTGAAAAATCTTGTTGAAAATACCTCCCATGAAGTAACGCGTTCCCCTCTCAAGCTGGTTCTACATGGACCCGTTTTCGCGGATGACGGGCCGCGTTTGCTTGATCCGCCATCAGAAAAATCCCTTTGGTTGGCAAAAAGTGGTGGCGCTGCGGTCGCATTGAACAACCAAACGCGGGCCGTGAAAACGGGAGCAAAAAAAGTTTTGCTTTCCGTCATCGGCAGCCGCGAAGATAGAACATCAACAACAACAAAAAACTACAAACATGGCGTAAGTTCAATTTTCGTTTCTCTTGGTTTAAAGTGTATTTCAATTGAAAATGATTGTGATTTCTTATTTAAAACAAACAAAGTACTTGTTCTCGCGATTGATTTCAATCGTAATACTGGCGTTGTTTTCTGTATGTAATTTGCATTACAAGCAGTGCTGAAATTGGAGAAAAATATTTGGGGGGACTCACCCTCACCTTTTTACAGAGTAGATGATTGATGGAGGGTAAAATATGACTAATTTTTAGTAGTACCTACTTGAATTGATAATCAAATTATAGATTACATTTAATTGCATAGTTTAGGGGAAAGTGGGGGCTAATGGGAAATTTTTTAAATGCTAGAATAAAAGCATAAATGCAGTTATTATAATTTTTATAACCTTAAAACTATGTAACATTTAAGTATTCATTACAAATATTGATGGAAAGAAAAAAAAACATTATTCATCTTTATGTTAGTAGTGGCGGATCCAGGATATGTTTTTGGGGTATAAAAATGTGGGGTTTTTTTAAAATTTTTTTTTTCGAAATTAGACTAAAAACAGGGTTTTTACTCATTTTTTGCACAGCAAATCGTGAGTAATAGAGATTAAAATACTTGAAGGGGGTCTTGGGGGTCCTCCCCAGAACGTTTTTGGAAATTTGACCCTAAAAATCCGAATACGAATATATTTGCGAATCGGAATACGGGGAGACTGCTGGCACGCTGATAGGCGAATCCGAACACTCATTCAAATAGGAATTTAGGTCAGAAAAAAATAAATTTTCTTTCGTATTTAAATCTACCCTTAAATTTATAATTTTTTTCGTGGAAACAAATATTTTAGGGAACGGGGACGGTAAAAATACTTCGGGGGACGGTCCAATTATTTCGGGGGACGGCGTCCCCCTCCAATTTCAGCACTGATTACAAGTTAATGTTCATGCTAAAAAAGAAATTGCATCATTTTATGAAACAGATTCTGTTTCCTGTAGAAGAGACACTGCTGTAGTGTCTGGCAGTGGGCCACAGGGGTCGCTACCTCTGCCCAGGGTCCGTATTCCTGATAACCCCTCTGACCCAACCGGTATAGGGGGAGGAACGGAACTGAGCAGAGGAGCAACGAGTTTATAAAAAGGGGACGGCCCCTGATAAGGGGAGAACCGGTTCAGACACGCTGGGGAACGCGTGTGGTTTAGGAGTGATTTTTCGAAGTGTAGCGTGTGTCGCGTGATTTTGGGTAGTGTTTTTTTCGGAAGTGGATATTGTAGTATTATAATCTAGAGTGTGTAAAGAAAGAAGTCTCCCAATAAAATTTATTTATTTGGGACTTGTGTAGTAATTCTTCTGTGGTGTTGTGGTGCATTCAAGATATTACAACTGCTATAAAATAACAGATAATAAAGCTTGATATCGCGTGTGATCACGTTTATCTTGTTTTGTATTATATCGTTGGAAACAGCTTTAGAAATAGTCCTCCAGTCACCACATCTGTAATGTGTAACCACATCTCCCACAGCAACAACGATTGAGTGTTGTCTATCTCTAACCAGGGCCTGATTTACCATTAGGCCCGGGCCTAGGGGCCCCCTAATTTTAAAAAGTTAACAAAAAATTATAGTAGAAATAACTTTTTATACTTCCTTGAATGTTTTTTCATTACATTTTTTAACTCGAAAATAAAAATCCAAAACTTTTTAGCAATGTAAAAAACGTAAAAGATAACCGAGAACGTGTCTGACCCTGACGATAGTGAATTTTCATACTAATCAAACAATAATTTTAACGCATCTACATTTATATAGCACCAAATATGGCAACGGGGGGCCCCTTCCTGCATGTTGGGCCTAGTGTTCTAAATTTTCTAAATCGGGCCCTGTCTCTAACAATAATAGCAATTACTACTATTTTAGGATCTAGTAATAATACTTAAAATTGGACCTAAATGGTTGTTATAATTGAGGCTGTGGGTAAAAAAGGCGGCTGAAGTCTCTAAAGCTGTACCGAAAAATAATTATTTATTTATTTGATTTGAAATTGAATCTACTCGGTGTATATAGCAGTTTAAGATGATGGCTAAAACATTTCGGGGACTGTCTAAAAAATATTTTGTGACGACGCCTCCCTATGTCCCCCCAGAATCAGAACTGGTTGTATAGACAATGTTTTTAATTATATTAGGTATGAGATTGATCTAATGGTTGATATCCCGATTCAGGCAGTTGTTGAAACTTTTTGTCCAGGCGGTATGATGGTTTATTAGTGGTTAGAGACAGTGATTTCATACCAGGATATACCTGACCAAGCTTGGCGCTAAAAAGAAATATGTTGCTTTTTAGTCGCTTTTACCCAATACTCTCGCATATTTTAGAAGGGGCGTTGCTCTACCACTTAACTAGAATAATTACCGTTACATGTTTTACATTCTTTTAGGAATCGCTTCTTGCCCATCCAGAATATGCATGTTTAAAGTATAGAAAAAAGCATTTTTACCTTACTTAAAAATCCTATTATAGCCCCTGTAGATCTCTAGAAGTTGTTGCTTAAATGACTAAGTTATTTAAAGTTTAACATTTACTTTTAGGTGCTATTAGCGAAATACAAATATTTATTCATAATAATTAAAATTGAACCTGCTAGGTATGTAAAGACATTGTTATTTAATTGTATTGTATTTCGCTATTGAATGTCTGTTACTAATATTCTTCTTAGTTTGTGATTCAATTAATATTATTTCTGTACAATTGTTTAGCATTTCAATTATTTTTCTCTTCCACAGAAGTTTAGAATATTATCTTATGTAGTCTGAAACTGAAGAAGATATTTATCCTGAATGAGATGACTGGCTAAGTGCAGTAAATTTCTATTCTTATAGCAATGCATCCAAGCTTTTTTCACCTTTTTAATTGCAAATCTTAAATTTTATTTATATTATTTGCCACTCACAGTGGCAGGTCATTCGAAGTATGTGAACCCCTAGCAATACATGAAAAAGAAATAAAAACATTTTCAACTTTATCCGGGATAAGATTCCACTCCATACCTTTCGAAAACGAAAGGTCAATATTTGTTACCAAAGTTTTCTGTACATTACAGTTTTTTTTGCTCGGTATTATTTTGTGAGACTGTTTCTTACAGCACAACTTATAGTGCGTGTGCTTGCTTTGCACAATACTTTAGAATTAGATGCTAATTTATGTTTACCAAAGTCAAGCAAAAACACCAAATTTCCCGGTATGGTTGTGGTAACACATTATTTACTGGTGGTGTAGCCAGTGGGTGTTGGGGTTGTAGTACTCATTCCCAAAACTAAAAATTTATTATGAATTATACTAGATTATGTTTCTTGTCAGTGACGGGTCACGGGTTGATGTAAGAAGACTCCACACTTTCTAGCTACCTAATTGACAAGTCAGAGATGACTCTCGCTTGCTCTGTCTTTTTCACCTATTAGATAGCCAGAAAGTCTGTCGTCACCTCACATCAACCTGTGACCTGTTGTAACATAGTGCAGTTGAAATAAGTAAAATTCTCCCCATACATAAAAATTGCCAATATCGCCATCTGATTTTTTTAGTAACAACACTGGTACTGTTGCTTAATTCCTTTTATATTTCTGTTTATTCTATTCAACAGGTTCTTACTAACGGTGTCGAGTCAAGATATTGGAAAAAAGAATTTCGAGAATGATTTCTACATTTCTTCCCAATTTTTTTTAAAAGATAAAAAGCTTTTTATGCATGTAAGTATAGCAGTATGTAGAGAATGAGTATAGGGTTCAACAACCCTTTGAAATTTTTATAACTATTTATTCACAGGTTCTTTTACTTTGAAAATGTTAGGGCGTATCCTCCTGGAAACTCAGAAAAATTTTTGATCATAGAAAACCACTAAACTACTCCTATCCCCCTCCATTAAATTTTTTACTTTGCTTCGCCACTGCTTCTATGTGTGTCACCAGGCCTGACGAGAGAGGGGGGCGAGGGGGTACGATACCCCGGGGCCCGGTACCCAAATCTTTTCATATTGAGTACTAAGACAGATATCATTTTGAATATTTTAGAAATTAATTTGTTCACATAAAGGTCCAAAAATGAGTAAATTCCCAGTTTTCTAGGGGCATATTTTCAAAAATTTTCTGGGGGAAAACCCCGAGACCCCTTTTATTACTTGTTACTCATCATATTATCAAGAAAACGATATTTTTAAGTTGAGTGTAATTCAGATCTTGCCTAGAAATATTCTAAAAATTACATTAAGCGTATGAATGCATGGGTGGAGGTACATCAGAAAATTTCACCCCCTACTTCGAAATGAGAATATGTCATTGGGGGCCCGCTTCTTAACCTTTTACCCGGGGCCCGACTTGGCTCTCGGTGGCCCTGTGTGTCACCAAATGACTGGTGGCTTTTGGGTAGTTCAAGTGGGGGTTCACTTTTTCAAAAATGCAATCGAGTAACAATCTCACAATTAAATTAATTATTTATATTAATGGTTATAAAACTAAATTTCTCGGGTATCCAATGGAAAGTACCATTTCAAACTTCTCTTGGGAAACTTTATGAGGGTGGTGTGAAACCTCTCGGGGTTTGGGTATAACTTCAAAAGGGTGGTGTGTAATACCTTGGGATTTTTATAAAGCATTTTACCGCAAGTCCTGAGGTGGTACACCCCCCTATGAGGTATTACATGCAGTTCCCGAGGTGGTACAAACCACTCTCAGTTGCAAGCCATCCTGAAGGTCGTACACCCTCTTCCCCGAACTACTACATAACACCCTTGAGATGTTTCACACCATTCCCAAGTAGGTGGTATGCAGAATTTTTGAGGTTACACTTGCCAACCTCACGGTAGTACTCTGTATTTGATGTCCAAGGTGCTACACACCACCTCTGAAATGGTATGCACCATATCTGAGGGTTACATTACAAACTGTCCAAATTTTTAAATAATTCAGTTGGGATAGTTTTTTATTTTAATTTGTAATGAGTTATTGATATTACTTTCAATTTTATCATTGTCGGTATATCTTGTGTTACAAAAATTGCATGTAATTGAAATTAGTTTATAATGAACAAAGTATGATAAAGTTTTAGTTTATTAATTATCTAACAATCAATTAAGATTATAAAATAACAAGAACTTCCGCGCTGAAAATTGCATACTAATTTCATTTTCCAGGATTGATAGTCATGTCGATTGGAATTTTTCTCCTAATGTTTCCCTTTGTGTTTCCACTGAGGATTCCTTCCGAAGAAGAGGGCGAAACATCTGGAGAAAATTTCAAATCGACACTACCATTAATTCCAGAAAATGGAGTTAATATGCAATTAAGATATTGTTAAACTCTTAATCTCTGATCTCTAGAACTGAACTGTATGAAGCATAGTGAGTTTGATTACTAATGTACTTAATGTATTCAATATTTTTTGTGTTTTTCCTCTAATTGAATTTACATGTAATTTAAAGTGTGTATTTAATATTTTCCCTTAGGTTTTTGAGTAAAGACCAGTTTTATCATTGGAATATAAATAATTGAAGATCAAGATGGAACCCTTTTAAAATTTATTGTTTAATATATATTTTTGTGTTTGCATTACATTTAGTAATTTGTTTATTACATTCTGCCTTCAAATTGGTATACCTAATTAATAGACTATAAAACAATGAAAAACTGTAATTTTGTTTAGTTTATGTAATATACAGCCTCTAAATTATTTTTGGTTACAATTAAAGGATTATTTTTTATATATGGACTTGTGTCGAATGATTTTTTAATTCCAAGTTTTCTTTAACTTTTTCTGAACATATAAAATATTGTTTTCTTAGTAAAAATTTTTTAGTTTGTTTCATTTGAAATACAGTGCAACTTTGATAGATCAAGGAAAGGATCTTCATTTAAAAGTTGAGGATAGTTCAAAGATTTCTCTTTTTTCTTAACTAACTTTTCGATCCCAAATACAAAATTGATTCATTACTATTTCTTAACACATGCTTTTAAATGCCTTCATTTTTCTATTAATTTTTACTTTTTAATTCATTGGAACAATTTTGATGGCTCCTTCAGCTTTGAATTATCCTTGTTGTACTGCAGCACTGATGACTGTGAATATGGCTGTAAAATATTTTTGGGTATTAAAAAATTAGTAGCTGTCACTAATTTTAAATAATAAAAATTAGAAATTTTTTAAAATTTTGATTTACTTGTAAATGCATATATGCTTAAATTAATATTTATCTCTATTGACAGTAGAAAATTATTCTTTTTAAATTTTGGAAAATAAATATTTTTGCTGCTTCAAATGTATGGGAAGCTCTAACATTCAACTTTACTACAGAATGAAAAGTATAGTTTTTTTTTATTTTGTCCTAACAATTGATAGTGCTTTAAATTAAAATAAAACATTCCAGGTTACTCTCTTGAACATGAAAATCATCTTTAACTTTAAAAATAAAAATACTCCAGGTTACTCTCTTGAACATGAAAATCATCTTTAACTTTAAAAATAAAAATACACTAGAATAATATTTTCTACAAAACAGGGGGGGGGGTTAATTTATGTGTAGCTTTTTCTGTATTTTCTAGGATTTCTTGTACAGAAATTTACAATAGTTTTCGAGCTAATATTTTAGTCCTAAGAAAAAATTGATTGATGAATTACCCTTGAAAAATGCTTTTTAAAAATATATGGTAAAAAGATTCCTGTCAGTAAACTAATCTTTGATAAATTCTTGTGTTGAAGATAATTTGTCTTTAATAATATCTAATGAGTAAAATGTAAAGCTGAATATTGTAATGATCATACAATAAACTAGTTAAATTTTCAGCATACCGCTGAACCTGCTTATAACAAATTAAGGCATAATGAGAACCTTGTTTCTTGACTTGATAAAAATAACTCATTGGTACTATGTTAAAATGCACCGACCTAAACCCAAATATAAAGAAAGCAGAGTTTAATTGCACAATTCCCATAATTTGTTCTAAAAATTTATTTTACTAACCACCCTTTACAATTGTACTCCACTAGGCAAAATAATTTTTTTAATAATAGAGGGAAGTAGTACATGTATAAGTATTTAAATTTCAGCAGGTTTTGATGTTGTTAACTTTAATAATTAAATCTTCATCAAAAACAATACTCGTTCATTCGATAAGCAAATTTGACTCCCAGGCATCACTTCCTGTGGGGCAAGATATTTTTTATGACCAAAATAAAATTTTCATATTGACATTGAGTTGAAGAAAACATATGTAAAGCAAGTTAATTTCTTTTATATTACAAGATTAGTCTTCCAGGCTATAGGGCCATGGTCTTGGCGTTAATGAACTACGCGTAGTACAAACTCAAGCTGGGTAAGCCTTGATTGGTCTTTTATTATTGTTCGTTCTCCTTTGATTTACCATTAGGCCTACGAGACCTGGCCTTCCTAAATCTTAAAAGTATCTTAAAATTAATAATTAAATCTGTATCCAAAACAATACTCATAATCACAAAAAAGCAAATTCTTTCACATACATCTGCGGGTATTTTGTGAGAATACGTAAATATTTCTAGTACTACTGACCAATTTTTATTTTCTGAGGTTTATGTTATGAGCAAAATAGTTTTCAATTAATTGAGGAAGAAAACATGTAAAATCAATCTAATTTTTTTATTATAGTTTCATGTCTATGTGGTATAACTATCAGGTTATAAAATTAATAACATACAAATACTTGAATCTATTCAAAACATAACCCTAAATCTCAAAAGTATCTTAACGCATAAAACAAAACTTACTTCTTATTTATTGAAGAAATTGAAATTGGAAAATAAAAGCCTAAAATAAATGGTTTTACAACAGTACATAAGTACCAATTATTGCGTGTTGTGAAATTTGTTTTTATAAAAAAACATCAAGGGGACTCCTTGCAACGCAGTGTGCCTACTATGTGGAAAATTTTCTAAATCAGGTCTTGATATTAGGATGAAATTAATAATTAAATCTATCCAAAACAATAGTCATAATCATAAAAAAAGCAAATTCTTTCACTTACATCACACTTGCGAGAATGTGACATTATTGCAGGATGTTTTGTGAGAATACGTAAATATGCCTAGTACTACTGACCAATTTTTATTTTCTGAGATTTATGTTATGAGCAACATAATTTTCAATTAATCGAGGAAAAAAACATGTAAAATCAATTTAATTTCTTTTATTATTTTCTCATATCTACGTGGTATAACTATCAGGTTCTGAAATTAATAACATACAAATACTTGAATCTATTCAAAACATAACCCTAAATCTCAAAAGTATCTTAACTCATAAAACAAAACTTACTTCATATTTCTTGAAGAAATTGAAATTGGAAAATAAAAGCCTAAAATAAATGGTTTTACAACAGTACATAAGTATACCTACCAATTATTGTGTGTTGTGAAATTTGTTTTTATAAAAAAACATCAAGGGGACCCCTTGCAACGCAGTGTGCCTACTATGTGGAAAATTTTCTAAATCAGGCCCAGATAATCAGTTCTTGATATTAGGGTAAAATTAATAATTAAATCTGTATCCAAAACAAGTCATACTCATAAAAAAGCAAATTCTTTCACATACATCACACTTGCGAGAATGTGACATTATTGCAGGGTATTTTGTGAGAATACGTAAATATGCCTTGTCCTCCTGACCAATTTTTATTTTCTGAGATTTATGTTATGAGCAACATAATTTTCAATTAATCGAGGAAGAAAACATGTAAAATCAATTTAATTTCTTTATTATTGTCTCATGTCTATGTGGTATAACTATCAGGTTCTGAAATTAATAACATACAACAAATACTTCAATCTATTTAAAACATAACACTGCCTAACATCCCAGCACATAAAAAATGTGTGGAGTAAATAATTATAGTATATAGGCTTTTCTATCGAACTTGGAAGTACAAGAAGATATAGTTTTTAGGGAAAGTGTTTAAAGTAAGTTTTGATATATAAACTTGAAGTAGGGTATTTAAATGGTACTTTAGTTTGCTTTAAAAGTAAATTATCCTTTAAATTTTACTTCTATGACTATAAAACTAAAAGCAAAAACATACAATACTACGGAAAACATATAGATTCTCAGTACTATTTTTTTCAAATTCTACAAAACCTTTTATATTTTAATGGTGACAGAACGTGTTCAACTTGTTTTTCATTGATTATTTTTAGTAAAAATCAACAGATGAAGCTTTTTTCGTAAAATTAAGCTTAGTTTACTTTTGTAAACAAAACACCATTGCATACGATACGAATACGATGTTCTCTTCGGTGTTTCGGAGATTGGTGAATTTCAATCACGTGACCCCCTCCGTTTTTGTTGGCCCGAGAAAAAGTGCGAGCTGCCTGCACTTTTTCGCGGTCCGCGATGTCGGGCGTATCACGCCTAGCCATTGGTCCGCGTGCTCACGTGACCACCCGGTTTGGTTGATCCGCTTTCTGCCTCAAAAATAGGGATTTTTCTTGTCGCCAACCATCGCGCCAAGACGGATCGCGGCCCGTCATCCGGCAAAAAAGGCTCCATGTAGAAAGGCCTTCAGCCTTCCCAATGCAAAGAGAGGGGGTCGACCAGGGGTCGAGAGGTCGAGAGCGTCTTAGTTTACACGACTGTCCAGGAGGATAATTAATAGTCAGGGTGCCAAGTCAAAAAGTGCGAAATCGCGTATGGCTTATATGTTTTGAGGGTTTCTGATAGAGTTAATAGTGTAGATTTAAAAACCGGTTGATGCCACTCTGCAATTGTTGAGGAAATTTTAAAAATTAAAAAATTTTAAAAATGGCCCTAAACAAATTTCAAAAAATCAAATAATAGTAATCGGGACTTATGATACATGTTTATAGGCTATTTTTCAGTGCTGATTACGAATATTCCAATTAAAATCTAAAAAATTTCAATTTTTAAAAATTATTTGAAAAATTGGATATTCAAAAAAAATAAAACATCGCTCAAAACCACAAAATAAATGCAAAAGAAGTAATTCAAACGGTTATCCCTTAGAAATGACTTAAATAATGACATACTAAAATTAAAAGAAAATCGGACAATAAAAAATTTAATTTATTTCAAATTTTCAATTTTTCTGGCCTCAAAAATCGACCTTTTTAAAAATTCTTGTTAAAAACGTTTGAAGCATTTGCCATGGTCATTTTTACATGGATATTGTAGTTAGATAGCTATATAACATAAAACCACAATTGATGATTAAATCATTAGTTAATTAATTTATTTATTAAAATGAACATTAAAAATACAGGTAAAATCATTCAATCAAATATAACAGAAAATATTTTAATATTCAGTGACAAATCATCTAATAAATAATTAAATTAAAAAGAGACAAAATTTCATTTAAAAAAATTAAATTTTTAACGAATTTAAAAATTTTAAATTTTTTAAAATTTTTAAATTTCCTTGTATAGGCATGTGATACATGTCTAAAGGCTATATTTTAGTGATGTTTACGAATATCTGGCTAACTTTTAGGTAAAATTTAGAATAAGTGTGGAAAAATTGAAACATTTAAAACAAGAGTATTAAGATAAATGCTTTAATTTTTTCACACTTATTTTAAATTTTATTGAAAAGTTGGCCTGATATTCGTAAACAGCACTAAAATATAGCCTACAGACATGTATCACATGCCTATACAGCAAAATTTAAAAATTTAAAAAAATTTAAATTTTTTAAATTTGTTAAAAATTTAATTTTTTTAAATGACATTTTGTCTCTTTTTAGTTTAATTATTTATTAGATAATTTGTCACTGAATATAATTAAAATATATTCTGTTATATTTGATTGAATGATTTTACCTGTATTTTTAATGTTCATTTTAATAAATTAATTAATTAACTAATGATTTAATCATCAATTATGGTTTTTTTATGTTATATAGCTATCTAACTACAATATCCATGTAAAAATGACCTTGGCAAATGCTTCAAACGTTTTTAACAAGAATTTTTAAAAAGGTCGATTTTTGAGGCCAGAAAAATTGAAAATTTGAAATAAATTAAATTTTTTATTGTCCGATTTTCTTTTAATTTTAGTATGTCATTATTTAAGTCCTTTCTAAGGGATAACCGTTTGAATGACTTCTTTTGCATTTATTTTGTGGTTTTGAGCGATGTTTTATTTTTTTCGAATATCCAATTTTTCAAATAATTTTTAAAATTTGAAATTTTAAATTTTTTAGATTTTAATTGGAATATTCGTATTCAGCACTGAAAAATAGCCTATAAACATGTATCATAAGTCCCGATTACTATTATTTGATTTTTTGAAATTTGTTTAGGGCCATTTTTAAAATTTTTTAATTTTTAAAAATTCCTTAACAATTGCAGAGTGGCATCAACCGGTTTTGAAATCTACACTATTAACTCTATCAGAAACCATCAAAACATTTAAGCCATACGCGATTTCGAGGTTGACCCCTTTTTTGCCATTTGGCACCCTGACTATAACGTTCTCAACACCCTCTCTTGTATTAGTCAGGGTGCCAAATGGCAAAAAAGGGGTCAACCTCGAAATCGCGTATGGCTTAAATGTTTTGATGGTTTCTGATAGAGTTAATAGTGTAGATTTCAAAACCGGTTGATGCCACTCTGCGATTGTTAAGGAATTTTTAAAAATTAAAAAATTTTAAAAATGGCCCTAAACAAATTTCAAAAAATCAAATAATAGTAATCGGGACTTATGATACATGTTTATAGGCTATTTTTCAGTGCTGAATACGAATATTCCAATTAAAATCTAAAAAATTTAAAATTTCAATTTTTAAAAATTATTTGAAAAATTGGATATTCGAAAAAAATAAAACATCGCTCAAAACCACAAAATAAATGCAAAAGAAGTCATTCAAACGGTTATCCCTTAGAAATGACTTAAATAATGACATACTAAAATTAAAAGAAAATCGGACAATAAAATTTTTAATTATTTCAAATTTTCAATTTTTTTGGCCTCAAAAATCGACCTTTTTAAAAATTCTTGTTAAAAACGTTTGAAGCATTTGCCAAGGTCATTTTTACATAGATATTGTAGTTAGATAGCTATATAACATAAAAAAACCACAATTGATGATTAAATCATTAGTTAATTAATTAATTTATTAAAATGAACATTAAAAATACAGGTAAAATCATTCAATCAAATATAACAGAATATATTTTAATTATATTCAGTGACAAATCATCTAATAAATAATTAAACTAAAAAGAGACAAAATGTCATTTAAAAAAATTAAATTTTTAACAAATTTAAAAAATTTAAATTTTTAAATTTTGTTGTATAGGCATGTGATACATGTCTGTAGGCTATATTTTAGTGCTGTTTACGAATATCAGGCCAACTTTTCAATAAAATTTAAAATAAGTGTGAAAAAATTAAAGCATTTATCTTAATACTCTTGTTTTAAATGTTTCAATTTTTCCACACTTATTCTAAATTTTACCTAAAAGTTAGCCTGATATTCGTAAACATCACTAAAATATAGCCTTTAGACATGTATCACATGCCTATACAACGAAATTTAAAAATTTTAAAATTTTTAAATTCGTTAAAAATTTAATTTTTTTAAATGAAATTTTGTCTCTTTTTAATTTAATTATTTATTAGATGATTTGTCACTGAATATTATTAAAATATTTTCTGTTATATTTGATTGAATGATTTTACCTGTATTTTTAATGTTCATTTTAATAAATAAATTAATTAACTAATGATTTAATCATCAATTGTGGTTTTTTTTATGTTATATAGCTATCTAACTACAATATCCATGTAAAAATGACCATGGCAAATGCTTCAAACGTTTTTAACAAGAATTTTTAAAAAGGTCGATTTTTGAGGCCAGAAAAATTGAAAATTTGAAATAAATTAAATTTTTTATTGTCCGATTTTCTTTTAATTTTAGTATGTCATTATTTAAGTCATTTCTAAGGGATAACCGTTTGAATTACTTCTTTTGCATTTATTTTGTGGTTTTGAGCGATGTTTTGTTTTTTTTTTTGAATATCCAATTTTTCAAATAATTTTTAAAAATTGAAATTTTTTAGATTTTAATTGGAATATTCGTATTCAGCACTGAAAAATAGCCTATAAACATGTATCATAAGTCCCGATTACTATTATTTGATTTTTTGAAATTTGTTTAGGGCCATTTTTAAAATTTTTTAATTTTTAAAATTTCCTTAACAATTGCAGAGTGGCATCAACCGGTTTTGAAATCTACACTATTAACTCTATCAGAAACCCTCAAAACATTTAAGCCATACGCGATTTCGCACTTTTTGACTTGGCACCCTGACTACTGTCTGTATTGGTGCATTTTATGAATTTCCACGAGGTCTGTCCGCAGGCAGCATAAAGACCCTTAGAAAAAAAAGGCCCTTTTCAGGGCCAACAAATCTTACCTCGGGATCTTCAAACTTCATGTTTAGAAAAGCACCTACAGCAAAACGAGTGATTTTGTCTCTTACCGGACCAGAATCCCGTTTGTTCCCCAGTAGCACAGCAGTACTGGACAGTATCGGATCGATATATTGAGCAATATCGCCTGCCAATATCGCCGCTAGATCGAATGGCTGACATTTTGGGCGATACTGGCCAATATTGCCAATCAGTATTAAGCAATATCGCATAGCAGTATCGCGCGGTATTGGAATTTATCAAAAACCCTGTATTGCCCAATATCGCATTTGGAAAATCCGCTGTATCAAGCGATATCACTTCCCAATATCGCCCCCATGATTTAGCGAGTGGTGCAATTTCTATCACATTGAGGATTTAAGTAGTACGGATATTCCTGTACCTCATGCACTAATGTTTTCCATTTTATTCTGTTTTGTTTCGTGAAACGGGCTTTGAGAAAACCGCCTTTTGTATCGCCCTCCTTGCATTTTGATTGCTATGCAGGAAAAACAACATTTCTGCGACTGGATTTGTTATTTTCACTAAAAAATTTTGAACTCCTTCTAATTTATGTAGTAAAATAAACTGGAAAGAAAATAGAATAAGAATATCGGAAGCGTACAGCTTCCTGAGCAGCGCCCATGTGCATGTACGAAACGGGTCCAACATAAATACAAAAGGCACATTTCAAAGGCACTATCATACAATTTCTTATGTATGCTGTTTTCTCTCGGAAACTGCTTAAAAGCGGTGTTTGTTTTGCAAAATTTTTTAGCTGGGTATTGAAACTTTTTATGGGCTCCAAAAAAAGAAGATGCCGTAGGGGCACCGACACCCTCCGGCTTTGAGGTTGGCGGTAGGCTACGGTGCAAGGGACGGAGACTGTTATAAATTGATTGTAAATTCGCACTAAATTTAAGTTGAAAAGTCTCTCAGCCCAAGAGTAACAGTTAATTACTTTAATATTAATCTAATAAATATAATAATAATTATCTTATCTTATAATAGTTATATATCTAACAAATATATTATCAGATATTATAAATCTGAGTGATATTTTTTGTAAAAGACAACTTCAAAATTTGATAAAAGAAACTCTTACCTGTATCTGAAAACAAGCGATTTCACACTGTCTAAGGCTTCCGAAACCGCCCAATGTGGCATGTTCACGCTTGTTTTTAACAAGAGTGGTGAAGCGGAATCAAATTTCTTCTACCCCAATGTAACCTCTATCATGCATAATTTCTGAAAAAGGGAATATAAAAATTAATTTCGATATTTTTATTGGTAAAACGAGCGGGAGAAAAGAGCGAAAATGATAGTTTTGAACCTTGGAGCGTAGGCAAGCTCTCAGATCCCGTTCGACCCAAACCGACAAATTGTGTCGTCCAATCGAGGACCAGCAATGGGAAGAGAGGGGCGGAGCTATATCCTCAACACAGACTATATATACGAGAGACGGCTTGACAAATATCCATTTGGAGCCGGCCTGTTCTACAAATTTGTTAACTCGTACAAGCTGCTATGTCTGGATGCAAAGGTCTTAGAGCGCAGTTACTCACTGCTCAAAGAGAACGGGAAAGCATTGTTAGAGATCTTGAAACTCTGAGAATTCTCCACTGCCAGAGCGATGTGAAACAAGCCACTTCTGCAATGAAAAGAATTGAATCGTCATTAGTTAAAAAGCTTGAGCGGGCCGACAACCAAATATCTGGCCTTCACCAGCTGCTCAGCCGTTCTGCTCATAGATAACGAGCTTCAACGAACTCCGGTTTAAAGACCATAAAAAAAAGGCCCTTTTCAGGGCCAAAAAATTTTAATTTTGCACCCTTAAGGCTAAGGGCACACACGGAACACCTCGATGGCCAAAACAAGGAAAAGGTAAAACATAGTTTAGGTGCCTGCGTTTCACTTTCAAATTTTGATTTTTTTATAGTTTTCATACACAAGCTAAAACACATTTTTTATACAGTCAAAACAAAAATTTTTCAAAAAAAGTTAAAAATGTATTAAAGTATAGCCTTTAAAGTGGTTGCGAAATTTCTGTGGGAAAACTGCAGACTTATATGCTGAAAGGCTTCAAACTCCTATTGACAGCAGACAAGCCTATAGAGCAGACAGGCCAAGCTGTCCTTCCTGCTTTCGATGGCTCAAGACTAAGCCAACATCAGCGGCGGCAATCAATCGAAATGCAAGGAAAAGCCAACTTTCAGGTATAACTAAGGAAGCTCGCTTTTTCGGCGTAGATCCTTAGTTTCATCTAATTTCTGTAGACTTTTAGGGTATCATATTGCCACCAGTCAAAATATTTGTTACTAATAACAACTTTGATTTGTTCAAAGTTGTGTTCCACTTGAAAAGTTGAGTTCCACCACTGGAAGAGACCCGTCTCAAACCGATAGCCAATCGAAGACAAGAGAGGGGCGGAGCTTATATCCTCACTACAGACTATAAATTCAGAGGAAGTTAAAAATTACGCATTCTGCATTTGGTCTGTTCATTATGGCTCTCCCTGACCATAATAGGAAATCGGAGTTGCAAACTAAGTATCAACGTGGGAAGCGTGAATTCGAAGCACTCCTTACGGAACTGGATTCACTCAGATTGCATAGCCCACGAGAACTCGCGACGCTCATTCAGAAAATCACAACAGTGAAACATGAGCTGTCTGTATTGGTGCATTTTATGAATTTCCACGAGGTCTGTCCGCAGGCAGCATAAAGACCCTTAGAAAAAAAAGGCCCTTTTCAGGGCCAACAAATCTTACCTCGGGATCTTCACACTTCATGTTTAGAAAAGCACCTACAGCAAAACGAGTGATTTTGTCTCTTACCGGACCAGAATCCCGTTTGTTCCCCAGTAGCACAGCAGTACTGGACAGTATCGGATCGATATATTGAGCAATATCGCCTGCCAATATCGCCGCTAGATCGAATGGCTGACATTTTGGGCGATACTGGCCAATATTGCCAATCAGTATTAAGCAATATCGCATAGCAGTATCGCGCGGTATTGGAATTTATCAAAAACCCTGTATTGCCCAATATCGCATTTGGAAAATCCGCTGTATCAAGCGATATCACTTCCCAATATCGCCCCCATGATTTACCGAGTGGTGCAATTTCTATCACATTGAGGATTTAAGTAGTACGGATATTCCTGTACCTCATGCACTAATGTTTTCCATTTTATTCTGTTTTGTTTCGTGAAACAGGCTTTGGGAAAACCGCCTTTTGTAACGCCCTCCTTGCATTTTGATTGCTATGCAGGAAAAACAACATTTCTGCGACTGGATTTGTTATTTTCACTAAAAAATTTTGAACTCCTTCTAATTTATGTAGTAAAATAAACTGGAAAGAAAATAGAATAAGAATATCGGAAGCGTACAGCTTCCTGAGCAGCGCCCATGTGCATGTACGAAACGGGTCCAACATAAATACAAAAGGCACATTTCAAAGGCCCTATCATACAATTTCTTATGTATGCTGTTTTCTCTCGGAAACTGCTTAAAAGCGGTGTTTGTTTTGCAAAATTTTTTAGCTGGGTATTGAAACTTTTTATGGGCTCCAAAAAAAGAAGATGCCGTAGGGGCACCGACACCCTCCGGCTTTGAGGTTGGCGGTAGGCTACGGTGCAAGGGACGGAGACTGTTATAAATTGATTGTAAATTCGCACTAAATTTAAGGGTGTTGAAAAGTCTCTCAGCCCAAGAGTAACAGTTAATTACTTTAATATTAATCTAATAAATATAATAATAATTATCTTATCTTATAATAGTTATATATCTAACAAATATATTATCAGATATTATAAATCTGAGTGATATTTTTTGTAAAAGACAACTTCAAAATTTGATAAAAGAAACTCTTACCTGTATCTGAAAACAAGCGATTTCACACTGTCTAAGGCTTCCGAAACCGCCCAATGTGGCATGTTCACGCTTGTTTTTAACAAGAGTGGTGAAGCGGAATCAAATTTCTTCTACCCCGATGTAACCTCTATCATGCATAATTTCTGAAAAAGGGAATATAAAAATTAATTTCGATATTTTTATTGGTAAAACGAGCGGGAGAAAAGAGCGAAAATGATAGTTTTGAACCTTGGAGCGTAGGCAAGCTCTCAGATCCCGTTCGACCCAAACCGTCAAATTGTGTCGTCCAATCGAAGACCAGCAATGGGAAGAGAGGGGCGGAGCTATATCCTCAACACAGACTATATATACGAGAGACGGCTCGGCCTGTTCTACAAATTTGTTAACTCGTACAAGCTGCTATGTCTGGATGCAAAGGTCTTAGAGCGCAGTTACTCACTGCTCAAAGAGAACGGGAAAGCATTGTTAGAGATCTTGAAACTCTGAGAATTCTCCACTGCCAGAGCGATGTGAAACAAGCCACTTCTGCAATGAAAAGAATTAAATCGTCATTAGTTAAAAAGCTTGAGCGGGCCGACAACCAAATATCTGGCCTTCACCAGCTGCTCAGCCGTTCTGCTCATAGATAACGAGCTTCAACGAACTCCGGTTTAAAGACCATAAAAAAGGCCCTTTTCAGGGCCAAAAAATTTTAATTTTGCACCCTTAAGGCTAAGGGCACACGGAACACCTCGATGGCCAAAACAAGGAAAAGGTAAAACATAGTTTAGGTGCCTGCGTTTCACTTTCAAATTTTGATTTTTTTTTTAGTTTTCATACACAAGCTAAAACATATTTTTTATACAGTCAAAACAAAAATTTTTCAGAAAAAGTCAAAAATGTATTAAATTATAGCCATTTTAAAAAAATTGAAAATTTTGGAAATTACATTTATTATGTTTAATAAGTTTGTATTTAATTTGCGTTGATATAGGGGGTTTGGAATGAGAAATGCAGCTTTTCGAAGACGAAGGCAGTCGTTGCATTTCAGTACCAAAAGGCAACTTAAAATAGCCTGTTATTATTATAAACACTAATTTATGTTATAAAATGTTAGATTGTTTAATGTTTGTCTTAGATTGTTAGAATTGAAGTTAAATAACATGAATTATTCATATATGAAGTAGAAAATACTGCGTGACAATTCGAAGACGTAACATCCTGCGGTCAGTTATTTTCCCCTCTTTTGAAACTTTAAACAACCAAACATTACTAAAAATGCACAAAAACATTTAGAAAACACTATTTCATACTTCATTTGTAGCTGCAACAATGGCTTTAATTTGTGCATCTATTTATGTATTTAAGAAAGCATACGCAAGAGGTCAACGACAAAATTACAGAGTGCATCAGAACAGAAAAAACACAACACAAAATTACTAAAATAAAAATACAGGGTGATTGGTAAATACGTGGACGAACCTTGCAGGGGGGTAGAGGGGACCTAGACTAGTATATTTCGAATGAGCATGGGGGGAGAAGATGCACCGTTACGGAGCTAGGACCTAATGTAGCGCGAGGGCGCTTCAAAAGGCCGTTTTTAGAAGTCTCGTGTGACGAAACAAAACATAATAAAATGAAAAACATTATTGCATGAGGTACACGAATATCCGTACTACTTAAATCCTCAATGTGATAGAAATTGGACCACTCGCTAAATCGTGGGGTGAGTTTTAAAACGTGCAATATTCATCTTTTAGCCAAAGAATGGAGTTTCCTTACATTAGTGTAATTGTACTTAGAAAAATGATGAATGGGCAAGGGATTTTCAATGATCATACATTGATCATTGAAACTGTATGATCATTTAAATTCCCTCCCCGATCATCATTTTCCTAAGAACCATTACACTAAAGTAAAGGAACTCCATTCTTTGGCTAAAAGATGAATATTGCACAATTTAAAACTCCCCCCATGATTTAGCGAGTGGTGCAATTTCTATCACATTGAGGATTTAAGTAGTACGGATATTCCTGTACCTCATGCACTAATGTTTTCCATTTTATTCTGTTTTGTTTCGTGAAACGGGCTTTGGGAAAACCGCCTTTTGTAACGCCCTCCTTGCATTTTGATTGCTATGCAGGAAAAACAACATTTCTGTGACTGGATTTGTTATTTTCACTAAAAAATTTTGAACTCCTTCTAATTTATGTAGTAAAATAAACTGGAAAGAAATTAGAATAAGAATATCGGAAGCGTACAGCTTCCTGAGCAGCGCCCATGTGCATGTATGAAACGGGTTCAACATAAATACAAAAGGCACATTTCAAAGGCACTATCATACAATTTCTTATGTATGCTGTTTTCTCTCGGAAACTGCTTAAAAGCGGTGTTTGTTTTGCAAAATTTTTTAGCTGGGTATTGAAACATTTTATGGGCTCGAAAAAAAGAAGATGCCGTAGGGGCACCAACACCCTCCGGCTTTGAGGTTGGCGGTAGGCTACGGTGCAAGGGACGGAGACTGTTATAAATTGATTGTAAATTCGCACTAAATTTAAGGGTGTTGAAAAGTCTCTCAGCCCAAGAGTAACAGTTAAATACTTTAATATTAATCTAATAAATATAATAATAATTATCTTATCTTATAATAGTTATATATCTAACAAATATATTATCAGATATTATAAATCTGAGTGATATTTTTTGTAAAAGACAACTTCAAAATTTGATAAAAGAAACTCTTACCTGTATCTGAAAACAAGCGATTTCACACTGTCTAAGGCTTCCGAAACCGCCCAATGTGGCATGTTCACGCTTGTTTTTAACAAGATTGGTGAATAGGAATCAAATTTCTTCTACCCCGATGTAGCCTCTATCATGCATAATTTCTGAAAAAGGGAATATAAAAATTAATTTCGATATTTTTATTGGTAAAACGAGCGGGAGAAAAGAGCGAAAATGATAGTTTTGAACCTTGGAGCGTAGGCAAGCTCTCAGATCCCGTTCGACCCAAACCGTCAAATTGTGTCGTCCAATCGAAGACCAGCAATGGGAAGAGAGGGGCGGAGCTATATCCTCAACACAGACTATATATACGAGAGACGGCTCGGCCTGTTCTACAAATTTGTTAACTCGTACAAGCTGCTATGTCTGGATGCAAAGGTCTTAGAGCGCAGTTACTCACTGCTCAAAGAGAACGGGAAAGCATTGTTAGAGATCTTGAAACTCTGAGAATTCTCCACTGCCAGAGCGATGTGAAACAAGCCACTTCTGCAATGAAAAGAATTGAATCGTCATTAGTTAAAAAGCTTGAGCGGGCCGACAACCAAATATCTGGCCTTCACCAGCTGCTCAGCCGTTCTGCTCATAGATAACGAGCTTCAACGAACTCCGGTTTAAAGACCATTAAAAGGCCCTTTTCAGGGCCAAAAAATTTTAATTTTGCACCCTTAAGGCTAAGGGCACACGGAACACCTCGATGGCCAAAACAAGGAAAAGGTAAAACATAGTTTAGGTGCCTGCGTTTCACTTTCAAATTTTGATTTTTTTTTAGTTTTCATACACAAGCTAAAACATATTTTTTATACAGTCAAAACAAAAATTTTTCAGAAAAAGTCAAAAATGTATTAAATTATAGCCATTTTAAAAAAATTGAAAATTTTGGAAATTACATTTATTATGTTTAATAAGTTTGTATTTAATTTGCGTTGATATAGGGGGTTTGGAATGAGAAATGCAGCTTTTCGAAGACGAAGGCAGTCGTTGCATTTCAGTACCAAAAGGCAACTTAAAATAGCCTGTTATTATTATAAACACTAATTTATGTTATAAAATGTTAGATTGTTTAATGTTTGTCTTAGATTGTTAGAATTGAAGTTAAATAACATGAATTATTCATATATGAAGTAGAAAATACTGCGTGACAATTCGAAGACGTAACATCCTGCGGTCAGTTATTTTCCCCTCTTTTGAAACTTTAAACAACCAAACATTACTAAAAATGCACAAAAACATTTAGAAAACACTATTTCATTACTTCATTTGTAGCTGCAACAATGGCTTTAATTTGTGCATCTATTTATGTATTTAAGAAAGCATACGCAAGAGGTCAACGACAAAATTACAGAGTGCATCAGAACAGAAAAAACACAACACAAAATTACTAAAATAAAAATACAGGGTGATTGGTAAATACGTGGACGAACCTTGCAGGGGGGTAGAGGGGACCTAGACTAGTATATTTCGAATGAGCATGGGGGGAGAAGATGCAACGTTACGGAGCTAGGACCTAATGTAGCGCGAGGGCGCTTCAAAAGGCCGTTTTTAGAAGTCTCGTGTGACGAAACAAAACATAATAAAATGAAAAACATTATTGCATGAGGTACACGAATATCCGTACTACTTAAATCCTCAATGTGATAGAAATTGGACCACTCGCTAAATCGTGGGGTGAGTTTTAAAACGTGCAATATTCATCTTTTAGCCAAAGAATGGAGTTTCCTTACATTAGTGTAATTGTACTTAGAAAAATGATGAATGGGCAAGGGATTTTCAATGATCATACATTGATCATTGAAACTGTATGATCATTTAAATTCCCTCCCCGATCATCATTTTTCTAAGAACCATTACACTAAAGTAAAGGAACTCCATTCTTTGGCTAAAAGATGAATATTGCACAATTTAAAACTCCCCCCATGATTTAGCGAGTGGTGCAATTTCTATCACATTGAGGATTTAAGTAGTACGGATATTCCTGTACCTCATGCACTAATGTTTTCCATTTTATTCTGTTTTGTTTCGTGAAACGGGCTTTGGGAAAACCGCCTTTTGTAACGCCCTCCTTGCATTTTGATTGCTATGCAGGAAAAACAACATTTCTGTGACTGGATTTGTTATTTTCACTAAAAAATTTTGAACTCCTAATTTATGTAGTAAAATAAACTGGAAAGAAATTAGAATAAGAATATCGGAAGCGTACAGCTTCCTGAGCAGCGCCCATGTGCATGTATGAAACGGGTTCAACATAAATACAAAAGGCACATTTCAAAGGCACTATCATACAATTTCTTATGTATGCTGTTTTCTCTCGGAAACTGCTTAAAAGCGGTGTTTGTTTTGCAAAATTTTTTAGCTGGGTATTGAAACATTTTATGGGCTCGAAAAAAAGAAGATGCCGTAGGGGCACCAACACCCTCCGGCTTAGAGGTTGGCGGTAGGCTACGGTGCAAGGGACGGAGACTGTTATAAATTGATTGTAAATTCGCACTAAATTTAAGGGTGTTGAAAAGTCTCTCAGCCCAAGAGTAACAGTTAAATACTTTAATATTAATCTAATAAATATAAAAATAATTATCTTATCTTATAATAGTTATATATCTAACAAATATATTATCAGATATTATAAATCTGAGTGATATTTTTTGTAAAAGACAACTTCAAAATTTGATAAAAGAAACTCTTACCTGTATCTGAAAACAAGCGATTTCACACTGTCTAAGGCTTCCGAAACCGCCCAATGTGGCATGTTCACGCTTGTTTTTAACAAGAGTGGTGAAGCGGAATCAAATTTCTTCTACCCCGATGTAGCCTCTATCATGCATAATTTCTGAAAAAGGGAATATAAAAATTAATTTCGATATTTTTATTGGTAAAACGAGCGGGAGAAAAGAGCGAAAATGATAGTTTTGAACCTTGGAGCGTAGGCAAGCTCTCAGATCCCGTTCGACCCAAACCGACAAATTGTGTAGTCCAATCGAAGACCAGCAATGGGAAGAGAGGGGCGGAGCTATATCCTCAACACAGACTATATATACGAGAGACGGCTTGACAAATATCCATTTGGAGCCGGCCTGTTCTACAAATTTGTTAACTCGTACAAGCTGCTATGTCTGGATGCAAAGGTCTTAGAGCGCAGTTACTCACTGCTCAAAGAGAACGGGAAAGCATTGTTAGAGATCTTGAAACTCTGAGAATTCTCCACTGCCAGAGCGATGTGAAACAAGCCACTTCTGCAATGAAAAGAATTGAATCGTCATTAGTTAAAAAGCTTGAGCGGGCCGACAACCAAATATCTGGCCTTCACCAGCTGCTCAGCCGTTCTGCTCATAGATAACGAGCTTCAACGAACTCCGGTTTAAAGACCATAAAAAAAAGGCCCTTTTCAGGGCCAAAAAATTTTAATTTTGCACCCTTAAGGCTAAGGGCACACGGAACACCTCGATGGCCAAAACAAGGAAAAGGTAAAACATAGTTTAGGTGCCTGCGTTTCACTTTCAAATTTTGATTTTTTTATAGTTTTCATACACAAGCTAAAACGCATTTTTTATACAGTCAAAACAAAATTTTTTCAAAAAAAGTTAAAAATGTATTAAAGTATAGCCTTTAAAGTGGTTGCGAAATTTCTGTGGGAAAACTGCAGACTTATATGCTGAAAGGCTTCAAACTCCTATTGACAGCAGACAAGCCTATAGAGCAGACAGGCCAAGCTGTCCTTCCTGCTTTCGATGGCTCAAGACTAAGCCAACATCAGCGGCGGCAATCAATCGAAATGCAAGGAAAAGCCAACTTTCAGGTATAACTAAGAAAGCTCGCTTTTTCGGCGTAGATCCTTAGTTTCATCTAATTTCTGTAGACTTTTAGGGTATCATATTGCCACCAGTCAAAATATTTGTTACTAATAACAACTTTGATTTGTTCAAAGTTGTGTTCCACTTGAAAAGTTGAGTTCCACCACTGGAAGAGACCCGTCTCAAACCGATAGCCAATCGAAGACAAGAGAGGGGCGGAGCTTATATCCTCACTACAGACTATAAATTCAGAGGAAGTTAAAAATTACGCATTCTGCATTTGGTCTGTTCATTATGGCTCTCCCTGACCATAATAGGAAATCGGAGTTGCAAACTAAGTATCAACGTGGGAAGCGTGAATTCGAAGCACTCCTTACAGAACTGGATTCGGACAGATTGCATAGCCCACGAGAACTCGCGACGCTCATTCAGAAAATCACAACAGTGAAACATGAGCTGTCTGTATTGGTGCATTTTATGAATTTCCACGAGGTCTGTCCGCAGGCAGCATAAAGACCCTTAGAAAAAAAAGGCCCTTTTCAGGGCCAACAAATCTTACCTCGGGATCTTCACACTTCATGTTTAGAAAAGCACCTACAGCAAAACGAGTGATTTTGTCTCTTACCGGACCAGAATCCCGTTTGTTCCCCAGTAGCACAGCAGTACTGGACAGTATCGGATCGATATATTGAGCAATATCGCCGCTAGATCGAATGGCTGACATTTTGGGCGATACTGGCCAATATTGCCAATCAGTATTAAGCAATATCGCATAGCAGTATCGCGCGGTATTGGAATTTATCAAAAACCCTGTATTGCCCAATATCGCATTTGGAAAATCCGCTGTATCAAGCGATATCACTTCCCAATATCGCCCCCATGATTTAGCGATTGGTGCAATTTCTATCACATTGAGGATTTAAGTAGTACGGATATTCCTGTACCTCATGCACTAATGTTTTCCATTTTATTCTGTTTTGTTTCGTGAAACGGGCTTTGGGAAAACCGCCTTTTGTAACGCCCTCCTTGCATTTTGATTGCTATGCAGGAAAAACAACATTTCTGCGACTGGATTTGTTATTTTCACTAAAAAATTTTGAACTCCTTCTAATTTATGTAGTAAAATAAACTGGAAAGAAAATAGAATAAGAATATCGGAAGCGTACAGCTTCCTGAGCAGCGCCCATGTGCATGTACGAAACGGGTCCAACATAAATACAAAAGGCACATTTCAAAGGCACTATCATACAATTTCTTATGTATGCTGTTTTCTCTCGGAAACTGCTTAAAAGCGGTGTTTGTTTTGCAAAATTTTTTAGCTGGGTATTGAAACTTTTTATGGGCTCCAAAAAAAGAAGATGCCGTAGGGGCACCGACACCCTCCGGCTTTGAGGTTGGCGGTAGGCTACGGTGCAAGGGACGGAGACTGTTAAAAATTGATTGTAAATTCGCACTAAATTTAAGTTAAAAAGTCTCTCAGCCCAAGAGTAACAGTTAATTACTTTAATATTAATCTAATAAATATAATAATAATTATCTTATCTTATAATAGTTATATATCTAACAAATATATTATCAGATATTATAAATCTGAGTGATATTTTTTGTAAAAGACAACTTCAAAATTTGATAAAAGAAACTCTTACCTGTATCTGAAAACAAGCGATTTCACACTGTCTAAGGCTTCCGAAACCGCCCAATGTGGCATGTTCACGCTTGTTTTTAACAAGAGTGGTGAAGCGGAATCAAATTTCTTCTACCCCGATGTAACCTCTATCATGCATAATTTCTGAAAAAGGGAATATAAAAATTAATTTCGATATTTTTATTGGTAAAACGAGCGGGAGAAAAGAGCGAAAATGATAGTTTTGAACCTTGGAGCGTAGGCAAGCTCTCAGATCCCGTTCGACCCAAACCGACAAATTGTGTCGTCCAATCGAGGACCAGCAATGGGAAGAGAGGGGCGGAGCTATATCCTCAACACAGACTATATATACGAGAGACGGCTTGACAAATATCCATTTGGAGCCGGCCTGTTCTACAAATTTGTTAACTCGTACAAGCTGCTATGTCTGGATGCAAAGGTCTTAGAGCGCAGTTACTCACTGCTCAAAGAGAACGGGAAAGCATTGTTAGAGATCTTGAAACTCTGAGAATTCTCCACTGCCAGAGCGATGTGAAACAAGCCACTTCTGCAATGAAAAGAATTGAATCGTCATTAGTTAAAAAGCTTGAGCGGGCCGACAACCAAATATCTGGCCTTCACCAGCTGCTCAGCCGTTCTGCTCATAGATAACGAGCTTCAACGAACTCCGGTTTAAAGACCATAAAAAAAAGGCCCTTTTCAGGGCCAAAAAATTTTAATTTTGCACCCTTAAGGCTAAGGGCACACGGAACACCTCGATGGCCAAAACAAGGATAAGGTAAAACATAGTTTAGGTGCCTGCGTTTCACTTTCAAATTTTGATTTTTTTATAGTTTTCATACACAAGCTAAAACACATTTTTTATACAGTCAAAACAAAAATTTTTCAAAAAAAGTTAAAAATGTATTAAAGTATAGCCTTTAAAGTGGTTGCGAAATTTCTGTGGGAAAACTGCAGACTTATATGCTGAAAGGCTTCAAACTCCTATTGACAGCAGACAAGCCTATAGAGCAGACAGGCCAAGCTGTCCTTCCTGCTTTCGATGGCTCAAGACTAAGCCAACATCAGCGGCGGCAATCAATCGAAATGCAAGGAAAAGCCAACTTTCAGGTATAACTAAGGAAGCTCGCTTTTTCGGCGTAGATCCTTAGTTTCATCTAATTTCTGTAGACTTTTAGGGTATCATATTGCCACCAGTCAAAATATTTGTTACTAATAACAACTTTGATTTGTTCAAAGTTGTGTTCCACTTGAAAAGTTGAGTTCCACCACTGGAAGAGACCCGTCTCAAACCGATAGCCAATCGAAGACAAGAGAGGGGCGGAGCTTATATCCTCACTACAGACTATAAATTCAGAGGAAGTTAAAAATTACGCATTCTGCATTTGGTCTGTTCATTATGGCTCTCCCTGACCATAATAGGAAATCGGAGTTGCAAACTAAGTATCAACGTGGGAAGCGTGAATTCGAAGCACTCCTTACGGAACTGGATTCGGACAGATTGCATAGCCCACGAGAACTCGCGACGCTCATTCAGAAAATCACAACAGTGAAACATGAGCTGTCTGTATTGGTGCATTTTATGAATTTCCACGAGGTCTGTCCGCAGGCAGCATAAAGACCCTTAGAAAAAAAAGGCCCTTTTCAGGGCCAACAAATCTTACCTCGGGATCTTCACACTTCATGTTTAGAAAAGCACCTACAGCAAAACGAGTGATTTTGTCTCTTACCGGACCAGAATCCCGTTTGTTCCCCAGTAGCACAGCAGTACTGGACAGTATCGGATCGATATATTGAGCAATATCGCCGCTAGATCGAATGGCTGACATTTTGGGCGATACTGGCCAATATTGCCAATCAGTATTAAGCAATATCGCATAGCAGTATCGCGCGGTATTGGAATTTATCAAAAACCCTGTATTGCCCAATATCGCATTTGGAAAATCCGCTGTATCAAGCGATATCACTTCCCAATATCGCCCCCATGATTTAGCGAGTGGTGCAATTTCTATCACATTGAGGATTTAAGTAGTACGGATATTCCTGTACCTCATGCACTAATGTTTTCCATTTTATTCTGTTTTGTTTCGTGAAACAGGCTTTGGGAAAACCGCCTTTTGTAACGCCCTCCTTGCATTTTGATTGCTATGCAGGAAAAACAACATTTCTGCGACTGGATTTGTTATTTTCACTAAAAAATTTTGAACTCCTTCTAATTTATGTAGTAAAATAAACTGGAAAGAAAATAGAATAAGAATATCGGAAGCGTACAGCTTCCTGAGCAGCGCCCATGTGCATGTACGAAACGGGTCCAACATAAATACAAAAGGCACATTTCAAAGGCCCTATCATACAATTTCTTATGTATGCTGTTTTCTCTCGGAAACTGCTTAAAAGCGGTGTTTGTTTTGCAAAATTTTTTAGCTGGGTATTGAAACTTTTTATGGGCTCCAAAAAAAGAAGATGCCGTAGGGGCACCGACACCCTCCGGCTTTGAGGTTGGCGGTAGGCTACGGTGCAAGGGACGGAGACTGTTATAAATTGATTGTAAATTCGCACTAAATTTAAGGGTGTTGAAAAGTCTCTCAGCCCAAGAGTAACAGTTAATTACTTTAATATTAATCTAATAAATATAATAATAATTATCTTATCTTATAATAGTTATATATCTAACAAATATATTATCAGATATTATAAATCTGAGTGATATTTTTTGTAAAAGACAACTTCAAAATTTGATAAAAGAAACTCTTACCTGTATCTGAAAACAAGCGATTTCACACTGTCTAAGGCTTCCGAAACCGCCCAATGTGGCATGTTCACGCTTGTTTTTAACAAGAGTGGTGAAGCGGAATCAAATTTCTTCTACCCCGATGTAACCTCTATCATGCATAATTTCTGAAAAAGGGAATATAAAAATTAATTTCGATATTTTTATTGGTAAAACGAGCGGGAGAAAAGAGCGAAAATGATAGTTTTGAACCTTGGAGCGTAGGCAAGCTCTCAGATCCCGTTCGACCCAAACCGTCAAATTGTGTCGTCCAATCGAAGACCAGCAATGGGAAGAGAGGGGCGGAGCTATATCCTCAACACAGACTATATATACGAGAGACGGCTCGGCCTGTTCTACAAATTTGTTAACTCGTACAAGCTGCTATGTCTGGATGCAAAGGTCTTAGAGCGCAGTTACTCACTGCTCAAAGAGAACGGGAAAGCATTGTTAGAGATCTTGAAACTCTGAGAATTCTCCACTGCCAGAGCGATGTGAAACAAGCCACTTCTGCAATGAAAAGAATTAAATCGTCATTAGTTAAAAAGCTTGAGCGGGCCGACAACCAAATATCTGGCCTTCACCAGCTGCTCAGCCGTTCTGCTCATAGATAACGAGCTTCAACGAACTCCGGTTTAAAGACCATAAAAAAGGCCCTTTTCAGGGCCAAAAAATTTTAATTTTGCACCCTTAAGGCTAAGGGCACACGGAACACCTCGATGGCCAAAACAAGGAAAAGGTAAAACATAGTTTAGGTGCCTGCGTTTCACTTTCAAATTTTGATTTTTTTTTTAGTTTTCATACACAAGCTAAAACATATTTTTTATACAGTCAAAACAAAAATTTTTCAGAAAAAGTCAAAAATGTATTAAATTATAGCCATTTTAAAAAAATTGAAAATTTTGGAAATTACATTTATTATGTTTAATAAGTTTGTATTTAATTTGCGTTGATATAGGGGGTTTGGAATGAGAAATGCAGCTTTTCGAAGACGAAGGCAGTCGTTGCATTTCAGTACCAAAAGGCAACTTAAAATAGCCTGTTATTATTATAAACACTAATTTATGTTATAAAATGTTAGATTGTTTAATGTTTGTCTTAGATTGTTAGAATTGAAGTTAAATAACATGAATTATTCATATATGAAGTAGAAAATACTGCGTGACAATTCGAAGACGTAACATCCTGCGGTCAGTTATTTTCCCCTCTTTTGAAACTTTAAACAACCAAACATTACTAAAAATGCACAAAAACATTTAGAAAACACTATTTCATACTTCATTTGTAGCTGCAACAATGGCTTTAATTTGTGCATCTATTTATGTATTTAAGAAAGCATACGCAAGAGGTCAACGACAAAATTACAGAGTGCATCAGAACAGAAAAAACACAACACAAAATTACTAAAATAAAAATACAGGGTGATTGGTAAATACGTGGACGAACCTTGCAGGGGGGTAGAGGGGACCTAGACTAGTATATTTCGAATGAGCATGGGGGGAGAAGATGCACCGTTACGGAGCTAGGACCTAATGTAGCGCGAGGGCGCTTCAAAAGGCCGTTTTTAGAAGTCTCGTGTGACGAAACAAAACATAATAAAATGAAAAACATTATTGCATGAGGTACACGAATATCCGTACTACTTAAATCCTCAATGTGATAGAAATTGGACCACTCGCTAAATCGTGGGGTGAGTTTTAAAACGTGCAATATTCATCTTTTAGCCAAAGAATGGAGTTTCCTTACATTAGTGTAATTGTACTTAGAAAAATGATGAATGGGCAAGGGATTTTCAATGATCATACATTGATCATTGAAACTGTATGATCATTTAAATTCCCTCCCCGATCATCATTTTCCTAAGAACCATTACACTAAAGTAAAGGAACTCCATTCTTTGGCTAAAAGATGAATATTGCACAATTTAAAACTCCCCCCATGATTTAGCGAGTGGTGCAATTTCTATCACATTGAGGATTTAAGTAGTACGGATATTCCTGTACCTCATGCACTAATGTTTTCCATTTTATTCTGTTTTGTTTCGTGAAACGGGCTTTGGGAAAACCGCCTTTTGTAACGCCCTCCTTGCATTTTGATTGCTATGCAGGAAAAACAACATTTCTGTGACTGGATTTGTTATTTTCACTAAAAAATTTTGAACTCCTTCTAATTTATGTAGTAAAATAAACTGGAAAGAAATTAGAATAAGAATATCGGAAGCGTACAGCTTCCTGAGCAGCGCCCATGTGCATGTATGAAACGGGTTCAACATAAATACAAAAGGCACATTTCAAAGGCACTATCATACAATTTCTTATGTATGCTGTTTTCTCTCGGAAACTGCTTAAAAGCGGTGTTTGTTTTGCAAAATTTTTTAGCTGGGTATTGAAACATTTTATGGGCTCGAAAAAAAGAAGATGCCGTAGGGGCACCAACACCCTCCGGCTTTGAGGTTGGCGGTAGGCTACGGTGCAAGGGACGGAGACTGTTATAAATTGATTGTAAATTCGCACTAAATTTAAGGGTGTTGAAAAGTCTCTCAGCCCAAGAGTAACAGTTAAATACTTTAATATTAATCTAATAAATATAATAATAATTATCTTATCTTATAATAGTTATATATCTAACAAATATATTATCAGATATTATAAATCTGAGTGATATTTTTTGTAAAAGACAACTTCAAAATTTGATAAAAGAAACTCTTACCTGTATCTGAAAACAAACGATTTCACACTGTCTAAGGCTTCCGAAACCGCCCAATGTGGCATGTTCACGCTTGTTTTTAACAAGAGTGGTGAAGCGGAATCAAATTTCTTCTACCCCGATGTAGCCTCTATCATGCATAATTTCTGAAAAAGGGAATATAAAAATTAATTTCGATATTTTTATTGGTAAAACGAGCGGGAGAAAAGAGCGAAAATGATAGTTTTGAACCTTGGAGCGTAGGCAAGCTCTCAGATCCCGTTCGACCCAAACCGACAAATTGTGTCGTCCAATCGAAGACCAGCAATGGGAAGAGAGGGGCGGAGCTATATCCTCAACACAGACTATATATACGAGAGACGGCTTGACAAATATCCATTTGGAGCCGGCCTGTTCTACAAATTTGTTAACTCGTACAAGCTGCTATGTCTGGATGCAAAGGTCTTAGAGCGCAGTTACTCACTGCTCAAAGAGAACGGGAAAGCATTGTTAGAGATCTTGAAACTCTGAGAATTCTCCACTGCCAGAGCGATGTGAAACAAGCCACTTCTGCAATGAAAAGAATTGAATCGTCATTAGTTAAAAAGCTTGAGCGGGCCGACAACCAAATATCTGGCCTTCACCAGCTGCTCAGCCGTTCTGCTCATAGATAACGAGCTTCAACGAACTCCGGTTTAAAGACCATAAAAAAAAGGCCCTTTTCAGGGCCAAAAAATTTTAATTTTGCACCCTTAAGGCTAAGGGCACACGGAACACCTCGATGGCCAAAACAAGGAAAAGGTAAAACATAGTTTAGGTGCCTGCGTTTCACTTTCAAATTTTGATTTTTTTATAGTTTTCATACACAAGCTAAAACACATTTTTTATACAGTCAAAACAAAAATTTTTCAAAAAAAGTTAAAAATGTATTAAAGTATAGCCTTTAAAGTGGTTGCGAAATTTCTGTGGGAAAACTGCAGACTTATATGCTGAAAGGCTTCAAACTCCTATTGACAGCAGACAAGCCTATAGAGCAGACAGGCCAAGCTGTCCTTCCTGCTTTCGATGGCTCAAGACTAAGCCAACATCAGCGGCGGCAATCAATCGAAATGCAAGGAAAAGCCAACTTTCAGGTATAACTAAGGAAGCTCGCTTTTTCGGCGTAGATCCTTAGTTTCATCTAATTTCTGTAGACTTTTAGGGTATCATATTGCCACCAGTCAAAATATTTGTTACTAATAACAACTTTGATTTGTTCAAAGTTGTGTTCCACTTGAAAAGTTGAGTTCCACCACTGGAAGAGACCCGTCTCAAACCGATAGCCAATCGAAGACAAGAGAGGGGCGGAGCTTATATCCTCACTACAGACTATAAATTCAGAGGAAGTTAAAAATTACGCATTCTGCATTTGGTCTGTTCATTATGGCTCTCCCTGACCATAATAGGAAATCGGAGTTGCAAACTAAGTATCAACGTGGGAAGCGTGAATTCGAAGCACTCCTTACAGAACTGGATTCGGACAGATTGCATAGCCCACGAGAACTCGCGACGCTCATTCAGAAAATCACAACAGTGAAACATGAGCTGTCTGTATTGGTGCATTTTATGAATTTCCACGAGGTCTGTCCGCAGGCAGCATAAAGACCCTTAGAAAAAAAAGGCCCTTTTCAGGGCCAACAAATCTTTTCTCGGGATCTTCAAACTTCATGTTTAGAAAAGCACCTACAGCAAAACGAGTGATTTTGTCTCTTACCGGACCAGAATCCCGTTTGTTCCCCAGTAGCACAGCAGTACTGGACAGTATCGGATCGATATATTGAGCAATATCGCCTGCCAATATCGCCGCTAGATCGAATGGCTGACATTTTGGGCGATACTGGCCAATATTGCCAATCAGTATTAAGCAATATCGCATAGCAGTATCGCGCGGTATTGGAATTTATCAAAAACCCTGTATTGCCCAATATCGCATTTGGAAAATCCGCTGTATCAAGCGATATCACTTCCCAATATCGCCCCCATGATTTAGCGAGTGGTGCAATTTCTATCACATTGAGGATTTAAGTAGTACGGATATTCCTGTACCTCATGCACTAATGTTTTCCATTTTATTCTGTTTTGTTTCGTGAAACGGGCTTTGAGAAAACCGCCTTTTGTAACGCCCTCCTTGCATTTTGATTGCTATGCAGGAAAAACAACATTTCTGCGACTGGATTTGTTATTTTCACTAAAAAATTTTGAACTCCTTCTAATTTATGTAGTAAAATAAACTGGAAAGAAAATAGAATAAGAATATCGGAAGCGTACAGCTTCCTGAGCAGCGCCCATGTGCATGTACGAAACGGGTCCAACATAAATACAAAAGGCACATTTCAAAGGCACTATCATACAATTTCTTATGTATGCTGTTTTCTCTCGGAAACTGCTTAAAAGCGGTGTTTGTTTTGCAAAATTTTTTAGCTGGGTATTGAAACTTTTTATGGGCTCCAAAAAAAGAAGATGCCGTAGGGGCACCGACACCCTCCGGCTTTGAGGTTGGCGGTAGGCTACGGTGCAAGGGACGGAGACTGTTATAAATTGATTGTAAATTCGCACTAAATTTAAGTTGAAAAGTCTCTCAGCCCAAGAGTAACAATTAATTACTTTAATATTAATCTAATAAATATAATAATAATTATCTTATCTTATAATAGTTATATATCTAACAAATATATTATCAGATATTATAAATCTGAGTGATATTTTTTGTAAAAGACAACTTCAAAATTTGATAAAAGAAACTCTTACCTGTATCTGAAAACAAGCGATTTCACACTGTCTAAGGCTTCCGAAACCGCCCAATGTGGCATGTTCACGCTTGTTTTTAACAAGAGTGGTGAAGCGGAATCAAATTTCTTCTACCCCGATGTAACCTCTATCATGCATAATTTCTGAAAAAGGGAATATAAAAATTAATTTCGATATTTTTATTGGTAAAACGAGCGGGAGAAAAGAGCGAAAATGATAGTTTTGAACCTTGGAGCGTAGGCAAGCTCTCAGATCCCGTTCGACCCAAACCGACAAATTGTGTCGTCCAATCGAGGACCAGCAATGGGAAGAGAGGGGCGGAGCTATATCCTCAACACAGACTATATATACGAGAGACGGCTTGACAAATATCCATTTGGAGCCGGCCTGTTCTACAAATTTGTTAACTCGTACAAGCTGCTATGTCTGGATGCAAAGGTCTTAGAGCGCAGTTACTCACTGCTCAAAGAGAACGGGAAAGCATTGTTAGAGATCTTGAAACTCTGAGAATTCTCCACTGCCAGAGCGATGTGAAACAAGCCACTTCTGCAATGAAAAGAATTGAATCGTCATTAGTTAAAAAGCTTGAGCGGGCTGACAACCAAATATCTGGCCTTCACCAGCTGCTCAGCCGTTCTGCACATAGATAACGAGCAACTCCGGTTTAAAGACCATAAAAAAGGCCCTTTTCAGGGCCAAAAAATTTTAATTTTGCACCCTTAAGGCTAAGGGCACACGGAACACCTCGATGGCCAAAACAAGGAAAAGGTAAAACATAGTTTAGGTGCCTGCGTTTCACTTTCAAATTTTGATTTTTTTTTTTTAGTTTTCATACACAAGCTAAAACATATTTTTTATACAGTCAAAACAAAAATTTTTCAAAAAAAGTCAAAAATGTATTAAATTATAGCCATTTTAAAAAATTGAAAATTTTGGAAATTACATTTATTATGTTTAATAAGTTTGTATTTAATTTGCGTTGATATAGGGGGTTTGGAATGAGAAATGCAGCTTTTCGAAGACGAAGGCAGTCGTTGCATTTCAGTACCAAAAGGCAACTTAAAATAGCCTGTTATTATTATAAACACTAATTTATGTTATAAAATGTTAGATTGTTTAATGTTTGTCTTAGATTGTTAGAATTGAAGTTAAATAACATGAATTATTCATATATGAAGTAGAAAATACTGCGTGACAATTCGAAGACGTAACATTCTGCGGTCAGTTATTTTCCCCTCTTTTGAAACTTTAAACAACCAAACATTACTAAAAATGCACAAAAACATTTAGAAAACACTATTTCATTACTTCATTTGATGCTGCAACAATGGCTTTAATTTGTGCATCTATTTATGTATTTAAGAAAGCATACGCAAGAGGTCAACGACAAAATTACAGAGTGCATCAGAACAGAAAAAACACAACACAAAATTACTAAAATAAAAATACAGGGTGATTGGTAAATACGTGGACGAACCTTGCAGGGGGGTAGAGGGGACCTAGACTAGTATATTTCGAATGAGCATGGGGGGAGAAGATGCACCGTTACGGAGCTAGGACCTAATGTAGCGCGAGGGCGCTTCAAAAGGCCGTTTTTAGAAGGCTCGTGTGACAAAACAAAACATGATAAAATGAAAAACATTATTGCATGAGGTACACGAATATCTGTACTACTTAAATCCTCAATGTGATAGAAATTGGACCACTCGCTAAATCGTGGGGTGAGTTTTAAAACGTGCAATATTCATCTTTTAGCCAAAGAATGGAGTTTCGTTACATTAGTGTAATTGTACTTAGAAAAATGATGAATGGGGAAGGGATTTTCAATGATCATACATTGATCATTGAAACTGTATGATCATTTAAATTCCCTCCCCTATCATCATTTTTCTAAGTACCATTACACTAAAGTAAAGGAACTCCATTCTTTGGCTACAAGATGAATATTGCACAATTTAAAACTCCCCCCATGATTTAGCGAGTGGTGCAATTTCTATCACATTGAGGATTTAAGTAGTACGGATATTCCTGTACCTCATGCACTAATGTTTTCCATTTTATTCTGTTTTGTTTCGTGAAACGGGCTTTGGGAAAACCACCTTTTGTAACGCCCTCCTTGCATTTTGATTGCTATGCAGGAAAAACAACATTTCTGTGACTGGATTTGTTATTTTCACTAAAAAATTTTGAACTCCTTCTAATTTATGTTGTAAAATAAACTGGAAAGAAAATAGAATAAGAATATCGGAAGCGTACAGCTTCCTGAGCAGCGCCCATGTGCATGTACGAAACGGGTCCAACATAAATACACAAGGCACATTTCAAAGGCACTATCATACAATTTCTTATGTATGCTGTTTTCTCTCGGAAACTGCTTAAAAGCGGTGTTTGTTTTGCAAAATTTTTTAGCTGGGTATTGAAACTTTTTATGGGCTCCAAAAAAAGAAGATGCCGTAGGGGCACCGACACCCTCCGGCTTTGAGGTTGGCGGTAGGCTACGGTGCAAGGGACGGAGACTGTTATAAATTGATTGTAAATTCGCACTAAATTTAAGAGTGTTGAAAAGTCTCTCAGCCCAAGAGTAACAGTTAATTACTTTAATATTAATCTAATAAATATAATAATAATTATCTTATCTTATAATAGTTATATATCTAACAAATATATTATCAGATATTATAAATCTGAGTGATATTTTTTGTAAAAGACAACTTCAAAATTTGATAAAAGAAACTCTTACCTGTATCTGAAAACAAGCGATTTCACACTGTCTAAGGCTTCCGAAACCGCCCAATGTGGCATGTTCACGCTTGTTTTTAACAAGAGTGGTGAAGCGGAATCAAATTTCTTCTACCCCGATGTAGCCTCTATCATGCATAATTTCTGAAAAAGGGAATATAAAAATTAATTTCGATATTTTTATTGGTAAAACGAGCGGGAGAAAAGAGCGAAAATGATAGTTTTGAACCTTGGAGCGTAGGCAAGCTCTCAGATCCCGTTCGACCCAAACCGACAAATTGTGTCGTCCAATCGAAGACCAGCAATGGGAAGAGAGGGGCGGAGCTATATCCTCAACACAGACTATATATACGAGAGACGGCTTGACAAATATCCATTTGGAGCCGGCCTGTTCTACAAATTTGTTAACTCGTACAAGCTGCTATGTCTGGATGCAAAGGTCTTAGAGCGCAGTTACTCACTGCTCAAAGAGAACGGGAAAGCATTGTTAGAGATCTTGAAACTCTGAGAATTCTCCACTGCCAGAGCGATGTGAAACAAGCCACTTCTGCAATGAAAAGAATTGAATCGTCATTAGTTAAAAAGCTTGAGCGGGCCGACAACCAAATATCTGGCCTTCACCAGCTGCTCAGCCGTTCTGCTCATAGATAACGAGCAACTCCGGTTTAAAGACCATAAAAAAAGGCCCTTTTCAGGGCCAAAAAATTTTAATTTTGCACCTTTAAGGCTAAGGGCACACGGAACACCTCGATGGCCAAAACAAGGAAAAGGTAAAACATAGTTTAGGTGCCTGCGTTTCACTTTCAAATTTTGATTTTTTTCCACTTCTGCAATGAAATGAAACCACTTCTGCAATGAAAAGAATTGAATCGTCATTAGTTAAAAAGCTTGAGCGGGCCGACAACCAAATATCTGGCCTTCACCAGCTGCTCAGCCGTTCTGCTCATAGAAAACGAGCTTCAACGAACTCCGGTTTAAAGACCATAAAAAAAAGGCCCTTTTTAGGGCCAAAAAATTTTAATTTTGCACCCTTAAGGCTAAGGGCACACGGAACACCTCGATGGCCAAAACAAGGAAAAGGTAAAACATAGTTTAGGTGCCTGCGTTTCACTTTCAAATTTCGATTTTTTTTTTTAGTTTTCATACACAAGCTAAAACATATTTTTTATACAGTCAAAACAAAAATTTTTCAAAAAAAGTCAAAAATGTATTAAATTATAGCCATTTTAAAAAAATTGAAAATTTTGGAAATTACATTTATTATGTTTAATAAGTTTGTATTTAATTTGTGTTGATATAGGGGGTTTGGAATGAGAAATGCAGCTTTTCGAAGACGAAGGCAGTCGTTGCATTTCAGTACCAAAAGGCAACTTAAAATAGCCTGTTATTATTATAAACACTAATTTATGTTATAAAATGTTAGATTGTTTAATGTTTGTCTTAGATTGTTAGAATTGAAGTTAAATAACATGAATTATTCATATATGAAGTAGAAAATACTGCGTGACAATTCGAAGACGTAACATCCTGCGGTCAGTTATTTTCCCCTCTTTTGAAACTTTAAACAACCAAACATTACTAAAAATGCACAAAAACATTTAGAAAACACTATTTCATTACTTCATTTGTTGCTGCAACAATGGCTTTAATTTGTGCATCTATTTATGTATTTAAGAAAGCATACGCAAGAGGTCAACGACAAAATTACAGAGTGCATCAGAACAGAAAAAACACAACACAAAATTACTAAAATAAAAATACAGGGTGATTGGTAAATATATAGCCATTTTAAAAAAATTGAAAATTTTGGAAATTACATTTATTATGTTTAATAAGTTTGTATTTAATTTGCGTTGATATAGGGGGTTTGGAATGAGAAATGCAGCTTTTCGAAGACGAAGGCAGTCGTTGCATTTCAGTACCAAAAGGCAACTTAAAATAGCCTGTTATTATTATAAACACTAATTTATGTTATAAAATGTTAGATTGTTTAATGTTTGTCTTAGATTGTTAGAATTGAAGTTAAATAACATGAATTATTCATATATGAAGTAGAAAATACTGCTTGACAATTCGAAGACGTAACATCCTGCGGTCAGTTATTTTCCCCTCTTTTGAAACTTTAAACAACCAAACATTACTAAAAATGCACAAAAACATTTAGAAAACACTATTTCATTACTTCATTTGTTGCTGCAACAATGGCTTTAATTTGTGCATCTATTTATGTATTTAAGAAAGCATACGCAAGAGGTCAACGACAAAATTACAGAGTGCATCAGAACAGAAAAAACACAACACAAAATTACTAAAATAAAAATACAGGGTGATTGGTAAATACGTGGACGAACCTTGCAGGGGGGTAGAGGGGACCTAGACTAGTATATTTCGAATGAGCATGGGGGGAGAAGATGCACCGTTACGGAGCTAGGACCTAATGTAGCGCGAGGGCGCTTCAAAAGGCCGTTTTTAGAAGGCTCGTGTGACGAAACAAAACATAATAAAATGAAAAACATTATTGCATGAGGTACACGAATATCCGTACTACTTAAATCCTCAATGTGATAGAAATTGGACCACTCGCTAAATCGTGGGGTGAGTTTTAAAACGTGCAATATTCATCTTTTAGCCAAAGAATGGAGTTTCCTTACATTAGTGTAATTGTACTTAGAAAAATGATGAATGGGGAAGGGATTTTCAATGATCATACATTGATCATTGAAACTCTATGATCATTTAAATTCCCTCCCCGATCATCATTTTTTTAAGTACCATTACACTAAAGTAAAGGAACTCCATTCTTTGGCTAAAAGATGAATATTGCACAATTTAAAACTCCCCCCATGATTTAGCGAGTGGTGCAATTTCTATCACATTGAGGATTTAAGTAGTACGGATATTCCTGTACCTCATGCACTAATGTTTTCCATTTTATTCTGTTTTGTTTCGTGAAACGGGCTTTGGGAAAACCGCCTTTTGTAACGCCCTCCTCGCATTTTGATTGCTATGCAGGAAAAACAACATTTCTGTGACTGGATTTGTTATTTTCACTAAAAATTTTTGAACTCCTTCTAATTTATGTAGTAAAATAAACTGGAAAGAAAATAGAATAAGAATATCGGAAGCGTACAGCTTCCTGAGCAGCGCCCATGTGCATGTACGAAACGGGTCCAACATAAATACAAAAGGCACATTTCAAAGGCACTATCATACAAATACTTATGTATGCTGTTTTCTCTCGGAAACTGCTAAAAGCGGTGTTTGTTTTGCAAAATTTTTTAGCTGGGTATTGAAACTTTTTATGGGCTCGAAAAAAAGAAGATGCCATAGGGGCACCGACACCCTGCGGCTTTGAGGTTGGCGGTAGGCTACGGTGCAAGGGACGGAGACTGTTATAAATTGATTGTAAATTCGCACTAAATTTAAGAGTGTTGAAAAGTCTCTCAGCCCAAGAGTAACAGTTAATTACTTTAATATTAATCTAATAAATGTAATAATAATTATCTTATCTTATAATAGTTATATATCTAACAAATATATTATCAGATATTATAAATCTGAGTGATATTTTTTGTAAAAGACAACTTCAAAATTTGATAAAAGAAACTCTTACCTGTATCTGAAAACAAGCGATTTCACACTGTCTAAGGCTTCCGAAACCGCCCAATGTGGCATGTTCACGCTTGTTTTTAACAAGAGTGGTGAAGCGGAATCAAATTTCTTCTACCCCGATGTAGCCTCTATCATGCATAATTTCTGAAAAAGGGAATATAAAAATTAATTTCGATATTTTTATTGGTAAAACGAGCGGGAGAAAAGAGCGAAAATGATAGTTTTGAACCTTGGAGCGTAGGCAAGCTCTCAGATCCCGTTCGACCCAAACCGACAAATTGTGTCGTCCAATCGAAGACCAGCAATGGGAAGAGAGGGGCGGAGCTATATCCTCAACACAGACTATATATACGAGAGACGGCTTGACAAATATCCATTTGGAGCCGGCCTGTTCTACAAATTTGTTAACTCGTACAAGCTGCTATGTCTGGATGCAAAGGTCTTAGAGCGCAGTTACTCACTGCTCAAAGAGAACGGGAAAGCATTGTTAGAGATCTTGAAACTCTGAGAATTCTCCACTGCCAGAGCGATGTGAAACAAGCCACTTCTGCAATGAAAAGAATTGAATCGTCATTAGTTAAAAAGCTTGAGCGGGCCGACAACCAAATATCTGGCCTTCACCAGCTGCTCAGCCGTTCTGCTCATAGATAACGAGCAACTCCGGTTTAAAGACCATAAAAAAAGGCCCTTTTCAGGGCCAAAAAATTTTAATTTTGCACCCTTAAGGCTAAGGGCACACGGAACACCTCGATGGCCAAAACAAGGAAAAGGTAAAACATAGTTTAGGTGCTTGCGTTTCACTTTCAAATTTTGATTTTTTTTTTTAGTTTTCATACACAAGCTAAAACATATTTTTTATACAGTCAAAACAAAAATTTTTCAAAAAAAGTCAAAAATGTATTAAATTATAGCCATTTTAAAAAAATTGAAAATTTTGGAAATTACATTTATTATGTTTAATAAGTTTGTATTTAATTTGCGTTGATATAGGGGGTTTGGAATGAGAAATGCAGCTTTTCGAAGACGAAGGCAGTCGTTGCATTTCAGTACCAAAAGGCAACTTAAAATAGCCTGTTATTATTATAAACACTAATTTATGTTATAAAATGATAGATTGTTTAATGTTTGTCTTAGATTGTTAGAATTGAAGTTAAATAACATGAATTATTCATATATGAAGTAGAAAATACTGCGTGACAATTCGAAGACGTAACATTCTGCGGTCAGTTATTTTCCCCTCTTTTGAAACTTTAAACAACCAAACATTTATAAAAATGCACAAAACCATTTAGAAAACACTATTTCATTACTTCATTTGATGCTGCAACAATGGCTTTAATTTGTGCATCTATTTATGTATTTAAGAAAGCATACGCAAGAGGTCAACGACAAAATTACAGAGTGCATCAGAACAGAAAAAACACAACACAAAATTACTAAAATAAAAATACAGGGTGATTGGTAAATACGTGGACGAACCTTGCAGGGGGGTAGAGGGGACCTAGACTAGTATATTTCGAATGAGCATATGGGGAGAAGATGCACCGTTACGGAGCTAGGACCTAATGTAGCGCGAGGGCGCTTCAAAAGGCCGTTTTTAGAAGGCTCGTGTGACGAAACAAAACATAATAAAATGAAAAACATTATTGCATGAGGTACACGAATATCCGTACTACTTAAATCCTCAATGTGATAGAAATTGGACCACTCGCTAAATCGTGGGGTGAGTTTTAAAACGTGCAATATTCATCTTTTAGCCAAAGAATGGAGTTTCCTTACATTAGTGTAATTGTACTTAGAAAAATGATGAATGGGCAAGGGATTTTCAATGATCATACATTGATCATTGAAACTGTATGATCATTTAAATTCCCTCCCCGATCATCATTTTTCTAAGAACCATTACACTAAAGTAAAGGAACTCCATTCTTTGGCTAAAAGATGAATATTGCAATTCTCTCAGTTCTAACCCAAAGAAGAGAGCTCTCTCTCAGTCATCGGAAGTGAACTGATTTTAATATTCCGCCTGGTTACTTTTACTTGAGAACCTGTTGTTTTCTCTTTTAAACCGGCGCGATTTTTAATTCTAACTTTTATTGAATATTGTGAGTCAACCTGGATCTTGGCCATGTGCCAGATCGTATTGTCATGAAGTCAACACGCAAGAAGACAAGGAAGAGACGAAAATCCCGCCAACCCGGCCCTCAGCCTGGAGATGCCCAGAATTACCCGATGCCTAATGATGTGTCGCCTGATGTAAGTGTTCAACTTTCCGATTCGGAACATGAGGATAGCGTTTTTGATCGCTCTGGAATGGAAAATACCCTGGCTGACCAAGAGGAGCTAGAGGATCATCACAATGAGGTTTTGGATGCTGGGGTTGATGATCGGAATGAAGACAGCCGTGAAATCTCCCAGTTCAATCTGGAGGGGTGCGAGGATGGAGACCTAAGTATTGGATCTGGCGATCGGAACTTGATTATCACTGCCAGCGGTGAGGATCGTCAATTTGACTGCCTGACCTCCCTGCTACAAAAAGATTTTACCCTGAAGAGTGATGGAATCCCTCCGGAGTTCGATTGGATGATCAAGGCGACAGACCATGAATTGCACAAAGAATTCCTAGAAACCGAACAAAAGCTGACAGGCCTTGAGGATTCTATTCGGAATCTTGATTTATGTAAACAAACCCTTACTCTGGACCAGGAGGTCAGAGCCTTGGGGAAAATTGAGGCGCGTGTGAGGTTGGATCATGATCATTTAAAGGGTAAGTTCACTTGGCTATCGTATCAGATTGGGTCTCGCGCGGCTAGGGACGAGCCACGACCAAAAAGGAAAGGGTCTCCAATGTCCACTAATCCGGAGATTGTCATTAAGACTAAAAAGACTAAATTGGATGTAATTGAATCGGATAACTCAGTTGAGAAATCCTCTGAAACAAATAATGAGAAGGAAATAGTGGATAAACGAGTGGGTAAAAATGGCTCAGCTGCTGCTAGCGCGGGACTCGGTCTGATCTACCCCCCGGATAGAGTTGGGCCTGGGTCTAAGGATCCTCCTGTTGCTAGACCCCCGCCAGTAATAATAAATTTGCCTGTGAATTTTGATCACCTTTTACAGAAGCTCAGAGGGGATATTTCTCCGGGATTAAAAGCCAGAATAATTGGGAAGGAATTGTTTCTATATGTGGAATCCGCGGACCAGCATCGTGCATTAACTACATTGTTACAGGAATCTAAAATAGAGTTTTATTACCGAACCCCCAAAGCTGATCGCCCATTAAAAGTAGTAATAAAGGGCTTGCCCCTTGAAACTGAATGTTCTGAAGTAATACAATTGTTGGAGGAGAAGGGATTTCATGTATTGGCGGTAAACCAAATGCGTACCTCTAGGGGTCGTGGAGTATTGCCCTACTTTCAAGTACACCTTTCTAAGGTGGAGGGGGTTTCTGAGATTTTTAAACTGAATGAACTGAAATATGTGATTGTTACGGTCGAGGAATATATTTACAGGAGGGGGGTTCCTCAGTGCTACAACTGCCAGGGCTTTAATCATTCATCGGTTAACTGTCATAAGCAAACCAAATGCGTACTATGCGCTGGTGACCATTCAATCAGGGATTGTCCTAGGGATGGACCAAAGAGGTGTTCTAATTGTGGAGGGGGGCATACTGCCAGTTGGAGGGGTTGCCCGTCCTTCCCAAAACCACCTGAATCATTAGATAAAAGGGCTCCTAAGACCTTTGATCAGAAACACGTTGAGTCCGGAAGGACTTTTGCTGATGCCCTGAGGCGGGGTGGCCCGGGGGTCCCTCCTCCTGTGACTGAAAAGGTGAGTTCTGGGGCCGGTGTTGGGGCCACTGCCGTGATCGCTGAGCAGGCTCATGCTGAGTATATGGGTTTGGCCAGGGAGTTAGATCTTATGAGGAGATTCATGTCGCTCCTAACTGGTATTTTCGGCTCTGTCCAGAATTTTGAGGAGGTGATTACTCGAGCTGAAGAGGCTCAAAACTCGGTCGACAAATTTTATATTCTGACTCAGTCCCTGCTCTCTGGTCATGGGTAGTGGCGACATTGCTGGCCTTAAGATCTGTACCTGGAATGCCTTTGGCCTTTCTGATAAACTGGATGAATTGCGTGTACTAATACAGATTGAGAAACTGGATATAATACTTGTCCAGGAAACAAACCTAATAGCCGGTGCTGGTCTGGCGATCCCTGGATTTAATTTTTATACCACCCAGAGATCGATTCGTAACCGGGCGAGGGCTGCTGGTGGAACTGCTATATTTATTAGGGACACGATCCCACATGACCAAGTTTTGTTGCCCCCGTTGGCCCATGCGGAGGCTACTGGAATTAGATTAAACTTAGAGGGGTTTCCACCCATTGCTGTATTTTCATGCTATCTAAGACCCCCTAAAACAGGTATTAACTATCTGCCTGATCTTGATATTTTGTTTTCTATCACTAGAACGGTTATACTCGCTGGTGATTTGAATGCCAAGCATCCATCATGGAATTTGGGTAATAATAATTCATTTGGGCCTAAATTGTACAGGTATGCAATTCAAAAGAATATAAATATTAGACCTCCGCCTGGGCCCACTCGGGTGACTTCTGTATCGGCCACCACATTGGATCTGTTTCTTCTAAGAAACTTTCCGTATGCTTTTGAGGTTGTTGCCTTGGAGGCTCTCTCCAGTGATCACTATCCTGTGATCGCGTCCACTAGTCTGGTGTTGGCAAATGACTGCTATAAATTCATCCCCAACTGGAAATGGTTTCGCGGGAAACTAGCTGAGACTCCCTTCCCGGTGGGGGACATGTTGAGCCCTGGATCGTTAGAGGAAGTAGCTGAGAATTTTTCTACACTAATAACTGAAACATATAAAAATACGGGTAACTTTAAAAGGATTTCACAATATAATAGATTGCCTGTGCAAATCAAAATGGCTCAAAAGGCTAAAAATAGATTAAGAAAAATTTGGCAAAATAGTAGGTTAACTTCGGACAAGGTAAAATATAACAGAGCTACTCATCTCTATAGAAAAGTGATTAGGGCTTATTACAGGGATCAATTGGCCTCTCATTTGTTTAATCTTAGTGATACTGATAAAACGATATGGAGGGAGGCTAAAAGATGTAAATCGGCTGGAGCTAAAAAATTTATCCCCCCCTTGATTGGACCTGATGGTCCTGTATTTTCGGTGGTGGAGAAATTGGAATGCATGGCGGATGTCTTTCAGGATCAGTTCACTGAGAATGAGACGGTAAATGGGGATCATTCTTCTGGGGTCATCCGGGTTGTTGAGGATTTCCTTGGGGAGCGATCGGGTGATCGGCTGGATCATATTGCCCCATCTGAATTGCTAGATGTAATCAAAAACCTAAAACCAAATAAAAGCCCAGGAGTGGATGAGATTACAAATAAAATAATACAAAATTTACCTCTAAAAATGTTGTACTTGCTAACAACCATATTTAATAAAGCATTAATTTTAAACACTTTTCCTAGTGTGTGGAAAACTGCTGTAATCATACCTATCCTAAAACCAAATAAGGACCCAAATGATCCGGTTTCCTATCGCCCGATCAGCCTCCTTTCGGGATTAGGTAAACTTTTGGAACGGTTGATCTATGTGAGATTGATAACTTTCGTTACCAGAAATCATGTTTTGGTCGATCAGCAATTTGGATTTCGTGAGGGACTGTCCACTGAGTTACAGTTGCTGCGGGTTGTGGAATATATTCATCAGGGGAAGTCAATGGGAATGGGCACTGGTGCTATAATGCTTGACATTGCTAAAGCTTTTGACAGAGTGTGGATTAAGGGGTTGATTTTTAAATTAATAAAGTGTGGTTTTCCTCCCTCTGCAATCCTGTTGATAAACTCTTACTTAAATCTAAGAACCTTTAGAGTAAGACTATCAGGGACTCTGTCAACATTAAGACCAATACTGGCAGGTACCCCACAAGGGTCAATACTTGGTCCCCTACTATTTAATATTTATATTAATGATATTGTCCAGTTTGCAGAGGGTAGGCTAGCTCTCTTTGCGGACGATACAGCGGTCCTATATCAGCATAAAAATATATCCACGATTGGCAATTTTCTGCAATTCTATTTGATTAAATTGGAAAGGTGGTTACGCGACTGGAAAATTAAGATCAATGTGGGCAAATGTCAAGCCATAATTTTTAAAAGTGGCACACGAGCAGTTCCCCCGCCGGTCCTCCTCCTTGGTGCGTCGATTCCCTGGGTTGGTTCAGTTACTTACCTGGGGGTTGTAATGGATCGAGGTTTAAATTGGGGTCAACATTTAAGGGGGGTTAAATCCAAGATGCACAAGGCTATTGCAACCTTCATGCCATTGATATCCAGAGAATCTACATTACCTGTCTATTTGAAATTAATAATATACAAAAGTTATTTAAGGCCCCTGGCAACATACGCCTGCTCTGTCTGGGGGAATGCTGCGAGGTGTCATGTGTTGCCCCTTGAGGTACTCCAAAATAAGATTCTAAGGTTAATAACAAATAGTCCCTGGTTTTACAGAAATCAACTTATTCATAAAGAATTAAATATACTACCCTTAACAGAGCATATCAAAAAACTAATATTTAAAGTAATCTTCAAAATAGATAATGATACTCATTTAAATTTAAATACTTGTATAGCGGAAATACCAAGATACAATTATACAGATAGATTTATTGGTTTACGACCTCGAGGCGCCATACGTGACATCTTGTATGCGGTGGATCCCTGATTGCTGGGTGAACTTTTAAATTACTTTTTAACTTCTTGAATTTCAAATTTTGTAATAGCATAAATTAAATTTCCAAACTTATGATCACTGTGTAAGGCCTGCTGGGGGGCGGTGTTTGTTTGCTGTTGGGGTTTTTATGCTCTTTACCCCTTCATGACACCTAGTCATGGCCCAGCCCCCCACCCGGCCTTTCAGGATGATCTTTTCCCCCCTCTTTTATTTTCTAGCGGGTATGGTTGACAAGGAGCACCACGGTTTCCCTTATGGATCTCGAGGGCCCATATCTGCTTACCCCACAGTTTCATACTAAATTTTGGTTAATATTGATTAATTAACTTTGAATACTTTAATGATCTCGTTTTTTCCTGCCTCACCCGTGCCTCTTCCCCGGAGCCTATCTGCTGAGACAACTTCTGCGATCTTCAACTGACCTCTTCGCCTTCAACGGCCTTCAATGGCTCTTCGCCTCCACCTTGCAGACTGCGTTTCACATTCTGCCTCAGCTTCTGCGGTCACCAACTGCCCTCTTCGCCTTCGACGGCCTTCAACGCCTCTTCACTGCACCTTGTTGCTGCATTCCACTTCAGCTTCTGCGATCTTCAGCTGTTTCCGGCGAATCCTCACCTATACCTTGCTGTTGCATACTACAATCTACTTCAGCTGTTAAAATCATCAACTGTCCTCTTTGCCTACAACAGCCATCAAATTGGCTCTACGCCTTCGCCTTGTTGCTGCGTTCCTGTGTGGGGATATTTTTTCGTTGGACTTCTATTTTTTTAATTTTAAAAAATTATTTATTATTATTTCGATATATATTTTCTTATATGTACGGGCACTTGTGCCTAGGATTGTATAAAAAATTAATTTTTAAATAAATGCGGGGGATGGGGTCTGCGGGGCTGGATGGTCTTGCTTTTCCACTTGCCCCTTTGCCACGAGACATGCGTTGCTATGGAGAAGTCCTTGACTTTAAAAAATGAATTAAAATTAAAATAAAAGCTCAGTATAAATAAATTAAATTAAGAGTGATGGGATACAAATAAATGAATCCAAGGACTCTAAAAGGACCCCGGTAAAAGGTAACGCCCTCCTTGCATTTTGATTGCTATGCAGGAAAAACAACATTTCTGTGACTGGATTTGTTATTTTCACTAAAAAATTTTGAACTCCTTCTAATTTATGTAGTAAAATAAACTGGAAAGAAATTAGAATAAGAATATCGGAAGCGTACAGCTTCCTGAGCAGCGCCCATGTGCATGTATGAAACGGGTCCAACATAAATACAAAAGGCACATTTCAAAGGCACTATCATACAATTTCTTATGTATGCTGTTTTCTCTCGGAAACTGCTTAAAAGCGGTGTTTGTTTTGCAAAATTTTTTAGCTGGGTATTGAAACTTTTTATGGGCTCGAGAAAAAGAAGATGCGATAGGGGCACCGACACCCTCCGGCTTTGAGGTTGGCGGTAGGCTACGGTGCAAGGGACGGAGACTGTTATAAATTGATTGTAAATTCGCACTAAATTTAAGGGTGTTGAAAAGTCTCTCAGCCCAAGAGTAACAGTTAATTACTTTAATATTAATCTAATAAATATAATAATAATTATCTTATCTTATAATAGTTATATATCTAACAAATATATTATCAGATATTATAAATCTGAGTGATATTTTTTGTAAAAGACAACTTCAAAATTTGATAAAAGAAACTCTTACCTGTATCTGAAAACAAGCGATTTCACACTGTCTAAGGCTTCCGAAACCGCCCAATGTGGCATGTTCACGCTTGTTTTTAACAAGAGTGGTGAAGCGGAATCAAATTTCTTCTACCCCGATGTAGCCTCTATCATGCATAATTTCTGAAAAAGGGAATATAAAAATTAATTTCGATATTTTTATTGGTAAAACGAGCGGGAGAAAAGAGCGAAAATGATAGTTTTGAACCTTGGAGCGTAGGCAAGCTCTCAGATTCCGTTCGACCCAAACCGTCAAGCCAGACTGCCTGTCTCAAAGGCTCCCATCGAGTCAACTGCACTCCGCTCCAACTGTAACCCACCAGCCAAGATCAACCCTGATTTTTACTGCCCTGCTTCCGTGGAGGCCGAGTACCAGCAAGAGCGCAAGGCTCTGGTGGAGAAAGTGCCCGATCGGGACAGGAGCCCGGTACCAAGTGATTCAAGGTCAGCCTCATCCTGCAGCTCCCCACCTCCCATGGATACATAGACGCCTCCACCTAGTGAAAGGCCTGCAACTCCGCTGCCCGACGAACCGCAGGACTTCATGGAGACCACCTCTGACACCCCAGCATCAAGTTTCGTGAGGGTAATCAGAGGCCTCCCAGTCGAGCTCAAGGCTGAAGGACTGCAGCGCCACCTCAAAGACCAAGGCCACCTCGTCCTCTCCTGCTTCCGGATGCGATGTCGGCGTTTCAAAGGGTTCCTTCCGCTCTTTCAAGTGGAAATCCAAGGTTCCCCGCGAGACGTCGACGGTATTACCCAGATTCTGGGAGAGGATGTCAAGATTGAGCATAAGCGAAGGATTGACGCCATCCTCTGCTTTCGCTGCTGCCGCTTCGGACACGTTGCAAGAAACTGTACGGAGCGGCTGCAGCGATGCATGCGATGTGGAGAAGATCATCGACTCAGCGAATGCCCGATCCCAAAGTCTCCAAACGTCAGGTGCGTCAACTGCGAGCCTCCAGGTCATTTGGCGGCCTGGAGATCGTGCCCAGAACATCCCCGGCAAAAAATAGCCAAGAAATCTGGCGCAGCAAAGCCAGCGTCGAAGCCAAGCGCCCATAAGAGAGAGACTCCGAGCGAGAGCCAATCGGAGACGAGAGAAAGCAAGCCCCGCCCCCAGCTCCCGTCGGCTACTACAACCGCAAGCTAAGCCTTCACAAGCCACGCTCACCAGTCACCCAGTCTGCAAGGACACCTCGACGGGAGGCAAGCAAGATGGAGGCCTTCTTCCAAGAGATCCGAACTTTCACGAAGGACAATGCGGATTTCGCCTCCCTCAGAAAACGTTTCGCTCCTGCAAGACTGCCGGAGCAAAACTCGCCTTCCTCCTCAAGCTGGAGGACCCGGACAGCCCCTAGCCGCCGTCCCATCTTCCTTCCTCCCGAGCCACCTCCAGCCTCTTCCCGCCACCTTCGTGGCACGCCATGAATATGCAGTGCTTCAGGACCTTCAGCGCAAAGAATAGACAAACAGAGATAGGGAATACGCCGCCTTCGGCGGCAGGTGTCCCTTTTTAAAAGTTGCAGTTGTTGCAAATATCCATTCTACGTATTTCGTCGACACACGACTTTTGCGCACATGGCTGAATAAAGACGTGTCCTGTCCAAGATACTGAGTTTCAAGATTCTGTCAAGAGAAAAGAAAGTCGGCTCGCACTCATACGTCGACTGTCTAGCGATGTCAAGTCGTTAAGAAGAATTCGGAATGGAATTTCTTGTCTCGATCAAGTCAGCCAAGTCGCTCAAGTCAGCGAAGCTACAAGTTGTCGGCTGATGATGAAGACAAGAGAGACTGTGCGTCTCGTTCAAGCCAAGGAAGTTGCTCAAGTCTGCGAAGCTTCCAGCGGACGGAGGAAGAGATACACGATATTTTTCAGAGAAATATCGAGAAGAGATTTCTTGAAGCGGTTAAAAGGAAACAGCTACTACATGCGGCGGCTGCTCAAGCATCAGTCGGCAAACAAGAACCCCTGCCTCTCTCCGTGCCAGTCTCCGTTCCTGTCGCCAACATCCCGGTCTCCAACAAGGTCGGAGCCCTCGGTGAATCTCCCACGGAGGGAAGCGAGTATCCTGAGGAGCCGCTCGCGGGTCCTCAGGAGAAAACACCCACCAGGGAGAGGAGCCCAGTTTCGGAGATGAGAACACCGTCACCTTCAAACAGAGCCCCGACCCCCATCCCAATGCACGAAGAGTTGGACGAGACTCTGATGGAAGTCAGTCAAGATCCACCAGTTCCACCAAAGAAAACCTTCAAAAAGGTTGTAAAGGGACTTCCAGGGGACACGTCAGTTGAAAGCATACTGAACGACCTGGTTGTCCAAGGCCTCCCAGCGCTGACCTGCACCCGGATGAGGAGTAGGCGGACAAAGGAGCTTCTCTCGTACTTCCTTGTAGAGTTCGGGGGGGCCCCTGCGTCTTTGCCCATGATCTCCTAAATTCTGGGCCAAGACGTCATCGTCGAGAGGCAGAAACGCCGACCCACCGCTGTCATCTGCTATCGGTGCTGCAACTTCGGGCATCTCGCAAGGAGCTGCTCAGAGAGGCAGCGCTGTATGCGGTGCAGCGGAGAACATGCACTTCGAGATTGCCAGACCCCGAGGTCCGATGCGGTTGTCTGTATCAACTGCGGCAAGGACGGACATCTTGCATCCTGGAGATCATGTCCCCTCTACAGAAGAGCCCGCCGTGAGAAGGTTGCTTCCCTGCAAAACTCCCTCCGGCGGAGGAGTGCTGAGGTCCGGAGAAGCGGGAACAAGAAGCCCAACCCACCAGTCCGAAAAGACCACCAATCCAAGATCGAGGAGCCGAAGCTTCGCCCCCCGTTGAACCAGTCAACCAAGCGACTTGAACGGGAGCTGGCGGAGATGCAAGCCTTCTTCCAAGACGTCAGAGACACCCTCAAGCCTATGGGTGGCATCACGGCGTTGAGGAAGCAGTTCGTCGCCTGCAAGACACGAGGCGACAAACTACGTTTTCTCCTTCAGCTGGGGGATATGGAGGAAACTCCATAGTCTCCCAGGTTGCCTTCACCACAAGCCTTCGAGCCCTTGCCTCCATGATGAAAATCTGCAGTCCTTCTAGGACTGTCGGCAGTGGAAAAAAAATCCACCAGCGTAAAGAACAGCCCAGAATCGGAGTGCCGCATTAGCGGCCCGAGTCGATAGATGTTTGAAGCCCCTCCGGGGCTAGGTACCTCATCGACGTGTCCCCCCGCTCGTCTCTCCATTCTACGAATTTCTTAACTCGTACAAGCTGCTATGTCTGGATGCAAAGGTCTTAGAGCGCAGTTACTCACTGCTCAAAGAGAACGGGAAAGCATTGCTAGAGATCTTGAAACTCTGAGAATTCTCCACTGCCAGAGCGATGTGAAACAAGCCTTTTGTGCAATGAAAAGAATTGAATCGTCATTAGATAAAAAGCTTGAGCGGGCCGACAACCAAATATCTGGCCTTCACCAGCTGCTCAGCCGTTCTGCTCATAGATAACGAGCTTCAACGAACTCCGGTTTAAAGACCATAAAAAAAGGCCCTTTTCAGGGCCAAAAAATTTTAATTTTGCACCCTTAAGGCTAAGGGCACACGGAATACCTCGATGGCCAAAACAAGGAAAAGGTAAAACATAGTTTAGGTGCCTGCGTTTCACTTTCAAATTTTGATTTTTTTATAGTTTTCATACACAAGCTAAAACACATTTTTTATACAGTCAAAACAAAAATTTTTCAAAAAAAGTTAAAAATGTATTAAAGTATAGCCTTTAAAGTGGTTGCGAAATTTCTGTGGGAAAACTGCAGACTTATATGCTGAAAGGCTTCAAACTCCTATTGACAGCAGACAAGCCTATAGAGCAGACAGGCCAAGCTGTCCTTCCTGCTTTCGATGGCTCAAGACTAAGCCAACATCAGCGGCGGCAATCAATCGAAATGCAAGGAAAAGCCAACTTTCAGGTATAACTAAGGAAGCTCGCTTTTTCGGCGTAGATCCTTAGTTTCATCTAATTTCTGTAGACTTTTAGGGTATCATATTGCCACCAGTCAAAATATTTGTTACTAATAACAACTTTGATTTGTTCAAAGTTGTGTTCCACTTGAAAAGTTGAGTTCCACCACTGGAAGAGACCCGTCTCAAACCGATAGCCAATCGAAGACAAGAGAGGGGCGGAGCTTATATCCTCACTACAGACTATAAATTCAGAGGAAGTTAAAAATTACGCATTCTGCATTTGGACTGTTCATTATGGCTCTCCCTGACCATAATAGGAAATCGGAGTTGCAAACTAAGTATCAACGTGGGAAGCGTGAACTCGAAGCACTCCTTACAGAACTGGATTCGGACAGATTGCATAGCCCACGAGAACTCGCGACGCTCATTCAGAAAATCACAACAGTGAAACATGAGCTGTCTGTATTGGTGCATTTTATGAATTTCCTCGAGGTCTGTCCGCAGGCAGCATAAAGACCCTTAGAAAAAAAAGGCCCTTTTCAGGGCCAAAAAATCTTACCTCGGGATCTTCACACTTCATGTTTAGAAAAGCACCTACAGCAAAACGAGTGATTTTGTCTCTTACCGGACCAGAATCCCGTTTGTTCCCCAGTAGCACAGCAGTACTGGACAGTATCGGATCGATATATTGAGCAATATCGCCTGCCAATATCGCCGCTAGATCGAATGGCTGACATTTTGGGCGATACTGGCCAATATTGCCAATCAGTATTAAGCAATATCGCATAGCAGTATCGCGCGGTATTGGAATTTATCAAAAACCCTGTATTGCCCAATATCGCATTTGGAAAATCCGCTGTATCAAGCGATATCACTTCCCAATATCGCCCCCATGATTTAGCGAGTGGTGCAATTTCTATCACATTGAGGATTTAAGTAGTACGGATATTCCTGTACCTCATGCACTAATGTTTTCCATTTTATTCTGTTTTGTTTCGTGAAACGGGCTTTGGGAAAACCGCCTTTTGTAACGCCCTCCTTGCATTTTGATTGCTATGCAGGAAAAACAACATTTCTGTGACTGGATTTGTTATTTTCACTAAAAAATTTTGAACTCCTTCTAATTTATGTAGTAAAATAAACTGGAAAGAAATTAGAATAAGAATATCGGAAGCGTACAGCTTCCTGAGCAGCGCCCATGTGCATGTATGAAACGGGTCCAACATAAATACAAAAGGCACATTTCAAAGGCACTATCATACAATTTCTTATGTATGCTGTTTTCTCTCGGAAACTGCTTAAAAGCGGTGTTTGTTTTGCAAAATTTTTTAGCTGGGTATTGAAACTTTTTATGGGCTCGAGAAAAAGAAGATGCCATAGGGGCACCGACACCCTCCGGCTTTGAGGTTGGCGGTAGGCTACGGTGCAAGGGACGGAGACTGTTATAAATTGATTGTAAATTCGCACTAAATTTAAGGGTGTTGAAAAGTCTCTCAGCCCAAGAGTAACAGTTAATTACTTTAATATTAATCTAATAAATATAATAATAATTATCTTATCTTATAATAGTTATATATCTAACAAATATATTATCAGATATTATAAATCTGAGTGATATTTTTTGTAAAAGACAACTTCAAAATTTGATAAAAGAAACTCTTACCTGTATCTGAAAACAAGCGATTTCACACTGTATAAGGCTTCCGAAACCGCCCAATGTGGCATGTTCACGCTTGTTTTTAACAAGAGTGGTGAAGCGGAATCAAATTTCTTCTACCCCGATGTAGCCTCTATCATGCATAATTTCTGAAAAAGGGAATATAAAAATTAATTTCGATATTTTTATTGGTAAAACGAGCGGGAGAAAAGAGCGAAAATGATAGTTTTGAACCTTGGAGCGTAGGCAAGCTCTCAGATCCCGTTCGACCCAAATCGACAAATTGTGTCGTCCAATCGAAGACCAGCAATGGGAAGAGAGGGGCGGAGCTATATCCTCAACACAGACTATATATACGAGAGACGGCTCGGCCTGTTCTACAAATTTGTTAACTCGTACAAGCTGCTATGTCTGGATGCAAAGGTCTTAGAGCGCAGTTACTCACTGCTCAAAGAGAACGGGAAAGCATTGTTAGAGATCTTGAAACTCTGAGAATTCTCCACTGCCAGAGCGATGTGAAACAAGCCACTTCTGCAATGAAAAGAATTGAATCGTCATTAGTTAAAAAGCTTGAGCGGGCCGACAACCAAATATCTGGCCTTCACCAGCTGCTCAGCCGTTCTGCTCATAGATAACGAGCTTCAACGAACTCCGGTTTAAAGACCATAAAAAAAAGGCCCTTTTCAGGGCCAAAAAATTTTAATTTTGCACCCTTAAGGCTAAGGGCACACGGAACACCTCGATGGCCAAAACAAGGAAAAGGTAAAACATAGTTTAGGTGCCTGCGTTTCACTTTCAAATTTATATTTTTTTTTTTTTAGTTTTCATACACAAGCTAAAACATATTTTTTATACAGTCAAAACAAAAATTTTTCAAAAATGTATTAAATTATAGCCATTTTAAAAAAATTGAAAATTTTGGAAATTACATTTATTATGTTTAATAAGTTTGTATTTAATTTGCGTTGATATAGGGGGTTTGGAATGAGAAATGCAGCTTTTCGAAGACGAAGGCAGTCGTTGCATTTCAGTACCAAAAGGCAAGTTAAAATAGCCTGTTAGTATTATAAACACTAATTTATGTTATAAAATGTTAGATTGTTTAATGTTTGTCTTAGATTGTTAGAATTGAAGTTAAATAACATGAATTATTCATATATGAAGTAGAAAATACTGCGTGACAATTCGAAGACGTAACATCCTGCGGTCAGTTATTTTCCCCTCTTTTGAAACTTTAAACAACCAAACATTACTAAAAATGCACAAAAACATTTAGAAAACACTATTTCATTACTTCATTTGTAGCTGCAACAATGGCTTTAATTTGTGCATCTATTTATGTATTTAAGAAAGCATACGCAAGAGGTCAACGACAAAATTACAGAGTGCATCAGAACAGAAAAAACACAACACAAAATTACTAAAATAAAAATACATGGTGATTGGTAAATACGTGGACGAACCTTGCAGGGGGGTAGAGGGGACCTAGACTAGTATATTTCGAATGAGCATGGGGGGAGAAGATGCACCGTTACGGAGCTAGGACCTAATGTAGCGCGAGGGCGCTTCAAAAGGCCGTTTTTAGAAGGCTCGTGTGACGAAACAAAACATAATAAAATGAAAAACATTATTGCATGAGGTACACGAATATCCGTACTACTTAAATCCTCAATGTGATAGAAATTGGACCACTCGCTAAATCGTGGGGTGAGTTTTAAAACGTGCAATATTCATCTTTTAGCCAAAGAATGGAGTTTCCTTACATTAGTGTAATTGTACTTAGAAAAATGATGAATGGGCAAGGGATTTTCAATGATCATACATTGATCATTGAAACTGTATGATCATTTAAATTCCCTCCCCGATCATCATTTTTCTAAGAACCATTACACTAAAGTAAAGGAACTCCATTCTTTGGCTAAAAGATGAATATTGCACAATTTAAAACTCCCCCCATGATTTAGCGAGTGGTGCAATTTCTATCACATTGAGGATTTAAGTAGTACGGATATTCCTGTACCTCATGCACTAATGTTTTCCATTTTATTCTGTTTTGTTTCGTGAAACGGGCTTTGGGAAAACCGCCTTTTGTAACGCCCTCCTTGCATTTTGATTGCTATGCAGGAAAAACAACATTTCTGTGACTGGATTTGTTATTTTCACTAAAAAATTTTGAACTCCTTCTAATTTATGTAGTAAAATAAACTGGAAAGAAATTAGAATAAGAATATCGGAAGCGTACAGCTTCCTGAGCAGCGCCCATGTGCATGTATGAAACGGGTCCAACATAAATACAAAAGGCACATTTCAAAGGCACTATCATACAATTTCTTATGTATGCTGTTTTCTCTCGGAAACTGCTTAAAAGCGGTGTTTGTTTTGCAAAATTTTTTAGCTGGGTATTGAAACTTTTTATGGGCTCGAGAAAAAGAAGATGCCATAGGGGCACCGACACCCTCCGGCTTTGAGGTTGGCGGTAGGCTACGGTGCAAGGGACGGAGACTGTTATAAATTGATTGTAAATTCGCACTAAATTTAAGGGTGTTGAAAAGTCTCTCAGCCCAAGAGTAACAGTTAATTACTTTAATATTAATCTAATAAATATAATAATAATTATCTTATCTTATAATAGTTATATATCTAACAAATATATTATCAGATATTATAAATCTGAGTGATATTTTTTGTAAAAGACAACTTCAAAATTTGATAAAAGAAACTCTTACCTGTATCTGAAAACAAGCGATTTCACACTGTATAAGGCTTCCGAAACCGCCCAATGTGGCATGTTCACGCTTGTTTTTAACAAGAGTGGTGAAGCGGAATCAAATTTCTTCTACCCCGATGTAGCCTCTATCATGCATAATTTCTGAAAAAGGGAATATAAAAATTAATTTCGATATTTTTATTGGTAAAACGAGCGGGAGAAAAGAGCGAAAATGATAGTTTTGAACCTTGGAGCGTAGGCAAGCTCTCAGATCCCGTTCGACCCAAATCGACAAATTGTGTCGTCCAATCGAAGACCAGCAATGGGAAGAGAGGGGCGGAGCTATATCCTCAACACAGACTATATATACGAGAGACGGCTCGGCCTGTTCTACAAATTTGTTAACTCGTACAAGCTGCTATGTCTGGATGCAAAGGTCTTAGAGCGCAGTTACTCACTGCTCAAAGAGAACGGGAAAGCATTGTTAGAGATCTTGAAACTCTGAGAATTCTCCACTGCCAGAGCGATGTGAAACAAGCCACTTCTGCAATGAAAAGAATTGAATCGTCATTAGTTAAAAAGCTTGAGCGGGCCGACAACCAAATATCTGGCCTTCACCAGCTGCTCAGCCGTTCTGCTCATAGATAACGAGCTTCAACGAACTCCGGTTTAAAGACCATAAAAAAAAGGCCCTTTTCAGGGCCAAAAAATTTTAATTTTGCACCCTTAAGGCTAAGGGCACACGGAACACCTCGATGGCCAAAACAAGGAAAAGGTAAAACATAGTTTAGGTGCCTGCGTTTCACTTTCAAATTTATATTTTTTTTTTTTAGTTTTCATACACAAGCTAAAACATATTTTTTATACAGTCAAAACAAAAATTTTTCAAAAATGTATTAAATTATAGCCATTTTAAAAAAATTGAAAATTTTGGAAATTACATTTATTATGTTTAATAAGTTTGTATTTAATTTGCGTTGATATAGGGGGTTTGGAATGAGAAATGCAGCTTTTCGAAGACGAAGGCAGTCGTTGCATTTCAGTACCAAAAGGCAAGTTAAAATAGCCTGTTAGTATTATAAACACTAATTTATGTTATAAAATGTTAGATTGTTTAATGTTTGTCTTAGATTGTTAGAATTGAAGTTAAATAACATGAATTATTCATATATGAAGTAGAAAATACTGCGTGACAATTCGAAGACGTAACATCCTGCGGTCAGTTATTTTCCCCTCTTTTGAAACTTTAAACAACCAAACATTACTAAAAATGCACAAAAACATTTAGAAAACACTATTTCATTACTTCATTTGTAGCTGCAACAATGGCTTTAATTTGTGCATCTATTTATGTATTTAAGAAAGCATACGCAAGAGGTCAACGACAAAATTACAGAGTGCATCAGAACAGAAAAAACACAACACAAAATTACTAAAATAAAAATACAGGGTGATTGGTAAATACGTGGACGAACCTTGCAGGGGGGTAGAGGGGACCTAGACTAGTATATTTCGAATGAGCATGGGGGGAGAAGATGCACCGTTACGGAGCTAGGACCTAATGTAGCGCGAGGGCGCTTCAAAAGGCCGTTTTTAGAAGGCTCGTGTGACGAAACAAAACATAATAAAATGAAAAACATTATTGCATGAGGTACACGAATATCCGTACTACTTAAATCCTCAATGTGATAGAAATTGGACCACTCGCTAAATCGTGGGGTGAGTTTTAAAACGTGCAATATTCATCTTTTAGCCAAAGAATGGAGTTTCCTTACATTAGTGTAATTGTACTTAGAAAAATGATGAATGGGCAAGGGATTTTCAATGATCATACATTGATCATTGAAACTGTATGATCATTTAAATTCCCTCCCCGATCATCATTTTTCTAAGAACCATTACACTAAAGTAAAGGAACTCCATTCTTTGGCTAAAAGATGAATATTGCACAATTTAAAACTCCCCCCATGATTTAGCGAGTGGTGCAATTTCTATCACATTGAGGATTTAAGTAGTACGGATATTCCTGTACCTCATGCACTAATGTTTTCCATTTTATTCTGTTTTGTTTCGTGAAACGGGCTTTGGGAAAACCGCCTTTTGTAACGCCCTCCTTGCATTTTGATTGCTATGCAGGAAAAACAACATTTCTGTGACTGGATTTGTTATTTTCACTAAAAAATTTTGAACTCCTTCTAATTTATGTAGTAAAATAAACTGGAAAGAAATTAGAATAAGAATATCGGAAGCGTACAGCTTCCTGAGCAGCGCCCATGTGCATGTATGAAACGGGTCCAACATAAATACAAAAGGCACATTTCAAAGGCACTATCATACAATTTCTTATGTATGCTGTTTTCTCTCGGAAACTGCTTAAAAGCGGTGTTTGTTTTGCAAAATTTTTTAGCTGGGTATTGAAACTTTTTATGGGCTCGAGAAAAAGAAGATGCCATAGGGGCACCGACACCCTCCGGCTTTGAGGTTGGCGGTAGGCTACGGTGCAAGGGACGGAGACTGTTATAAATTGATTGTAAATTCGCACTAAATTTAAGGGTGTTGAAAAGTCTCTCAGCCCAAGAGTAACAGTTAATTACTTTAATATTAATCTAATAAATATAATAATAATTATCTTATCTTATAATAGTTATATATCTAACAAATATATTATCAGATATTATAAATCTGAGTGATATTTTTTGTAAAAGACAACTTCAAAATTTGATAAAAGAAACTCTTACCTGTATCTGAAAACAAGCTATTTCACACTGTATAAGGCTTCCGAAACCGCCCAATGTGGCATGTTCACGCTTGTTTTTAACAAGAGTGGTGAAGCGGAATCAAATTTCTTCTACCCCGATGTAGCCTCTATCATGCATAATTTCTGAAAAAGGGAATATAAAAATTAATTTCGATATTTTTATTGGTAAAACGAGCGGGAGAAAAGAGCGAAAATGATAGTTTTGAACCTTGGAGCGTAGGCAAGCTCTCAGATCCCGTTCGACCCAAATCGACAAATTGTGTCGTCCAATCGAAGACCAGCAATGGGAAGAGAGGGGCGGAGCTATATCCTCAACACAGACTATATATACGAGAGACGGCTCGGCCTGTTCTACAAATTTGTTAACTCGTACAAGCTGCTATGTCTGGATGCAAAGGTCTTAGAGCGCAGTTACTCACTGCTCAAAGAGAACGGGAAAGCATTGTTAGAGATCTTGAAACTCTGAGAATTCTCCACTGCCAGAGCGATGTGAAACAAGCCACTTCTGCAATGAAAAGAATTGAATCGTCATTAGTTAAAAAGCTTGAGCGGGCCGACAACCAAATATCTGGCCTTCACCAGCTGCTCAGCCGTTCTGCTCATAGATAACGAGCTTCAACGAACTCCGGTTTAAAGACCATAAAAAAAAGGCCCTTTTCAGGGCCAAAAAATTTTAATTTTGCACCCTTAAGGCTAAGGGCACACGGAACACCTCGATGGCCAAAACAAGGAAAAGGTAAAACATAGTTTAGGTGCCTGCGTTTCACTTTCAAATTTATATTTTTTTTTTTTAGTTTTCATACACAAGCTAAAACATATTTTTTATACAGTCAAAACAAAAATTTTTCAAAAATGTATTAAATTATAGCCATTTTAAAAAAATTGAAAATTTTGGAAATTACATTTATTATGTTTAATAAGTTTGTATTTAATTTGCGTTGATATAGGGGGTTTGGAATGAGAAATGCAGCTTTTCGAAGACGAAGGCAGTCGTTGCATTTCAGTACCAAAAGGCAAGTTAAAATAGCCTGTTAGTATTATAAACACTAATTTATGTTATAAAATGTTAGATTGTTTAATGTTTGTCTTAGATTGTTAGAATTGAAGTTAAATAACATGAATTATTCATATATGAAGTAGAAAATACTGCGTGACAATTCGAAGACGTAACATCCTGCGGTCAGTTATTTTCCCCTCTTTTGAAACTTTAAACAACCAAACATTACTAAAAATGCACAAAAACATTTAGAAAACACTATTTCATTACTTCATTTGTAGCTGCAACAATGGCTTTAATTTGTGCATCTATTTATGTATTTAAGAAAGCATACGCAAGAGGTCAACGACAAAATTACAGAGTGCATCAGAACAGAAAAAACACAACACAAAATTACTAAAATAAAAATACAGGGTGATTGGTAAATACGTGGACGAACCTTGCAGGGGGGTAGAGGGGACCTAGACTAGTATATTTCGAATGAGCATGGGGGGAGAAGATGCACCGTTACGGAGCTAGGACCTAATGTAGCGCGAGGGCGCTTCAAAAGGCCGTTTTTAGAAGGCTCGTGTGACGAAACAAAACATAATAAAATGAAAAACATTATTGCATGAGGTACACGAATATCCGTACTACTTAAATCCTCAATGTGATAGAAATTGGACCACTCGCTAAATCGTGGGGTGAGTTTTAAAACGTGCAATATTCATCTTTTAGCCAAAGAATGGAGTTTCCTTACATTAGTGTAATTGTACTTAGAAAAATGATGAATGGGCAAGGGATTTTCAATGATCATACATTGATCATTGAAACTGTATGATCATTTAAATTCCCTCCCCGATCATCATTTTTCTAAGAACCATTACACTAAAGTAAAGGAACTCCATTCTTTGGCTAAAAGATGAATATTGCACAATTTAAAACTCCCCCCATGATTTAGCGAGTGGTGCAATTTCTATCACATTGAGGATTTAAGTAGTACGGATATTCCTGTACCTCATGCACTAATGTTTTCCATTTTATTCTGTTTTGTTTCGTGAAACGGGCTTTGGGAAAACCGCCTTTTGTAACGCCCTCCTTGCATTTTGATTGCTATGCAGGAAAAACAACATTTCTGTGACTGGATTTGTTATTTTCACTAAAAAATTTTGAACTCCTTCTAATTTATGTAGTAAAATAAACTGGAAAGAAATTAGAATAAGAATATCGGAAGCGTACAGCTTCCTGAGCAGCGCCCATGTGCATGTATGAAACGGGTCCAACATAAATACAAAAGGCACATTTCAAAGGCACTATCATACAATTTCTTATGTATGCTGTTTTCTCTCGGAAACTGCTTAAAAGCGGTGTTTGTTTTGCAAAATTTTTTAGCTGGGTATTGAAACTTTTTATGGGCTCGAGAAAAAGAAGATGCCATAGGGGCACCGACACCCTCCGGCTTTGAGGTTGGCGGTAGGCTACGGTGCAAGGGACGGAGACTGTTATAAATTGATTGTAAATTCGCACTAAATTTAAGGGTGTTGAAAAGTCTCTCAGCCCAAGAGTAACAGTTAATTACTTTAATATTAATCTAATAAATATAATAATAATTATCTTATCTTATAATAGTTATATATCTAACAAATATATTATCAGATATTATAAATCTGAGTGATATTTTTTGTAAAAGACAACTTCAAAATTTGATAAAAGAAACTCTTACCTGTATCTGAAAACAAGCGATTTCACACTGTATAAGGCTTCCGAAACCGCCCAATGTGGCATGTTCACGCTTGTTTTTAACAAGAGTGGTGAAGCGGAATCAAATTTCTTCTACCCCGATGTAGCCTCTATCATGCATAATTTCTGAAAAAGGGAATATAAAAATTAATTTCGATATTTTTATTGGTAAAACGAGCGGGAGAAAAGAGCGAAAATGATAGTTTTGAACCTTGGAGCGTAGGCAAGCTCTCAGATCCCGTTCGACCCAAATCGACAAATTGTGTCGTCCAATCGAAGACCAGCAATGGGAAGAGAGGGGCGGAGCTATATCCTCAACACAGACTATATATACGAGAGACGGCTCGGCCTGTTCTACAAATTTGTTAACTCGTACAAGCTGCTATGTCTGGATGCAAAGGTCTTAGAGCGCAGTTACTCACTGCTCAAAGAGAACGGGAAAGCATTGTTAGAGATCTTGAAACTCTGAGAATTCTCCACTGCCAGAGCGATGTGAAACAAGCCACTTCTGCAATGAAAAGAATTGAATCGTCATTAGTTAAAAAGCTTGAGCGGGCCGACAACCAAATATCTGGCCTTCACCAGCTGCTCAGCCGTTCTGCTCATAGATAACGAGCTTCAACGAACTCCGGTTTAAAGACCATAAAAAAAAGGCCCTTTTCAGGGCCAAAAAATTTTAATTTTGCACCCTTAAGGCTAAGGGCACACGGAACACCTCGATGGCCAAAACAAGGAAAAGGTAAAACATAGTTTAGGTGCCTGCGTTTCACTTTCAAATTTATATTTTTTTTTTTTAGTTTTCATACACAAGCTAAAACATATTTTTTATACAGTCAAAACAAAAATTTTTCAAAAATGTATTAAATTATAGCCATTTTAAAAAAATTGAAAATTTTGGAAATTACATTTATTATGTTTAATAAGTTTGTATTTAATTTGCGTTGATATAGGGGGTTTGGAATGAGAAATGCAGCTTTTCGAAGACGAAGGCAGTCGTTGCATTTCAGTACCAAAAGGCAAGTTAAAATAGCCTGTTAGTATTATAAACACTAATTTATGTTATAAAATGTTAGATTGTTTAATGTTTGTCTTAGATTGTTAGAATTGAAGTTAAATAACATGAATTATTCATATATGAAGTAGAAAATACTGCGTGACAATTCGAAGACGTAACATCCTGCGGTCAGTTATTTTCCCCTCTTTTGAAACTTTAAACAACCAAACATTACTAAAAATGCACAAAAACATTTAGAAAACACTATTTCATTACTTCATTTGTAGCTGCAACAATGGCTTTAATTTGTGCATCTATTTATGTATTTAAGAAAGCATACGCAAGAGGTCAACGACAAAATTACAGAGTGCATCAGAACAGAAAAAACACAACACAAAATTACTAAAATAAAAATACAGGGTGATTGGTAAATACGTGGACGAACCTTGCAGGGGGGTAGAGGGGACCTAGACTAGTATATTTCGAATGAGCATGGGGGGAGAAGATGCACCGTTACGGAGCTAGGACCTAATGTAGCGCGAGGGCGCTTCAAAAGGCCGTTTTTAGAAGGCTCGTGTGACGAAACAAAACATAATAAAATGAAAAACATTATTGCATGAGGTACACGAATATCCGTACTACTTAAATCCTCAATGTGATAGAAATTGGACCACTCGCTAAATCGTGGGGTGAGTTTTAAAACGTGCAATATTCATCTTTTAGCCAAAGAATGGAGTTTCCTTACATTAGTGTAATTGTACTTAGAAAAATGATGAATGGGCAAGGGATTTTCAATGATCATACATTGATCATTGAAACTGTATGATCATTTAAATTCCCTCCCCGATCATCATTTTTCTAAGAACCATTACACTAAAGTAAAGGAACTCCATTCTTTGGCTAAAAGATGAATATTGCACAATTTAAAACTCCCCCCATGATTTAGCGAGTGGTGCAATTTCTATCACTTTGAGGATTTAAGTAGTACGGATATTCCTGTACCTCATGCACTAATGTTTTCCATTTTATTCTGTTTTGTTTCGTGAAACGGGCTTTGGGAAAACCGCCTTTTGTAACGCCCTCCTTGCATTTTGATTGCTATGCAGGAAAAACAACATTTCTGTGACTGGATTTGTTATTTTCACTAAAAAATTTTGAACTCCTTCTAATTTATGTAGTAAAATAAACTGGAAAGAAATTAGAATAAGAATATCGGAAGCGTACAGCTTCCTGAGCAGCGCCCATGTGCATGTATGAAACGGGTCCAACATAAATACAAAAGGCACATTTCAAAGGCACTATCATACAATTTCTTATGTATGCTGTTTTCTCTCGGAAACTGCTTAAAAGCGGTGTTTGTTTTGCAAAATTTTTTAGCTGGGTATTGAAACTTTTTATGGGCTCGAGAAAAAGAAGATGCCATAGGGGCACCGACACCCTCCGGCTTTGAGGTTGGCGGTAGGCTACGGTGCAAGGGATGGAGACTGTTATAAATTGATTGTAAATTCGCACTAAATTTAAGGGTGTTGAAAAGTCTCTCAGCCCAAGAGTAACAGTTAATTACTTTAATATTAATCTAATAAATATAATAATAATTATCTTATCTTATAATAGTTATATATCTAACAAATATATTATCAGATATTATAAATCTGAGTGATATTTTTTGTAAAAGACAACTTCAAAATTTGATAAAAGAAACTCTTACCTGTATCTGAAAACAAGCGATTTCACACTGTATAAGGCTTCCGAAACCGCCCAATGTGGCATGTTCACGCTTGTTTTTAACAAGAGTGGTGAAGCGGAATCAAATTTCTTCTACCCCGATGTAGCCTCTATCATGCATAATTTCTGAAAAAGGGAATATAAAAATTAATTTCGATATTTTTATTGGTAAAACGAGCGGGAGAAAAGAGCGAAAATGATAGTTTTGAACCTTGGAGCGTAGGCAAGCTCTCAGATCCCGTTCGACCCAAATCGACAAATTGTGTCGTCCAATCGAAGACCAGCAATGGGAAGAGAGGGGCGGAGCTATATCCTCAACACAGACTATATATACGAGAGACGGCTCGGCCTGTTCTACAAATTTGTTAACTCGTACAAGCTGCTATGTCTGGATGCAAAGGTCTTAGAGCGCAGTTACTCACTGCTCAAAGAGAACGGGAAAGCATTGTTAGAGATCTTGAAACTCTGAGAATTCTCCACTGCCAGAGCGATGTGAAACAAGCCACTTCTGCAATGAAAAGAATTGAATCGTCATTAGTTAAAAAGCTTGAGCGGGCCGACAACCAAATATCTGGCCTTCACCAGCTGCTCAGCTGTTCTGCTCATAGATAACGAGCTTCAACGAACTCCGGTTTAAAGACCATAAAAAAAAGGCCCTTTTAAGGGCCAAAAAATTTTAATTTTGCACCCTTAAGGCTAAGGGCACACGGAACACCTCGATGGCCAAAACAAGGAAAAGGTAAAACATAGTTTAGGTGCCTGCGTTTCACTTTCAAATTTATATTTTTTTTTTTTTAGTTTTCATACACAAGCTAAAACATATTTTTTATACAGTCAAAACAAAAATTTTTCAAAAATGTATTATATTATAGCCATTTTATAAAAATTGAAAATTTTGGAAATTACATTTATTATGTTTAATAAGTTTGTATTTAATTTGCGTTGATATAGGGGGTTTGGAATGAGAAATGCAGCTTTTCGAAGACGAAGGCAGTCGTTGCATTTCAGTACCAAAAGGCAAGTTAAAATAGCCTGTTAGTATTATAAACACTAATTTATGTTATAAAATGTTAGATTGTTTAATGTTTGTCTTAGATTGTTAGAATTGAAGTTAAATAACATGAATTATTCATTTATGAAGTAGAAAATACTGCGTGACAATTCGAAGACGTAACATCCTGCGGTCAGTTATTTTCCCCTCTTTTGAAACTTTAAACAACCAAACATTACTAAAAATGCACAAAAACATTTAGAAAACACTATTTCATTACTTCATTTGTAGCTGCAACAATGGCTTTAATTTGTGCATCTATTTATGTATTTAAGAAAGCATACGCAAGAGGTCAACGACAAAATTACAGAGTGCATCAGAACAGAAAAAACACAACACAAAATTACTAAAATAAAAATACAGGGTGATTGGTAAATACGTGGACGAACCTTGCAGGGGGGTAGAGGGGACCTAGACTAGTATATTTCGAATGAGCATGGGGGGAGAAGATGCACCGTTACGGAGCTAGGACCTAATGTAGCGCGAGGGCGCTTCAAAAGGCCGTTTTTAGAAGGCTCGTGTGACGAAACAAAACATAATAAAATGAAAAACATTATTGCATGAGGTACACGAATATCCGTACTACTTAAATCCTCAATGTGATAGAAATTGGACCACTCGCTAAATCGTGGGGTGAGTTTTAAAACGTGCAATATTCATCTTTTAGCCAAAGAATGGAGTTTCCTTACATTAGTGTAATTGTACTTAGAAAAATGATGAATGGGCAAGGGATTTTCAATGATCATACATTGATCATTGAAACTGTATGATCATTTAAATTCCCTCCCCGATCATCATTTTTCTAAGAACCATTACACTAAAGTAAAGGAACTCCATTCTTTGGCTAAAAGATGAATATTGCACAATTTAAAACTCCCCCCATGATTTAGCGAGTGGTGCAATTTCTATCACATTGAGGATTTAAGTAGTACGGATATTCCTGTACCTCATGCACTAATGTTTTCCATTTTATTCTGTTTTGTTTCGTGAAACGGGCTTTGGGAAAACCGCCTTTTGTAACGCCCTCCTTGCATTTTGATTGCTATGCAGGAAAAACAACATTTCTGTGACTGGATTTGTTATTTTCACTAAAAAATTTTGAACTCCTTCTAATTTATGTAGTAAAATAAACTGGAAAGAAATTAGAATAAGAATATCGGAAGCGTACAGCTTCCTGAGCAGCGCCCATGTGCATGTATGAAACGGGTCCAACATAAATACAAAAGGCACATTTCAAAGGCACTATCATACAATTTCTTATGTATGCTGTTTTCTCTCGGAAACTGCTTAAAAGCGGTGTTTGTTTTGCAAAATTTTTTAGCTGGGTATTGAAACTTTTTATGGGCTCGAGAAAAAGAAGATGCCATAGGGGCACCGACACCCTCCGGCTTTGAGGTTGGCGGTAGGCTACGGTGCAAGGGACGGAGACTGTTATAAATTGATTGTAAATTCGCACTAAATTTAAGGGTGTTGAAAAGTCTCTCAGCCCAAGAGTAACAGTTAATTACTTTAATATTAATCTAATAAATATAATAATAATTATCTTATCTTATAATAGTTATATATCTAACAAATATATTATCAGATATTATAAATCTGAGTGATATTTTTTGTAAAAGACAACTTCAAAATTTGATAAAAGAAACTCTTACCTGTATCTGAAAACAAGCGATTTCACACTGTATAAGGCTTCCGAAACCGCCCAATGTGGCATGTTCACGCTTGTTTTTAACAAGAGTGGTGAAGCGGAATCAAATTTCTTCTACCCCGATGTAGCCTCTATCATGCATAATTTCTGAAAAAGGGAATATAAAAATTAATTTCGATATTTTTATTGGTAAAACGAGCGGGAGAAAAGAGCGAAAATGATAGTTTTGAACCTTGGAGCGTAGGCAAGCTCTCAGATCCCGTTCGACCCAAATCGACAAATTGTGTCGTCCAATCGAAGACCAGCAATGGGAAGAGAGGGGCGGAGCTATATCCTCAACACAGACTATATATACGAGAGACGGCTCGGCCTGTTCTACAAATTTGTTAACTCGTACAAGCTGCTATGTCTGGATGCAAAGGTCTTAGAGCGCAGTTACTCACTGCTCAAAGAGAACGGGAAAGCATTGTTAGAGATCTTGAAACTCTGAGAATTCTCCACTGCCAGAGCGATGTGAAACAAGCCACTTCTGCAATGAAAAGAATTGAATCGTCATTAGTTAAAAAGCTTGAGCGGGCCGACAACCAAATATCTGGCCTTCACCAGCTGTTCTGCTCATAGATAACGAGCTTCAACGAACTCCGGTTTAAAGACCATAAAAAAAAGGCCCTTTTCAGGGCCAAAAAATTTTAATTTTGCACCCTTAAGGCTAAGGGCACAAGGAACACCTCGATGGCCAAAACAAGGAAAAGGTAAAACATAGTTTAGGTGCCTGCGTTTCACTTTCAAATTTATATTTTTTTTTTTTTAGTTTTCATACACAAGCTAAAACATATTTTTTATACAGTCAAAACAAAAATTTTTCAAAAATGTATTATATTATAGCCATTTTATAAAAATTGAAAATTTTGGAAATTACATTTATTATGTTTAATAAGTTTGTATTTAATTTGCGTTGATATAGGGGGTTTGGAATGAGAAATGCAGCTTTTCGAAGACGAAGGCAGTCGTTGCATTTCAGTACCAAAAGGCAAGTTAAAATAGCCTGTTAGTATTATAAACACTAATTTATGTTATAAAATGTTAGATTGTTTAATGTTTGTCTTAGATTGTTAGAATTGAAGTTAAATAACATGAATTATTCATTTATGAAGTAGAAAATACTGCGTGACAATTCGAAGACGTAACATCCTGCGGTCAGTTATTTTCCCCTCTTTTGAAACTTTAAACAACCAAACATTACTAAAAATGCACAAAAACATTTAGAAAACACTATTTCATTACTTCATTTGTAGCTGCAACAATGGCTTTAATTTGTGCATCTATTTATGTATTTAAGAAAGCATACGCAAGAGGTCAACGACAAAATTACAGAGTGCATCAGAACAGAAAAAACACAACACAAAATTACTAAAATAAAAATACAGGGTGATTGGTAAATACGTGGACGAACCTTGCAGGGGGGTAGAGGGGACCTAGACTAGTATATTTCGAATGAGCATGGGGGGAGAAGATGCACCGTTACGGAGCTAGGACCTAATGTAGCGCGAGGGCGCTTCAAAAGGCCGTTTTTAGAAGGCTCGTGTGACGAAACAAAACATAATAAAATGAAAAACATTATTGCATGAGGTACACGAATATCCGTACTACTTAAATCCTCAATGTGATAGAAATTGGACCACTCGCTAAATCGTGGGGTGAGTTTTAAAACGTGCAATATTCATCTTTTAGCCAAAGAATGGAGTTTCCTTACATTAGTGTAATTGTACTTAGAAAAATGATGAATGGGCAAGGGATTTTCAATGATCATACATTGATCATTGAAACTGTATGATCATTTAAATTCCCTCCCCGATCATCATTTTTCTAAGAACCATTACACTAAAGTAAAGGAACTCCATTCTTTGGCTAAAAGATGAATATTGCACAATTTAAAACTCCCCCCATGATTTAGCGAGTGGTGCAATTTCTATCACATTGAGGATTTAAGTAGTACGGATATTCCTGTACCTCATGCACTAATGTTTTCCATTTTATTCTGTTTTGTTTCGTGAAACGGGCTTTGGGAAAACCGCCTTTTGTAACGCCCTCCTTGCATTTTGATTGCTATGCAGGAAAAACAACATTTCTGTGACTGGATTTGTTATTTTCACTAAAAAATTTTGAACTCCTTCTAATTTATGTAGTAAAATAAACTGGAAAGAAATTAGAATAAGAATATCGGAAGCGTACAGCTTCCTGAGCAGCGCCCATGTGCATGTATGAAACGGGTCCAACATAAATACAAAAGGCACATTTCAAAGGCACTATCATACAATTTCTTATGTATGCTGTTTTCTCTCGGAAACTGCTTAAAAGCGGTGTTTGTTTTGCAAAATTTTTTAGCTGGGTATTGAAACTTTTTATGGGCTCGAGAAAAAGAAGATGCCATAGGGGCACCGACACCCTCCGGCTTTGAGGTTGGCGGTAGGCTACGGTGCAAGGGACGGAGACTGTTATAAATTGATTGTAAATTCGCACTAAATTTAAGGGTGTTGAAAAGTCTCTCAGCCCAAGAGTAACAGTTAATTACTTTAATATTAATCTAATGAATATAATAATAATTATCTTATCTTATAATAGTTATATATCTAACAAATATATTATCAGATATTATAAATCTGAGTGATATTTTTTGTAAAAGACAACTTCAAAATTTGATAAAAGAAACTCTTACCTGTATCTGAAAACAAGCGATTTCACACTGTATAAGGCTTCCGAAACCGCCCAATGTGGCATGTTCACGCTTGTTTTTAACAAGAGTGGTGAAGCGGAATCAAATTTCTTCTACCCCGATGTAGCCTCTATCATGCATAATTTCTGAAAAAGGGAATATAAAAATTAATTTCGATATTTTTATTGGTAAAACGAGCGGGAGAAAAGAGCGAAAATGATAGTTTTGAACCTTGGAGCGTAGGCAAGCTCTCAGATCCCGTTCGACCCAAATCGACAAATTGTGTCGTCCAATCGAAGACCAGCAATGGGAAGAGAGGGGCGGAGCTATATCCTCAACACAGACTATATATACGAGAGACGGCTCGGCCTGTTCTACAAATTTGTTAACTCGTACAAGCTGCTATGTCTGGATGCAAAGGTCTTAGAGCGCAGTTACTCACTGCTCAAAGAGAACGGGAAAGCATTGTTAGAGATCTTGAAACTCTGAGAATTCTCCACTGCCAGAGCGATGTGAAACAAGCCACTTCTGCAATGAAAAGAATTGAATCGTCATTAGTTAAAAAGCTTGAGCGGGCCGACAACCAAATATCTGGCCTTCACCAGCTGCTCAGCCGTTCTGCTCATAGATAACGAGCTTCAACGAACTCCGGTTTAAAGACCATAAAAAAAGGCCCTTTTCAGGGCCAAAAAATTTTAATTTTGCACCCTTAAGGCTAAGGGCACACGGAACACCTCGATGGCCAAAACAAGGAAAAGGTAAAACATAGTTTAGGTGCCTGCGTTTCACTTTCAAATTTATATTTTTTTTTTTTAGTTTTCATACACAAGCTAAAACATATTTTTTATACAGTCAAAACAAAAATTTTTCAAAAAAAGTCAAAAATGTATTAAATTATAGCCATTTTAAAAAAATTGAAAATTTTGGAAATTACATTTATTATGTTTAATAAGTTTGTATTTAATTTGCGTTGATATAGGGGGTTTGGAATGAGAAATGCAGGTTTTCGAAGACGAAGGCAGTCGTTGCATTTCAGTACCAAAAGGCAAGTTAAAATAGCCTGTTAGTATTATAAACACTAATTTATGTTATAAAATGTTAGATTGTTTAATGTTTGTCTTAGATTGTTAGAATTGAAGTTAAATAACATGAATTATTCATATATGAAGTAGAAAATACTGCGTGACGATTCGAAGACGTAACATCCTGTGGTCAGTTATTTTCCCCTCTTTTGAAACTTTAAACAACCAAACATTACTAAAAATGCACAAAAACATTTAGAAAACACTATTTCATTACTTCATTTGATGCTGCAACAATGGCTTTAATTTGTGCATCTATTTATGTATTTAAGAAAGCATACGCAAGAGGTCAACGACAAAATTACAGAGTGCATCAGAACAGAAAAAACACAACACAAAATTACTAAAATAAAAATACAGGGTGATTGGTAAATACGTGGACGAACCTTGCAGGGGGGTAGAGGGGACCTAGACTAGTATATTTCGAATGAGCATGGGGGGAGAAGATGCACCGTTACGGAGCTAGGACCTAATGTAGCGCGAGGGCGCTTCAAAAGGCCGTTTTAAGAAGGCTCGTGTGACGAAACAAAAAAAAAATAAAATGAAAAACATTATTGTATGAGGTACACGAATATCCATACTACTTAAATCCTCAATGTGATAGAAATTGGACCACTCGCTAAATCGTGGGGTGAGTTTTAAAACGTGCAATGTACATCTTTTAGCCAAAGAATGGAGTTTCCTTACATTAGTGTAATTGTACTTAGAAAAATGATGAATGGGGAAGGGATTTTCAATGATCATACATTGATCATTAAAACTGTATGATCATTTAAATTCCCTCCCCGATCATCATTTTTTTAAGTACCATTACACTAAAGTAAAGGAACTCCATTCTTTGGCTAAAAGATGAATATTGCACAATTTAAAATTCCCCCCATGATTTAGCGAGTGGTGCAATTTCTATCACATTGAGGATTTAAGTTGTACGGATATTCCTGTACCTCATGCACTAATGTTTTCCATTTTATTCTGTTTTGTTTCGTGAAACGGGCTTTGGGAAAACCTCCTTTTGTAACGCCCTCCTTGCATTTTGATTGCTATGCAGGAAAAACAACATTTCTGTGACTGGATTTGTTATTTTCACTAAAAAATTTTGAACTCCTTCTAATTTATGTAGTAAAATAAACTGGAAAGAAAATAGAATAAGAATATCGGAAGCGTACAGCTTCCTAAACAGCGCCCATGTGCATTTACGAAACGGGTCCAACATAAATACAAAAGGCACATTTCAAAGGCACTATCATACAATTTCTTATGTATGCTGTTTTCTCTGGGAAACTGCTTAAAAGCGGTGTTTGTTTTGCAAAATTTTTTAGCTGGGTATTGAAACATTTTATGGGCTCGAAAAAAAGAAGATGCCATAGGGGCACCAACACCCTCCGGCTTTGAGGTTGGCGGTAGGCTACGGTGCAAGGGACGGAGACTGTTATAAATTGATTGTAAATTCGCACTAAATTTAAGGGTGTTGAAAAGTCTCTCAGCCCAAGAGTAACAGTTAAATACTTTAATATTAATCTAATAAATATAATAATAATTATCTTATCTTATAATAGTTATATATCTAACAAATATATTATCAGATATTATAAATCTGAGTGATATTTTTTGTAAAAGAACTTCAAAAGTTGATAAAAGAAACACTTACCTGTGTCTAAAAACAAGCGATTTCAAACTGTCTAAGGCTTCCGAATCCGCCCAATGTGGCATGTTCACGCATGTTTTTTACAAGAGTGGTGAAGCGGAATCAAATTTCTTCTACCTCGATGTAGCCTCTATCATCCATAATTTCTGAAAAAGGGAATATAAAAATTAATTTCGAAATTTTTATTGGTAAAACGAGCGGGAGAAAAGAGCGAAAATGATAGTTTTGAACCTTGGAGCGTAGGCAAGCTCTCAGATTCCGTTCGACCCAAACCGTCAAGCCAGACTGCCTGTCTCAAAGGCTCCCATCGAGTCAACTGCACTCCGCTCCAACTGTAACCCACCAGCCAAGATCAACCCTGATTTTTACTGCCCTGCTTCCGTGGAGGCCGAGTACCAGCAAGAGCGCAAGGCTCTGGTGGAGAAAGTGCCCGATCGGGACAGGAGCCCGGTACCAAGTGATTCAAGGTCAGCCTCATCCTGCAGCTCCCCACCTCCCATGGATACATAGACGCCTCCACCTAGTGAAAGGCCTGCAACTCCGCTGCCCGACGAACCGCAGGACTTCATGGAGACCACCTCTGACACCCCAGCATCAAGTTTCGTGAGGGTAATCAGAGGCCTCCCAGTCGAGCTCAAGGCTGAAGGACTGCAGCGCCACCTCAAAGACCAAGGCCACCTCGTCCTCTCCTGCTTCCGGATGCGATGTCGGCGTTTCAAAGGGTTCCTTCCGCTCTTTCAAGTGGAAATCCAAGGTTCCCCGCGAGACGTCGACGGTATTACCCGGATTCTGGGAGAGGATGTCAAGATTGAGCATAAGCGAAGGATTGACGCCATCCTCTGCTTTCGCTGCTGCCGCTTCGGACACGTTGCAAGAAACTGTACGGAGCGGCTGCAGCGATGCATGCGATGTGGAGAAGATCATCGACTCAGCGAATGCCCGATCCCAAAGTCTCCAAACGTCAGGTGCGTCAACTGCGAGCCTCCAGGTCATTTGGCGGCCTGGAGATCGTGCCCAGAACATCCCCGGCAAAAAATAGCCAAGAAATCTGGCGCAGCAAAGCCAGCGTCGAAGCCAAGCGCCCATAAGAGAGAGACTCCGAGCGAGAGCCAATCGGAGACGAGAGAAAGCAAGCCCCGCCCCCAGCTCCCGTCGGCTACTACAACCGCAAGCTAAGCCTTCACAAGCCACGCTCACCAGTCACCCAGTCTGCAAGGACACCTCGACGGGAGGCAAGCAAGATGGAGGCCTTCTTCCAAGAGATCCGAACTTTCACGAAGGACAATGCGGATTTCGCCTCCCTCAGAAAACGTTTCGCTCCTGCAAGACTGCCGGAGCAAAACTCGCCTTCCTCCTCAAGCTGGAGGACCCGGACAGCCCCTAGCCGCCGTCCCATCTTCCTACCTCCCGAGCCACCTCCAGCCTCTTCCCGCCACCTTCGTGGCACGCCATGAATATGCAGTGCTTCAGGACCTTCAGCGCAAAGAATAGACAAACAGAGATAGGGAATACGCCGCCTTCGGCGGCAGGTGTCCCTTTTTAAAAGTTGCAGTTGTTGCAAATATCCATTCTACGTATTTCGTCGACACACGACTTTTGCGCACATGGCTGAATAAAGACGTGTCCTGTCCAAGATACTGAGTTTCAAGATTCTGTCAAGAGAAAAGAAAGTCGGCTCGCACTCATACGTCGACTGTCTAGCGATGTCAAGTCGTTAAGAAGAATTCGGAATGGAATTTCTTGTCTCGATCAAGTCAGCCAAGTCGCTCAAGTCAGCGAAGCTACAAGTTGTCGGCTGATGATGAAGACAAGAGAGACTGTGCGTCTCGTTCAAGCCAAGGAAGTTGCTCAAGTCTGCGAAGCTTCCAGCGGAAGAAGGAAGAGATACACGATATTTTTCAGAGAAATATCGAGAAGAGATTTCTTGAAGCGGTTAAAAGGAAACAGCTACTACATGCGGCGGCTGCTCAAGCATCAGTCGGCAAACAAGAACCCCTGCCTCTCTCCGTGCCAGTCTCCGTTCCTGTCGCCAACATCCCGGTCTCCAACAAGGTCGGAGCCCTCGGTGAATCTCCCACGGAGGGAAGCGAGTATCCTGAGGAGCCGCTCGCGGGTCCTCAGGAGAAAACACCCACCAGGGAGAGGAGCCCAGTTTCGGAGATGAGAACACCGTCACCTTCAAACAGAGCCCCGACCCCCATCCCAATGCACGAAGAGTTGGACGAGACTCTGATGGAAGTCAGTCAAGATCCACCAGTTCCACCAAAGAAAACCTTCAAAAAGGTTGTAAAGGGACTTCCAGGGGACACGTCAGTTGAAAGCATACTGAACGACCTGGTTGTCCAAGGCCTCCCAGCGCTGACCTGCACCCGGATGAGGAGTAGGCGGACAAAGGAGCTTCTCTCGTACTTCCTTGTAGAGTTCGGGGGGGCCCCTGCGTCTTTGCCCATGATCTCCTAAATTCTGGGCCAAGACGTCATCGTCGAGAGGCAGAAACGCCGACCCACCGCTGTCATCTGCTATCGGTGCTGCAACTTCGGGCATCTCGCAAGGAGCTGCTCAGAGAGGCAGCGCTGTATGCGGTGCAGCGGAGAACATGCACTTCGAGATTGCCAGACCCCGAGGTCCGATGCGGTTGTCTGTATCAACTGCGGCAAGGACGGACATCTTGCATCCTGGAGATCATGTCCCCTCTACAGAAGAGCCCGCCGTGAGAAGGTTGCATCCCTGCAAAACTCCCTCCGGCGGAGGAGTGCTGAGGTCCGGAGAAGCGGGAACAAGAAGCCCAACCCACCGGTCCGAAAAGACCACCAATCCAAGATCGAGGAGCCGAAGCTTCGCCCCCCGTTGAACCAGTCAACCAAGCGACTTGAACGGGAGCTGGCGGAGATGCAAGCCTTCTTCCAAGACGTCAGAGACACCCTCAAGCCTATGGGTGGCATCACGGCGTTGAGGAAGCAGTTCGTCGCCTGCAAGACACGAGGCGACAAACTACGTTTTCTCCTTCAGCTGGGGGATATGGAGGAAACTCCATAGTCTCCCAGGTTGCCTTCACCACAAGCCTTCGAGCCCTTGCCTCCATGATGAAAATCTGCAGTCCTTCTAGGACTGTCGGCAGTGGAAAAAAAATCCACCAGCGTAAAGAACAGCCCAGAATCGGAGTGCCGCATTAGCGGCCCGAGTCGATAGATGTTTGAAGCCCCTCCGGGGCTAGGTACCTCATCGATGTGTCCCCCCGCTCGTCTCTCCATTCTACGAATTTCTTAACTCGTACAAGCTGCTATGTCTGGATGCAAAGGTCTTAGAGCGCAGTTACTCACTGCTCAAAGAGAACGGGAAAGCATTGCTAGAGATCTTGAAACTCTGAGAATTCTCCACTGCCAGAGCGATGTGAAACAAGCCTTTTGTGCAATGAAAAGAATTGAATCGTCATTAGATAAAAAGCTTGAGCGGGCCGACAACCAAATATCTGGCCTTCACCAGCTGCTCAGCCGTTCTGCTCATAGATAACGAGCTTCAACGAACTCCGGTTTAAAGACCATAAAAAAAGGCCCTTTTCAGGGCCAAAAAATTTTAATTTTGCACCCTTAAGGCTAAGGGCACACGGAATACCTCGATGGCCAAAACAAGGAAAAGGTAAAACATAGTTTAGGTGCCTGCGTTTCACTTTCAAATTTTGATTTTTTTATAGTTTTCATACACAAGCTAAAACACATTTTTTATACAGTCAAAACAAAAATTTTTCAAAAAAAGTTAAAAATGTATTAAAGTATAGCCTTTAAAGTGGTTGCGAAATTTCTGTGGGAAAACTGCAGACTTATATGCTGAAAGGCTTCAAACTCCTATTGACAGCAGACAAGCCTATAGAGCAGACAGGCCAAGCTGTCCTTCCTGCTTTCGATGGCTCAAGACTAAGCCAACATCAGCGGCGGCAATCAATCGAAATGCAAGGAAAAGCCAACTTTCAGGTATAACTAAGGAAGCTCGCTTTTTCGGCGTAGATCCTTAGTTTCATCTAATTTCTGTAGACTTTTAGGGTATCATATTGCCACCAGTCAAAATATTTGTTACTAATAACAACTTTGATTTGTTCAAAGTTGTGTTCCACTTGAAAAGTTGAGTTCCACCACTGGAAGAGACCCGTCTCAAACCGATAGCCAATCGAAGACAAGAGAGGGGCGGAGCTTATATCCTCACTACAGACTATAAATTCAGAGGAAGTTAAAAATTACGCATTCTGCATTTGGACTGTTCATTATGGCTCTCCCTGACCATAATAGGAAATCGGAGTTGCAAACTAAGTATCAACGTGGGAAGCGTGAATTCGAAGCACTCCTTACAGAACTGGATTCGGACAGATTGCATAGCCCACGAGAACTCGCGACGCTCATTCAGAAAATCACAACAGTGAAACATGAGCTGTCTGTATTGGTGCATTTTATGAATTTCCTCGAGGTCTGTCCGCAGGCAGCATAAAGACCCTTAGAAAAAAAAGGCCCTTTTCAGGGCCAACAAATCTTACCTCGGGATCTTCACACTTCATGTTTAGAAAAGCACCTACAGCAAAACGAGTGATTTTGTCTCTTACCGGACCAGAATCCCGTTTGTTCCCCAGTAGCACAGCAGTACTGGACAGTATCGGATCGATATATTGAGCAATATCGCCTGCCAATATCGCCGCTAGATCGAATGGCTGACATTTTGGGCGATACTGGCCAATATTGCCAATCAGTATTAAGCAATATCGCATAGCAGTATCGCGCGGTATTGGAATTTATCAAAAACCCTGTATTGCCCAATATCGCATTTGGAAAATCCGCTGTATCAAGCGATATCACTTCCCAATATCGCCCCCATGATTTAGCGAGTGGTGCAATTTCTATCACATTGAGGATTTAAGTAGTACGGATATTCCTGTACCTCATGCACTAATGTTTTCCATTTTATTCTGTTTTGTTTCGTGAAACGGGCTTTGGGAAAACCGCCTTTTGTAACGCCCTCCTCGCATTTTGATTGCTATGCAGGAAAAACAACATTTCTGTGACTGGATTTGTTATTTTCACTAAAAAATTTTGAACTCCTTCTAATTTATGTAGTAAAATAAACTGGAAAGAAATTAGAATAAGAATATCGGAAGCGTACAGCTTCCTGAGCAGCGCCCATGTGCATGTATTAAACGGGTCCAACATAAATACAAAAGGCACATTTCAAAGGCACTATCATACAATTTCTTATGTATGCTGTTTTCTCTCGGAAACTGCTTAAAAGCGGTGTTTGTTTTGCAAAATTTTTTAGCTGAGTATTGAAACTTTTTATGGGTTCGAGAAAAAGAAGATGCGATAGGGGCAACGACACCCTCCGGCTTTGAGGTTGGCGGTAGGCTACGGTGCAAGGGACGGAGACTGTTATAAATATATTGTAAATTCGCACTAAATTTAAGGGTGTTGAAAAGTCTCTCAGCCCAAGAGTAACAGTTAATTACTTTAATATTAATCTAATAAATATAATAATAATTATCTTATCTTATAATAGTTATATATCTAACAAATATATTATCAGATATTATAAATCTGAGTGATATTTTTTGTAAAAGACAACTTCAAAATTTGATAAAAGAAACTCTTACCTGTATCTGAAAACAAGCGATTTCACACTGTCTAAGGCTTCCGAAACCGCCCAATGTGGCATGTTCACGCTTGTTTTTAACAAGAGTGGAGAAGCGGAATCAAATTTCTTCTACCCCGATGTAGCCTCTATCATGCATAATTTCTGAAAAAGGGAATATAAAAATTAATTTCGATATTTTTATTGGTAAAACGAGCGGGAGAAAAGAGCGAAAATGATAGTTTTGAACCTTGGAGCGTAGGCAAGCTCTCAGATCCCGTTCGACCCAAACCGACAAATTGTGTCGTCCAATCGAAGACCAGCAATGGGAAGAGAGGGGCGGAGCTATATCCTCAACACAGACTATATATACGAGAGACGGCTCGGCCTGTTCTACAAATTTGTTAACTCGTACAAGCTGCTATGTCTGGATGCAAAGGTCTTAGAGCGCAGTTACTCACTGCTCAAAGAGAACGGGAAAGCATTGTTAGAGATCTTGAAACTCTGAGAATTCTCCACTGCCAGAGCGATGTGAAACAAGCCACTTCTGCAATGAAAAGAATTGAATCGTCATTAGTTAAAAAGCTTGAGCGGGCCGACAACCAAATATCTGGCCTTCACCAGCTGCTCAGCCGTTCTGCTCATAGATAACGAGCTTCAACGAACTCCGGTTTAAAGACCATAAAAAAAAGGCCCTTTTCAGGGCCAAAAAATTTTAATTTTGCACCCTTAAGGCTAAGGGCACACGGAACACCTCGATGGCCAAAACAAGGAAAAGGTAAAACATAGTTTAGGTGCCTGCGTTTCACTTTCAAATTTATATTTTTTTTTTTTAGTTTTCATACACAAGCTAAAACATATTTTTTATACAGTCAAAACAAAAATTTTTCAAAAATGTATTAAATTATAGCCATTTTAAAAAAATTGAAAATTTTGGAAATTACATTTATTATGTTTAATAAGTTTGTATTTAATTTGCGTTGATATAGGGGGTTTGGAATGAGAAATGCAGCTTTTCGAAGACGAAGGCAGTCGTTGCATTTCAGTACCAAAAGGCAAGTTAAAATAGCCTGTTAGTATTATAAACACTAATTTATGTTATAAAATGTTAGATTGTTTAATGTTTGTCTTAGATTGTTAGAATTGAAGTTAAATAACATGAATTATTCATATATGAAGTAGAAAATACTGCGTGACAATTCGAAGACGTAACATCCTGCGGTCAGTTATTTTCCCCTCTTTTGAAACTTTAAACAACCAAACATTACTAAAAATGCACAAAAACATTTAGAAAACACTATTTCATTACTTCATTTGTAGCTGCAACAATGGCTTTAATTTGTGCATCTATTTATGTATTTAAGAAAGCATACGCAAGAGGTCAACGACAAAATTACAGAGTGCATCAGAACAGAAAAAACACAACACAAAATTACTAAAATAAAAATACAGGGTGATTGATAAATACGTGGACGAACCTTGCAGGGGGGTAGAGGGGACCTAGACTAGTATATTTCGAATGAGCATGGGGGGAGAAGATGCACCGTTACGGAGCTAGGACCTAATGTAGCGCGAGGGCGCTTCAAAAGGCCGTTTTTAGAAGGCTCGTGTGACGAAACAAAACATAATAAAATGAAAAACATTATTGCATGAGGTACACGAATATCCGTACTACTTAAATCCTCAATGTGATAGAAATTGGACCACTCGCTAAATCGTGGGGTGAGTTTTAAAACGTGCAATATTCATCTTTTAGCCAAAGAATGGAGTTTCCTTACATTAGTGTAATTGTACTTAGAAAAATGATGAATGGGCAAGGGATTTTCAATGATCATACATTGATCATTGAAACTGTATGATCATTTAAATTTCCTCCCCGATCATCATTTTTCTAAGAACCATTACACTAAAGTAAAGGAACTCCATTCTTTGGCTAAAAGATGAATATTGCACAATTTAAAACTCCCCCCATGATTTAGCGAGTGGTGCAATTTCTATCACATTGAGGATTTAAGTAGTACGGATATTCCTGTACCTCATGCACTAATGTTTTCCATTTTATTCTGTTTTGTTTCGTGAAACGGGCTTTGGGAAAACCGCCTTTTGTAACGCCCTCCTTGCATTTTGATTGCTATGCAGGAAAAACAACATTTCTGTGACTGGATTTGTTATTTTCACTAAAAAATTTTGAACTCCTTCTAATTTATGTAGTAAAATAAACTGGAAAGAAATTAGAATAAGAATATCGGAAGCGTACAGCTTCCTGAGCAGCGCCCATGTGCATGTATGAAACGGGTCCAACATAAATACAAAAGGCACATTTCAAAGGCACTATCATACAATTTCTTATGTATGCTGTTTTCTCTCGGAAACTGCTTAAAAGCGGTGTTTGTTTTGCAAAATTTTTTAGCTGGGTATTGAAACTTTTTATGGGCTCGAGAAAAAGAAGATGCCATAGGGGCACCGACACCCTCCGGCTTTGAGGTTGGCGGTAGGCTACGGTGCAAGGGACGGAGACTGTTATAAATTGATTGTAAATTCGCACTAAATTTAAGGGTGTTGAAAAGTCTCTCAGCCCAAGAGTAACAGTTAATTACTTTAATATTAATCTAATAAATATAATAATAATTATCTTATCTTATAATAGTTATATATCTAACAAATATATTATCAGATATTATAAATCTGAGTGATATTTTTTGTAAAAGACAACTTCAAAATTTGATAAAAGAAACTCTTACCTGTATCTGAAAACAAGCGATTTCACACTGTATAAGGCTTCCGAAACCGCCCAATGTGGCATGTTCACGCTTGTTTTTAACAAGAGTGGTGAAGCGGAATCAAATTTCTTCTACCCCGATGTAGCCTCTATCATGCATAATTTCTGAAAAAGGGAATATAAAAATTAATTTCGATATTTTTATTGGTAAAACGAGCGGGAGAAAAGAGCGAAAATGATAGTTTTGAACCTTGGAGCGTAGGCAAGCTCTCAGATCCCGTTCGACCCAAATCGACAAATTGTGTCGTCCAATCGAAGACCAGCAATGGGAAGAGAGGGGCGGAGCTATATCCTCAACACAGACTATATATACGAGAGACGGCTCGGCCTGTTCTACAAATTTGTTAACTCGTACAAGCTGCTATGTCTGGATGCAAAGGTCTTAGAGCGCAGTTACTCACTGCTCAAAGAGAACGGGAAAGCATTGTTAGAGATCTTGAAACTCTGAGAATTCTCCACTGCCAGAGCGATGTGAAACAAGCCACTTCTGCAATGAAAAGAATTGAATCGTCATTAGTTAAAAAGCTTGAGCGGGCCGACAACCAAATATCTGGCCTTCACCAGCTGCTCAGCCGTTCTGCTCATAGATAACGAGCTTCAACGAACTCCGGTTTAAAGACCATAAAAAAAAGGCCCTTTTCAGGGCCAAAAAATTTTAATTTTGCACCCTTAAGGCTAAGGGCACACGGAACACCTCGATGGCCAAAACAAGGAAAAGGTAAAACATAGTTTAGGTGCCTGCGTTTCACTTTCAAATTTATATTTTTTTTTTTTAGTTTTCATACACAAGCTGAAACATATTTTTTATACAGTCAAAACAAAAATTTTTCAAAAATGTATTAAATTATAGCCATTTTAAAAAAATTGAAAATTTTGGAAATTACATTTATTATGTTTAATAAGTTTGTATTTAATTTGCGTTGATATAGGGGGTTTGGAATGAGAAATGCAGCTTTTCGAAGACGAAGGCAGTCGTTGCATTTCAGTACCAAAAGGCAAGTTAAAATAGCCTGTTAGTATTATAAACACTAATTTATGTTATAAAATGTTAGATTGTTTAATGTTTGTCTTAGATTGTTAGAATTGAAGTTAAATAACATGAATTATTCATATATGAAGTAGAAAATACTGCGTGACAATTCGAAGACGTAACATCCTGCGGTCAGTTATTTTCCCCTCTTTTGAAACTTTAAACAACCAAACATTACTAAAAATGCACAAAAACATTTAGAAAACACTATTTCATTACTTCATTTGTAGCTGCAACAATGGCTTTAATTTGTGCATCTATTTATGTATTTAAGAAAGCATACGCAAGAGGTCAACGACAAAATTACAGAGTGCATCAGAACAGAAAAAACACAACACAAAATTACTAAAATAAAAATACAGGGTGATTGATAAATACGTGGACGAACCTTGCCGGGGGGTAGAGGGGACCTAGACTAGTATATTTCGAATGAGCATGGGGGGAGAAGATGCACCGTTACGGAGCTAGGACCTAATGTAGCGCGAGGGCGCTTCAAAAGGCCGTTTTTAGAAGGCTCGTGTGACGAAACAAAACATAATAAAATGAAAAACATTATTGCATGAGGTACACGAATATCCGTACTACTTAAATCCTCAATGTGATAGAAATTGGACCACTCGCTAAATCGTGGGGTGAGTTTTAAAACGTGCAATATTCATCTTTTAGCCAAAGAATGGAGTTTCCTTACATTAGTGTAATTGTACTTAGAAAAATGATGAATGGGCAAGGGATTTTCAATGATCATACATTGATCATTGAAACTGTATGATCATTTAAATTTCCTCCCCGATCATCATTTTTCTAAGAACCATTACACTAAAGTAAAGGAACTCCATTCTTTGGCTAAAAGATGAATATTGCACAATTTAAAACTCCCCCCATGATTTAGCGAGTGGTGCAATTTCTATCACATTGAGGATTTAAGTAGTACGGATATTCCTGTACCTCATGCACTAATGTTTTCCATTTTATTCTGTTTTGTTTCGTGAAACGGGCTTTGGGAAAACCGCCTTTTGTAACGCCCTCCTTGCATTTTGATTGCTATGCAGGAAAAACAACATTTCTGTGACTGGATTTGTTATTTTCACTAAAAAATTTTGAACTCCTTCTAATTTATGTAGTAAAATAAACTGGAAAGAAATTAGAATAAGAATATCGGAAGCGTACAGCTTCCTGAGCAGCGCCCATGTGCATGTATGAAACGGGTCCAACATAAATACAAAAGGCACATTTCAAAGGCACTATCATACAATTTCTTATGTATGCTGTTTTCTCTCGGAAACTGCTTAAAAGCGGTGTTTGTTTTGCAAAATTTTTTAGCTGGGTATTGAAACTTTTTATGGGCTCGAGAAAAAGAAGATGCCATAGGGGCACCGACACCCTCCGGCTTTGAGGTTGGCGGTAGGCTACGGTGCAAGGGACGGAGACTGTTATAAATTGATTGTAAATTCGCACTAAATTTAAGGGTGTTGAAAAGTCTCTCAGCCCAAGAGTAACAGTTAATTACTTTAATATTAATCTAATAAATATAATAATAATTATCTTATCTTATAATAGTTATATATCTAACAAATATATTATCAGATATTATAAATCTGAGTGATATTTTTTGTAAAAGACAACTTCAAAATTTGATAAAAGAAACTCTTACCTGTATCTGAAAACAAGCGATTTCACACTGTATAAGGCTTCCGAAACCGCCCAATGTGGCATGTTCACGCTTGTTTTTAACAAGAGTGGTGAAGCGGAATCAAATTTCTTCTACCCCGATGTAGCCTCTATCATGCATAATTTCTGAAAAAGGGAATATAAAAATTAATTTCGATATTTTTATTGGTAAAACGAGCGGGAGAAAAGAGCGAAAATGATAGTTTTGAACCTTGGAGCGTAGGCAAGCTCTCAGATCCCGTTCGACCCAAATCGACAAATTGTGTCGTCCAATCGAAGACCAGCAATGGGAAGAGAGGGGCGGAGCTATATCCTCAACACAGACTATATATACGAGAGACGGCTCGGCCTGTTCTACAAATTTGTTAACTCGTACAAGCTGCTATGTCTGGATGCAAAGGTCTTAGAGCGCAGTTACTCACTGCTCAAAGAGAACGGGAAAGCATTGTTAGAGATCTTGAAACTCTGAGAATTCTCCACTGCCAGAGCGATGTGAAACAAGCCACTTCTGCAATGAAAAGAATTGAATCGTCATTAGTTAAAAAGCTTGAGCGGGCCGACAACCAAATATCTGGCCTTCACCAGCTGCTCAGCCGTTCTGCTCATAGATAACGAGCTTCAACGAACTCCGGTTTAAAGACCATAAAAAAAAGGCCCTTTTCAGGGCCAAAAAATTTTAATTTTGCACCCTTAAGGCTAAGGGCACACGGAACACCTCGATGGCCAAAACAAGGAAAAGGTAAAACATAGTTTAGGTGCCTGCGTTTCACTTTCAAATTTATATTTTTTTTTTTTAGTTTTCATACACAAGCTGAAACATATTTTTTATACAGTCAAAACAAAAATTTTTCAAAAATGTATTAAATTATAGCCATTTTAAAAAAATTGAAAATTTTGGAAATTACATTTATTATGTTTAATAAGTTTGTATTTAATTTGCGTTGATATAGGGGGTTTGGAATGAGAAATGCAGCTTTTCGAAGACGAAGGCAGTCGTTGCATTTCAGTACCAAAAGGCAAGTTAAAATAGCCTGTTAGTATTATAAACACTAATTTATGTTATAAAATGTTAGATTGTTTAATGTTTGTCTTAGATTGTTAGAATTGAAGTTAAATAACATGAATTATTCATATATGAAGTAGAAAATACTGCGTGACAATTCGAAGACGTAACATCCTGCGGTCAGTTATTTTCCCCTCTTTTGAAACTTTAAACAACCAAACATTACTAAAAATGCACAAAAACATTTAGAAAACACTATTTCATTACTTCATTTGTAGCTGCAACAATGGCTTTAATTTGTGCATCTATTTATGTATTTAAGAAAGCATACGCAAGAGGTCAACGACAAAATTACAGAGTGCATCAGAACAGAAAAAACACAACACAAAATTACTAAAATAAAAATACAGGGTGATTGATAAATACGTGGACGAACCTTGCAGGGGGGTAGAGGGGACCTAGACTAGTATATTTCGAATGAGCATGGGGGGAGAAGATGCACCGTTACGGAGCTAGGACCTAATGTAGCGCGAGGGCGCTTCAAAAGGCCGTTTTTAGAAGGCTCGTGTGACGAAACAAAACATAATAAAATGAAAAACATTATTGCATGAGGTACACGAATATCCGTACTACTTAAATCCTCAATGTGATAGAAATTGGACCACTCGCTAAATCGTGGGGTGAGTTTTAAAACGTGCAATATTCATCTTTTAGCCAAAGAATGGAGTTTCCTTACATTAGTGTAATTGTACTTAGAAAAATGATGAATGGGCAAGGGATTTTCAATGATCATACATTGATCATTGAAACTGTATGATCATTTAAATTTCCTCCCCGATCATCATTTTTCTAAGAACCATTACACTAAAGTAAAGGAACTCCATTCTTTGGCTAAAAGATGAATATTGCACAATTTAAAACTCCCCCCATGATTTAGCGAGTGGTGCAATTTCTATCACATTGAGGATTTAAGTAGTACGGATATTCCTGTACCTCATGCACTAATGTTTTCCATTTTATTCTGTTTTGTTTCGTGAAACGGGCTTTGGGAAAACCGCCTTTTGTAACGCCCTCCTTGCATTTTGATTGCTATGCAGGAAAAACAACATTTCTGTGACTGGATTTGTTATTTTCACTAAAAAATTTTGAACTCCTTCTAATTTATGTAGTAAAATAAACTGGAAAGAAATTAGAATAAGAATATCGGAAGCGTACAGCTTCCTGAGCAGCGCCCATGTGCATGTATGAAACGGGTCCAACATAAATACAAAAGGCACATTTCAAAGGCACTATCATACAATTTCTTATGTATGCTGTTTTCTCTCGGAAACTGCTTAAAAGCGGTGTTTGTTTTGCAAAATTTTTTAGCTGGGTATTGAAACTTTTTATGGGCTCGAGAAAAAGAAGATGCCATAGGGGCACCGACACCCTCCGGCTTTGAGGTTGGCGGTAGGCTACGGTGCAAGGGACGGAGACTGTTATAAATTGATTGTAAATTCGCACTAAATTTAAGGGTGTTGAAAAGTCTCTCAGCCCAAGAGTAACAGTTAATTACTTTAATATTAATCTAATAAATATAATAATAATTATCTTATCTTATAATAGTTATATATCTAACAAATATATTATCAGATATTATAAATCTGAGTGATATTTTTTGTAAAAGACAACTTCAAAATTTGATAAAAGAAACTCTTACCTGTATCTGAAAACAAGCGATTTCACACTGTATAAGGCTTCCGAAACCGCCCAATGTGGCATGTTCACGCTTGTTTTTAACAAGAGTGGTGAAGCGGAATCAAATTTCTTCTACCCCGATGTAGCCTCTATCATGCATAATTTCTGAAAAAGGGAATATAAAAATTAATTTCGATATTTTTATTGGTAAAACGAGCGGGAGAAAAGAGCGAAAATGATAGTTTTGAACCTTGGAGCGTAGGCAAGCTCTCAGATCCCGTTCGACCCAAATCGACAAATTGTGTCGTCCAATCGAAGACCAGCAATGGGAAGAGAGGGGCGGAGCTATATCCTCAACACAGACTATATATACGAGAGACGGCTCGGCCTGTTCTACATCACGTCACGATCACGTCACACGATCACGAGTAGTGCCCCTGAACCCGAAGAGGAAGGACCTGTTTTTTCGCCCGCTCCTGACTTCTTTTCGCCGCCCAGCATTCCTTCGCGCGGACGTGCGCTGACGTGCCCGGAGGCAGCCGCCATTTTGAACGCCCAGCCGCGTTGCTTCTCAACGAGTGCTTCTCTGCAAATTCCTGGTGATTTCGACTGCCGATCGCAGTCGCCTACTACGGAGTTCCCCGAATTTCATTCAAAAAAGACCTTCTCTCCACTTTCTACCACGGAAAGGGCCTGGAGCCCTGAGCAGCGTGGCCGCCGCCACGCGCCACCTGAGTCACTGACGGAGCTGCCGTCATCACCTTCAACGAGCCACCAGCAGCTCATCCACGAAAATTTCAGCGGTGAACGTCAAGCCCGCTTCTGCGACAAACCCTCTATGGAGGAGCACATCGGTCCCAAGGAGCGCCCCGCCACCGGAGCCACGGAGTCAAGAATGCGAGCTACACGAGGCCTGGATGCCGGACGACGAAAACACCGAGGGAGCCCGACAAGCCGTGACTCGTCCGCCGAAAGCCACCGTACAAGGGATAGGCTCGATCCGTTACATCGTCTCACCTGCGAAACCGACGTGTTTGTCCCGTCAGGAATGGTTTCGGACGGCGAAGAGCGGAGGAGCCGCTCTTCGATCAGCGGTAACTCCGATGATAGCGAATACGTCGACGGAAATCTTCCACCAAGAGAGGGCTACGGCGATGTAGGTGACTCGCCAGGAAGTGCTAGCCGTAACTCTACCGATATGGAATTCTACATCCCACGTACAACCACGCCGATGCCATCCCCCGACCACGGCCTGACCGATGAGGCCAGCAAGGAAGACAAGTTAATTAAAGATGAATTACAGGAACTGTACAACATGCAGAAGGGAATCCAGGACAAGATAGATCAACTGATGGGTAAGTTGAACGATCTTTCTGTCCGCCACGGCTCGTGGATCAGCCAGACCAACACAACGCCTACCAAATCTAAAAGACATATCTCGGACCAGCTGAGCGATAGCGCCAGCCCTAAAAATGTTGCAGGCAAAGCTAAAAAGCTAAGGTCTTGTACATCTGGCTCTTCCCCAGGTAGTGGCGGAGCACGGAGAATTCTCTCCTCAGTGCCCGCCGGCTTGTTCTCCTCTAATCGTTTCTCTATCCTCGACAGTGTTGATTCTTGTGACCCAGATAATAGTTTAAACAATACCCTCCCTAAAACCCTCTCTGCCCAAACCACACACGAGAACACAGACACGGCCGACTCAGGCCCTTTACTGCATAAACAAATTGTAACACCACCAAAAAAGGGGCCAAACCCCCCAACACCCTCTAATCTTAAGCCAAATGTCCCATTAAATGGTAAATCTCCCATACTAGTTAGAGCCGAAAAGGACTCTGTAAAATTGATAAAAACCCTAAAGGAAAAATTCGGGAATGAACTGAAAGCTAAGCTTGCTGGAGACTATCTCCAAATTTTCCCGATTGACAGTGACCAACACACTAAGATATCTAACTATATAAAACGCGAGGGACACGATGCATTTATGGTTACCCCCGTAGCCAACAGACCAATTGTAGCTGTTGTTAGGGGAATCCCCATAATGGTCCCCGAAGAGGAAGTCAGAGAGGATCTAGAAAGCCAGGGGTTCATAGTCAGTAAGGCAATCCGTAAAATTGGCCGCAACAGGCACCCAATCCCACTTGTCACGGTGATTCTCGAGAAAAGCGATACGAACCAAAAAATATTCCAGGTCACCTCTTGCTGCGGACTCATAGTCGAAGTGGAGCCAGCAAGATATAACGGCCCGATTCAGTGCTTTAACTGCAATGGTTTTGGTCACACGGCCATTAAATGTTTATCACTACCCCGCTGCCTGAAATGCGGGGAGCGATCCCACCCCACTAAGGATTGTAAATTAGGTAGGCTCGACAACCCCAAGTGTATCAACTGCGGCCTATCAGGGCACACCGCGGCATGGAGAGGGTGCGAGAAATTCCCCAAGCCCTCCCGCCGCCCAACCAATCCCCCCCTGGCGTCCAGCCGATACGCCACAAGAGAATTGTCTTATGCCAGCGCCGCTAAGGGCCCCTCCCCCCCATTCAACCTCTCTCAAGCAGGTTTCCCCTCCCTCACCCCCCCCACGATCCCCAACTCAGCAGCCGATTCCCCCCTAGGTATCAACTCCTCTGGTGACATAACCGGAATGTTCAAACTGTTTTTACTAGTAAAGAGCATAATGGATAAGGTCGGCAACATCGAGGAAGCGTGTAATTTAATTCAAAGCAAATCTGAAACCATCGATCAACTGCACGTTTTATCCGAAATAATGTATAATGGGCACTAGATCTATAAGAAACAAATTAACATTAATGACGTGGAATTGCAATGGGATCAGGACTAAATTAAAAGACTTAATTCTATTTTTGGCCGTACACTGCCCGGACGTAGTCTGCCTGCAGGAGACGAAATTATCCCAAAATCAAACTCTCAAAATACCAAATTACGTCATTCACAGGTCAGACAAGGAATGCCTCCCTAACATGATAGCTAGTGGGGGAACAGCAATCTTAGTAAAAAGAGGAATTGAGCACCAACTAGTCTCCCCCCCTATAACAAAATCCCAGACCACCGCGGTCAAATTGACTCTCACTAATGAAGAAACTATAACCCTAGTTTCAATCTATGCCCCCTGCAACTCAGCAAGCACCATCATAAACGATGTGAGACAACTTCTATCCCTTGACCGCCAAATGATAATTGCTGGGGATTATAACGCCCACCATCATGCATGGAACTGTGCCGACATTAGCACTCAAGGGAGGGCCCTTCTCAAGGTCATCACTGAGGAAAATTTACAGATGGCGGTCCCGGACTCCCCAACAATTTACAAAGCGGTGGATGGGAACACCATCGACTTTGCCCTATACAGAGCCCAGTTTAATTACGTAGAGGCCGAATCGCTCAGCGAACTCACCTCCGACCATAATCCGGTCAGAATGAGGTTCGCTTGCATTAATCCACTGAAAATGGTAGGTCAGAAACAAGTAACTAACTGGAGAAAGTTCAATGACCTGGCAGGGCGTTACTCCTCCCCCCTACTGTTTAGAGGCTGCCCCGGTTCCCCCAACGAGCTGGATACCCTAGTAAGTGAGTTCACCGAGGCAATCTCCAAATCCCACAGGGAAGCCCAACTCCCCCCCAAACCGGTTAACCACATGTTTGTTCCCAAACAACTCCGAGGCCTCATCTCCTGGAGGAATAAACTTAGGAAAAAGTGGCAGGAAACCAGATCCCCAACAGATAAGAGCGCGCTCAAAATAGCTCAAAAAATAGTAAGGAAGGAGATAAGTGCTCACTCGTCAAGGCAGTGGAGAGACATGGTCGAAAACCTTAACACAGGGGACGGGTCTATATGGAAAATGGCTAAAGCACTAAAAAGAAACAAAGAACACAAAATGTCCAAACTCAAAACAGGAGACACTTTTGTCCACACGGACAGGGAAAGGGCCGAGGTCCTGGCTGACTCGATGCAGAGTCAATTTGAGCCGAACCCCACCGAAGATACGAACAATGAATCTAGAGTTAATGCAGCACTTAGGCAGTACTTCGATAATACCCCTCACTCCACCCCCCCTAAAATCCTCCCCTCAGAGTTACTCCCCATCCTCAACGGGCTAAAACCTAATAAGGCCCCTGGTCTGCACATCATCACAAATAAAGCCTTAAAAAATCTTCCGGCCAGTGCAGTCTTGGTTCTCACCAATGTAATCAACTCCACCCTTCAAAACGCCCACTTCCCCACCCCCTGGAAAACTGCCAAGGTGATAACAATTCATAAAAAAGGTAAAAACCCCTCACTCCCTCAAAGCTATAGACCCATCTCTCTGCTGCCTTCTATGAGTAAGATCACGGAGGCAGTCATCCTTAGTCAAATCAACGCCCACCTAACTGAAACGGAGATAGTAATCCCCGAACAATTTGGCTTTCGGGCGAAGCACTCCCCCCCTCAACAGCTCCTCAGAGCCATTGAGTACATTCAAGAGAAAGGCATATACAGAAGGCCCCCCCCCAGCGCGGCGGTCTTCTTTGATATCGAAAAAGCTTTCGATCGTGTCTGGCATGAGGGCTTACTCTTTAAGTTATTAGGCTATAAATTCCCTAGCTACATGATTAAATTAATCCAGTCATACCTCAATGGCAGAACATTTAAGGTGAGCGTAGGTAGGGAACTCTCCTCAAGCAGGCCGATCAAAGCAGGGGTCCCCCAGGGGTCGAAACTGGGCCCTAGTCTTTTTATCATCTTCATCAACGACATCCCCAAACACCCTAGGACCCAGCTCGCCCTGTTCGCAGACGATACAGCGATCCTCTGTCGAAACAGGGTTGAGACAATTATATTCTCATGGCTACAGCAGCACATAAAATTAATCGAGCGGTGGCTCCTAACTTGGAAAATAAAACTTAATGTTGAAAAAACGGTAGCGATTCGTTTTTATCCGAGAAGGAGGTTAGTAGAACCCCTCAGGGTGTTTGGGGAGTCGGTCAAATGGGCCGCCTCGGCAAAATACTTGGGGGTGACTCTGGACCCTCAGATGTCCATGGTCCGTCACGTTGACAACGTAACAAAGAAATTCTGGGCCGCCAAGGCAAATCTACATCCCCTGCTGTGCAGACGCTCTAGGCTCCCCCTACATATAAAACTCTATCTTTACAAGGCGTACCTCCGGCCGATCTTGTCCTATGCCAGTGCGGCCTGGGGTGCCATTTGCCCCTCCAGTCAAATGAAAATTCAAAGACTCCAAAATGTGGCAGCCAGGCAGATAATAAAAGCCCGGTTTTTCCACAAGAACGCCGACATAGCTGCTGCACTGGAACTCCCCCCCATAAAAGAATTCACAGCACAATTAGCTGACAAATTCTTTTCCACCCTCACCAACCATAACAACCCAACGTTGAGGGGACTAGCTGACTATGACCCCTCGCTACCCCAAAACAGTAACCGTCCAAAGGTCACCACGAACATCGAACTTTACTAAGACATTGCCAGACTAAATCAAACAAAACAGGCCGGTGGCAGACAGTCGTTTAACTTGCAAAACTCTTAAAATTCTCTGTATCTGTAATAATCAAACTGTAATACTCGTAATACTGTAATACTGTAATACAAAACTGTAATAATCGTTTAATGCAAATAAAAGCGAGCGGCTCCTTGTGTCAGGAGCGGTGATACCCTGGACAACTCCCCCAAGGCAAACTCGCAACCCCCCCCCCGCCGAGGAGGCGGGCCCCAAGACAATAAAGGTAGGCCACCCCTTCCTTTCTCTTCCCTCCCTCCCCACGACCAGCCCCTTCCCGCCACCTTCGTGGCACGCCATGCTTTACTGTGCTTAAGGACCCTCAGCACAAAGAACAGACAAACAGAGATAGGGAATAAGCCGCCTTCGGCGGCAGGTGTCCCGTGGAAAAAGTTGGAGTTGGCCTGTTCTACAAATTTGTTAACTCGTACAAGCTGCTATGTCTGGATGCAAAGGTCTTAGAGCGCAGTTACTCACTGCTCAAAGAGAACGGGAAAGCATTGTTAGAGATCTTGAAACTCTGAGAATTCTCCACTGCCAGAGCGATGTGAAACAAGCCACTTCTGCAATGAAAAGAATTGAATCGTCATTAGTTAAAAAGCTTGAGCGGGCCGACAACCAAATATCTGGCCTTCACCAGCTGCTCAGCTGTTCTGCTCATAGATAACGAGCTTCAACGAACTCCGGTTTAAAGACCATAAAAAAAGGCCCTTTTCAGGGCCAAAAAATTTTAATTTTGCACCCTTAAGGGTAAGGGCACACGGAACACCTCGATGGCCAAAACAAGGAAAAGGTAAAACATAGTTTAGGTGCCTGCGTTTCACTTTCAAATTTATATTTTTTTTTTTTTAGTTTTCATACACAAGCTAAAACATATTTTTTATACAGTCAAAACAAAAATTTTTCAAAAATGTATTAAATTATAGCCATTTTAAAAAAATTGAAAATTTTGGAAATTACATTTATTATGTTTAATAAGTTTGTATTTAATTTGCGTTGATATAGGGGGTTTGGAATGAGAAATGCAGCTTTTCGAAGACGAAGGCAGTCGTTGCATTTCAGTACCAAAAGGCAAGTTAAAATAGCCTGTTAGTATTATAAACACTAATTTATGTTATAAAATGTTAGATTGTTTAATGTTTGTCTTAGATTGTTAGAATTGAAGTTAAATAACATGAATTATTCATTTATGAAGTAGAAAATACTGCGTGACAATTCGAAGACGTAACATCCTGCGGTCAGTTATTTTCCCCTCTTTTGAAACTTTAAACAACCAAACATTACTAAAAATGCACAAAAACATTTAGAAAACACTATTTCATTACTTCATTTGTAGCTGCAACAATGGCTTTAATTTGTGCATCTATTTATGTATTTAAGAAAGCATACGCAAGAGGTCAACGACAAAATTACAGAGTGCATCAGAACAGAAAAAACACAACACAAAATTACTAAAATAAAAATACAGGGTGATTGGTAAATACGTGGACGAACCTTGCAGGGGGGTAGAGGGGACCTAGACTAGTATATTTCGAATGAGCATGGGGGGAGAAGATGCACCGTTACGGAGCTAGGACCTAATGTAGCGCGAGGGCGCTTCAAAAGGCCGTTTTTAGAAGGCTCGTGTGACGAAACAAAACATAATAAAATGAAAAACATTATTGCATGAGGTACACGAATATCCGTACTACTTAAATCCTCAATGTGATAGAAATTGGACCACTCGCTAAATCGTGGGGTGAGTTTTAAAACGTGCAATATTCATCTTTTAGCCAAAGAATGGAGTTTCCTTACATTAGTGAAATTGTACTTAGAAAAATGATGAATGGGTAAGGGATTTTCAATGATCATACATTGATCATTGAAACTGTATGATCATTTAAATTCCCTCCCCGATCATCATTTTTCTAAGAACCATTACACTAAAGTAAAGGAACTCCATTCTTTGGCTAAAAGATGAATATTGCACAATTTAAAACTCCCCCCATGATTTAGCGAGTGGTGCAATTTCTATCACATTGAGGATTTAAGTAGTACGGATATTCCTGTACCTCATGCACTAATGTTTTCCATTTTATTCTGTTTTGTTTCGTGAAACGGGCTTTGGGAAAACCGCCTTTTGTAACGCCCTCCTTGCATTTTGATTGCTATGCAGGAAAAACAACATTTCTGTGACTGGATTTGTTATTTTCACTAAAAAATTTTGAACTCCTTCTAATTTATGTAGTAAAATAAACTGGAAAGAAATTAGAATAAGAATATCGGAAGCGTACAGCTTCCTGAGCAGCGCCCATGTGCATGTATGAAACGGGTCCAACATAAATACAAAAGGCACATTTCAAAGGCACTATCATACAATTTCTTATGTATGCTGTTTTCTCTCGGAAACTGCTTAAAAGCGGTGTTTGTTTTGCAAAATTTTTTAGCTGGGTATTGAAACTTTTTATGGGCTCGAGAAAAAGAAGATGCCATAGGGGCACCGACACCCTCCGGCTTTGAGGTTGGCGGTAGGCTACGGTGCAAGGGACGGAGACTGTTATAAATTGATTGTAAATTCGCACTAAATTTAAGGGTGTTGAAAAGTCTCTCAGCCCAAGAGTAACAGTTAATTACTTTAATATTAATCTAATAAATATAATAATAATTATCTTATCTTATAATAGTTATATATCTAACAAATATATTATCAGATATTATAAATCTGAGTGATATTTTTTGTAAAAGACAACTTCAAAATTTGATAAAAGAAACTCTTACCTGTATCTGAAAACAAGCGATTTCACACTGTATAAGGCTTCCGAAACCGCCCAATGTGGCATGTTCACGCTTGTTTTTAACAAGAGTGGTGAAGCGGAATCAAATTTCTTCTACCCCGATGTAGCCTCTATCATGCATAATTTCTGAAAAAGGGAATATAAAAATTAATTTCGATATTTTTATTGGTAAAACGAGCGGGAGAAAAGAGCGAAAATGATAGTTTTGAACCTTGGAGCGTAGGCAAGCTCTCAGATCCCGTTCGACCCAAATCGACAAATTGTGTCGTCCAATCGAAGACCAGCAATGGGAAGAGAGGGGCGGAGCTATATCCTCAACACAGACTATATATACGAGAGACGGTTCGGCCTGTTCTACAAATTTGTTAACTCGTACAAGCTGCTATGTCTGGATGCAAAGGTCTTAGAGCGCAGTTACTCACTGCTCAAAGAGAACGGGAAAGCATTGTTAGAGATCTTGAAACTCTGAGAATTCTCCACTGCCAGAGCGATGTGAAACAAGCCACTTCTGCAATGAAAAGAATTGAATCGTCATTAGTTAAAAAGCTTGAGCGGGCCGACAACCAAATATCTGGCCTTCACCAGCTGCTCAGCTGTTCTGCTCATAGATAACGAGCTTCAACGAACTCCGGTTTAAAGACCATAAAAAAAAGGCCCTTTTAAGGGCCAAAAAATTTTAATTTTGCACCCTTAAGGCTAAGGGCACACGGAACACCTCGATGGCCAAAACAAGGAAAAGGTAAAACATAGTTTAGGTGCCTGCGTTTCACTTTCAAATTTATATTTTTTTTTTTTTAGTTTTCATACACAAGCTAAAACATATTTTTTATACAGTCAAAACAAAAATTTTTCAAAAATGTATTATATTATAGCCATTTTATAAAAATTGAAAATTTTGGAAATTACATTTATTATGTTTAATAAGTTTGTATTTAATTTGCGTTGATATAGGGGGTTTGGAATGAGAAATGCAGCTTTTCGAAGACGAAGGCAGTCGTTGCATTTCAGTACCAAAAGGCAAGTTAAAATAGCCTGTTAGTATTATAAACACTAATTTATGTTATAAAATGTTAGATTGTTTAATGTTTGTCTTAGATTGTTAGAATTGAAGTTAAATAACATGAATTATTCATTTATGAAGTAGAAAATACTGCGTGACAATTCGAAGACGTAACATCCTGCGGTCAGTTATTTTCCCCTCTTTTGAAACTTTAAACAACCAAACATTACTAAAAATGCACAAAAACATTTAGAAAACACTATTTCATTACTTCATTTGTAGCTGCAACAATGGCTTTAATTTGTGCATCTATTTATGTATTTAAGAAAGCATACGCAAGAGGTCAACGACAAAATTACAGAGTGCATCAGAACAGAAAAAACACAACACAAAATTACTAAAATAAAAATACAGGGTGATTGGTAAATACGTGGACGAACCTTGCAGGGGGGTAGAGGGGACCTAGACTAGTATATTTCGAATGAGCATGGGGGGAGAAGATGCACCGTTACGGAGCTAGGACCTAATGTAGCGCGAGGGCGCTTCAAAAGGCCGTTTTTAGAAGGCTCGTGTGACGAAACAAAACATAATAAAATGAAAAACATTATTGCATGAGGTACACGAATATCCGTACTACTTAAATCCTCAATGTGATAGAAATTGGACCACTCGCTAAATCGTGGGGTGAGTTTTAAAACGTGCAATATTCATCTTTTAGCCAAAGAATGGAGTTTCCTTACATTAGTGTAATTGTACTTAGAAAAATGATGAATGGGCAAGGGATTTTCAATGATCATACATTGATCATTGAAACTGTATGATCATTTAAATTCCCTCCCCGATCATCATTTTTCTAAGAACCATTACACTAAAGTAAAGGAACTCCATTCTTTGGCTAAAAGATGAATATTGCACAATTTAAAACTCCCCCCATGATTTAGCGAGTGGTGCAATTTCTATCACATTGAGGATTTAAGTAGTACGGATATTCCTGTACCTCATGCACTAATGTTTTCCATTTTATTCTGTTTTGTTTCGTGAAACGGGCTTTGGGAAAACCGCCTTTTGTAACGCCCTCCTTGCATTTTGATTGCTATGCAGGAAAAACAACATTTCTGTGACTGGATTTGTTATTTTCACTAAAAAATTTTGAACTCCTTCTAATTTATGTAGTAAAATAAACTGGAAAGAAATTAGAATAAGAATATCGGAAGCGTACAGCTTCCTGAGCAGCGCCCATGTGCATGTATGAAACGGGTCCAACATAAATACAAAAGGCACATTTCAAAGGCACTATCATACAATTTCTTATGTATGCTGTTTTCTCTCGGAAACTGCTTAAAAGCGGTGTTTGTTTTGCAAAATTTTTTAGCTGGGTATTGAAACTTTTTATGGGCTCGAGAAAAAGAAGATGCCATAGGGGCACCGACACCCTCCGGCTTTGAGGTTGGCGGTAGGCTACGGTGCAAGGGACGGAGACTGTTATAAATTGATTGTAAATTCGCACTAAATTTAAGGGTGTTGAAAAGTCTCTCAGCCCAAGAGTAACAGTTAATTACTTTAATATTAATCTAATAAATATAATAATAATTATCTTATCTTATAATAGTTATATATCTAACAAATATATTATCAGATATTATAAATCTGAGTGATATTTTTTGTAAAAGACAACTTCAAAATTTGATAAAAGAAACTCTTACCTGTATCTGAAAACAAGCGATTTCACACTGTATAAGGCTTCCGAAACCGCCCAATGTGGCATGTTCACGCTTGTTTTTAACAAGAGTGGTGAAGCGGAATCAAATTTCTTCTACCCCGATGTAGCCTCTATCATGCATAATTTCTGAAAAAGGGAATATAAAAATTAATTTCGATATTTTTATTGGTAAAACGAGCGGGAGAAAAGAGCGAAAATGATAGTTTTGAACCTTGGAGCGTAGGCAAGCTCTCAGATCCCGTTCGACCCAAATCGACAAATTGTGTCGTCCAATCGAAGACCAGCAATGGGAAGAGAGGGGCGGAGCTATATCCTCAACACAGACTATATATACGAGAGACGGCTCGGCCTGTTCTACAAATTTGTTAACTCGTACAAGCTGCTATGTCTGGATGCAAAGGTCTTAGAGCGCAGTTACTCACTGCTCAAAGAGAACGGGAAAGCATTGTTAGAGATCTTGAAACTCTGAGAATTCTCCACTGCCAGAGCGATGTGAAACAAGCCACTTCTGCAATGAAAAGAATTGAATCGTCATTAGTTAAAAAGCTTGAGCGGGCCGACAACCAAATATCTGGCCTTCACCAGCTGTTCTGCTCATAGATAACGAGCTTCAACGAACTCCGGTTTAAAGACCATAAAAAAAAGGCCCTTTTCAGGGCCAAAAAATTTTAATTTTGCACCCTTAAGGCTAAGGGCACAAGGAACACCTCGATGGCCAAAACAAGGAAAAGGTAAAACATAGTTTAGGTGCCTGCGTTTCACTTTCAAATTTATATTTTTTTTTTTTTAGTTTTCATACACAAGCTAAAACATATTTTTTATACAGTCAAAACAAAAATTTTTCAAAAATGTATTATATTATAGCCATTTTATAAAAATTGAAAATTTTGGAAATTACATTTATTATGTTTAATAAGTTTGTATTTAATTTGCGTTGATATAGGGGGTTTGGAATGAGAAATGCAGCTTTTCGAAGACGAAGGCAGTCGTTGCATTTCAGTACCAAAAGGCAAGTTAAAATAGCCTGTTAGTATTATAAACACTAATTTATGTTATAAAATGTTAGATTGTTTAATGTTTGTCTTAGATTGTTAGAATTGAAGTTAAATAACATGAATTATTCATTTATGAAGTAGAAAATACTGCGTGACAATTCGAAGACGTAACATCCTGCGGTCAGTTATTTTCCCCTCTTTTGAAACTTTAAACAACCAAACATTACTAAAAATGCACAAAAACATTTAGAAAACACTATTTCATTACTTCATTTGTAGCTGCAACAATGGCTTTAATTTGTGCATCTATTTATGTATTTAAGAAAGCATACGCAAGAGGTCAACGACAAAATTACAGAGTGCATCAGAACAGAAAAAACACAACACAAAATTACTAAAATAAAAATACAGGGTGATTGGTAAATACGTGGACGAACCTTGCAGGGGGGTAGAGGGGACCTAGACTAGTATATTTCGAATGAGCATGGGGGGAGAAGATGCACCGTTACGGAGCTAGGACCTAATGTAGCGCGAGGGCGCTTCAAAAGGCCGTTTTTAGAAGGCTCGTGTGACGAAACAAAACATAATAAAATGAAAAACATTATTGCATGAGGTACACGAATATCCGTACTACTTAAATCCTCAATGTGATAGAAATTGGACCACTCGCTAAATCGTGGGGTGAGTTTTAAAACGTGCAATATTCATCTTTTAGCCAAAGAATGGAGTTTCCTTACATTAGTGTAATTGTACTTAGAAAAATGATGAATGGGCAAGGGATTTTCAATGATCATACATTGATCATTGAAACTGTATGATCATTTAAATTCCCTCCCCGATCATCATTTTTCTAAGAACCATTACACTAAAGTAAAGGAACTCCATTCTTTGGCTAAAAGATGAATATTGCACAATTTAAAACTCCCCCCATGATTTAGCGAGTGGTGCAATTTCTATCACATTGAGGATTTAAGTAGTACGGATATTCCTGTACCTCATGCACTAATGTTTTCCATTTTATTCTGTTTTGTTTCGTGAAACGGGCTTTGGGAAAACCGCCTTTTGTAACGCCCTCCTTGCATTTTGATTGCTATGCAGGAAAAACAACATTTCTGTGACTGGATTTGTTATTTTCACTAAAAAATTTTGAACTCCTTCTAATTTATGTAGTAAAATAAACTGGAAAGAAATTAGAATAAGAATATCGGAAGCGTACAGCTTCCTGAGCAGCGCCCATGTGCATGTATGAAACGGGTCCAACATAAATACAAAAGGCACATTTCAAAGGCACTATCATACAATTTCTTATGTATGCTGTTTTCTCTCGGAAACTGCTTAAAAGCGGTGTTTGTTTTGCAAAATTTTTTAGCTGGGTATTGAAACTTTTTATGGGCTCGAGAAAAAGAAGATGCCATAGGGGCACCGACACCCTCCGGCTTTGAGGTTGGCGGTAGGCTACGGTGCAAGGGACGGAGACTGTTATAAATTGATTGTAAATTCGCACTAAATTTAAGGGTGTTGAAAAGTCTCTCAGCCCAAGAGTAACAGTTAATTACTTTAATATTAATCTAATGAATATAATAATAATTATCTTATCTTATAATAGTTATATATCTAACAAATATATTATCAGATATTATAAATCTGAGTGATATTTTTTGTAAAAGACAACTTCAAAATTTGATAAAAGAAACTCTTACCTGTATCTGAAAACAAGCGATTTCACACTGTATAAGGCTTCCGAAACCGCCCAATGTGGCATGTTCACGCTTGTTTTTAACAAGAGTGGTGAAGCGGAATCAAATTTCTTCTACCCCGATGTAGCCTCTATCATGCATAATTTCTGAAAAAGGGAATATAAAAATTAATTTCGATATTTTTATTGGTAAAACGAGCGGGAGAAAAGAGCGAAAATGATAGTTTTGAACCTTGGAGCGTAGGCAAGCTCTCAGATCCCGTTCGACCCAAATCGACAAATTGTGTCGTCCAATCGAAGACCAGCAATGGGAAGAGAGGGGCGGAGCTATATCCTCAACACAGACTATATATACGAGAGACGGCTCGGCCTGTTCTACAAATTTGTTAACTCGTACAAGCTGCTATGTCTGGATGCAAAGGTCTTAGAGCGCAGTTACTCACTGCTCAAAGAGAACGGGAAAGCATTGTTAGAGATCTTGAAACTCTGAGAATTCTCCACTGCCAGAGCGATGTGAAACAAGCCACTTCTGCAATGAAAAGAATTGAATCGTCATTAGTTAAAAAGCTTGAGCGGGCCGACAACCAAATATCTGGCCTTCACCAGCTGCTCAGCCGTTCTGCTCATAGATAACGAGCTTCAACGAACTCCGGTTTAAAGACCATAAAAAAAGGCCCTTTTCAGGGCCAAAAAATTTTAATTTTGCACCCTTAAGGCTAAGGGCACACGGAACACCTCGATGGCCAAAACAAGGAAAAGGTAAAACATAGTTTAGGTGCCTGCGTTTCACTTTCAAATTTATATTTTTTTTTTTTAGTTTTCATACACAAGCTAAAACATATTTTTTATACAGTCAAAACAAAAATTTTTCAAAAAAAGTCAAAAATGTATTAAATTATAGCCATTTTAAAAAAATTGAAAATTTTGGAAATTACATTTATTATGTTTAATAAGTTTGTATTTAATTTGCGTTGATATAGGGGGTTTGGAATGAGAAATGCAGGTTTTCGAAGACGAAGGCAGTCGTTGCATTTCAGTACCAAAAGGCAAGTTAAAATAGCCTGTTAGTATTATAAACACTAATTTATGTTATAAAATGTTAGATTGTTTAATGTTTGTCTTAGATTGTTAGAATTGAAGTTAAATAACATGAATTATTCATATATGAAGTAGAAAATACTGCGTGACGATTCGAAGACGTAACATCCTGTGGTCAGTTATTTTCCCCTCTTTTGAAACTTTAAACAACCAAACATTACTAAAAATGCACAAAAACATTTAGAAAACACTATTTCATTACTTCATTTGATGCTGCAACAATGGCTTTAATTTGTGCATCTATTTATGTATTTAAGAAAGCATACGCAAGAGGTCAACGACAAAATTACAGAGTGCATCAGAACAGAAAAAACACAACACAAAATTACTAAAATAAAAATACAGGGTGATTGGTAAATACGTGGACGAACCTTGCAGGGGGGTAGAGGGGACCTAGACTAGTATATTTCGAATGAGCATGGGGGGAGAAGATGCACCGTTACGGAGCTAGGACCTAATGTAGCGCGAGGGCGCTTCAAAAGGCCGTTTTAAGAAGGCTCGTGTGACGAAACAAAAAAAAAATAAAATGAAAAACATTATTGTATGAGGTACACGAATATCCATACTACTTAAATCCTCAATGTGATAGAAATTGGACCACTCGCTAAATCGTGGGGTGAGTTTTAAAACGTGCAATGTACATCTTTTAGCCAAAGAATGGAGTTTCCTTACATTAGTGTAATTGTACTTAGAAAAATGATGAATGGGGAAGGGATTTTCAATGATCATACATTGATCATTAAAACTGTATGATCATTTAAATTCCCTCCCCGATCATCATTTTTTTAAGTACCATTACACTAAAGTAAAGAAACTCCATTCTTTGGCTAAAAGATGAATATTGCACAATTTAAAATTCCCCCCATGATTTAGCGAGTGGTGCAATTTCTATCACATTGAGGATTTAAGTTGTACGGATATTCCTGTACCTCATGCACTAATGTTTTCCATTTTATTCTGTTTTGTTTCGTGAAACGGGCTTTGGGAAAACCTCCTTTTGTAACGCCCTCCTTGCATTTTGATTGCTATGCAGGAAAAACAACATTTCTGTGACTGGATTTGTTATTTTCACTAAAAAATTTTGAACTCCTTCTAATTTATGTAGTAAAATAAACTGGAAAGAAAATAGAATAAGAATATCGGAAGCGTACAGCTTCCTAAACAGCGCCCATGTGCATTTACGAAACGGGTCCAACATAAATACAAAAGGCACATTTCAAAGGCACTATCATACAATTTCTTATGTATGCTGTTTTCTCTGGGAAACTGCTTAAAAGCGGTGTTTGTTTTGCAAAATTTTTTAGCTGGGTATTGAAACATTTTATGGGCTCGAAAAAAAGAAGATGCCATAGGGGCACCAACACCCTCCGGCTTTGAGGTTGGCGGTAGGCTACGGTGCAAGGGACGGAGACTGTTATAAATTGATTGTAAATTCGCACTAAATTTAAGGGTGTTGAAAAGTCTCTCAGCCCAAGAGTAACAGTTAAATACTTTAATATTAATCTAATAAATATAATAATAATTATCTTATCTTATAATAGTTATATATCTAACAAATATATTATCAGATATTATAAATCTGAGTGATATTTTTTGTAAAAGAACTTCAAAAGTTGATAAAAGAAACACTTACCTGTGTCTAAAAACAAGCGATTTCAAACTGTCTAAGGCTTCCGAATCCGCCCAATGTGGCATGTTCACGCATGTTTTTTACAAGAGTGGTGAAGCGGAATCAAATTTCTTCTACCTCGATGTAGCCTCTATCATCCATAATTTCTGAAAAAGGGAATATAAAAATTAATTTCGAAATTTTTATTGGTAAAACGAGCGGGAGAAAAGAGCGAAAATGATAGTTTTGAACCTTGGAGCGTAGGCAAGCTCTCAGATTCCGTTCGACCCAAACCGTCAAGCCAGACTGCCTGTCTCAAAGGCTCCCATCGAGTCAACTGCACTCCGCTCCAACTGTAACCCACCAGCCAAGATCAACCCTGATTTTTACTGCCCTGCTTCCGTGGAGGCCGAGTACCAGCAAGAGCGCAAGGCTCTGGTGGAGAAAGTGCCCGATCGGGACAGGAGCCCGGTACCAAGTGATTCAAGGTCAGCCTCATCCTGCAGCTCCCCACCTCCCATGGATACATAGACGCCTCCACCTAGTGAAAGGCCTGCAACTCCGCTGCCCGACGAACCGCAGGACTTCATGGAGACCACCTCTGACACCCCAGCATCAAGTTTCGTGAGGGTAATCAGAGGCCTCCCAGTCGAGCTCAAGGCTGAAGGACTGCAGCGCCACCTCAAAGACCAAGGCCACCTCGTCCTCTCCTGCTTCCGGATGCGATGTCGGCGTTTCAAAGGGTTCCTTCCGCTCTTTCAAGTGGAAATCCAAGGTTCCCCGCGAGACGTCGACGGTATTACCCGGATTCTGGGAGAGGATGTCAAGATTGAGCATAAGCGAAGGATTGACGCCATCCTCTGCTTTCGCTGCTGCCGCTTCGGACACGTTGCAAGAAACTGTACGGAGCGGCTGCAGCGATGCATGCGATGTGGAGAAGATCATCGACTCAGCGAATGCCCGATCCCAAAGTCTCCAAACGTCAGGTGCGTCAACTGCGAGCCTCCAGGTCATTTGGCGGCCTGGAGATCGTGCCCAGAACATCCCCGGCAAAAAATAGCCAAGAAATCTGGCGCAGCAAAGCCAGCGTCGAAGCCAAGCGCCCATAAGAGAGAGACTCCGAGCGAGAGCCAATCGGAGACGAGAGAAAGCAAGCCCCGCCCCCAGCTCCCGTCGGCTACTACAACCGCAAGCTAAGCCTTCACAAGCCACGCTCACCAGTCACCCAGTCTGCAAGGACACCTCGACGGGAGGCAAGCAAGATGGAGGCCTTCTTCCAAGAGATCCGAACTTTCACGAAGGACAATGCGGATTTCGCCTCCCTCAGAAAACGTTTCGCTCCTGCAAGACTGCCGGAGCAAAACTCGCCTTCCTCCTCAAGCTGGAGGACCCGGACAGCCCCTAGCCGCCGTCCCATCTTCCTACCTCCCGAGCCACCTCCAGCCTCTTCCCGCCACCTTCGTGGCACGCCATGAATATGCAGTGCTTCAGGACCTTCAGCGCAAAGAATAGACAAACAGAGATAGGGAATACGCCGCCTTCGGCGGCAGGTGTCCCTTTTTAAAAGTTGCAGTTGTTGCAAATATCCATTCTACGTATTTCGTCGACACACGACTTTTGCGCACATGGCTGAATAAAGACGTGTCCTGTCCAAGATACTGAGTTTCAAGATTCTGTCAAGAGAAAAGAAAGTCGGCTCGCACTCATACGTCGACTGTCTAGCGATGTCAAGTCGTTAAGAAGAATTCGGAATGGAATTTCTTGTCTCGATCAAGTCAGCCAAGTCGCTCAAGTCAGCGAAGCTACAAGTTGTCGGCTGATGATGAAGACAAGAGAGACTGTGCGTCTCGTTCAAGCCAAGGAAGTTGCTCAAGTCTGCGAAGCTTCCAGCGGAAGAAGGAAGAGATACACGATATTTTTCAGAGAAATATCGAGAAGAGATTTCTTGAAGCGGTTAAAAGGAAACAGCTACTACATGCGGCGGCTGCTCAAGCATCAGTCGGCAAACAAGAACCCCTGCCTCTCTCCGTGCCAGTCTCCGTTCCTGTCGCCAACATCCCGGTCTCCAACAAGGTCGGAGCCCTCGGTGAATCTCCCACGGAGGGAAGCGAGTATCCTGAGGAGCCGCTCGCGGGTCCTCAGGAGAAAACACCCACCAGGGAGAGGAGCCCAGTTTCGGAGATGAGAACACCGTCACCTTCAAACAGAGCCCCGACCCCCATCCCAATGCACGAAGAGTTGGACGAGACTCTGATGGAAGTCAGTCAAGATCCACCAGTTCCACCAAAGAAAACCTTCAAAAAGGTTGTAAAGGGACTTCCAGGGGACACGTCAGTTGAAAGCATACTGAACGACCTGGTTGTCCAAGGCCTCCCAGCGCTGACCTGCACCCGGATGAGGAGTAGGCGGACAAAGGAGCTTCTCTCGTACTTCCTTGTAGAGTTCGGGGGGGCCCCTGCGTCTTTGCCCATGATCTCCTAAATTCTGGGCCAAGACGTCATCGTCGAGAGGCAGAAACGCCGACCCACCGCTGTCATCTGCTATCGGTGCTGCAACTTCGGGCATCTCGCAAGGAGCTGCTCAGAGAGGCAGCGCTGTATGCGGTGCAGCGGAGAACATGCACTTCGAGATTGCCAGACCCCGAGGTCCGATGCGGTTGTCTGTATCAACTGCGGCAAGGACGGACATCTTGCATCCTGGAGATCATGTCCCCTCTACAGAAGAGCCCGCCGTGAGAAGGTTGCATCCCTGCAAAACTCCCTCCGGCGGAGGAGTGCTGAGGTCCGGAGAAGCGGGAACAAGAAGCCCAACCCACCGGTCCGAAAAGACCACCAATCCAAGATCGAGGAGCCGAAGCTTCGCCCCCCGTTGAACCAGTCAACCAAGCGACTTGAACGGGAGCTGGCGGAGATGCAAGCCTTCTTCCAAGACGTCAGAGACACCCTCAAGCCTATGGGTGGCATCACGGCGTTGAGGAAGCAGTTCGTCGCCTGCAAGACACGAGGCGACAAACTACGTTTTCTCCTTCAGCTGGGGGATATGGAGGAAACTCCATAGTCTCCCAGGTTGCCTTCACCACAAGCCTTCGAGCCCTTGCCTCCATGATGAAAATCTGCAGTCCTTCTAGGACTGTCGGCAGTGGAAAAAAAATCCACCAGCGTAAAGAACAGCCCAGAATCGGAGTGCCGCATTAGCGGCCCGAGTCGATAGATGTTTGAAGCCCCTCCGGGGCTAGGTACCTCATCGATGTGTCCCCCCGCTCGTCTCTCCATTCTACGAATTTCTTAACTCGTACAAGCTGCTATGTCTGGATGCAAAGGTCTTAGAGCGCAGTTACTCACTGCTCAAAGAGAACGGGAAAGCATTGCTAGAGATCTTGAAACTCTGAGAATTCTCCACTGCCAGAGCGATGTGAAACAAGCCTTTTGTGCAATGAAAAGAATTGAATCGTCATTAGATAAAAAGCTTGAGCGGGCCGACAACCAAATATCTGGCCTTCACCAGCTGCTCAGCCGTTCTGCTCATAGATAACGAGCTTCAACGAACTCCGGTTTAAAGACCATAAAAAAAGGCCCTTTTCAGGGCCAAAAAATTTTAATTTTGCACCCTTAAGGCTAAGGGCACACGGAATACCTCGATGGCCAAAACAAGGAAAAGGTAAAACATAGTTTAGGTGCCTGCGTTTCACTTTCAAATTTTGATTTTTTTATAGTTTTCATACACAAGCTAAAACACATTTTTTATACAGTCAAAACAAAAATTTTTCAAAAAAAGTTAAAAATGTATTAAAGTATAGCCTTTAAAGTGGTTGCGAAATTTCTGTGGGAAAACTGCAGACTTATATGCTGAAAGGCTTCAAACTCCTATTGACAGCAGACAAGCCTATAGAGCAGACAGGCCAAGCTGTCCTTCCTGCTTTCGATGGCTCAAGACTAAGCCAACATCAGCGGCGGCAATCAATCGAAATGCAAGGAAAAGCCAACTTTCAGGTATAACTAAGGAAGCTCGCTTTTTCGGCGTAGATCCTTAGTTTCATCTAATTTCTGTAGACTTTTAGGGTATCATATTGCCACCAGTCAAAATATTTGTTACTAATAACAACTTTGATTTGTTCAAAGTTGTGTTCCACTTGAAAAGTTGAGTTCCACCACTGGAAGAGACCCGTCTCAAACCGATAGCCAATCGAAGACAAGAGAGGGGCGGAGCTTATATCCTCACTACAGACTATAAATTCAGAGGAAGTTAAAAATTACGCATTCTGCATTTGGACTGTTCATTATGGCTCTCCCTGACCATAATAGGAAATCGGAGTTGCAAACTAAGTATCAACGTGGGAAGCGTGAATTCGAAGCACTCCTTACAGAACTGGATTCGGACAGATTGCATAGCCCACGAGAACTCGCGACGCTCATTCAGAAAATCACAACAGTGAAACATGAGCTGTCTGTATTGGTGCATTTTATGAATTTCCTCGAGGTCTGTCCGCAGGCAGCATAAAGACCCTTAGAAAAAAAAGGCCCTTTTCAGGGCCAACAAATCTTACCTCGGGATCTTCACACTTCATGTTTAGAAAAGCACCTACAGCAAAACGAGTGATTTTGTCTCTTACCGGACCAGAATCCCGTTTGTTCCCCAGTAGCACAGCAGTACTGGACAGTATCGGATCGATATATTGAGCAATATCGCCTGCCAATATCGCCGCTAGATCGAATGGCTGACATTTTGGGCGATACTGGCCAATATTGCCAATCAGTATTAAGCAATATCGCATAGCAGTATCGCGCGGTATTGGAATTTATCAAAAACCCTGTATTGCCCAATATCGCATTTGGAAAATCCGCTGTATCAAGCGATATCACTTCCCAATATCGCCCCCATGATTTAGCGAGTGGTGCAATTTCTATCACATTGAGGATTTAAGTAGTACGGATATTCCTGTACCTCATGCACTAATGTTTTCCATTTTATTCTGTTTTGTTTCGTGAAACGGGCTTTGGGAAAACCGCCTTTTGTAACGCCCTCCTCGCATTTTGATTGCTATGCAGGAAAAACAACATTTCTGTGACTGGATTTGTTATTTTCACTAAAAAATTTTGAACTCCTTCTAATTTATGTAGTAAAATAAACTGGAAAGAAATTAGAATAAGAATATCGGAAGCGTACAGCTTCCTGAGCAGCGCCCATGTGCATGTATTAAACGGGTCCAACATAAATACAAAAGGCACATTTCAAAGGCACTATCATACAATTTCTTATGTATGCTGTTTTCTCTCGGAAACTGCTTAAAAGCGGTGTTTGTTTTGCAAAATTTTTTAGCTGAGTATTGAAACTTTTTATGGGTTCGAGAAAAAGAAGATGCGATAGGGGCAACGACACCCTCCGGCTTTGAGGTTGGCGGTAGGCTACGGTGCAAGGGACGGAGACTGTTATAAATATATTGTAAATTCGCACTAAATTTAAGGGTGTTGAAAAGTCTCTCAGCCCAAGAGTAACAGTTAATTACTTTAATATTAATCTAATAAATATAATAATAATTATCTTATCTTATAATAGTTATATATCTAACAAATATATTATCAGATATTATAAATCTGAGTGATATTTTTTGTAAAAGACAACTTCAAAATTTGATAAAAGAAACTCTTACCTGTATCTGAAAACAAGCGATTTCACACTGTCTAAGGCTTCCGAAACCGCCCAATGTGGCATGTTCACGCTTGTTTTTAACAAGAGTGGAGAAGCGGAATCAAATTTCTTCTACCCCGATGTAGCCTCTATCATGCATAATTTCTGAAAAAGGGAATATAAAAATTAATTTCGATATTTTTATTGGTAAAACGAGCGGGAGAAAAGAGCGAAAATGATAGTTTTGAACCTTGGAGCGTAGGCAAGCTCTCAGATCCCGTTCGACCCAAACCGACAAATTGTGTCGTCCAATCGAAGACCAGCAATGGGAAGAGAGGGGCGGAGCTATATCCTCAACACAGACTATATATACGAGAGACGGCTCGGCCTGTTCTACAAATTTGTTAACTCGTACAAGCTGCTATGTCTGGATGCAAAGGTCTTAGAGCGCAGTTACTCACTGCTCAAAGAGAACGGGAAAGCATTGTTAGAGATCTTGAAACTCTGAGAATTCTCCACTGCCAGAGCGATGTGAAACAAGCCACTTCTGCAATGAAAAGAATTGAATCGTCATTAGTTAAAAAGCTTGAGCGGGCCGACAACCAAATATCTGGCCTTCACCAGCTGCTCAGCCGTTCTGCTCATAGATAACGAGCTTCAACGAACTCCGGTTTAAAGACCATAAAAAAAAGGCCCTTTTCAGGGCCAAAAAATTTTAATTTTGCACCCTTAAGGCTAAGGGCACACGGAACACCTCGATGGCCAAAACAAGGAAAAGGTAAAACATAGTTTAGGTGCCTGCGTTTCACTTTCAAATTTATATTTTTTTTTTTTAGTTTTCATACACAAGCTAAAACATATTTTTTATACAGTCAAAACAAAAATTTTTCAAAAATGTATTAAATTATAGCCATTTTAAAAAAATTGAAAATTTTGGAAATTACATTTATTATGTTTAATAAGTTTGTATTTAATTTGCGTTGATATAGGGGGTTTGGAATGAGAAATGCAGCTTTTCGAAGACGAAGGCAGTCGTTGCATTTCAGTACCAAAAGGCAAGTTAAAATAGCCTGTTAGTATTATAAACACTAATTTATGTTATAAAATGTTAGATTGTTTAATGTTTGTCTTAGATTGTTAGAATTGAAGTTAAATAACATGAATTATTCATATATGAAGTAGAAAATACTGCGTGACAATTCGAAGACGTAACATCCTGCGGTCAGTTATTTTCCCCTCTTTTGAAACTTTAAACAACCAAACATTACTAAAAATGCACAAAAACATTTAGAAAACACTATTTCATTACTTCATTTGTAGCTGCAACAATGGCTTTAATTTGTGCATCTATTTATGTATTTAAGAAAGCATACGCAAGAGGTCAACGACAAAATTACAGAGTGCATCAGAACAGAAAAAACACAACACAAAATTACTAAAATAAAAATACAGGGTGATTGATAAATACGTGGACGAACCTTGCAGGGGGGTAGAGGGGACCTAGACTAGTATATTTCGAATGAGCATGGGGGGAGAAGATGCACCGTTACGGAGCTAGGACCTAATGTAGCGCGAGGGCGCTTCAAAAGGCCGTTTTTAGAAGGCTCGTGTGACGAAACAAAACATAATAAAATGAAAAACATTATTGCATGAGGTACACGAATATCCGTACTACTTAAATCCTCAATGTGATAGAAATTGGACCACTCGCTAAATCGTGGGGTGAGTTTTAAAACGTGCAATATTCATCTTTTAGCCAAAGAATGGAGTTTCCTTACATTAGTGTAATTGTACTTAGAAAAATGATGAATGGGCAAGGGATTTTCAATGATCATACATTGATCATTGAAACTGTATGATCATTTAAATTTCCTCCCCGATCATCATTTTTCTAAGAACCATTACACTAAAGTAAAGGAACTCCATTCTTTGGCTAAAAGATGAATATTGCACAATTTAAAACTCCCCCCATGATTTAGCGAGTGGTGCAATTTCTATCACATTGAGGATTTAAGTAGTACGGATATTCCTGTACCTCATGCACTAATGTTTTCCATTTTATTCTGTTTTGTTTCGTGAAACGGGCTTTGGGAAAACCGCCTTTTGTAACGCCCTCCTTGCATTTTGATTGCTATGCAGGAAAAACAACATTTCTGTGACTGGATTTGTTATTTTCACTAAAAAATTTTGAACTCCTTCTAATTTATGTAGTAAAATAAACTGGAAAGAAATTAGAATAAGAATATCGGAAGCGTACAGCTTCCTGAGCAGCGCCCATGTGCATGTATGAAACGGGTCCAACATAAATACAAAAGGCACATTTCAAAGGCACTATCATACAATTTCTTATGTATGCTGTTTTCTCTCGGAAACTGCTTAAAAGCGGTGTTTGTTTTGCAAAATTTTTTAGCTGGGTATTGAAACTTTTTATGGGCTCGAGAAAAAGAAGATGCCATAGGGGCACCGACACCCTCCGGCTTTGAGGTTGGCGGTAGGCTACGGTGCAAGGGACGGAGACTGTTATAAATTGATTGTAAATTCGCACTAAATTTAAGGGTGTTGAAAAGTCTCTCAGCCCAAGAGTAACAGTTAATTACTTTAATATTAATCTAATAAATATAATAATAATTATCTTATCTTATAATAGTTATATATCTAACAAATATATTATCAGATATTATAAATCTGAGTGATATTTTTTGTAAAAGACAACTTCAAAATTTGATAAAAGAAACTCTTACCTGTATCTGAAAACAAGCGATTTCACACTGTATAAGGCTTCCGAAACCGCCCAATGTGGCATGTTCACGCTTGTTTTTAACAAGAGTGGTGAAGCGGAATCAAATTTCTTCTACCCCGATGTAGCCTCTATCATGCATAATTTCTGAAAAAGGGAATATAAAAATTAATTTCGATATTTTTATTGGTAAAACGAGCGGGAGAAAAGAGCGAAAATGATAGTTTTGAACCTTGGAGCGTAGGCAAGCTCTCAGATCCCGTTCGACCCAAATCGACAAATTGTGTCGTCCAATCGAAGACCAGCAATGGGAAGAGAGGGGCGGAGCTATATCCTCAACACAGACTATATATACGAGAGACGGCTCGGCCTGTTCTACAAATTTGTTAACTCGTACAAGCTGCTATGTCTGGATGCAAAGGTCTTAGAGCGCAGTTACTCACTGCTCAAAGAGAACGGGAAAGCATTGTTAGAGATCTTGAAACTCTGAGAATTCTCCACTGCCAGAGCGATGTGAAACAAGCCACTTCTGCAATGAAAAGAATTGAATCGTCATTAGTTAAAAAGCTTGAGCGGGCCGACAACCAAATATCTGGCCTTCACCAGCTGCTCAGCCGTTCTGCTCATAGATAACGAGCTTCAACGAACTCCGGTTTAAAGACCATAAAAAAAAGGCCCTTTTCAGGGCCAAAAAATTTTAATTTTGCACCCTTAAGGCTAAGGGCACACGGAACACCTCGATGGCCAAAACAAGGAAAAGGTAAAACATAGTTTAGGTGCCTGCGTTTCACTTTCAAATTTATATTTTTTTTTTTTAGTTTTCATACACAAGCTGAAACATATTTTTTATACAGTCAAAACAAAAATTTTTCAAAAATGTATTAAATTATAGCCATTTTAAAAAAATTGAAAATTTTGGAAATTACATTTATTATGTTTAATAAGTTTGTATTTAATTTGCGTTGATATAGGGGGTTTGGAATGAGAAATGCAGCTTTTCGAAGACGAAGGCAGTCGTTGCATTTCAGTACCAAAAGGCAAGTTAAAATAGCCTGTTAGTATTATAAACACTAATTTATGTTATAAAATGTTAGATTGTTTAATGTTTGTCTTAGATTGTTAGAATTGAAGTTAAATAACATGAATTATTCATATATGAAGTAGAAAATACTGCGTGACAATTCGAAGACGTAACATCCTGCGGTCAGTTATTTTCCCCTCTTTTGAAACTTTAAACAACCAAACATTACTAAAAATGCACAAAAACATTTAGAAAACACTATTTCATTACTTCATTTGTAGCTGCAACAATGGCTTTAATTTGTGCATCTATTTATGTATTTAAGAAAGCATACGCAAGAGGTCAACGACAAAATTACAGAGTGCATCAGAACAGAAAAAACACAACACAAAATTACTAAAATAAAAATACAGGGTGATTGATAAATACGTGGACGAACCTTGCCGGGGGGTAGAGGGGACCTAGACTAGTATATTTCGAATGAGCATGGGGGGAGAAGATGCACCGTTACGGAGCTAGGACCTAATGTAGCGCGAGGGCGCTTCAAAAGGCCGTTTTTAGAAGGCTCGTGTGACGAAACAAAACATAATAAAATGAAAAACATTATTGCATGAGGTACACGAATATCCGTACTACTTAAATCCTCAATGTGATAGAAATTGGACCACTCGCTAAATCGTGGGGTGAGTTTTAAAACGTGCAATATTCATCTTTTAGCCAAAGAATGGAGTTTCCTTACATTAGTGTAATTGTACTTAGAAAAATGATGAATGGGCAAGGGATTTTCAATGATCATACATTGATCATTGAAACTGTATGATCATTTAAATTTCCTCCCCGATCATCATTTTTCTAAGAACCATTACACTAAAGTAAAGGAACTCCATTCTTTGGCTAAAAGATGAATATTGCACAATTTAAAACTCCCCCCATGATTTAGCGAGTGGTGCAATTTCTATCACATTGAGGATTTAAGTAGTACGGATATTCCTGTACCTCATGCACTAATGTTTTCCATTTTATTCTGTTTTGTTTCGTGAAACGGGCTTTGGGAAAACCGCCTTTTGTAACGCCCTCCTTGCATTTTGATTGCTATGCAGGAAAAACAACATTTCTGTGACTGGATTTGTTATTTTCACTAAAAAATTTTGAACTCCTTCTAATTTATGTAGTAAAATAAACTGGAAAGAAATTAGAATAAGAATATCGGAAGCGTACAGCTTCCTGAGCAGCGCCCATGTGCATGTATGAAACGGGTCCAACATAAATACAAAAGGCACATTTCAAAGGCACTATCATACAATTTCTTATGTATGCTGTTTTCTCTCGGAAACTGCTTAAAAGCGGTGTTTGTTTTGCAAAATTTTTTAGCTGGGTATTGAAACTTTTTATGGGCTCGAGAAAAAGAAGATGCCATAGGGGCACCGACACCCTCCGGCTTTGAGGTTGGCGGTAGGCTACGGTGCAAGGGACGGAGACTGTTATAAATTGATTGTAAATTCGCACTAAATTTAAGGGTGTTGAAAAGTCTCTCAGCCCAAGAGTAACAGTTAATTACTTTAATATTAATCTAATAAATATAATAATAATTATCTTATCTTATAATAGTTATATATCTAACAAATATATTATCAGATATTATAAATCTGAGTGATATTTTTTGTAAAAGACAACTTCAAAATTTGATAAAAGAAACTCTTACCTGTATCTGAAAACAAGCGATTTCACACTGTATAAGGCTTCCGAAACCGCCCAATGTGGCATGTTCACGCTTGTTTTTAACAAGAGTGGTGAAGCGGAATCAAATTTCTTCTACCCCGATGTAGCCTCTATCATGCATAATTTCTGAAAAAGGGAATATAAAAATTAATTTCGATATTTTTATTGGTAAAACGAGCGGGAGAAAAGAGCGAAAATGATAGTTTTGAACCTTGGAGCGTAGGCAAGCTCTCAGATCCCGTTCGACCCAAATCGACAAATTGTGTCGTCCAATCGAAGACCAGCAATGGGAAGAGAGGGGCGGAGCTATATCCTCAACACAGACTATATATACGAGAGACGGCTCGGCCTGTTCTACAAATTTGTTAACTCGTACAAGCTGCTATGTCTGGATGCAAAGGTCTTAGAGCGCAGTTACTCACTGCTCAAAGAGAACGGGAAAGCATTGTTAGAGATCTTGAAACTCTGAGAATTCTCCACTGCCAGAGCGATGTGAAACAAGCCACTTCTGCAATGAAAAGAATTGAATCGTCATTAGTTAAAAAGCTTGAGCGGGCCGACAACCAAATATCTGGCCTTCACCAGCTGCTCAGCCGTTCTGCTCATAGATAACGAGCTTCAACGAACTCCGGTTTAAAGACCATAAAAAAAAGGCCCTTTTCAGGGCCAAAAAATTTTAATTTTGCACCCTTAAGGCTAAGGGCACACGGAACACCTCGATGGCCAAAACAAGGAAAAGGTAAAACATAGTTTAGGTGCCTGCGTTTCACTTTCAAATTTATATTTTTTTTTTTTAGTTTTCATACACAAGCTGAAACATATTTTTTATACAGTCAAAACAAAAATTTTTCAAAAATGTATTAAATTATAGCCATTTTAAAAAAATTGAAAATTTTGGAAATTACATTTATTATGTTTAATAAGTTTGTATTTAATTTGCGTTGATATAGGGGGTTTGGAATGAGAAATGCAGCTTTTCGAAGACGAAGGCAGTCGTTGCATTTCAGTACCAAAAGGCAAGTTAAAATAGCCTGTTAGTATTATAAACACTAATTTATGTTATAAAATGTTAGATTGTTTAATGTTTGTCTTAGATTGTTAGAATTGAAGTTAAATAACATGAATTATTCATATATGAAGTAGAAAATACTGCGTGACAATTCGAAGACGTAACATCCTGCGGTCAGTTATTTTCCCCTCTTTTGAAACTTTAAACAACCAAACATTACTAAAAATGCACAAAAACATTTAGAAAACACTATTTCATTACTTCATTTGTAGCTGCAACAATGGCTTTAATTTGTGCATCTATTAATGTATTTAAGAAAGCATACGCAAGAGGTCAACGACAAAATTACAGAGTGCATCAGAACAGAAAAAACACAACACAAAATTACTAAAATAAAAATACAGGGTGATTGATAAATACGTGGACGAACCTTGCAGGGGGGTAGAGGGGACCTAGACTAGTATATTTCGAATGAGCATGGGGGGAGAAGATGCACCGTTACGGAGCTAGGACCTAATGTAGCGCGAGGGCGCTTCAAAAGGCCGTTTTTAGAAGGCTCGTGTGACGAAACAAAACATAATAAAATGAAAAACATTATTGCATGAGGTACACGAATATCCGTACTACTTAAATCCTCAATGTGATAGAAATTGGACCACTCGCTAAATCGTGGGGTGAGTTTTAAAACGTGCAATATTCATCTTTTAGCCAAAGAATGGAGTTTCCTTACATTAGTGTAATTGTACTTAGAAAAATGATGAATGGGCAAGGGATTTTCAATGATCATACATTGATCATTGAAACTGTATGATCATTTAAATTTCCTCCCCGATCATCATTTTTCTAAGAACCATTACACTAAAGTAAAGGAACTCCATTCTTTGGCTAAAAGATGAATATTGCACAATTTAAAACTCCCCCCATGATTTAGCGAGTGGTGCAATTTCTATCACATTGAGGATTTAAGTAGTACGGATATTCCTGTACCTCATGCACTAATGTTTTCCATTTTATTCTGTTTTGTTTCGTGAAACGGGCTTTGGGAAAACCGCCTTTTGTAACGCCCTCCTTGCATTTTGATTGCTATGCAGGAAAAACAACATTTCTGTGACTGGATTTGTTACTTTCACTAAAAAATTTTGAACTCCTTCTAATTTATGTAGTAAAATAAACTGGAAAGAAATTAGAATAAGAATATCGGAAGCGTACAGCTTCCTGAGCAGCGCCCATGTGCATGTATGAAACGGGTCCAACATAAATACAAAAGGCACATTTCAAAGGCACTATCATACAATTTCTTATGTATGCTGTTTTCTCTCGGAAACTGCTTAAAAGCGGTGTTTGTTTTGCAAAATTTTTTAGCTGGGTATTGAAACTTTTTATGGGCTCGAGAAAAAGAAGATGCCATAGGGGCACCGACACCCTCCGGCTTTGAGGTTGGCGGTAGGCTACGGTGCAAGGGACGGAGACTGTTATAAATTGATTGTAAATTCGCACTAAATTTAAGGGTGTTGAAAAGTCTCTCAGCCCAAGAGTAACAGTTAATTACTTTAATATTAATCTAATAAATATAATAATAATTATCTTATCTTATAATAGTTATATATCTAACAAATATATTATCAGATATTATAAATCTGAGTGATATTTTTTGTAAAAGACAACTTCAAAATTTGATAAAAGAAACTCTTACCTGTATCTGAAAACAAGCGATTTCACACTGTATAAGGCTTCCGAAACCGCCCAATGTGGCATGTTCACGCTTGTTTTTAACAAGAGTGGTGAAGCGGAATCAAATTTCTTCTACCCCGATGTAGCCTCTATCATGCATAATTTCTGAAAAAGGGAATATAAAAATTAATTTCGATATTTTTATTGGTAAAACGAGCGGGAGAAAAGAGCGAAAATGATAGTTTTGAACCTTGGAGCGTAGGCAAGCTCTCAGATCCCGTTCGACCCAAATCGACAAATTGTGTCGTCCAATCGAAGACCAGCAATGGGAAGAGAGGGGCGGAGCTATATCCTCAACACAGACTATATATACGAGAGACGGCTCGGCCTGTTCTACATCACGTCACGATCACGTCACACGATCACGAGTAGTGCCCCTGAACCCGAAGAGGAAGGACCTGTTTTTTCGCCCGCTCCTGACTTCTTTTCGCCGCCCAGCATTCCTTCGCGCGGACGTGCGCTGACGTGCCCGGAGGCAGCCGCCATTTTGAACGCCCAGCCGCGTTGCTTCTCAACGAGTGCTTCTCTGCAAATTCCTGGTGATTTCGACTGCCGATCGCAGTCGCCTACTACGGAGTTCCCCGAATTTCATTCAAAAAAGACCTTCTCTCCACTTTCTACCACGGAAAGGGCCTGGAGCCCTGAGCAGCGTGGCCGCCGCCACGCGCCACCTGAGTCACTGACGGAGCTGCCGTCATCACCTTCAACGAGCCACCAGCAGCTCATCCACGAAAATTTCAGCGGTGAACGTCAAGCCCGCTTCTGCGACAAACCCTCTATGGAGGAGCACATCGGTCCCAAGGAGCGCCCCGCCACCGGAGCCACGGAGTCAAGAATGCGAGCTACACGAGGCCTGGATGCCGGACGACGAAAACACCGAGGGAGCCCGACAAGCCGTGACTCGTCCGCCGAAAGCCACCGTACAAGGGATAGGCTCGATCCGTTACATCGTCTCACCTGCGAAACCGACGTGTTTGTCCCGTCAGGAATGGTTTCGGACGGCGAAGAGCGGAGGAGCCGCTCTTCGATCAGCGGTAACTCCGATGATAGCGAATACGTCGACGGAAATCTTCCACCAAGAGAGGGCTACGGCGATGTAGGTGACTCGCCAGGAAGTGCTAGCCGTAACTCTACCGATATGGAATTCTACATCCCACGTACAACCACGCCGATGCCATCCCCCGACCACGGCCTGACCGATGAGGCCAGCAAGGAAGACAAGTTAATTAAAGATGAATTACAGGAACTGTACAACATGCAGAAGGGAATCCAGGACAAGATAGATCAACTGATGGGTAAGTTGAACGATCTTTCTGTCCGCCACGGCTCGTGGATCAGCCAGACCAACACAACGCCTACCAAATCTAAAAGACATATCTCGGACCAGCTGAGCGATAGCGCCAGCCCTAAAAATGTTGCAGGCAAAGCTAAAAAGCTAAGGTCTTGTACATCTGGCTCTTCCCCAGGTAGTGGCGGAGCACGGAGAATTCTCTCCTCAGTGCCCGCCGGCTTGTTCTCCTCTAATCGTTTCTCTATCCTCGACAGTGTTGATTCTTGTGACCCAGATAATAGTTTAAACAATACCCTCCCTAAAACCCTCTCTGCCCAAACCACACACGAGAACACAGACACGGCCGACTCAGGCCCTTTACTGCATAAACAAATTGTAACACCACCAAAAAAGGGGCCAAACCCCCCAACACCCTCTAATCTTAAGCCAAATGTCCCATTAAATGGTAAATCTCCCATACTAGTTAGAGCCGAAAAGGACTCTGTAAAATTGATAAAAACCCTAAAGGAAAAATTCGGGAATGAACTGAAAGCTAAGCTTGCTGGAGACTATCTCCAAATTTTCCCGATTGACAGTGACCAACACACTAAGATATCTAACTATATAAAACGCGAGGGACACGATGCATTTATGGTTACCCCCGTAGCCAACAGACCAATTGTAGCTGTTGTTAGGGGAATCCCCATAATGGTCCCCGAAGAGGAAGTCAGAGAGGATCTAGAAAGCCAGGGGTTCATAGTCAGTAAGGCAATCCGTAAAATTGGCCGCAACAGGCACCCAATCCCACTTGTCACGGTGATTCTCGAGAAAAGCGATACGAACCAAAAAATATTCCAGGTCACCTCTTGCTGCGGACTCATAGTCGAAGTGGAGCCAGCAAGATATAACGGCCCGATTCAGTGCTTTAACTGCAATGGTTTTGGTCACACGGCCATTAAATGTTTATCACTACCCCGCTGCCTGAAATGCGGGGAGCGATCCCACCCCACTAAGGATTGTAAATTAGGTAGGCTCGACAACCCCAAGTGTATCAACTGCGGCCTATCAGGGCACACCGCGGCATGGAGAGGGTGCGAGAAATTCCCCAAGCCCTCCCGCCGCCCAACCAATCCCCCCCTGGCGTCCAGCCGATACGCCACAAGAGAATTGTCTTATGCCAGCGCCGCTAAGGGCCCCTCCCCCCCATTCAACCTCTCTCAAGCAGGTTTCCCCTCCCTCACCCCCCCCACGATCCCCAACTCAGCAGCCGATTCCCCCCTAGGTATCAACTCCTCTGGTGACATAACCGGAATGTTCAAACTGTTTTTACTAGTAAAGAGCATAATGGATAAGGTCGGCAACATCGAGGAAGCGTGTAATTTAATTCAAAGCAAATCTGAAACCATCGATCAACTGCACGTTTTATCCGAAATAATGTATAATGGGCACTAGATCTATAAGAAACAAATTAACATTAATGACGTGGAATTGCAATGGGATCAGGACTAAATTAAAAGACTTAATTCTATTTTTGGCCGTACACTGCCCGGACGTAGTCTGCCTGCAGGAGACGAAATTATCCCAAAATCAAACTCTCAAAATACCAAATTACGTCATTCACAGGTCAGACAAGGAATGCCTCCCTAACATGATAGCTAGTGGGGGAACAGCAATCTTAGTAAAAAGAGGAATTGAGCACCAACTAGTCTCCCCCCCTATAACAAAATCCCAGACCACCGCGGTCAAATTGACTCTCACTAATGAAGAAACTATAACCCTAGTTTCAATCTATGCCCCCTGCAACTCAGCAAGCACCATCATAAACGATGTGAGACAACTTCTATCCCTTGACCGCCAAATGATAATTGCTGGGGATTATAACGCCCACCATCATGCATGGAACTGTGCCGACATTAGCACTCAAGGGAGGGCCCTTCTCAAGGTCATCACTGAGGAAAATTTACAGATGGCGGTCCCGGACTCCCCAACAATTTACAAAGCGGTGGATGGGAACACCATCGACTTTGCCCTATACAGAGCCCAGTTTAATTACGTAGAGGCCGAATCGCTCAGCGAACTCACCTCCGACCATAATCCGGTCAGAATGAGGTTCGCTTGCATTAATCCACTGAAAATGGTAGGTCAGAAACAAGTAACTAACTGGAGAAAGTTCAATGACCTGGCAGGGCGTTACTCCTCCCCCCTACTGTTTAGAGGCTGCCCCGGTTCCCCCAACGAGCTGGATACCCTAGTAAGTGAGTTCACCGAGGCAATCTCCAAATCCCACAGGGAAGCCCAACTCCCCCCCAAACCGGTTAACCACATGTTTGTTCCCAAACAACTCCGAGGCCTCATCTCCTGGAGGAATAAACTTAGGAAAAAGTGGCAGGAAACCAGATCCCCAACAGATAAGAGCGCGCTCAAAATAGCTCAAAAAATAGTAAGGAAGGAGATAAGTGCTCACTCGTCAAGGCAGTGGAGAGACATGGTCGAAAACCTTAACACAGGGGACGGGTCTATATGGAAAATGGCTAAAGCACTAAAAAGAAACAAAGAACACAAAATGTCCAAACTCAAAACAGGAGACACTTTTGTCCACACGGACAGGGAAAGGGCCGAGGTCCTGGCTGACTCGATGCAGAGTCAATTTGAGCCGAACCCCACCGAAGATACGAACAATGAATCTAGAGTTAATGCAGCACTTAGGCAGTACTTCGATAATACCCCTCACTCCACCCCCCCTAAAATCCTCCCCTCAGAGTTACTCCCCATCCTCAACGGGCTAAAACCTAATAAGGCCCCTGGTCTGCACATCATCACAAATAAAGCCTTAAAAAATCTTCCGGCCAGTGCAGTCTTGGTTCTCACCAATGTAATCAACTCCACCCTTCAAAACGCCCACTTCCCCACCCCCTGGAAAACTGCCAAGGTGATAACAATTCATAAAAAAGGTAAAAACCCCTCACTCCCTCAAAGCTATAGACCCATCTCTCTGCTGCCTTCTATGAGTAAGATCACGGAGGCAGTCATCCTTAGTCAAATCAACGCCCACCTAACTGAAACGGAGATAGTAATCCCCGAACAATTTGGCTTTCGGGCGAAGCACTCCCCCCCTCAACAGCTCCTCAGAGCCATTGAGTACATTCAAGAGAAAGGCATATACAGAAGGCCCCCCCCCAGCGCGGCGGTCTTCTTTGATATCGAAAAAGCTTTCGATCGTGTCTGGCATGAGGGCTTACTCTTTAAGTTATTAGGCTATAAATTCCCTAGCTACATGATTAAATTAATCCAGTCATACCTCAATGGCAGAACATTTAAGGTGAGCGTAGGTAGGGAACTCTCCTCAAGCAGGCCGATCAAAGCAGGGGTCCCCCAGGGGTCGAAACTGGGCCCTAGTCTTTTTATCATCTTCATCAACGACATCCCCAAACACCCTAGGACCCAGCTCGCCCTGTTCGCAGACGATACAGCGATCCTCTGTCGAAACAGGGTTGAGACAATTATATTCTCATGGCTACAGCAGCACATAAAATTAATCGAGCGGTGGCTCCTAACTTGGAAAATAAAACTTAATGTTGAAAAAACGGTAGCGATTCGTTTTTATCCGAGAAGGAGGTTAGTAGAACCCCTCAGGGTGTTTGGGGAGTCGGTCAAATGGGCCGCCTCGGCAAAATACTTGGGGGTGACTCTGGACCCTCAGATGTCCATGGTCCGTCACGTTGACAACGTAACAAAGAAATTCTGGGCCGCCAAGGCAAATCTACATCCCCTGCTGTGCAGACGCTCTAGGCTCCCCCTACATATAAAACTCTATCTTTACAAGGCGTACCTCCGGCCGATCTTGTCCTATGCCAGTGCGGCCTGGGGTGCCATTTGCCCCTCCAGTCAAATGAAAATTCAAAGACTCCAAAATGTGGCAGCCAGGCAGATAATAAAAGCCCGGTTTTTCCACAAGAACGCCGACATAGCTGCTGCACTGGAACTCCCCCCCATAAAAGAATTCACAGCACAATTAGCTGACAAATTCTTTTCCACCCTCACCAACCATAACAACCCAACGTTGAGGGGACTAGCTGACTATGACCCCTCGCTACCCCAAAACAGTAACCGTCCAAAGGTCACCACGAACATCGAACTTTACTAAGACATTGCCAGACTAAATCAAACAAAACAGGCCGGTGGCAGACAGTCGTTTAACTTGCAAAACTCTTAAAATTCTCTGTATCTGTAATAATCAAACTGTAATACTCGTAATACTGTAATACTGTAATACAAAACTGTAATAATCGTTTAATGCAAATAAAAGCGAGCGGCTCCTTGTGTCAGGAGCGGTGATACCCTGGACAACTCCCCCAAGGCAAACTCGCAACCCCCCCCCGCCGAGGAGGCGGGCCCCAAGACAATAAAGGTAGGCCACCCCTTCCTTTCTCTTCCCTCCCTCCCCACGACCAGCCCCTTCCCGCCACCTTCGTGGCACGCCATGCTTTACTGTGCTTAAGGACCCTCAGCACAAAGAACAGACAAACAGAGATAGGGAATAAGCCGCCTTCGGCGGCAGGTGTCCCGTGGAAAAAGTTGGAGTTGGCCTGTTCTACAAATTTGTTAACTCGTACAAGCTGCTATGTCTGGATGCAAAGGTCTTAGAGCGCAGTTACTCACTGCTCAAAGAGAACGGGAAAGCATTGTTAGAGATCTTGAAACTCTGAGAATTCTCCACTGCCAGAGCGATGTGAAACAAGCCACTTCTGCAATGAAAAGAATTGAATCGTCATTAGTTAAAAAGCTTGAGCGGGCCGACAACCAAATATCTGGCCTTCACCAGCTGCTCAGCTGTTCTGCTCATAGATAACGAGCTTCAACGAACTCCGGTTTAAAGACCATAAAAAAAGGCCCTTTTCAGGGCCAAAAAATTTTAATTTTGCACCCTTAAGGGTAAGGGCACACGGAACACCTCGATGGCCAAAACAAGGAAAAGGTAAAACATAGTTTAGGTGCCTGCGTTTCACTTTCAAATTTATATTTTTTTTTTTTTAGTTTTCATACACAAGCTAAAACATATTTTTTATACAGTCAAAACAAAAATTTTTCAAAAATGTATTAAATTATAGCCATTTTAAAAAAATTGAAAATTTTGGAAATTACATTTATTATGTTTAATAAGTTTGTATTTAATTTGCGTTGATATAGGGGGTTTGGAATGAGAAATGCAGCTTTTCGAAGACGAAGGCAGTCGTTGCATTTCAGTACCAAAAGGCAAGTTAAAATAGCCTGTTAGTATTATAAACACTAATTTATGTTATAAAATGTTAGATTGTTTAATGTTTGTCTTAGATTGTTAGAATTGAAGTTAAATAACATGAATTATTCATTTATGAAGTAGAAAATACTGCGTGACAATTCGAAGACGTAACATCCTGCGGTCAGTTATTTTCCCCTCTTTTGAAACTTTAAACAACCAAACATTACTAAAAATGCACAAAAACATTTAGAAAACACTATTTCATTACTTCATTTGTAGCTGCAACAATGGCTTTAATTTGTGCATCTATTTATGTATTTAAGAAAGCATACGCAAGAGGTCAACGACAAAATTACAGAGTGCATCAGAACAGAAAAAACACAACACAAAATTACTAAAATAAAAATACAGGGTGATTGGTAAATACGTGGACGAACCTTGCAGGGGGGTAGAGGGGACCTAGACTAGTATATTTCGAATGAGCATGGGGGGAGAAGATGCACCGTTACGGAGCTAGGACCTAATGTAGCGCGAGGGCGCTTCAAAAGGCCGTTTTTAGAAGGCTCGTGTGACGAAACAAAACATAATAAAATGAAAAACATTATTGCATGAGGTACACGAATATCCGTACTACTTAAATCCTCAATGTGATAGAAATTGGACCACTCGCTAAATCGTGGGGTGAGTTTTAAAACGTGCAATATTCATCTTTTAGCCAAAGAATGGAGTTTCCTTACATTAGTGAAATTGTACTTAGAAAAATGATGAATGGGTAAGGGATTTTCAATGATCATACATTGATCATTGAAACTGTATGATCATTTAAATTCCCTCCCCGATCATCATTTTTCTAAGAACCATTACACTAAAGTAAAGGAACTCCATTCTTTGGCTAAAAGATGAATATTGCACAATTTAAAACTCCCCCCATGATTTAGCGAGTGGTGCAATTTCTATCACATTGAGGATTTAAGTAGTACGGATATTCCTGTACCTCATGCACTAATGTTTTCCATTTTATTCTGTTTTGTTTCGTGAAACGGGCTTTGGGAAAACCGCCTTTTGTAACGCCCTCCTTGCATTTTGATTGCTATGCAGGAAAAACAACATTTCTGTGACTGGATTTGTTATTTTCACTAAAAAATTTTGAACTCCTTCTAATTTATGTAGTAAAATAAACTGGAAAGAAATTAGAATAAGAATATCGGAAGCGTACAGCTTCCTGAGCAGCGCCCATGTGCATGTATGAAACGGGTCCAACATAAATACAAAAGGCACATTTCAAAGGCACTATCATACAATTTCTTATGTATGCTGTTTTCTCTCGGAAACTGCTTAAAAGCGGTGTTTGTTTTGCAAAATTTTTTAGCTGGGTATTGAAACTTTTTATGGGCTCGAGAAAAAGAAGATGCCATAGGGGCACCGACACCCTCCGGCTTTGAGGTTGGCGGTAGGCTACGGTGCAAGGGACGGAGACTGTTATAAATTGATTGTAAATTCGCACTAAATTTAAGGGTGTTGAAAAGTCTCTCAGCCCAAGAGTAACAGTTAATTACTTTAATATTAATCTAATAAATATAATAATAATTATCTTATCTTATAATAGTTATATATCTAACAAATATATTATCAGATATTATAAATCTGAGTGATATTTTTTGTAAAAGACAACTTCAAAATTTGATAAAAGAAACTCTTACCTGTATCTGAAAACAAGCGATTTCACACTGTATAAGGCTTCCGAAACCGCCCAATGTGGCATGTTCACGCTTGTTTTTAACAAGAGTGGTGAAGCGGAATCAAATTTCTTCTACCCCGATGTAGCCTCTATCATGCATAATTTCTGAAAAAGGGAATATAAAAATTAATTTCGATATTTTTATTGGTAAAACGAGCGGGAGAAAAGAGCGAAAATGATAGTTTTGAACCTTGGAGCGTAGGCAAGCTCTCAGATCCCGTTCGACCCAAATCGACAAATTGTGTCGTCCAATCGAAGACCAGCAATGGGAAGAGAGGGGCGGAGCTATATCCTCAACACAGACTATATATACGAGAGACGGCTCGGCCTGTTCTACAAATTTGTTAACTCGTACAAGCTGCTATGTCTGGATGCAAAGGTCTTAGAGCGCAGTTACTCACTGCTCAAAGAGAACGGGAAAGCATTGTTAGAGATCTTGAAACTCTGAGAATTCTCCACTGCCAGAGCGATGTGAAACAAGCCACTTCTGCAATGAAAAGAATTGAATCGTCATTAGTTAAAAAGCTTGAGCGGGCCGACAACCAAATATCTGGCCTTCACCAGCTGCTCAGCCGTTCTGCTCATAGATAACGAGCTTCAACGAACTCCGGTTTAAAGACCATAAAAAAAAGGCCCTTTTCAGGGCCAAAAAATTTTAATTTTGCACCCTTAAGGCTAAGGGCACACGGAACACCTCGATGGCCAAAACAAGGAAAAGGTAAAACATAGTTTAGGTGCCTGCGTTTCACTTTCAAATTTATATTTTTTTTTTTTAGTTTTCATACACAAGCTGAAACATATTTTTTATACAGTCAAAACAAAAATTTTTCAAAAATGTATTAAATTATAGCCATTTTAAAAAAATTGAAAATTTTGGAAATTACATTTATTATGTTTAATAAGTTTGTATTTAATTTGCGTTGATATAGGGGGTTTGGAATGAGAAATGCAGCTTTTCGAAGACGAAGGCAGTCGTTGCATTTCAGTACCAAAAGGCAAGTTAAAATAGCCTGTTAGTATTATAAACACTAATTTATGTTATAAAATGTTAGATTGTTTAATGTTTGTCTTAGATTGTTAGAATTGAAGTTAAATAACATGAATTATTCATATATGAAGTAGAAAATACTGCGTGACAATTCGAAGACGTAACATCCTGCGGTCAGTTATTTTCCCCTCTTTTGAAACTTTAAACAACCAAACATTACTAAAAATGCACAAAAACATTTAGAAAACACTATTTCATTACTTCATTTGTAGCTGCAACAATGGCTTTAATTTGTGCATCTATTTATGTATTTAAGAAAGCATACGCAAGAGGTCAACGACAAAATTACAGAGTGCATCAGAACAGAAAAAACACAACACAAAATTACTAAAATAAAAATACAGGGTGATTGATAAATACGTGGACGAACCTTGCAGGGGGGTAGAGGGGACCTAGACTAGTATATTTCGAATGAGCATGGGGGGAGAAGATGCACCGTTACGGAGCTAGGACCTAATGTAGCGCGAGGGCGCTTCAAAAGGCCGTTTTTAGAAGGCTCGTGTGACGAAACAAAACATAATAAAATGAAAAACATTATTGCATGAGGTACACGAATATCCGTACTACTTAAATCCTCAATGTGATAGAAATTGGACCACTCGCTAAATCGTGGGGTGAGTTTTAAAACGTGCAATATTCATCTTTTAGCCAAAGAATGGAGTTTCCTTACATTAGTGTAATTGTACTTAGAAAAATGATGAATGGGCAAGGGATTTTCAATGATCATACATTGATCATTGAAACTGTATGATCATTTAAATTTCCTCCCCGATCATCATTTTTCTAAGAACCATTACACTAAAGTAAAGGAACTCCATTCTTTGGCTAAAAGATGAATATTGCACAATTTAAAACTCCCCCCATGATTTAGCGAGTGGTGCAATTTCTATCACATTGAGGATTTAAGTAGTACGGATATTCCTGTACCTCATGCACTAATGTTTTCCATTTTATTCTGTTTTGTTTCGTGAAACGGGCTTTGGGAAAACCGCCTTTTGTAACGCCCTCCTTGCATTTTGATTGCTATGCAGGAAAAACAACATTTCTGTGACTGGATTTGTTATTTTCACTAAAAAATTTTGAACTCCTTCTAATTTATGTAGTAAAATAAACTGGAAAGAAATTAGAATAAGAATATCGGAAGCGTACAGCTTCCTGAGCAGCGCCCATGTGCATGTATGAAACGGGTCCAACATAAATACAAAAGGCACATTTCAAAGGCACTATCATACAATTTCTTATGTATGCTGTTTTCTCTCGGAAACTGCTTAAAAGCGGTGTTTGTTTTGCAAAATTTTTTAGCTGGGTATTGAAACTTTTTATGGGCTCGAGAAAAAGAAGATGCCATAGGGGCACCGACACCCTCCGGCTTTGAGGTTGGCGGTAGGCTACGGTGCAAGGGACGGAGACTGTTATAAATTGATTGTAAATTCGCACTAAATTTAAGGGTGTTGAAAAGTCTCTCAGCCCAAGAGTAACAGTTAATTACTTTAATATTAATCTAATAAATATAATAATAATTATCTTATCTTATAATAGTTATATATCTAACAAATATATTATCAGATATTATAAATCTGAGTGATATTTTTTGTAAAAGACAACTTCAAAATTTGATAAAAGAAACTCTTACCTGTATCTGAAAACAAGCGATTTCACACTGTATAAGGCTTCCGAAACCGCCCAATGTGGCATGTTCACGCTTGTTTTTAACAAGAGTGGTGAAGCGGAATCAAATTTCTTCTACCCCGATGTAGCCTCTATCATGCATAATTTCTGAAAAAGGGAATATAAAAATTAATTTCGATATTTTTATTGGTAAAACGAGCGGGAGAAAAGAGCGAAAATGATAGTTTTGAACCTTGGAGCGTAGGCAAGCTCTCAGATCCCGTTCGACCCAAATCGACAAATTGTGTCGTCCAATCGAAGACCAGCAATGGGAAGAGAGGGGCGGAGCTATATCCTCAACACAGACTATATATACGAGAGACGGCTTACAAGCTGCTATGTCTGGATGCAAAGGTCTTAGAGCGCAGTTACTCACTGCTCAAAGAGAACGGGAAAGCATTGTTAGAGATCTTGAAACTCTGAGAATTCTCCACTGCCAGAGCGATGTGAAACAAGCCACTTCTGCAATGAAAAGAATTGAATCGTCATTAGTTAAAAAGCTTGAGCGGGCCGACAACCAAATATCTGGCCTTCACCAGCTGCTCAGCCGTTCTGCTCATAGATAACGAGCTTCAACGAACTCCGGTTTAAAGACCATAAAAAAAAAGGCCCTTTTCAGGGCCAAAAAATTTTAATTTTGCACCCTTAAGGCTAAGGGCACACGGAACACCTCGATGGCCAAAACAAGGAAAAGGTAAAACATAGTTTAGGTGCCTGCGTTTCACTTTCAAATTTATATTTTTTTTTTTTAGTTTTCATACACAAGCTAAAACATATTTTTTATACAGTCAAAACAAAAATTTTTCAAAAATGTATTAAATTATAGCCATTTTAAAAAAATTGAAAATTTTGGAAATTACATTTATTATGTTTAATAAGTTTGTATTTAATTTGCGTTGATATAGGGGGTTTGGAATGAGAAATGCAGCTTTTCGAAGACGATGGCAGTCGTTGCATTTCAGTACCAAAAGGCAAGTTAAAATAGCCTGTTAGTATTATAAACACTAATTTATGTTATAAAATGTTAGATTGTTTAATGTTTGTCTTAGATTGTTAGAATTGAAGTTAAATAACATGAATTATTCATTTATGAAGTAGAAAATACTGCGTGACAATTCGAAGACGTAACATCCTGCGGTCAGTTATTTTCCCCTCTTTTGAAACTTTAAACAACCAAACATTACTAAAAATGCACAAAAACATTTAGAAAACACTATTTCATTACTTCATTTGTAGCTGCAACAATGGCTTTAATTTGTGCATCTATTTATGTATTTAAGAAAGCATACGCAAGAGGTCAACGACAAAATTACAGAGTGCATCAGAACAGAAAAAACACAACACAAAATTACTAAAATAAAAATACAGGGTGATTGGTAAATACGTGGACGAACCTTGCAGGGGGGTAGAGGGGACCTAGACTAGTATATTTCGAATGAGCATGGGGGGAGAAGATGCACCGTTACGGAGCTAGGACCTAATGTAGCGCGAGGGCGCTTCAAAAGGCCGTTTTTAGAAGGCTCGTGTGACGAAACAAAACATAATAAAATGAAAAACATTATTGCATGAGGTACACGAATATCCGTACTACTTAAATCCTCAATGTGATAGAAATTGGACCACTCGCTAAATCGTGGGGTGAGTTTTAAAACGTGCAATATTCATCTTTTAGCCAAAGAATGGAGTTTCCTTACATTAGTGTAATTGTACTTAGAAAAATGATGAATGGGCAAGGGATTTTCAATGATCATACATTGATCATTGAAACTGTATGATCATTTAAATTCCCTCCCCGATCATCATTTTTCTAAGAACCATTACACTAAAGTAAAGGAACTCCATTCTTTGGCTAAAAGATGAATATTGCACAATTTAAAACTCCCCCCATGATTTAGCGAGTGGTGCAATTTCTATCACATTGAGGATTTAAGTAGTACGGATATTCCTGTACCTCATGCACTAATGTTTTCCATTTTATTCTGTTTTGTTTCGTGAAACGGGCTTTGGGAAAACCGCCTTTTGTAACGCCCTCCTTGCATTTTGATTGCTATGCAGGAAAAACAACATTTCTGTGACTGGATTTGTTATTTTCACTAAAAAATTTTGAACTCCTTCTAATTTATGTAGTAAAATAAACTGGAAAGAAATTAGAATAAGAATATCGGAAGCGTACAGCTTCCTGAGCAGCGCCCATGTGCATGTATGAAACGGGTCCAACATAAATACAAAAGGCACATTTCAAAGGCACTATCATACAATTTCTTATGTATGCTGTTTTCTCTCGGAAACTGCTTAAAAGCGGTGTTTGTTTTGCAAAATTTTTTAGCTGGGTATTGAAACTTTTTATGGGCTCGAGAAAAAGAAGATGCCATAGGGGCACCGACACCCTCCGGCTTTGAGGTTGGCGGTAGGCTACGGTGCAAGGGACGGAGACTGTTATAAATTGATTGTAAATTCGCACTAAATTTAAGGGTGTTGAAAAGTCTCTCAGCCCAAGAGTAACAGTTAATTACTTTAATATTAATTTAATAAATATAATAATAATTATCTTATCTTATAATAGTTATATATCTAACAAATATATTATCAGATATTATAAATCTGAGTGATATTTTTTGTAAAAGACAACTTCAAAATTTGATAAAAGAAACTCTTACCTGTATCTGAAAACAAGCGATTTCACACTGTATAAGGCTTCCGAAACCGCCCAATGTGGCATGTTCACGCTTGTTTTTAACAAGAGTGGTGAAGCGGAATCAAATTTCTTCTACCCCGATGTAGCCTCTATCATGCATAATTTCTGAAAAAGGGAATATAAAAATTAATTTCGATATTTTTATTGGTAAAACGAGCGGGAGAAAAGAGCGAAAATGATAGTTTTGAACCTTGGAGCGTAGGCAAGCTCTCAGATCCCGTTCGACCCAAATCGACAAATTGTGTCGTCCAATCGAAGACCAGCAATGGGAAGAGAGGGGCGGAGCTATATCCTCAACACAGACTATATATACGAGAGACGGCTCGGCCTGTTCTACAAATTTGTTAACTCGTACAAGCTGCTATGTCTGGATGCAAAGGTCTTAGAGCGCAGTTACTCACTGCTCAAAGAGAACGGGAAAGCATTGTTAGAGATCTTGAAACTCTGAGAATTCTCCACTGCCAGAGCGATGTGAAACAAGCCACTTCTGCAATGAAAAGAATTGAATCGTCATTAGTTAAAAAGCTTGAGCGGGCCGACAACCAAATATCTGGCCTTCACCAGCTGCTCAGCCGTTCTGCTCATAGATAACGAGCTTCAACGAACTCCGGTTTAAAGACCATAAAAAAAAGGCCCTTTTCAGGGCCAAAAAATTTTAATTTTGCACCCTTAAGGCTAAGGGCACACGGAACACCTCGATGGCCAAAACAAGGAAAAGGTAAAACATAGTTTAGGTGCCTGCGTTTCACTTTCAAATTTATATTTTTTTTTTTTAGTTTTCATACACAAGCTAAAACATATTTTTTATACAGTCAAAACAAAAATTTTTCAAAAATGTATTAAATTATAGCCATTTTAAAAAAATTGAAAATTTTGGAAATTACATTTATTATGTTTAATAAGTTTGTATTTAATTTGCGTTGATATAGGGGGTTTGGAATGAGAAATGCAGCTTTTCGAAGACGAAGGCAGTCGTTGCATTTCAGTACCAAAAGGCAAGTTAAAATAGCCTGTTAGTATTATAAACACTAATTTATGTTATAAAATGTTAGATTGTTTAATGTTTGTCTTAGATTGTTAGAATTGAAGTTAAATAACATGAATTATTCATATATGAAGTAGAAAATACTGCGTGACGATTCGAAGACGTAACATCCTGTGGTCAGTTATTTTCCCCTCTTTTGAAACTTTAAACAACCAAATATTACTAAAAATGCACAAAAACATTTAGAAAACACTATTTCATTACTTCATTTGATGCTGCAACAATGGCTTTAATTTGTGCATCTATTTATGTATTTAAGAAAGCATACGCAAGAGGTCAACGACAAAATTACAGAGTGCATCAGAACAGAAAAAACACAACACAAAATTACTAAAATAAAAATACAGGGTGATTGGTAAATACGTGGACGAACCTTGCAGGGGGGTAGAGGGGACCTAGACTAGTATATTTCGAATGAGCATGGGGGGAGAAGATGCACCGTTACGGAGCTAGGACCTAATGTAGCGCGAGGGCGCTTCAAAAGGCCGTTTTTAGAAGGCTCGTGTGACGAAACAAAACATAATAAAATGAAAAACATTATTGCATGAGGTATACGAATATCCGTACTACTTAAATCCTCAATGTGATAGAAATTGGACCACTCGCTAAATCGTGGGGTGAGTTTTAAAACGTGCAATATTCATATTTTAGCCAAAGAATGGAGTTTCCTTACATTAGTGTAATTGTACTTAGAAAAATGATGAATGGGCAAGGGATTTTCAATGATCATACATTGATCATTGAAACTGTATGATCATTTAAATTCCCTCCCCGATCATCATTTTTCTAAGAACCATTACACTAAAGTAAAGGAACTCCATTCTTTGGCTAAAAGATGAATATTGCACAATTTAAAACTCCCCCCATGATTTAGCGAGTGGTGCAATTTCTATCACATTGAGGATTTAAGTAGTACGGATATTCCTGTACCTCATGCACTAATGTTTTCCATTTTATTCTGTTTTGTTTCGTGAAACGGGCTTTGGGAAAACCGCCTTTTGTAACGCCCTCCTTGCATTTTGATTGCTATGCAGGAAAAACAACATTTCTGTGACTGGATTTGTTATTTTCACTAAAAAATTTTGAACTCCTTCTAATTTATGTAGTAAAATAAACTGGAAAGAAATTAGAATAAGAATATCGGAAGCGTACAGCTTCCTGAGCAGCGCCCATGTGCATGTATGAAACGGGTCCAACATAAATACAAAAGGCACATTTCAAAGGCACTATCATACAATTTCTTATGTATGCTGTTTTCTCTCGGAAACTGCTTAAAAGCGGTGTTTGTTTTGCAAAATTTTTTAGCTGGGTATTGAAACTTTTTATGGGCTCGAGAAAAAGAAGATGCCATAGGGGCACCGACACCCTCCGGCTTTGAGGTTGGCGGTAGGCTACGGTGCAAGGGACGGAGACTGTTATAAATTGATTGTAAATTCGCACTAAATTTAAGGGTGTTGAAAAGTCTCTCAGCCCAAGAGTAACAGTTAATTACTTTAATATTAATCTAATAAATATAATAATAATTATCTTATCTTATAATAGTTATATATCTAACAAATATATTATCAGATATTATAAATCTGAGTGATATTTTTTGTAAAAGACAACTTCAAAATTTGATAAAAGAAACTCTTACCTGTATCTGAAAACAAGCGATTTCACACTGTATAAGGCTTCCGAAACCGCCCAATGTGGCATGTTCACGCTTGTTTTTAACAAGAGTGGTGAAGCGGAATCAAATTTCTTCTACCCCGATGTAGCCTCTATCATGCATAATTTCTGAAAAAGGGAATATAAAAATTAATTTCGATATTTTTATTGGTAAAACGAGCGGGAGAAAAGAGCGAAAATGATAGTTTTGAACCTTGGAGCGTAGGCAAGCTCTCAGATCCCGTTCGACCCAAATCGACAAATTGTGTCGTCCAATCGAAGACCAGCAATGGGAAGAGAGGGGCGGAGCTATATCCTCAACACAGACTATATATACGAGAGACGGCTCGGCCTGTTCTACAAATTTGTTAACTCGTACAAGCTGCTATGTCTGGATGCAAAGGTCTTAGAGCGCAGTTACTCACTGCTCAAAGAGAACGGGAAAGCATTGTTAGAGATCTTGAAACTCTGAGAATTCTCCACTGCCAGAGCGATGTGAAACAAGCCACTTCTGCAATGAAAAGAATTGAATCGCCATTAGTTAAAAAGCTTGAGCGGGCCGACAACCAAATATCTGGCATTCACCAGCTGCTCAGCTGTTCTGCTCATAGATAACGAGCTTCAACGAACTCCGGTTTAAAGACCATAAAAAAAGGCCCTTTTCAGGGCCAAAAAATTTTAATTTTGCACCCTTAAGGCTAAGGGCACACGGAACACCTTGATGGCCAAAACAAGGAAAAGGTAAAACATAGTTTAGGTGCCTGCGTTTCACTTTCAAATTTATATTTTTTTTTTTTAGTTTTCATACACAAGCTAAAACATATTTTTTATACAGTCAAAACAAAAAATTTTCAAAAATGTATTAAATTATAGCCATTTTAAAAAAATTGAAAATTTTGGAAATTACATTTATTATGTTTAATAAGTTTGTATTTAATTTGCGTTGATATAGGGGGTTTGGAATGAGAAATGCAGCTTTTCGAAGACGAAGGCAGTCGTTGCATTTCAGTACCAAAAGTCAAGTTAAAATAGCCTGTTAGTATTATAAACACTAATTTATGTTATAAAATGTTAGATTGTTTAATGTTTGTCTTAGATTGTTAGAATTGAAGTTAAATAACATGAATTATTCATTTATGAAGTAGAAAATACTGCGTGACAATTCGAAGACGTAACATCCTGCGGTCAGTTATTTTCCCCTCTTTTGAAACTTTAAACAACCAAACATTACTAAAAATGCACAAAAACATTTAGAAAACACTATTTCATTACTTCATTTGTAGCTGCAACAATGGCTTTAATTTGTGCATCTATTTATGTATTTAAGAAAGCATACGCAAGAGGTCAACGACAAAATTACAGAGTGCATCAGAACAGAAAAAACACAACACAAAATTACTAAAATAAAAATACAGGGTGATTGGTAAATACGTGGACGAACCTTGCAGGGGGGTAGAGGGGACCTAGACTAGTATATTTCGAATGAGCATGGGGGGAGAAGATGCACCGTTACGGAGCTAGGACCTAATGTAGCGCGAGGGCGCTTCAAAAGGCCGTTTTTAGAAGGCTCGTGTGACGAAACAAAACATAATAAAATGAAAAACATTATTGCATGAGGTACACGAATATCCGTACTACTTAAATCCTCAATGTGATAGAAATTGGACCACTCGCTAAATCGTGGGGTGAGTTTTAAAACGTGCAATATTCATCTTTTAGCCAAAGAATGGAGTTTCCTTACATTAGTGTAATTGTACTTAGAAAAATGATGAATGGGCAAGGGATTTTCAATGATCATACATTGATCATTGAAACTGTATGATCATTTAAATTCCCTCCCCGATCATCATTTTTCTAAGAACCATTACACTAAAGTAAAGGAACTCCATTCTTTGGCTAAAAGATGAATATTGCACAATTTAAAACTCCCCCCATGATTTAGCGAGTGGTGCAATTTCTATCACATTGAGGATTTAAGTAGTACGGATATTCCTGTACCTCATGCACTAATGTTTTCCATTTTATTCTGTTTTGTTTCGTGAAACGGGCTTTGGGAAAACCGCCTTTTGTAACGCCCTCCTTGCATTTTGATTGCTATGCAGGAAAAACAACATTTCTGTGACTGGATTTGTTATTTTCACTAAAAAATTTTAAACTCCTTCTAATTTATGTAGTAAAATAAACTGGAAAGAAATTAGAATAAGAATATCGGAAGCGTACAGCTTCCTGAGCAGCGCCCATGTGCATGTATGAAACGGGTCCAACATAAATACAAAAGGCACATTTCAAAGGCACTATCATACAATTTCTTATGTATGCTGTTTTCTCTCGGAAACTGCTTAAAAGCGGTGTTTGTTTTGCAAAATTTTTTAGCTGGGTATTGAAACTTTTTATGGGCTCGAGAAAAAGAAGATGCCATAGGGGCACCGACACCCTCCGGCTTTGAGGTTGGCGGTAGGCTACGGTGCAAGGGACGGAGACTGTTATAAATTGATTGTAAATTCGCACTAAATTTAAGGGTGTTGAAAAGTCTCTCAGCCCAAGAGTAACAGTTAATTACTTTAATATTAATCTAATAAATATAATAATAATTATCTTATCTTATAATAGTTATATATCTAACAAATATATTATCAGATATTATAAATCTGAGTGATATTTTTTGTAAAAGACAACTTCAAAATTTGATAAAAGAAACTCTTACCTGTATCTGAAAACAAGCGATTTCACACTGTATAAGGCTTCCGAAACCGCCCAATGTGGCATGTTCACGCTTGTTTTTAACAAGAGTGGTGAAGCGGAATCAAATTTCTTCTACCCCGATGTAGCCTCTATCATGCATAATTTCTGAAAAAGGGAATATAAAAATTAATTTCGATATTTTTATTGGTAAAACGAGCGGGAGAAAAGAGCGAAAATGATAGTTTTGAACCTTGGAGCGTAGGCAAGCTCTCAGATCCCGTTCGACCCAAATCGACAAATTGTGTCGTCCAATCGAAGACCAGCAATGGGAAGAGAGGGGCGGAGCTATATCCTCAACACAGACTATATATACGAGAGACGGCTCGGCCTGTTCTACAAATTTGTTAACTCGTACAAGCTGCTATGTCTGGATGCAAAGGTCTTAGAGCGCAGTTACTCACTGCTCAAAGAGAACGGGAAAGCATTGTTAGAGATCTTGAAACTCTGAGAATTCTCCACTGCCAGAGCGATGTGAAACAAGCCACTTCTGCAATGAAAAGAATTGAATCGTCATTAGTTAAAAAGCTTGAGCGGGCCGACAACCAAATATCTGGCCTTCACCAGCTGCTCAGCTGTTCTGCTCATAGATAACGAGCTTCAACGAACTCCGGTTTAAAGACCATAAAAAAAAGGCCCTTTTCAGGGCCAAAAAATTTTAATTTTGCACCCTTAAGGCTAAGGGCACACGGAACACCTCGATGGCCAAAACAAGGAAAAGGTAAAACATAGTTTAGGTGCCTGCGTTTCACTTTCAAATTTATATATTTTTTTTTTAGTTTTCATACACAAGCTAAAACATATTTTTTATACAGTCAAAACAAAAATTTTTCAAAAATGTATTAAATTATAGCCATTTTAAAAAAATTGAAAATTTTGGAAATTACATTTATTATGTTTAATAAGTTTGTATTTAATTTGCGTTGATATAGGGGGTTTGGAATGAGAAATGCAGCTTTTCGAAGACGAAGGCAGTCGTTGCATTTCAGTACCAAAAGGCAAGTTAAAATAGCCTGTTAGTATTATAAACACTAATTTATGTTATAAAATGTTAGATTGTTTAATGTTTGTCTTAGATTGTTAGAATTGAAGTTAAATAACATGAATTATTCATTTATGAAGTAGAAAATACTGCGTGACAATTCGAAGACGTAACATCCTGCGGTCAGTTATTTTCCCCTCTTTTGAAACTTTAAACAACCAAACATTGCTAAAAATGCACAAAAACATTTAGAAAACACTATTTCATTACTTCATTTGTAGCTGCAACAATGGCTTTAATTTGTGCATCTATTTATGTATTTAAGAAAGCATACGCAAGAGGTCAACGACAAAATTACAGAGTGCATCAGAACAGAAAAAACACAACACAAAATTACTAAAATAAAAATACAGGGTGATTGGTAAATACGTGGACGAACCTTGCAGGGGGGTAGAGGGGACCTAGACTAGTATATTTCGAATGAGCATGGGGGGTTGGGGGGAGAAGATGCACCGTTACGGAGCTAGGACCTAATGTAGCGCGAGGGCGCTTCAAAAGGCCGTTTTTAGAAGGCTCGTGTGACGAAACTAAACATAATAAAATGAAAAACATTATTGCATGAGGTACACGAATATCCGTACTACTTAAATCCTCAATGTGATAGAAATTGGACCACTCGCTAAATCGTGGGGTGAGTTTTAAAACGTGCAATATTCATCTTTTAGCCAAAGAATGGAGTTTCCTTACATTAGTGTAATTGTACTTAGAAAAATGATGAATGGGCAAGGGATTTTCAATGATCATACATTGATCATTGAAACTGTATGATCATTTAAATTCCCTCCCCGATCATCATTTTTCTAAGAACCATTACACTAAAGTAAAGGAACTCCATTCTTTGGCTAAAAGATGAATATTGCACAATTTAAAACTCCCCCCATGATTTAGCGAGTGGTGCAATTTCTATCACATTGAGGATTTAAGTAGTACGGATATTCCTGTACCTCATGCACTAATGTTTTCCATTTTATTCTGTTTTGTTTCGTGAAACGGGCTTTGGGAAAACCGCCTTTTGTAACGCCCTCCTTGCATTTTGATTGCTATGCAGGAAAAACAACATTTCTGTGACTGGATTTGTTATTTTCACTAAAAAATTTTGAACTCCTTCTAATTTATGTAGTAAAATAAACTGGAAAGAAATTAGAATAAGAATATCGGAAGCGTACAGCTTCCTGAGCAGCGCCCATGTGCATGTATGAAACGGGTCCAACATAAATACAAAAGGCACATTTCAAAGGCACTATCATACAATTTCTTATGTATGCTGTTTTCTCTCGGAAACTGCTTAAAAGCGGTGTTTGTTTTGCAAAATTTTTTAGCTGGGTATTGAAACTTTTTATGGGCTCGAGAAAAAGAAGATGCCATAGGGGCACCGACACCCTCCGGCTTTGAGGTTGGCGGTAGGCTACGGTGCAAGGGACGGAGACTGTTATAAATTGATTGTAAATTCGCACTAAATTTAAGGGTGTTGAAAAGTCTCTCAGCCCAAGAGTAACAGTTAATTACTTTAATATTAATCTAATAAATATAATAATAATTATCTTATCTTATAATAGTTATATATCTAACAAATATATTATCAGATATTATAAATCTGAGTGATATTTTTTGTAAAAGACAACTTCAAAATTTGATAAAAGAAACTCTTACCTGTATCTGAAAACAAGCGATTTCACACTGTATAAGGCTTCCGAAACCGCCCAATGTGGCATGTTCACGCTTGTTTTTAACAAGAGTGGTGAAGCGGAATCAAATTTCTTCTACCCCGATGTAGCCTCTATCATGCATAATTTCTGAAAAAGGGAATATAAAAATTAATTTCGATATTTTTATTGGTAAAACGAGCGGGAGAAAAGAGCGAAAATGATAGTTTTGAACCTTGGAGCGTAGGCAAGCTCTCAGATCCCGTTCGACCCAAATCGACAAATTGTGTCGTCCAATCGAAGACCAGCAATGGGAAGAGAGGGGCGGAGCTATATCCTCAACACAGACTATATATACGAGAGACGGCTCGGCCTGTTCTACAAATTTGTTAACTCGTACAAGCTGCTATGTCTGGATGCAAAGGTCTTAGAGCGCAGTTACTCACTGCTCAAAGAGAACGGGAAAGCATTGTTAGAGATCTTGAAACTCTGAGAATTCTCCACTGCCAGAGCGATGTGAAACAAGCCACTTCTGCAATGAAAAGAATTGAATCGTCATTAGTTAAAAAGCTTGAGCGGGCCGACAACCAAATATCTGGCCTTCACCAGCTGCTCAGCCGTTCTGCTCATAGATAACGAGCTTCAACGAACTCCGGTTTAAAGACCATAAAAAAAGGCCCTTTTCAGGGCCAAAAAATTTTAATTTTGCACCCTTAAGGCTAAGGGCACACGGAACACCTCGATGGCCAAAACAAGGAAAAGGTAAAACATAGTTTAGGTGCCTGCGTTTCACTTTCAAATTTATATTTTTTTTTTTTAGTTTTCATACACAAGCTAAAACATATTTTTTATACAGTCAAAACAAAAATTTTTCAAAAATGTATTAAATTATAGCCATTTTAAAAAAATTGAAAATTTTGGAAATTACATTTATTATGTTTAATAAGTTTGTATTTAATTTGCGTTGATATAGGGGGTTTGGAATGAGAAATGCAGGTTTTCGAAGACGAAGGCAGTCGTTGCATTTCAGTACCAAAAGGCAAGTTAAAATAGCCTGTTAGTATTATAAACACTAATTTATGTTATAAAATGTTAGATTGTTTAATGTTTGTCTTAGATTGTTAGAATTGAAGTTAAATAACATGAATTATTCATATATGAAGTAGAAAATACTGCGTGACAATTCGAAGACGTAACATCCTGCGGTCAGTTATTTTCCCCTCTTTTGAAACTTTAAACAACCAAACATTACTAAAAATGCACAAAAACATTTAGAAAACACTATTTCATTACTTCATTTGTAGCTGCAACAATGGCTTTAATTTGTGCATCTATTTATGTATTTAAGAAAGCATACGCAAGAGGTCAACGACAAAATTACAGAGTGCATCAGAACAGAAAAAACACAACACAAAATTACTAAAATAAAAATACAGGGTGATTGGTAAATACGTGGACGAACCTTGCAGGGGGGTAGAGGGGACCTAGACTAGTATATTTCGAATGAGCATGGGGGGAGAAGATGCACCGTTACGGAGCTAGGACCTAATGTAGCGCGAGGGCGCTTCAAAAGGCCGTTTTTAGAAGGCTCGTGTGACGAAACAAAACATAATAAAATGAAAAACATTATTGCATGAGGTACACGAATATCCGTACTACTTAAATCCTCAATGTGATAGAAATTGGACCACTCGCTAAATCGTGGGGTGAGTTTTAAAACGTGCAATATTCATCTTTTAGCCAAAGAATGGAGTTTCCTTACATTAGTGTAATTGTACTTAGAAAAATGATGAATGGGCAAGGGATTTTCAATGATCATACATTGATCATTGAAACTGTATGATCATTTAAATTCCCTCCCCGATCATCATTTTTCTAAGAACCATTACACTAAAGTGAAGGAACTCCATTCTTTGGCTAAAAGATGAATATTGCACAATTTAAAACTCCCCCCATGATTTAGCGAGTGGTGCAATTTCTATCACATTGAGGATTTAAGTAGTACGGATATTCCTGTACCTCATGCACTAATGTTTTCCATTTTATTCTGTTTTGTTTCGTGAAACGGGCTTTGGGAAAACCGCCTTTTGTAACGCCCTCCTTGCATTTTGATTGCTATGCAGGAAAAACAACATTTCTGTGACTGGATTTGTTATTTTCACTAAAAAATTTTGAACTCCTTCTAATTTATGTAGTAAAATAAACTGGAAAGAAATTAGAATAAGAATATCGGAAGCGTACAGCTTCCTGAGCAGCGCCCATGTGCATGTATGAAACGGGTCCAACATAAATACAAAAGGCACATTTCAAAGGCACTATCATACAATTTCTTATGTATGCTGTTTTCTCTCGGAAACTGCTTAAAAGCGGTGTTTGTTTTGCAAAATTTTTTAGCTGGGTATTGAAACTTTTTATGGGCTCGAGAAAAAGAAGATGCGATAGGGGCACCGACACCCTCCGGCTTTGAGGTTGGCGGTAGGCTACGGTGCAAGGGACGGAGACTGTTATAAATTGATTGTAAATTCGCACTAAATTTAAGGGTGTTGAAAAGTCTCTCAGCCCAAGAGTAACAGTTAATTACTTTAATATTAATCTAATAAATATAATAATAATTATCTTATCTTATAATAGTTATATATCTAACAAATATATTATCAGATATTATAAATCTGAGTGATATTTTTTGTAAAAGACAACTTCAAAATTTGATAAAAGAAACTCTTACCTGTATCTGAAAACAAGCGATTTCACACTGTATAAGGCTTCCGAAACCGCCCAATGTGGCATGTTCACGCTTGTTTTTAACAAGAGTGGTGAAGCGGAATCAAATTTCTTCTACCCCGATGTAGCCTCTATCATGCATAATTTCTGAAAAAGGGAATATAAAAATTAATTTCGATATTTTTATTGGTAAAACGAGCGGGAGAAAAGAGCGAAAATGATAGTTTTGAACCTTGGAGCGTAGACAAGCTCTCAGATCCCGTTCGACCCAAACCGACAAATTGTGTCGTCCAATCGAAGACCAGCAATGGGAAGAGAGGGGCGGAGCTATATCCTCAACACAGACTATATATACGAGAGACGGCTCGGCCTGTTCTACAAATTTGTTAACTCGTACAAGCTGCTATGTCTGGATGCAAAGGTCTTAGAGCGCAGTTACTCACTGCTCAAAGAGAACGGGAAAGCATTGTTAGAGATCTTGAAACTCTGAGAATTCTCCACTGCCAGAGCGATGTGAAACAAGCCACTTCTGCAATGAAAAGAATTGAATCGTCATTAGTTAAAAAGCTTGAGCGGGCCGACAACCAAATATCTGGCCTTCACCAGCTGCTCAGCCGTTCTGCTCATAGATAACGAGCTTCAACGAACTCCGGTTTAAAGACCATAAAAAAAAGGCCCTTTTCAGGGCCAAAAAATTTTAATTTTGCACCCTTAAGGCTAAGGGCACACGGAACACCTCGATGGCCAAAACAAGGAAAAGGTAAAACATAGTTTAGGTGCCTGCGTTTCACTTTCAAATTTATATTTTTTTTTTTTAGTTTTCATACACAAGCTAAAACATATTTTTTATACAGTCAAAACAAAAATTTTTCAAAAAAAGTCAAAAATGTATTAAATTATAGCCATTTTAAAAAAATTGAAAATTTTGGAAATTACATTTATTATGTTTAATAAGTTTGTATTTAATTTGCGTTGATATAGGGGGTTTGGAATGAGAAATGCAGCTTTTCGAAGACGAAGGCAGTCGTTGCATTTCAGTACCAAAAGGCAAGTTAAAATAGCCTGTTAGTATTATAAACACTAATTTATGTTATAAAATGTTAGATTGTTTAATGTTTGTCTTAGATTGTTAGAATTGAAGTTAAATAACATGAATTATTCATATATGAAGTAGAAAATACTGCGTGACAATTCGAAGACGTAACATCCTGCGGTCAGTTATTTTCCCCTCTTTTGAAACTTTAAACAACCAAACATTACTAAAAATGCACAAAAACATTTAGAAAACACTATTTCATTACTTCATTTGTAGCTGCAACAATGGCTTTAATTTGTGCATCTATTTATGTATTTAAGAAAGCATACGCAAGAGGTCAACGACAAAATTACAGAGTGCATCAGAACAGAAAAAACACAACACAAAATTACTAAAATAAAAATACAGGGTGATTGGTAAATACGTGGACGAACCTTGCAGGGGGGTAGAGGGGACCTAGACTAGTATATTTCGAATGAGCATGGGGGGAGAAGATGCACCGTTACGGAGCTAGGACCTAATGTAGCGCGAGGGCGCTTCAAAAGGCCGTTTTTAGAAGGCTCGTGTGACGAAACAAAACATAATAAAATGAAAAACATTATTGCATGAGGTACACGAATATCCGTACTACTTAAATCCTCAATGTGATAGAAATTGGACCACTCGCTAAATCGTGGGGTGAGTTTTAAAACGTGCAATATTCATCTTTTAGCCAAAGAATGGAGTTTCCTTACATTAGTGTAATTGTACTTAGAAAAATGATGAATGGGCAAGGGATTTTCAATGATCATACATTGATCATTGAAACTGTATGATCATTTAAATTCCCTCCCCGATCATCATTTTTCTAAGAACCATTACACTAAAGTAAAGGAACTCCATTCTTTGGCTAAAAGATGAATATTGCACAATTTAAAACTCCCCCCATGATTTAGCGAGTGGTGCAATTTCTATCACATTGAGGATTTAAGTAGTACGGATATTCCTGTCCTCATGCACTAATGTTTTCCATTTTATTCTGTTTTGTTTCGTGAAACGGGCTTTGGGAAAACCGCCTTTTGTAACGCCCTCCTTGCATTTTGATTGCTATGCAGGAAAAACAACATTTCTGTGACTGGATTTGTTATTTTCACTAAAAAATTTTGAACTCCTTCTAATTTATGTAGTAAAATAAACTGGAAAGAAAATAGAATAAGAATATCGGAAGCGTACAGCTTCCTGAGCAGCGCCCATGTGCATGTACGAAACGGGTCCAACATAAATACACAAGGCACATTTCAAAGGCACTATCTCATACAATTTCTTATGTATGCTGTTTTCTCTCGGAAACTGCTTAAAAGCGGTGTTTGTTTTGCAAAATTTTTTAGCTGGGTATTGAAAAATTTTATGGGCTCGAAAAAAAGAAGATGCCGTAGGGGCACCAACACCCTCCGGCTTTGAGGTTGCCGGTAGGCTACGGTGCAAGGGACGGAGACTGTTATAAATTGATTGTAAATTCGCACTAAATTTAAGGGTGTTGAAAAGTCTCTCAGCCCAAGAGTAACAGTTAAATACTTTAATATTAATCTAATAAATATAATAATAATTATCTTATCTTATAATAGTTATATATCTAACAAATATATTATCAGATATTATAAATCTGAGTGATATTTTTTGTAAAAGACAACTTCAAAATTTGATAAAAGAAACTCTTACCTGTATCTGAAAACAAGCGATTTCACACTGTATAAGGCTTCCGAAACCGCCCAATGTGGCATGTTCACGCTTGTTTTTAACAAGAGTGGTGAAGCGGAATCAAATTTCTTCTACCCCGATGTAGCCTCTATCATGCATAATTTCTGAAAAAGGGAATATAAAAATTAATTTCGATATTTTTATTGGTAAAACGAGCGGGAGAAAAGAGCGAAAATGATAGTTTTGAACCTTGGAGCGTAGACAAGCTCTCAGATCCCGTTCGACCCAAACCGACAAATTGTGTCGTCCAATCGAAGACCAGCAATGGGAAGAGAGGGGCGGAGCTATATCCTCAACACAGACTATATATACGAGAGACGGCTCGGCCTGTTCTACAAATTTGTTAACTCGTACAAGCTGCTATGTCTGGATGCAAAGGTCTTAGAGCGCAGTTACTCACTGCTCAAAGAGAACGGGAAAGCATTGTTAGAGATCTTGAAACTCTGAGAATTCTCCACTGCCAGAGCGATGTGAAACAAGCCACTTCTGCAATGAAAAGAATTGAATCGTCATTAGTTAAAAAGCTTGAGCGGGCCGACAACCAAATATCTGGCCTTCACCAGCTGCTCAGCCGTTCTGCTCATAGATAACGAGCTTCAACGAACTCCGGTTTAAAGACCATAAAAAAAAGGCCCTTTTCAGGGCCAAAAAATTTTAATTTTGCACCCTTAAGGCTAAGGGCACACGGAACACCTCGATGGTCAAAACAAGGAAAAGGTAAAACATAGTTTAGGTGCCTGCGTTTCACTTTCAAATTTATATTTTTTTTTTTTAGTTTTCATACACAAGCTAAAACATATTTTTTATACAGTCAAAACAAAAATTTTTCAAAAATGTATTAAATTATAGCCATTTTAAAAAAATTGAAAATTTTGGAAATTACATTTATTATGTTTAATAAGTTTGTATTTAATTTGCGTTGATATAGGGGGTTTGGAATGAGAAATGCAGCTTTTCGAAGACGAAGGCAGTCGTTGCATTTCAGTACCAAAAGGCAAGTTAAAATAGCCTGTTAGTATTATAAACACTAATTTATGTTATAAAATGTTAGATTGTTTAATGTTTGTCTTAGATTGTTAGAATTGAAGTTAAATAACATGAATTATTCATATATGAAGTAGAAAATACTGCGTGACAATTCGAAGACGTAACATCCTGCGGTCAGTTATTTTCCCCTCTTTTGAAACTTTAAACAACCAAACATTACTAAAAATGCACAAAAACATTTAGAAAACACTATTTCATTACTTCATTTGTAGCTGCAACAATGGCTTTAATTTGTGCATCTATTTATGTATTTAAGAAAGCATACGCAAGAGGTCAACGACAAAATTACAGAGTGCATCAGAACAGAAAAAACACAACACAAAATTACTAAAATAAAAATACAGGGTGATTGGTAAATACGTGGACGAACCTTGCAGGGGGGTAGAGGGGACCTAGACTAGTATATTTCGAATGAGCATGGGGGGAGAAGATGCACCGTTACGGAGCTAGGACCTAATGTAGCGCGAGGGCGCTTCAAAAGGCCGTTTTTAGAAGGCTCGTGTGACGAAACAAAACATAATAAAATGAAAAACATTATTGCATGAGGTACACGAATATCCGTACTACTTAAATCCTCAATGTGATAGAAATTGGACCACTCGCTAAATCGTGGGGTGAGTTTTAAAACGTGCAATATTCATCTTTTAGCCAAAGAATGGAGTTTCCTTACATTAGTGTAATTGTACTTAGAAAAATGATGAATGGGCAAGGGATTTTCAATGATCATACATTGATCATTGAAACTGTATGATCATTTAAATTCCCTCCCCGATCATCATTTTTCTAAGAACCATTACACTAAAGTAAAGGAACTCCATTCTTTGGCTAAAAGATGAATATTGCACAATTTAAAACTCCCCCCATGATTTAGCGAGTGGTGCAATTTCTATCACATTGAGGATTTAAGTAGTACGGATATTCCTGTACCTCATGCACTAATGTTTTCCATTTTATTCTGTTTTGTTTCGTGAAACGGGCTTTGGGAAAACCGCCTTTTGTAACGCCCTCCTTGCATTTTGATTGCTATGCAGGAAAAACAACATTTCTGTGACTGGATTTGTTATTTTCACTAAAAAATTTTGAACTCCTTCTAATTTATGTAGTAAAATAAACTGGAAAGAAATTAGAATAAGAATATCGGAAGCGTACAGCTTCCTGAGCAGCGCCCATGTGCATGTATGAAACGGGTCCAACATAAATACAAAAGGCACATTTCAAAGGCACTATCATACAATTTCTTATGTATGCTGTTTTCTCTCGGAAACTGCTTAAAAGCGGTGTTTGTTTTGCAAAATTTTTTAGCTGGGTATTGAAACTTTTTATGGGCTCGAGAAAAAGAAGATGCCATAGGGGCACCGACACCCTCCGGCTTTGAGGTTGGCGGTAGGCTACGGTGCAAGGGACGGAGACTGTTATAAATTGATTGTAAATTCGCACTAAATTTAAGGGTGTTGAAAAGTCTCTCAGCCCAAGAGTAACAGTTAATTACTTTAATATTAATCTAATAAATATAATAATAATTATCTTATCTTATAATAGTTATATATCTAACAAATATATTATCAGATATTATAAATCTGAGTGATATTTTTTGTAAAAGACAACTTCAAAATTTGATAAAAGAAACTCTTACCTGTATCTGAAAACAAGCTATTTCACACTGTATAAGGCTTCCGAAACCGCCCAATGTGGCATGTTCACGCTTGTTTTTAACAAGAGTGGTGAAGCGGAATCAAATTTCTTCTACCCCGATGTAGCCTCTATCATGCATAATTTCTGAAAAAGGGAATATAAAAATTAATTTCGATATTTTTATTGGTAAAACGAGCGGGAGAAAAGAGCGAAAATGATAGTTTTGAACCTTGGAGCGTAGGCAAGCTCTCAGATCCCGTTCGACCCAAATCGACAAATTGTGTCGTCCAATCGAAGACCAGCAATGGGAAGAGAGGGGCGGAGCTATATCCTCAACACAGACTATATATACGAGAGACGGCTCGGCCTGTTCTACAAATTTGTTAACTCGTACAAGCTGCTATGTCTGGATGCAAAGGTCTTAGAGCGCAGTTACTCACTGCTCAAAGAGAACGGGAAAGCATTGTTAGAGATCTTGAAACTCTGAGAATTCTCCACTGCCAGAGCGATGTGAAACAAGCCACTTCTGCAATGAAAAGAATTGAATCGTCATTAGTTAAAAAGCTTGAGCGGGCCGACAACCAAATATCTGGCCTTCACCAGCTGCTCAGCCGTTCTGCTCATAGATAACGAGCTTCAACGAACTCCGGTTTAAAGACCATAAAAAAAAGGCCCTTTTCAGGGCCAAAAAATTTTAATTTTGCACCCTTAAGGCTAAGGGCACACGGAACACCTCGATGGCCAAAACAAGGAAAAGGTAAAACATAGTTTAGGTGCCTGCGTTTCACTTTCAAATTTATATTTTTTTTTTTTAGTTTTCATACACAAGCTAAAACATATTTTTTATACAGTCAAAACAAAAATTTTTCAAAAATGTATTAAATTATAGCCATTTTAAAAAAATTGAAAATTTTGGAAATTACATTTATTATGTTTAATAAGTTTGTATTTAATTTGCGTTGATATAGGGGGTTTGGAATGAGAAATGCAGCTTTTCGAAGACGAAGGCAGTCGTTGCATTTCAGTACCAAAAGGCAAGTTAAAATAGCCTGTTAGTATTATAAACACTAATTTATGTTATAAAATGTTAGATTGTTTAATGTTTGTCTTAGATTGTTAGAATTGAAGTTAAATAACATGAATTATTCATATATGAAGTAGAAAATACTGCGTGACAATTCGAAGACGTAACATCCTGCGGTCAGTTATTTTCCCCTCTTTTGAAACTTTAAACAACCAAACATTACTAAAAATGCACAAAAACATTTAGAAAACACTATTTCATTACTTCATTTGTAGCTGCAACAATGGCTTTAATTTGTGCATCTATTTATGTATTTAAGAAAGCATACGCAAGAGGTCAACGACAAAATTACAGAGTGCATCAGAACAGAAAAAACACAACACAAAATTACTAAAATAAAAATACAGGGTGATTGGTAAATACGTGGACGAACCTTGCAGGGGGGTAGAGGGGACCTAGACTAGTATATTTCGAATGAGCATGGGGGGAGAAGATGCACCGTTACGGAGCTAGGACCTAATGTAGCGCGAGGGCGCTTCAAAAGGCCGTTTTTAGAAGGCTCGTGTGACGAAACAAAACATAATAAAATGAAAAACATTATTGCATGAGGTACACGAATATCCGTACTACTTAAATCCTCAATGTGATAGAAATTGGACCACTCGCTAAATCGTGGGGTGAGTTTTAAAACGTGCAATATTCATCTTTTAGCCAAAGAATGGAGTTTCCTTACATTAGTGTAATTGTACTTAGAAAAATGATGAATGGGCAAGGGATTTTCAATGATCATACATTGATCATTGAAACTGTATGATCATTTAAATTCCCTCCCCGATCATCATTTTTCTAAGAACCATTACACTAAAGTAAAGGAACTCCATTCTTTGGCTAAAAGATGAATATTGCACAATTTAAAACTCCCCCCATGATTTAGCGAGTGGTGCAATTTCTATCACATTGAGGATTTAAGTAGTACGGATATTCCTGTACCTCATGCACTAATGTTTTCCATTTTATTCTGTTTTGTTTCGTGAAACGGGCTTTGGGAAAACCGCCTTTTGTAACGCCCTCCTTGCATTTTGATTGCTATGCAGGAAAAACAACATTTCTGTGACTGGATTTGTTATTTTCACTAAAAAATTTTGAACTCCTTCTAATTTATGTAGTAAAATAAACTGGAAAGAAATTAGAATAAGAATATCGGAAGCGTACAGCTTCCTGAGCAGCGCCCATGTGCATGTATGAAACGGGTCCAACATAAATACAAAAGGCACATTTCAAAGGCACTATCATACAATTTCTTATGTATGCTGTTTTCTCTCGGAAACTGCTTAAAAGCGGTGTTTGTTTTGCAAAATTTTTTAGCTGGGTATTGAAACTTTTTATGGGCTCGAGAAAAAGAAGATGCCATAGGGGCACCGACACCCTCCGGCTTTGAGGTTGGCGGTAGGCTACGGTGCAAGGGACGGAGACTGTTATAAATTGATTGTAAATTCGCACTAAATTTAAGGGTGTTGAAAAGTCTCTCAGCCCAAGAGTAACAGTTAATTACTTTAATATTAATCTAATAAATATAATAATAATTATCTTATCTTATAATAGTTATATATCTAACAAATATATTATCAGATATTATAAATCTGAGTGATATTTTTTGTAAAAGACAACTTCAAAATTTGATAAAAGAAACTCTTACCTGTATCTGAAAACAAGCGATTTCACACTGTATAAGGCTTCCGAAACCGCCCAATGTGGCATGTTCACGCTTGTTTTTAACAAGAGTGGTGAAGCGGAATCAAATTTCTTCTACCCCGATGTAGCCTCTATCATGCATAATTTCTGAAAAAGGGAATATAAAAATTAATTTCGATATTTTTATTGGTAAAACGAGCGGGAGAAAAGAGCGAAAATGATAGTTTTGAACCTTGGAGCGTAGGCAAGCTCTCAGATCCCGTTCGACCCAAATCGACAAATTGTGTCGTCCAATCGAAGACCAGCAATGGGAAGAGAGGGGCGGAGCTATATCCTCAACACAGACTATATATACGAGAGACGGCTCGGCCTGTTCTACAAATTTGTTAACTCGTACAAGCTGCTATGTCTGGATGCAAAGGTCTTAGAGCGCAGTTACTCACTGCTCAAAGAGAACGGGAAAGCATTGTTAGAGATCTTGAAACTCTGAGAATTCTCCACTGCCAGAGCGATGTGAAACAAGCCACTTCTGCAATGAAAAGAATTGAATCGTCATTAGTTAAAAAGCTTGAGCGGGCCGACAACCAAATATCTGGCCTTCACCAGCTGCTCAGCCGTTCTGCTCATAGATAACGAGCTTCAACGAACTCCGGTTTAAAGACCATAAAAAAAAGGCCCTTTTCAGGGCCAAAAAATTTTAATTTTGCACCCTTAAGGCTAAGGGCACACGGAACACCTCGATGGCCAAAACAAGGAAAAGGTAAAACATAGTTTAGGTGCCTGCGTTTCACTTTCAAATTTATATTTTTTTTTTTTTAGTTTTCATACACAAGCTAAAACATATTTTTTATACAGTCAAAACAAAAATTTTTCAAAAAAAGTCAAAAATGTATTAAATTATAGCCATTTTAAAAAAATTGAAAATTTTGGAAATTACATTTATTATGTTTAATAAGTTTGTATTTAATTTGCGTTGATATAGGGGGTTTGGAATGAGAAATGCAGCTTTTCGAAGACGAAGGCAGTCGTTGCATTTCAGTACCAAAAGGCAAGTTAAAATAGCCTGTTAGTATTATAAACACTAATTTATGTTATAAAATGTTAGATTGTTTAATGTTTGTCTTAGATTGTTAGAATTGAAGTTAAATAACATGAATTATTCATATATGAAGTAGAAAATACTGCGTGACAATTCGAAGACGTAACATCCTGCGGTCAGTTATTTTCCCCTCTTTTGAAACTTTAAACAACCAAACATTACTAAAAATGCACAAAAACATTTAGAAAACACTATTTCATTACTTCATTTGTAGCTGCAACAATGGCTTTAATTTGTGCATCTATTTATGTATTTAAGAAAGCATACGCAAGAGGTCAACGACAAAATTACAGAGTGCATCAGAACAGAAAAAACACAACACAAAATTACTAAAATAAAAATACAGGGTGATTGGTAAATACGTGGACGAACCTTGCAGGGGGGTAGAGGGGACCTAGACTAGTATATTTCGAATGAGCATGGGGGGAGAAGATGCACCGTTACGGAGCTAGGACCTAATGTAGCGCGAGGGCGCTTCAAAAGGCCGTTTTTAGAAGGCTCGTGTGACGAAACAAAACATAATAAAATGAAAAACATTATTGCATGAGGTACACGAATATCCATACTACTTAAATCCTCAATGTGATAGAAATTGGACCACTCGCTAAATCGTGGGGTGAGTTTTAAAACGTGCAATATTCATCTTTTAGCCAAAGAATGGAGTTTCCTTACATTAGTGTAATTGTACTTAGAAAAATGATGAATGGGCAAGGGATTTTCAATGATCATACATTGATCATTGAAACTGTATGATCATTTAAATTCCCTCCCCGATCATCATTTTTCTAAGAACCATTACACTAAAGTAAAGGAACTCCATTCTTTGGCTAAAAGATGAATATTGCACAATTTAAAACTCCCCCCATGATTTAGCGAGTGGTGCAATTTCTATCACATTGAGGATTTAAGTAGTACGGATATTCCTGTACCTCATGCACTAATGTTTTCCATTTTATTCTGTTTTGTTTCGTGAAACGGGCTTTGGGAAAACCGCCTTTTGTAACGCCCTCCTTGCATTTTGATTGCTATGCAGGAAAAACAACATTTCTGTGACTGGATTTGTTATTTTCACTAAAAAATTTTGAACTCCTTCTAATTTATGTAGTAAAATAAACTGGAAAGAAATTAGAATAAGAATATCGGAAGCGTACAGCTTCCTGAGCAGCGCCCATGTGCATGTATGAAACGGGTCCAACATAAATACAAAAGGCACATTTCAAAGGCACTATCATACAATTTCTTATGTATGCTGTTTTCTCTCGGAAACTGCTTAAAAGCGGTGTTTGTTTTGCAAAATTTTTTAGCTGGGTATTGAAACTTTTTATGGGCTCGAGAAAAAGAAGATGCCATAGGGGCACCGACACCCTCCGGCTTTGAGGTTGGCGGTAGGCTACGGCGCAAGGGACGGAGACTGTTATAAATTGATTGTAAATTCGCACTAAATTTAAGGGTGTTGAAAAGTCTCTCAGCCCAAGAGTAACAGTTAATTACTTTAATATTAATCTAATAAATATAATAATAATTATCTTATCTTATAATAGTTATATATCTAACAAATATATTATCAGATATTATAAATCTGAGTGATATTTTTTGTAAAAGACAACTTCAAAATTTGATAAAAGAAACTCTTACCTGTATCTGAAAACAAGCGATTTCACACTGTATAAGGCTTCCGAAACCGCCCAATGTGGCATGTTCACGCTTGTTTTTAACAAGAGTGGTGAAGCGGAATCAAATTTCTTCTACCCCGATGTAGCCTCTATCATGCATAATTTCTGAAAAAGGGAATATAAAAATTAATTTCGATATTTTTATTGGTAAAACGAGCGGGAGAAAAGAGCGAAAATGATAGTTTTGAACCTTGGAGCGTAGGCAAGCTCTCAGATCCCGTTCGACCCAAATCGACAAATTGTGTCGTCCAATCGAAGACCAGCAATGGGAAGAGAGGGGCGGAGCTATATCCTCAACACAGACTATATATACGAGAGACGGCTCGGCCTGTTCTACAAATTTGTTAACTCGTACAAGCTGCTATGTCTGGATGCAAAGGTCTTAGAGCGCAGTTACTCACTGCTCAAAGAGAACGGGAAAGCATTGTTAGAGATCTTGAAACTCTGAGAATTCTCCACTGCCAGAGCGATGTGAAACAAGCCACTTCTGCAATGAAAAGAATTGAATCGTCATTAGTTAAAAAGCTTGAGCGGGCCGACAACCAAATATCTGGCCTTCACCAGCTGCTCAGCCGTTCTGCTCATAGATAACGAGCTTCAACGAACTCCGGTTTAAAGACCATAAAAAAAAGGCCCTTTTCAGGGCCAAAAAATTTTAATTTTGCACCCTTAAGGCTAAGGGCACACGGAACACCTCGATGGCCAAAACAAGGAAAAGGTAAAACATAGTTTAGGTGCCTGCGTTTCACTTTCAAATTTATATTTTTTTTTTTTAGTTTTCATACACAAGCTAAAACATATTTTTTATACAGTCAAAACAAAAATTTTTCAAAAAAAGTCAAAAATGTATTAAATTATAGCCATTTTAAAAAAATTGAAAATTTTGGAAATTACATTTATTATGTTTAATAAGTTTGTATTTAATTTGCGTTGATATAGGGGGTTTGGAATGAGAAATGCAGGTTTTCGAAGACGAAGGCAGTCGTTGCATTTCAGTACCAAAAGGCAAGTTAAAATAGCCTGTTAGTATTATAAACACTAATTTATGTTATAAAATGTTAGATTGTTTAATGTTTGTCTTAGATTGTTAGAATTGAAGTTAAATAACATGAATTATTCATATATGAAGTAGAAAATACTGCGTGACGATTCGAAGACGTAACATCCTGTGGTCAGTTATTTTCCCCTCTTTTGAAACTTTAAACAACCAAACATTACTAAAAATGCACAAAAACATTTAGAAAACACTATTTCATTACTTCATTTGATGCTGCAACAATGGCTTTAATTTGTGCATCTATTTATGTATTTAAGAAAGCATACGCAAGAGGTCAACGACAAAATTACAGAGTGCATCAGAACAGAAAAAACACAACACAAAATTACTAAAATAAAAATACAGGGTGATTGGTAAATACGTGGACGAACCTTGCAGGGGGGTAGAGGGGACCTAGACTAGTATATTTCGAATGAGCATGGGGGGAGAAGATGCACCGTTACGGAGCTAGGACCTAATGTAGCGCGAGGGCGCTTCAAAAGGCCGTTTTTAGAAGGCTCGTGTGACGAAACAAAAAAAAAATAAAATGAAAAACATTATTGTATGAGGTACACGAATATCCATACTACTTAAATCCTCAATGTGATAGAAATTGGACCACTCGCTAAATCGTGGGGTGAGTTTTAAAACGTGCAATGTACATCTTTTAGCCAAAGAATGGAGTTTCCTTACATTAGTGTAATTGTACTTAGAAAAATGATGAATGGGGAAGGGATTTTCAATGATCATACATTGATCATTAAAACTGTATGATCATTTAAATTCCCTCCCCGATCATCATTTTTTTAAGTACCATTACACTAAAGTAAAGGAACTCCATTCTTTGGCTAAAAGATGAATATTGCACAATTTAAAATTCCCCCCATGATTTAGCGAGTGGTGCAATTTCTATCACATTGAGGATTTAAGTTGTACGGATATTCCTGTACCTCATGCACTAATGTTTTCCATTTTATTCTGTTTTGTTTCGTGAAACGGGCTTTGGGAAAACCGCCTTTTGTAACGCCCTCCTTGCATTTTGATTGCTATGCAGGAAAAACAACATTTCTGTGACTGGATTTGTTATTTTCACTAAAAAATTTTGAACTCCTTCTAATTTATGTAGTAAAATAAACTGGAAAGAAAATAGAATAAGAATATCGGAAGCGTACAGCTTCCTAAACAGCGCCCATGTGCATTTACGAAACGGGTCCAACATAAATACAAAAGGCACATTTCAAAGGCACTATCATACAATTTCTTATGTATGCTGTTTTCTCTGGGAAACTGCTTAAAAGCGGTGTTTACCTTTTACCGGGGTCCTTTTAGAGTCCTTGGATTCATTTATTTGTATCCCATCACTCTTAATTTAATTTATTTATACTGAGCTTTTATTTTAATTTTAATTCATTTTTTAAAATCAAGGACTTCTCCATAGCAACGCATGTCTCGTGGCAAAGGGGCAAGTGGAAAAGCAAGACCATCCAGCCCCGCAGACCCCATCCCCCGCATTTATTTAAAAATTAATTTTTTATACAATCCTAGGCACAAGTGCCCGTACATATAAGAAAATATACATCGAAATAATAATAAATAATTTTTTAAAAATTAAAAAATAGAAGTCCAACGAAAAAATATCCCCACACAGGAACGCAGCAACAAGGCGAAGGTGTAGAGCCAATTTGAAGGCTGTTGAAGGCAAAGAGGACAGTTGATGATTTTAACAGCTGAAGTAGATTGTAGTATGCAACAGCAAGGTATAGGTGAGGATTCGCCGGAAACAGCTGAAGATCGCAGAAGCGAAAAGCGGTGTTTGTTTTGCAAAATTTTTTAGCTGGGTATTGAAACATTTTATGGGCTCGAAAAAAAGAAGATGCCATAGGGGCACCAACACCCTCCGGCTTTGAGGTTGGCGGTAGGCTACGGTGCAAGGGACGGAGACTGTTATAAATTGATTGTAAATTCGCACTAAATTTAAGGGTGTTGAAAAGTCTCTCAGCCCAAGAGTAACAGTTAAATACTTTAATATTAATCTAATAAATATAATAATAATTATCTTATCTTATAATAGTTATATATCTAACAAATATATTATCAGATATTATAAATCTGAGTGATATTTTTTGTAAAAGAACTTCAAAAGTTGATAAAAGAAACACTTACCTGTGTCTAAAAACAAGCGATTTCAAACTGTCTAAGGCTTCCGAATCCGCCCAATGTGGCATGTTCACGCATGTTTTTTACAAGAGTGGTGAAGCGGAATCAAATTTCTTCTACCTCGATGTAGCCTCTATCATCCATAATTTCTGAAAAAGGGAATATAAAAATTAATTTCGAAATTTTTATTGGTAAAACGAGCGGGAGAAAAGAGCGAAAATGATAGTTTTGAACCTTGGAGCGTAGGCAAGCTCTCAGATTCCGTTCGACCCAAACCGTCAAGCCAGACTGCCTGTCTCAAATGCTCCCATCGAGTCAACTGCACTCCGCTCCAACTGTAACCCACCAGCCAAGATCAACCCTGATTTTTACTGCCCTGCTTCCGTGGAGGCCGAGTACCAGCAAGAGCGCAAGGCTCTGGTGGAGAAAGTGCCCGATCGGGACAGGAGCCCGGTACCAAGTGATTCAAGGTCAGCCTCATCCTGCAGCTCCCCACCTCCCATGGATACATAGACGCCTCCACCTAGTGAAAGGCCTGCAACTCCGCTGCCCGACGAACCGCAGGACTTCATGGAGACCACCTCTGACACCCCAGCATCAAGTTTCGTGAGGGTAATCAGAGGCCTCCCAGTCGAGCTCAAGGCTGAAGGACTGCAGCGCCACCTCAAAGACCAAGGCCACCTCGTCCTCTCCTGCTTCCGGATGCGATGTCGGCGTTTCAAAGGGTTCCTTCCGCTCTTTCAAGTGGAAATCCAAGGTTCCCCGCGAGACGTCGACGGTATTACCCGGATTCTGGGAGAGGATGTCAAGATTGAGCATAAGCGAAGGATTGACGCCATCCTCTGCTTTCGCTGCTGCCGCTTCGGACACGTTGCAAGAAACTGTACGGAGCGGCTGCAGCGATGCATGCGATGTGGAGAAGATCATCGACTCAGCGAATGCCCGATCCCAAAGTCTCCAAACGTCAGGTGCGTCAACTGCGAGCCTCCAGGTCATTTGGCGGCCTGGAGATCGTGCCCAGAACATCCCCGGCAAAAAATAGCCAAGAAATCTGGCGCAGCAAAGCCAGCGTCGAAGCCAAGCGCCCATAAGAGAGAGACTCCGAGCGAGAGCCAATCGGAGACGAGAGAAAGCAAGCCCCGCCCCCAGCTCCCGTCGGCTACTACAACCGCAAGCTAAGCCTTCACAAGCCACGCTCACCAGTCACCCAGTCTGCAAGGACACCTCGACGGGAGGCAAGCAAGATGGAGGCCTTCTTCCAAGAGATCCGAACTTTCACGAAGGACAATGCGGATTTCGCCTCCCTCAGAAAACGTTTCGCTCCTGCAAGACTGCCGGAGCAAAACTCGCCTTCCTCCTCAAGCTGGAGGACCCGGACAGCCCCTAGCCGCCGTCCCATCTTCCTTCCTCCCGAGCCACCTCCAGCCTCTTCCCGCCACCTTCGTGGCACGCCATGAATATGCAGTGCTTCAGGACCTTCAGCGCAAAGAATAGACAAACAGAGATAGGGAATACGCCGCCTTCGGCGGCAGGTGTCCCTTTTTAAAAGTTGCAGTTGTTGCAAATATCCATTCTACGTATTTCGTCGACACACGACTTTTGCGCACATGGCTGAATAAAGACGTGTCCTGTCCAAGATACTGAGTTTCAAGATTCTGTCAAGAGAAAAGAAAGTCGGCTCGCACTCATACGTCGACTGTCTAGCGATGTCAAGTCGTTAAGAAGAATTCGGAATGGAATTTCTTGTCTCGATCAAGTCAGCCAAGTCGCTCAAGTCAGCGAAGCTACAAGTTGTCGGCTGATGATGAAGACAAGAGAGACTGTGCGTCTCGTTCAAGCCAAGGAAGTTGCTCAAGTCTGCGAAGCTTCCAGCGGACGGAGGAAGAGATACACGATATTTTTCAGAGAAATATCGAGAAGAGATTTCTTGAAGCGGTTAAAAGGAAACAGCTACTACATGCGGCGGCTGCTCAAGCATCAGTCGGCAAACAAGAACCCCTGCCTCTCTCCGTGCCAGTCTCCGTTCCTGTCGCCAACATCCCGGTCTCCAACAAGGTCGGAGCCCTCGGTGAATCTCCCACGGAGGGAAGCGAGTATCCTGAGGAGCCGCTCGCGGGTCCTCAGGAGAAAACACCCACCAGGGAGAGGAGCCCAGTTTCGGAGATGAGAACACCGTCACCTTCAAACAGAGCCCCGACCCCCATCCCAATGCACGAAGAGTTGGACGAGACTCTGATGGAAGTCAGTCAAGATCCACCAGTTCCACCAAAGAAAACCTTCAAAAAGGTTGTAAAGGGACTTCCAGGGGACACGTCAGTTGAAAGCATACTGAACGACCTGGTTGTCCAAGGCCTCCCAGCGCTGACCTGCACCCGGATGAGGAGTAGGCGGACAAAGGAGCTTCTCTCGTACTTCCTTGTAGAGTTCGGGGGGGCCCCTGCGTCTTTGCCCATGATCTCCTAAATTCTGGGCCAAGACGTCATCGTCGAGAGGCAGAAACGCCGACCCACCGCTGTCATCTGCTATCGGTGCTGCAACTTCGGGCATCTCGCAAGGAGCTGCTCAGAGAGGCAGCGCTGTATGCGGTGCAGCGGAGAACATGCACTTCGAGATTGCCAGACCCCGACCCAAGTAGACGAATGACGTGATTTATGACGTTATTTTTTCGTCAAAATATGCCTTAAAATTGACGTCATGTTTTGCGTCTAATGTCCAATCTTTCGTCGTCATTTTCGACGTCATAAATGACGTGAATTTGACGACATATGTGACATGAACTTTGACGTGATTTTATGCCTTAAAATTGACGTCATGTTTCGCGTCGGATGTCCAACCTTTCGACGTCATAAATGACGTGAATTTGACGACATATGTGACGTTAACTTTGACGTGACACGTCATGTTTTTCGTCGAATGTCCAACCTTTCGTCGTCATTTTCGACGTCATAAATGACGTGAATTTGACGACATATGTGACGTCAACTTGGACGTGATCAAATTTACGTGATTATCACGTGATTTAATGACGTTCTTTATACGTGGTTAAAGGACGTGATTTTCACGTAATTGTATGTCGTGAATTATTAGTGATAGAATGACATGTTTCTTTTGTCCTAGCCACTGGTTAGTCATAAAAAATAGTTAAAATATGCTAACTTTAATTCAAATAAAATCCATTTTATAGAATTGCCAAAATATATCTATAAAATGGATTTTATTTGAATTAAAGTTAGCATATTTTAACGATTTATGACTAACTAGTGACTAGGACAAAAGAAACATGTCATTCTATCACTAATAATTCACGACATACGATTATTCAATCAAGAAATAATATTTTCTAAAAAATCTAAAATACTATAATTCTTTATTTGAAAGAGATTGTTTTCAATTAATGTGAGCCATTTCTTTTTCTCTAAAGACATACAATATTAACAGCATAAATAAAATAATTCTATTATGAAAATAAGTTTAAGTTTTTCCACAAAAATAAATCAAATCTATAACCTCTAAATATCTATTCAAAAATATTAATTATCCCAAAAAAGGGAAAAAATAATTTTTCTTGGGTTAAAAGATTGGAAGAAAATAGGAAAATTTTTCTTATTTAATATTTATTTCAACACATTAAATGCAAGTAGTAACACAAAAATAGTTTATTGAACAGAGATTTTCACAAACTGACAATTAGCATTTCTGTTATCCCAAGGGCCAGTTGAAGGGATGTATACAAAATGTAAGACAAGTTAAAAATATACAAAATGACACAAGTAAGGTTCCCAGTTACAATATTACAAAATTTGAATTTCTTCGTCAATACAAATAAAACATTTTTCCTTTTAACAACTTATCAGTAATTTTCGCAGACTTCTTTGAGGAATTTTGCCAACATTATATTCCACAATAAAATTTAACATAGGAGAGAAATTTTAATTTTTTTTCTTAGATTATTGTTAGTTTTATTATATGACTCAAAGGCATTTTTGCTAAACAGCACACAATAGGTACTCAATTAAGCTTTATAAGTATAACTCTTAAATAAAAATATATAACTGAATAAATATAGCTTAAAAATTAAAAAAAAAAACATTACAATTTTGACAGTGCAGGGAAATTCAATGCAACCATTGTTAATAACTTTGAATGCAACCAGATTCAATAGCCCAGAAAGTTAAAGAAGTAATAATATTTTTTAAAGATGTAATAATATTTTTTAAAATAAGTATTTTATAGATTGCATGCATTTCCAAAACATGCTTTGTTAACATTTTAATTATAGCATGTTTCAATATTACATTTCCAATCAATATTGATTCAGATTTTACTACTTGGAAAAGGTATTTTATACTTACTCATAATTAAAAAATGCAAAATGCTTGACTTCATTTAAGATATTAATCAATAAACTGAAGAAAATACTATAAGGGAAAAGGATACAGACTTGATTGGAAAGTCAACAGTAATTACAAGATAAGCGTAGTTTTAATTTAGTTATTATAAATACATTTCTCAAAAAGTATGAATATAACATTCATTAAATAATGTTTTCACAAATGAAATAAAAATAAATCAATCAAAGGTAAGAATAGCATTGAAACGTACTTCCAATTTATTGGCATTGGAAAGTCGTTTATAAAAATAATAAAATTTGCATACTGTAATAAAAATGCAAGGATTTACGAAACAAAGTACTCACAAAAAAACATTTGTAACATTAAATAATAATTTTTCATCTTTAAATATATGTATTTTCAGAAGATTTTAATAAAAAAATAAACACTATATTTATAGTTCTTGATAACTTTCAGTCCATTTCAAAGTAAAATTACCCCATTTCGTTCAATAAAAGTCGGACGTTCCAAAGTTTTTCCATGTCCTTGTCACATCATTTTCTGCAATAGAATAAATATGTCCTCCTCATCTTCCTCGCTATATTTTTCAGTAGTTTCTTTAGCATTAAACCTGAAATCAATATAAAATGATCAGGAATAAAACTTATAACACAAAAGGCCAGAAACAAGGTTGGCAAGTTTCTTCCGGAGTGGAAAAAACCGCGGAAAAAAACATGGAAAAAACCGGCCGGAAGAAATAGGTTTCTTCCAGATAGAAGAAACTGGAAAAAACCTTTTTTATTCAAAAAAATTGACAAATAAGCTTTAATTTATAAATTATAATGTTTTACTAATAAAATTATACCATTAAAAATATAATTATATGCAAGTACTGTGGTGAGTTAATAATTACACCAATGTTTTTACTAGGAGGTTTCTTTCACTGGAAGAAATCTTTTCTTTTTTTTTTAATCTTTTAATAATATTTAAATAAAGAATGGTTAGGTAACATTTATACAGAAATAGAAGTAGAAACCATTCTAGCCAACATCCCCTTTAAAAACATAAGTAACCTGAAATTTAATGTTAAAAGTAACTTTTTTTTCAAAAAATTAATTATTTTAATTAATAATTAATTAATAGTAATTAAATTAACTTTTATTTTTTAGATTGTGGTTTAAATTGTTCATTTATGTAGTCAGTAAATTTAAAAATGTGGAGCATTTGTTTGGCTTTCAGTGGGTTTTTTCCACTTTCTTCCGCTTCTTCCATTTTTTCCAGTGTCTTCCACTGTCCTGGAAGAAACTAGTTTCTTCCGGAAGAAACCCAACCCTGGCCAGAAACTACTTTTTAATTTTACAATTTGTGCGTCAAACCCAGAGAGGAGAACATCTTAATACATTAAATTTCCTGTGGATTCAATTAATTTAAAAATATTTTTCAGTAATTGTTCATTTACAAAAGAATATGTATTTTAGAATTAAATATAGGAGATTGTATAGACTTCATTTAAAAGGTTTTATTTTTGCAAAATTTTAAAATATATTAACTTTTCAAATTAAAAATTAGTGTTGAATTGAAGAAATTAATTAGTTGCATGCTTTAAAAAATGGTTTGCAAAATTATTTCAATTAGACCGGGGCAGGGTGGACCACTTTTGGAACTTTTGACTCTTTAGGGGCAAAATAATTATTTTTTCAATTAGATAACATGCATACATATTAACCATATATTCAAGTTTATAAAACATCCACTGAAAAGTAAAAGTAATGCTTACTTTTTTTTATAAAAATTTTTAAATGGAAAGTGACAAAGTGGTCCATTGTACCCCGGTACCGGGGTACATTGGACCACAGGACGGGGCACAATGGACCACTAGGACTTTTTTTGCAATAAATGAAGTAAATACATTTTTTAATAATGCAAAACATATAGTAAATGATAATCTGGTTTATTCTGATTGTTTAATTTATTCTGGTTAAATAATTTATTTAATCATATTATCCTAATTTTAACGGATGGTTAACCCAGCAAATGAAAATCCGAAGGATTTTTGTGACTGATAGCCTACTGTTCTATTTTGGGTCTGGTAGACGCATAATGATATCTTCAATATTAACATGATATTCATCAACATTCTCAGGGAAAACAAAAACATTTTGGTTAGGTTTAAACAACCAATCAATAATAAACACTCAATAAGGACAGTAAAAATGTCATTATTCAAATATAGTAATAGTTAGTAAATAAATAAAAATAATAGCAGAATTAATTGCCAACCACATTATCTAACAAATATTCACTTTGTGATTATATTTATTTTTTAAATATGAAATGGGATTAAATTTATGACGACTCAGATCAGTAAAGAAAAACAGTTCAGCACCTAACTTTCTGAAGCCCTTACATTTAAATAAAATTAAGTGTAAAAACAAAGGAAAATGTTATAGAATGAATAAATTAGTTATTATGCAAGAAAAAGTAAACTCTTAATACCACTAATTTTGTTCACCTAAAAATGAATGCATAACTAAGTGGTCCATTGTACCCCGCACCTATGTGGTCCATTGTACCCCGCTTAGAGATTTAGCAAATATAATTCTTAAAAATATATAAAATGTAAATGTATCCTTTTAACTTAAATTGAATATAATAGTTTAGTATCTTATCTTATGATTGGAGCTCAGCAAAATTTTTCAAATCCAAAATTTTCAGTAAAAAAAACGCAGTTAACTTTGAAGGGAAAAATTACTTTTGCATACCTTAAATAGACTATCAGGAATAAAATGACTAATTAGTCAAATAAGAACATGAATTCTGGTTTATTCTAACTGCTTTAGGGTGGCCATCTAAATGACAAAATTTGAAACAAATATACATAAAATAAATATAAAAAACAGGGGGTGGTCCACTGTGCCCCGTGGTCCATTGTACCCCGGTCTCCCCTATAATTTGTAAACTTTATATTTATACTATACACATTTAGCATTTATACAATTGCCTGCAATTTCAAAAATAAGTGTTACTACCATATTGACCCTTTGATTATGAAAATGTCGTAAATAGCAAGGGTTTGGAATCAGTAATTTAATAAACTAAACAAGAATTAAACTCCTATAATTTTTTTTACCTGGTATCAACTTTTTAAAATGTTTAGATGATTTTTATCAAAAGCTTATTTATAGTAATGTTTCTCGATCCAATTTTTGTCTTACACTACATAAATATCAATGGTTTGATTTTATTTTTTATCACTATTGTTTTAAAGAAATAAACATTACTTTAATGGGTAAAATTAATTTAACTAATCAATAAACTCAAAAATTTATTTCAATTTTACACAAAAATCAGGCATGATTTTTTCATTAATGTATAAAAATAATCATTGTCTTGATTTATTTAGTAATGTATAAAAATATAATCATAGTTATAATTTAAAAAAATAATTATTGATTTAAAAATTTGGTAAGTACTTAGTGAAAGAAGGGTAAAAATTTTAGTAACTAATTGTACAATTATTCATTCAACCTAATCACAACAGGTATATCACTGATGAGATGGCATTGAACTTCTTCTCTTGATTTAGTTAATTAATTATATTAATAAGTGCATAAAATATATTAGAATGTGATGCAAAATTATTATATATCCCACAGAAATTATAATATCAATGTATTTTTAACCAGTTTCAGAAAATACAGAGCTGTTAATTCATGCAAATGAAAAAAAAAATCTGATTTAGATAAATAAAAATCCAATTTAAATCAAATAAATCTGATTTTTTTTTTATTTTTTAAAAAAATCAGCATCCCTGGGTTATACTATTGTAAAATTTGTTAACATGGCAAAATAATGACAAAGGAGCATAATAAGGATCTGTGAGAATGAAAAATATTGTAAAGATGAAACTTTTAAGCTAAAACATTTTAAGCTCAAACAGAGCTCTAAGTACAATTAAAAGTGCAACATAATGGGGTATTAATTGATGAATTCTAAATGCTAGATTTTCAGATTTTTAAAAAAATATATTGAAGTAAAATGGAAATCATTTTTATGTTCAGGGGGAATTTCTGTATATATATCCTCCCAGCAGTGCATAAAATTTTTCTTTTCCTGACAGTATAATTTGTGTGAATAACAATATTTCCCTTAACTATTTTTTCAAAATACTACATCAGATATTTGTGTAAAACTTAAAAAAGTATTTCTTAACTGTTCAATATATTATCATGTAAGATGGAAAAGGTTGTGGTTAAAAATACAAGTAACTATATATATTTCAAAAATCAAGAAAATATATTACTTTTCAACTTTCAAATTACTCCATCTTTCCTTGGAGTTTTTTCTACTCTGCTACTGTTGTCTTCAATCAGGTCATTTTACTTGTACATGGCTACTGCTCTCCACCAGTCTTCATAGCTTTCCTATAGTAGACAGGCCCGTTCCTGGGTATGAAGGCGCCTCCGTGCCAATAAATTACGGCGCCCCTTACACCTCACCCCCATTAATAATTAATTCTAAGTTAATTAATTTTTACTTTTAATTAATTTTTAATTAATTAATCACTTATTTTAAATTATTTGTTAATTTTAACTAATTAATAATTACTTTAAACAAATTTGATATTACTTAACTTAATGATACAGTAGAACTTTGATAAAGCGACTCCTTATGGTGCCAATAAAATGCGGACGTTTTAACGAATAAAATTAACAATATTGTAATAAAAAGGTGCTTTTATTACCGGTTGTTGTAAGGCAAGGGTTGCTATAACAGAGGGTCGTTGTAAAGGGGTTCTACTTATTAATAAATAAATAATATTGGCATTACTTATTTAATTAAAATTAGTTTTCAGTTAAAATAAATCAAGCTTTTTTCAATATATTGTGGGGAATTTTTACAGTTTAAAGAATAATGATAAACTCATTTTTTGGTGTTGGGGGGAGGGGGTTGGGGGTTTTCCCCCAAGAAAAATTTCTGAAATTTGACCCCTAAAAGTAGTGTTTTAACTCATTTTGAGACCCTTTAGCTAACAACCGAAGAGAATTGCTCCTTATAAATTTGCAGAATTTTCAATGAAAAACAGTATAAAAATTGATGTCAAAATTTCGGGGGGGGGGGGGGTTGAACCCCCCTTGGATACGGCCCTGGGCCATAAACTCAAAAATATTCACTTAGGATTACTCAATTTTCGCCTAGTTCTCGATAGAGGCTGTATGGTTTGGCTATTTATCTAACCAGTAACTGATGGTTACCAGTAATTGACACTTTAAGAACAATAAAAAATTAATTAGCTATTGCTACTTAATAAAACTATCCTGAAAAAACTTTTTGTTTTGAAAAATTAAATGAAGTTTCAATATTTATCTAGAGAACAATTTGTTTGAAAAAGTAATTATTTTCTATTTTTAAAATATTTTTAAGTTGGCATGGTAGCAGCACCCAGTAACCGACACCCCGGGAAATTTTGGCACCAATAACTCAAAATTTGAAATACCTTTAATAAATTAAGCTTATAATTAGGTATAAATGAAAAACAGCTGCTGATACAAAGAAAGCAAAATATCAATCTTAAAAATCCAATAATAGCCCAGTAAATTCAGGTCAAAATGGGGGGGTTTAGCGCACTAATTCCTAACTCGCTGAAAATTTCAGAATAAGCTCTCTATGATGTCTATATTCAACCCTGAAAAGTCCCCTAAAATCCCCCGCGGGCTTCCTTCGAAAATGGCGAATCAAAGATGGCCGCCAAGCAATCAAGGTTTTTTGCCATATCTCAGTCAAAAATCAATATTTTTTATTGCTTTAAAAGGCTATATACTCAGAATAAGACCCTTTATTAGTTCCAATCACTTTTCCTGGTAAAAAATTCGTATAAATATGGTTTAAAAGGGTGTAATTGACGCCAAATGGAAATTTTTTTGTTTCTTTTCACCTAATTTGCCCCCTGCCTTTACCCGCATAAAAATCCCCAAAACCAATCGAAGTATTTTCGTAAGTATTATAAATAAGGATTATTTCAAAGCAAATATTTTGAAAATCCGTTTATAATTGGCTGAGATAATTGATTTTGAGTTAGTCGTGTTTAATGTGGATGAGCGGCCCTCTTCAATGGATGATCAAAAATGACGTTTTCAAAACTAATAGGTAGAAGTTTTTCTGGATGGTTATAGATGTTTTTTGGAGCGCTGAATCCAAATATCACGTTTTCTGCCATGAAGAAGGTTGGCTTCACGTGAAAAATCGAACAAAATCGAAACATTTTCGTTCTTTTTACAATTTTTTGTTTATATTTCAAAAAATATAAGTTTCACGAAAATATATTCAATTGCAAAAATAAAGTTGACAAAATTTCCTACAAAATGCATATTTTAACTTTGTTTTTGTGATGATTGGTTACACTGCTAGAGCGCACTGTAAAATGGCGATTTTGTTTGCCCTTATATACTGGAAAATAGGAAAAGACCTCATCTCCCACTCCCAACAACTTCTTTATCGAAAAAACGCATATGCTAGGTAAAAGAAAATTACATTTAATACGAAGTTCATTGGTCAACCTAACTTTTTGGCAAGGTTTATTGCGTTAGAGCGCGCAGAAAACGCAGGGATTTTATGGCTCCATACAAATACATAAAAAGCACCCGCTCCCAAACCCGATAATACAAAAAAAATCATGGATGGTATCCAACATTTTATTCCACCTGAAAGAACATTATAATTTCTACAAAATACATTTTTAATACTTAAATTTCTTTATAGAAGAGACCCAGCGGAGTTGAAACTCCGTGAACAGCAACCTTCACTTTACAGACAAAACGAACCCTTCCATCTCTAACACTAATTTCCTCCTTAACTTAAAAGAATCATCCCTGAAAAGGGAATCAAACATCTTTTATGAGTAATACATTGAAAATAAAGCTTCAATTAGTAATATTTGGTAGCGGTGGAATAATGCAGTAGGGATGGAATAATGCAGATGGCTGTTTTCACAGTTTTCACTCAGCTGGCTGTCTCCTTTAAGACATTAAATTTGAACTTGTATTTTGTAGAAATTATAATTTTCTTTCTGGTGGAATAAAATTTTTGATAGCATCCATGCTTTTTGTTTTGTTTTATCGGCTTTGGGAGAGGGTGCTTTTTATGTATTTGTATGGAGCCATAAAATCCCTGTGTTTTTCTTCGTACTCTAACGCAATAAACCTTGCCAAAAAGTTAGGTTGACCAATGAACTTCTTATTAAATGTAATTTTCTTTTACCTAGCATATGCGTTTTTTCGATAAAGAAGTTGTTGGGAGTGGGAGATGAGGTCTTTTCCTATTTTCCAGTAAGGGCAAACAAAATTGCCATTTTACAGTGCGCTCTAGCAGTGTAACCAATCATCACAAAAACAAAGTTAAAATATGCATTTTGTAGGAAATTTTGTCAACTTTATTTTTGCAATTGAATATATTTTCGTGAAACTTATATTTTTTGAAATATAAACAAAAAATTGTAAAAAGAACGAAAATGTTTCGATTTTGTTCGATTTTTCACGTGAAGCCAACCTTCTTCATGGCAGAAAACGTGATATTTGGATTCAGCGCTCCAAAAAACATCTATAACCATCCAGAAAAACTTCTACCTATTAGTTTTGAAAACGTCATTTTTGATCATCCATTGAAGAGGGCCGCTCATCCACATTAAACACGACTAACTCAAAATCAATTATCTCAGCCAATTATAAACGGATTTTCAAAAATTTTGCTTTGAAATAATCCTTATTTATAATACTTACGAAAATACTTCGATTGGTTTTGGGGATTTTTATGCGGGTAAAGGCAGGGGGCAAATTAGGTGAAAAGAAACAAAAAAATTTCCATTTGGCGTCAATTACACCCTTTTAAACCATATTTATACGAATTTTTTACCAGGAAAAGTGATTGGAACTAATAAAGGGTCTTATTCTGAGTATATAGCCTTTTAAAGCAATAAAAAATATTGATTTTTGACTGAGATATGGCAAAAAACCTTGATTGCTTGGCGGCCATCTTTGATTCGCCATTTTCGAAGGAAGCCCGCGGGGGATTTTAGGGGACTTTTCAGGGTTGAATATAGACATCATAGAGAGCTTATTCTGAAATTTTCAGCGAGTTAGGAATTAGTGCGCTAAAAAACCCTAAATTTACTGGGCTATAAGGAGAACTTTTTAGAACATTCACGTATTACGTATTATGCCGTCGACCATGCCGCTGAATCCGAAAACGTTATCAAATCCTATTGACTACTCTATAGCTGTACCGCTGAATTTAACGGCTGCTGAACGGTCGACGGTATATAAGTACCAAAATTTATTTCTCTGTGCTGCTTTATATGAAACTTTAATATCCATTGTATCGAAATATTTTAGATTAAATTTAGACAAAAAGATCCAGTTGCATAACAGGTATGATACATAAAAATATGGAAAACAATCTACTAAAAACTGATTAATTTAGTTTAATAATAGATTTATTCAAAAGTTTTTGTTTATTTACCTTCAGAATGATACTGGATGTTATATGTTATCCAGCTAGTCCAGTTAGCTTGTTTTGTTTTTATTTGAGATTCAGAAATAATTTTCTTAAACACGTCTGTCATTTAATTATCTTTTTTATAGTTTAACTTTTATTTTTTAAAAAGTGAGAGGGAGAGAGAATTAAAATGGAGTGAGTCACTAGCGACTAACCTGATTCCTTTCACTTTCTGCAGCCATGCCATTTTTAAACCAAAGAGCACGACACCAAAAACTCAACTATGTACTTCATCCCGGCGGTACAACACCCTCCCAGTAAAAATTCTCCGTGCTCGGGCAAAAGCCCGGAGGTCCCCCAGTCGCCACCCTCACAAAAATGGCGGGAACTTTTTATGTTTTCTGCCCCCTCGTATATTGAGTGAAATAAACAAGGACGCTTCTGAACTTGAAAGCACTAATTTTTTTTTTTTTAATGTAATGATGAGAACACCTTTTCATCATCTTCTCCCGTCTCCAGAGAACTAAGTCGCAATAATAGCTCTTCTCTCTCTCCCTCACTCTCCATCTCCAAATATTTGTATGGATGGATCTAGAGCAGTGGTCCCCATTCCCCGGTCCGTGGATCAAATGGTACCGGGCCTCGGGCCGACCATTCATTGAAAATGAATTTAAATTCCTAGATTTATACTCCAAATTAAAAGCATAATAAATCCCTTTATATTTATTTTTTGGTGTAACTGTATTTTATTTTGAAAGCATATGTATAAATACAATTAAATCAAAATTAATAGATAAAAAAAAATAGTTCCTCAGGTGTGTGCTTCCAACAAATTTATTTGTGTGAGATATTCAAGAGCAGGTGCACCTAATAAATTTACGTAAGAGATATCCATTCGGTTTTTTACAATAGTCTTCTTCAAAACATTTTTCACAAGTCAAGGGCCTATTATATAGAAATTTTTAAGGGACATCTATTAAAATATGATTTGAGGCAAACGCTTGATAGCTATTTAATAACTGGTGAATCAAATCTTCATCCAAGGAGGGCGCCTATTAATAGATTCATACAATTCAGTTTTTCTAAGACGCCTTACAGCTTTCAAGTCCGGAGTGTTTAAATTTTCACTCACTCAGAATGGGCGCGCTGGGCGCCCTGGATAGATTCATTTGATGGGGGCGCCCATACAATATGGTATAGCTTTTAAAGTTGGGAATGATAAAATTTTCACTCGCAGGTCTGGCGGTCTTTGATAAATCCATTTAATTAAGACAACTCATACAATTTGGTTTAGCTAAGTAAGACGCCTTACATATTTCAAAGTCGGTGTGTTCAATTTTTCTCTCAGGGTGGGCGCTTTGAATATATATTTATTTGATGGGGCGCCCCATACAATTTGAAAGCTAAAAGGAGTCTTCCTTATAGCTTTCAAAGTCGGGCATGTTAAAATTTTGTTAAGAGTTGGCACCCTTTAATTTTTAATAGATTCACTAGATGAGGGCGCCCCATACAAAAAGTTCAAAATGTAATTCTCTTACAAGACGCCTATATTAGTTCTCTTAAGGGGACGGGTGTGTATAACCCAGTAAGGGTGCTCTTTACTCGTTTGTAGGCGCCTTTTGAAGTTTTTTTTGTAAAGGAAAGGAGATCTAGCTTACTACTTAGGTTTGTTTCTTTTGAGTCAGGACGTAACGGAATATTTTTCCCTTAAAGTTAGGGGTCAAAAAAATTTTCTAAGGCGCCCAGTAAGGGCGCTCTTTACTCGTTTGTAGGCGCCTTTTGAAGCTTTTTTTGTAAAGGAAAGGAGATCTGGCTTACTACTTAGGTTTGTTTCTTTTGAGTCAGGACGTAACGGAATATTTTTCCCTTAAAGTTAGGGGTCAAAAAAAATTTCTAAGGCGCCTCTTCATCGGTCGGCGCCTCCGTGCAGGCACGGCTAGCACGCCCGGCCGGAACGGCCCTGATAGTAGAAATTTAATATATATTTTCAGAAAACACAAAACTTTTAAAATTAATAGTAAATTTAGAAGAGATTTTTAAAATAAGTAATATTTAATACAATTAAAATTTAGCTCAGTCAGTATTAACTAATTGCAAGGATAATTTTTATTTATTCCCTTGAAAACTATCACTCATAGAAAAATATTTAAAAAAATTTCGAAGCACAGCATCCATATCCAAGGATTGCACCATTTTGTTTTACACGATCGTGTACCGGCGCGGCGTCTCAATGTCAATCACATTATATAAAATCAAATATCCTGGTGCAAATAATTAAAAAAGATATTGGTTGATGTTCCATAATCGGGGATGGTCGCCAAGATGGTCGCCAAATGTTGGCGACCATCTTGGCGACCGATTTGTTGCCAAAACGAAGTATCGAAAAATCGCCAAATGTCATAAATTCAGAGATCGAAAATATTTAAAAGTAAAATATTAAATATAATTAAACAATAACGGGGGGTTGGGGGGTGTCCCCCCCAATAACAAATTAACAATAATTTAATAATCGAGCAGTTTGTTGCCAAAACGAAGTATCGAAAAATCTCCAAAAGTCATAAATTCAGAGATCGAAAATATTTAATCGTAAAATAATAAATATTATTAAACAATAACGGGGGGTTGGGGGGGTGTCCCCCCCAATAAAAAATTAACAATAATTTAATATTCGAGTAGGTTCATACCGTTTAATGGTCAGAAATGGTTAAAAATTAAGAAAAGAAAAAACGTCAGAAATTCAGAGATTGAAAATATTAAACGAAAATAAAAAATATAAAGAAAAGTAAAAACGAAAATTAAAAGGGAAACATCAGAAGATTATAGGATTAACGACAATTAAACTGAAGAAATCGGGGAAAAAATTAAAGGATTAAGAAGCAAATTTATAAATCCAAAAACAGGAAAACACCAGAAAAGAAAAAAAGCACGTAGAAATTAAAAAAGCACACAACGGAAAATATCGAATTACTATTAATAATTTTGTATTTGATTTAAAAAAGAGAATAAAATAGCAGAAAAAGAACTCACATTTCACATATCATTAAGGTATCCAATGATTTTGTATCCACATCCATCGTAAGTACCGCGTTTTTTCAATAAATTTTAAGTATTTAATACTCATTCTTTAAAGAAGTGATTTTAATAAATTATTATATTTTTAAAAAATTATGTAAAATTAATAAATCTAGTTAAAATTGTTTGCTCACGTGCTTAAACGTCTTCTCCCGCCGAAATTTCGTGAAAGAAAAAAAATACGATTCACCTCGTTGCCATAAACCGCTTCATAATACTTTACCTAGTACAGTTACAGAAACACGCGTGATTTAAATTCTCATTGGCCAAGGATAAACTGGTAGGCGGAGCTAAGAACCAAACGCGAGAAGAAGATAACAACGGGGACAGTACTTCGGAGATGACGCTGAAACTGGTCCACCCAGGGTTGCCGTGAATAAAAGTCGAAGACGAAAATTTTTTGCGCCGGGTGCCACAATTGGCGCGATTTTGAAAAAATCGCCAATTTGGCGACCATCCCCGATTATGGAATCTTAGCCAAGATATTAATAGAAGTTCAAAAAATTATTTGATTATTTCATAAAATATGAAAATATAAATAACTTACATGCTTACACGGCTTACGTTACGATCCGGCGCGTCCCCGGCAACAACAAACAACAAGCCAACTTCGGTACAGCCATCTATCGGTGAGAGAGATGCTAATAATCAGGGTTGGCCAATGGGTTTTTTTAAAAAAAAAGCTTTGAAAAACTCAACTAATTTTTAAACAATCCATGGAGCTTTGAAAAAACCCACTTGATTCTTAAAAACCCCACATTCGTCATGAGCCCCTACAACATACTAAAATTTCAAAAAGATCGAATGAGAACAATGCATTTGTTCATACTTTGAAATTTCCCATAGCAACAAAGAACACAAAGACAAAGGAATTCGTAGTGTCAATATTCAAACGGCTGTTTCTTCCTTTCTAATTGAAGTACATACTTGAAATTTTAATATGTTGTAATAACAGTAAATCTATCTAGTCTATAAAATTTTCAGGGTCCGGGGACAATTAGGGGGTCGTATACAAATTAAAAACCGTTCAATATAGAAAAAGGGGCGGGAAAATTTCACACGCCACATTAGTGCGATACTCCGTTCAAAACGTCACTTTAAGTTGCACAACATAGTAAAATTTCATCAAAATCGGAAGGCAGGTTTTTTAAACTAGAATTTTTTCCAAGTATTAAAATACACCGGATGTGCATGTAATTAGGCTAATTAAGAGACTTCCTATAGAGATAGAAGCATGAAATTTTAATATGTTGTTCATGGTGTGAATCCACACAATCTATTAAATTTTCAGGGTCCAATTCTAATTAGGGGGGTCGTATACATAATAAATACAGTAATAAACTCGAATAATCTATAAATCCAGAACTAATTCATCAACCTCTTAATGCGATACATATTTTTGTTTGCCTAAAGGTCTACTACAACACATTAAAATCTTAAATATTTATCTCAATATTTGGTAAAAAAATTTCAAGTAAAACGAAAATTCTTTGAACCTAAATTACAAACGCAATATGTATATATTACCCTTAAAATTTGCAATTTTTAGAACCATTTTTTATAAGCTTTCTAAATATGTAAAGCATTAAAATGTGACATTAAAAGTAAACAAACCGAGAACTCAAATTTGGGAAATATTCCAGAGTCATTCGCGTTAAAGACCAGTAAGCTCCATTCTGCTTTCAAAAATTCTCAATTGCGTCATAATCACCATGGAAACCCGAAATTCTGGAAAAACTTTGCCATAACGGTCCTTTACTCATAAGTAAAATGAAAAATTTTTTTAAAATAATATTTATCGATTTATTAAGCAAAAAGTGGACTTGTGTTTTTTAATGATCCCATATATTTTTTAATAAGTCTAATATCTCATTAAATTATAAAGTTATATTCATGAAAATTGGATATGACATGTATCACCATGTATATTTTAAGAATCAATCACCTTTTAAAAGATTATTAAAAAATAAATCGATTTATTTCAGAATTATCGGAGTTTTTTGGTAAAACGTCGGACAAAATAGAATCCGTTATAATGATCGGGTCCCTAGACGTCCCGAACAACATACTGAAAAGAAAAGATATAAACTTCTTATCCTTGAATGGAAATAAGGAAACCATTTCTTATAAAGAAACTTTGAACCTCGAGGTTCAAAGTTTCTTTATAAGAAATGGTTTTTTATGTCAATGAACTCACTTAATTTTGTACAAACCCCACACTATTTCTGAAAAAAAAAACTGTTTTACGTGGGTTTTCTCAGGGTGTTTTATTGAAAAAACTCGATAAAACCCAACCCACTTGTTGTTTTTTTAAAAAAACCCGGGGTTTTGCCAACCCTGCTAATAATGCACCAATTTTTAGCGGATAGGTGTTTTTGAGGGAAAAGGGTGTGAGTCTTAAAAATTTCACGGACGATAGTATTCAGTCAGACGTCTTGGTTCAATTGTTCAAGTTCAAACATGGCGCCGAGAATGCGTGAATCCCCACTGAATAGCAATAGTACTAGAACGCATGCGCATTTAAAGTGACGAAAAAATGACCAAATTTATAACGTGTTTAAAAATCATGTCATTTAAAGTGACGTGAAAAGGATCAAATTTATAACGTCTTACAAATCACGTCCTTTTAAGTAACGAAAAATGACCAAATTTATTACGTGTTTAAAAATCACGTCATTTAAAGACACGTGAAAATGACCAAATTTATAACGTCTTACAAATCACGTCATTTAAGTGACGAAAAAATGACCAAATTTAAGGTGTGTTTTAAAATCACGTCATTTTAAGTGACGTGAAAATGTTATAATTTATGACGTCTTACAAATCACGTCAATTAAGTGACGAAAAAATGACCAAATTTATGACGCATTAAATATCACGTCATTTTAAATGACTCAAAAATGACCAAATTGTCACCATTCAGCAAAATGTGGTCATTTTAGGTGACGTAAAAATAACGTCTAAATGTCGTATTAAATTGACGTCATTTTTGGTGACTCAAAAAAGACGTCACAGTTGACGTGATTTTTTCCCTATCGACGTCATATGAAAAAATATGACCTGATTTTGACGTCACAAATGACGTCATTCGTGTACTTGGGGAGGTCCGATGCGGTTGTCTGTATCAACTGCGGCAAGGACGGACATCTTGCATCCTGGAGATCATGTCCCCTCTACAGAAGAGCCCGCCGTGAGAAGGTTGCATCCCTGCAAAACTCCCTCCGGCGGAGGAGTGCTGAGGTCCGGAGAAGCGGGAACAAGAAGCCCAACCCACCGGTCCGAAAAGACCACCAATCCAAGATCGAGGAGCCGAAGCTTCGCCCCCCGTTGAACCAGTCAACCAAGCGACTTGAACGGGAGCTGGCGGAGATGCAAGCCTTCTTCCAAGACGTCAGAGACACCCTCAAGCCTATGGGTGGCATCACGGCGTTGAGGAAGCAGTTCGTCGCCTGCAAGACACGAGGCGACAAACTACGTTTTCTCCTTCAGCTGGGGGATATGGAGGAAACTCCATAGTCTCCCAGGTTGCCTTCACCACAAGCCTTCGAGCCCTTGCCTCCATGATGAAAATCTGCAGTCCTTCTAGGACTGTCGGCAGTGGAAAAAAAATCCACCAGCGTAAAGAACAGCCCAGAATCGGAGTGCCGCATTAGCGGCCCGAGTCGATAGATGTTTGAAGCCCCTCCGGGGCTAGGTACCTCATCGATGTGTCCCCCCGCTCGTCTCTCCATTCTACGAATTTCTTAACTCGTACAAGCTGCTATGTCTGGATGCAAAGGTCTTAGAGCGCAGTTACTCACTGCTCAAAGAGAACGGGAAAGCATTGCTAGAGATCTTGAAACTCTGAGAACTCTCCACTGCCAGAGCGATGTGAAACAAGCCTTTTGTGCAATGAAAAGAATTGAATCGTCATTAGATAAAAAGCTTGAGCGGGCCGACAACCAAATATCTGGCCTTCACCAGCTGCTCAGCCGTTCTGCTCATAGATAACGAGCTTCAACGAACTCCGGTTTAAAGACCATAAAAAAAGGCCCTTTTCAGGGCCAAAAAATTTTAATTTTGCACCCTTAAGGCTAAGGGCACACGGAATACCTCGATGGCCAAAACAAGGAAAAGGTAAAACATAGTTTAGGTGCCTGCGTTTCACTTTCAAATTTTGATTTTTTTATAGTTTTCATACACAAGCCAAAACACATTTTTTATACAGTCAAAACAAAAATTTTTCAAAAAAAGTTAAAAATGTATTAAAGTATAGCCTTTAAAGTGGTTGCGAAATTTCTGTGGGAAAACTGCAGACTTATATGCTGAAAGGCTTCAAACTCCTATTGACAGCAGACAAGCCTATAGAGCAGACAGGCCAAGCTGTCCTTCCTGCTTTCGATGGCTCAAGACTAAGCCAACATCAGCGGCGGCAATCAATCGAAATGCAAGGAAAAGCCAACTTTCAGGTATAACTAAGGAAGCTCGCTTTTTCGGCGTAGATCCTTAGTTTCATCTAATTTCTGTAGACTTTTAGGGTATCATATTGCCACCAGTCAAAATATTTGTTACTAATAACAACTTTGATTTGTTCAAAGTTGTGTTCCACTTGAAAAGTTGAGTTCCACCACTGGAAGAGACCCGTCTCAAACCGATAGCCAATCGAAGACAAGAGAGGGGCGGAGCTTATATCCTCACTACAGACTATAAATTCAGAGGAAGTTAAAAATTACGCATTCTGCATTTGGACTGTTCATTATGGCTCTCCCTGACCATAATAGGAAATCGGAGTTGCAAACTAAGTATCAACGTGGGAAGCGTGAATTCGAAGCACTCCTTACAGAACTGGATTCGGACAGATTGCATAGCCCACGAGAACTCGCGACGCTCATTCAGAAAATCACAACAGTGAAACATGAGCTGTCTGTATTGGTGCATTTTATGAATTTCCTCGAGGTCTGTCCGCAGGCAGCATAAAGACCCTTAGAAAAAAAAGGCCCTTTTCAGGGCCAACAAATCTTACCTCGGGATCTTCACACTTCATGTTTAGAAAAGCACCTACAGCAAAACGAGTGATTTTGTCTCTTACCGGACCAGAATCCCGTTTGTTCCCCAGTAGCACAGCAGTACTGGACAGTATCGGATCGATATATTGAGCAATATCGCCTGCCAATATCGCCGCTAGATCGAATGGCTGACATTTTGGGCGATACTGGCCAATATTGCCAATCAGTATTAAGCAATATCGCATAGCAGTATCGCGCGGTATTGGAATTTATCAAAAACCCTGTATTGCCCAATATCGCATTTGGAAAATCCGCTGTATCAAGCGATATCACTTCCCAATATCGCCCCCATGATTTAGCGAGTGGTGCAATTTCTATCACATTGAGGATTTAAGTAGTACGGATATTCCTGTACCTCATGCACTAATGTTTTCCATTTTATTCTGTTTTGTTTCGTGAAACGGGCTTTGGGAAAACCGCCTTTTGTAACGCCCTCCTCGCATTTTGATTGCTATGCAGGAAAAACAACATTTCTGTGACTGGATTTGTTATTTTCACTAAAAAATTTTGAACTCCTTCTAATTTATGTAGTAAAATAAACTGGAAAGAAATTAGAATAAGAATATCGGAAGCGTACAGCTTCCTGAGCAGCGCCCATGTGCATGTATGAAACGGGTCCAACATAAATACAAAAGGCACATTTCAAAGGCACTATCATACAATTTCTTATGTATGCTGTTTTCTCTCGGAAACTGCTTAAAAGCGGTGTTTGTTTTGCAAAATTTTTTAGCTGGGTATTGAAACTTTTTATGGGCTCGAGAAAAAGAAGATGCCATAGGGGCACCGACACCCTCCGGCTTTGAGGTTGGCGGTAGGCTACGGTGCAAGGGACGGAGACTGTTATAAATTGATTGTAAATTCGCACTAAATTTAAGGGTGTTGAAAAGTCTCTCAGCCCAAGAGTAACAGTTAATTACTTTAATATTAATCTAATAAATATAATAATAATTATCTTATCTTATAATAGTTATATATCTAACAAATATATTATCAGATATTATAAATCTGAGTGATATTTTTTGTAAAAGACAACTTCAAAATTTGATAAAAGAAACTCTTACCTGTATCTGAAAACAAGCGATTTCACACTGTATAAGGCTTCCGAAACCGCCCAATGTGGCATGTTCACGCTTGTTTTTAACAAGAGTGGTGAAGCGGAATCAAATTTCTTCTACCCCGATGTAGCCTCTATCATGCATAATTTCTGAAAAAGGGAATATAAAAATTAATTTCGATATTTTTATTGGTAAAACGAGCGGGAGAAAAGAGCGAAAATGATAGTTTTGAACCTTGGAGCGTAGGCAAGCTCTCAGATCCCGTTCGACCCAAATCGACAAATTGCGTCGTCCAATCGAAGACCAGCAATGGGAAGAGAGGGGCGGAGCTATATCCTCAACACAGACTATATATACGAGAGACGGCTCGGCCTGTTCTACAAATTTGTTAACTCGTACAAGCTGCTATGTCTGGATGCAAAGGTCTTAGAGCGCAGTTACTCACTGCTCAAAGAGAACGGGAAAGCATTGTTAGAGATCTTGAAACTCTGAGAATTCTCCACTGCCAGAGCGATGTGAAACAAGCCACTTCTGCAATGAAAAGAATTGAATCGTCATTAGTTAAAAAGCTTGAGCGGGCCGACAACCAAATATCTGGCCTTCACCAGCTGCTCAGCTGTTCTGCTCATAGATAACGAGCTTCAACGAACTCCGGTTTAAAGACCATAAAAAAAAGGCCCTTTTCAGGGCCAAAAAATTTTAATTTTGCACCCTTAAGGCTAAGGGCACACGGAACACCTCGATGGCCAAAACAAGGAAAAGGTAAAACATAGTTTAGGTGCCTGCGTTTCACTTTCAAATTTATATTTTTTTTTTTTTAGTTTTCATACACAAGCTAAAACATATTTTTTATACAGTCAAAACAAAAATTTTTCAAAAATGTATTAAATTATAGCCATTTTAAAAAAATTGAAAATTTTGGAAATTACATTTATTATGTTTAATAAGTTTGTATTTAATTTGCGTTGATATAGGGGGTTTGGAATGAGAAATGCAGCTTTTCGAAGACGAAGGCAGTCGTTGCATTTCAGTACCAAAAGGCAAGTTAAAATAGCCTGTTAGTATTATAAACACTAATTTATGTTATAAAATGTTAGATTGTATAATGTTTGTCTTAGATTGTTAGAATTGAAGTTAAATAACATGAATTATTCATTTATGAAGTAGAAAATACTGCGTGACAATTCGAAGACGTAACATCCTGCGGTCAGTTATTTTCCCCTCTTTTGAAACTTTAAACAACCAAACATTACTAAAAATGCACAAAACATTTAGAAAACACTATTTCATTACTTCATTTGTAGCTGCAACAATGGCTTTAATTTGTGCATCTATTTATGTATTTAAGAAAGCATACGCAAGAGGTCAACGACAAAATTACAGAGTGCATCAGAACAGAAAAAACACAACACAAAATTACTAAAATAAAAATACAGGGTGATTGGTAAATACGTGGACGAACCTTGCAGGGGGGTAGAGGGGACCTAGACTAGTATATTTCGAATGAGCATGGGGGGAGAAGATGCACCGTTACGGAGCTAGGACCTAATGTAGCGCGAGGGCGCTTCAAAAGGCCGTTTTTAGAAGGCTCGTGTGACGAAACAAAACATAATAAAATGAAAAACATTATTGCATGAGGTACACGAATATCCGTACTACTTAAATCCTCAATGTGATAGAAATTGGACCACTCGCTAAATCGTGGGGTGAGTTTTAAAACGTGCAATATTCATCTTTTAGCCAAAGAATGGAGTTTCCTTACATTAGTGTAATTGTACTTAGAAAAATGATGAATGGGCAAGGGATTTTCAATGATCATACATTGATCATTGAAACTGTATGATCATTTAAATTCCCTCCCCGATCATCATTTTTCTAAGAACCATTACACTAAAGTAAAGGAACTCCATTCTTTGGCTAAAAGATGAATATTGCACAATTTAAAACTCCCCCCATGATTTAGCGAGTGGTGCAATTTCTATCACATTGAGGATTTAAGTAGTACGGATATTCCTGTACCTCATGCACTAATGTTTTCCATTTTATTCTGTTTTGTTTCGTGAAACGGGCTTTGGGAAAACCGCCTTTTGTAACGCCCTCCTTGCATTTTGATTGCTATGCAGGAAAAACAACATTTCTGTGACTGGATTTGTTATTTTCACTAAAAAATTTTGAACTCCTTCTAATTTATGTAGTAAAATAAACTGGAAAGAAATTAGAATAAGAATATCGGAAGCGTACAGCTTCCTGAGCAGCGCCCATGTGCATGTATGAAACGGGTCCAACATAAATACAAAAGGCACATTTCAAAGGCACTATCATACAATTTCTTATGTATGCTGTTTTCTCTCGGAAACTGCTTAAAAGCGGTGTTTGTTTTGCAAAATTTTTTAGCTGGGTATTGAAACTTTTTATGGGCTCGAGAAAAAGAAGATGCCATAGGGGCACCGACACCCTCCGGCTTTGAGGTTGGCGGTAGGCTACGGTGCAAGGGACGGAGACTGTTATAAATTGATTGTAAATTCGCACTAAATTTAAGGGTGTTGAAAAGTCTCTCAGCCCAAGAGTAACAGTTAATTACTTTAATATTAATCTAATAAATATAATAATAATTATCTTATCTTATAATAGTTATATATCTAACAAATATATTATCAGATATTATAAATCTGAGTGATATTTTTTGTAAAAGACAACTTCAAAATTTGATAAAAGAAACTCTTACCTGTATCTGAAAACAAGCGATTTCACACTGTATAAGGCTTCCGAAACCGCCCAATGTGGCATGTTCACGCTTGTTTTTAACAAGAGTGGTGAAGCGGAATCAAATTTCTTCTACCCCGATGTAGCCTCTATCATGCATAATTTCTGAAAAAGGGAATATAAAAATTAATTTCGATATTTTTATTGGTAAAACGAGCGGGAGAAAAGAGCGAAAATGATAGTTTTGAACCTTGGAGCATAGGCAAGCTCTCAGATCCCGTTCGACCCAAATCGACAAATTGTGTCGTCCAATCGAAGACCAGCAATGGGAAGAGAGGGGCGGAGCTATATCCTCAACACAGACTATATATCCGAGAGACGGCTCGGCCTGTTCTACAAATTTGTTAACTCGTACAAGCTGCTATGTCTGGATGCAAAGGTCTTAGAGCGCAGTTACTCACTGCTCAAAGAGAACGGGAAAGCATTGTTAGAGATCTTGAAACTCTGAGAATTCTCCACTGCCAGAGCGATGTGAAACAAGCCACTTCTGCAATGAAAAGAATTGAATCGTCATTAGTTAAAAAGCTTGAGCGGGCCGACAACCAAATATCTGGCCTTCACCAGCTGCTCAGCCGTTCTGCTCATAGATAACGAGCTTCAACGAACTCCGGTTTAAAGACCATAAAAAAAAGGCCCTTTTCAGGGCCAAAAAATTTTAATTTTGCACCCTTAAGGCTAAGGGCACACGGAACACCTCGATGGCCAAAACAAGGAAAAGGTAAAACATAGTTTAGGTGCCTGCGTTTCACTTTCAAATTTATATTTTTTTTTTTAGTTTTCATACACAAGCTAAAACATATTTTTTATACAGTCAAAACAAAAATTTTTCAAAAATGTATTAAATTATAGCCATTTTAAAAAAATTGAAAATTTTGGAAATTACATTTATTATGTTTAATAAGTTTGTATTTAATTTGCGTTGATATAGGGGGTTTGGAATGAGAAATGCAGCTTTTCGAAGACGAAGGCAGTCGTTGCATTTCAGTACCAAAAGGCAAGTTAAAATAGCCTGTTAGTATTATAAACACTAATTTATGTTATAAAATGTTAGATTGTTTAATGTTTGTCTTAGATTGTTAGAATTGAAGTTAAATAACATGAATTATTCATATATGAAGTAGAAAATACTGCGTGACAATTCGAAGACGTAACATCCTGCGGTCAGTTATTTTCCCCTCTTTTGAAACTTTAAACAACCAAACATTACTAAAAATGCACAAAAACATTTAGAAAACACTATTTCATTACTTCATTTGTAGCTGCAACAATGGCTTTAATTTGTGCATCTATTTATGTATTTAAGAAAGCATACGCAAGAGGTCAACGACAAAATTACAGAGTGCATCAGAACAGAAAAAACACAACACAAAATTACTAAAATAAAAATACAGGGTGATTGGTAAATACGTGGACGAACCTTGCAGGGGGGTAGAGGGGACCTAGACTAGTATATTTCGAATGAGCATGGGGGGAGAAGATGCACCGTTACGGAGCTAGGACCTAATGTAGCGCGAGGGCGCTTCAAAAGGCCGTTTTTAGAAGGCTCGTGTGACGAAACAAAACATAATAAAATGAAAAACATTATTGCATGAGGTACACGAATATCCGTACTACTTAAATCCTCAATGTGATAGAAATTGGACCACTCGCTAAATCGTGGGGTGAGTTTTAAAACGTGCAATATTCATCTTTTAGCCAAAGAATGGAGTTTCCTTACATTAGTGTAATTGTACTTAGAAAAATGATGAATGGGCAAGGGATTTTCAATGATCATACATTGATCATTGAAACTGTATGATCATTTAAATTCCCTCCCCGATCATCATTTTTCTAAGAACCATTACACTAAAGTAAAGGAACTCCATTCTTTGGCTAAAAGATGAATATTGCACAATTTAAAACTCCCCCCATGATTTAGCGAGTGGTGCAATTTCTATCACATTGAGGATTTAAGTAGTACGGATATTCCTGTACCTCATGCACTAATGTTTTCCATTTTATTCTGTTTTGTTTCGTGAAACGGGCTTTGGGAAAACCGCCTTTTGTAACGCCCTCCTTGCATTTTGATTGCTATGCAGGAAAAACAACATTTCTGTGACTGGATTTGTTATTTTCACTAAAAAATTTTGAACTCCTTCTAATTTATGTAGTAAAATAAACTGGAAAGAAATTAGAATAAGAATATCGGAAGCGTACAGCTTCCTGAGCAGCGCCCATGTGCATGTATGAAACGGGTCCAACATAAATACAAAAGGCACATTTCAAAGGCACTATCATACAATTTCTTATGTATGCTGTTTTCTCTCGGAAACTGCTTAAAAGCGGTGTTTGTTTTGCAAAATTTTTTAGCTGGGTATTGAAACTTTTTATGGGCTCGAGAAAAAGAAGATGCCATAGGGGCACCGACACCCTCCGGCTTTGAGGTTGGCGGTAGGCTACGGTGCAAGGGACGGAGACTGTTATAAATTGATTGTAAATTCGCACTAAATTTAAGGGTGTTGAAAAGTCTCTCAGCCCAAGAGTAACAGTTAATTACTTTAATATTAATCTAATAAATATAATAATAATTATCTTATCTTATAATAGTTATATATCTAACAAATATATTATCAGATATTATAAATCTGAGTGATATTTTTTGTAAAAGACAACTTCAAAATTTGATAAAAGAAACTCTTACCTGTATCTGAAAACAAGCGATTTCACACTGTATAAGGCTTCCGAAACCGCCCAATGTGGCATGTTCACGCTTGTTTTTAACAAGAGTGGTGAAGCGGAATCAAATTTCTTCTACCCCGATGTAGCCTCTATCATGCATAATTTCTGAAAAAGGGAATATAAAAATTAATTTCGATATTTTTATTGGTAAAACGAGCGGGAGAAAAGAGCGAAAATGATAGTTTTGAACCTTGGAGCGTAGGCAAGCTCTCAGATCCCGTTCGACCCAAATCGACAAATTGTGTCGTCCAATCGAAGACCAGCAATGGGAAGAGAGGGGCGGAGCTATATCCTCAACACAGACTATATATCCGAGAGACGGCTCGGCCTGTTCTACAAATTTGTTAGAGCATGGAACTGTAGGGGGGGAAATAATCAAGGAAAGAGCCTCCTAAAATTTGCGCAATACGTAGGGTTGGAAATTAGGGCTCCGGAGGAGCCGACACATATGAGTCATGGGGGAGGGACCATTATTGACCTAGCGGTCACCCGGAACTTCCCATACGTATGTAAACTAACAGCGCTGCCAGAAATGACGAGCGACCATTTGCCAGTAGTCCTTGAAACGCGTTTTCAGCTACAAGACAAAGAAGATTTTTTCAGGCCAAATTGGGAAAAGTTCACGGAGGCCCTGGTAAGTGAACCGTATCTAGCTCCATTCCCGGAGAATCAGGAGGAGCTCGACAGGGAAGTAGAGAGGCTCACGACTGCGGTCTCACGAGCTTACAAAAATACCGGGAGAATGGTTAAAAGGACTCAAAACAGCACCCTTCCTATGAGCTTGAGGGGCCTGTTGAGGGCAAAAAATCAGGCCCGGGTGGAGTATCAGAGAACCGGTGACCCAGCGGATAGAACTGAGATGAATCGTCAACAGGCGATTTTTCGCAAAGCAGTACGGAGATTTGAAGAAGAGCAATGGAAAGAAAGATACGCGGCCCTGGATCCGCAGGATGGAACCCTTTGGAAAGAAATTAAGAGAAGGAAAAGGGTAAAGGAAAGAACAGGGATCCCACCCCTCAAAACAAATAAGGGTTTTGCCTTTAGCGCCAAAGAAAAGGCGGAAGCACTTGCGGACAGCTTGGAAAAGCAGTTCCAAGAAAATGAGAATGGAATTCCGGAGTTCGAATCAGAAATTAAGGAAGATGTTCAGAAGCTTCTTAGCTTGGAAGACGATCTTAGCATACCGCCGGTGCTTCCAAGTGAAGTTAAGCGATACATTGGCAATACTAAGATAAAGAAAAGCCCTGGGGGGGATGGAATATCAAATGAGATGCTCAAAAATCTACCGCTTAAGACCATCTGCTGGATAACGATGCTTATCAACGCTATATTCCGCCTAAAAATTTTTCCGACTGCGTGGAAAGAGGCGGAAGTGGTGCCGCTGTATAAACCTGGAAAGGATCCAGGCGCTCCGGTCAGCTACCGGCCAATCAGTCTTCTATCTGTTTTTGCTAAGATGACGGAGAAGCTACTGGTCAATAGAATGGGGGAATTTCTTGAGAGAGTAATGATCCCCGAGCAATTTGGTTTCAGAGCTAAGCTATCCACGCAACATCAGCTTTTGAGAGTGGTGGAAATGGCCCAGGCAGGTATAGGTGCCAGAAATGCGACCGGAGCGGTCTTGTTGGACGTCGCGAAGGCGTTTGACAGGGTATGGGTCCTAGGGCTGTTGGCTAAACTTGCACGAGCGGGCCTCCCGGCTCCCTATGTGAGGTTAATTAAATCATACTTGACTGGACGAGTATTTAAAGTTAGGGTGAGAGGCGTACTTTCAGAACACCGAAGGATCCTCGCAGGTACCCCGCAGGGGTCTGTATTGGGCCCTCACCTATTTAATCTATACATAAACGACCTCCCCAGACACCCGGGTGTTGAGCTAGCGTTATATGCTGACGATACAGCGGTACTGGCCCAGGGAAAAGATCTCCTGCGTATTAGAGAGCAGCTGAGCGCTTATCTCAGTAAATTGGAGAAGTGGCTCCGTGAATGGAAAGTGTCTGTGAATGCGGACAAGACACAAGCCATAATCTTCACAAACAGGAGAAATCTCCCCCCGCCCCTTGAGTTGAATGGTGTCTTAGTGCCGTGGCTTAAAGAGGTGAAATATCTCGGAGTAACTATCGACCAACGAGTGACTTGGGCCAAGCACATAACGGAAACCAGGGGCAAGCTCTCCGGAAGGGTTGCCCTAATTTATCCTCTGATTGCGAGGGGCTCTAGTTTATCCTTGGAAACAAAGCTTCTGTTGTGGAAGATGATGCTTCGCCCGGTGTTAAGTTATGCTTGCTGTGTCTGGGGGCAGGCATGCAAAACATCCATAAAGAAAATTGAGGCCTCGCAAATGAGAATCTTGCGACTCATTACGGGTGCAGAATGGTTCTTAAGAAACAGGGATATATTGCGGGACTTGGATGTGCCCTGCATGAAAGACTTCTTCGTTAAACTGGCTATTAAGTTCTTTTCCGGTGTGGACAATCATGAGAATGAATGTCTCAGAGCCATAAGAGCGTATGACACTAGGTTTCATAGGCACAGGAGGCGGCCCAGAGCCATCCTGAATGAGGTAATATACGCATCCACGGAGTAGGGTAAGCTAAACTAAAATTACCTTGCAGCGCCCCCCCGGTTACAGCCAATCAATAAAGGCACCCGCCCAGCTGCTGTAGTTTACTCCCCCCCCCCCCAATGTTTACTATCCTTGTGATTCCATAAGCTCACAACTAATAAAGTCTCAGGACCGGTGAGTGTAATAATATGTTCCTTTCTAGTGCACGCTGAGATTCGTCAACCTTCCCCCCCCCCTGGAGAATAAAGGCACCCGCCCTCAGGGGAGGAGTTGGTTTTGAAAACCCTGTCGTTTCTAGCCCCTGATTAAAGGCTTTGCCCGGGCTTCTCCCCCTTTTTGTTTTTCCTCTCTTTTATGCATTTCTTGTAAAAAGTGTAATGTGTGCATTATAGGCGTAGATATTCTCCTGCAAGAATAAAGGCATCCGCCTAGGAGATACTTGCGTCCGGATTTATTTATTTATTAGTAATCTCTTGTATGCTTCGCTGTAGTCGGACCTTCTTCCAAGGGAATAAAGGCAACCGCCTAGGAGAAACCGACTACGACAGTTTATTTTTGTATAATTTTGTTTTTTAGTGTGTATGTGCTTGCGTACTTAGTAGTAGTAAGCCAAATGTAGCCCATTTTTTCTATTTTCTTATCCCTAATGTCTCTTCTTCTTGAGTTCGTTGGGGCTGCCGCTTCGGTTAATAAAGATTTGTGCCGAAGTGGAGTTCCTTGTTACTGTTTTCGTCGGTACCGCTGGGCCAATAAAGATCTTTCGCCCAGGGTCCCAGGCGCCATGGCTAACTGTTTTTCCCTTGCAGGTTATGCTTCGCTGCCTTGGTTGCCATCCCCCTTTCTTCCTCCCCTTGTCTCCATCATCATCATCATCTCATCTTCATCATCATCCAACAAAAGCACTCGGTGACCTTAGGGTCTTTATACCCCCAAAGTGGGTTGAGTTGCTTGGTTGACCTCCCTCATCAAGAGCACTCGGTGGCCTTCCGGCCTTTATACCTCCAAAGTGGGTTGAGTTGCTCTGTTGACTAAATGATTTTCTCAAGTCTTCGGACAGTTTATAGTGGCTACAGCCACCTGCGTCAAGAACAGCCAAGAATATGAGGCCGCCTAAGGCGGCCCGAGTCGACAGATGTTTGAAGCCCTCCGGGCTAGGTACCTCATCGATACGTCCACCCCCTCGTCTCAAATTTGTTAACTCGTACAAGCTGCTATGTCTGGATGCAAAGGTCTTAGAGCGCAGTTACTCACTGCTCAAAGAGAACGGGAAAGCATTGTTAGAGATCTTGAAACTCTGAGAATTCTCCACTGCCAGAGCGATGTGAAACAAGCCACTTCTGCAATGAAAAGAATTGAATCGTCATTAGTTAAAAAGCTTGAGCGGGCCGACAACCAAATATCTGGCCTTCACCAGCTGCTCAGCCGTTCTGCTCATAGATAACGAGCTTCAACGAACTCCGGTTTAAAGACCATAAAAAAAAGGCCCTTTTCAGGGCCAAAAAATTTTAATTTTGCACCCTTAAGGCTAAGGGCACACGGAACACCTCGATGGCAACAACAAGGAAAAGGTAAAACATAGTTTAGGTGCCTGCGTTTCACTTTCAAATTTATATTTTTTTTTTTAGTTTTCATACACAAGCTAAAACATATTTTTTATACAGTCAAAACAAAAATTTTTCAAAAATGTATTAAATTATAGCCATTTTAAAAAAATTGAAAATTTTGGAAATTACATTTATTATGTTTAATAAGTTTGTATTTAATTTGCGTTGATATAGGGGGTTTGGAATGAGAAATGCAGCTTTTCGAAGACGAAGGCAGTCGTTGCATTTCAGTACCAAAAGGCAAGTTAAAATAGCCTGTTAGTATTATAAACACTAATTTATGTTATAAAATGTTAGATTGTTTAATGTTTGTCTTAGATTGTTAGAATTGAAGTTAAATAACATGAATTATTCATATATGAAGTAGAAAATACTGCGTGACAATTCGAAGACGTAACATCCTGCGGTCAGTTATTTTCCCCTCTTTTGAAACTTTAAACAACCAAACATTACTAAAAATGCACAAAAACATTTAGAAAACACTATTTCATTACTTCATTTGTAGCTGCAACAATGGCTTTAATTTGTGCATCTATTTATGTATTTAAGAAAGCATACGCAAGAGGTCAACGACAAAATTACAGAGTGCATCAGAACAGAAAAAACACAACACAAAATTACTAAAATAAAAATACAGGGTGATTGGTAAATACGTGGACGAACCTTGCAGGGGGGTAGAGGGGACCTAGACTAGTATATTTCGAATGAGCATGGGGGGAGAAGATGCACCGTTACGGAGCTAGGACCTAATGTAGCGCGAGGGCGCTTCAAAAGGCCGTTTTTAGAAGGCTCGTGTGACGAAACAAAACATAATAAAATGAAAAACATTATTGCATGAGGTACACGAATATCCGTACTACTTAAATCCTCAATGTGATAGAAATTGGACCACTCGCTAAATCGTGGGGTGAGTTTTAAAACGTGCAATATTCATCTTTTAGCCAAAGAATGGAGTTTCCTTACATTAGTGTAATTGTACTTAGAAAAATGATGAATGGGCAAGGGATTTTCAATGATCATACATTGATCATTGAAACTGTATGATCATTTAAATTCCCTCCCCGATCATCATTTTTCTAAGAACCATTACACTAAAGTAAAGGTACTCCATTCTTTGGCTAAAAGATGAATATTGCACAATTTAAAACTCCCCCCATGATTTAGCGAGTGGTGCAATTTCTATCACATTGAGGATTTAAGTAGTACGGATATTCCTGTACCTCATGCACTAATGTTTTCCATTTTATTCTGTTTTGTTTCGTGAAACGGGCTTTGGGAAAACCGCCTTTTGTAACGCCCTCCTTGCATTTTGATTGCTATGCAGGAAAAACAACATTTCTGTGACTGGATTTGTTATTTTCACTAAAAAATTTTGAACTCCTTCTAATTTATGTAGTAAAATAAACTGGAAAGAAATTAGAATAAGAATATCGGAAGCGTACAGCTTCCTGAGCAGCGCCCATGTGCATGTATGAAACGGGTCCAACATAAATACAAAAGGCACATTTCAAAGGCACTATCATACAATTTCTTATGTATGCTGTTTTCTCTCGGAAACTGCTTAAAAGCGGTGTTTGTTTTGCAAAATTTTTTAGCTGGGTATTGAAACTTTTTATGGGCTCGAGAAAAAGAAGATGCCATAGGGGCACCGACACCCTCCGGCTTTGAGGTTGGCGGTAGGCTACGGTGCAAGGGACGGAGACTGTTATAAATTGATTGTAAATTCGCACTAAATTTAAGGGTGTTGAAAAGTCTCTCAGCCCAAGAGTAACAGTTAATTACTTTAATATTAATCTAATAAATATAATAATAATTATCTTATCTTATAATAGTTATATATCTAACAAATATATTATCAGATATTATAAATCTGAGTGATATTTTTTGTAAAAGACAACTTCAAAATTTGATAAAAGAAACTCTTACCTGTATCTGAAAACAAGCGATTTCACACTGTATAAGGCTTCCGAAACCGCCCAATGTGGCATGTTCACGCTTGTTTTTAACAAGAGTGGTGAAGCGGAATCAAATTTCTTCTACCCCGATGTAGCCTCTATCATGCATAATTTCTGAAAAAGGGAATATAAAAATTAATTTCGATATTTTTATTGGTAAAACGAGCGGGAGAAAAGAGCGAAAATGATAGTTTTGAACCTTGGAGCGTAGGCAAGCTCTCAGATCCCGTTCGACCCAAATCGACAAATTGTGTCGTCCAATCGAAGACCAGCAATGGGAAGAGAGGGGCGGAGCTATATCCTCAACACAGACTATATATACGAGAGACGGCTCGGCCTGTTCTACATCACGTCACACACTCACACGCCCACGCAGCACGATCACGTCACACCTCACGATTCACGATTCCACGATATCACTCACGATTCACGCTCGACACGCCATGTCATCCCCCGGCCACGGAATGACCGAGGAGGAAGCCAAGTTAATGAAAGATAAATTAGATAATATGTACAACTTCCAGAAATTCGCCATCCAGAATTCGTTTCAGCCCATAGCGCTGAAGGAAATCCAGGACAATATAGATAAACTCCGGTCAATGGCTGAATCCCTCAGCGTATCGAACTCCGACGAACAGTGGACACTAGTCACCAGCAAGGGTCGTCACACAGCCAGACTGCCCGCCTCGAAGGCCCCCATCGAATCAACTTCACTCCGATCCAACGTCAACCCACCAGCCAAGCCTAACCCAGATTTTTACCGCCCTGCTCCCGTGGAGGACGAGTACCCGCAAGAGCGCAAGGCTCCAGCGGTGGAAGAGCCCGATCGGGATAGGAGCCTAATTCCACTGAGCGACTCAGCGCAAGCCAGCTCTACGTCCAAGGACTCCGAACAGCGGACGGTTGTCAAGAGAAAGAATCTCCGCTCCACGGTTAAAACTCATTGCAAGTCTCAAGGCACGGTCAACACTCATTGCAAGTCTCAAGACAAGGTCAACCCAGATTTTTCCTGCCCTCCTCCCGTGGAGGCCGAGTACCCGCAAGAGCGCAAGGCTCCAGCGGTGAAAGAGCCCGATCGGGACAGGAGCCCGGTACCGAGTATATCAAGGTCTGCCTCAACTTGCAGCACCCCCCATCACAAGGACACCGACACGCCAACACCAAGCGAACGATCAGCAACCCCGTTGCCTGACGAGCCGCAGGACTTCATGGAGATCTCCACTGACACCCCAACAACAAGACTCGTGAGGGTTATCAGAGGCCTCCCAACCGAGCTCAAGGCTGAAGGCCTGCAGCGCCACCTCAAAGACCAAGGCTTCAACGTCCTCTCCTGCTTCCGGATGAGAAGCCGGCGTTTCAAAGGGTTCCTTCCGCTCTTTCAAGTGGAAATCCAAGGTTCCCCGCGAGACGTCGATGGTATCACCCGGATTCTGGGAGAGGATGTCAAGATTGAGCATAAGCGAAGGATTGACGCCATCCTCTGCTTCCGCTGCTGCCGTTTCGGACACGTTGCAAGAAACTGCACGGAGCTGCTGCAGCGATGCATGCGATGTGGAGAAGATCATCGACTCAGCGAATGTCCGATCCCAAAGTCTACAAACGTCAGGTGCGTCAACTGCGAGGCTCCAGGTCATTTGGCGGCCTGGAGATCGTGCCCAGAACATCCCCGGCACAAAATTGCCAAAAAACCCGGCGCAGCAAAGTCAGCGTCGAAGCCAAGCGCCCACAAAGGAGAGCCTCAGAGCGAGAGCCAATCGGAGACAAGGGACAACAAGCTCCGCCCCCAGCTCCCGACGGCTACCAACCGCAAGGCCAGACTCCACAAGCCACGCCCTCCAGTCACCCAGTCCGCAAGGAGACCTCGACGGGAGGCGAGCGAGATGGAGGCCTTCTTCCAAGAGATCCGAACCCTCACGAAGGACAATGAAGATTTCGCCGCCCTAAGAGAACAGTTCCGCTCCTGCAAGACTGCCGGAGCAAAACTCGCCTTCCTCCTCAAGCTGGAGGACACGGACAGCCCCTAGCCGCCGTCCCACCTCCCTTCCTCCCGAGCCACTTCCAGCCTCTTCCCGCCACCTTCGTGGCACGCCATGCTTTACTGTGCTTAAGGACCCTCAGCACAAAGAACAGACAAACAGAGATAGGGAATAAGCCGCCTTCGGCGGCAGGTGTCCCGTGCTAAAAGTTGCAGTTGCCTGTTCTACAAATTTGTTAACTCGTACAAGCTGCTATGTCTGGATGCAAAGGTCTTAGAGCGCAGTTACTCACTGCTCAAAGAGAACGGGAAAGCATTGTTAGAGATCTTGAAACTCTGAGAATTCTCCACTGCCAGAGCGATGTGAAACAAGCCACTTCTGCAATGAAAAGAATTGAATCGTCATTAGTTAAAAAGCTTGAGCGGGCCGACAACCAAATATCTGGCCTTCACCAGCTGCTCAGCCGTTCTGCTCATAGATAACGAGCTTCAACGAACTCCGGTTTAAAGACCATAAAAAAAAGGCCCTTTTCAGGGCCAAAAAATTTTAATTTTGCACCCTTAAGGCTAAGGGCACACGGAACACCTCGATGGCCAAAACAAGGAAAAGGTAAAACATAGTTTAGGTGCCTGCGTTTCACTTTCAAATTTATATTTTTTTTTTTTAGTTTTCATACACAAGCTAAAACATATTTTTTATACAGTCAAAACAAAAATTTTTCAAAAATGTATTAAATTATAGCCATTTTAAAAAAATTGAAAATTTTGGAAATTACATTTATTATGTTTAATAAGTTTGTATTTAATTTGCGTTGATATAGGGGGTTTGGAATGAGAAATGCAGCTTTTCGAAGACGAAGGCAGTCGTTGCATTTCAGTACCAAAAGGCAAGTTAAAATAGCCTGTTAGTATTATAAACACTAATTTATGTTATAAAATGTTAGATTGTTTAATGTTTGTCTTAGATTGTTAGAATTGAAGTTAAATAACATGAATTATTCATATATGAAGTAGAAAATACTGCGTGACAATTCGAAGACGTAACATCCTGCGGTCAGTTATTTTCCCCTCTTTTGAAACTTTAAACAACCAAACATTACTAAAAATGCACAAAAACATTAAGAAAACACTATTTCATTACTTCATTTGTAGCTGCAACAATGGCTTTAATTTGTGCATCTATTTATGTATTTAAGAAAGCATACGCAAGAGGTCAACGACAAAATTACAGAGTGCATCAGAACAGAAAAAACACAACACAAAATTACTAAAATAAAAATACAGGGTGATTGGTAAATACGTGGACGAACCTTGCAGGGGGGTAGAGGGGACCTAGACTAGTATATTTCGAATGAGCATGGGGGGAGAAGATGCACCGTTACGGAGCTAGGACCTAATGTAGCGCGAGGGCGCTTCAAAAGGCCGTTTTTAGAAGGCTCGTGTGACGAAACAAAACATAATAAAATGAAAAACATTATTGCATGAGGTACACGAATATCCGTACTACTTAAATCCTCAATGTGATAGAAATTGGACCACTCGCTAAATCGTGGGGTGAGTTTTAAAACGTGCAATATTCATCTTTTAGCCAAAGAATGGAGTTTCCTTACATTAGTGTAATTGTACTTAGAAAAATGATGAATGGGCAAGGGATTTTCAATGATCATACATTGATCATTGAAACTGTATGATCATTTAAATTCCCTCCCCGATCATCATTTTTCTAAGAACCATTACACTAAAGTAAAGGAACTCCATTCTTTGGCTAAAAGATGAATATTGCACAATTTAAAACTCCCCCCATGATTTAGCGAGTGGTGCAATTTCTATCACATTGAGGATTTAAGTAGTACGGATATTCCTGTACCTCATGCACTAATGTTTTCCATTTTATTCTGTTTTGTTTCGTGAAACGGGCTTTGGGAAAACCGCCTTTTGTAACGCCCTCCTTGCATTTTGATTGCTATGCAGGAAAAACAACATTTCTGTGACTGGATTTGTTATTTTCACTAAAAAATTTTGAACTCCTTCTAATTTATGTAGTAAAATAAACTGGAAAGAAATTAGAATAAGAATATCGGAAGCGTACAGCTTCCTGAGCAGCGCCCATGTGCATGTATGAAACGGGTCCAACATAAATACAAAAGGCACATTTCAAAGGCACTATCATACAATTTCTTATGTATGCTGTTTTCTCTCGGAAACTGCTTAAAAGCGGTGTTTGTTTTGCAAAATTTTTTAGCTGGGTATTGAAACTTTTTATGGGCTCGAGAAAAAGAAGATGCCATAGGGGCACCGACACCCTCCGGCTTTGAGGTTGGCGGTAGGCTACGGTGCAAGGGACGGAGACTGTTATAAATTGATTGTAAATTCGCACTAAATTTAAGGGTGTTGAAAAGTCTCTCAGCCCAAGAGTAACAGTTAATTACTTTAATATTAATCTAATAAATATAATAATAATTATCTTATCTTATAATAGTTATATATCTAACAAATATATTATCAGATATTATAAATCTGAGTGATATTTTTTGTAAAAGACAACTTCAAAATTTGATAAAAGAAACTCTTACCTGTATCTGAAAACAAGCGATTTCACACTGTATAAGGCTTCCGAAACCGCCCAATGTGGCATGTTCACGCTTGTTTTTAACAAGAGTGGTGAAGCGGAATCAAATTTCTTCTACCCCGATGTAGCCTCTATCATGCATAATTTCTGAAAAAGGGAATATAAAAATTAATTTCGATATTTTTATTGGTAAAACGAGCGGGAGAAAAGAGCGAAAATGATAGTTTTGAACCTTGGAGCGTAGGCAAGCTCTCAGATCCCGTTCGACCCAAATCGACAAATTGTGTCGTCCAATCGAAGACCAGCAATGGGAAGAGAGGGGCGGAGCTATATCCTCAACACAGACTATATATACGAGAGACGGCTCGGCCTGTTCTACAAATTTGTTAACTCGTACAAGCTGCTATGTCTGGATGCAAAGGTCTTAGAGCGCAGTTACTCACTGCTCAAAGAGAACGGGAAAGCATTGTTAGAGATCTTGAAACTCTGAGAATTCTCCACTGCCAGAGCGATGTGAAACAAGCCACTTCTGCAATGAAAAGAATTGAATCGTCATTAGTTAAAAAGCTTGAGCGGGCCGACAACCAAATATCTGGCCTTCACCAGCTGCTCAGCCGTTCTGCTCATAGATAACGAGCTTCAACGAACTCCGGTTTAAAGACCATAAAAAAAAGGCCCTTTTCAGGGCCAAAAAATTTTAATTTTGCACCCTTAAGGCTAAGGGCACACGGAACACCTCGATGGCCAAAACAAGGAAAAGGTAAAACATAGTTTAGGTGCCTGCGTTTCACTTTCAAATTTATATTTTTTTTTTTTAGTTTTCATACACAAGCTAAAACATATTTTTTATACAGTCAAAACAAAAATTTTTCAAAAAAAGTCAAAAATGTATTAAATTATAGCCATTTTAAAAAAATTGAAAATTTTGGAAATTACATTTATTATGTTTAATAAGTTTGTATTTAATTTGCGTTGATATAGGGGGTTTGGAATGAGAAATGCAGCTTTTCGAAGACGAAGGCAGTCGTTGCATTTCAGTACCAAAAGGCAAGTTAAAATAGCCTGTTAGTATTATAAACACTAATTTATGTTATAAAATGTTAGATTGTTTAATGTTTGTCTTAGATTGTTAGAATTGAAGTTAAATAACATGAATTATTCATATATGAAGTAGAAAATACTGCGTGACAATTCGAAGACGTAACATCCTGCGGTCAGTTATTTTCCCCTCTTTTGAAACTTTAAACAACCAAACATTACTAAAAATGCACAAAAACATTAAGAAAACACTATTTCATTACTTCATTTGTAGCTGCAACAATGGCTTTAATTTGTGCATCTATTTATGTATTTAAGAAAGCATACGCAAGAGGTCAACGACAAAATTACAGAGTGCATCAGAACAGAAAAAACACAACACAAAATTACTAAAATAAAAATACAGGGTGATTGGTAAATACGTGGACGAACCTTGCAGGGGGGTAGAGGGGACCTAGACTAGTATATTTCGAATGAGCATGGGGGGAGAAGATGCACCGTTACGGAGCTAGGACCTAATGTAGCGCGAGGGCGCTTCAAAAGGCCGTTTTTAGAAGGCTCGTGTGACGAAACAAAACATAATAAAATGAAAAACATTATTGCATGAGGTACACGAATATCCGTACTACTTAAATCCTCAATGTGATAGAAATTGGACCACTCGCTAAATCGTGGGGTGAGTTTTAAAACGTGCAATATTCATCTTTTAGCCAAAGAATGGAGTTTCCTTACATTAGTGTAATTGTACTTAGAAAAATGATGAATGGGCAAGGGATTTTCAATGATCATACATTGATCATTGAAACTGTATGATCATTTAAATTCCCTCCCCGATCATCATTTTTCTAAGAACCATTACACTAAAGTAAAGGAACTCCATTCTTTGGCTAAAAGATGAATATTGCACAATTTAAAACTCCCCCCATGATTTAGCGAGTGGTGCAATTTCTATCACATTGAGGATTTAAGTAGTACGGATATTCCTGTACCTCATGCACTAATGTTTTCCATTTTATTCTGTTTTGTTTCGTGAAACGGGCTTTGGGAAAACCGCCTTTTGTAACGCCCTCCTTGCATTTTGATTGCTATGCAGGAAAAACAACATTTCTGTGACTGGATTTGTTATTTTCACTAAAAAATTTTGAACTCCTTCTAATTTATGTAGTAAAATAAACTGGAAAGAAATTAGAATAAGAATATCGGAAGCGTACAGCTTCCTGAGCAGCGCCCATGTGCATGTATGAAACGGGTCCAACATAAATACAAAAGGCACATTTCAAAGGCACTATCATACAATTTCTTATGTATGCTGTTTTCTCTCGGAAACTGCTTAAAAGCGGTGTTTGTTTTGCAAAATTTTTTAGCTGGGTATTGAAACTTTTTATGGGCTCGAGAAAAAGAAGATGCCATAGGGGCACCGACACCCTCCGGCTTTGAGGTTGGCGGTAGGCTACGGCGCAAGGGACGGAGACTGTTATAAATTGATTGTAAATTCGCACTAAATTTAAGGGTGTTGAAAAGTCTCTCAGCCCAAGAGTAACAGTTAATTACTTTAATATTAATCTAATAAATATAATAATAATTATCTTATCTTATAATAGTTATATATCTAACAAATATATTATCAGATATTATAAATCTGAGTGATATTTTTTGTAAAAGACAACTTCAAAATTTGATAAAAGAAACTCTTACCTGTATCTGAAAACAAGCGATTTCACACTGTATAAGGCTTCCGAAACCGCCCAATGTGGCATGTTCACGCTTGTTTTTAACAAGAGTGGTGAAGCGGAATCAAATTTCTTCTACCCCGATGTAGCCTCTATCATGCATAATTTCTGAAAAAGGGAATATAAAAATTAATTTCGATATTTTTATTGGTAAAACGAGCGGGAGAAAAGAGCGAAAATGATAGTTTTGAACCTTGGAGCGTAGGCAAGCTCTCAGATCCCGTTCGACCCAAATCGACAAATTGTGTCGTCCAATCGAAGACCAGCAATGGGAAGAGAGGGGCGGAGCTATATCCTCAACACAGACTATATATCCGAGAGACGGCTCGGCCTGTTCTACAAATTTGTTAACTCGTACAAGCTGCTATGTCTGGATGCAAAGGTCTTAGAGCGCAGTTACTCACTGCTCAAAGAGAACGGGAAAGCATTGTTAGAGATCTTGAAACTCTGAGAATTCTCCACTGCCAGAGCGATGTGAAACAAGCCACTTCTGCAATGAAAAGAATTGAATCGTCATTAGTTAAAAAGCTTGAGCGGGCCGACAACCAAATATCTGGCCTTCACCAGCTGCTCAGCCGTTCTGCTCATAGATAACGAGCTTCAACGAACTCCGGTTTAAAGACCATAAAAAAAAGGCCCTTTTCAGGGCCAAAAAATTTTAATTTTGCACCCTTAAGGCTAAGGGCACACGGAACACCTCGATGGCAACAACAAGGAAAAGGTAAAACATAGTTTAGGTGCCTGCGTTTCACTTTCAAATTTATATTTTTTTTTTTAGTTTTCATACACAAGCTAAAACATATTTTTTATACAGTCAAAACAAAAATTTTTCAAAAATGTATTAAATTATAGCCATTTTAAAAAAATTGAAAATTTTGGAAATTACATTTATTATGTTTAATAAGTTTGTATTTAATTTGCGTTGATATAGGGGGTTTGGAATGAGAAATGCAGCTTTTCGAAGACGAAGGCAGTCGTTGCATTTCAGTACCAAAAGGCAAGTTAAAATAGCCTGTTAGTATTATAAACACTAATTTATGTTATAAAATGTTAGATTGTTTAATGTTTGTCTTAGATTGTTAGAATTGAAGTTAAATAACATGAATTATTCATATATGAAGTAGAAAATACTGCGTGACAATTCGAAGACGTAACATCCTGCGGTCAGTTATTTTCCCCTCTTTTGAAACTTTAAACAACCAAACATTACTAAAAATGCACAAAAACATTTAGAAAACACTATTTCATTACTTCATTTGTAGCTGCAACAATGGCTTTAATTTGTGCATCTATTTATGTATTTAAGAAAGCATACGCAAGAGGTCAACGACAAAATTACAGAGTGCATCAGAACAGAAAAAACACAACACAAAATTACTAAAATAAAAATACAGGGTGATTGGTAAATACGTGGACGAACCTTGCAGGGGGGTAGAGGGGACCTAGACTAGTATATTTCGAATGAGCATGGGGGGAGAAGATGCACCGTTACGGAGCTAGGACCTAATGTAGCGCGAGGGCGCTTCAAAAGGCCGTTTTTAGAAGGCTCGTGTGACGAAACAAAACATAATAAAATGAAAAACATTATTGCATGAGGTACACGAATATCCGTACTACTTAAATCCTCAATGTGATAGAAATTGGACCACTCGCTAAATCGTGGGGTGAGTTTTAAAACGTGCAATATTCATCTTTTAGCCAAAGAATGGAGTTTCCTTACATTAGTTTAATTGTACTTAGAAAAATGATGAATGGGCAAGGGATTTTCAATGATCATACATTGATCATTGAAACTGTATGATCATTTAAATTCCCTCCCCGATCATCATTTTTCTAAGAACCATTACACTAAAGTAAAGGAACTCCATTCTTTGGCTAAAAGATGAATATTGCACAATTTAAAACTCCCCCCATGATTTAGCGAGTGGTGCAATTTCTATCACATTGAGGATTTAAGTAGTACGGATATTCCTGTACCTCATGCACTAATGTTTTCCATTTTATTCTGTTTTGTTTCGTGAAACGGGCTTTGGGAAAACCGCCTTTTGTAACGCCCTCCTTGCATTTTGATTGCTATGCAGGAAAAACAACATTTCTGTGACTGGATTTGTTATTTTCACTAAAAAATTTTGAACTCCTTCTAATTTATGTAGTAAAATAAACTGGAAAGAAATTAGAATAAGAATATCGGAAGCGTACAGCTTCCTGAGCAGCGCCCATGTGCATGTATGAAACGGGTCCAACATAAATACAAAAGGCACATTTCAAAGGCACTATCATACAATTTCTTATGTATGCTGTTTTCTCTCGGAAACTGCTTAAAAGCGGTGTTTGTTTTGCAAAATTTTTTAGCTGGGTATTGAAACTTTTTATGGGCTCGAGAAAAAGAAGATGCCATAGGGGCACCGACACCCTCCGGCTTTGAGGTTGGCGGTAGGCTACGGTGCAAGGGACGGAGACTGTTATAAATTGATTGTAAATTCGCACTAAATTTAAGGGTGTTGAAAAGTCTCTCAGCCCAAGAGTAACAGTTAATTACTTTAATATTAATCTAATAAATATAATAATAATTATCTTATCTTATAATAGTTATATATCTAACAAATATATTATCAGATATTATAAATCTGAGTGATATTTTTTGTAAAAGACAACTTCAAAATTTGATAAAAGAAACTCTTACCTGTATCTGAAAACAAGCGATTTCACACTGTATAAGGCTTCCGAAACCGCCCAATGTGGCATGTTCACGCTTGTTTTTAACAAGAGTGGTGAAGCGGAATCAAATTTCTTCTACCCCGATGTAGCCTCTATCATGCATAATTTCTGAAAAAGGGAATATAAAAATTAATTTCGATATTTTTATTGGTAAAACGAGCGGGAGAAAAGAGCGAAAATGATAGTTTTGAACCTTGGAGCGTAGGCAAGCTCTCAGATCCCGTTCGACCCAAATCGACAAATTGTGTCGTCCAATCGAAGACCAGCAATGGGAAGAGAGGGGCGGAGCTATATCCTCAACACAGACTATATATACGAGAGACGGCTCGGCCTGTTCTACAAATTTGTTAACTCGTACAAGCTGCTATGTCTGGATGCAAAGGTCTTAGAGCGCAGTTACTCACTGCTCAAAGAGAACGGGAAAGCATTGTTAGAGATCTTGAAACTCTGAGAATTCTCCACTGCCAGAGCGATGTGAAACAAGCCACTTCTGCAATGAAAAGAATTGAATCGTCATTAGTTAAAAAGCTTGAGCGGGCCGACAACCAAATATCTGGCCTTCACCAGCTGCTCAGCCGTTCTGCTCATAGATAACGAGCTTCAACGAACTCCGGTTTAAAGACCATAAAAAAAAGGCCCTTTTCAGGGCCAAAAAATTTTAATTTTGCACCCTTAAGGCTAAGGGCACACGGAACACCTCGATGGCCAAAACAAGGAAAAGGTAAAACATAGTTTAGGTGCCTGCGTTTCACTTTCAAATTTATATTTTTTTTTTTTTAGTTTTCATACACAAGCTAAAACATATTTTTTATACAGTCAAAACAAAAATTTTTCAAAAAAAGTCAAAAATGTATTAAATTATAGCCATTTTAAAAAAATTGAAAATTTTGGAAATTACATTTATTATGTTTAATAAGTTTGTATTTAATTTGCGTTGATATAGGGGGTTTGGAATGAGAAATGCAGCTTTTCGAAGACGAAGGCAGTCGTTGCATTTCAGTACCAAAAGGCAAGTTAAAATAGCCTGTTAGTATTATAAACACTAATTTATGTTATAAAATGTTAGATTGTTTAATGTTTGTCTTAGATTGTTAGAATTGAAGTTAAATAACATGAATTATTCATATATGAAGTAGAAAATACTGCGTGACAATTCGAAGACGTAACATCCTGCGGTCAGTTATTTTCCCCTCTTTTGAAACTTTAAACAACCAAACATTACTAAAAATGCACAAAAACATTTAGAAAACACTATTTCATTACTTCATTTGTAGCTGCAACAATGGCTTTAATTTGTGCATCTATTTATGTATTTAAGAAAGCATACGCAAGAGGTCAACGACAAAATTACAGAGTGCATCAGAACAGAAAAAACACAACACAAAATTACTAAAATAAAAATACAGGGTGATTGGTAAATACGTGGACGAACCTTGCAGGGGGGTAGAGGGGACCTAGACTAGTATATTTCGAATGAGCATGGGGGGAGAAGATGCACCGTTACGGAGCTAGGACCTAATGTAGCGCGAGGGCGCTTCAAAAGGCCGTTTTTAGAAGGCTCGTGTGACGAAACAAAACATAATAAAATGAAAAACATTATTGCATGAGGTACACGAATATCCATACTACTTAAATCCTCAATGTGATAGAAATTGGACCACTCGCTAAATCGTGGGGTGAGTTTTAAAACGTGCAATATTCATCTTTTAGCCAAAGAATGGAGTTTCCTTACATTAGTGTAATTGTACTTAGAAAAATGATGAATGGGCAAGGGATTTTCAATGATCATACATTGATCATTGAAACTGTATGATCATTTAAATTCCCTCCCCGATCATCATTTTTCTAAGAACCATTACACTAAAGTAAAGGAACTCCATTCTTTGGCTAAAAGATGAATATTGCACAATTTAAAACTCCCCCCATGATTTAGCGAGTGGTGCAATTTCTATCACATTGAGGATTTAAGTAGTACGGATATTCCTGTACCTCATGCACTAATGTTTTCCATTTTATTCTGTTTTGTTTCGTGAAACGGGCTTTGGGAAAACCGCCTTTTGTAACGCCCTCCTTGCATTTTGATTGCTATGCAGGAAAAACAACATTTCTGTGACTGGATTTGTTATTTTCACTAAAAAATTTTGAACTCCTTCTAATTTATGTAGTAAAATAAACTGGAAAGAAATTAGAATAAGAATATCGGAAGCGTACAGCTTCCTGAGCAGCGCCCATGTGCATGTATGAAACGGGTCCAACATAAATACAAAAGGCACATTTCAAAGGCACTATCATACAATTTCTTATGTATGCTGTTTTCTCTCGGAAACTGCTTAAAAGCGGTGTTTGTTTTGCAAAATTTTTTAGCTGGGTATTGAAACTTTTTATGGGCTCGAGAAAAAGAAGATGCCATAGGGGCACCGACACCCTCCGGCTTTGAGGTTGGCGGTAGGCTACGGCGCAAGGGACGGAGACTGTTATAAATTGATTGTAAATTCGCACTAAATTTAAGGGTGTTGAAAAGTCTCTCAGCCCAAGAGTAACAGTTAATTACTTTAATATTAATCTAATAAATATAATAATAATTATCTTATCTTATAATAGTTATATATCTAACAAATATATTATCAGATATTATAAATCTGAGTGATATTTTTTGTAAAAGACAACTTCAAAATTTGATAAAAGAAACTCTTACCTGTATCTGAAAACAAGCGATTTCACACTGTATAAGGCTTCCGAAACCGCCCAATGTGGCATGTTCACGCTTGTTTTTAACAAGAGTGGTGAAGCGGAATCAAATTTCTTCTACCCCGATGTAGCCTCTATCATGCATAATTTCTGAAAAAGGGAATATAAAAATTAATTTCGATATTTTTATTGGTAAAACGAGCGGGAGAAAAGAGCGAAAATGATAGTTTTGAACCTTGGAGCGTAGGCAAGCTCTCAGATCCCGTTCGACCCAAATCGACAAATTGTGTCGTCCAATCGAAGACCAGCAATGGGAAGAGAGGGGCGGAGCTATATCCTCAACACAGACTATATATACGAGAGACGGCTCGGCCTGTTCTACAAATTTGTTAACTCGTACAAGCTGCTATGTCTGGATGCAAAGGTCTTAGAGCGCAGTTACTCACTGCTCAAAGAGAACGGGAAAGCATTGTTAGAGATCTTGAAACTCTGAGAATTCTCCACTGCCAGAGCGATGTGAAACAAGCCACTTCTGCAATGAAAAGAATTGAATCGTCATTAGTTAAAAAGCTTGAGCGGGCCGACAACCAAATATCTGGCCTTCACCAGCTGCTCAGCCGTTCTGCTCATAGATAACGAGCTTCAACGAACTCCGGTTTAAAGACCATAAAAAAAAGGCCCTTTTCAGGGCCAAAAAATTTTAATTTTGCACCCTTAAGGCTAAGGGCACACGGAACACCTCGATGGCCAAAACAAGGAAAAGGTAAAACATAGTTTAGGTGCCTGCGTTTCACTTTCAAATTTATATTTTTTTTTTTTAGTTTTCATACACAAGCTAAAACATATTTTTTATACAGTCAAAACAAAAATTTTTCAAAAAAAGTCAAAAATGTATTAAATTATAGCCATTTTAAAAAAATTGAAAATTTTGGAAATTACATTTATTATGTTTAATAAGTTTGTATTTAATTTGCGTTGATATAGGGGGTTTGGAATGAGAAATGCAGGTTTTCGAAGACGAAGGCAGTCGTTGCATTTCAGTACCAAAAGGCAAGTTAAAATAGCCTGTTAGTATTATAAACACTAATTTATGTTATAAAATGTTAGATTGTTTAATGTTTGTCTTAGATTGTTAGAATTGAAGTTAAATAACATGAATTATTCATATATGAAGTAGAAAATACTGCGTGACGATTCGAAGACGTAACATCCTGTGGTCAGTTATTTTCCCCTCTTTTGAAACTTTAAACAACCAAACATTACTAAAAATGCACAAAAACATTTAGAAAACACTATTTCATTACTTCATTTGATGCTGCAACAATGGCTTTAATTTGTGCATCTATTTATGTATTTAAGAAAGCATACGCAAGAGGTCAACGACAAAATTACAGAGTGCATCAGAACAGAAAAAACACAACACAAAATTACTAAAATAAAAATACAGGGTGATTGGTAAATACGTGGACGAACCTTGCAGGGGGGTAGAGGGGACCTAGACTAGTATATTTCGAATGAGCATGGGGGGAGAAGATGCACCGTTACGGAGCTAGGACCTAATGTAGCGCGAGGGCGCTTCAAAAGGCCGTTTTTAGAAGGCTCGTGTGACGAAACAAAAAAAAAATAAAATGAAAAACATTATTGTATGAGGTACACGAATATCCATACTACTTAAATCCTCAATGTGATAGAAATTGGACCACTCGCTAAATCGTGGGGTGAGTTTTAAAACGTGCAATGTACATCTTTTAGCCAAAGAATGGAGTTTCCTTACATTAGTGTAATTGTACTTAGAAAAATGATGAATGGGGAAGGGATTTTCAATGATCATACATTGATCATTAAAACTGTATGATCATTTAAATTCCCTCCCCGATCATCATTTTTTTAAGTACCATTACACTAAAGTAAAGGAACTCCATTCTTTGGCTAAAAGATGAATATTGCACAATTTAAAATTCCCCCCTTGATTTAGCGAGTGGTGCAATTTCTATCACATTGAGGATTTAAGTTGTACGGATATTCCTGTACCTCATGCACTAATGTTTTCCATTTTATTCTGTTTTGTTTCGTGAAACGGGCTTTGGGAAAACCTCCTTTTGTAACGCCCTCCTTGCATTTTGATTGCTATGCAGGAAAAACAACATTTCTGTGACTGGATTTGTTATTTTCACTAAAAAATTTTGAACTCCTTCTAATTTATGTAGTAAAATAAACTGGAAAGAAAATAGAATAAGAATATCGGAAGCGTACAGCTTCCTAAACAGCGCCCATGTGCATTTACGAAACGGGTCCAACATAAATACAAAAGGCACATTTCAAAGGCACTATCATACAATTTCTTATGTATGCTGTTTTCTCTGGGAAACTGCTTAAAAGCGGTGTTTGTTTTGCAAAATTTTTTAGCTGGGTATTGAAACATTTTATGGGCTCGAAAAAAAGAAGATGCCATAGGGGCACCAACACCCTCCGGCTTTGAGGTTGGCGGTAGGCTACGGTGCAAGGGACGGAGACTGTTATAAATTGATTGTAAATTCGCACTAAATTTAAGGGTGTTGAAAAGTCTCTCAGCCCAAGAGTAACAGTTAAATACTTTAATATTAATCTAATAAATATAATAATAATTATCTTATCTTATAATAGTTATATATCTAACAAATATATTATCAGATATTATAAATCTGAGTGATATTTTTTGTAAAAGAACTTCAAAAGTTGATAAAAGAAACACTTACCTGTGTCTAAAAACAAGCGATTTCAAACTGTCTAAGGCTTCCGAATCCGCCCAATGTGGCATGTTCACGCATGTTTTTTACAAGAGTGGTGAAGCGGAATCAAATTTCTTCTACCTCGATGTAGCCTCTATCATCCATAATTTCTGAAAAAGGGAATATAAAAATTAATTTCGAAATTTTTATTGGTAAAACGAGCGGGAGAAAAGAGCGAAAATGATAGTTTTGAACCTTGGAGCGTAGGCAAGCTCTCAGATTCCGTTCGACCCAAACCGTCAAGCCAGACTGCCTGTCTCAAATGCTCCCATCGAGTCAACTGCACTCCGCTCCAACTGTAACCCACCAGCCAAGATCAACCCTGATTTTTACTGCCCTGCTTCCGTGGAGGCCGAGTACCAGCAAGAGCGCAAGGCTCTGGTGGAGAAAGTGCCCGATCGGGACAGGAGCCCGGTACCAAGTGATTCAAGGTCAGCCTCATCCTGCAGCTCCCCACCTCCCATGGATACATAGACGCCTCCACCTAGTGAAAGGCCTGCAACTCCGCTGCCCGACGAACCGCAGGACTTCATGGAGACCACCTCTGACACCCCAGCATCAAGTTTCGTGAGGGTAATCAGAGGCCTCCCAGTCGAGCTCAAGGCTGAAGGACTGCAGCGCCACCTCAAAGACCAAGGCCACCTCGTCCTCTCCTGCTTCCGGATGCGATGTCGGCGTTTCAAAGGGTTCCTTCCGCTCTTTCAAGTGGAAATCCAAGGTTCCCCGCGAGACGTCGACGGTATTACCCGGATTCTGGGAGAGGATGTCAAGATTGAGCATAAGCGAAGGATTGACGCCATCCTCTGCTTTCGCTGCTGCCGCTTCGGACACGTTGCAAGAAACTGTACGGAGCGGCTGCAGCGATGCATGCGATGTGGAGAAGATCATCGACTCAGCGAATGCCCGATCCCAAAGTCTCCAAACGTCAGGTGCGTCAACTGCGAGCCTCCAGGTCATTTGGCGGCCTGGAGATCGTGCCCAGAACATCCCCGGCAAAAAATAGCCAAGAAATCTGGCGCAGCAAAGCCAGCGTCGAAGCCAAGCGCCCATAAGAGAGAGACTCCGAGCGAGAGCCAATCGGAGACGAGAGAAAGCAAGCCCCGCCCCCAGCTCCCGTCGGCTACTACAACCGCAAGCTAAGCCTTCACAAGCCACGCTCACCAGTCACCCAGTCTGCAAGGACACCTCGACGGGAGGCAAGCAAGATGGAGGCCTTCTTCCAAGAGATCCGAACTTTCACGAAGGACAATGCGGATTTCGCCTCCCTCAGAAAACGTTTCGCTCCTGCAAGACTGCCGGAGCAAAACTCGCCTTCCTCCTCAAGCTGGAGGACCCGGACAGCCCCTAGCCGCCGTCCCATCTTCCTTCCTCCCGAGCCACCTCCAGCCTCTTCCCGCCACCTTCGTGGCACGCCATGAATATGCAGTGCTTCAGGACCTTCAGCGCAAAGAATAGACAAACAGAGATAGGGAATACGCCGCCTTCGGCGGCAGGTGTCCCTTTTTAAAAGTTGCAGTTGTTGCAAATATCCATTCTACGTATTTCGTCGACACACGACTTTTGCGCACATGGCTGAATAAAGACGTGTCCTGTCCAAGATACTGAGTTTCAAGATTCTGTCAAGAGAAAAGAAAGTCGGCTCGCACTCATACGTCGACTGTCTAGCGATGTCAAGTCGTTAAGAAGAATTCGGAATGGAATTTCTTGTCTCGATCAAGTCAGCCAAGTCGCTCAAGTCAGCGAAGCTACAAGTTGTCGGCTGATGATGAAGACAAGAGAGACTGTGCGTCTCGTTCAAGCCAAGGAAGTTGCTCAAGTCTGCGAAGCTTCCAGCGGACGGAGGAAGAGATACACGATATTTTTCAGAGAAATATCGAGAAGAGATTTCTTGAAGCGGTTAAAAGGAAACAGCTACTACATGCGGCGGCTGCTCAAGCATCAGTCGGCAAACAAGAACCCCTGCCTCTCTCCGTGCCAGTCTCCGTTCCTGTCGCCAACATCCCGGTCTCCAACAAGGTCGGAGCCCTCGGTGAATCTCCCACGGAGGGAAGCGAGTATCCTGAGGAGCCGCTCGCGGGTCCTCAGGAGAAAACACCCACCAGGGAGAGGAGCCCAGTTTCGGAGATGAGAACACCGTCACCTTCAAACAGAGCCCCGACCCCCATCCCAATGCACGAAGAGTTGGACGAGACTCTGATGGAAGTCAGTCAAGATCCACCAGTTCCACCAAAGAAAACCTTCAAAAAGGTTGTAAAGGGACTTCCAGGGGACACGTCAGTTGAAAGCATACTGAACGACCTGGTTGTCCAAGGCCTCCCAGCGCTGACCTGCACCCGGATGAGGAGTAGGCGGACAAAGGAGCTTCTCTCGTACTTCCTTGTAGAGTTCGGGGGGGCCCCTGCGTCTTTGCCCATGATCTCCTAAATTCTGGGCCAAGACGTCATCGTCGAGAGGCAGAAACGCCGACCCACCGCTGTCATCTGCTATCGGTGCTGCAACTTCGGGCATCTCGCAAGGAGCTGCTCAGAGAGGCAGCGCTGTATGCGGTGCAGCGGAGAACATGCACTTCGAGATTGCCAGACCCCGACCCAAGTAGACGAATGACGTGATTTATGACGTCATTTTTTCGTCAAAATATGCCTTAAAATTGACGTCATGTTTTGCGTCTAATGTCCAATCTTTCGTCGTCATTTTCGACGTCATAAATGACGTGAATTTGACGACATATGTGACATGAACTTTGACGTGATTTTATGCCTTAAAATTGACGTCATGTTTCGCGTCGGATGTCCAACCTTTCGACGTCATAAATGACGTGAATTTGACGACATATGTGACGTTAACTTTGACGTGACACGTCATGTTTTTCGTCGAATGTCCAACCTTTCGTCGTCATTTTCGACGTCATAAATGACGTGAATTTGACGACATATGTGACGTCAACTTGGACGTGATCAAATTTACGTGATTATCACGTGATTTAATGACGTTCTTTATACGTGGTTAAAGGACGTGATTTTCACGTAATTGTATGTCGTGAATTATTAGTGATAGAATGACATGTTTCTTTTGTCCTAGCCACTGGTTAGTCATAAAAAATAGTTAAAATATGCTAACTTTAATTCAAATAAAATCCATTTTATAGAATTGCCAAAATATATCTATAAAATGGATTTTATTTGAATTAAAGTTAGCATATTTTAACGATTTATGACTAACTAGTGACTAGGACAAAAGAAACATGTCATTCTATCACTAATAATTCACGACATACGATTATTCAATCAAGAAATAATATTTTCTAAAAAATCTAAAATACTATAATTCTTTATTTGAAAGAGATTGTTTTCAATTAATGTGAGCCATTTCTTTTTCTCTAAAGACATACAATATTAACAGCATAAATAAAATAATTCTATTATGAAAATAAGTTTAAGTTTTTCCACAAAAATAAATCAAATCTATAACCTCTAAATATCTATTCAAAAATATTAATTATCCCAAAAAAGGGAAAAAATAATTTTTCTTGGGTTAAAAGATTGGAAGAAAATAGGAAAATTTTTCTTATTTAATATTTATTTCAACACATTAAATGCAAGTAGTAACACAAAAATAGTTTATTGAACAGAGATTTTCACAAACTGACAATTAGCATTTCTGTTATCCCAAGGGCCAGTTGAAGGGATGTATACAAAATGTAAGACAAGTTAAAAATATACAAAATGACACAAGTAAGGTTCCCAGTTACAATATTACAAAATTTGAATTTCTTCGTCAATACAAATAAAACATTTTTCCTTTTAACAACTTATCAGTAATTTTCGCAGACTTCTTTGAGGAATTTTGCCAACATTATATTCCACAATAAAATTTAACATAGGAGAGAAATTTTAATTTTTTTTCTTAGATTATTGTTAGTTTTATTATATGACTCAAAGGCATTTTTGCTAAACAGCACACAATAGGTACTCAATTAAGCTTTATAAGTATAACTCTTAAATAAAAATATATAACTGAATAAATATAGCTTAAAAATTAAAAAAAAAACATTACAATTTTGACAGTGCAGGGAAATTCAATGCAACCATTGTTAATAACTTTGAATGCAACCAGATTCAATAGCCCAGAAAGTTAAAGAAGTAATAATATTTTTTAAAGATGTAATAATATTTTTTAAAATAAGTATTTTATAGATTGCATGCATTTCCAAAACATGCTTTGTTAACATTTTAATTATAGCATGTTTCAATATTACATTTCCAATCAATATTGATTCAGATTTTACTACTTGGAAAAGGTATTTTATACTTACTCATAATTAAAAAATGCAAAATGCTTGACTTCATTTAAGATATTAATCAATAAACTGAAGAAAATACTATAAGGGAAAAGGATACAGACTTGATTGGAAAGTCAACAGTAATTACAAGATAAGTGTAGTTTTAATTTAGTTATTATAAATACATTTCTCAAAAAGTATGAATATAACATTCATTAAATAATGTTTTCACAAATGAAATAAAAATAAATCAATCAAAGGTAAGAATAGCATTGAAACGTACTTCCAATTTATTGGCATTGGAAAGTCGTTTATAAAAATAATAAAATTTGCATACTGTAATAAAAATGCAAGGATTTACGAAACAAAGTACTCACAAAAAAACATTTGTAACATTAAATAATAATTTTTCATCTTTAAATATATGTATTTTCAGAAGATTTTAATAAAAAAATAAACACTATATTTATAGTTCTTGATAACTTTCAGTCCATTTCAAAGTAAAATTACCCCATTTCGTTCAATAAAAGTCGGACGTTCCAAAGTTTTTCCATGTCCTTGTCACATCATTTTCTGCAATAGAATAAATATGTCCTCCTCATCTTCCTCGCTATATTTTTCAGTAGTTTCTTTAGCATTAAACCTGAAATCAATATAAAATGATCAGGAATAAAACTTATAACACAAAAGGCCAGAAACAAGGTTGGCAAGTTTCTTCCGGAGTGGAAAAAACCGCGGAAAAAAAACATGGAAAAAACCGGCCGGAAGAAATAGGTTTCTTCCAGATAGAAGAAACTGGAAAAAACCTTTTTTATTCAAAAAAATTGACAAATAAGCTTTAATTTATAAATTATAATGTTTTACTAATAAAATTATACCATTAAAAATATAATTATATGCAAGTACTGTGGTGAGTTAATAATTACACCAATGTTTTTACTAGGAGGTTTCTTTCACTGGAAGAAATCTTTTCTTTTTTTTTTAATCTTTTAATAATATTTAAATAAAGAATGGTTAGGTAACATTTATACAGAAATAGAAGTAGAAACCATTCTAGCCAACATCCCCTTTAAAAACATAAGTAACCTGAAATTTAATGTTAAAAGTAACTTTTTTTTCAAAAAATTAATTATTTTAATTAATAATTAATTAATAGTAATTAAATTAACTTTTATTTTTTAGATTGTGGTTTAAATTGTTCATTTATGTAGTCAGTAAATTTAAAAATGTGGAGCATTTGTTTGGCTTTCAGTGGGTTTTTTCCACTTTCTTCCGCTTCTTCCATTTTTTCCAGTGTCTTCCACTGTCCTGGAAGAAACTAGTTTCTTCCGGAAGAAACCCAACCCTGGCCAGAAACTACTTTTTAATTTTACAATTTGTGCGTCAAACCCAGAGAGGAGAACATCTTAATACATTAAATTTCCTGTGGATTCAATTAATTTAAAAATATTTTTCAGTAATTGTTCATTTACAAAAGAATATGTATTTTAGAATTAAATATAGGAGATTGTATAGACTTCATTTAAAAGGTTTTATTTTTGCAAAATTTTAAAATATATTAACTTTTCAAATTAAAAATTAGTGTTGAATTGTAGAAATTAATTAGTTGCATGCTTTAAAAAATGGTTTGCAAAATTATTTCAATTAGACCGGGGCAGGGTGGACCACTTTTGGAACTTTTGACTCTTTAGGGGCAAAATAATTATTTTTTCAATTAGATAACATGCATACATATTAACCATATATTCAAGTTTATAAAACATCCACTGAAAAGTAAAAGTAATGCTTACTTTTTTTTATAAAAATTTTTAAATGGAAAGTGACAAAGTGGTCCATTGTACCCCGGTACCGGGGTACATTGGACCACAGGACGGGGCACAATGGACCACTAGGACTTTTTTTGCAATAAATGAAGTAAATACATTTTTTAATAATGCAAAACATATAGTAAATGATAATCTGGTTTATTCTGATTGTTTAATTTATTCTGGTTAAATAATTTATTTAATCATATTATCCTAATTTTAACGGATGGTTAACCCAGCAAATGAAAATCCGAAGGATTTTTGTGACTGATAGCCTACTGTTCTATTTTGGGTCTGGTAGACGCATAATGATATCTTCAATATTAACATGATATTCATCAACATTCTCAGGGAAAACAAAAACATTTTGGTTAGGTTTAAACAACCAATCAATAATAAACACTCAATAAGGACAGTAAAAATGTCATTATTCAAATATAGTAATAGTTAGTAAATAAATAAAAATAATAGCAGAATTAATTGCCAACCACATTATCTAACAAATATTCACTTTGTGATTATATTTATTTTTTAAATATGAAATGGGATTAAATTTATGACGACTCAGATCAGTAAAGAAAAACAGTTCAGCACCTAACTTTCTGAAGCCCTTACATTTAAATAAAATTAAGTGTAAAAACAAAGGAAAATGTTATAGAATGAATAAATTAGTTATTATGCAAGAAAAAGTAAACTCTTAATACCACTAATTTTGTTCACCTAAAAATGAATGCATAACTAAGTGGTCCATTGTACCCCGCACCTATGTGGTCCATTGTACCCCGCTTAGAGATTTAGCAAATATAATTCTTAAAAATATATAAAATGTAAATGTATCCTTTTAACTTAAATTGAATATAATAGTTTAGTATCTTATCTTATGATTGGAGCTCAGCAAAATTTTTCAAATCCAAAATTTTCAGTAAAAAAAACGCAGTTAACTTTGAAGGGAAAAATTACTTTTGCATACCTTAAATAGACTATCAGGAATAAAATGACTAATTAGTCAAATAAGAACATGAATTCTGGTTTATTCTAACTGCTTTAGGGTGGCCATCTAAATGACAAAATTTGAAACAAATATACATAAAATAAATATAAAAAACAGGGGGTGGTCCACTGTGCCCCGTGGTCCATTGTACCCCGGTCTCCCCTATAATTTGTAAACTTTATATTTATACTATACACATTTAGCATTTATACAATTGCCTGCAATTTCAAAAATAAGTGTTACTACCATATTGACCCTTTGATTATGAAAATGTCGTAAATAGCAAGGGTTTGGAATCAGTAATTTAATAAACTAAACAAGAATTAAACTCCTATAATTTTTTTTACCTGGTATCAACTTTTTAAAATGTTTAGATGATTTTTATCAAAAGCTTATTTATAGTAATGTTTCTCCATCCAATTTTTGTCTTACACTACATAAATATCAATGGTTTGATTTTATTTTTTATCACTATTGTTTTAAAGAAATAAACATTACTTTAATGGGTAAAATTAATTTAACTAATCAATAAACTCAAAAATTTATTTCAATTTTACACAAAAATCAGGCATGATTTTTTCATTAATGTATAAAAATAATCATTGTCTTGATTTATTTAGTAATGTATAAAAATATAATCATAGTTATAATTTAAAAAAATAATTATTGATTTAAAAATTTGGTAAGTACTTAGTGAAAGAAGGGTAAAAATTTTAGTAACTAATTGTACAATTATTCATTCAACCTAATCACAACAGGTATATCACTGATGAGATGGCATTGAACTTCTTCTCTTGATTTAGTTAATTAATTATATTAATAAGTGCATAAAATATATTAGAATGTGATGCAAAATTATTATATATCCCACAGAAATTATAATATCAATGTATTTTTAACCAGTTTCAGAAAATACAGAGCTGTTAATTCATGCAAATGAAAAAAAAAATCTGATTTAGATAAATAAAAATCCAATTTAAATCAAATAAATCTGATTTTTTTTTGATTTTTTAAAAAAAATCAGCATCCCTGGGTTATACTATTGTAAAATTTGTTAACATGGCAAAATAATGACAAAGGAGCATAATAAGGATCTGTGAGAATGAAAAATATTGTAAAGATGAAACTTTTAAGCTAAAACATTTTAAGCTCAAACAGAGCTCTAAGTACAATTAAAAGTGCAACATAATGGGGTATTAATTGATGAATTCTAAATGCTAGATTTTCAGATTTTTAAAAAAATATATTGAAGTAAAATGGAAATCATTTTTATGTTCAGGGGGAATTTCTGTATATATATCCTCCCAGCAGTGCATAAAATTTTTCTTTTCCTGACAGTATAATTTGTGTGAATAACAATATTTCCCTTAACTATTTTTTCAAAATACTACATCAGATATTTGTGTAAAACTTAAAAAAGTATTTCTTAACTGTTCAATATATTATCATGTAAGATGGAAAAGGTTGTGGTTAAAAATACAAGTAACTATATATATTTCAAAAATCAAGAAAATATATTACTTTTCAACTTTCAAATTACTCCATCTTTCCTTGGAGTTTTTTCTACTCTGCTACTGTTGTCTTCAATCAGGTCATTTTACTTGTACATGGCTACTGCTCTCCACCAGTCTTCATAGCTTTCCTATAGTAGAAATTTAATATATATTTTCAGAAAACACAAAACTTTTAAAATTAATAGTAAATTTAGAAGAGATTTTTAAAATAAGTAATATTTAATACAATTAAAATTTAGCTCAGTCAGTATTAACTAATTGCAAGGATAATTTTTATTTATTCCCTTGAAAACTATCACTCATAGAAAAATATTTAAAAAAATTTCGAAGCACAGCATCCATATCCAAGGATTGCACCATTTTGTTTTACACGATCGTGTACCGGCGCGGCGTCTCAATGTCAATCACATTATATAAAATCAAATATCCTGGTGCAAATAATTAAAAAAGATATTAATAGAAGTTCAAAAAATTATTTGATTATTTCATAAAATATGAAAATATAAATAACTTACATGCTTACACGGCTTACGTTACGATCCGGCGCGTCCCCGGCAACAACAAACAACAAGCCAACTTCGGTACAGCCATCTATCGGTGAGAGAGATGCTAATAATCAGGGTTGGCCAATGGGTTTTTTTAAAAAAAAAGCTTTGAAAAACTCAACTAATTTTTAAACAATCCATGGAGCTTTGAAAAAACCCACTTGATTCTTAAAAACCCCACATTCGTCATGAGCCCCTACAACATACTAAAATTTCAAAAAGATCGAATGAGAACAATGCATTTGTTCATACTTTGAAATTTCCCATAGCAACAAAGAACACAAAGACAAAGGAATTCGTAGTGTCAATATTCAAACGGCTGTTTCTTCCTTTCTAATTGAAGTACATACTTGAAATTTTAATATGTTGTAATAACAGTAAATCTATCTAGTCTATAAAATTTTCAGGGTCCGGGGACAATTAGGGGGTCGTATACAAATTAAAAACCGTTCAATATAGAAAAAGGGGCGGGAAAATTTCACACGCCACATTAGTGCGATACTCCGTTCAAAACGTCACTTTAAGTTGCACAACATAGTAAAATTTCATCAAAATCGGAAGGCAGGTTTTTTAAACTAGAATTTTTTCCAAGTATTAAAATACACCGGATGTGCATGTAATTAGGCTAATTAAGAGACTTCCTATAGAGATAGAAGCATGAAATTTTAATATGTTGTTCATGGTGTGAATCCACACAATCTATTAAATTTTCAGGGTCCAATTATAATTAGGGGGGTCGTATACATAATAAATACAGTAATAAACTCGAATAATCTATAAATCCAGAACTAATTCATCAACCTCTTAATGCGATACATATTTTTGTTTGCCTAAAGGTCTACTACAACACATTAAAATCTTAAATATTTATCTCAATATTTGGTAAAAAAATTTCAAGTAAAACGAAAATTCTTTGAACCTAAATTACAAACGCAATATGTATATATTACCCTTAAAATTTGCAATTTTTAGAACCATTTTTTATAAGCTTTCTAAATATGTAAAGCATTAAAATGTGACATTAAAAGTAAACAAACCGAGAACTCAAATTTGGGAAATATTCCAGAGTCATTCGCGTTAAAGACCAGTAAGCTCCATTCTGCTTTCAAAAATTCTCAATTGCGTCATAATCACCATGGAAACCCGAAATTCTGGAAAAACTTTGCCATAACGGTCCTTTACTCATAAGTAAAATGAAAAATTTTTTTAAAATAATATTTATCGATTTATTAAGCAAAAAGTGGACTTGTGTTTTTTAATGATCCCATATATTTTTTAATAAGTCTAATATCTCATTAAATTATAAAGTTATATTCATGAAAATTGGATATGACATGTATCACCATGTATATTTTAAGAATCAATCACCTTTTAAAAGATTATTAAAAAATAAATCGATTTATTTCAGAATTATCGGAGTTTTTTGGTAAAACGTCGGACAAAATAGAATCCGTTATAATGATCGGGTCCCTAGACGTCCCGAACAACATACTGAAAAGAAAAGATATAAACTTCTTATCCTTGAATGGAAATAAGGAAACCATTTCTTATAAAGAAACTTTGAACCTCGAGGTTCAAAGTTTCTTTATAAGAAATGGTTTTTTATGTCAATGAACTCACTTAATTTTGTACAAACCCCACACTATTTCTGAAAAAAAAAACTGTTTTACGTGGGTTTTCTCAGGGTGTTTTATTGAAAAAACTCGATAAAACCCAACCCACTTGTTGTTTTTTTAAAAAAACCCGGGGTTTTGCCAACCCTGCTAATAATGCACCAATTTTTAGCGGATAGGTGTTTTTGAGGGAAAAGGGTGTGAGTCTTAAAAATTTCACGGACGATAGTATTCAGTCAGACGTCTTGGTTCAATTGTTCAAGTTCAAACATGGCGCCGAGAATGCGTGAATCCCCACTGAATAGCAATAGTACTAGAACGCATGCGCATTTAAAGTGACGAAAAAATGACCAAATTTATAACGTGTTTAAAAATCATGTCATTTAAAGTGACGTGAAAAGGATCAAATTTATAACGTCTTACAAATCACGTCCTTTTAAGTAACGAAAAATGACCAAATTTATTACGTGTTTAAAAATCACGTCATTTAAAGACACGTGAAAATGACCAAATTTATAACGTCTTACAAATCACGTCATTTAAGTGACGAAAAAATGACCAAATTTAAGGTGTGTTTTAAAATCACGTCATTTTAAGTGACGTGAAAATGTTATAATTTATGACGTCTTACAAATCACGTCAATTAAGTGACGAAAAAATGACCAAATTTATGACGCATTAAATATCACGTCATTTTAAATGACTCAAAAATGACCAAATTGATGACGTCTTTAAAATTACGTCACTTAGAGTGACGTAATAATGACCACATTTATGACGTCGTATAATTCACGTCATTCAAAGTGACGTAAAAATGACCAAATTGTCACCATTCAGCAAAATGTGGTCATTTTAGGTGACGTAAAAATAACGTCTAAATGTCGTATTAAATTGACGTCATTTTTGGTGACTCAAAAAAGACGTCACAGTTGACGTGATTTTTTCCCTATCGACGTCATATGAAAAAATATGACCTGATTTTGACGTCACAAATGACGTCATTCGTGTACTTGGGGAGGTCCGATGCGGTTGTCTGTATCAACTGCGGCAAGGACGGACATCTTGCATCCTGGAGATCATGTCCCCTCTACAGAAGAGCCCGCCGTGAGAAGGTTGCATCCCTGCAAAACTCCCTCCGGCGGAGGAGTGCTGAGGTCCGGAGAAGCGGGAACAAGAAGCCCAACCCACCGGTCCGAAAAGACCACCAATCCAAGATCGAGGAGCCGAAGCTTCGCCCCCCGTTGAACCAGTCAACCAAGCGACTTGAACGGGAGCTGGCGGAGATGCAAGCCTTCTTCCAAGACGTCAGAGACACCCTCAAGCCTATGGGTGGCATCACGGCGTTGAGGAAGCAGTTCGTCGCCTGCAAGACACGAGGCGACAAACTACGTTTTCTCCTTCAGCTGGGGGATATGGAGGAAACTCCATAGTCTCCCAGGTTGCCTTCACCACAAGCCTTCGAGCCCTTGCCTCCATGATGAAAATCTGCAGTCCTTCTAGGACTGTCGGCAGTGGAAAAAAAATCCACCAGCGTAAAGAACAGCCCAGAATCGGAGTGCCGCATTAGCGGCCCGAGTCGATAGATGTTTGAAGCCCCTCCGGGGCTAGGTACCTCATCGATGTGTCCCCCCGCTCGTCTCTCCATTCTACGAATTTCTTAACTCGTACAAGCTGCTATGTCTGGATGCAAAGGTCTTAGAGCGCAGTTACTCACTGCTCAAAGAGAACGGGAAAGCATTGCTAGAGATCTTGAAACTCTGAGAACTCTCCACTGCCAGAGCGATGTGAAACAAGCCTTTTGTGCAATGAAAAGAATTGAATCGTCATTAGATAAAAAGCTTGAGCGGGCCGACAACCAAATATCTGGCCTTCACCAGCTGCTCAGCCGTTCTGCTCATAGATAACGAGCTTCAACGAACTCCGGTTTAAAGACCATAAAAAAAGGCCCTTTTCAGGGCCAAAAAATTTTAATTTTGCACCCTTAAGGCTAAGGGCACACGGAATACCTCGATGGCCAAAACAAGGAAAAGGTAAAACATAGTTTAGGTGCCTGCGTTTCACTTTCAAATTTTGATTTTTTTATAGTTTTCATACACAAGCCAAAACACATTTTTTATACAGTCAAAACAAAAATTTTTCAAAAAAAGTTAAAAATGTATTAAAGTATAGCCTTTAAAGTGGTTGCGAAATTTCTGTGGGAAAACTGCAGACTTATATGCTGAAAGGCTTCAAACTCCTATTGACAGCAGACAAGCCTATAGAGCAGACAGGCCAAGCTGTCCTTCCTGCTTTCGATGGCTCAAGACTAAGCCAACATCAGCGGCGGCAATCAATCGAAATGCAAGGAAAAGCCAACTTTCAGGTATAACTAAGGAAGCTCGCTTTTTCGGCGTAGATCCTTAGTTTCATCTAATTTCTGTAGACTTTTAGGGTATCATATTGCCACCAGTCAAAATATTTGTTACTAATAACAACTTTGATTTGTTCAAAGTTGTGTTCCACTTGAAAAGTTGAGTTCCACCACTGGAAGAGACCCGTCTCAAACCGATAGCCAATCGAAGACAAGAGAGGGGCGGAGCTTATATCCTCACTACAGACTATAAATTCAGAGGAAGTTAAAAATTACGCATTCTGCATTTGGACTGTTCATTATGGCTCTCCCTGACCATAATAGGAAATCGGAGTTGCAAACTAAGTATCAACGTGGGAAGCGTGAATTCGAAGCACTCCTTACAGAACTGGATTCGGACAGATTGCATAGCCCACGAGAACTCGCGACGCTCATTCAGAAAATCACAACAGTGAAACATGAGCTGTCTGTATTGGTGCATTTTATGAATTTCCTCGAGGTCTGTCCGCAGGCAGCATAAAGACCCTTAGAAAAAAAAGGCCCTTTTCAGGGCCAACAAATCTTACCTCGGGATCTTCACACTTCATGTTTAGAAAAGCACCTACAGCAAAACGAGTGATTTTGTCTCTTACCGGACCAGAATCCCGTTTGTTCCCCAGTAGCACAGCAGTACTGGACAGTATCGGATCGATATATTGAGCAATATCGCCTGCCAATATCGCCGCTAGATCGAATGGCTGACATTTTGGGCGATACTGGCCAATATTGCCAATCAGTATTAAGCAATATCGCATAGCAGTATCGCGCGGTATTGGAATTTATCAAAAACCCTGTATTGCCCAATATCGCATTTGGAAAATCCGCTGTATCAAGCGATATCACTTCCCAATATCGCCCCCATGATTTAGCGAGTGGTGCAATTTCTATCACATTGAGGATTTAAGTAGTACGGATATTCCTGTACCTCATGCACTAATGTTTTCCATTTTATTCTGTTTTGTTTCGTGAAACGGGCTTTGGGAAAACCGCCTTTTGTAACGCCCTCCTCGCATTTTGATTGCTATGCAGGAAAAACAACATTTCTGTGACTGGATTTGTTATTTTCACTAAAAAATTTTGAACTCCTTCTAATTTATGTAGTAAAATAAACTGGAAAGAAATTAGAATAAGAATATCGGAAGCGTACAGCTTCCTGAGCAGCGCCCATGTGCATGTATGAAACGGGTCCAACATAAATACAAAAGGCACATTTCAAAGGCACTATCATACAATTTCTTATGTATGCTGTTTTCTCTCGGAAACTGCTTAAAAGCGGTGTTTGTTTTGCAAAATTTTTTAGCTGGGTATTGAAACTTTTTATGGGCTCGAGAAAAAGAAGATGCCATAGGGGCACCGACACCCTCCGGCTTTGAGGTTGGCGGTAGGCTACGGTGCAAGGGACGGAGACTGTTATAAATTGATTGTAAATTCGCACTAAATTTAAGGGTGTTGAAAAGTCTCTCAGCCCAAGAGTAACAGTTAATTACTTTAATATTAATCTAATAAATATAATAATAATTATCTTATCTTATAATAGTTATATATCTAACAAATATATTATCAGATATTATAAATCTGAGTGATATTTTTTGTAAAAGACAACTTCAAAATTTGATAAAAGAAACTCTTACCTGTATCTGAAAACAAGCGATTTCACACTGTATAAGGCTTCCGAAACCGCCCAATGTGGCATGTTCACGCTTGTTTTTAACAAGAGTGGTGAAGCGGAATCAAATTTCTTCTACCCCGATGTAGCCTCTATCATGCATAATTTCTGAAAAAGGGAATATAAAAATTAATTTCGATATTTTTATTGGTAAAACGAGCGGGAGAAAAGAGCGAAAATGATAGTTTTGAACCTTGGAGCGTAGGCAAGCTCTCAGATCCCGTTCGACCCAAATCGACAAATTGCGTCGTCCAATCGAAGACCAGCAATGGGAAGAGAGGGGCGGAGCTATATCCTCAACACAGACTATATATACGAGAGACGGCTCGGCCTGTTCTACAAATTTGTTAACTCGTACAAGCTGCTATGTCTGGATGCAAAGGTCTTAGAGCGCAGTTACTCACTGCTCAAAGAGAACGGGAAAGCATTGTTAGAGATCTTGAAACTCTGAGAATTCTCCACTGCCAGAGCGATGTGAAACAAGCCACTTCTGCAATGAAAAGAATTGAATCGTCATTAGTTAAAAAGCTTGAGCGGGCCGACAACCAAATATCTGGCCTTCACCAGCTGCTCAGCTGTTCTGCTCATAGATAACGAGCTTCAACGAACTCCGGTTTAAAGACCATAAAAAAAAGGCCCTTTTCAGGGCCAAAAAATTTTAATTTTGCACCCTTAAGGCTAAGGGCACACGGAACACCTCGATGGCCAAAACAAGGAAAAGGTAAAACATAGTTTAGGTGCCTGCGTTTCACTTTCAAATTTATATTTTTTTTTTTTTAGTTTTCATACACAAGCTAAAACATATTTTTTATACAGTCAAAACAAAAATTTTTCAAAAATGTATTAAATTATAGCCATTTTAAAAAAATTGAAAATTTTGGAAATTACATTTATTATGTTTAATAAGTTTGTATTTAATTTGCGTTGATATAGGGGGTTTGGAATGAGAAATGCAGCTTTTCGAAGACGAAGGCAGTCGTTGCATTTCAGTACCAAAAGGCAAGTTAAAATAGCCTGTTAGTATTATAAACACTAATTTATGTTATAAAATGTTAGATTGTTTAATGTTTGTCTTAGATTGTTAGAATTGAAGTTAAATAACATGAATTATTCATATATGAAGTAGAAAATACTGCGTGACAATTCGAAGACGTAACATCCTGCGGTCAGTTATTTTCCCCTCTTTTGAAACTTTAAACAACCAAACATTACTAAAAATGCACAAAAACATTTAGAAAACACTATTTCATTACTTCATTTGTAGCTGCAACAATGGCTTTAATTTGTGCATCTATTTATGTATTTAAGAAAGCATACGCAAGAGGTCAACGACAAAATTACAGAGTGCATCAGAACAGAAAAAACACAACACAAAATTACTAAAATAAAAATACAGGGTGATTGGTAAATACGTGGACGAACCTTGCAGGGGGGTAGAGGGGACCTAGACTAGTATATTTCGAATGAGCATGGGGGGAGAAGATGCACCGTTACGGAGCTAGGACCTAATGTAGCGCGAGGGCGCTTCAAAAGGCCGTTTTTAGAAGGCTCGTGTGACGAAACAAAACATAATAAAATGAAAAACATTATTGCATGAGGTACACGAATATCCGTACTACTTAAATCCTCAATGTGATAGAAATTGGACCACTCGCTAAATCGTGGGGTGAGTTTTAAAACGTGCAATATTCATCTTTTAGTCAAAGAATGGAGTTTCCTTACATTAGTGTAATTGTACTTAGAAAAATGATGAATGGGCAAGGGATTTTCAATGATCATACATTGATCATTGAAACTGTATGATCATTTAAATTCCCTCCCCGATCATCATTTTTCTAAGAACCATTACACTAAAGTAAAGGAACTCCATTCTTTGGCTAAAAGATGAATATTGCACAATTTAAAACTCCCCCCATGATTTAGCGAGTGGTGCAATTTCTATCACATTGAGGATTTAAGTAGTACGGATATTCCTGTACCTCATGCACTAATGTTTTCCATTTTATTCTGTTTTGTTTCGTGAAACGGGCTTTGGGAAAACCGCCTTTTGTAACGCCCTCCTTGCATTTTGATTGCTATGCAGGAAAAACAACATTTCTGTGACTGGATTTGTTATTTTCACTAAAAAATTTTGAACTCCTTCTAATTTATGTAGTAAAATAAACTGGAAAGAAATTAGAATAAGAATATCGGAAGCGTACAGCTTCCTGAGCAGCGCCCATGTGCATGTATGAAACGGGTCCAACATAAATACAAAAGGCACATTTCAAAGGCACTATCATACAATTTCTTATGTATGCTGTTTTCTCTCGGAAACTGCTTAAAAGCGGTGTTTGTTTTGCAAAATTTTTTAGCTGGGTATTGAAACTTTTTATGGGCTCGAGAAAAAGAAGATGCCATAGGGGCACCGACACCCTCCGGCTTTGAGGTTGGCGGTAGGCTACGGTGCAAGGGACGGAGACTGTTATAAATTGATTGTAAATTCGCACTAAATTTAAGGGTGTTGAAAAGTCTCTCAGCCCAAGAGTAACAGTTAATTACTTTAATATTAATCTAATAAATATAATAATAATTATCTTATCTTATAATAGTTATATATCTAACAAATATATTATCAGATATTATAAATCTGAGTGATATTTTTTGTAAAAGACAACTTCAAAATTTGATAAAAGAAACTCTTACCTGTATCTGAAAACAAGCGATTTCACACTGTATAAGGCTTCCGAAACCGCCCAATGTGGCATGTTCACGCTTGTTTTTAACAAGAGTGGTGAAGCGGAATCAAATTTCTTCTACCCCGATGTAGCCTCTATCATGCATAATTTCTGAAAAAGGGAATATAAAAATTAATTTCGATATTTTTATTGGTAAAACGAGCGGGAGAAAAGAGCGAAAATGATAGTTTTGAACCTTGGAGCGTAGGCAAGCTCTCAGATCCCGTTCGACCCAAATCAACAAATTGTGTCGTCCAATCGAAGACCAGCAATGGGAAGAGAGGGGCGGAGCTATATCCTCAACACAGACTATATATACGAGAGACGGCTCGGCCTGTTCTACATCACAAGGACACCGACACGCCAACACCAAGCGAACGATCAGCAACCCCGTTGCCTGACGAGCCGCAGGACTTCATGGAGATCTCCGCTGACACCCCAACAACAAGGTTCGTGAGGGTTATCAGAGGCCTCCCAACCGAGCTCAAGGCTGAAGGCCTGCAGCGCCACCTCAAAGACCAAGGCTTCAACGTCCTCTCCTGCTTCCGGATGAGAAGTCGGCGTTTCAAAGGGTTCCTTCCGCTCTTTCAAGTGGAAATCCAAGGCTCCCCGCGAGACGTCGATGGTATCACCCGGATTCTGGGAGAGGATGTCAAGATTGAGCATAAGCGAAGGATTGACGCCATCCTCTGCTTTCGCTGCTGCCGTTTCGGACACGTTGCAAGAAACTGTACGGAGCTGCTGCAGCGATGCATGCGATGTGGAGAAGATCATCGACTCAGCGAATGTCCGATCCCAAAGTCTCCAAACGTCAGGTGCGTCAACTGCGAGGCTCCAGGTCATTTGGCGGCCTGGAGATCGTGCCCAGAACATCCCCGGCACAAAATTGCCAAAAAACCCGGCGCAGCAAAGTCAGCGTCGAAGCCAAGCGCCCAAAAAGGAGAGCCTCAGAGCGAGAGCCAATCGGAGACAAGGGACAACAAGCTCCGCCCCCAGCTCCCGACGGCCACCAACCGCAAGGCCAGCCTCCACAAGCCACGCCCTCCAGTCACCCAGTCCGCAAGGAGACCTCGACGGGAGACGAGCGAGATGGAGGCCTTCTTCCAAGAGATCCGAACTCTCACGAAGGACAATGAAGATTTCGCCGCCCTAAGAAAACAGTTCCGCTCCTGCAAGACAGCCGGAGCAAAACTCGCCTTCCTCCTCAAGCTGGAGGACACGGACAGCCCCTAGCCACCGTCCCACCTCCCTTCCTCCCGAGCCACTTCCAGCCTCTTCCCGCCACCTTCGTGGCATGCCATGCTTTACTGTGCTTAAGGACCCTCAGCACAAAGAACAGACAAACAGCGATAGGGAATAAGCCGCCTTCGGCGGCAGGTGTCCCGTGCTAAAAGTTGCAGTTGCCTGTTCTACAAATTTGTTAACTCGTACAAGCTGCTATGTCTGGATGCAAAGGTCTTAGAGCGCAGTTACTCACTGCTCAAAGAGAACGGGAAAGCATTGTTAGAGATCTTGAAACTCTGAGAATTCTCCACTGCCAGAGCGATGTGAAACAAGCCACTTCTGCAATGAAAAGAATTGAATCGTCATTAGTTAAAAAGCTTGAGCGGGCCGACAACCAAATATCTGGCCTTCACCAGCTGCTCAGCCGTTCTGCTCATAGATAACGAGCTTCAACGAACTCCGGTTTAAAGACCATAAAAAAAAGGCCCTTTTCAGGGCCAAAAAATTTTAATTTTGCACCCTTAAGGCTAAGGGCACACGGAACACCTCGATGGCCAAAACAAGGAAAAGGTAAAACATAGTTTAGGTGCCTGCGTTTCACTTTCAAATTTATATTTTTTTTTTTTTAGTTTTCATACACAAGCTAAAACATATTTTTTATACAGTCAAAACAAAAATTTTTCAAAAAAAGTCAAAAATGTATTAAATTATAGCCATTTTAAAAAAATTGAAAATTTTGGAAATTGCATTTATTATGTTTAATAAGTTTGTATTTAATTTGCGTTGATATAGGGGGTTTGGAATGAGAAATGCAGCTTTTCGAAGACGAAGGCAGTCGTTGCATTTCAGTACCAAAAGGCAAGTTAAAATAGCCTGTTAGTATTATAAACACTAATTTATGTTATAAAATGTTAGATTGTTTAATGTTTGTCTTAGATTGTTAGAATTGAAGTTAAATAACATGAATTATTCATATATGAAGTAGAAAATACTGCGTGACAATTCGAAGACGTAACATCCTGCGGTCAGTTATTTTCCCCTCTTTTGAAACTTTAAACAACCAAACATTACTAAAAATGCACAAAAACATTTAGAAAACACTATTTCATTACTTCATTTGTAGCTGCAACAATGGCTTTAATTTGTGCATCTATTTATGTATTTAAGAAAGCATACGCAAGAGGTCAACGACAAAATTACAGAGTGCATCAGAACAGAAAAAACACAACACAAAATTACTAAAATAAAAATACAGGGTGATTGGTAAATACGTGGACGAACCTTGCAGGGGGGTAGAGGGGACCTAGACTAGTATATTTCGAATGAGCATGGGGGGAGAAGATGCACCGTTACGGAGCTAGGACCTAATGTAGCGCGAGGGCGCTTCAAAAGGCCGTTTTTAGAAGGCTCGTGTGACGAAACAAAACATAATAAAATGAAAAACATTATTGCATGAGGTACACGAATATCCGTACTACTTAAATCCTCAATGTGATAGAAATTGGACCACTCGCTAAATCGTGGGGTGAGTTTTAAAACGTGCAATATTCATCTTTTAGCCAAAGAATGGAGTTTCCTTACATTAGTGTAATTGTACTTAGAAAAATGATGAATGGGCAAGGGATTTTCAATGATCATACATTGATCATTGAAACTGTATGATCATTTAAATTCCCTCCCCGATCATCATTTTTCTAAGAACCATTACACTAAAGTAAAGGAACTCCATTCTTTGGCTAAAAGATGAATATTGCACAATTTAAAACTCCCCCCATGATTTAGCGAGTGGTGCAATTTCTATCACATTGAGGATTTAAGTAGTACGGATATTCCTGTACCTCATGCACTAATGTTTTCCATTTTATTCTGTTTTGTTTCGTGAAACGGGCTTTGGGAAAACCGCCTTTTGTAACGCCCTCCTTGCATTTTGATTGCTATGCAGGAAAAACAACATTTCTGTGACTGGATTTGTTATTTTCACTAAAAAATTTTGAACTCCTTCTAATTTATGTAGTAAAATAAACTGGAAAGAAATTAGAATAAGAATATCGGAAGCGTACAGCTTCCTGAGCAGCGCCCATGTGCATGTATGAAACGGGTCCAACATAAATACAAAAGGCACATTTCAAAGGCACTATCATACAATTTCTTATGTATGCTGTTTTCTCTCGGAAACTGCTTAAAAGCGGTGTTTGTTTTGCAAAATTTTTTAGCTGGGTATTGAAACTTTTTATGGGCTCGAGAAAAAGAAGATGCCATAGGGGCACCGACACCCTCCGGCTTTGAGGTTGGCGGTAGGCTACGGTGCAAGGGACGGAGACTGTTATAAATTGATTGTAAATTCGCACTAAATTTAAGGGTGTTGAAAAGTCTCTCAGCCCAAGAGTAACAGTTAATTACTTTAATATTAATCTAATAAATATAATAATAATTATCTTATCTTATAATAGTTATATATCTAACAAATATATTATCAGATATTATAAATCTGAGTGATATTTTTTGTAAAAGACAACTTCAAAATTTGATAAAAGAAACTCTTACCTGTATCTGAAAACAAGCGATTTCACACTGTATAAGGCTTCCGAAACCGCCCAATGTGGCATGGTCACGCTTGTTTTTAACAAGAGTGGTGAAGCGGAATCAAATTTCTTCTACCCCGATGTAGCCTCTATCATGCATAATTTCTGAAAAAGGGAATATAAAAATTAATTTCGATATTTTTATTGGTAAAACGAGCGGGAGAAAAGAGCGAAAATGATAGTTTTGAACCTTGGAGCGTAGGCAAGCTCTCAGATCCCGTTCGACCCAAATCGACAAATTGTGTCGTCCAATCGAAGACCAGCAATGGGAAGAGAGGGGCGGAGCTATATCCTCAACACAGACTATATATACGAGAGACGGCTCGGCCTGTTCTACAAATTTGTTAACTCGTACAAGCTGCTATGTCTGGATGCAAAGGTCTTAGAGCGCAGTTACTCACTGCTCAAAGAGAACGGGAAAGCATTGTTAGAGATCTTGAAACTCTGAGAATTCTCCACTGCCAGAGCGATGTGAAACAAGCCACTTCTGCAATGAAAAGAATTGAATCGTCATTAGTTAAAAAGCTTGAGCGGGCCGACAACCAAATATCTGGCCTTCACCAGCTGCTCAGCCGTTCTGCTCATAGATAACGAGCTTCAACGAACTCCGGTTTAAAGACCATAAAAAAAGGCCCTTTTCAGGGCCAAAAAATTTTAATTTTGCACCCTTAAGGCTAAGGGCACACGGAACACCTCGATGGCCAAAACAAGGAAAAGGTAAAACATAGTTTAGGTGCCTGCGTTTCACTTTCAAATTTATATTTTTTTTTTTTTAGTTTTCATACACAAGCTAAAACATATTTTTTATACAGTCAAAACAAAAATTTTTCAAAAAAAGTCAAAAATGTATTAAATTATAGCCATTTTAAAAAAATTGAAAATTTTGGAAATTACATTTATTATGTTTAATAAGTTTGTATTTAATTTGCGTTGATATAGGGGGTTTGGAATGAGAAATGCAGCTTTTCGAAGACGAAGGCAGTCGTTGCATTTCAGTACCAAAAGGCAAGTTAAAATAGCCTGTTAGTATTATAAACACTAATTTATGTTATAAAATGTTAGATTGTTTAATGTTTGTCTTAGATTGTTAGAATTGAAGTTAAATAACATGAATTATTCATATATGAAGTAGAAAATACTGCGTGACGATTCGAAGACGTAACATCCTGTGGTCAGTTATTTTCCCCTCTTTTGAACATTTAAACAACCAAACATTACTAAAAATGCACAAAAACATTTAGAAAACACTATTTCATTACTTCATTTGATGCTGCAACAATGGCTTTAATTTGTGCATCTATTTATGTATTTAAGAAAGCATACGCAAGAGGTCAACGACAAAATTACAGAGTGCGTCAGAACAGAAAAAACACAACACAAAATTACTAAAATAAAAATACAGGGTGATTGGTAAATACGTGGACGAACCTTGCAGGGGGGTAGAGGGGACCTAGACTAGTATATTTCGAATGAGCATGGGGGGAGAAGATGCACCGTTACGGAGCTAGGACCTAATGTAGCGCGAGGGCGCTTCAAAAGACCGTTTTTAGAAGGCTCGTGTGACGAAACAAAACATAATAAAATGAAAAACATTATTGCATGAGGTACACGAATATCCGTACTACTTAAATCCTCAATGTGATAGAAATTGGACCACTCGCTAAATCGTGGGGTGAGTTTTAAAACGTGCAATATTCATCTTTTAGCCAAAGAATGGAGTTTCCTTACATTAGTGTAATTGTACTTAGAAAAATGATGAATGGGCAAGGGATTTTCAATGATCATACATTGATCATTGAAACTGTATGATCATTTAAATTCCCTCCCCGATCATCATTTTTCTAAGAACCATTACACTAAAGTAAAGGAACTCCATTCTTTGGCTAAAAGATGAATATTGCACAATTTAAAACTCCCCCCATGATTTAGCGAGTGGTGCAATTTCTATCACATTGAGGATTTAAGTAGTACGGATATTCCTGTACCTCATGCACTAATGTTTTCCATTTTATTCTGTTTTGTTTCGTGAAACGGGCTTTGGGAAAACCGCCTTTTGTAACGCCCTCCTTGCATTTTGATTGCTATGCAGGAAAAACAACATTTCTGTGACTGAATTTGTTATTTTCACTAAAAAATTTTGAACTCCTTCTAATTTATGTAGTAAAATAAACTGGAAAGAAATTAGAATAAGAATATCGGAAGCGTACAGCTTCCTGAGCAGCGCCCATGTGCATGTATGAAACGGGTCCAACATAAATACAAAAGGCACATTTCAAAGGCACTATCATACAATTTCTTATGTATGCTGTTTTCTCTCGGAAACTGCTTAAAAGCGGTGTTTGTTTTGCAAAATTTTTTAGCTGGGTATTGAAACTTTTTATGGGCTCGAGAAAAAGAAGATGCCATAGGGGCACCGACACCCTCCGGCTTTGAGGTTGGCGGTAGGCTACGGTGCAAGGGACGGAGACTGTTATAAATTGATTGTAAATTCGCACTAAATTTAAGGGTGTTGAAAAGTCTCTCAGCCCAAGAGTAACAGTTAATTACTTTAATATTAATCTAATAAATATAATAATAATTATCTTATCTTATAATAGTTATATATCTAACAAATATATTATCAGATATTATAAATCTGAGTGATATTTTTTGTAAAAGACAACTTCAAAATTTGATAAAAGAAACTCTTACCTGTATCTGAAAACAAGCGATTTCACACTGTATAAGGCTTCCGAAACCGCCCAATGTGGCATGTTCACGCTTGTTTTTAACAAGAGTGGTGAAGCGGAATCAAATTTCTTCTACCCCGATGTAGCCTCTATCATGCATAATTTCTGAAAAAGGGAATATAAAAATTAATTTCGATATTTTTATTGGTAAAACGAGCGGGAGAAAAGAGCGAAAATGATAGTTTTGAACCTTGGAGCGTAGGCAAGCTCTCAGATCCCGTTCGACCCAAATCGACAAATTGTGTCGTCCAATCGAAGACCAGCAATGGGAAGAGAGGGGCGGAGCTATATCCTCAACACAGACTATATATACGAGAGACGGCTCGGCCTGTTCTACAAATTTGTTAACTCGTACAAGCTGCTATGTCTGGATGCAAAGGTCTTAGAGCGCAGTTACTCACTGCTCAAAGAGAACGGGAAAGCATTGTTAGAGATCTTGAAACTCTGAGAATTCTCCACTGCCAGAGCGATGTGAAACAAGCCACTTCTGCAATGAAAAGAATTGAATCGTCATTAGTTAAAAAGCTTGAGCGGGCCGACAACCAAATATCTGGCCTTCACCAGCTGCTCAGCCGTTCTGCTCATAGATAACGAGCTTCAACGAACTCCGGTTTAAAGACCATAAAAAAGGCCCTTTTCAGGGCCAAAAAATTTTAATTTTGCACCCTTAAGGCTAAGGGCACACGGAACACCTCGATGGCCAAAACAAGGAAAAGGTAAAACATAGTTTAGGTGCCTGCGTTTCACTTTCAAATTTATATTTTTTTTTTTTTAGTTTTCATACACAAGCTAAAACATATTTTTTATACAGTCAAAACAAAAATTTTTCAAAAAAAGTCAAAAATGTATTAAATTATAGCCATTTTAAAAAAATTGAAAATTTTGGAAATTACATTTATTATGTTTAATAAGTTTGTATTTAATTTGCGTTGATATAGGGGGTTTGGAATGAGAAATGCAGCTTTTCGAAGACGAAGGCAGTCGTTGCATTTCAGTACCAAAAGGCAAGTTAAAATAGCCTGTTAGTATTATAAACACTAATTTATGTTATAAAATGTTAGATTGTTTAATGTTTGTCTTAGATTGTTAGAATTGAAGTTAAATAACATGAATTATTCATATATGAAGTAGAAAATACTGCGTGACAATTCGAAGACGTAACATCCTGCGGTCAGTTATTTTCCCCTCTTTTGAAACTTTAAACAACCAAACATTACTAAAAATGCACAAAAACATTTAGAAAACACTATTTCATTACTTCATTTGTAGCTGCAACAATGGCTTTAATTTGTGCATCTATTTATGTATTTAAGAAAGCATACGCAAGAGGTCAACGACAAAATTACAGAGTGCATCAGAACAGAAAAAACACAACACAAAATTACTAAAATAAAAATACAGGGTGATTGGTAAATACGTGGACGAACCTTGCAGGGGGGTAGAGGGGACCTAGACTAGTATATTTCGAATGAGCATGGGGGGAGAAGATGCACCGTTACGGAGCTAGGACCTAATGTAGCGCGAGGGCGCTTCAAAAGGCCGTTTTTAGAAGGCTCGTGTGACGAAACAAAACATAATAAAATGAAAAACATTATTGCATGAGGTACACGAATATCCGTACTACTTAAATCCTCAATGTGATAGAAATTGGACCACTCGCTAAATCGTGGGGTGAGTTTTAAAACGTGCAATATTCATCTTTTAGCCAAAGAATGGAGTTTCCTTACATTAGTGTAATTGTACTTAGAAAAATGATGAATGGGCAAGGGATTTTCAATGATCATACATTGATCATTGAAACTGTATGATCATTTAAATTCCCTCCCCGATCATCATTTTTCTAAGAACCATTACACTAAAGTAAAGGAACTCCATTCTTTGGCTAAAAGATGAATATTGCACAATTTAAAACTCCCCCCATGATTTAGCGAGTGGTGCAATTTCTATCACATTGAGGATTTAAGTAGTACGGATATTCCTGTACCTCATGCACTAATGTTTTCCATTTTATTCTGTTTTGTTTCGTGAAACGGGCTTTGGGAAAACCGCCTTTTGTAACGCCCTCCTTGCATTTTGATTGCTATGCAGGAAAAACAACATTTCTGTGACTGGATTTGTTATTTTCACTAAAAAATTTTGAACTCCTTCTAATTTATGTAGTAAAATAAACTGGAAAGAAATTATAATAAGAATATCGGAAGCGTACAGCTTCCTGAGCAGCGCCCATGTGCATGTATGAAACGGGTCCAACATAAATACAAAAGGCACATTTCAAAGGCACTATCATACAATTTCTTATGTATGCTGTTTTCTCTCGGAAACTGCTTAAAAGCGGTGTTTGTTTTGCAAAATTTTTTAGCTGGGTATTGAAACTTTTTATGGGCTCGAGAAAAAGAAGATGCCATAGGGGCACCGACACCCTCCGGCTTTGAGGTTGGCGGTAGGCTACGGTGCAAGGGACGGAGACTGTTATAAATTGATTGTAAATTCGCACTAAATTTAAGGGTGTTGAAAAGTCTCTCAGCCCAAGAGTAACAGTTAATTACTTTAATATTAATCTAATAAATATAATAATAATTATCTTATCTTATAATAGTTATATATCTAACAAATATATTATCAGATATTATAAATCTGAGTGATATTTTTTGTAAAAGACAACTTCAAAATTTGATAAAAGAAACTCTTACCTGTATCTGAAAACAAGCGATTTCACACTGTATAAGGCTTCCGAAACCGCCCAATGTGGCATGGTCACGCTTGTTTTTAACAAGAGTGGTGAAGCGGAATCAAATTTCTTCTACCCCGATGTAGCCTCTATCATGCATAATTTCTGAAAAAGGGAATATAAAAATTAATTTCGATATTTTTATTGGTAAAACGAGCGGGAGAAAAGAGCGAAAATGATAGTTTTGAACCTTGGAGCGTAGGCAAGCTCTCAGATCCCGTTCGACCCAAATCGACAAATTGTGTCGTCCAATCGAAGACCAGCAATGGGAAGAGAGGGGCGGAGCTATATCCTCAACACAGACTATATATACGAGAGACGGCTCGGCCTGTTCTACAAATTTGTTAACTCGTACAAGCTGCTATGTCTGGATGCAAAGGTCTTAGAGCGCAGTTACTCACTGCTCAAAGAGAACGGGAAAGCATTGTTAGAGATCTTGAAACTCTGAGAATTCTCCACTGCCAGAGCGATGTGAAACAAGCCACTTCTGCAATGAAAAGAATTGAATCGTCATTAGTTAAAAAGCTTGAGCGGGCCGACAACCAAATATCTGGCCTTCACCAGCTGCTCAGCCGTTCTGCTCATAGATAACGAGCTTCAACGAACTCCGGTTTAAAGACCATAAAAAAAAGGCCCTTTTCAGGGCCAAAAAATTTTAATTTTGCACCCTTAAGGCTAAGGGCACACGGAACACCTCGATGGCCAAAACAAGGAAAAGGTAAAACATAGTTTAGGTGCCTGCGTTTCACTTTCAAATTTATATTTTTTTTTTTTAGTTTTCATACACAAGCTAAAACATATTTTTTATACAGTCAAAACAAAAATTTTTCAAAAATGTATTAAATTATAGCCATTTTAAAAAAATTGAAAATTTTGGAAATTACATTTATTATGTTTAATAAGTTTGTATTTAATTTGCGTTGATATAGGGGGTTTGGAATGAGAAATGCAGCTTTTCGAAGACGAAGGCAGTCGTTGCATTTCAGTACCAAAAGGCAAGTTAAAATAGCCTGTTAGTATTTTAAACACTAATTTATGTTATAAAATGTTAGATTGTTTAATGTTTGTCTTAGATTGTTAGAATTGAAGTTAAATAACATGAATTATTCATATATGAAGTAGAAAATACTGCGTGACGATTCGAAGACGTAACATCCTGTGGTCAGTTATTTTCCCCTCTTTTGAAACTTTAAACAACCAAACATTACTAAAAATGCACAAAAACATTTAGAAAACACTATTTCATTACTTCATTTGATGCTGCAACAATGGCTTTAATTTGTGCATCTATTTATGTATTTAAGAAAGCATACGCAAGAGGTCAACGACAAAATTACAGAGTGCATCAGAACAGAAAAAACACAACACAAAATTACTAAAATAAAAATACAGGGTGATTGGTAAATACGTGGACGAACCTTGCAGGGGGGTAGAGGGGACCTAGACTAGTATATTTCGAATGAGCATGGGGGGAGAAGATGCACCGTTACGGAGCTAGGACCTAATGTAGCGCGAGGGCGCTTCAAAAGGCCGTTTTTAGAAGGCTCGTGTGACGAAACAAAACATAATAAAATGAAAAACATTATTGCATGAGGTACACGAATATCCGTACTACTTAAATCCTCAATGTGATAGAAATTGGACCACTCGCTAAATCGTTGGGTGAGTTTTAAAACGTGCAATATTCATCTTTTAGCCAAAGAATGGAGTTTCCTTACATTAGTGTAATTGTACTTAGAAAAATGATGAATGGGCAAGGGATTTTCAATGATCATACATTGATCATTGAAACTGTATGATCATTTAAATTCCCTCCCCGATCATCATTTTTCTAAGAACCATTACACTAAAGTAAAGGAACTCCATTCTTTGGCTAAAAGATGAATATTGCACAATTTAAAACTCCCCCCATGATTTAGCGAGTGGTGCAATTTCTATCACATTGAGGATTTAAGTAGTACGGATATTCCTGTACCTCATGCACTAATGTTTTCCATTTTATTCTGTTTTGTTTCGTGAAACGGGCTTTGGGAAAACCGCCTTTTGTAACGCCCTCCTTGCATTTTGATTGCTATGCAGGAAAAACAACATTTCTGTGACTGGATTTGTTATTTTCACTAAAAAATTTTGAACTCCTTCTAATTTATGTAGTAAAATAAACTGGAAAGAAATTATAATAAGAATATCGGAAGCGTACAGCTTCCTGAGCAGCGCCCATGTGCATGTATGAAACGGGTCCAACATAAATACAAAAGGCACATTTCAAAGGCACTATCATACAATTTCTTATGTATGCTGTTTTCTCTCGGAAACTGCTTAAAAGCGGTGTTTGTTTTGCAAAATTTTTTAGCTGGGTATTGAAACTTTTTATGGGCTCGAGAAAAAGAAGATGCCATAGGGGCACCGACACCCTCCGGCTTTGAGGTTGGCGGTAGGCTACGGTGCAAAGGACGGAGACTGTTATAAATTGATTGTAAATTCGCACTAAATTTAAGGGTGTTGAAAAGTCTCTCAGCCCAAGAGTAACAGTTAATTACTTTAATATTAATCTAATAAATATAATAATAATTATCTTATCTTATAATAGTTATATATCTAACAAATATATTATCAGATATTATAAATCTGAGTGATATTTTTTGTAAAAGACAACTTCAAAATTTGATAAAAGAAACTCTTACCTGTATCTGAAAACAAGCGATTTCACACTGTATAAGGCTTCCGAAACCGCCCAATGTGGCATGGTCACGCTTGTTTTTAACAAGAGTGGTGAAGCGGAATCAAATTTCTTCTACCCCGATGTAGCCTCTATCATGCATAATTTCTGAAAAAGGGAATATAAAAATTAATTTCGATATTTTTATTGGTAAAACGAGCGGGAGAAAAGAGCGAAAATGATAGTTTTGAACCTTGGAGCGTAGGCAAGCTCTCAGATCCCGTTCGACCCAAACCGACAAATTGTGTCGTCCAATCGAAGACCAGCAATGGGAAGAGAGGGGCGGAGCTATATCCTCAACACAGACTATATATACGAGAGACGGCTCGGCCTGTTCTACAAATTTGTTAACTCGTACAAGCTGCTATGTCTGGATGCAAAGGTCTTAGAGCGCAGTTACTCACTGCTCAAAGAGAACGGGAAAGCATTGTTAGAGATCTTGAAACTCTGAGAATTCTCCACTGCCAGAGCGATGTGAAACAAGCCACTTCTGCAATGAAAAGAATTGAATCGTCATTAGTTAAAAAGCTTGAGCGGGCCGACAACCAAATATCTGGCCTTCACCAGCTGCTCAGCCGTTCTGCTCATAGATAACGAGCTTCAACGAACTCCGGTTTAAAGACCATAAAAAAAGGCCCTTTTCAGGGCCAAAAAATTTTAATTTTGCACCCTTAAGGCTAAGGGCACACGGAACACCTCGATGGCCAAAACAAGGAAAAGGTAAAACATAGTTTAGGTGCCTGCGTTCCCTTTCAAATTTTGATTTTTTTTTTAGTTTTCATACACAAGCTAAAACATATTTTTTATACAGTCAAAACAAAAATTTTTCAAAAAAAGTCAAAAATGTATTAAATTATAGCCATTTTAAAAAAATTGAAAATTTTGGAAATTACATTTATTATGTTTAATAAGTTTGTATTTAATTTGCGTTGATATAGGGGGTTTGGAATGAGAAATGCAGCTTTTCGAAGACGAAGGCAGTCGTTGCATTTCAGTACCAAAAGGCAACTTAAAATAGCCTGTTATTATTATAAACACTAATTTATGTTATAAAATGTTAGATTGTTTAATGTTTGTCTTAGATTGTTAGAATTGAAGTTAAATAACATGAATTATTCATATATGAAGTAGAAAATACTGCGTGACAATTCGAAGACGTAACATCCTGCGGTCAGTTATTTTCCCCTCTTTTGAAACTTTAAACAACCAAACATTACTAAAAATGCACAAAAACATTTAGAAAACACTATTTCATTACTTCATTTGTAGCTGCAACAATGGCTTTAATTTGTGCATCTATTTATGTATTTAAGAAAGCATACGCAAGAGGTCAACGACAAAATTACAGAGTGCATCAGAACAGAAAAAACACAACACAAAATTACTAAAATAAAAATACAGGGTGATTGGTAAATACGTGGACGAACCTTGCAGGGGGGTAGAGGGGACCTAGACTAGTATATTTCGAATGAGCATGGGGGGAGAAGATGCACCGTTACGGAGCTAGGACCTAATGTAGCGCGAGGGCGCTTCAAAAGGCCGTTTTTAGAAGGCTCGTGTGACGAAACAAAAAAAAATAAAATGAAAAACATTATTGTATGAGGTACACGAATATCCATACTACTTAAATCCTCAATGTGATAGAAATTGGACCACTCGCTAAATCGTGGGGTGAGTTTTAAAACGTGCAATGTTCATCTTTTAGCCAAAGAATGGAGTTTCCTTACATTAGTGTAATTGTACTTAGAAAAATGATGAATGAGCAAGGGATTTTCAATGATCATACATTGATCATTGAAACTGTATGATCATTTAAATTCCCTCCCCGATCATCATTTTTCTAAGAACCATTACACTAAAGTAAAGGAACTCCATTCTTTGGCTAAAAGATGAATATTGCACAATTTAAAACTCCCCCCATGATTTAGCGAGTGGTGCAATTTCTATCACATTGAGGATTTAAGTAGTACGGATATTCCTGTACCTCATGCGAGACGAGAGGGAGAGAGAGACGAGAGAGAGAGAGAGTCAGAGAGAGAGAGAGAGATCGATCATTGAGTCATTACACGCAGACAGACAGACACGAGTGAGAGGAGATTAGTGAGTGACCGGCGCCAGAGAGATTCAAGCATGTCTGGTTCCACCATTTACGAAGAGTTTCTAGCGAGATACAAGGCAAAAAACGCAGGTCGACCAAGCTCTGTTGTGCAAGCATCGAGTTCGCCGTCAGCTGATGATGAACTACCAGTACAAGCGCATTCAGCAGAGTTACCGAAGAGGAAACGCAAGCTCCCCTCCTCCCAACTCCCGCCACCTGTTGTAACCGCTAACAGGTACAGCGTTCTCGCTGCCCTCGATCCCGTGGACACTTCTTGCTCTGATCCGCCAGCAAAGAATCAGGAGGAAGGTTCCGTGCCATGTTTGAGAGCCGCTTCTCGGACCCCTTCGCCAGGAAGAAGGGCTCCCACCCCCATGCCGGATGACCAAGACTCCGCCATGGACACCTCTCCTGTTCCGTTTCAAGTTCCCAACGGTTGTGAGAGCTCTGAGCCCTCGAGGCCCTGCTCTCGGCTCTGCTACCGCTGTTGTCGGTTTGGGCATATCGCCAAGGACTGCTCGAGCCCGCTCCAGCGATGCATGCGCTGCGGAGGCGATCATCGCCTTAGAGATTGTACCGTTCCTAGATCCACCAAACCAAGATGCATCAACTGCAATTTAGACGGACACATGGCTATCTGGAGAGTTTGCTCCCAGCACCCAAAACACAAGACCAAGAAAAAGAGGAAGCGGCCGCCGAAGCCAAAGCCGGAGTCCCGTGAAAACGAGCCTGACAGCTGCGGCGAAAACGACCAATCCAAGACGAACACTACTAAGCCCCGCCCCCGTCGGCGCCGGGCTCCCAATTCCGATGTCATGCTCCGCCCACCCCTCACGCAGTCAGCCAAGAGACTCGAGAGGGAATGGAAAGATATGCAAGCGTTCTTCGGTGCGGTGAGAGATCATTTCAAGGCTATAGGTGGTTTCTCCCGCATCCTGAAACAATTCCTCGGATGTACCACCAAAGAGGCCAAGACGGGATTCATCCTCTCCCTCTACATGATGGATGACTAACAGTTGCCCAACTTCAGCACTTTCTTCTGACGTAAGTTGTTTACCACGACAGGACAATCATCACCTCTGCGAGGAGCAATTTAGAAAATACTTTTGCACTACTTCGACGCAAAGTTACCCAGCGCCCCCTAGGGCAAGGCGCATAAGGTCACAACAACCCCAGGTTAGGAGGTACGCCGGCTTCGCCGGCAGGGACTCCTGGACAAAATGTTTCGTTTCGTACCTCATGCACTAATGTTTTCCATTTTATTCTGTTTTGTTTCGTGAAACGGGCTTTGGGAAAACCGCCTTTTGTAACGCCCTCCTTGCATTTTGATTGCTATGCAGGAAAAACAACATTTCTGTGACTGGATTTGTTATTTTCACTAAAAAATTTTGAACTCCTTCTAATTTATGTAGTAAAATAAACTGGAAAGAAATTAGAATAAGAATATCGGAAGCGTACAGCTTCCTGAGCAGCGCCCATGTGCATGTATGAAACGGGTTCAACATAAATACAAAAGGCACATTTCAAAGGCACTATCATACAATTTCTTATGTATGCTGTTTTCTCTCGGAAACTGCTTAAAAGCGGTGTTTGTTTTGCAAAATTTTTTAGCTGGGTATTGAAACATTTTATGGGCTCGAAAAAAAGAAGATGCCGTAGGGGCACCAACACCCTCCGGCTTAGAGGTTGGCGGTAGGCTACGGTGCAAGGGACGGAGACTGTTATAAATTGATTGTAAATTCGCACTAAATTTAAGGGTGTTGAAAAGTCTCTCAGCCCAAGAGTAACAGTTAAATACTTTAATATTAATCTAATAAATATAATAATAATTATCTTATCTTATAATAGTTACATATCTAACAAATATATTATCAGATATTATAAATCTGAGTGATATTTTTTGTAAAAGACAACTTCAAAATTTGATAAAAGAAACTCTTACCTGTATCTGAAAACAAGCGATTTCACACTGTCTAAGGCTTCCGAAACCGCCCAATGTGGCATGTTCACGCTTGTTTTTAACAAGAGTGGTGAAGCGGAATCAAATTTCTTCTACCCCGATGTAGCCTCTATCATGCATAATTTCTGAAAAAGGGAATATAAAAATTAATTTCGATATTTTTATTGGTAAAACGAGCGGGAGAAAAGAGCGAAAATGATAGTTTTGAACCTTGGAGCGTAGGCAAGCTCTCAGATCCCGTTCGACCCAAACCGACAAATTGTGTCGTCCAATCGAAGACCAGCAATGGGAAGAGAGGGGCGGAGCTATATCCTCAACACAGACTATATATACGAGAGACGGCTTGACAAATATCCATTTGGAGCCGGCCTGTTCTACAAATTTGTTAACTCGTACAAGCTGCTATGTCTGGATGCAAAGGTCTTAGAGCGCAGTTACTCACTGTTCAAAGAGAACGGGAAAGCATTGTTAGAGATCTTGAAACTCTGAGAATTCTCCACTGCCAGAGCGATGTGAAACAAGCCACTTCTGCAATGAAAAGAATTGAATCGTCATTAGTTAAAAAGCTTGAGCGGGCCGACAACCAAATATCTGGCCTTCACCAGCTGCTCAGCCGTTCTGCTCATAGATAACGAGCTTCAACGAACTCCGGTTTAAAGACCATAAAAAAAAGGCCCTTTTCAGGGCCAAAAAATTTTAATTTTGCACCCTTAAGGCTAAGGGCACACGGAACACCTCGATGGCCAAAACAAGGAAAAGGTAAAACATAGTTTAGGTGCCTGCGTTTCACTTTCAAATTTTGATTTTTTTATAGTTTTCATACACAAGCTAAAACACATTTTTTATACAGTCAAAACAAAAATTTTTCAAAAAAAGTTAAAAATGTATTAAAGTATAGCCTTTAAAGTGGTTGCGAAATTTCTGTGGGAAAACTGCAGACTTATATGCTGAAAGGCTTCAAACTCCTATTGACAGCAGACAAGCCTATAGAGCAGACAGGCCAAGCTGTCCTTCCTGCTTTCGATGGCTCAAGACTAAGCCAACATCAGCGGCGGCAATCAATCGAAATGCAAGGAAAAGCCAACTTTCAGGTATAACTAAGGAAGCTCGCTTTTTCGGCGTAGATCCTTAGTTTCATCTAATTTCTGTAGACTTTTAGGGTATCATATTGCCACCAGTCAAAATATTTGTTACTAATAACAACTTTGATTTGTTCAAAGTTGTGTTCCACTTGAAAAGTTGAGTTCCACCACTGGAAGAGACCCGTCTCAAACCGATAGCCAATCGAAGACAAGAGAGGGGCGGAGCTTATATCCTCACTACAGACTATAAATTCAGAGGAAGTTAAAAATTACGCATTCTGCATTTGGTCTGTTCATTATGGCTCTCCCTGACCATAATAGGAAATCGGAGTTGCAAACTAAGTATCAACGTGGGAAGCGTGAATTCGAAGCACTCCTTACAGAACTGGATTCGGACAGATTGCATAGCCCACGAGAACTCGCGACGCTCATTCAGAAAATCACAACAGTGAAACATGAGCTGTCTGTATTGGTGCATTTTATGAATTTCCACGAGGTCTGTCCGCAGGCAGCATAAAGACCCTTAGAAAAAAAAGGCCCTTTTCAGGGCCAACAAATCTTACCTCGGGATCTTCACACTTCATGTTTAGAAAAGCACCTACAGCAAAACGAGTGATTTTGTCTCTTACCGGACCAGAATCCCGTTTGTTCCCCAGTAGCACAGCAGTACTGGACAGTATCGGATCGATATATTGAGCAATATCGCCTGCCAATATCGCCGCTAGATCGAATGGCTGACATTTTGGGCGATACTGGCCAATATTGCCAATCAGTATTAAGCAATATCGCATAGCAGTATCGCGCGGTATTGGAATTTATCAAAAACCCTGTATTGCCCAATATCGCATTTGGAAAATCCGCTGTATCAAGCGATATCACTTCCCAATATCGCCCCCATGATTTAGCGATTGGTGCAATTTCTATCACATTGAGGATTTAAGTAGTACGGATATTCCTGTACCTCATGCACTAATGTTTTCCATTTTATTCTGTTTTGTTTCGTGAAACGGGCTTTGGGAAAACCGCCTTTTGTAACGCCCTCCTTGCATTTTGATTGCTATGCAGGAAAAACAACATTTCTGCGACTGGATTTGTTATTTTCACTAAAAAATTTTGAACTCCTTCTAATTTATGTAGTAAAATAAACTGGAAAGAAAATAGAATAAGAATATCGGAAGCGTACAGCTTCCTGAGCAGCGCCCATGTGCATGTACGAAACGGGTCCAACATAAATACAAAAGGCACATTTCAAAGGCACTATCATACAATTTCTTATGTATGCTGTTTTCTCTCGGAAACTGCTTAAAAGCGGTGTTTGTTTTGCAAAATTTTTTAGCTGGGTATTGAAACTTTTTATGGGCTCCAAAAAAAGAAGATGCCGTAGGGGCACCGACACCCTCCGGCTTTGAGGTTGGCGGTAGGCTACGGTGCAAGGGACGGAGACTGTTATAAATTGATTGTAAATTCGCACTAAATTTAAGTTGAAAAGTCTCTCAGCCCAAGAGTAACAGTTAATTACTTTAATATTAATCTAATAAATATAATAATAATTATCTTATCTTATAATAGTTATATATCTAACAAATATATTATCAGATATTATAAATCTGAGTGATATTTTTTGTAAAAGACAACTTCAAAATTTGATAAAAGAAACTCTTACCTGTATCTGAAAACAAGCGATTTCACACTGTCTAAGGCTTCCGAAACCGCCCAATGTGGCATGTTCACGCTTGTTTTTAACAAGAGTGGTGAAGCGGAATCAAATTTCTTCTACCCCGATGTAACCTCTATCATGCATAATTTCTGAAAAAGGGAATATAAAAATTAATTTCGATATTTTTATTGGTAAAACGAGCGGGAGAAAAGAGCGAAAATGATAGTTTTGAACCTTGGAGCGTAGGCAAGCTCTCAGATCCCGTTCGACCCAAACCGACAAATTGTGTCGTCCAATCGAGGACCAGCAATGGGAAGAGAGGGGCGGAGCTATATCCTCAACACAGACTATATATACGAGAGACGGCTTGACAAATATCCATTTGGAGCCGGCCTGTTCTACAAATTTGTTAACTCGTACAAGCTGCTATGTCTGGATGCAAAGGTCTTAGAGCGCAGTTACTCACTGCTCAAAGAGAACGGGAAAGCATTGTTAGAGATCTTGAAACTCTGAGAATTCTCCACTGCCAGAGCGATGTGAAACAAGCCACTTCTGCAATGAAAAGAATTGAATCGTCATTAGTTAAAAAGCTTGAGCGGGCCGACAACCAAATATCTGGCCTTCACCAGCTGCTCAGCCGTTCTGCTCATAGATAACGAGCTTCAACGAACTCCGGTTTAAAGACCATAAAAAAAAGGCCCTTTTCAGGGCCAAAAAATTTTAATTTTGCACCCTTAAGGCTAAGGGCACACGGAACACCTCGATGGCCAAAACAAGGAAAAGGTAAAACATAGTTTAGGTGCCTGCGTTTCACTTTCAAATTTTGATTTTTTTATAGTTTTCATACACAAGCTAAAACACATTTTTTATACAGTCAAAACAAAAATTTTTCAAAAAAAGTTAAAAATGTATTAAAGTATAGCCTTTAAAGTGGTTGCGAAATTTCTGTGGGAAAACTGCAGACTTATATGCTGAAAGGCTTCAAACTCCTATTGACAGCAGACAAGCCTATAGAGCAGACAGGCCAAGCTGTCCTTCCTGCTTTCGATGGCTCAAGACTAAGCCAACATCAGCGGCGGCAATCAATCGAAATGCAAGGAAAAGCCAACTTTCAGGTATAACTAAGGAAGCTCGCTTTTTCGGCGTAGATCCTTAGTTTCATCTAATTTCTGTAGACTTTTAGGGTATCATATTGCCACCAGTCAAAATATTTGTTACTAATAACAACTTTGATTTGTTCAAAGTTGTGTTCCACTTGAAAAGTTGAGTTCCACCACTGGAAGAGACCCGTCTCAAACCGATAGCCAATCGAAGACAAGAGAGGGGCGGAGCTTATATCCTCACTACAGACTATAAATTCAGAGGAAGTTAAAAATTACGCATTCTGCATTTGGTCTGTTCATTATGGCTCTCCCTGACCATAATAGGAAATCGGAGTTGCAAACTAAGTATCAACGTGGGAAGCGTGAATTCGAAGCACTCCTTACAGAACTGGATTCGGACAGATTGCATAGCCCACGAGAACTCGCGACGCTCATTCAGAAAATCACAACAGTGAAACATGAGCTGTCTGTATTGGTGCATTTTATGAATTTCCACGAGGTCTGTCCGCAGGCAGCATAAAGACCCTTAGAAAAAAAAGGCCCTTTTCAGGGCCAACAAATCTTACCTCGGGATCTTCACACTTCATGTTTAGAAAAGCACCTACAGCAAAACGAGTGATTTTGTCTCTTACCGGACCAGAATCCCGTTTGTTCCCCAGTAGCACAGCAGTACTGGACAGTATCGGATCGATATATTAAGCAATATCGCCTGCCAATATCGCCGCTAGATCGAATGGCTGACATTTTGGGCGATACTGGCCAATATTGCCAATCAGTATTAAGCAATATCGCATAGCAGTATCGCGCGGTATTGGAATTTATCAAAAACCCTGTATTGCCCAATATCGCATTTGGAAAATCCGCTGTATCAAGCGATATCACTTCCCAATATCGCCCCCATGATTTAGCGATTGGTGCAATTTCTATCACATTGAGGATTTAAGTAGTACGGATATTCCTGTACCTCATGCACTAATGTTTTCCATTTTATTCTGTTTTGTTTCGTGAAACGGGCTTTGGGAAAACCGCCTTTTGTAACGCCCTCCTTGCATTTTGATTGCTATGCAGGAAAAACAACATTTCTGCGACTGGATTTGTTATTTTCACTAAAAAATTTTGAACTCCTTCTAATTTATGTAGTAAAATAAACTGGAAAGAAAATAGAATAAGAATATCGGAAGCGTACAGCTTCCTGAGCAGCGCCCATGTGCATGTACGAAACGGGTCCAACATAAATACAAAAGGCACATTTCAAAGGCACTATCATACAATTTCTTATGTATGCTGTTTTCTCTCGGAAACTGCTTAAAAGCGGTGTTTGTTTTGCAAAATTTTTTAGCTGGGTATTGAAACTTTTTATGGGCTCCAAAAAAAGAAGATGCCGTAGGGGCACCGACACCCTCCGGCTTTGAGGTTGGCGGTAGGCTACGGTGCAAGGGACGGAGACTGTTATAAATTGATTGTAAATTCGCACTAAATTTAAGTTGAAAAGTCTCTCAGCCCAAGAGTAACAGTTAATTACTTTAATATTAATCTAATAAATATAATAATAATTATCTTATCTTATAATAGTTATATATCTAACAAATATATTATCAGATATTATAAATCTGAGTGATATTTTTTGTAAAAGACAACTTCAAAATTTGATAAAAGAAACTCTTACCTGTATCTGAAAACAAGCGATTTCACACTGTCTAAGGCTTCCGAAACCGCCCAATGTGGCATGTTCACGCTTGTTTTTAACAAGAGTGGTGAAGCGGAATCAAATTTCTTCTACCCCGATGTAACCTCTATCATGCATAATTTCTGAAAAAGGGAATATAAAAATTAATTTCGATATTTTTATTGGTAAAACGAGCGGGAGAAAAGAGCGAAAATGATAGTTTTGAACCTTGGAGCGTAGGCAAGCTCTCAGATCCCGTTCGACCCAAACCGACAAATTGTGTCGTCCAATCGAGGACCAGCAATGGGAAGAGAGGGGCGGAGCTATATCCTCAACACAGACTATATATACGAGAGACGGCTTGACAAATATCCATTTGGAGCCGGCCTGTTCTACAAATTTGTTAACTCGTACAAGCTGCTATGTCTGGATGCAAAGGTCTTAGAGCGCAGTTACTCACTGCTCAAAGAGAACGGGAAAGCATTGTTAGAGATCTTGAAACTCTGAGAATTCTCCACTGCCAGAGCGATGTGAAACAAGCCACTTCTGCAATGAAAAGAATTGAATCGTCATTAGTTAAAAAGCTTGAGCGGGCCGACAACCAAATATCTGGCCTTCACCAGCTGCTCAGCCGTTCTGCTCATAGATAACGAGCTTCAACGAACTCCGGTTTAAAGACCATAAAAAAAAGGCCCTTTTCAGGGCCAAAAAATTTTAATTTTGCACCCTTAAGGCTAAGGGCACACGGAACACCTCGATGGCCAAAACAAGGAAAAGGTAAAACATAGTTTAGGTGCCTGCGTTTCACTTTCAAATTTTGATTTTTTTATAGTTTTCATACACAAGCTAAAACACATTTTTTATACAGTCAAAACAAAAATTTTTCAAAAAAAGTTAAAAATGTATTAAAGTATAGCCTTTAAAGTGGTTGCGAAATTTCTGTGGGAAAACTGCAGACTTATATGCTGAAAGGCTTCAAACTCCTATTGACAGCAGACAAGCCTATAGAGCAGACAGGCCAAGCTGTCCTTCCTGCTTTCGATGGCTCAAGACTAAGCCAACATCAGCGGCGGCAATCAATCGAAATGCAAGGAAAAGCCAACTTTCAGGTATAACTAAGGAAGCTCGCTTTTTCGGCGTAGATCCTTAGTTTCATCTAATTTCTGTAGACTTTTAGGGTATCATATTGCCACCAGTCAAAATATTTGTTACTAATAACAACTTTGATTTGTTCAAAGTTGTGTTCCACTTGAAAAGTTGAGTTCCACCACTGGAAGAGACCCGTCTCAAACCGATAGCCAATCGAAGACAAGAGAGGGGCGGAGCTTATATCCTCACTACAGACTATAAATTCAGAGGAAGTTAAAAATTACGCATTCTGCATTTGGTCTGTTCATTATGGCTCTCCCTGACCATAATAGGAAATCGGAGTTGCAAACTAAGTATCAACGTGGGAAGCGTGAATTCGAAGCACTCCTTACAGAACTGGATTCGGACAGATTGCATAGCCCACGAGAACTCGCGACGCTCATTCAGAAAATCACAACAGTGAAACATGAGCTGTCTGTATTGGTGCATTTTATGAATTTCCACGAGGTCTGTCCGCAGGCAGCATAAAGACCCTTAGAAAAAAAAGGCCCTTTTCAGGGCCAACAAATCTTACCTCGGGATCTTCACACTTCATGTTTAGAAAAGCACCTACAGCAAAACGAGTGATTTTGTCTCTTACCGGACCAGAATCCCGTTTGTTCCCCAGTAGCACAGCAGTACTGGACAGCATCGGATCGATATATTGAGCAATATCGCCTGCCAATATCGCCGCTAGATCGAATGGCTGACATTTTGGGCGATACTGGCCAATATTGCCAATCAGTATTAAGCAATATCGCATAGCAGTATCGCGCGGTATTGGAATTTATCAAAAACCCTGTATTGCCCAATATCGCATTTGGAAAATCCGCTGTATCAAGCGATATCACTTCCCAATATCGCCCCCATGATTTAGCGATTGGTGCAATTTCTATCACATTGAGGATTTAAGTAGTACGGATATTCCTGTACCTCATGCACTAATGTTTTCCATTTTATTCTGTTTTGTTTCGTGAAACGGGCTTTGGGAAAACCGCCTTTTGTAACGCCCTCCTTGCATTTTGATTGCTATGCAGGAAAAACAACATTTCTGCGACTGGATTTGTTATTTTCACTAAAAAATTTTGAACTCCTTCTAATTTATGTAGTAAAATAAACTGGAAAGAAAATAGAATAAGAATATCGGAAGCGTACAGCTTCCTGAGCAGCGCCCATGTGCATGTACGAAACGGGTCCAACATAAATACAAAAGGCACATTTCAAAGGCACTATCATACAATTTCTTATGTATGCTGTTTTCTCTCGGAAACTGCTTAAAAGCGGTGTTTGTTTTGCAAAATTTTTTAGCTGGGTATTGAAACTTTTTATGGGCTCCAAAAAAAGAAGATGCCGTAGGGGCACCGACACCCTCCGGCTTTGAGGTTGGCGGTAGGCTACGGTGCAAGGGACGGAGACTGTTATAAATTGATTGTAAATTCGCACTAAATTTAAGTTGAAAAGTCTCTCAGCCCAAGAGTAACAGTTAATTACTTTAATATTAATCTAATAAATATAATAATAATTATCTTATCTTATAATAGTTATATATCTAACAAATATATTATCAGATATTATAAATCTGAGTGATATTTTTTGTAAAAGACAACTTCAAAATTTGATAAAAGAAACTCTTACCTGTATCTGAAAACAAGCGATTTCACACTGTCTAAGGCTTCCGAAACCGCCCAATGTGGCATGTTCACGCTTGTTTTTAACAAGAGTGGTGAAGCGGAATCAAATTTCTTCTACCCCGATGTAACCTCTATCATGCATAATTTCTGAAAAAGGGAATATAAAAATTAATTTCGATATTTTTATTGGTAAAACGAGCGGGAGAAAAGAGCGAAAATGATAGTTTTGAACCTTGGAGCGTAGGCAAGCTCTCAGATCCCGTTCGACCCAAACCGACAAATTGTGTCGTCCAATCGAGGACCAGCAATGGGAAGAGAGGGGCGGAGCTATATCCTCAACACAGACTATATATACGAGAGACGGCTTGACAAATATCCATTTGGAGCCGGCCTGTTCTACAAATTTGTTAACTCGTACAAGCTGCTATGTCTGGATGCAAAGGTCTTAGAGCGCAGTTACTCACTGCTCAAAGAGAACGGGAAAGCATTGTTAGAGATCTTGAAACTCTGAGAATTCTCCACTGCCAGAGCGATGTGAAACAAGCCACTTCTGCAATGAAAAGAATTGAATCGTCATTAGTTAAAAAGCTTGAGCGGGCCGACAACCAAATATCTGGCCTTCACCAGCTGCTCAGCCGTTCTGCTCATAGATAACGAGCTTCAACGAACTCCGGTTTAAAGACCATAAAAAAAAGGCCCTTTTCAGGGCCAAAAAATTTTAATTTTGCACCCTTAAGGCTAAGGGCACACGGAACACCTCGATGGCCAAAACAAGGAAAAGGTAAAACATAGTTTAGGTGCCTGCGTTTCACTTTCAAATTTTGATTTTTTTATAGTTTTCATACACAAGCTAAAACACATTTTTTATACAGTCAAAACAAAAATTTTTCAAAAAAAGTTAAAAATGTATTAAAGTATAGCCTTTAAAGTGGTTGCGAAATTTCTGTGGGAAAACTGCAGACTTATATGCTGAAAGGCTTCAAACTCCTATTGACAGCAGACAAGCCTATAGAGCAGACAGGCCAAGCTGTCCTTCCTGCTTTCGATGGCTCAAGACTAAGCCAACATCAGCGGCGGCAATCAATCGAAATGCAAGGAAAAGCCAACTTTCAGGTATAACTAAGGAAGCTCGCTTTTTCGGCGTAGATCCTTAGTTTCATCTAATTTCTGTAGACTTTTAGGGTATCATATTGCCACCAGTCAAAATATTTGTTACTAATAACAACTTTGATTTGTTCAAAGTTGTGTTCCACTTGAAAAGTTGAGTTCCACCACTGGAAGAGACCCGTCTCAAACCGATAGCCAATCGAAGACAAGAGAGGGGCGGAGCTTATATCCTCACTACAGACTATAAATTCAGAGGAAGTTAAAAATTACGCATTCTGCATTTGGTCTGTTCATTATGGCTCTCCCTGACCATAATAGGAAATCGGAGTTGCAAACTAAGTATCAACGTGGGAAGCGTGAATTCGAAGCACTCCTTACAGAACTGGATTCGGACAGATTGCATAGCCCACGAGAACTCGCGACGCTCATTCAGAAAATCACAACAGTGAAACATGAGCTGTCTGTATTGGTGCATTTTATGAATTTCCACGAGGTCTGTCCGCAGGCAGCATAAAGACCCTTAGAAAAAAAAGGCCCTTTTCAGGGCCAACAAATCTTACCTCGGGATCTTCACACTTCATGTTTAGAAAAGCACCTACAGCAAAACGAGTGATTTTGTCTCTTACCGGACCAGAATCCGGTTTGTTCCCCAGTAGCACAGCAGTACTGGACAGTATCGGATCGATATATTGAGCAATATCGCCTGCCAATATCGCCGCTAGATCGAATGGCTGACATTTTGGGCGATACTGGCCAATATTGCCAATCAGTATTAAGCAATATCGCATAGCAGTATCGCGCGGTATTGGAATTTATCAAAAACCCTGTATTGCCCAATATCGCATTTGGAAAATCCGCTGTATCAAGCGATATCACTTCCCAATATCGCCCCCATGATTTAGCGAGTGGTGCAATTTCTATCACATTGAGGATTTAAGTAGTACGGATATTCCTGTACCTCATGCACTAATGTTTTCCATTTTATTCTGTTTTGTTTCGTGAAACGGGCTTTGGGAAAACCGCCTTTTGTAACGCCCTCCTTGCATTTTGATTGCTATGCAGGAAAAACAACATTTCTGCGACTGGATTTGTTATTTTCACTAAAAAATTTTGAACTCCTTCTAATTTATGTAGTAAAATAAACTGGAAAGAAAATAGAATAAGAATATCGGAAGCGTACAGCTCCCTGAGCAGCGCCCATGTGCATGTACGAAACGGGTCCAACATAAATACAAAAGGCACATTTCAAAGGCCCTATCATACAATTTCTTATGTATGCTGTTTTCTCTCGGAAACTGCTTAAAAGCGGTGTTTGTTTTGCAAAATTTTTTAGCTGGGTATTGAAACTTTTTATGGGCTCCAAAAAAAGAAGATGCCGTAGGGGCACCGACACCCTCCGGCTTTGAGGTTGGCGGTAGGCTACGGTGCAAGGGACGGAGACTGTTATAAATTGATTGTAAATTCGCACTAAATTTAAGTTGAAAAGTCTCTCAGCCCAAGAGTAACAGTTAATTACTTTAATATTAATCTAATAAATATAATAATAATTATCTTATCTTATAATAGTTATATATCTAACAAATATATTATCAGATATTATAAATCTGAGTGATATTTTTTGTAAAAGACAACTTCAAAATTTGATAAAAGAAACTCTTACCTGTATCTGAAAACAAGCGATTTCACACTGTCTAAGGCTTCCGAAACCGCCCAATGTGGCATGTTCACGCTTGTTTTTAACAAGAGTGGTGAAGCGAAATCAAATTTCTTCTACCCCGATGTAACCTCTATCATGCATAATTTCTGAAAAAGGGAATATAAAAATTAATTTCGATATTTTTATTGGTAAAACGAGCGGGAGAAAAGAGCGAAAATGATAGTTTTGAACCTTGGAGCGTAGGCAAGCTCTCAGATCCCGTTCGACCCAAACCGTCAAATTGTGTCGTCCAATCGAAGACCAGCAATGGGAAGAGAGGGGCGGAGCTATATCCTCAACACAGACTATATATACGAGAGACGGCTCGGCCTGTTCTACAAATTTGTTAACTCGTACAAGCTGCTATGTCTGGATGCAAAGGTCTTAGAGCGCAGTTACTCACTGCTCAAAGAGAACGGGAAAGCATTGTTAGAGATCATGAAACTCTGAGAATTCTCCACTGCCAGAGCGATGTGAAACAAGCCACTTCTGCAATGAAAAGAATTAAATCGTCATTAGTTAAAAAGCTTGAGCGGGCCGACAACCAAATATCTAGCCTTCACCAGCTGCTCAGCCGTTCTGCTCATAGATAACGAGCTTCAACGAACTCCGGTTTAAAGACCATAAAAAAGGCCCTTTTCAGGGCCAAAAAATTTTAATTTTGCACCCTTAAGGCTAAGGGCACACGGAACACCTCGATGGCCAAAACAAGGAAAAGGTAAAACATAGTTTAGGTGCCTGCGTTTCACTTTCAAATTTTGATTTTTTTTAGTTTTCATACACAAGCTAAAACATATTTTTTATACAGTCAAAACAAAAATTTTTCAGAAAAAGTCAAAAATGTATTAAATTATAGCCATTTTAAAAAAATTGAAAATTTTGGAAATTACATTTATTATGTTTAATAAGTTTGTATTTAATTTGCGTTGATATAGGGGGTTTGGAATGAGAAATGCAGCTTTTCGAAGACGAAGGCAGTCGTTGCATTTCAGTACCAAAAGGCAACTTAAAATAGCCTGTTATTATTATAAACACTAATTTATGTTATAAAATGTTAGATTGTTTAATGTTTGTCTTAGATTGTTAGAATTGAAGTTAAATAACATGAATTATTCATATATGAAGTAGAAAATACTGCGTGACAATTCGAAGACGTAACATCCTGCGGTCAGTTATTTTCCCCTCTTTTGAAACTTTAAACAACCAAACATTACTAAAAATGCACAAAAACATTTAGAAAACACTATTTCATTACTTCATTTGTAGCTGCAACAATGGCTTTAATTTGTGCATCTATTTATGTATTTAAGAAAGCATACGCAAGAGGTCAACGACAAAATTACAGAGTGCATCAGAACAGAAAAAACACAACACAAAATTACTAAAATAAAAATACAGGGTGATTGGTAAATACGTGGACGAACCTTGCAGGGGGGTAGAGGGGACCTAGACTAGTATATTTCGAATGAGCATGGGGGGAGAAGATGCACCGTTACGGAGCTAGGACCTAATGTAGCGCGAGGGCGCTTCAAAAGGCCGTTTTTAGAAGTCTCGTGTGACGAAACAAAACATAATAAAATGAAAAACATTATTGCATGAGGTACACGAATATCCGTACTACTTAAATCCTCAATGTGATAGAAATTGGACCACTCGCTAAATTGTGGGGTGAGTTTTAAAACGTGCAATATTCATCTTTTAGACAAAGAATGGAGTTTCCTTACATTAGTGTAATTGTACTTAGAAAAATGATGAATGGGCAAGGGATTTTCAATGATCATACATTGATCATTGAAACTGTATGATCATTTAAATTCCCTCCCCGATCATCATTTTTCTAAGAACCATTACACTAAAGTAAAGGAACTCCATTCTTTGGCTAAAAGATGAATATTGCACAATTTAAAACTCCCCCCATGATTTAGCGAGTGGTGCAATTTCTATCACATTGAGGATTTAAGTAGTACGGATATTCCTGTACCTCATGCACTAATGTTTTCCATTTTATTCTGTTTTGTTTCGTGAAACGGGCTTTGGGAAAACCGCCTTTTGTAACGCCCTCCTTGCATTTTGATTGCTATGCAGGAAAAACAACATTTCTGTGACTGGATTTGTTATTTTCACTAAAAAATTTTGAACTCCTTCTAATTTATGTAGTAAAATAAACTGGAAAGAAATTAGAATAAGAATATCGGAAGCGTACAGCTTCCTGAGCAGCGCCCATGTGCATGTATGAAACGGGTTCAACATAAATACAAAAGGCACATTTCAAAGGCACTATCATACAATTTCTTATGTATGCTGTTTTCTCTCGGAAACTGCTTAAAAGCGGTGTTTGTTTTGCAAAATTTTTTAGCTGGGTATTGAAACATTTTATGGGCTCGAAAAAAAGAAGATGCCGTAGGGGCACCAACACCCTCCGGCTTTGAGGTTGGCGGTAGGCTACGGTGCAAGGGACGGAGACTGTTATAAATTGATTGTAAATTCGCACTAAATTTAAGGGTGTTGAAAAGTCTCTCAGCCCAAGAGTAACAGTTAAATACTTTAATATTAATCTAATAAATATAATAATAATTATCTTATCTTATAATAGTTATATATCTAACAAATATATTATCAGATATTATAAATCTGAGTGATATTTTTTGTAAAAGACAACTTCAAAATTTGATAAAAGAAACTCTTACCTGTATCTGAAAACAAGCGATTTCACACTGTCTAAGGCTTCCGAAACCGCCCAATGTGGCATGTTCACGCTTGTTTTTAACAAGAGTGGTGAAGCGGAATCAAATTTCTTCTACCCCGATGTAGCCTCTATCATGCATAATTTCTGAAAAAGGGAATATAAAAATTAATTTCGATATTTTTATTGGTAAAACGAGCGGGAGAAAAGAGCGAAAATGATAGTTTTGAACCTTGGAGCGTAGGCAAGCTCTCAGATCCCGTTCGACCCAAACCGATAAATTGTGTCGTCCAATCGAAGACCAGCAATGGGAAGAGAGGGGCGGAGCTATATCCTCAACACAGACTATATATACGAGAGACGGCTTGACAAATATCCATTTGGAGCCGGCCTGTTCTACAAATTTGTTAACTCGTACAAGCTGCTATGTCTGGATGCAAAGGTCTTAGAGCGCAGTTACTCACTGCTCAAAGAGAACGGGAAAGCATTGTTAGAGATCTTGAAACTCTGAGAATTCTCCACTGCCAGAGCGATGTGAAACAAGCCACTTCTGCAATGAAAAGAATTGAATCGTCATTAGTTAAAAAGCTTGAGCGGGCCGACAACCAAATATCTGGCCTTCACCAGCTGCTCAGCCGTTCTGCTCATAGATAACGAGCTTCAACGAACTCCGGTTTAAAGACCATAAAAAAAAGGCCCTTTTCAGGGCCAAAAAATTTTAATTTTGCACCCTTAAGGCTAAGGGCACACGGAACACCTCGATGGCCAAAACAAGGAAAAGGTAAAACATAGTTTAGGTGCCTGCGTTTCACTTTCAAATTTTGATTTTTTTATAGTTTTCATACACAAGCTAAAACACATTTTTTATACAGTCAAAACAAAAATTTTTCAAAAAAAGTTAAAAATGTATTAAAGTATAGCCTTTAAAGTGGTTGCGAAATTTCTGTGGGAAAACTGCAGACTTATATGCTGAAAGGCTTCAAACTCCTATTGACAGCAGACAAGCCTATAGAGCAGACAGGCCAAGCTGTCCTTCCTGCTTTCGATGGCTCAAGACTAAGCCAACATCAGCGGCGGCAATCAATCGAAATGCAAGGAAAAGCCAACTTTCAGGTATAACTAAGGAAGCTCGCTTTTTCGGCGTAGATCCTTAGTTTCATCTAATTTCTGTAGACTTTTAGGGTATCATATTGCCACCAGTCAAAATATTTGTTACTAATAACAACTTTGATTTGTTCAAAGTTGTGTTCCACTTGAAAAGTTGAGTTCCACCACTGGAAGAGACCCGTCTCAAACCGATAGCCAATCGAAGACAAGAGAGGGGCGGAGCTTATATCCTCACAACAGACTATAAATTCAGAGGAAGTTAAAAATTACGCATTCTGCATTTGGTCTGTTCATTATGGCTCTCCCTGACCATAATAGGAAATCGGAGTTGCAAACTAAGTATCAACGTGGGAAGCGTGAATTCGAAGCACTCCTTACAGAACTGGATTCGGACAGATTGCATAGCCCACGAGAACTCGCGACGCTCATTCAGAAAATCACAACAGTGAAACATGAGCTGTCTGTATTGGTACATTTTATGAATTTCCACGAGGTCTGTCCGCAGGCAGCATAAAGACCCTTAGAAAAAAAAGGCCCTTTTCAGGGCCAACAAATCTTACCTCGGGATCTTCAAACTTCATGTTTAGAAAAGCACCTACAGCAAAACGAGTGATTTTGTCTCTTACCGGACCAGAATCCCGTTTGTTCCCCAGTAGCACAGCAGTACTGGACAGTATCGGATCGATATATTGAGCAATATCGCCTGCCAATATCGCCGCTAGATCGAATGGCTGACATTTTGGGCGATACTGGCCAATATTGCCAATCAGTATTAAGCAATATCGCATAGCAGTATCGCGCGGTATTGGAATTTATCAAAAACCCTGTATTGCCCAATATCGCATTTGGAAAATCCGCTGTATCAAGCGATATCACTTCCCAATATCGCCCCCATGATTTAGCGAGTGGTGCAATTTCTATCACATTGAGGATTTAAGTAGTACGGATATTCCTGTACCTCATGCACTAATGTTTTCCATTTTATTCTGTTTTGTTTCGTGAAACGGGCTTTGAGAAAACCGCCTTTTGTAACGCCCTCCTTGCATTTTGATTGCTATGCAGGAAAAACAACATTTCTGCGACTGGATTTGTTATTTTCACTAAAAAATTTTGAACTCCTTCTAATTTATGTAGTAAAATAAACTGGAAAGAAAATAGAATAAGAATATCGGAAGCGTACAGCTTCCTGAGCAGCGCCCATGTGCATGTACGAAACGGGTCCAACATAAATACAAAAGGCACATTTCAAAGGCACTATCATACAATTTCTTATGTATGCTGTTTTCTCTCGGAAACTGCTTAAAAGCGGTGTTTGTTTTGCAAAATTTTTTAGCTGGGTATTGAAACTTTTTATGGGCTCCAAAAAAAGAAGATGCCGTAGGGGCACCGACACCCTCCGGCTTTGAGGTTGGCGGTAGGCTACGGTGCAAGGGACGGAAACTGTTATAAATTGATTGTAAATTCGCACTAAATTTAAGGGTGTTGAAAAGTCTCTCAGCCCAAGAGTAACAGTTAATTACTTTAATATTAATCTAATAAATATAATAATAATTATCTTATCTTATAATAGTTATATATTTAACAAATATATTATCAGATATTATAAATCTGAGTGATATTTTTTGTAAAAGACAACTTCAAAATTTGATAAAAGAAACTCTTACCTGTATCTGAAAACAAGCGATTTCACACTGTCTAAGGCTTCCGAAACCGCCCAATGTGGCATGTTCACGCTTGTTTTTAACAAGAGTGGTGAAGCGGAATCAAATTTCTTCTACCCCGATGTAGCCTCTATCATGCATAATTTCTGAAAAAGGGAATATAAAAATTAATTTCGATATTTTTATTGGTAAAACGAGCGGGAGAAAAGAGCGAAAATGATAGTTTTGAACCTTGGAGCGTAGGCAAGCTCTCAGATCCCGTTCGACCCAAACCGACAAATTGTGTCGTCCAATCGAAGACCAGCAATGGGAAGAGAGGGGCGGAGCTATATCCTCAACACAGACTATATATACGAGAGACGGCTTGACAAATATCCATTTGGAGCCGGCCTGTTCTACAAATTTGTTAACTCGTACAAGCTGCTATGTCTGGATGCAAAGGTCTTAGAGCGCAGTTACTCACTGCTCAAAGAGAACGGGAAAGCATTGTTAGAGATCTTGAAACTCTGAGAATTCTCCACTGCCAGAGCGATGTGAAACAAGCCACTTCTGCAATGAAAAGAATTGAATCGTCATTAGTTAAAAAGCTTGAGCGGGCCGACAACCAAATATCTGGCCTTCACCAGCTGCTCAGCCGTTCTGCTCATAGATAACGAGCAACTCCGGTTTAAAGACCATAAAAAAAGGCCCTTTTCAGGGCCAAAAAATTTTAATTTTGCACCCTTAAGGCTAAGGGCACACGGAACACCTCGATGGCCAAAACAAGGAAAAGGTAAAACATAGTTTAGGTGCCTGCGTTTCACTTTCAAATTTTGATTTTTTTCCACTTCTGCAATGAAATGAAACCACTTCTGCAATGAAAAGAATTGAATCGTCATTAGTTAAAAAGCTTGAGCGGGCCGACAACCAAATATCTGGCCTTCACCAGCTGCTCAGCCGTTCTGCTCATAGAAAACGAGCTTCAACGAACTCCGGTTTAAAGACCATAAAAAAAAGGCCCTTTTCAGGGCCAAAAAATTTTAATTTTGCACCCTTAAGGCTAAGGGCACACGGAACACCTCGATGGCCAAAACAAGGAAAAGGTAAAACATAGTTTAGGTGCCTGCGTTTCACTTTCAAATTTCGATTTTTTTTTTTAGTTTTCATACACAAGCTAAAACATATTTTTTATACAGTCAAAACAAAAATTTTTCAAAAAAAGTCAAAAATGTATTAAATTATAGCCATTTTAAAAAAATTGAAAATTTTGGAAATTACATTTATTATGTTTAATAAGTTTGTATTTAATTTGTGTTGATATAGGGGGTTTGGAATGAGAAATGCAGCTTTTCGAAGACGAAGGCAGTCGTTGCATTTCAGTACCAAAAGGCAACTTAAAATAGCCTGTTATTATTATAAATACTAATTTATGTTATAAAATGTTAGATTGTTTAATGTTTGTCTTAGATTGTTAGAATTGAAGTTAAATAACATGAATTATTCATATATGAAGTAGAAAATACTGCGTGACAATTCGAAGACGTAACATCCTGCGGTCAGTTATTTTCCCCTCTTTTGAAACTTTAAACAACCAAACATTACTAAAAATGCACAAAAACATTTAGCAAACACTATTTCATTACTTCATTTGTTGCTGCAACAATGGCTTTAATTTGTGCATCTATTTATGTATTTAAGAAAGCATACGCAAGAGGTCAACGACAAAATTACAGAGTGCATCAGAACAGAAAAAACACAACACAAAATTACTAAAATAAAAATACAGGGTGATTGGTAAATATATAGCCATTTTAAAAAAATTGAAAATTTTGGAAATTACATTTATTATGTTTAATAAGTTTGTATTTAATTTGCGTTGATATAGGGGGTTTGGAATGAGAAATGCAGCTTTTCGAAGACGAAGGCAGTCGTTGCATTTCAGTACCAAAAGGCAACTTAAAATAGCCTGTTATTATTATAAACACTAATTTATGTTATAAAATGTTAGATTGTTTAATGTTTGTCTTAGATTGTTAGAATTGAAGTTAAATAACATGAATTATTCATATATGAAGTAGAAAATACTGCGTGACAATTCGAAGACGTAACATCCTGCGGTCAGTTATTTTCCCCTCTTTTGAAACTTTAAACAACCAAACATTACTAAAAATGCACAAAAACATTTAGAAAACACTATTTCATTACTTCATTTGTAGCTGCAACAATGGCTTTAATTTGTGCATCTATTTATGTATTTAAGAAAGCATACGCAAGAGGTCAACGACAAAATTACAGAGTGCATCAGAACAGAAAAAACACAACACAAAATTACTAAAATAAAAATACAGGGTGATTAATAAATACGTGGACGAACCTTGCAGGGGGGTAGAGGGGACCTAGACTAGTATATTTCGAATGAGAATGGGGGGAGAAGATGCACCGTTACGGAGCTAGGACCTAATGTAGCGCGAGGGCGCTTCAAAAGGCCGTTTTTAGAAGGCTCGTGTGACGAAACAAAACATAATAAAATGAAAAACATTATTGCATGAGGTACACGAATATCCGTACTACTTAAATCCTCAATGTGATAGAAATTGGACCACTCGCTAAATCGTGGGGTGAGTTTTAAAACGTGCAATATTCATCTTTTAGCCAAAGAATGGAGTTTCCTTACATTAGTGTAATTGTACTTAGAAAAATGATGAATGGGCAAGGGATTTTCAATGATCATACATTGATCATTGAAACTGTATGATCATTTAAATTCCCTCCCCGATCATCATTTTTCTAAGAACCATTACACTAAAGTAAAGGAACTCCATTCTTTGGCTAAAAGATGAATATTGCACAATTTAAAACTCCCCCCATGATTTAGCGAGTGGTGCAATTTCTATCACATTGAGGATTTAAGTAGTACGGATATTCCTGTACCTCATGCACTAATGTTTTCCATTTTATTCTGTTTTGTTTCGTGAAACGGGCTTTGGGAAAACCGCCTTTTGTAACGCCCTCCTTGCATTTTGATTGCTATGCAGGAAAAACAACATTTCTGTGACTGGATTTGTTATTTTCACTAAAAAATTTTGAACTCCTTCTAATTTATGTAGTAAAATAAACTGGAAAGAAATTAGAATAAGAATATCGGAAGCGTACAGCTTCCTGAGCAGCGCCCATGTGCATGTATGAAACGGGTCCAACATAAATACAAAAGGCACATTTCAAAGGCACTATCATACAATTTCTTATGTATGCTGTTTTCTCTCGGAAACTGCTTAAAAGCGGTGTTTGTTTTGCAAAATTTTTTAGCTGGGTATTGAAACTTTTTATGGGCTCGAGAAAAAGAAGATGCCATAGGGGCACCGACACCCTCCGGCTTTGAGGTTGGCGGTAGGCTACGGTGCAAGGGACGGAGACTGTTATAAATTGATTGTAAATTCGCACTAAATTTAAGGGTGTTGAAAAGTCTCTCAGCCCAAGAGTAACAGTTAATTACTTTAATATTAATCTAATAAATATAATAATAATTATCTTATCTTATAATAGTTATATATCTAACAAATATATTATCAGATATTATAAATCTGAGTGATATTTTTTGTAAAAGGCAACTTCAAAATTTGATAAAAGAAACTCTTACCTGTATCTGAAAACAAGCGATTTCACACTGTATAAGGCTTCCGAAACCGCCCAATGTGGCATGTTCACGCTTGTTTTTAACAAGAGTGGTGAAGCGGAATCAAATTTCTTCTACCCCGATGTAGCCTCTATCATGCATAATTTCTGAAAAAGGGAATATAAAAATTAATTTCGATATTTTTATTGGTAAAACGAGCGGGAGAAAAGAGCGAAAATGATAGTTTTGAACCTTGGAGCGTAGGCAAGCTCTCAGATCCCGTTCGACCCAAATCGACAAATTGTGTCGTCCAATCGAAGACCAGCAATGGGAAGAGAGGGGCGGAGCTATATCCTCAACACAGACTATATATACGAGAGACGGCTCGGCCTGTTCTACAAATTTGTTAACTCGTACAAGCTGCTATGTCTGGATGCAAAGGTCTTAGAGCGCAGTTACTCACTGCTCAAAGAGAACGGGAAAGCATTGTTAGAGATCTTGAAACTCTGAGAATTCTCCACTGCCAGAGCGATGTGAAACAAGCCACTTCTGCAATGAAAAGAATTGAATCGTCATTAGTTAAAAAGCTTGAGCGGGCCGACAACCAAATATCTGGCCTTCACCAGCTGCTCAGCCGTTCTGCTCATAGATAACGAGCTTCAACGAACTCCGGTTTAAAGACCATAAAAAAAAGGCCCTTTTCAGGGCCAAAAAATTTTAATTTTGCACCCTTAAGGCTAAGGGCACACGGAACACCTCGATGGCCAAAACAAGGAAAAGGTAAAACATAGTTTAGGTGCCTGCGTTTCACTTTCAAATTTATATTTTTTTTTTTTAGTTTTCATACACAAGCTAAAACATATTTTTTATACAGTCAAAACAAAAATTTTTCAAAAATGTATTAAATTATAGCCATTTTAAAAAAATTGAAAATTTTGGAAATTACATTTATTATGTTTAATAAGTTTGTATTTAATTTGCGTTGATATAGGGGGTTTGGAATGAGAAATGCAGCTTTTCGAAGACGAAGGCAGTCGTTGCATTTCAGTACCAAAAGGCAAGTTAAAATAGCCTGTTAGTATTATAAACACTAATTTATGTTATAAAATGTTAGATTGTTTAATGTTTGTCTTAGATTGTTAGAATTGAAGTTAAATAACATGAATTATTCATATATGAAGTAGAAAATACTGCGTGACAATTCGAAGACGTAACATCCTGCGGTCAGTTATTTTCCCCTCTTTTGAAACTTTAAACAACCAAACATTACTAAAAATGCACAAAAACATTTAGAAAACACTATTTCATTACTTCATTTGTAGCTGCAACAATGGCTTTAATTTGTGCATCTATTTATGTATTTAAGAAAGCATACGCAAGAGGTCAACGACAAAATTACAGAGTGCATCAGAACAGAAAAAACACAACACAAAATTACTAAAATAAAAATACAGGGTGATTGGTAAATACGTGGACGAACCTTGCAGGGGGGTAGAGGGGACCTAGACTAGTATATTTCGAATGAGCATGGGGGGAGAAGATGCACCGTTACGGAGCTAGGACCTAATGTAGCGCGAGGGCGCTTCAAAAGGCCGTTTTTAGAAGGCTCGTGTGACGAAACAAAACATAATAAAATGAAAAACATTATTGCATGAGGTACACGAATATCCGTACTACTTAAATCCTCAATGTGATAGAAATTGGACCACTCGCTAAATCGTGGGGTGAGTTTTAAAACGTGCAATATTCATCTTTTAGCCAAAGAATGGAGTTTCCTTACATTAGTGTAATTGTACTTAGAAAAATGATGAATGGGCAAGGGATTTTCAATGATCATACATTGATCATTGAAACTGTATGATCATTTAAATTCCCTCCCCGATCATCATTTTTCTAAGAACCATTACACTAAAGTAAAGGAACTCCATTCTTTGGCTAAAAGATGAATATTGCACAATTTAAAACTCCCCCCATGATTTAGCGAGTGGTGCAATTTCTATCACATTGAGGATTTAAGTAGTACGGATATTCCTGTACCTCATGCACTAATGTTTTCCATTTTATTCTGTTTTGTTTCGTGAAACGGGCTTTGGGAAAACCGCCTTTTGTAACGCCCTCCTTGCATTTTGATTGCTATGCAGGAAAAACAACATTTCTGTGACTGGATTTGTTATTTTCACTAAAAAATTTTGAACTCCTTCTAATTTATGTAGTAAAATAAACTGGAAAGAAATTAGAATAAGAATATCGGAAGCGTACAGCTTCCTGAGCAGCGCCCATGTGCATGTATGAAACGGGTCCAACATAAATACAAAAGGCACATTTCAAAGGCACTATCATACAATTTCTTATGTATGCTGTTTTCTCTCGGAAACTGCTTAAAAGCGGTGTTTGTTTTGCAAAATTTTTTAGCTGGGTATTGAAACTTTTTATGGGCTCGAGAAAAAGAAGATGCCATAGGGGCACCGACACCCTCCGGCTTTGAGGTTGGCGGTAGGCTACGGTGCAAGGGACGGAGACTGTTATAAATTGATTGTAAATTCGCACTAAATTTAAGGGTGTTGAAAAGTCTCTCAGCCCAAGAGTAACAGTTAATTACTTTAATATTAATCTAATAAATATAATAATAATTATCTTATCTTATAATAGTTATATATCTAACAAATATATTATCAGATATTATAAATCTGAGTGATATTTTTTGTAAAAGGCAACTTCAAAATTTGATAAAAGAAACTCTTACCTGTATCTGAAAACAAGCGATTTCACACTGTATAAGGCTTCCGAAACCGCCCAATGTGGCATGTTCACGCTTGTTTTTAACAAGAGTGGTGAAGCGGAATCAAATTTCTTCTACCCCGATGTAGCCTCTATCATGCATAATTTCTGAAAAAGGGAATATAAAAATTAATTTCGATATTTTTATTGGTAAAACGAGCGGGAGAAAAGAGCGAAAATGATAGTTTTGAACCTTGGAGCGTAGGCAAGCTCTCAGATCCCGTTCGACCCAAATCGACAAATTGTGTCGTCCAATCGAAGACCAGCAATGGGAAGAGAGGGGCGGAGCTATATCCTCAACACAGACTATATATACGAGAGACGGCTCGGCCTGTTCTACAAATTTGTTAACTCGTACAAGCTGCTATGTCTGGATGCAAAGGTCTTAGAGCGCAGTTACTCACTGCTCAAAGAGAACGGGAAAGCATTGTTAGAGATCTTGAAACTCTGAGAATTCTCCACTGCCAGAGCGATGTGAAACAAGCCACTTCTGCAATGAAAAGAATTGAATCGTCATTAGTTAAAAAGCTTGAGCGGGCCGACAACCAAATATCTGGCCTTCACCAGCTGCTCAGCCGTTCTGCTCATAGATAACGAGCTTCAACGAACTCCGGTTTAAAGACCATAAAAAAAAGGCCCTTTTCAGGGCCAAAAAATTTTAATTTTGCACCCTTAAGGCTAAGGGCACACGGAACACCTCGATGGCCAAAACAAGGAAAAGGTAAAACATAGTTTAGGTGCCTGCGTTTCACTTTCAAATTTATATTTTTTTTTTTTAGTTTTCATACACAAGCTAAAACATATTTTTTATACAGTCAAAACAAAAATTTTTCAAAAATGTATTAAATTATAGCCATTTTAAAAAAATTGAAAATTTTGGAAATTACATTTATTATGTTTAATAAGTTTGTATTTAATTTGCGTTGATATAGGGGGTTTGGAATGAGAAATGCAGCTTTTCGAAGACGAAGGCAGTCGTTGCATTTCAGTACCAAAAGGCAAGTTAAAATAGCCTGTTAGTATTATAAACACTAATTTATGTTATAAAATGTTAGATTGTTTAATGTTTGTCTTAGATTGTTAGAATTGAAGTTAAATAACATGAATTATTCATATATGAAGTAGAAAATACTGCGTGACAATTCGAAGACGTAACATCCTGCGGTCAGTTATTTTCCCCTCTTTTGAAACTTTAAACAACCAAACATTACTAAAAATGCACAAAAACATTTAGAAAACACTATTTCATTACTTCATTTGTAGCTGCAACAATGGCTTTAATTTGTGCATCTATTTATGTATTTAAGAAAGCATACGCAAGAGGTCAACGACAAAATTACAGAGTGCATCAGAACAGAAAAAACACAACACAAAATTACTAAAATAAAAATACAGGGTGATTGGTAAATACGTGGACGAACCTTGCAGGGGGGTAGAGGGGACCTAGACTAGTATATTTCGAATGAGCATGGGGGGAGAAGATGCACCGTTACGGAGCTAGGACCTAATGTAGCGCGAGGGCGCTTCAAAAGGCCGTTTTTAGAAGGCTCGTGTGACGAAACAAAACATAATAAAATGAAAAACATTATTGCATGAGGTACACGAATATCCGTACTACTTAAATCCTCAATGTGATAGAAATTGGACCACTCGCTAAATCGTGGGGTGAGTTTTAAAACGTGCAATATTCATCTTTTAGCCAAAGAATGGAGTTTCCTTACATTAGTGTAATTGTACTTAGAAAAATGATGAATGGGCAAGGGATTTTCAATGATCATACATTGATCATTGAAACTGTATGATCATTTAAATTCCCTCCCCGATCATCATTTTTCTAAGAACCATTACACTAAAGTAAAGGAACTCCATTCTTTGGCTAAAAGATGAATATTGCACAATTTAAAACTCCCCCCATGATTTAGCGAGTGGTGCAATTTCTATCACATTGAGGATTTAAGTAGTACGGATATTCCTGTACCTCATGCACTAATGTTTTCCATTTTATTCTGTTTTGTTTCGTGAAACGGGCTTTGGGAAAACCGCCTTTTGTAACGCCCTCCTTGCATTTTGATTGCTATGCAGGAAAAACAACATTTCTGTGACTGGATTTGTTATTTTCACTAAAAAATTTTGAACTCCTTCTAATTTATGTAGTAAAATAAACTGGAAAGAAATTAGAATAAGAATATCGGAAGCGTACAGCTTCCTGAGCAGCGCCCATGTGCATGTATGAAACGGGTCCAACATAAATACAAAAGGCACATTTCAAAGGCACTATCATACAATTTCTTATGTATGCTGTTTTCTCTCGGAAACTGCTTAAAAGCGGTGTTTGTTTTGCAAAATTTTTTAGCTGGGTATTGAAACTTTTTATGGGCTCGAGAAAAAGAAGATGCGATAGGGGCACCGACACCCTCCGGCTTTGAGGTTGGCGGTAGGCTACGGTGCAAGGGACGGAGACTGTTATAAATTGATTGTAAATTCGCACTAAATTTAAGGGTGTTGAAAAGTCTCTCAGCCCAAGAGTAACAGTTAATTACTTTAATATTAATCTAATAAATATAATAATAATTATCTTATCTTATAATAGTTATATATCTAACAAATATATTATCAGATATTATAAATCTGAGTGATATTTTTTGTAAAAGACAACTTCAAAATTTGATAAAAGAAACTCTTACCTGTATCTGAAAACAAGCGATTTCACACTGTATAAGGCTTCCGAAACCGCCCAATGTGGCATGTTCACGCTTGTTTTTAACAAGAGTGGTGAAGCGGAATCAAATTTCTTCTACCCCGATGTAGCCTCTATCATGCATAATTTCTGAAAAAGGGAATATAAAAATTAATTTCGATATTTTTATTGGTAAAACGAGCGGGAGAAAAGAGCGAAAATGATAGTTTTGAACCTTGGAGCGTAGGCAAGCTCTCAGATCCCGTTCGACCCAAATCGACAAATTGTGTCGTCCAATCGAAGACCAGCAATGGGAAGAGAGGGGCGGAGCTATATCCTCAACACAGACTATATATACGAGAGACGGCTCGGCCTGTTCTACAAATTTGTTAACTCGTACAAGCTGCTATGTCTGGATGCAAAGGTCTTAGAGCGCAGTTACTCACTGCTCAAAGAGAACGGGAAAGCATTGTTAGAGATCTTGAAACTCTGAGAATTCTCCACTGCCAGAGCGATGTGAAACAAGCCACTTCTGCAATGAAAAGAATTGAATCGTCATTAGTTAAAAAGCTTGAGCGGGCCGACAACCAAATATCTGGCCTTCACCAGCTGCTCAGCCGTTCTGCTCATAGATAACGAGCTTCAACGAACTCCGGTTTAAAGACCATAAAAAAAAGGCCCTTTTCAGGGCCAAAAAATTTTAATTTTGCACCCTTAAGGCTAAGGGCACACGGAACACCTCGATGGCCAAAACAAGGAAAAGGTAAAACATAGTTTAGGTGCCTGCGTTTCACTTTCAAATTTATATTTTTTTTTTTTAGTTTTCATACACAAGCTAAAACATATTTTTTATACAGTCAAAACAAAAATTTTTCAAAAATGTATTAAATTATAGCCATTTTAAAAAAATTGAAAATTTTGGAAATTACATTTATTATGTTTAATAAGTTTGTATTTAATTTGCGTTGATATAGGGGGTTTGGAATGAGAAATGCAGCTTTTCGAAGACGAAGGCAGTCGTTGCATTTCAGTACCAAAAGGCAAGTTAAAATAGCCTGTTAGTATTATAAACACTAATTTATGTTATAAAATGTTAGATTGTTTAATGTTTGTCTTAGATTGTTAGAATTGAAGTTAAATAACATGAATTATTCATATATGAAGTAGAAAATACTGCGTGACAATTCGAAGACGTAACATCCTGCGGTCAGTTATTTTCCCCTCTTTTGAAACTTTAAACAACCAAACATTACTAAAAATGCACAAAAACATTTAGAAAACACTATTTCATTACTTCATTTGTAGCTGCAACAATGGCTTTAATTTGTGCATCTATTTATGTATTTAAGAAAGCATACGCAAGAGGTCAACGACAAAATTACAGAGTGCATCAGAACAGAAAAAACACAACACAAAATTACTAAAATAAAAATACAGGGTGATTGGTAAATACGTGGACGAACCTTGCAGGGGGGTAGAGGGGACCTAGACTAGTATATTTCGAATGAGCATGGGGGGAGAAGATGCACCGTTACGGAGCTAGGACCTAATGTAGCGCGAGGGCGCTTCAAAAGGCCGTTTTTAGAAGGCTCGTGTGACGAAACAAAACATAATAAAATGAAAAACATTATTGCATGAGGTACACGAATATCCGTACTACTTAAATCCTCAATGTGATAGAAATTGGACCACTCGCTAAATCGTGGGGTGAGTTTTAAAACGTGCAATATTCATCTTTTAGCCAAAGAATGGAGTTTCCTTACATTAGTGTAATTGTACTTAGAAAAATGATGAATGGGCAAGGGATTTTCAATGATCATACATTGATCATTGAAACTGTATGATCATTTAAATTCCCTCCCCGATCATCATTTTTCTAAGAACCATTACACTAAAGTAAAGGAACTCCATTCTTTGGCTAAAAGATGAATATTGCACAATTTAAAACTCCCCCCATGATTTAGCGAGTGGTGCAATTTCTATCACATTGAGGATTTAAGTAGTACGGATATTCCTGTACCTCATGCACTAATGTTTTCCATTTTATTCTGTTTTGTTTCGTGAAACGGGCTTTGGGAAAACCGCCTTTTGTAACGCCCTCCTTGCATTTTGATTGCTATGCAGGAAAAACAACATTTCTGTGACTGGATTTGTTATTTTCACTAAAAAATTTTGAACTCCTTCTAATTTATGTAGTAAAATAAACTGGAAAGAAATTAGAATAAGAATATCGGAAGCGTACAGCTTCCTGAGCAGCGCCCATGTGCATGTATGAAACGGGTCCAACATAAATACAAAAGGCACATTTCAAAGGCACTATCATACAATTTCTTATGTATGCTGTTTTCTCTCGGAAACTGCTTAAAAGCGGTGTTTGTTTTGCAAAATTTTTTAGCTGGGTATTGAAACTTTTTATGGGCTCGAGAAAAAGAAGATGCGATAGGGGCACCGACACCCTCCGGCTTTGAGGTTGGCGGTAGGCTACGGTGCAAGGGACGGAGACTGTTATAAATTGATTGTAAATTCGCACTAAATTTAAGGGTGTTGAAAAGTCTCTCAGCCCAAGAGTAACAGTTAATTACTTTAATATTAATCTAATAAATATAATAATAATTATCTTATCTTATAATAGTTATATATCTAACAAATATATTATCAGATATTATAAATCTGAGTGATATTTTTTGTAAAAGACAACTTCAAAATTTGATAAAAGAAACTCTTACCTGTATCTGAAAACAAGCGATTTCACACTGTATAAGGCTTCCGAAACCGCCCAATGTGGCATGTTCACGCTTGTTTTTAACAAGAGTGGTGAAGCGGAATCAAATTTCTTCTACCCCGATGTAGCCTCTATCATGCATAATTTCTGAAAAAGGGAATATAAAAATTAATTTCGATATTTTTATTGGTAAAACGAGCGGGAGAAAAGAGCGAAAATGATAGTTTTGAACCTTGGAGCGTAGGCAAGCTCTCAGATCCCGTTCGACCCAAATCGACAAATTGTGTCGTCCAATCGAAGACCAGCAATGGGAAGAGAGGGGCGGAGCTATATCCTCAACACAGACTATATATACGAGAGACGGCTCGGCCTGTTCTACAAATTTGTTAACTCGTACAAGCTGCTATGTCTGGATGCAAAGGTCTTAGAGCGCAGTTACTCACTGCTCAAAGAGAACGGGAAAGCATTGTTAGAGATCTTGAAACTCTGAGAATTCTCCACTGCCAGAGCGATGTGAAACAAGCCACTTCTGCAATGAAAAGAATTGAATCGTCATTAGTTAAAAAGATTGAGCGGGCCGACAACCAAATATCTGGCCTTCACCAGCTGCTCAGCTGTTCTGCTCATAGATAACGAGCTTCAACGAACTCCGGTTTAAAGACCATAAAAAAAAGGCCCTTTTCAGGGCCAAAAAATTTTAATTTTGCACCCTTAAGGCTAAGGGCACACGGAACACCTCGATGGCCAAAACAAGGAAAAGGTAAAACATAGTTTAGGTGCCTGCGTTTCACTTTCAAATTTAGATTTTTTTTTTAGTTTTCATACACAAGCTAAAACATATTTTTTATACAGTCAAAACAAAAATTTTTCAAAAATGTATTAAATTATAGCCATTTTAAAAAAATTGAAAATTTTGGAAATTACATTTATTATGTTTAATAAGTTTGTATTTAATTTGCGTTGATATAGGGGGTTTGGAATGAGAAATGCAGCTTTTCGAAGACGAAGGCAGTCGTTGCATTTCAGTACCAAAAGGCAAGTTAAAATAGCCTGTTAGTATTATAAACACTAATTTATGTTATAAAATGTTAGATTGTTTAATGTTTGTCTTAGATTGTTAGAATTGAAGTTAAATAACATGAATTATTCATATATGAAGTAGAAAATACTGCGTGACAATTCGAAGACGTAACATCCTGCGGTCAGTTATTTTCCCCTCTTTTGAAACTTTAAACAACCAAACATTACTAAAAATGCACAAAAACATTTAGAAAACACTATTTCATTACTTCATTTGTAGCTGCAACAATGGCTTTAATTTGTGCATCTATTTATGTATTTAAGAAAGCATACGCAAGAGGTCAACGACAAAATTACAGAGTGCATCAGAACAGAAAAAACACAACACAAAATTACTAAAATAAAAATACAGGGTGATTGGTAAATACGTGGACGAACCTTGCAGGGGGGTAGAGGGGACCTAGACTAGTATATTTCGAATGAGCATGGGGGGAGAAGATGCACCGTTACGGAGCTAGGACCTAATGTAGCGCGAGGGCGCTTCAAAAGGCCGTTTTTAGAAGGCTCGTGTGACGAAACAAAACATAATAAAATGAAAAACATTATTGCATGAGGTACACGAATATCCGTACTACTTAAATCCTCAATGTGATAGAAATTGGACCACTCGCTAAATCGTGGGGTGAGTTTTAAAACGTGCAATATTCATCTTTTAGCCAAAGAATGGAGTTTCCTTACATTAGTGTAATTGTACTTAGAAAAATGATGAATGGGCAAGGGATTTTCAATGATCATACATTGATCATTGAAACTGTATGATCATTTAAATTCCCTCCCCGATCATCATTTTTCTAAGAACCATTACACTAAAGTAAAGGAACTCCATTCTTTGGCTAAAAGATGAATATTGCACAATTTAAAACTCCCCCCATGATTTAGCGAGTGGTGCAATTTCTATCACATTGAGGATTTAAGTAGTACGGATATTCCTGTACCTCATGCACTAATGTTTTCCATTTTATTCTGTTTTGTTTCGTGAAACGGGCTTTGGGAAAACCGCCTTTTGTAACGCCCTCCTTGCATTTTGATTGCTATGCAGGAAAAACAACATTTCTGTGACTGGATTTGTTATTTTCACTAAAAAATTTTGAACTCCTTCTAATTTATGTAGTAAAATAAACTGGAAAGAAATTAGAATAAGAATATCGGAAGCGTACAGCTTCCTGAGCAGCGCCCATGTGCATGTATGAAACGGGTCCAACATAAATACAAAAGGCACATTTCAAAGGCACTATCATACAATTTCTTATGTATGCTGTTTTCTCTCGGAAACTGCTTAAAAGCGGTGTTTGTTTTGCAAAATTTTTTAGCTGGGTATTGAAACTTTTTATGGGCTCGAGAAAAAGAAGATGCGATAGGGGCACCGACACCCTCCGGCTTTGAGGTTGGCGGTAGGCTACGGTGCAAGGGACGGAGACTGTTATAAATTGATTGTAAATTCGCACTAAATTTAAGGGTGTTGAAAAGTCTCTCAGCCCAAGAGTAACAGTTAATTACTTTAATATTAATCTAATAAATATAATAATAATTATCTTATCTTATAATAGTTATATATCTAACAAATATATTATCAGATATTATAAATCTGAGTGATATTTTTTGTAAAAGACAACTTCAAAATTTGATAAAAGAAACTCTTACCTGTATCTGAAAACAAGCGATTTCACACTGTATAAGGCTTCCGAAACCGCCCAATGTGGCATGTTCACGCTTGTTTTTAACAAGAGTGGTGAAGCGGAATCAAATTTCTTCTACCCCGATGTAGCCTCTATCATGCATAATTTCTGAAAAAGGGAATATAAAAATTAATTTCGATATTTTTATTGGTAAAACGAGCGGGAGAAAAGAGCGAAAATGATAGTTTTGAACCTTGGAGCGTAGGCAAGCTCTCAGATCCCGTTCGACCCAAATCGACAAATTGTGTCGTCCAATCGAAGACCAGCAATGGGAAGAGAGGGGCGGAGCTATATCCTCAACACAGACTATATATACGAGAGACGGCTCGGCCTGTTCTACAAATTTGTTAACTCGTACAAGCTGCTATGTCTGGATGCAAAGGTCTTAGAGCGCAGTTACTCACTGCTCAAAGAGAACGGGAAAGCATTGTTAGAGATCTTGAAACTCTGAGAATTCTCCACTGCCAGAGCGATGTGAAACAAGCCACTTCTGCAATGAAAAGAATTGAATCGTCATTAGTTAAAAAGCTTGAGCGGGCCGACAACCAAATATCTGGCCTTCACCAGCTGCTCAGCCGTTCTGCTCATAGATAACGAGCTTCAACGAACTCCGGTTTAAAGACCATAAAAAAAAGGCCCTTTTCAGGGCCAAAAAATTTTAATTTTGCACCCTTAAGGCTAAGGGCACACGGAACACCTCGATGGCCAAAACAAGGAAAAGGTAAAACATAGTTTAGGTGCCTGCGTTTCACTTTCAAATTTATATTTTTTTTTTTTAGTTTTCATACACAAGCTAAAACATATTTTTTATACAGTCAAAACAAAAATTTTTCAAAAATGTATTAAATTATAGCCATTTTAAAAAAATTGAAAATTTTGGAAATTACATTTATTATGTTTAATAAGTTTGTATTTAATTTGCGTTGATATAGGGGGTTTGGAATGAGAAATGCAGCTTTTCGAAGACGAAGGCAGTCGTTGCATTTCAGTACCAAAAGGCAAGTTAAAATAGCCTGTTAGTATTATAAACACTAATTTATGTTATAAAATGTTAGATTGTTTAATGTTTGTCTTAGATTGTTAGAATTGAAGTTAAATAACATGAATTATTCATATATGAAGTAGAAAATACTGCGTGACAATTCGAAGACGTAACATCCTGCGGTCAGTTATTTTCCCCTCTTTTGAAACTTTAAACAACCAAACATTACTAAAAATGCACAAAAACATTTAGAAAACACTATTTCATTACTTCATTTGTAGCTGCAACAATGGCTTTAATTTGTGCATCTATTTATGTATTTAAGAAAGCATACGCAAGAGGTCAACGACAAAATTACAGAGTGCATCAGAACGGAAAAAACACAACACAAAATTACTAAAATAAAAATACAGGGTGATTGGTAAATACGTGGACGAACCTTGCAGGGGGGTAGAGGGGACCTAGACTAGTATATTTCGAATGAGCATGGGGGGAGAAGATGCACCGTTACGGAGCTAGGACCTAATGTAGCGCGAGGGCGCTTCAAAAGGCCGTTTTTAGAAGGCTCGTGTGACGAAACAAAACATAATAAAATGAAAAACATTATTGCATGAGGTACACGAATATCCGTACTACTTAAATCCTCAATGTGATAGAAATTGGACCACTCGCTAAATCGTGGGGTGAGTTTTAAAACGTGCAATATTCATCTTTTAGCCAAAGAATGGAGTTTCCTTACATTAGTGTAATTGTACTTAGAAAAATGATGAATGGGCAAGGGATTTTCAATGATCATACATTGATCATTGAAACTGTATGATCATTTAAATTCCCTCCCCGATCATCATTTTTCTAAGAACCATTACACTAAAGTAAAGGAACTCCATTCTTTGGCTAAAAGATGAATATTGCACAATTTAAAACTCCCCCCATGATTTAGCGAGTGGTGCAATTTCTATCACATTGAGGATTTAAGTAGTACGGATATTCCTGTACCTCATGCACTAATGTTTTCCATTTTATTCTGTTTTGTTTCGTGAAACGGGCTTTGGGAAAACCGCCTTTTGTAACGCCCTCCTTGCATTTTGATTGCTATGCAGGAAAAACAACATTTCTGTGACTGGATTTGTTATTTTCACTAAAAAATTTTGAACTCCTTCTAATTTATGTAGTAAAATAAACTGGAAAGAAATTAGAATAAGAATATCGGAAGCGTACAGCTTCCTGAGCAGCGCCCATGTGCATGTATGAAACGGGTCCAACATAAATACAAAAGGCACATTTCAAAGGCACTATCATACAATTTCTTATGTATGCTGTTTTCTCTCGGAAACTGCTTAAAAGCGGTGTTTGTTTTGCAAAATTTTTTAGCTGGGTATTGAAACTTTTTATGGGCTCGAGAAAAAGAAGATGCGATAGGGGCACCGACACCCTCCGGCTTTGAGGTTGGCGGTAGGCTACGGTGCAAGGGACGGAGACTGTTATAAATTGATTGTAAATTCGCACTAAATTTAAGGGTGTTGAAAAGTCTCTCAGCCCAAGAGTAACAGTTAATTACTTTAATATTAATCTAATAAATATAATAATAATTATCTTATCTTATAATAGTTATATATCTAACAAATATATTATCAGATATTATAAATCTGAGTGATATTTTTTGTAAAAGACAACTTCAAAATTTGATAAAAGAAACTCTTACCTGTATCTGAAAACAAGCGATTTCACACTGTATAAGGCTTCCGAAACCGCCCAATGTGGCATGTTCACGCTTGTTTTTAACAAGAGTGGTGAAGCGGAATCAAATTTCTTCTACCCCGATGTAGCCTCTATCATGCATAATTTCTGAAAAAGGGAATATAAAAATTAATTTCGATATTTTTATTGGTAAAACGAGCGGGAGAAAAGAGCGAAAATGATAGTTTTGAACCTTGGAGCGTAGGCAAGCTCTCAGATCCCGTTCGACCCAAATCGACAAATTGTGTCGTCCAATCGAAGACCAGCAATGGGAAGAGAGGGGCGGAGCTATATCCTCAACACAGACTATATATACGAGAGACGGCTCGGCCTGTTCTACAAATTTGTTAACTCGTACAAGCTGCTATGTCTGGATGCAAAGGTCTTAGAGCGCAGTTACTCACTGCTCAAAGAGAACGGGAAAGCATTGTTAGAGATCTTGAAACTCTGAGAATTCTCCACTGCCAGAGCGATGTGAAACAAGCCACTTCTGCAATGAAAAGAATTGAATCGTCATTAGTTAAAAAGCTTGAGCGGGCCGACAACCAAATATCTGGCCTTCACCAGCTGCTCAGCCGTTCTGCTCATAGATAACGAGCTTCAACGAACTCCGGTTTAAAGACCATAAAAAAAATGCCCTTTTCAGGGCCAAAAAATTTTAATTTTGCACCCTTAAGGCTAAGGGCACACGGAACACCTCGATGGCCAAAACAAGGAAAAGGTAAAACATAGTTTAGGTGCCTGCGTTTCACTTTCAAATTTAGATTTTTTTTTTTAGTTTTCATACACAAGCTAAAACATATTTTTTATACAGTCAAAACAAAAATTTTTCAAAAATGTATTAAATTATAGCCATTTTAAAAAAATTGAAAATTTTGGAAATTACATTTATTATGTTTAATAAGTTTGTATTTAATTTGCGTTGATATAGGGGGTTTGGAATGAGAAATGCAGCTTTTCGAAGACGAAGGCAGTCGTTGCATTTCAGTACCAAAAGGCAAGTTAAAATAGCCTGTTAGTATTATAAACACTAATTTATGTTATAAAATGTTAGATTGTTTAATGTTTGTCTTAGATTGTTAGAATTGAAGTTAAATAACATGAATTATTCATATATGAAGTAGAAAATACTGCGTGACAATTCGAAGACGTAACATCCTGCGGTCAGTTATTTTCCCCTCTTTTGAAACTTTAAACAACCAAACATTACTAAAAATGCACAAAAACATTTAGAAAACACTATTTCATTACTTCATTTGTAGCTGCAACAATGGCTTTAATTTGTCCATCTATTTATGTATTTAAGAAAGCATACGCAAGAGGTCAACGACAAAATTACAGAGTGCATCAGAACGGAAAAAACACAACACAAAATTACTAAAATAAAAATACAGGGTGATTGGTAAATACGTGGACGAACCTTGCAGGGGGGTAGAGGGGACCTAGACTAGTATATTTCGAATGAGCATGGGGGGAGAAGATGCACCGTTACGGAGCTAGGACCTAATGTAGCGCGAGGGCGCTTCAAAAGGCCGTTTTTAGAAGGCTCGTGTGACGAAACAAAACATAATAAAATGAAAAACATTATTGCATGAGGTACACGAATATCCGTACTACTTAAATCCTCAATGTGATAGAAATTGGACCACTCGCTAAATCGTGGGGTGAGTTTTAAGGGGTCTCAGGACCCTTAAAAGTCAAAATTTTCGATTTTTTGAAAAAAATATATGTTAAAGCCACACTAATTCTGAACAGATTGGTACCAAACTTTTGTCGATACTCCAAAAACTTCACGAGTTATTGATAAAAAACTAAAGCAACGTGTCTAAAATATAAACAAACACCGCCGCGTTTCACAGCTGTCAGTGACATCTGTTGGGTTGGCTGTGGTGATCTCTTTACATTTATTTATATATATGATTTATTTTACTGGTTAAGCCTCATAATATATCAAAATTATTTTAGAAATAAGCAGCATAGTATCAACTCAACTCATACAATTTTGTTTTCCAACTCTGTTTACCATTACCATTTTACTGTGCGAATTTTGAATACACACGCTGTTTCAACTTTCACGTTTCTTTCATTTCATTACTTTTGAAGATTCATTTTATCATGGTGAAAAAGCGTTCTTCTGGTAAGAGAACGAAGAAAAGGAAATTTCAAGGAAATAAGTTCTTGAAGAAATCTGCTGCGGGTGTAAAAGGCCGGATTGATTACGTGAGCGTGCCAAAGGAAGACTGTGCCTCTTCAAAAAAACTTCCTAGTGCCCGTAAAGTAAAGGACACCTACAAAGAGTCTATTTCATCAGAATTCAATGGATATAGACTTATTGACATAAACCTGTTTTTTTCTCAATTGGAAAAACTTCTTTGCTGCAGGAAGTGTCACGGAACTATCAAACTGAGGGAAAAATCCACCATTGGATTATCTTCAACTTTCTTCTTACTATGTGATGGTTGCAAGAGGCAGGAAAATATTAATTCCTGCGAGTTGATTGGAGACAAAAAAAACGTACCTGATGTCAACAGGAGGTCTGTTTTGGCAATGCGGTATGCGGGCCAGGGGCTCTCAGGTCTGCAAACATTTTGCTCGGTAATGTGCTTACCGAAACCCATTACCCAAAAAGCTTACGACACCATAAATAGGAAAATTGCAGATGCTGGGGAAAAGATAGGAAATGCCTCCATGGTGGAGGCATCCGCAACAGAAAAACTCATCGATGAATCGTCCAAGAGCATTGCCATTAGCGGAGATGGCACTTGGAAAACCCGAGGACACTCATCCCTTATTGGTGTTTGTACGGTTGTGGGAGCTGAGAGTGGAAAAGCAATTGATATCGAAGTTTTGTCATCTTTCTGCAAGGGATGCAGCTCGTACAAAGGCCCAAAATTTGGGCCTACGTACACCTCTTTTATGACCAGGCATAAGGGCTTTTGTGCAAAGAACCACAGCGGATCTGCAGGCCTTATGGAAGTGAAGGGCATGGTTCGAATTTTTGAGAGGTCGAAACAAAAACACGACAGGATATACACGCAGTATATAGGAGATGGCGACTCCAAAACATTTCCAGCTATAGTGGAGAAAAAGCCTTATGGACCTGATGTCACAATAGAGAAAATAGAGTGTGTCGGGCATGTCCAGAAGCGGATGGGGAGCCGGCTGCGGAAGCTGAAGTCTGGCCTGGGGAAGAAGAAGCTTTCCGACGGAAAAACTATAGGAGGCAAAGGGCGTTTAACGGATGAACTCGTAAAAAAACTCACTTCATATTATGGAAATGCGATACGTGCAAATCCAAACGACGAACATGAGATGCGGCAAGCAGTTTGGGCTACGTGGGCTCATTATTCTGGCACGGATGATAAGCCTATGCATTTTTTTTGCCCGACAGGCTGCGACAGCTGGTGCAAATACAATGTTGCTCAGCTCAACAACACGCCCTTTCAGCATGTGAGCAGTATTCCCCAAGCTGTCTCAGAAGCCATCAAGCCTGTCTATAAAGACTTGTCCCATTTGAAACTGCTAAGGAAATGTTTAGGGGCCAAAACCCAAAATCCCAATGAGTCGCTCAATGCACTCATTTGGAAGTTTAGCCCAAAGCTTATTGGGTCGGGCTTCACCGTCACCAAAATTGCTTCCTATATGGCCGTATGTGAATATAATGATGGAAAGAAGAGCCACATGGATATAATGAGTGCCTTGGGATTGAAATTTACTAAAGCAATGGTGGAATGGTGCATTAAAGCTGACAAGGAGCGTAAGACTACGGGTCAAAAACGAGCATCCGCAGCTTCTTTGGAGGCCCGCAAAGCCAAAAAACTGAAGTTGGCTATTGAATTTGAGAAGCAAAAGGATGCTGAAGGATCTGTTTATGATCCTGGAGCTTTTTAGGGTATGTTTTATTTTTAATCTTTTTTTATGTGAAATTTTAACTTTGACATCAATTTTCTCAAAATGAAAATTTCTAGCTGGAGCGCAAGATTTCTCAAAAACTACTTATCCTTTTCATCTAAAATTTTACACACATGCTCGTTATTAGTTACTGTAATAGACATACATATTTTTACTTTCAAAATTTAAGTAAATTTTACTTTAGAGGGAATTTAAATCTTAATTTTATGAAATTCTCAATTTTTTTCAAAAATCAGTTACTAAAAAATATTTATTGGTTATATTATTTTATAAAACTATGTTTGTCTTGAAAAGCATATATTTATCTATTAAATAACACAAATTTTGTCAACCTGGGTGAATTATTTTTTCCAAAATCTTGCGCGCCGTAAAATGTTGATTCACGGGATTATCAAAAATATGGTTTTTTCGACTTCTTATAAATTAAGAAATATTTATTTGTTGAATTTATAATTTTGTTTGCTTATGAAAATGTGTTCAAATATTAAGGGGTAAAATTTTCATGAGGCTGCTGTGTTTAGTTTTTAATCTGTGGTGGTTTGAAAAAAGACACTATTTTGCACACACGACTAACATTTAAGAGTCCTGAGACCCCTTAAAACGTGCAATATTCATCTTTTAGCCAAAGAATGGAGTTTCCTTACATTAGTGTAATTGTACTTAGAAAAATGATGAATGGGCAAGGGATTTTCAATGATCATACATTGATCATTGAAACTGTATGATCATTTAAATTCCCTCCCCGATCATCATTTTTCTAAGAACCATTACACTAAAGTAAAGGAACTCCATTCTTTGGCTAAAAGATGAATATTGCACAATTTAAAACTCCCCCCATGATTTAGCGAGTGGTGCAATTTCTATCACATTGAGGATTTAAGTAGTACGGATATTCCTGTACCTCATGCACTAATGTTTTCCATTTTATTCTGTTTTGTTTCGTGAAACAGGCTTTGGGAAAACCGCCTTTTGTAACGCCCTCCTTGCATTTTGATTGCTATGCAGGAAAAACAACATTTCTGTGACTGGATTTGTTATTTTCACTAAAAAATTTTGAACTCCTTCTAATTTATGTAGTAAAATAAACTGGAAAGAAATTAGAATAAGAATATCGGAAGCGTACAGCTTCCTGAGCAGCGCCCATGTGCATGTATGAAACGGGTCCAACATAAATACAAAAGGCACATTTCAAAGGCACTATCATACAATTTCTTATGTATGCTGTTTTCTCTCGGAAACTGCTTAAAAGCGGTGTTTGTTTTGCAAAATTTTTTAGCTGGGTATTGAAACTTTTTATGGGCTCGAGAAAAAGAAGATGCCATAGGGGCACCGACACCCTCCGGCTTTGAGGTTGGCGGTAGGCTACGGTGCAAGGGACGGAGACTGTTATAAATTGATTGTAAATTCGCACTAAATTTAAGGGTGTTGAAAAGTATCTCAGCCCAAGAGTAACAGTTAATTACTTTAATATTAATCTAATAAATATAATAATAATTATCTTATCTTATAATAGTTATATATCTAACAAATATATTATCAGATATTATAAATCTGAGTGATATTTTTTGTAAAAGACAACTTCAAAATTTGATAAAAGAAACTCTTACCTGTATCTGAAAACAAGCGATTTCACACTGTATAAGGCTTCCGAAACCGCCCAATGTGGCATGTTCACGCTTGTTTTTAACAAGAGTGGTGAAGCGGAATCAAATTTCTTCTACCCCGATGTAGCCTCTATCATGCATAATTTCTGAAAAAGGGAATATAAAAATTAATTTCGATATTTTTATTGGTAAAACGAGCGGGAGAAAAGAGCGAAAATGATAGTTTTGAACCTTGGAGCGTAGGCAAGCTCTCAGATCCCGTTCGACCCAAATCGACAAATTGTGTCGTCCAATCGAAGACCAGCAATGGGAAGAGAGGGGCGGAGCTATATCCTCAACACAGACTATATATACGAGAGACGGCTCGGCCTGTTCTACAAATTTGTTAACTCGTACAAGCTGCTATGTCTGGATGCAAAGGTCTTAGAGCGCAGTTACTCACTGCTCAAAGAGAACGGGAAAGCATTGTTAGAGATCTTGAAACTCTGAGAATTCTCCACTGCCAGAGCGATGTGAAACAAGCCACTTCTGCAATGAAAAGAATTGAATCGTCATTAGTTAAAAAGCTTGAGCGGGCCGACAACCAAATATCTGGCCTTCACCAGCTGCTCAGCCGTTCTGCTCATAGATAACGAGCTTCAACGAACTCCGGTTTAAAGACCATAAAAAAAAGGCCCTTTTCAGGGCCAAAAAATTTTAATTTTGCACCCTTAAGGCTAAGGGCACACGGAACACCTCGATGGCCAAAACAAGGAAAAGGTAAAACATAGTTTAGGTGCCTGCGTTTCACTTTCAAATTTAGATTTTTTTTTTTAGTTTTCATACACAAGCTAAAACATATTTTTTATACAGTCAAAACAAAAATTTTTCAAAAATGTATTAAATTATAGCCATTTTAAAAAAATTGAAAATTTTGGAAATTACATTTATTATGTTTAATAAGTTTGTATTTAATTTGCGTTGATATAGGGGGTTTGGAATGAGAAATGCAGCTTTTCGAAGACGAAGGCAGTCGTTGCATTTCAGTACCAAAAGGCAAGTTAAAATAGCCTGTTAGTATTATAAACACTAATTTATGTTATAAAATGTTAGATTGTTTAATGTTTGTCTTAGATTGTTAGAATTGAAGTTAAATAACATGAATTATTCATATATGAAGTAGAAAATACTGCGTGACAATTCGAAGACGTAACATCCTGCGGTCAGTTATTTTCCCCTCTTTTGAAACTTTAAACAACCAAACATTACTAAAAATGCACAAAAACATTTAGAAAACACTATTTCATTACTTCATTTGTAGCTGCAACAATGGCTTTAATTTGTGCATCTATTTATGTATTTAAGAAAGCATACGCAAGAGGTCAACGACAAAATTACAGAGTGCATCAGAACAGAAAAAACACAACACAAAATTACTAAAATAAAAATACAGGGTGATTGGTAAATACGTGGACGAACCTTGCAGGGGGGTAGAGGGGACCTAGACTAGTATATTTCGAATGAGCATGGGGGGAGAAGATGCACCGTTACGGAGCTAGGACCTAATGTAGCGCGAGGGCGCTTCAAAAGGCCGTTTTTAGAAGTCTCGTGTGACGAAACAAAACATAATAAAATGAAAAACATTATTGCATGAGGTACACGAATATCCGTACTACTTAAATCCTCAATGTGATAGAAATTGGACCACTCGCTAAATCGTGGGGTGAGTTTTAAAACGTGCAATATTCATCTTTTAGCCAAAGAATGGAGTTTCCTTACATTAGTGTAATTGTACTTAGAAAAATGATGAATGGGGAAGGGATTTTCAATGATCATACATTGATCATTAAAACTGTATGATCATTTAAATTCCCTCCCCGATCATCATTTTTTTAAGTACCATTACACTAAAGTAAAGGAACTCCATTCTTTGGCTAAAAGATGAATATTGCACAATTTAAAATTCCCCCCATGATTTAGCGAGTGGTGCAATTTCTATCACATTGAGGATTTAAGTAGTACGGATATTCCTGTACCTCATGCACTAATGTTTTCCATTTTATTCTGTTTTGTTTCGTGAAACGGGCTTTGGGAAAACCGCCTTTTGTAACGCCCTCCTTGCATTTTGATTGCTATGCAGGAAAAACAACATTTCTGTGACTGGATTTGTTATTTTCACTAAAAAATTTTGAACTCCTTCTAATTTATGTAGTAAAATAAACTGGAAAGAAATTAGAATAAGAATTTCGGAAGCGTACAGCTTCCTGAGCAGCGCCCATGTGCATGTATGAAACGGGTCCAACATAAATACAAAAGGCACATTTCAAAGGCACTATCATACAATTTCTTATGTATGCTGTTTTCTCTCGGAAACTGCTTAAAAGCGGTGTTTGTTTTGCAAAATTTTTTAGCTGGGTATTGAAACTTTTTATGGGCTCGAGAAAAAGAAGATGCCATAGGGGCACCGACACCCTCCGGCTTTGAGGTTGGCGGTAGGCTACGGTGCAAGGGACGGAGACTGTTATAAATTGATTGTAAATTCGCACTAAATTTAAGGGTGTTGAAAAGTCTCTCAGCCCAAGAGTAACAGTTAATTACTTTAATATTAATCTAATAAATATAATAATAATTATCTTATCTTATAATAGTTATATATCTAACAAATATATTATCAGATATTATAAATCTGAGTGATATTTTTTGTAAAAGACAACTTCAAAATTTGATAAAAGAAACTCTTACCTGTATCTGAAAACAAGCGATTTCACACTGTATAAGGCTTCCGAAACCGCCCAATGTGGCATGTTCACGCTTGTTTTTAACAAGAGTGGTGAAGCGGAATCAAATTTCTTCTACCCCGATGTAGCCTCTATCATGCATAATTTCTGAAAAAGGGAATATAAAAATTAATTTCGATATTTTTTTGGTACAACGAGCGGGAGAAAAGAGCGAAAATGATAGTTTTGAACCTTGGAGCGTAGGCAAGCTCTCAGATCCCGTTCGACCCAAATCGACAAATTGTGTCGTCCAATCGAAGACCAGCAATGGGAAGAGAGGGGCGGAGCTATATCCTCAACACAGACTATATATACGAGAGACGGCTCGGCCTGTTCTACAAATTTGTTAAGGAAGCCCGGTGGCGTAGAGGAAGCGCTTTGCGCTACCACACTACAGGCCCGGGGTTCAAATCCCGGTCCGCGGGCAAGGCAGACTCAGCCCTTCATCCCTCCGGGGTCGATAAAATGAGTACCAAGGTTACTTGGGGAAATCAAGAGGGGGTTAGCATCAAGCTAGCCATCCTCAGCTGACCGTGACTTTCAGTCACATGTTCTGTAACAGTTCAGCTTAAGCCTCACCCAGTGGGGCTAGTTATACTGGAGTTGGAAGGTCCAACGACCTAGGTACTCCCTCAAATATCCCCCTTGATTTTTTTCAAATTTGTTAACTCGTACAAGCTGCTATGTCTGGATGCAAAGGTCTTAGAGCGCAGTTACTCACTGCTCAAAGAGAACGGGAAAGCATTGTTAGAGATCTTGAAACTCTGAGAATTCTCCACTGCCAGAGCGATGTGAAACAAGCCACTTCTGCAATGAAAAGAATTGAATCGTCATTAGTTAAAAAGCTTGAGCGGGCCGACAACCAAATATCTGGCCTTCACCAGCTGCTCAGCCGTTCTGCTCATAGATAACGAGCTTCAACGAACTCCGGTTTAAAGACCATAAAAAAAAGGCCCTTTTCAGGGCCAAAAAATTTTAATTTTGCACCCTTAAGGCTAAGGGCACACGGAACACCTCGATGGCCAAAACAAGGAAAAGGTAAAACATAGTTTAGGTGCCTGCGTTTCACTTTCAAATTTATATTTTTTTTTTTTAGTTTTCATACACAAGCTAAAACATATTTTTTATACAGTCAAAACAAAAATTTTTCAAAAATGTATTAAATTATAGCCATTTTAAAAAAATTGAAAATTTTGGAAATTACATTTATTATGTATAAGTTTGTATTTAATTTGCGTTGATATAGGGGGTTTTGAATGAGAAATGCAGCTTTTCGAAGACGAAGGCAGTCGTTGCATTTCAGTACCAAAAGGCAAGTTAAAATAGCCTGTTAGTATTATAAACACTAATTTATGTTATAAAATGTTAGATTGTTTAATGTTTGTCTTAGATTGTTAGAATTGAAGTTAAATAACATGAATTATTCATTTATGAAGTAGAAAATACTGCGTGACAATTCGAAGACGTAACATCCTGCGGTCAGTTATTTTCCCCTCTTTTGAAACTTTAAACAACCAAACATTACTAAAAATGCACAAAAACATTTAGAAAACACTATTTCATTACTTCATTTGTAGCTGCAACAATGGCTTTAATTTGTGCATCTCTTTATGTATTTAAGAAAGCATACGCAAGAGGTCAACGACAAAATTACAGAGTGCATCAGAACAGAAAAAACACAACACAAAATTACTAAAATAAAAATACAGGGTGATTGGTAAATACGTGGACGAACCTTGCAGGGGGGTAGAGGGGACCTAGACTAGTATATTTCGAATGAGCATGGGGGGAGAAGATGCACCGTTACGGAGCTAGGACCTAATGTAGCGCGAGGGCGCTTCAAAAGGCCGTTTTTAGAAGGCTCGTGTGACGAAACAAAAAAAAAATAAAATGAAAAACATTATTGTATGAGGTACACGAATATCCATACTACTTAAATCCTCAATGTGATAGAAATTGGACCACTCGCTAAATCGTGGGGTGAGTTTTAAAACGTGCAATGTACATCTTTTAGCCAAAGAATGGAGTTTCCTTACATTAGTGTAATTGTACTTAGAAAAATGATGAATGGGGAAGGGATTTTCAATGATCATACATTGATCATTAAAACTGTATGATCATTTAAATTCCCTCCCCGATCATCATTTTTTTAAGTACCATTACACTAAAGTAAGGAACTCCATTCTTTGGCTAAAAGATGAATATTGCACAATTTAAAATTCCCCCCATGATTTAGCGAGTGGTGCAATTTCTATCACATTGAGGATTTAAGTTGTACGGATATTCCTGTACCTCATGCACTAATGTTTTCCATTTTATTCTGTTTTGTTTCGTGAAACGGGCTTTGGGAAAATCCCTTTTGTAACGCCCTCCTTGCATTTTGATTGCTATGCAGGAAAAACAACATTTCTGTGACTGGATTTGTAATTTTCACTAAAAAATTTTGAACTCCTTCTAATTTATGTAGTAAAATAAACTGGAAAGAAAATAGAAGAAGAATATCGGAAGCGTACAGCTTCCTAAACAGCGCCCATGTGCATTTACGAAACGTGTCCAACATAAATACAAAAGGCACATTTCAAAGGCACTATCATACAATTTCTTATGTATGCTGTTTTCTCTGGGAAACTGCTTAAAAGCGGTGTTTGTTTTGCAAAATTTTTTAGCTGGGTATTGAAACATTTTATGGGCTCGAAAAAAAGAAGATGCCATAGGGGCACCACCCTCCGGCTTTGAGGTTGGCGGTAGGCTACGGTGCAAGGGACGGAGACTGTTATAAATTGATTGTAAATTCGCACTAAATTTAAGGGTGTTGAAAAGTCTCTCAGCCCAAGAGTAACAGTTAAATACTTTAATATTAATCTAATAAATATAATAATAATTATCTTATCTTATAATAGTTATATATCTAACAAATATATTATCAGATATTATAAATCTGAGTGATATTTTTTGTAAAAGAACTTCAAAAGTTGATAAAAGAAACACTTACCTGTGTCTAAAAACAAGCGATTTCAAACTGTCTAAGGCTTCCGAATCCGCCCAATGTGGCATGTTCACGCATGTTTTTTACAAGAGTGGTGAAGCGGAATCAAATTTCTTCTACCTCGATGTAGCCTCTATCATCCATAATTTCTGAAAAAGGGAATATAAAAATTAATTTCGAAATTTTTATTGGTAAAACGAGCGGGAGAAAAGAGCGAAAATGATAGTTTTGAACCTTGGAGCGTAGGCAAGCTCTCAGATTCCGTTCGACCCAAACCGTCAAGCCAGACTGCCTGTCTCAAAGGCTCCCATCGAGTCAACTGCACTCCGCTCCAACTGTAACCCACCAGCCAAGATCAACCCTGATTTTTACTGCCCTGCTTCCGTGGAGGCCGAGTACCAGCAAGAGCGCAAGGCTCTGGTGGAGAAAGTGCCCGATCGGGACAGGAGCCCGGTACCAAGTGATTCAAGGTCAGCCTCATCCTGCAGCTCCCCACCTCCCATGGATACATAGACGCCTCCACCTAGTGAAAGGCCTGCAACTCCGCTGCCCGACGAACCGCAGGACTTCATGGAGACCACCTCTGACACCCCAGCATCAAGTTTCGTGAGGGTAATCAGAGGCCTCCCAGTCGAGCTCAAGGCTGAAGGACTGCAGCGCCACCTCAAAGACCAAGGCCACCTCGTCCTCTCCTGCTTCCGGATGCGATGTCGGCGTTTCAAAGGGTTCCTTCCGCTCTTTCAAGTGGAAATCCAAGGTTCCCCGCGAGACGTCGACGGTATTACCCGGATTCTGGGAGAGGATGTCAAGATTGAGCATAAGCGAAGGATTGACGCCATCCTCTGCTTTCGCTGCTGCCGCTTCGGACACGTTGCAAGAAACTGTACGGAGCGGCTGCAGCGATGCATGCGATGTGGAGAAGATCATCGACTCAGCGAATGCCCGATCCCAAAGTCTCCAAACGTCAGGTGCGTCAACTGCGAGCCTCCAGGTCATTTGGCGGCCTGGAGATCGTGCCCAGAACATCCCCGGCAAAAAATAGCCAAGAAATCTGGCGCAGCAAAGCCAGCGTCGAAGCCAAGCGCCCATAAGAGAGAGACTCCGAGCGAGAGCCAATCGGAGACGAGAGAAAGCAAGCCCCGCCCCCAGCTCCCGTCGGCTACTACAACCGCAAGCTAAGCCTTCACAAGCCACGCTCACCAGTCACCCAGTCTGCAAGGACACCTCGACGGGAGGCAAGCAAGATGGAGGCCTTCTTCCAAGAGATCCGAACTTTCACGAAGGACAATGCGGATTTCGCCTCCCTCAGAAAACGTTTCGCTCCTGCAAGACTGCCGGAGCAAAACTCGCCTTCCTCCTCAAGCTGGAGGACCCGGACAGCCCCTAGCCGCCGTCCCATCTTCCTTCCTCCCGAGCCACCTCCAGCCTCTTCCCGCCACCTTCGTGGCACGCCATGAATATGCAGTGCTTCAGGACCTTCAGCGCAAAGAATAGACAAACAGAGATAGGGAATACGCCGCCTTCGGCGGCAGGTGTCCCTTTTTAAAAGTTGCAGTTGTTGCAAATATCCATTCTACGTATTTCGTCGACACACGACTTTTGCGCACATGGCTGAATAAAGACGTGTCCTGTCCAAGATACTGAGTTTCAAGATTCTGTCAAGAGAAAAGAAAGTCGGCTCGCACTCATACGTCGACTGTCTAGCGATGTCAAGTCGTTAAGAAGAATTCGGAATGGAATTTCTTGTCTCGATCAAGTCAGCCAAGTCGCTCAAGTCAGCGAAGCTACAAGTTGTCGGCTGATGATGAAGACAAGAGAGACTGTGCGTCTCGTTCAAGCCAAGGAAGTTGCTCAAGTCTGCGAAGCTTCCAGCGGACGGAGGAAGAGATACACGATATTTTTCAGAGAAATATCGAGAAGAGATTTCTTGAAGCGGTTAAAAGGAAACAGCTACTACATGCGGCGGCTGCTCAAGCATCAGTCGGCAAACAAGAACCCCTGCCTCTCTCCGTGCCAGTCTCCGTTCCTGTCGCCAACATCCCGGTCTCCAACAAGGTCGGAGCCCTCGGTGAATCTCCCACGGAGGGAAGCGAGTATCCTGAGGAGCCGCTCGCGGGTCCTCAGGAGAAAACACCCACCAGGGAGAGGAGCCCAGTTTCGGAGATGAGAACACCGTCACCTTCAAACAGAGCCCCGACCCCCATCCCAATGCACGAAGAGTTGGACGAGACTCTGATGGAAGTCAGTCAAGATCCACCAGTTCCACCAAAGAAAACCTTCAAAAAGGTTGTAAAGGGACTTCCAGGGGACACGTCAGTTGAAAGCATACTGAACGACCTGGTTGTCCAAGGCCTCCCAGCGCTGACCTGCACCCGGATGAGGAGTAGGCGGACAAAGGAGCTTCTCTCGTACTTCCTTGTAGAGTTCGGGGGGGCCCCTGCGTCTTTGCCCATGATCTCCTAAATTCTGGGCCAAGACGTCATCGTCGAGAGGCAGAAACGCCGACCCACCGCTGTCATCTGCTATCGGTGCTGCAACTTCGGGCATCTCGCAAGGAGCTGCTCAGAGAGGCAGCGCTGTATGCGGTGCAGCGGAGAACATGCACTTCGAGATTGCCAGACCCCGAGGTCCGATGCGGTTGTCTGTATCAACTGCGGCAAGGACGGACATCTTGCATCCTGGAGATCATGTCCCCTCTACAGAAGAGCCCGCCGTGAGAAGGTTGCATCCCTGCAAAACTCCCTCCGGCGGAGGAGTGCTGAGGTCCGGAGAAGCGGGAACAAGAAGCCCAACCCACCGGTCCGAAAAGACCACCAATCCAAGATCGAGGAGCCGAAGCTTCGCCCCCCGTTGAACCAGTCAACCAAGCGACTTGAACGGGAGCTGGCGGAGATGCAAGCCTTCTTCCAAGACGTCAGAGACACCCTCAAGCCTATGGGTGGCATCACGGCGTTGAGGAAGCAGTTCGTCGCCTGCAAGACACGAGGCGACAAACTACGTTTTCTCCTTCAGCTGGGGGATATGGAGGAAACTCCATAGTCTCCCAGGTTGCCTTCACCACAAGCCTTCGAGCCCTTGCCTCCATGATGAAAATCTGCAGTCCTTCTAGGACTGTCGGCAGTGGAAAAAAAATCCACCAGCGTAAAGAACAGCCCAGAATCGGAGTGCCGCATTAGCGGCCCGAGTCGATAGATGTTTGAAGCCCCTCCGGGGCTAGGTACCTCATCGATGTGTCCCCCCGCTCGTCTCTCCATTCTACGAATTTCTTAACTCGTACAAGCTGCTATGTCTGGATGCAAAGGTCTTAGAGCGCAGTTACTCACTGCTCAAAGAGAACGGGAAAGCATTGCTAGAGATCTTGAAACTCTGAGAATTCTCCACTGCCAGAGCGATGTGAAACAAGCCTTTTGTGCAATGAAAAGAATTGAATCGTCATTAGATAAAAAGCTTGAGCGGGCCGACAACCAAATATCTGGCCTTCACCAGCTGCTCAGCCGTTCTGCTCATAGATAACGAGCTTCAACGAACTCCGGTTTAAAGACCATAAAAAAAGGCCCTTTTCAGGGCCAAAAAATTTTAATTTTGCACCCTTAAGGCTAAGGGCACACGGAATACCTCGATGGCCAAAACAAGGAAAAGGTAAAACATAGTTTAGGTGCCTGCGTTTCACTTTCAAATTTTGATTTTTTTATAGTTTTCATACACAAGCTAAAACACATTTTTTATACAGTCAAAACAAAAATTTTTCAAAAAAAGTTAAAAATGTATTAAAGTATAGCCTTTAAAGTGGTTGCGAAATTTCTGTGGGAAAACTGCAGACTTATATGCTGAAAGGCTTCAAACTCCTATTGACAGCAGACAAGCCTATAGAGCAGACAGGCCAAGCTGTCCTTCCTGCTTTCGATGGCTCAAGACTAAGCCAACATCAGCGGCGGCAATCAATCGAAATGCAAGGAAAAGCCAACTTTCAGGTATAACTAAGGAAGCTCGCTTTTTCGGCGTAGATCCTTAGTTTCATCTAATTTCTGTAGACTTTTAGGGTATCATATTGCCACCAGTCAAAATATTTGTTACTAATAACAACTTTGATTTGTTCAAAGTTGTGTTCCACTTGAAAAGTTGAGTTCCACCACTGGAAGAGACCCGTCTCAAACCGATAGCCAATCGAAGACAAGAGAGGGGCGGAGCTTATATCCTCACTACAGACTATAAATTCAGAGGAAGTTAAAAATTACGCATTCTGCATTTGGTCTGTTCATTATGGCTCTCCCTGACCATAATAGGAAATCGGAGTTGCAAACTAAGTATCAACGTGGGAAGCGTGAATTCGAAGCACTCCTTACAGAACTGGATTCGGACAGATTGCATAGCCCACGAGAACTCGCGACGCTCATTCAGAAAATCACAACAGTGAAACATGAGCTGTCTGTATTGGTGCATTTTATGAATTTCCACGAGGTCTGTCCGCAGGCAGCATAAAGACCCTTAGAAAAAAAAGGCCCTTTTCAGGGCCAACAAATCTTACCTCGGGATCTTCACACTTCATGTTTAGAAAAGCACCTACAGCAAAACGAGTGATTTTGTCTCTTACCGGACCAGAATCCCGTTTGTTCCCCAGTAGCACAGCAGTACTGGACAGTATCGGATCGATATATTGAGCAATATCGCCTGCCAATATCGCCGCTAGATCGAATGGCTGACATTTTGGGCGATACTGGCCAATATTGCCAATCAGTATTAAGCAATATCGCATAGCAGTATCGCGCGGTATTGGAATTTATCAAAAACCCTGTATTGCCCAATATCGCATTTGGAAAATCCGCTGTATCAAGCGATATCACTTCCCAATATCGCCCCCATGATTTAGCGAGTGGTGCAATTTCTATCACATTGAGGATTTAAGTAGTACGGATATTCCTGTACCTCATGCACTAATGTTTTCCATTTTATTCTGTTTTGTTTCGTGAAACGGGCTTTGGGAAAACCGCCTTTTGTAACACCCTCCTCTTATTTTGATTGCTATGCAGGAAAAACAACATTTCTGTGACTGGATTTGTTATTTTCACTAAAAAATTTTGAACTCCTTCTAATTTATGTAGTAAAATAAACTGGAAAGAAATTAGAATAAGAATATCGGAAGCGTACAGCTTCCTGAGCAGCGCCCATGTGCATGTATGAAACGGGTCCAACATAAATACAAAAGGCACATTTCAAAGGCACTATCATACAATTTCTTATGTATGCTGTTTTCTCTCGGAAACTGCTTAAAAGCGGTGTTTGTTTTGCAAAATTTTTTAGCTGGGTATTGAAACTTTTTATGGGCTCGAGAAAAAGAAGATGCCATAGGGGCACCGACACCCTCCGGCTTTGAGGTTGGCGGTAGGCTACGGTGCAAGGGACGGAGACTGTTATAAATTGATTGTAAATTCGCACTAAATTTAAGGCTGTTGAAAAGTCTCTCAGCCCAAGAGTAACAGTTAATTACTTTAATATTAATCTAATAAATATAATAATAATTATCTTATCTTATAATAGTTATATATCTAACAAATATATTATCAGATATTATAAATCTGAGTGATATTTTTTGTAAAAGACAACTTCAAAATTTGATAAAAGAAACTCTTACCTGTATCTGAAAACAAGCGATTTCACACTGTATAAGGCTTCCGAAACCGCCCAATGTGGCATGTTCACGCTTGTTTTTAACAAGAGTGGTGAAGCGGAATCAAATTTCTTCTACCCCGATGTAGCCTCTATCATGCATAATTTCTGAAAAAGGGAATATAAAAATTAATTTCGATATTTTTATTGGTAAAACGAGCGGGAGAAAAGAGCGAAAATGATAGTTTTGAACCTTGGAGCGTAGGCAAGCTCTCAGATCCCGTTCGACCCAAATCGACAAATTGTGTCGTCCAATCGAAGACCAGCAATGGGAAGAGAGGGGCGGAGCTATATCCTCAACACAGACTATATATACGAGAGACGGCTCGGCCTGTTCTACAAATTTGTTAACTCGTACAAGCTGCTATGTCTGGATGCAAAGGTCTTAGAGCGCAGTTACTCACTGCTCAAAGAGAACGGGAAAGCATTGTTAGAGATCTTGAAACTCTGAGAATTCTCCACTGCCAGAGCGATGTGAAACAAGCCACTTCTGCAATGAAAAGAATTGAATCGTCATTAGTTAAAAAGCTTGAGCGGGCCGACAACCAAATATCTGGCCTTCACCAGCTGCTCAGCCGTTCTGCTCATAGATAACGAGCTTCAACGAACTCCGGTTTAAAGACCATAAAAAAAAGGCCCTTTTCAGGGCCAAAAAATTTTAATTTTGCACCCTTAAGGCTAAGGGCACACGGAACACCTCGATGGCCAAAACAAGGAAAAGGTAAAACATAGTTTAGGTGCCTGCGTTTCACTTTCAAATTTATATTTTTTTTTTTTAGTTTTCATACACAAGCTAAAACATATTTTTTATACAGTCAAAACAAAAATTTTTCAAAAATGTATTAAATTATAGCCATTTTAAAAAAATTGAAAATTTTGGAAATTACATTTATTATGTTTAATAAGTTTGTATTTAATTTGCGTTGATATAGGGGGTTTGGAATGAGAAATGCAGCTTTTCGAAGACGAAGGCAGTCGTTGCATTTCAGTACCAAAAGGCAAGTTAAAATAGCCTGTTAGTATTATAAACACTAATTTATGTTATAAAATGTTAGATTGTTTAATGTTTGTCTTAGATTGTTAGAATTGAAGTTAAATAACATGAATTATTCATTTATGAAGTAGAAAATACTGCGTGACAATTCGAAGACGTAACATCCTGCGGTCAGTTATTTTCCCCTCTTTTGAAACTTTAAACAACCAAACATTACTAAAAATGCACAAAAACATTTAGAAAACACTATTTCATTACTTCATTTGTAGCTGCAACAATGGCTTTAATTTGTGCATCTATTTATGTATTTAAGAAAGCATACGCAAGAGGTCAACGACAAAATTACAGAGTGCATCAGAACAGAAAAAACACAACACAAAATTACTAAAATAAAAATACAGGGTGATTGGTAAATACGTGGACGAACCTTGCAGGGGGGTAGAGGGGACCTAGACTAGTATATTTCGAATGAGCATGGGGGGAGAAGATGCACCGTTACGGAGCTAGGACCTAATGTAGCGCGAGGGCGCTTCAAAAGGCCGTTTTTAGAAGGCTCGTGTGACGAAACAAAACATAATAAAATGAAAAACATTATTGCATGAGGTACACGAATATCCGTACTACTTAAATCCTCAATGTGATAGAAATTGGACCACTCGCTAAATCGTGGGGTGAGTTTTAAAACGTGCAATATTCATCTTTTAGCCAAAGAATGGATTTTCCTTACATTAGTGTAATTGTACTTAGAAAAATGATGAATGGGCAAGGGATTTTCAATGATCATACATTGATCATTGAAACTGTATGATCATTTAAATTCCCTCCCCGATCATCATTTTTCTAAGAACCATTACACTAAAGTAAAGGAACTCCATTCTTTGGCTAAAAGATGAATATTGCACAATTTAAAACTCCCCCCATGCTTTAGCGAGTGGTGCAATTTCTATCACATTGAGGATTTAAGTAGTACGGATATTCCTGTACCTCATGCACTAATGTTTTCCATTTTATTCTGTTTTGTTTCGTGAAACGGGCTTTGGGAAAACCGCCTTTTGTAACGCCCTCCTTGCATTTTGATTGCTATGCAGGAAAAACAACATTTCTGTGACTGGATTTGTTATTTTCACTAAAAAATTTTGAACTCCTTCTAATTTATGTAGTAAAATAAACTGGAAAGAAATTAGAATAAGAATATCGGAAGCGTACAGCTTCCTGAGCAGCGCCCATGTGCATGTATGAAACGGGTCCAACATAAATACAAAAGGCACATTTCAAAGGCACTATCATACAATTTCTTATGTATGCTGTTTTCTCTCGGAAACTGCTTAAAAGCGGTGTTTGTTTTGCAAAATTTTTTAGCTGGGTATTGAAACTTTTTATGGGCTCGAGAAAAAGAAGATGCGATAGGGGCACCGACACCCTCCGGCTTTGAGGTTGGCGGTAGGCTACGGTGCAAGGGACGGAGACTGTTATAAATTGATTGTAAATTCGCACTAAATTTAAGGGTGTTGAAAAGTCTCTCAGCCCAAGAGTAACAGTTAATTACTTTAATATTAATCTAATAAATATAATAATAATTATCTTATCTTATAATAGTTATATATCTAACAAATATATTATCAGATATTATAAATCTGAGTGATATTTTTTGTAAAAGACAACTTCAAAATTTGATAAAAGAAACTCTTACCTGTATCTGAAAACAAGCGATTTCACACTGTATAAGGCTTCCGAAACCGCCCAATGTGGCATGTTCACGCTTGTTTTTAACAAGAGTGGTGAAGCGGAATCAAATTTCTTCTACCCCGATGTAGCCTCTATCATGCATAATTTCTGAAAAAGGGAATATAAAAATTAATTTCGATATTTTTATTGGTAAAACGAGCGGGAGAAAAGAGCGAAAATGATAGTTTTGAACCTTGGAGCGTAGGCAAGCTCTCAGATCCCGTTCGACCCAAATCGACAAATTGTGTCGTCCAATCGAAGACCAGCAATGGGAAGAGAGGGGCGGAGCTATATCCTCAACACAGACTATATATACGAGAGACGGCTCGGCCTGTTCTACAAATTTGTTAACTCGTACAAGCTGCTATGTCTGGATGCAAAGGTCTTAGAGCGCAGTTACTCACTGCTCAAAGAGAACGGGAAAGCATTGTTAGAGATCTTGAAACTCTGAGAATTCTCCACTGCCAGAGCGATGTGAAACAAGCCACTTCTGCAATGAAAAGAATTGAATCGTCATTAGTTAAAAAGCTTGAGCGGGCCGACAACCAAATATCTGGCCTTCACCAGCTGCTCAGCCGTTCTGCTCATAGATAACGAGCTTCAACGAACTCCGGTTTAAAGACCATAAAAAAAAGGCCCTTTTCAGGGCCAAAAAATTTTAATTTTGCACCCTTAAGGCTAAGGGCACACGGAACACCTCGATGGCCAAAACAAGGAAAAGGTAAAACATAGTTTAGGTGCCTGCGTTTCACTTTCAAATTTATATTTTTTTTTTTTAGTTTTCATACACAAGCTAAAACATATTTTTTATACAGTCAAAACAAAAATTTTTCAAAAATGTATTAAATTATAGCCATTTTAAAAAAATTGAAAATTTTGGAAATTACATTTATTATGTTTAATAAGTTTGTATTTAATTTGCGTTGATATAGGGGGTTTGGAATGAGAAATGCAGGTTTTCGAAGACGAAGGCAGTCGTTGCATTTCAGTACCAAAAGGCAAGTTAAAATAGCCTGTTAGTATTATAAACACTAATTTATGTTATAAAATGTTAGATTGTTTAATGTTTGTCTTAGATTGTTAGAATTGAAGTTAAATAACATGAATTATTCATATATGAAGTAGAAAATACTGCGTGACGATTCGAAGACGTAACATCCTGTGGTCAGTTATTTTCCCCTCTTTTGAAACTTTAAACAACCAAACATTACTAAAAATGCACAAAAACATTTAGAAAACACTATTTCATTACTTCATTTGATGCTGCAACAATGGCTTTAATTTGTGCATCTATTTATGTATTTAAGAAAGCATACGCAAGAGGTCAACGACAAAATTACAGAGTGCATCAGAACAGAAAAAACACAACACAAAATTACTAAAATAAAAATACAGGGTGATTGGTAAATACGTGGACGAACCTTGCAGGGGGGTAGAGGGGACCTAGACTAGTATATTTCGAATGAGCATGGGGGGAGAAGATGCACCGTTACGGAGCTAGGACCTAATGTAGCGCGAGGGCGCTTCAAAAGGCCGTTTTTAGAAGGCTCGTGTGACGAAACAAAACATAATAAAATGAAAAACATTATTGCATGAGGTACACGAATATCCGTACTACTTAAATCCTCAATGTGATAGAAATTGGACCACTCGCTAAATCGTGGGGTGAGTTTTAAAACGTGCAATATTCATCTTTTAGCCAAAGAATGGAGTTTCCTTACATTAGTGTAATTGTACTTAGAAAAATGATGAATGGGCAAGGGATTTTCAATGATCATACATTGATCATTGAAACTGTATGATCATTTAAATTCCCTCCCCGATCATCATTTTTCTAAGAACCATTACACTAAAGTAAAGGAACTCCATTCTTTGGCTAAAAGATGAATATTGCACAATTTAAAACTCCCCCCATGATTTAGCGAGTGGTGCAATTTCTATCACATTGAGGATTTAAGTAGTACGGATATTCCTGTACCTCATGCACTAATGTTTTCCATTTTATTCTGTTTTGTTTCGTGAAACGGGCTTTGGGAAAACCGCCTTTTGTAACGCCCTCCTTACATTTTGATTGCTATGCAGGAAAAACAACATTTCTGTGACTGGATTTGTTATTTTCACTAAAAAATTTTGAACTCCTTCTAATTTATGTAGTTAAATAAACTGGAAAGAAATTAGAATAAGAATATCGGAAGCGTACAGCTTCCTGAGCAGCGCCCATGTGCATGTATGAAACGGGTCCAACATAAATACAAAAGGCACATTTCAAAGGCACTATCATACAATTTCTTATGTATGCTGTTTTCTCTCGGAAACTGCTTAAAAGCGGTGTTTGTTTTGCAAAATTTTTTAGCTGGGTATTGAAACTTTTTATGGGCTCGAGAAAAAGAAGATGCCATAGGGGCACCGACACCCTCCGGCTTTGAGGTTGGCGGTAGGCTACGGTGCAAGGGACGGAGACTGTTATAAATTGATTGTAAATTCGCACTAAATTTAAGGCTGTTGAAAAGTCTCTCAGCCCAAGAGTAACAGTTAATTACTTTAATATTAATCTAATAAATATAATAATAATTATCTTATCTTATAATAGTTATATATCTAACAAATATATTATCAGATATTATAAATCTGAGTGATATTTTTTGTAAAAGACAACTTCAAAATTTGATAAAAGAAACTCTTACCTGTATCTGAAAACAAGCGATTTCACACTGTATAAGGCTTCCGAAACCGCCCAATGTGGCATGTTCACGCTTGTTTTTAACAAGAGTGGTGAAGCGGAATCAAATTTCTTCTACCCCGATGTAGCCTCTATCATGCATAATTTCTGAAAAAGGGAATATAAAAATTAATTTCGATATTTTTATTGGTAAAACGAGCGGGAGAAAAGAGCGAAAATGATAGTTTTGAACCTTGGAGCGTAGGCAAGCTCTCAGATCCCGTTCGACCCAAATCGACAAATTGTGTCGTCCAATCGAAGACCAGCAATGGGAAGAGAGGGGCGGAGCTATATCCTCAACACAGACTATATATACGAGAGACGGCTCGGCCTGTTCTACAAATTTGTTAACTCGTACAAGCTGCTATGTCTGGATGCAAAGGTCTTAGAGCGCAGTTACTCACTGCTCAAAGAGAACGGGAAAGCATTGTTAGAGATCTTGAAACTCTGAGAATTCTCAACTGCCAGAGCGATGTGAAACAAGCCACTTCTGCAATGAAAAGAATTGAATCGTCATTAGTTAAAAAGCTTGAGCGGGCCGACAACCAAATATCTGGCCTTCACCAGCTGCTCAGCCGTTCTGCTCATAGATAACGAGCTTCAACGAACTCCGGTTTAAAGACCATAAAAAAAAGGCCCTTTTCAGGGCCAAAAAATTTTAATTTTGCACCCTTAAGGCTAAGGGCACACGGAACACCTCGATGGCCAAAACAAGGAAAAGGTAAAACATAGTTTAGGTGCCTGCGTTTCACTTTCAAATTTATATTTTTTTTTTTTAGTTTTCATACACAAGCTAAAACATATTTTTTATACAGTCAAAACAAAAATTTTTCAAAAATGTATTAAATTATAGCCATTTTAAAAAAATTGAAAATTTTGGAAATTACATTTATTATGTTTAATAAGTTTGTATTTAATTTGCGTTGATATAGGGGGTTTGGAATGAGAAATGCAGCTTTTCGAAGACGAAGGCAGTCGTTGCATTTCAGTACCAAAAGGCAAGTTAAAATAGCCTGTTAGTATTATAAACACTAATTTATGTTATAAAATGTTAGATTGTTTAATGTTTGTCTTAGATTGTTAGAATTGAAGTTAAATAACATGAATTATTCATTTATGAAGTAGAAAATACTGCGTGACAATTCGAAGACGTAACATCCTGCGGTCAGTTATTTTCCCCTCTTTTGAAACTTTAAACAACCAAACATTACTAAAAATGCACAAAAACATTTAGAAAACACTATTTCATTACTTCATTTGTAGCTGCAACAATGGCTTTAATTTGTGCATCTATTTATGTATTTAAGAAAGCATACGCAAGAGGTCAACGACAAAATTACAGAGTGCATCAGAACAGAAAAAACACAACACAAAATTACTAAAATAAAAATACAGGGTGATTGGTAAATACGTGGACGAACCTTGCAGGGGGGTAGAGGGGACCTAGACTAGTATATTTCGAATGAGCATGGGGGGAGAAGATGCACCGTTACGGAGCTAGGACCTAATGTAGCGCGAGGGCGCTTCAAAAGACCGTTTTTAGAAGGCTCGTGTGACGAAACAAAACATAATAAAATGAAAAACATTATTGCATGAGGTACACGAATATCCGTACTACTTAAATCCTCAATGTGATAGAAATTGGACCACTCGCTAAATCGTGGGGTGAGTTTTAAAACGTGCAATATTCATCTTTTAGCCAAAGAATGGAGTTTCCTTACATTAGTGTAATTGTACTTAGAAAAATGATGAATGGGCAAGGGATTTTCAATGATCATACATTGATCATTGAAACTGTATGATCATTTAAATTCCCTCCCCGATCATCATTTTTCTAAGAACCATTACACTAAAGTAAAGGAACTCCATTCTTTGGCTAAAAGATGAATATTGCACAATTTAAAACTCCCCCCATGATTTAGCGAGTGGTGCAATTTCTATCACATTGAGGATTTAAGTAGTACGGATATTCCTGTACCTCATGCACTAATGTTTTCCATTTTATTCTGTTTTGTTTCGTGAAACGGGCTTTGGGAAAACCGCCTTTTGTAACGCCCTCCTTGCATTTTGATTGCTATGCAGGAAAAACAACATTTCTGTGACTGGATTTGTTATTTTCACTAAAAAATTTTGAACTCCTTCTAATTTATGTAGTAAAATAAACTGGAAAGAAATTAGAATAAGAATATCGGAAGCGTACAGCTTCCTGAGCAGCGCCCATGTGCATGTATGAAACGGGTCCAACATAAATACAAAAGGCACATTTCAAAGGCACTATCATACAATTTCTTATGTATGCTGTTTTCTCTCGGAAACTGCTTAAAAGCGGTGTTTGTTTTGCAAAATTTTTTAGCTGGGTATTGAAACTTTTTATGGGCTCGAGAAAAAGAAGATGCCATAGGGGCACCGACACCCTCCGGCTTTGAGGTTGGCGGTAGGCTACGGTGCAAGGGACGGAGACTGTTATAAATTGATTGTAAATTCGCACTAAATTTAAGGGTGTTGAAAAGTCTCTCAGCCCAAGAGTAACAGTTAATTACTTTAATATTAATCTAATAAATATAATAATAATTATCTTATCTTATAATAGTTATATATCTAACAAATATATTATCAGATATTATAAATCTGAGTGATATTTTTTGTAAAAGACAACTTCAAAATTTGATAAAAGAAACTCTTACCTGTATCTGAAAACAAGCGATTTCACACTGTCTAAGGCTTCCGAAACCGCCCAATGTGGCATGTTCACGCTTGTTTTTAACAAGAGTGGTGAAGCGGAATCAAATTTCTTCTACCCCGATGTAGCCTCTATCATGCATAATTTCTGAAAAAGGGAATATAAAAATTAATTTCGATATTTTTATTGGTAAAACGAGCGGGAGAAAAGAGCGAAAATGATAGTTTTGAACCTTGGAGCGTAGGCAAGCTCTCAGATCCCGTTCGACCCAAATCGACAAATTGTGTCGTCCAATCGAAGACCAGCAATGGGAAGAGAGGGGCGGAGCTATATCCTCAACACAGACTATATATACGAGAGACGGCTCGGCCTGTTCTACAAATTTGTTAACTCGTACAAGCTGCTATGTCTGGATGCAAAGGTCTTAGAGCGCAGTTACTCACTGCTCAAAGAGAACGGGAAAGCATTGTTAGAGATCTTGAAACTCTGAGAATTCTCCACTGCCAGAGCGATATGAAACAAGCCACTTCTGCAATGAAAAGAATTGAATCGTCATTAGTTAAAAAGCTTGAGCGGGCCGACAACCAAATATCTGGCCTTCACCAGCTGCTCAGCCGTTCTGCTCATAGATAACGAGCTTCAACGAACTCCGGTTTAAAGACCATAAAAAAAGGCCCTTTTCAGGGCCAAAAAATTTTAATTTTGCACCCTTAAGGCTAAGGGCACACGGAACACCTCGATGGCCAAAACAAGGAAAAGGTAAAACATAGTTTAGGTGCCTGCGTTTCACTTTCAAATTTATATTTTTTTTTTTTAGTTTTCATACACAAGCTAAAACATATTTTTTATACAGTCAAAACAAAAATTTTTCAAAAATGTATTAAATTATAGCCATTTTAAAAAAATTGAAAATTTTGGAAATTACATTTATTATGTTTAATAAGTTTGTATTTAATTTGCGTTGATATAGGGGGTTTGGAATGAGAAATGCAGCTTTTCGAAGACGAAGGCAGTCGTTGCATTTCAGTACCAAAAGGCAAGTTAAAATAGCCTGTTAGTATTATAAACACTAATTTATGTTATAAAATGTTAGATTGTTTAATGTTTGTCTTAGATTGTTAGAATTGAAGTTAAATAACATGAATTATTCATTTATGAAGTAGAAAATACTGCGTGACAATTCGAAGACGTAACATCCTGCGGTCAGTTATTTTCCCCTCTTTTGAAACTTTAAACAACCAAACATTACTAAAAATGCACAAAAACATTTAGAAAACACTATTTCATTACTTCATTTGTAGCTGCAACAATGGCTTTAATTTGTGCATCTATTTATGTATTTAAGAAAGCATACGCAAGAGGTCAACGACAAAATTACAGAGTGCATCAGAACAGAAAAAACACAACACAAAATTACTAAAATAAAAATACAGGGTGATTGGTAAATACGTGGACGAACCTTGCAGGGGGGTAGAGGGGACCTAGACTAGTATATTTCGAATGAGCATGGGGGGAGAAGATGCACCGTTACGGAGCTAGGACCTAATGTAGCGCGAGGGCGCTTCAAAAGGCCGTTTTTAGAAGGCTCGTGTGACGAAACAAAACATAATAAAATGAAAAACATTATTGCATGAGGTACACGAATATCCGTACTACTTAAATCCTCAATGTGATAGAAATTGGACCACTCGCTAAATCGTGGGGTGAGTTTTAAAACGTGCAATATTCATCTTTTAGCCAAAGAATGGATTTTCCTTACATTAGTGTAATTGTACTTAGAAAAATGATGAATGGGCAAGGGATTTTCAATGATCATACATTGATCATTGAAACTGTATGATCATTTAAATTCCCTCCCCGATCATCATTTTTCTAAGAACCATTACACTAAAGTAAAGGAACTCCATTCTTTGGCTAAAAGATGAATATTGCACAATTTAAAACTCCCCCCATGCTTTAGCGAGTGGTGCAATTTCTATCACATTGAGGATTTAAGTAGTACGGATATTCCTGTACCTCATGCACTAATGTTTTCCATTTTATTCTGTTTTGTTTCGTGAAACGGGCTTTGGGAAAACCGCCTTTTGTAACGCCCTCCTTGCATTTTGATTGCTATGCAGGAAAAACAACATTTCTGTGACTGGATTTGTTATTTTCACTAAAAAATTTTGAACTCCTTCTAATTTATGTAGTAAAATAAACTGGAAAGAAATTAGAATAAGAATATCGGAAGCGTACAGCTTCCTGAGCAGCGCCCATGTGCATGTATGAAACGGGTCCAACATAAATACAAAAGGCACATTTCAAAGGCACTATCATACAATTTCTTATGTATGCTGTTTTCTCTCGGAAACTGCTTAAAAGCGGTGTTTGTTTTGCAAAATTTTTTAGCTGGGTATTGAAACTTTTTATGGGCTCGAGAAAAAGAAGATGCGATAGGGGCACCGACACCCTCCGGCTTTGAGGTTGGCGGTAGGCTACGGTGCAAGGGACGGAGACTGTTATAAATTGATTGTAAATTCGCACTAAATTTAAGGGTGTTGAAAAGTCTCTCAGCCCAAGAGTAACAGTTAATTACTTTAATATTAATCTAATAAATATAATAATAATTATCTTATCTTATAATAGTTATATATCTAACAAATATATTATCAGATATTATAAATCTGAGTGATATTTTTTGTAAAAGACAACTTCAAAATTTGATAAAAGAAACTCTTACCTGTATCTGAAAACAAGCGATTTCACACTGTATAAGGCTTCCGAAACCGCCCAATGTGGCATGTTCACGCTTGTTTTTAACAAGAGTGGTGAAGCGGAATCAAATTTCTTCTACCCCGATGTAGCCTCTATCATGCATAATTTCTGAAAAAGGGAATATAAAAATTAATTTCGATATTTTTATTGGTAAAACGAGCGGGAGAAAAGAGCGAAAATGATAGTTTTGAACCTTGGAGCGTAGGCAAGCTCTCAGATCCCGTTCGACCCAAATCGACAAATTGTGTCGTCCAATCGAAGACCAGCAATGGGAAGAGAGGGGCGGAGCTATATCCTCAACACAGACTATATATACGAGAGACGGCTCGGCCTGTTCTACAAATTTGTTAACTCGTACAAGCTGCTATGTCTGGATGCAAAGGTCTTAGAGCGCAGTTACTCACTGCTCAAAGAGAACGGGAAAGCATTGTTAGAGATCTTGAAACTCTGAGAATTCTCCACTGCCAGAGCGATGTGAAACAAGCCACTTCTGCAATGAAAAGAATTGAATCGTCATTAGTTAAAAAGCTTGAGCGGGCCGACAACCAAATATCTGGCCTTCACCAGCTGCTCAGCCGTTCTGCTCATAGATAACGAGCTTCAACGAACTCCGGTTTAAAGACCATAAAAAAAAGGCCCTTTTCAGGGCCAAAAAATTTTAATTTTGCACCCTTAAGGCTAAGGGCACACGGAACACCTCGATGGCCAAAACAAGGAAAAGGTAAAACATAGTTTAGGTGCCTGCGTTTCACTTTCAAATTTATATTTTTTTTTTTTAGTTTTCATACACAAGCTAAAACATATTTTTTATACAGTCAAAACAAAAATTTTTCAAAAATGTATTAAATTATAGCCATTTTAAAAAAATTGAAAATTTTGGAAATTACATTTATTATGTTTAATAAGTTTGTATTTAATTTGCGTTGATATAGGGGGTTTGGAATGAGAAATGCAGCTTTTCGAAGACGAAGGCAGTCGTTGCATTTCAGTACCAAAAGGCAAGTTAAAATAGCCTGTTAGTATTATAAACACTAATTTATGTTATAAAATGTTAGATTGTTTAATGTTTGTCTTAGATTGTTAGAATTGAAGTTAAATAACATGAATTATTCATATATGAAGTAGAAAATACTGCGTGACGATTCGAAGACGTAACATCCTGTGGTCAGTTATTTTCCCCTCTTTTGAAACTTTAAACAACCAAACATTACTAAAAATGCACAAAAACATTTAGAAAACACTATTTCATTACTTCATTTGATGCTGCAACAATGGCTTTAATTTGTGCATCTATTTATGTATTTAAGAAAGCATACGCAAGAGGTCAACGACAAAATTACAGAGTGCATCAGAACAGAAAAAACACAACACAAAATTACTAAAATAAAAATACAGGGTGATTGGTAAATACGTGGACGAACCTTGCAGGGGGGTAGAGGGGACCTAGACTAGTATATTTCGAATGAGCATGGGGGGAGAAGATGCACCGTTACGGAGCTAGGACCTAATGTAGCGCGAGGGCGCTTCAAAAGGCCGTTTTTAGAAGGCTCGTGTGACGAAACAAAACATAATAAAATGAAAAACATTATTGCATGAGGTACACGAATATCCGTACTACTTAAATCCTCAATGTGATAGAAATTGGACCACTCGCTAAATCGTGGGGTGAGTTTTAAAACGTGCAATATTCATCTTTTAGCCAAAGAATGGAGTTTCCTTACATTAGTGTAATTGTACTTAGAAAAATGATGAATGGGCAAGGGATTTTCAATGATCATACATTGATCATTGAAACTGTATGATCATTTAAATTCCCTCCCCGATCATCATTTTTCTAAGAACCATTACACTAAAGTAAAGGAACTCCATTCTTTGGCTAAAAGATGAATATTGCACAATTTAAAACTCCCCCCATGATTTAGCGAGTGGTGCAATTTCTATCACATTGAGGATTTAAGTAGTACGGATATTCCTGTACCTCATGCACTAATGTTTTCCATTTTATTCTGTTTTGTTTCGTGAAACGGGCTTTGGGAAAACCGCCTTTTGTAACGCCCTCCTTGCATTTTGATTGCTATGCAGGAAAAACAACATTTCTGTGACTGGATTTGTTATTTTCACTAAAAAATTTTGAACTCCTTCTAATTTATGTAGTAAAATAAACTGGAAAGAAATTAGAATAAGAATATCGGAAGCGTACAGCTTCCTGAGCAGCGCCCATGTGCATGTATGAAACGGGTCCAACATAAATACAAAAGGCACATTTCAAAGGCACTATCATACAATTTCTTATGTATGCTGTTTTCTCTCGGAAACTGCTTAAAAGCGGTGTTTGTTTTGCAAAATTTTTTAGCTGGGTATTGAAACTTTTTATGGGCTCGAGAAAAAGAAGATGCCATAGGGGCACCGACACCCTCCGGCTTTGAGGTTGGCGGTAGGCTACGGTGCAAGGGACGGAGACTGTTATAAATTGATTGTAAATTCGCACTAAATTTAAGGGTGTTGAAAAGTCTCTCAGCCCAAGAGTAACAGTTAATTACTTTAATATTAATCTAATAAATATAATAATAATTATCTTATCTTATAATAGTTATATATCTAACAAATATATTATCAGATATTATAAATCTGAGTGATATTTTTTGTAAAAGACAACTTCAAAATTTGATAAAAGAAACTCTTACCTGTATCTGAAAACAAGCGATTTCACACTGTATAAGGCTTCCGAAACCGCCCAATGTGGCATGTTCACGCTTGTTTTTAACAAGAGTGGTGAAGCGGAATCAAATTTCTTCTACCCCGATGTAGCCTCTATCATGCATAATTTCTGAAAAAGGGAATATAAAAATTAATTTCGATATTTTTATTGGTAAAACGAGCGGGAGAAAAGAGCGAAAATGATAGTTTTGAACCTTGGAGCGTAGGCAAGCTCTCAGATCCCGTTCGACCCAAATCGACAAATTGTGTCGTCCAATCGAAGACCAGCAATGGGAAGAGAGGGGCGGAGCTATATCCTCAACACAGACTATATATACGAGAGACGGCTCGGCCTGTTCTACAAATTTGTTAACTCGTACAAGCTGCTATGTCTGGATGCAAAGGTCTTAGAGCGCAGTTACTCACTGCTCAAAGAGAACGGGAAAGCATTGTTAGAGATCTTGAAACTCTGAGAATTCTCCACTGCCAGAGCGATGTGAAACAAGCCACTTCTGCAATGAAAAGAATTGAATCGTCATTAGTTAAAAAGCTTGAGCGGGCCGACAACCAAATATCTGGCCTTCACCAGCTGCTCAGCTGTTCTGCTCATAGATAACGAGCTTCAACGAACTCCGGTTTAAAGACCATAAAAAAAAGGCCCTTTTCAGGGCCAAAAAATTTTAATTTTGCACCCTTAAGGCTAAGGGCACACGGAACACCTCGATGGCCAAAACAAGGAAAAGGTAAAACATAGTTTAGGTGCCTGCGTTTCACTTTCAAATTTATATTTTTTTTTTTTAGTTTTCATACACAAGCTAAAACATATTTTTTATACAGTCAAAACAAAAATTTTTCAAAAATGTATTAAATTATAGCCATTTTAAAAAAATTGAAAATTTTGGAAATTACATTTATTATGTTTAATAAGTTTGTATTTAATTTGCGTTGATATAGGGGGTTTGGAATGAGAAATGCAGCTTTTCGAAGACGAAGGCAGTCGTTGCATTTCAGTACCAAAAGGCAAGTTAAAATAGCCTGTTAGTATTATAAACACTAATTTATGTTATAAAATGTTAGATTGTTTAATGTTTGTCTTAGATTGTTAGAATTGAAGTTAAATAACATGAATTATTCATATATGAAGTAGAAAATACTGCGTGACGATTCGAAGACGTAACATCCTGTGGTCAGTTATTTTCCCCTCTTTTGAAACTTTAAACAACCAAACATTACTAAAAATGCACAAAAACATTTAGAAAACACTATTTCATTACTTCATTTGATGCTGCAACAATGGCTTTAATTTGTGCATCTATTTATGTATTTAAGAAAGCATACGCAAGAGGTCAACGACAAAATTACAGAGTGCATCAGAACAGAAAAAACACAACACAAAATTACTAAAATAAAAATACAGGGTGATTGGTAAATACGTGGACGAACCTTGCAGGGGGGTAGAGGGGACCTAGACTAGTATATTTCGAATGAGCATGGGGGGAGAAGATGCACCGTTACGGAGCTAGGACCTAATGTAGCGCGAGGGCGCTTCAAAAGGCCGTTTTTAGAAGGCTCGTGTGACGAAACAAAACATAATAAAATGAAAAACATTATTGCATGAGGTACACGAATATCCGTACTACTTAAATCCTCAATGTGATAGAAATTGGACCACTCGCTAAATCGTGGGGTGAGTTTTAAAACGTGCAATATTCATCTTTTAGCCAAAGAATGGAGTTTCCTTACATTAGTGTAATTGTACTTAGAAAAATGATGAATGGGCAAGGGATTTTCAATGATCATACATTGATCATTGAAACTGTATGATCATTTAAATTCCCTCCCCGATCATCATTTTTCTAAGAACCATTACACTAAAGTAAAGGAACTCCATTCTTTGGCTAAAAGATGAATATTGCACAATTTAAAACTCCCCCCATGATTTAGCGAGTGGTGCAATTTCTATCACATTGAGGATTTAAGTAGTACGGATATTCCTGTACCTCATGCACTAATGTTTTCCATTTTATTCTGTTTTGTTTCGTGAAACGGGCTTTGGGAAAACCGCCTTTTGTAACGCCCTCCTTGCATTTTGATTGCTATGCAGGAAAAACAACATTTCTGTGACTGGATTTGTTATTTTCACTAAAAAATTTTGAACTCCTTCTAATTTATGTAGTAAAATAAACTGGAAAGAAATTAGAATAAGAATATCGGAAGCGTACAGCTTCCTGAGCAGCGCCCATGTGCATGTATGAAACGGGTCCAACATAAATACAAAAGGCACATTTCAAAGGCACTATCATACAATTTCTTATGTATGCTGTTTTCTCTCGGAAACTGCTTAAAAGCGGTGTTTGTTTTGCAAAATTTTTTAGCTGGGTATTGAAACTTTTTATGGGCTCGAGAAAAAGAAGATGCCATAGGGGCACCGACACCCTCCGGCTTTGAGGTTGGCGGTAGGCTACGGTGCAAGGGACGGAGACTGTTATAAATTGATTGTAAATTCGCACTAAATTTAAGGGTGTTGAAAAGTCTCTCAGCCCAAGAGTAACAGTTAATTACTTTAATATTAATCTAATAAATATAATAATAATTATCTTATCTTATAATAGTTATATATCTAACAAATATATTATCAGATATTATAAATCTGAGTGATATTTTTTGTAAAAGACAACTTCAAAATTTGATAAAAGAAACTCTTACCTGTATCTGAAAACAAGCGATTTCACACTGTATAAGGCTTCCGAAACCGCCCAATGTGGCATGTTCACGCTTGTTTTTAACAAGAGTGGTGAAGCGGAATCAAATTTCTTCTACCCCGATGTAGCCTCTATCATGCATAATTTCTGAAAAAGGGAATATAAAAATTAATTTCGATATTTTTATTGGTAAAACGAGCGGGAGAAAAGAGCGAAAATGATAGTTTTGAACCTTGGAGCGTAGGCAAGCTCTCAGATCCCGTTCGACCCAAATCGACAAATTGTGTCGTCCAATCGAAGACCAGCAATGGGAAGAGAGGGGCGGAGCTATATCCTCAACACAGACTATATATACGAGAGACGGCTCGGCCTGTTCTACAAATTTGTTAACTCGTACAAGCTGCTATGTCTGGATGCAAAGGTCTTAGAGCGCAGTTACTCACTGCTCAAAGAGAACGGGAAAGCATTGTTAGAGATCTTGAAACTCTGAGAATTCTCCACTGCCAGAGCGATGTGAAACAAGCCACTTCTGCAATGAAAAGAATTGAATCGTCATTAGTTAAAAAGCTTGAGCGGGCCGACAACCAAATATCTGGCCTTCACCAGCTGCTCAGCTGTTCTGCTCATAGATAACGAGCTTCAACGAACTCCGGTTTAAAGACCATAAAAAAAAGGCCCTTTTCAGGGCCAAAAAATTTTAATTTTGCACCCTTAAGGCTAAGGGCACACGGAACACCTCGATGGCCAAAACAAGGAAAAGGTAAAACATAGTTTAGGTGCCTGCGTTTCACTTTCAAATTTATATTTTTTTTTTTTAGTTTTCATACACAAGCTAAAACATATTTTTTATACAGTCAAAACAAAAATTTTTCAAAAATGTATTAAATTATAGCCATTTTAAAAAAATTGAAAATTTTGGAAATTACATTTATTATGTTTAATAAGTTTGTATTTAATTTGCGTTGATATAGGGGGTTTGGAATGAGAAATGCAGCTTTTCGAAGACGAAGGCAGTCGTTGCATTTCAGTACCAAAAGGCAAGTTAAAATAGCCTGTTAGTATTATAAACACTAATTTATGTTATAAAATGTTAGATTGTTTAATGTTTGTCTTAGATTGTTAGAATTGAAGTTAAATAACATGAATTATTCATTTATGAAGTAGAAAATACTGCGTGACAATTCGAAGACGTAACATCCTGCGGTCAGTTATTTTCCCCTCTTTTGAAACTTTAAACAACCAAACATTACTAAAAATGCACAAAAACATTTAGAAAACACTATTTCATTACTTCATTTGTAGCTGCAACAATGGCTTTAATTTGTGCATCTATTTATGTATTTAAGAAAGCATACGCAAGAGGTCAACGACAAAATTACAGAGTGCATCAGAACAGAAAAAACACAACACAAAATTACTAAAATAAAAATACAGGGTGATTGGTAAATGTAGTGTACTAGTATCTAAAATAATTACTAGTGCACCACAAATAATGTTTAATACAACGTGTGCATGTGCACTCACTTTTGGTATTGCATTTGAAATTCAAAATCAGTATATATGAAGCCACCAAGTAGGAGGTTAATGGATTGTAAGAATAAAGATTATAGTAAGATTGGCTGTTAGTTTAATTAGTGTTCTGGTACACGATAGTGGCGACGAGGTTAGTAAAAAAACTCACTTTTATTTGTTATTTAAATCTAATAAATCTGAATAATGAGTAAATTAGGATTAATTGGCAGTCTTCATGCATTTGACTCATGTCAAGATGATATCAATCTTTATATTGAACAACTGGAGCAATTTTTCATTGCAAATGATGTCCAGAATACTAAAAAAGTTGCGGTATTTGTGTCGGTTATAGGAACGAATACTTATAAACTGCTCAGAAATTTACTATCTCCCAGAGTTCCTAGTGATTGCACGTACGAGGAGTTGAAAGATACCCTTAAGCATCATTTTAAACCTTCTCCGATAATAATTGCTGAACGTTTCCGCTTTCATAAAAGAAACCAAGCAATGGAGGAGGGTGTATCCCAGTATTTGGTGGAACTCAGACGGCTAGCATCTACCTGCGACTTCGGTTCTTTTCTTGATGACGCACTGAGAGATCGTTTCGTATGTGGGTTGTGTAATGAAAACATCCAGAAAAGACTCTTAGCTAAGAAAGACCTAAAGTTATCTGATGCAGTAGATACTGCCGTTGCTATAGAAATAGCAGAAAAGGATGCTGCTAATATGAAGTCGTTTACACCCATTGTAAACAAAGTACGTCAGAGTTCATCCTCTAACACCCGGAAAAGTAATAATCCAAATAATACTAAGAGTAAACAACAGTTTTCTAAGTGTTATCGGTGTGGAGCTGCTCATGACCCTTCTACATGCAAATATAAAGATGCTACATGCCATTCATGTGGGAAAAAAGGGCACATTTCACCAGCTTGTATAAGCAAATCAAGAGGATCTACGAAGAAAGTTGAAGCAGTAGAGTATGAATCTACTGTCTCTGAAGCTTCAATGTATGCTGTAAAATCTGTTAATCAAGTTTCCAGTATGAAGAAATACGTTATTCCTGTGTTTTTAAACCACCAAAAGTTGGACATGGAACTTGATACAGCTGCTGATGTTTCAATAGTTTCAGAAGTATGGGTAAAAAACAATTTAGCCAACATTAAAATCAGACCATCATCAATCATGTTGAAAGATTAAAATGGTGGGATAATCCCAGTATTAGGAGAAATTCTTGTGGATGTGCTGTGTAACAACCAACGTCACAAGCTAACTCTTACCATTGTGAAAGGAGATAGACCTGCTCTTTTCGGGAAGGACTGGTTGGCGGTGTTTAAGTTAAATTGGTCGCAAATATTCGCAATATCTTCTAATGCGGATTCTCTTTCGAGACTACCAGATGATGACTGTAAAGAAGAGATTCAACCATCTGACATATACAAAGTTTCTCATCTTTCGGAATTACCAATTACTTCGGAAAACATATCAAAGGCATCCAGAACAGATAAGATCCTAGGGATTGTTATCAAATATGTCCAGAGTGGTTTTCCATCTAAAACTGATAATCCTGAATTAAAACCATATTTTCTCAGGAAAAATGAGTTGTCCGTCGACAGGAATTGTCTACTATGGGGAATGAGAGTAATAATACCAACAATCTACAGAAAACACCTGTTAGAGTTACTTCACGACACTCACCCTGGAATAGTCAAAATGAAAGCGGTGGCTAGAAGTCATTTTTGGTGGCCAAACTTAGATAAAGATATAGAAACCATGTCTTCTAATTGTGAAGCATGTCAACTGGTTGCTAAATCTCCACCAGCATCACCAATGCAATCATGGGTATGGCCCAAGGCACCATGGGACCGCATTCATTTAGACTTTGCTCAAAAAGACCGTATTGAGTATCTCATAATTGTGGACAGCTACTCCAAGTGGTTGGAAGTTGCTGAGATGAAATCTACGACATCTGCAAGCACAATAGGAGTGTTAGAAAAACTGTTTGCCAGGTACGGTTTACCGTTAGAGGTTGTCTCAGACAATGGACCTCAATTTAGTTCAAGAGAGTTCCAAGCATTTTTGAAGTCCATGGGTATCCTGCAAACACTAACTCCTGCGTATCATCCACAGTCGAATGGTCAGGCTGAGAGGACCATCCAGACGTTTAAGTCACACCTCAGCAAGATGCTTGGGGATCGAGATGACCAATCTAGTCGCATGAATAAGGTGAATAGAATACTACTTAAATACAGGTCATCACCTCATTCCACTACAGGACTGTCTCCAGCAGAGTTGTTCTTGGGTCGGTCGATTCGGACTGTTCTTGCATTACTACATCCATGTACAGCTAGGCATGTGGAGAAAAAGCAACAAGAGCAGAAAAAGTATTTTGACCGAAACCATACCAGCAAAAGAAGTTTTGAACCCGGTCAAAATGTATGGGTTAGATCTCATCGGGATCCGTCCATGAAATGGGTTCAAGGTACGCTGGTGAGCAAAAAAGGATCTAACACGTGGGTGGTCACCATTAACGAAAAAACATATTTGGCACACCTGGATCAACTGCGTCTGGCAAGTTCTGAGGTTCCCGTCATTTCCGATGAATCTACCTTTATGGACTGTGACATTTCAAGTCCGTCAACGCCCATTGTCTTGTCGGGTACAGAAGACTACCAAAGAAGAAGTCAGTCTCCGATACCTGAAGATCCAACAACACCAAGTTACTGTGGAGCCGAAGAAAAAAGACATTATCCACTCAGAACCAGGAAAAAACCTGATAGACTGATGATGACCTAGATGTCAGCTAAAGAGGGGATAATGTAGTGTACTAGTATCTAAAATAATTACTAGTGCACCACAAATAATGTTTAATACAACGTGTGCATGTGCACTCACTTTTGGTATTGCATTTGAAATTCAAAATCAGTATATATGAAGCCACCAAGTAGGAGGTTAATGGATTGTAAGAATAAAGATTATAGTAAGATTGGCTGTTAGTTTAATTAGTGTTCTGGTACACGATAGTAAATACGTGGACGAACCTTGCAGGGGGGTAGAGGGGACCTAGACTAGTATATTTCGAATGAGCATGGGGGGAGAAGATGCACCGTTACGGAGCTAGGACCTAATGTAGCGCGAGGGCGCTTCAAAAGGCCGTTTTTAGAAGGCTCGTGTGACGAAACAAAACATAATAAAATGAAAAACATTATTGCATGAGGTACACGAATATCCGTACTACTTAAATCCTCAATGTGATAGAAATTGGACCACTCGCTAAATCGTGGGGTGAGTTTTAAAACGTGCAATATTCATCTTTTAGCCAAAGAATGGAGTTTCCTTACATTAGTGTAATTGTACTTAGAAAAATGATGAATGGGCAAGGGATTTTCAATGATCATACATTGATCATTGAAACTGTATGATCATTTAAATTCCCTCCCCGATCATCATTTTTCTAAGAACCATTACACTAAAGTAAAGGAACTCCATTCTTTGGCTAAAAGATGAATATTGCACAATTTAAAACTCCCCCCATGATTTAGCGAGTGTTGCAATTTCTATCACATTGAGGATTTAAGTAGTACGGATATTCCTGTACCTCATGCACTAATGTTTTCCATTTTATTCTGTTTTGTTTCGTGAAACGGGCTTTGGGAAAACCGCCTTTTGTAACGCCCTCCTTGCATTTTGATTGCTATGCAGGAAAAACAACATTTCTGTGACTGGATTTGTTATTTTCACTAAAAAATTTTGAACTCCTTCTAATTTATGTAGTAAAATAAACTGGAAAGAAATTAGAATAAGAATATCGGAAGCGTACAGCTTCCTGAGCAGCGCCCATGTGCATGTATGAAACGGGTCCAACATAAATACAAAAGGCACATTTCAAAGGCACTATCATACAATTTCTTATGTATGCTGTTTTCTCTCGGAAACTGCTTAAAAGCGGTGTTTGTTTTGCAAAATTTTTTAGCTGGGTATTGAAACTTTTTATGGGCTCGAGAAAAAGAAGATGCCATAGGGGCACCGACACCCTCCGGCTTTGAGGTTGGCGGTAGGCTACGGTGCAAGGGACGGAGACTGTTATAAATTGATTGTAAATTCGCACTAAATTTAAGGGTGTTGAAAAGTCTCTCAGCCCAAGAGTAACAGTTAATTACTTTAATATTAATTTAATAAATATAATAATAATTATCTTATCTTATAATAGTTATATATCTAACAAATATATTATCAGATATTATAAATCTGAGTGATATTTTTTGTAAAAGACAACTTCAAAATTTGATAAAAGAAACTCTTACCTGTATCTGAAAACAAGCGATTTCACACTGTATAAGGCTTCCGAAACCGCCCAATGTGGCATGTTCACGCTTGTTTTTAACAAGAGTGGTGAAGCGGAATCAAATTTCTTCTACCCCGATGTAGCCTCTATCATGCATAATTTCTGAAAAAGGGAATATAAAAATTAATTTCGATATTTTTATTGGTAAAACGAGCGGGAGAAAAGAGCGAAAATGATAGTTTTGAACCTTGGAGCGTAGGCAAGCTCTCAGATCCCGTTCTACCCAAATCGACAAATTGTGTCGTCCAATCGAAGACCAGCAATGGGAAGAGAGGGGCGGAGCTATATCCTCAACACAGACTATATATACGAGAGACGGCTCGGCCTGTTCTACAAATTTGTTAACTCGTACAAGCTGCTATGTCTGGATGCAAAGGTCTTAGAGCGCAGTTACTCACTGCTCAAAGAGAACGGGAAAGCATTGTTAGAGATCTTGAAACTCTGAGAATTCTCCACTGCCAGAGCGATGTGAAACAAGCCACTTCTGCAATGAAAAGAATTGAATCGTCATTAGTTAAAAAGCTTGAGCGGGCCGACAACCAAATATCTGGCCTTCACCAGCTGCTCAGCTGTTCTGCTCATAGATAACGAGCTTCAACGAACTCCGGTTTAAAGACCATAAAAAAAGGCCCTTTTCAGGGCCAAAAAATTTTAATTTTGCACCCTTAAGGCTAAGGGCACACGGAACACCTTGATGGCCAAAACAAGGAAAAGGTAAAACATAGTTTAGGTGCCTGCGTTTCACTTTCAAATTTATATTTTTTTTTTTTAGTTTTCATACACAAGCTAAAACATATTTTTTATACAGTCAAAACAAAAATTTTTCAAAAATGTATTAAATTATAGCCATTTTAAAAAAATTGAAAATTTTGGAAATTACATTTATTATGTTTAATAAGTTTGTATTTAATTTGCGTTGATATAGGGGGTTTGGAATGAGAAATGCAGCTTTTCGAAGACGAAGGCAGTCGTTGCATTTCAGTACCAAAAGGCAAGTTAAAATAGCCTGTTAGTATTATAAACACTAATTTATGTTATAAAATGTTAGATTGTTTAATGTTTGTCTTAGATTGTTAGAATTGAAGTTAAATAACATGAATTATTCATATATGAAGTAGAAAATACTGCGTGACAATTCGAAGACGTAACATCCTGCGGTCAGTTATTTTCCCCTCTTTTGAAACTTTAAACAACCAAACATTACTAAAAATGCACAAAAACATTTAGAAAACACTATTTCATTACTTCATTTGTAGCTGCAACAATGGCTTTAATTTGTGCATCTATTTATGTATTTAAGAAAGCATACGCAAGAGGTCAACGACAAAATTACAGAGTGCATCAGAACAGAAAAAACACAACACAAAATTACTAAAATAAAAATACAGGGTGATTGGTAAATACGTGGACGAACCTTGCAGGGGGGTAGAGGGGACCTAGACTAGTATATTTCGAATGAGCATGGGGGGAGAAGATGCACCGTTACGGAGCTAGGACCTAATGTAGCGCGAGGGCGCTTCAAAAGGCCGTTTTTAGAAGGCTCGTGTGACGAAACAAAACATAATAAAATGAAAAACATTATTGCATGAGGTACACGAATATCCGTACTACTTAAATCCTCAATGTGATAGAAATTGGACCACTCGCTAAATCGTGGGGTGAGTTTTAAAACGTGCAATATTCATCTTTTAGCCAAAGAATGGAGTTTCCTTACATTAGTGTAATTGTACTTAGAAAAATGATGAATGGGCAAGGGATTTTCAATGATCATACATTGATCATTGAAACTGTATGATCATTTAAATTCCCTCCCCGATCATCATTTTTCTAAGAACCATTACACTAAAGTAAAGGAACTCCATTCTTTGGCTAAAAGATGAATATTGCACAATTTAAAACTCCCCCCATGATTTAGCGAGTGTTGCAATTTCTATCACATTGAGGATTTAAGTAGTACGGATATTCCTGTACCTCATGCACTAATGTTTTCCATTTTATTCTGTTTTGTTTCGTGAAACGGGCTTTGGGAAAACCGCCTTTTGTAACGCCCTCCTTGCATTTTGATTGCTATGCAGGAAAAACAACATTTCTGTGACTGGATTTGTTATTTTCACTAAAAAATTTTGAACTCCTTCTAATTTATGTAGTAAAATAAACTGGAAAGAAATTAGAATAAGAATATCGGAAGCGTACAGCTTCCTGAGCAGCGCCCATGTGCATGTATGAAACGGGTCCAACATAAATACAAAAGGCACATTTCAAAGGCACTATCATACAATTTCTTATGTATGCTGTTTTCTCTCGGAAACTGCTTAAAAGCGGTGTTTGTTTTGCAAAATTTTTTAGCTGGGTATTGAAACTTTTTATGGGCTCGAGAAAAAGAAGATGCCATAGGGGCACCGACACCCTCCGGCTTTGAGGTTGGCGGTAGGCTACGGTGCAAGGGACGGAGACTGTTATAAATTGATTGTAAATTCGCACTAAATTTAAGGGTGTTGAAAAGTCTCTCAGCCCAAGAGTAACAGTTAATTACTTTAATATTAATCTAATAAATATAATAATTATCTTATCTTATAATAGTTATATATCTAACAAATATATTATCAGATATTATAAATCTGAGTGATATTTTTTGTAAAAGACAACTTCAAAATTTGATAAAAGAAACTCTTACCTGTATCTGAAAACAAGCGATTTCACACTGTATAAGGCTTCCGAAACCGCCCAATGTGGCATGTTCACGCTTGTTTTTAACAAGAGTGGTGAAGCGGAATCAAATTTCTTCTACCCCGATGTAGCCTCTATCATGCATAATTTCTGAAAAAGGGAATATAAAAATTAATTTCGATATTTTTATTGGTAAAACGAGCGGGAGAAAAGAGCGAAAATGATAGTTTTGAACCTTGGAGCGTAGGCAAGCTCTCAGATCCCGTTCGACCCAAATCGACAAATTGTGTCGTCCAATCGAAGACCAGCAATGAAAAGAGAGGGGCGGAGCTATATCCTCAACACAGACTATATATACGAGAGACGGCTCGGCCTGTTCTACAAATTTGTTAACTCGTACAAGCTGCTATGTCTGGATGCAAAGGTCTTAGAGCGCAGTTACTCACTGCTCAAAGAGAACGGGAAAGCATTGTTAGAGATCTTGAAACTCTGAGAATTCTCCACTGCCAGAGCGATGTGAAACAAGCCACTTCTGCAATGAAAAGAATTGAATCGTCATTAGTTAAAAAGCTTGAGCGGGCCGACAACCAAATATCTGGCCTTCACCAGCTGCTCAGCCGTTCTGCTCATAGATAACGAGCTTCAACGAACTCCGGTTTAAAGACCATAAAAAAAAGGCCCTTTTCTGGGCCAAAAAATTTTAATTTTGCACCCTTAAGGCTAAGGGCACACGGAACACCTCGATGGCCAAAACAAGGAAAAGGTAAAACATAGTTTAGGTGCCTGCGTTTCACTTTCAAATTTAGATTTTTTTTTTTTAGTTTTCATACACAAGCTAAAACATATTTTTTATACAGTCAAAACAAAAATTTTTCAAAAAAAGTCAAAAATGTATTAAATTATAGCCATTTTAAAAAAATTGAAAATTTTGGAAATTACATTTATTATGTTTAATAAGTTTGTATTTAATTTGCGTTGATATAGGGGGTTTGGAATGAGAAATGCAGGTTTTCGAAGACGAAGGCAGTCGTTGCATTTCAGTACCAAAAGGCAAGTTAAAATAGCCTGTTAGTATTATAAACACTAATTTATGTTATAAAATGTTAGATTGTTTAATGTTTGTCTTAGATTGTTAGAATTGAAGTTAAATAACATGAATTATTCATATATGAAGTAGAAAATACTGCGTGACAATTCGAAGACGTAACATCCTGCGGTCAGTTATTTTCCCCTCTTTTGAAACTTTAAACAACCAAACATTACTAAAAATGCACAAAAACATTTAGAAAACACTATTTCATTACTTCATTTGTAGCTGCAACAATGGCTTTAATTTGTGCATCTATTTATGTATTTAAGAAAGCATACGCAAGAGGTCAACGACAAAATTACAGAGTGCATCAGAACAGAAAAAACACAACACAAAATTACTAAAATAAAAATACAGGGTGATTGGTAAATACGTGGACGAACCTTGCAGGGGGGTAGAGGGGACCTAGACTAGTATATTTCGAATGAGCATGGGGGGAGAAGATGCACCGTTACGGAGCTAGGACCTAATGTAGCGCGAGGGCGCTTCAAAAGGCCGTTTTTAGAAGGCTCGTGTGACGAAACAAAACATAATAAAATGAAAAACATTATTGCATGAGGTACACGAATATCCGTACTACTTAAATCCTCAATGTGATAGAAATTGGACCACTCGCTAAATCGTGGGGTGAGTTTTAAAACGTGCAATATTCATCTTTTAGCCAAAGAATGGAGTTTCCTTACATTAGTGTAATTGTACTTAGAAAAATGATGAATGGGCAAGGGATTTTCAATGATCATACATTGATCATTGAAACTGTATGATCATTTAAATTCCCTCCCCGATCATCATTTTTCTAAGAACCATTACACTAAAGTAAAGGAACTCCATTCTTTGGCTAAAAGATGAATATTGCACAATTTAAAACTCCCCCCATGATTTAGCGAGTGTTGCAATTTCTATCACATTGAGGATTTAAGTAGTACGGATATTCCTGTACCTCATGCACTAATGTTTTCCATTTTATTCTGTTTTGTTTCGTGAAACGGGCTTTGGGAAAACCGCCTTTTGTAACGCCCTCCTTGCATTTTGATTGCTATGCAGGAAAAACAACATTTCTGTGACTGGATTTGTTATTTTCACTAAAAAATTTTGAACTCCTTCTAATTTATGTAGTAAAATAAACTGGAAAGAAATTAGAATAAGAATATCGGAAGCGTACAGCTTCCTGAGCAGCGCCCATGTGCATGTATGAAACGGGTCCAACATAAATACAAAAGGCACATTTCAAAGGCACTATCATACAATTTCTTATGTATGCTGTTTTCTCTCGGAAACTGCTTAAAAGCGGTGTTTGTTTTGCAAAATTTTTTAGCTGGGTATTGAAACTTTTTATGGGCTCGAGAAAAAGAAGATGCCATAGGGGCACCGACACCCTCCGGCTTTGAGGTTGGCGGTAGGCTACGGTGCAAGGGACGGAGACTGTTATAAATTGATTGTAAATTCGCACTAAATTTAAGGGTGTTGAAAAGTCTCTCAGCCCAAGAGTAACAGTTAATTACTTTAATATTAATTTAATAAATATAATAATAATTATCTTATCTTATAATAGTTATATATCTAACAAATATATTATCAGATATTATAAATCTGAGTGATATTTTTTGTAAAAGACAACTTCAAAATTTGATAAAAGAAACTCTTACCTGTATCTGAAAACAAGCGATTTCACACTGTATAAGGCTTCCGAAACCGCCCAATGTGGCATGTTCACGCTTGTTTTTAACAAGAGTGGTGAAGCGGAATCAAATTTCTTCTACCCCGATGTAGCCTCTATCATGCATAATTTCTGAAAAAGGGAATATAAAAATTAATTTCGATATTTTTATTGGTAAAACGAGCGGGAGAAAAGAGCGAAAATGATAGTTTTGAACCTTGGAGCGTAGGCAAGCTCTCAGATCCCGTTCGACCCAAATCGACAAATTGTGTCGTCCAATCGAAGACCAGCAATGGGAAGAGAGGGGCGGAGCTATATCCTCAACACAGACTATATATACGAGAGACGGCTCGGCCTGTTCTACAAATTTGTTAACTCGTACAAGCTGCTATGTCTGGATGCAAAGGTCTTAGAGCGCAGTTACTCACTGCTCAAAGAGAACGGGAAAGCATTGTTAGAGATCTTGAAACTCTGAGAATTCTCCACTGCCAGAGCGATGTGAAACAAGCCACTTCTGCAATGAAAAGAATTGAATCGTCATTAGTTAAAAAGCTTGAGCGGGCCGACAACCAAATATCTGGCCTTCACCAGCTGCTCAGCCGTTCTGCTCATAGATAACGAGCTTCAACGAACTCCGGTTTAAAGACCATAAAAAAAAGGCCCTTTTCAGGGCCAAAAAATTTTAATTTTGCACCCTTAAGGCTAAGGGCACACGGAACACCTCGATGGCCAAAACAAGGAAAAGGTAAAACATAGTTTAGGTGCCTGCGTTTCACTTTCAAATTTATATTTTTTTTTTTTAGTTTTCATACACAAGCTAAAACATATTTTTTATACAGTCAAAACAAAAATTTTTCAAAAATGTATTAAATTATAGCCATTTTAAAAAAATTGAAAATTTTGGAAATTACATTTATTATGTTTAATAAGTTTGTATTTAATTTGCGTTGATATAGGGGGTTTGGAATGAGAAATGCAGCTTTTCGAAGACGAAGGCAGTCGTTGCATTTCAGTACCAAAAGGCAAGTTAAAATAGCCTGTTAGTATTATAAACACTAATTTATGTTATAAAATGTTAGATTGTTTAATGTTTGTCTTAGATTGTTAGAATTGAAGTTAAATAACATGAATTATTCATATATGAAGTAGAAAATACTGCGTGACGATTCGAAGACGTAACATCCTGTGGTCAGTTATTTTCCCCTCTTTTGAAACTTTAAACAACCAAACATTACTAAAAATGCACAAAAACATTTAGAAAACACTATTTCATTACTTCATTTGATGCTGCAACAATGGCTTTAATTTGTGCATCTATTTATGTATTTAAGAAAGCATACGCAAGAGGTCAACGACAAAATTACAGAGTGCATCAGAACAGAAAAAACACAACACAAAATTACTAAAATAAAAATACAGGGTGATTGGTAAATACGTGGACGAACCTTGCAGGGGGGTAGAGGGGACCTAGACTAGTATATTTCGAATGAGCATGGGGGGAGAAGATGCACCGTTACGGAGCTAGGACCTAATGTAGCGCGAGGGCGCTTCAAAAGGCCGTTTTTAGAAGGCTCGTGTGACGAAACAAAACATAATAAAATGAAAAACATTATTGCATGAGGTACACGAATATCCGTACTACTTAAATCCTCAATGTGATAGAAATTGGACCACTCGCTAAATCGTGGGGTGAGTTTTAAAACGTGCAATATTCATCTTTTAGCCAAAGAATGGAGTTTCCTTACATTAGTGTAATTGTACTTAGAAAAATGATGAATGGGCAAGGGATTTTCAATGATCATACATTGATCATTGAAACTGTATGATCATTTAAATTCCCTCCCCGATCATCATTTTTCTAAGAACCATTACACTAAAGTAAAGGAACTCCATTCTTTGGCTAAAAGATGAATATTGCACAATTTAAAACTCCCCCCATGATTTAGCGAGTGGTGCAATTTCTATCACATTGAGGATTTAAGTAGTACGGATATTCCTGTACCTCATGCACTGATGTTTTCCATTTTATTCTGTTTTGTTTCGTGAAACGGGCTTTGGGAAAACCGCCTTTTGTAACGCCCTCCTTGCATTTTGATTGCTATGCAGGAAAAACAACATTTCTGTGACTGGATTTGTTATTTTCACTAAAAAATTTTGAACTCCTTCTAATTTATGTAGTAAAATAAACTGGAAAGAAATTAGAATAAGAATATCGGAAGCGTACAGCTTCCTGAGCAGCGCCCATGTGCATGTATGAAACGGGTCCAACATAAATACAAAAGGCACATTTCAAAGGCACTATCATACAATTTCTTATGTATGCTGTTTTCTCTCGGAAACTGCTTAAAAGCGGTGTTTGTTTTGCAAAATTTTTTAGCTGGGTATTGAAACTTTTTATGGGCTCGAGAAAAAGAAGATGCCATAGGGGCACCGACACCCTCCGGCTTTGAGGTTGGCGGTAGGCTACGGTGCAAGGGACGGAGACTGTTATAAATTGATTGTAAATTCGCACTAAATTTAAGGGTGTTGAAAAGTCTCTCAGCCCAAGAGTAACAGTTAATTACTTTAATATTAATCTAATAAATATAATAATAATTATCTTATCTTATAATAGTTATATATCTAACAAATATATTATCAGATATTATAAATCTGAGTGATATTTTTTGTAAAAGACAACTTCAAAATTTGATAAAAGAAACTCTTACCTGTATCTGAAAACAAGCGATTTCACACTGTATAAGGCTTCCGAAACCGCCCAATGTGGCATGTTCACGCTTGTTTTTAACAAGAGTGGTGAAGCGGAATCAAATTTCTTCTACCCCGATGTAGCCTCTATCATGCATAATTTCTGAAAAAGGGAATATAAAAATTAATTTCGATATTTTTATTGGTAAAACGAGCGGGAGAAAAGAGCGAAAATGATAGTTTTGAACCTTGGAGCGTAGGCAAGCTCTCAGATCCCGTTCGACCCAAATCGACAAATTGTGTCGTCCAATCGAAGACCAGCAATGGGAAGAGAGGGGCGGAGCTATATCCTCAACACAGACTATATATACGAGAGACGGCTCGGCCTGTTCTACAAATTTGTTAACTCGTACAAGCTGCTATGTCTGGATGCAAAGGTCTTAGAGCGCAGTTACTCACTGCTCAAAGAGAACGGGAAAGCATTGTTAGAGATCTTGAAACTCTGAGAATTCTCCACTGCCAGAGCGATGTGAAACAAGCCACTTCTGCAATGAAAAGAATTGAATCGTCATTAGTTAAAAAGCTTGAGCGGGCCGACAACCAAATATCTGGCCTTCACCAGCTGCTCAGCCGTTCTGCTCATAGATAACGAGCTTCAACGAACTCCGGTTTAAAGACCATAAAAAAAAGGCCCTTTTCAGGGCCAAAAAATTTTAATTTTGCACCCTTAAGGCTAAGGGCACACGGAACACCTCGATGGCCAAAACAAGGAAAAGGTAAAACATAGTTTAGGTGCCTGCGTTTCACTTTCAAATTTATATTTTTTTTTTTTAGTTTTCATACACAAGCTAAAACATATTTTTTATACAGTCAAAACAAAAATTTTTCAAAAATGTATTAAATTATAGCCATTTTAAAAAAATTGAAAATTTTGGAAATTACATTTATTATGTTTAATAAGTTTGTATTTAATTTGCGTTGATATAGGGGGTTTGGAATGAGAAATGCAGCTTTTCGAAGACGAAGGCAGTCGTTGCATTTCAGTACCAAAAGGCAAGTTAAAATAGCCTGTTAGTATTATAAACACTAATTTATGTTATAAAATGTTAGATTGTTTAATGTTTGTCTTAGATTGTTAGAATTGAAGTTAAATAACATGAATTATTCATATATGAAGTAGAAAATACTGCGTGACGATTCGAAGACGTAACATCCTGTGGTCAGTTATTTTCCCCTCTTTTGAAACTTTAAACAACCAAACATTACTAAAAATGCACAAAAACATTTAGAAAACACTATTTCATTACTTCATTTGATGCTGCAACAATGGCTTTAATTTGTGCATCTATTTATGTATTTAAGAAAGCATACGCAAGAGGTCAACGACAAAATTACAGAGTGCATCAGAACAGAAAAAACACAACACAAAATTACTAAAATAAAAATACAGGGTGATTGGTAAATACGTGGACGAACCTTGCAGGGGGGTAGAGGGGACCTAGACTAGTATATTTCGAATGAGCATGGGGGGAGAAGATGCACCGTTACGGAGCTAGGACCTAATGTAGCGCGAGGGCGCTTCAAAAGGCCGTTTTTAGAAGGCTCGTGTGACGAAACAAAACATAATAAAATGAAAAACATTATTGCATGAGGTACACGAATATCCGTACTACTTAAATCCTCAATGTGATAGAAATTGGACCACTCGCTAAATCGTGGGGTGAGTTTTAAAACGTGCAATATTCATCTTTTAGCCAAAGAATGGAGTTTCCTTACATTAGTGTAATTGTACTTAGAAAAATGATGAATGGGTAAGGGATTTTCAATGATCATACATTGATCATTGAAACTGTATGATCATTTAAATTCCCTTACCGATCATCATTTTTCTAAGAACCATTACACTAAAGTAAAGGAACTCCATTCTTTGGCTAAAAGATGAATATTGCACAATTTAAAACTCCCCCCATGATTTAGCGAGTGGTGCAATTTCTATCACATTGAGGATTTAAGTAGTACGGATATTCCTGTACCTCATGCACTAATGTTTTCCATTTTATTCTGTTTTGTTTCGTGAAACGGGCTTTGGGAAAACCGCCTTTTGTAACGCCCTCCTTGCATTTTGATTGCTATGCAGGAAAAACAACATTTCTGTGACTGGATTTGTTATTTTCACTAAAAAATTTTGAACTCCTTCTAATTTATGTAGTAAAATAAACTGGAAAGAAATTAGAATAAGAATATCGGAAGCGTACAGCTTCCTGAGCAGCGCCCATGTGCATGTATGAAACGGGTCCAACATAAATACAAAAGGCACATTTCAAAGGCACTATCATACAATTTCTTATGTATGCTGTTTTCTCTCGGAAACTGCTTAAAAGCGGTGTTTGTTTTGCAAAATTTTTTAGCTGGGTATTGAAACTTTTTATGGGCTCGAGAAAAAGAAGATGCCATAGGGGCACCGACACCCTCCGGCTTTGAGGTTGGCGGTAGGCTACGGTGCAAGGGACGGAGACTGTTATAAATTGATTGTAAATTCGCACTAAATTTAAGGGTGTTGAAAAGTCTCTCAGCCCAAGAGTAACAGTTAATTACTTTAATATTAATCTAATAAATATAATAATAATTATCTTATCTTATAATAGTTATATATCTAACAAATATATTATCAGATATTATAAATCTGAGTGATATTTTTTGTAAAAGACAACTTCAAAATTTGATAAAAGAAACTCTTACCTGTATCTGAAAACAAGCGATTTCACACTGTATAAGGCTTCCGAAACCGCCCAATGTGGCATGTTCACGCTTGTTTTTAACAAGAGTGGTGAAGCGGAATCAAATTTCTTCTACCCCGATGTAGCCTCTATCATGCATAATTTCTGAAAAAGGGAATATAAAAATTAATTTCGATATTTTTATTGGTAAAACGAGCGGGAGAAAAGAGCGAAAATGATAGTTTTGAACCTTGGAGCGTAGGCAAGCTCTCAGATCCCGTTCGACCCAAATCGACAAATTGTGTCGTCCAATCGAAGACCAGCAATGGGAAGAGAGGGGCGGAGCTATATCCTCAACACAGACTATATATACGAGAGACGGCTCGGCCTGTTCTACAAATTTGTTAACTCGTACAAGCTGCTATGTCTGGATGCAAAGGTCTTAGAGCGCAGTTACTCACTGCTCAAAGAGAACGGGAAAGCATTGTTAGAGATCTTGAAACTCTGAGAATTCTCCACTGCCAGAGCGATGTGAAACAAGCCACTTCTGCAATGAAAAGAATTGAATCGTCATTAGTTAAAAAGCTTGAGCGGGCCGACAACCAAATATCTGGCCTTCACCAGCTGCTCAGCTGTTCTGCTCATAGATAACGAGCTTCAACGAACTCCGGTTTAAAGACCATAAAAAAAAGGCCCTTTTCAGGGCCAAAAAATTTTAATTTTGCACCCTTAAGGCTAAGGGCACACGGAACACCTCGATGGCCAAAACAAGGAAAAGGTAAAACATAGTTTAGGTGCCTGCGTTTCACTTTCAAATTTATATTTTTTTTTTTTAGTTTTCATACACAAGCTAAAACATATTTTTTATACAGTCAAAACAAAAATTTTTCAAAAATGTATTAAATTATAGCCATTTTAAAAAAATTGAAAATTTTGGAAATTACATTTATTATGTTTAATAAGTTTGTATTTAATTTGCGTTGATATAGGGGGTTTGGAATGAGAAATGCAGCTTTTCGAAGACGAAGGCAGTCGTTGCATTTCAGTACCAAAAGGCAAGTTAAAATAGCCTGTTAGTATTATAAACACTAATTTATGTTATAAAATGTTAGATTGTTTAATGTTTGTCTTAGATTGTTAGAATTGAAGTTAAATAACATGAATTATTCATTTATGAAGTAGAAAATACTGCGTGACAATTCGAAGACGTAACATCCTGCGGTCAGTTATTTTCCCCTCTTTTGAAACTTTAAACAACCAAACATTACTAAAAATGCACAAAAACATTTAGAAAACACTATTTCATTACTTCATTTGTAGCTGCAACAATGGCTTTAATTTGTGCATCTATTTATGTATTTAAGAAAGCATACGCAAGAGGTCAACGACAAAATTACAGAGTGCATCAGAACAGAAAAAACACAACACAAAATTACTAAAATAAAAATACAGGGTGATTGGTAAATGTAGTGTACTAGTATCTAAAATAATTACTAGTGCACCACAAATAATGTTTAATACAACGTGTGCATGTGCACTCACTTTTGGTATTGCATTTGAAATTCAAAATCAGTATATATGAAGCTACCAAGTAGGAGGTTAATGGATTGTAAGAATAAAGATTATAGTAAGATTGGCTGTTAGTTTAATTAGTGTTCTGGTACACGATAGTGGCGACGAGGTTAGTAAAAAAACTCACTTTTATTTGTTATTTAAATCTAATAAATCTGAATAATGAGTAAATTAGGATTAATTGGCAGTCTTCATGCATTTGACTCATGTCAAGATGATATCAATCTTTATATTGAACAACTGGAGCAATTTTTCATTGCAAATGATGTCCAGAATACTAAAAAAGTTGCGGTATTTGTGTCGGTTATAGGAACGAATACTTATAAACTGCTCAGAAATTTACTATCTCCCAGAGTTCCTAGTGATTGCACGTACGAGGAGTTGAAAGATACCCTTAAGCATCATTTTAAACCTTCTCCGATAATAATTGCTGAACGTTTCCGCTTTCATAAAAGAAACCAAGCAATGGAGGAGGGTGTATCCCAGTATTTGGTGGAACTCAGACGGCTAGCATCTACCTGCGACTTCGGTTCTTTTCTTGATGACGCACTGAGAGATCGTTTCGTATGTGGGTTGTGTAATGAAAACATCCAGAAAAGACTCTTAGCTAAGAAAGACCTAAAGTTATCTGATGCAGTAGATACTGCCGTTGCTATAGAAATAGCAGAAAAGGATGCTGCTAATATGAAGTCGTTTACACCCATTGTAAACAAAGTACGTCAGAGTTCATCCTCTAACACCCGGAAAAGTAATAATCCAAATAATACTAAGAGTAAACAACAGTTTTCTAAGTGTTATCGGTGTGGAGCTGCTCATGACCCTTCTACATGCAAATATAAAGATGCTACATGCCATTCATGTGGGAAAAAAGGGCACATTTCACCAGCTTGTATAAGCAAATCAAGAGGATCTACGAAGAAAGTTGAAGCAGTAGAGTATGAATCTACTGTCTCTGAAGCTTCAATGTATGCTGTAAAATCTGTTAATCAAGTTTCCAGTATGAAGAAATACGTTATTCCTGTGTTTTTAAACCACCAAAAGTTGGACATGGAACTTGATACAGCTGCTGATGTTTCAATAGTTTCAGAAGTATGGGTAAAAAACAATTTAGCCAACATTAAAATCAGACCATCATCAATCATGTTGAAAGATTAAAATGGTGGGATAATCCCAGTATTAGGAGAAATTCTTGTGGATGTGCTGTGTAACAACCAACGTCACAAGCTAACTCTTACCATTGTGAAAGGAGATAGACCTGCTCTTTTCGGGAAGGACTGGTTGGCGGTGTTTAAGTTAAATTGGTCGCAAATATTCGCAATATCTTCTAATGCGGATTCTCTTTCGAGACTACCAGATGATGACTGTAAAGAAGAGATTCAACCATCTGACATATACAAAGTTTCTCATCTTTCGGAATTACCAATTACTTCGGAAAACATATCAAAGGCATCCAGAACAGATAAGATCCTAGGGATTGTTATCAAATATGTCCAGAGTGGTTTTCCATCTAAAACTGATAATCCTGAATTAAAACCATATTTTCTCAGGAAAAATGAGTTGTCCGTCGACAGGAATTGTCTACTATGGGGAATGAGAGTAATAATACCAACAATCTACAGAAAACACCTGTTAGAGTTACTTCACGACACTCACCCTGGAATAGTCAAAATGAAAGCGGTGGCTAGAAGTCATTTTTGGTGGCCAAACTTAGATAAAGATATAGAAACCATGTCTTCTAATTGTGAAGCATGTCAACTGGTTGCTAAATCTCCACCAGCATCACCAATGCAATCATGGGTATGGCCCAAGGCACCATGGGACCGCATTCATTTAGACTTTGCTCAAAAAGACCGTATTGAGTATCTCATAATTGTGGACAGCTACTCCAAGTGGTTGGAAGTTGCTGAGATGAAATCTACGACATCTGCAAGCACAATAGGAGTGTTAGAAAAACTGTTTGCCAGGTACGGTTTACCGTTAGAGGTTGTCTCAGACAATGGACCTCAATTTAGTTCAAGAGAGTTCCAAGCATTTTTGAAGTCCATGGGTATCCTGCAAACACTAACTCCTGCGTATCATCCACAGTCGAATGGTCAGGCTGAGAGGACCATCCAGACGTTTAAGTCACACCTCAGCAAGATGCTTGGGGATCGAGATGACCAATCTAGTCGCATGAATAAGGTGAATAGAATACTACTTAAATACAGGTCATCACCTCATTCCACTACAGGACTGTCTCCAGCAGAGTTGTTCTTGGGTCGGTCGATTCGGACTGTTCTTGCATTACTACATCCATGTACAGCTAGGCATGTGGAGAAAAAGCAACAAGAGCAGAAAAAGTATTTTGACCGAAACTTTTGTGTTTTTATGATTGGAAACAGAGTCGTAACGTTCGAACACTATTTTATTAAACTCTTTCATACATGAGTGATTACTTTTATATACAAGCAAATGTGACGTCATTCATTCTTGTTGCCAATTCACACTACACAATCACACAGACAAAATAGAACAATCATACAGACTAAATATAATCCTTTTTTGCAATAAACACAACAGTTCTCCGCCCCTAGTACGGTTAAATTAGGACTGATATCGATCTGGGGGCTTCCTGATCCTTTTTGACATTCTACAGGCAGAAGGGGGATCACCGGAAGCAGGAGAAGGATCACCGGAGCCAGGAGAGGGATCACTAGCGGCAGGAGAGGGATCACCGGAGCCAGGAGAGGGATCAGGCTTGGCGGGAGGGGGCTCAGAGGCAGGAGACGCCGCACCGGTGGCAGGATGGACATCAGGCTTGGCGGGAGGGGGCTCAGAGGCAGGAGACGCCGCACCGGTGGCAGGATGGACATCAGGCTTGGAGATGGAAACATCATAGGCGGGAGGTGGATCAGGCTCTTCGCCGCTGGGAGTAGGATGTGGTATCCTAAGGGAAAGGCGGGATTCGGAGTTTGGAGACCTACTGGGGCCTGGTTGAGAGCTGGGAACTGGAGAATGACGATACTCAGGATGACTGGGAGCTGGGTGAGAATTGGGCCGGAGTTGATCGTGATGACGTTTAATAACGTAGCCATTTTCCAGTTTGACTAGATAGTGTAGTCGACCTAGGACTTTGATTACTCTTCCGTACTTCCATTTTGCTTCGGTTCCATAGTTTCTGGTTTGAACTCCATCACCTAATTTGAATCTTCTGACATCGGGTTGACGTATACGTATTCGATCTTCTTTCTTCTCTGGCTTTAGCAGGTCCAACTTGCTTCTCAGATTTCGGCCAAATAAGCGTTCTGCTGGAGATTTCCCATCTGAGAGAGGAGTAACTCTGTACCTGAAAAGCATTTCCAATGTTTTATCCTGAATTGTTCCTGGTTGAAACTTCATTGATTTCAGTTTGTTCTTCAATGTTTGGCAAAATCTTTCGGCTTGGCCGTTCGTGGCAGGATGTCCTGGTGCGATGAACTTTTGTTTTATTCCGTTTCTTTCGCAGAAGTCTAAAAATTCCTTAGACTTGAATATTGTAGCGTTATCGCTAACGAGAATTTCAGGTAGTCCATGTCTGCTGAACATTTCTTGGAGCAGCTTGATGGTTTTAGTTGAAGTTGGATCTCTTTGAATAGGAATAATTTCCGGCCATTTCGATTTCGCATCGACAACAATAAAGAAGAAGTGTCCCATAAAAGGTCCGGCGTAATCGATGTGTAGACGTTGCCAACAACTAGTTGGTGTTTCCCAATAATGGAGAGGAGCTTTCGAAGGGTTATTTCTGACATCTTGGCAATTCTTGCAACTTTTTACGATATTTTCGATGTCTTGGTCGATGTTTTTCCAATAACAGTAATTTCTTGCCAAGGCCTTCATTTTTACAATTCCAACATGTGTTGAGTGGAGCTCCTTCAAAACGTAGGGTTGTAGGACCTTAGGGATAATAACTCTGTTTCCTCTCATCAGGATTCCTTCTTGTAGAGTTAATTCTGGGTCACGGGTGATTCCCAGAAGAACATTTTCTTTCACTTTCGAAAGATTTTCATCTCGAGATGTTTCCTCGCGTATTTGTTTAGATGTAACTGTCCCGTTTGAAATTTGTCGAATAATTTGTTCTTGATACACAAATTCGTCGTCAACAACTTGAACTTCAGTTCCGGATAATGGAATTGAATTTCTCGAAAAGTAATCAGCATTACCATGTTCAGATGATTTACGATGTATAATGTCGTAATCAAAATTCGATAAATATAGAGCATAACGTAACATTCTGGTAGCTGTTAGAATTGGGAGTTTCTTGTCAGGGTGTAAAATTGTCATCATAGGCTTGTTATCAACTATGAGCGTAAATTTCCGACCTAAAAGAAAATCAAAGAACTTTTTACAGGCCCAATACACAGCGGTTGCTTCTTTATCCAACTGACTATAGTTTCTCTCGGCAACCGTAAGAGACCTTGAGGCAAAAGCAACGGGTCGTTCACTCCCGTCAGGCATTACATGTGACAGTATACCTGAGAGACCAAAAGGGCTGGCATCCGTGGCTAAAGTCACAGGGAGTTCTGGCGTAAAAGGTACTAAAACTTGGTCGCCCGCAATCTCGGCTTTTGCTTTCTTCCAGGCTTCTTCACAGGAAGCTGTCCATCGGAAAGGAGTATTTTTCCTGAGTAGTTGGTTTAATGGGTAGAGCAATTTCGAAGCATCTTTTATGAACTTGGAATAGTACATTACTAATCCTAAAAACTGTCTGACTTCGTCAACATTTCCAGGTCTTTTTGCACCCTGAATTGCTTTTACTTTTTCTGGTGACTTGCTGAGACCTTCAGAACTAATCACATGTCCCAAATACTCTACCTTCCTTTCGAAGAATTTGCATTTTTGTACAGTTAAATGCAAGTTAAATTTTCTTAATTTGATTAAAACTTTTTCTACCCTAGTCATGCATTCCTCCAGGGTTGACCCTTGAACAATTAAATCGTCAAAGTAGGCTGCAACCCCTTCTAAATCGTGAATAAATTGGTCAATGAAACAATGAAAAATATTTGGAGCAGTTTTTATGCCAAAAAATAACCTCTTCGCTACGTAAGCCCCTTTATGGGTGGAGATGGCTTGAATTTTCGCACTTTCTTCGTCGACTTCCAAGTGTAGGTAAGCTTTATGGATGTCCAACGTGCAAAAATAGGATCCGCCTCGAAGTCTATTGAAAATTTCTTCGATCTTTGGTATTGGGTACCTTGACTCGTGCAGCTGGCTGTTGACTGTCACCTTGTAATCTGCACAAATCCTTACCGATCCGTTTGATTTTGGCACAATTACCAAAGGCGTACCCCATTCGGAGTTTTCGACTTTTTCAATGATACCTTTAGCTTCTAGCAACTCTAATTCTTTATCTACCTTTTCTTTTAGAGCATATGGTACTGTTCTAGGCTTTACGTAAATGGGTTTTGCGTCGGCCCGTAATTGAAGAGAACACTTGAAATTTGGAACTTTCCCCACAGTCTCATCAAATACATCTCTATACTTTTGAAAAATAGTAGAAATAGAACTTTTAATACTTAAAGTTGAAATTTTCCCCACAGTTGCATAGAATAAATCGTTTAAATCTATTTGTAGTTTCTTGATCCACTCTCTTCCCAAAATACTATTTGTTTGAAGTTTAACCAAATATAGGTCAAGGAAGGAAGATCGATTACCGTAAGAAACTTCCAGACTTACATAGCCTACTGGTTGAAAAGGATCTCCAGTAAAGGTTTTAAAAACAGTTCTTGTTTCCAAGATTGGGTTGTTTACTTTTAGGCGATTGAAGTTATCGATGTTCATTATACTGACGCGACTTCCTGTGTCACATTCGAATTTAACCTCTTGTCCATTCATTTTTACGTACGTGATCATTTTGTCGCTGCTTCCAACTTGATTTACGTTTACAGCATTGATTTGATTTAGTTGAAAATCATTAGTGTCCGTTTCGACGAACCTCACTTTTGATCTGTTTCGGACTGGTGGAAGGTTTCTTTTTGCAGCAATTTTTTGAAGAAATACAAACTTTGGCCACATGACCCCCTTTATCACACACCCCACAACTCAACTTGGATTTAATACGGCAATCTTGGGATTCATGGTTAAAATTTCCACAGTGTAAACACACATTATCTAATCCGAGTTGTTTTAAATTCCAAGATTTTGGATTTTTATTCCTTGGCGCTTTCTTATTACTTCTAGGGTAATTCTTATCTGAGGTAACTTTATTGACGTTCTGACTTCTATACTGTTCACGATTTTCAATTTTAGAAGCTTCTATGGCTAAGGCAGTGTTTAAGGTTTCATCGAAGGTCAAATGAGATTGTTGTAGGATCTTTTCTCTAATATCTGGATCACTTAAACCCCGTATAAATTGCACACGTAATATTTGATTCAACACATGGTTTAAGCAATCTGGTGTTTTACAAGCACAATCAAACTTGGCATTTCTTAATAGTTCCTTCAGAGAAGTGACGTAATCAGTTATAGACTCACCTTGTTGTTGCGTTCTTGAAAGAAACTTGTGCTGCTGTGTCAGCTTGTTGAATTTTTTAGACAAATTACCCTTTAATAACGTCAAGATTTCTTCGTAAGTCTTATCTGATGGTGATTCAGGTGAGGTTAGGCTCGTCAATAGATGATACAATTTTGATCCCAGGCAGTTTATCAGGCATCGTCGTTTTACTTCTGCAGATTCAGTTGAGCTGTCGTTAATTCCCTTCAATGCGAAGTAGTTCTCTAGGCGTTCTATATACTCTTCAAAATCTTCATTCTCTTCATAAGGATCAAAGCTTAAGGCCAGCTGAGCGCGGGAAGTTGTACTCGTCGTACTGTGCGCTTTTTCGTTCAATTTCCGGACAAGTTCATTTAGGCTTTTCGTTAGCTCTTCCATGTTGACAAATTCTTAAATCACCGTCGCCACTTTTGTGTTTTTATGATTGGAAACAGAGTCGTAACGTTCGAACACTATTTTATTAAACTCTTTCATACATGAGTGATTACTTTTATATACAAGCAAATGTGACGTCATTCATTCTTGTTGCCAATTCACACTACACAATCACACAGACAAAATAGAACAATCATACAGACTAAATATAATCCTTTTTTGCAATAAACACAACAGAAACCATACCAGCAAAAGAAGTTTTGAACCCGGTCAAAATGTATGGGTTAGATCTCATCGGGATCCGTCCATGAAATGGGTTCAAGGTACGCTGGTGAGCAAAAAAGGATCTAACACGTGGGTGGTCACCATTAACGAAAAAACATATTTGGCACACCTGGATCAACTGCGTCTGGCAAGTTCTGAGGTTCCCGTCATTTCCGATGAATCTACCTTTATGGACTGTGACATTTCAAGTCCGTCAACGCCCATTGTCTTGTCGGGTACAGAAGACTACCAAAGAAGAAGTCAGTCTCCGATACCTGAAGATCCAACAACACCAAGTTACTGTGGAGCCGAAGAAAAAAGACATTATCCACTCAGAACCAGGAAAAAACCTGATAGACTGATGATGACCTAGATGTCAGCTAAAGAGGGGATAATGTAGTGTACTAGTATCTAAAATAATTACTAGTGCACCACAAATAATGTTTAATACAACGTGTGCATGTGCACTCACTTTTGGTATTGCATTTGAAATTCAAAATCAGTATATATGAAGCCACCAAGTAGGAGGTTAATGGATTGTAAGAATAAAGATTATAGTAAGATTGGCTGTTAGTTTAATTAGTGTTCTGGTACACGATAGTAAATACGTGGACGAACCTTGCAGGGGGGTAGAGGGGACCTAGACTAGTATATTTCGAATGAGCATGGGGGGAGAAGATGCACCGTTACGGAGCTAGGACCTAATGTAGCGCGAGGGCGCTTCAAAAGGCCGTTTTTAGAAGGCTCGTGTGACGAAACAAAACATAATAAAATGAAAAACATTATTGCATGAGGTACACGAATATCCGTACTACTTAAATCCTCAATGTGATAGAAATTGGACCACTCGCTAAATCGTGGGGTGAGTTTTAAAACGTGCAATATTCATCTTTTAGCCAAAGAATGGAGTTTCCTTACATTAGTGTAATTGTACTTAGAAAAATGATGAATGGGCAAGGGATTTTCAATGATCATACATTGATCATTGAAACTGTATGATCATTTAAATTCCCTCCCCGATCATCATTTTTCTAAGAACCATTACACTAAAGTAAAGGAACTCCATTCTTTGGCTAAAAGATGAATATTGCACAATTTAAAACTCCCCCCATGATTTAGCGAGTGTTGCAATTTCTATCACATTGAGGATTTAAGTAGTACGGATATTCCTGTACCTCATGCACTAATGTTTTCCATTTTATTCTGTTTTGTTTCGTGAAACGGGCTTTGGGAAAACCGCCTTTTGTAACGCCCTCCTTGCATTTTGATTGCTATGCAGGAAAAACAACATTTCTGTGACTGGATTTGTTATTTTCACTAAAAAATTTTGAACTCCTTCTAATTTATGTAGTAAAATAAACTGGAAAGAAATTAGAATAAGAATATCGGAAGCGTACAGCTTCCTGAGCAGCGCCCATGTGCATGTATGAAACGGGTCCAACATAAATACAAAAGGCACATTTCAAAGGCACTATCATACAATTTCTTATGTATGCTGTTTTCTCTCGGAAACTGCTTAAAAGCGGTGTTTGTTTTGCAAAATTTTTTAGCTGGGTATTGAAACTTTTTATGGGCTCGAGAAAAAGAAGATGCCATAGGGGCACCGACACCCTCCGGCTTTGAGGTTGGCGGTAGGCTACGGTGCAAGGGACGGAGACTGTTATAAATTGATTGTAAATTCGCACTAAATTTAAGGGTGTTGAAAAGTCTCTCAGCCCAAGAGTAACAGTTAATTACTTTAATATTAATTTAATAAATATAATAATAATTATCTTATCTTATAATAGTTATATATCTAACAAATATATTATCAGATATTATAAATCTGAGTGATATTTTTTGTAAAAGACAACTTCAAAATTTGATAAAAGAAACTCTTACCTGTATCTGAAAACAAGCGATTTCACACTGTATAAGGCTTCCGAAACCGCCCAATGTGGCATGTTCACGCTTGTTTTTAACAAGAGTGGTGAAGCGGAATCAAATTTCTTCTACCCCGATGTAGCCTCTATCATGCATAATTTCTGAAAAAGGGAATATAAAAATTAATTTCGATATTTTTATTGGTAAAACGAGCGGGAGAAAAGAGCGAAAATGATAGTTTTGAACCTTGGAGCGTAGGCAAGCTCTCAGATCCCGTTCTACCCAAATCGACAAATTGTGTCGTCCAATCGAAGACCAGCAATGGGAAGAGAGGGGCGGAGCTATATCCTCAACACAGACTATATATACGAGAGACGGCTCGGCCTGTTCTACAAATTTGTTAACTCGTACAAGCTGCTATGTCTGGATGCAAAGGTCTTAGAGCGCAGTTACTCACTGCTCAAAGAGAACGGGAAAGCATTGTTAGAGATCTTGAAACTCTGAGAATTCTCCACTGCCAGAGCGATGTGAAACAAGCCACTTCTGCAATGAAAAGAATTGAATCGTCATTAGTTAAAAAGCTTGAGCGGGCCGACAACCAAATATCTGGCCTTCACCAGCTGCTCAGCTGTTCTGCTCATAGATAACGAGCTTCAACGAACTCCGGTTTAAAGACCATAAAAAAAGGCCCTTTTCAGGGCCAAAAAATTTTAATTTTGCACCCTTAAGGCTAAGGGCACACGGAACACCTTGATGGCCAAAACAAGGAAAAGGTAAAACATAGTTTAGGTGCCTGCGTTTCACTTTCAAATTTATATTTTTTTTTTTTAGTTTTCATACACAAGCTAAAACATATTTTTTATACAGTCAAAACAAAAATTTTTCAAAAATGTATTAAATTATAGCCATTTTAAAAAAATTGAAAATTTTGGAAATTACATTTATTATGTTTAATAAGTTTGTATTTAATTTGCGTTGATATAGGGGGTTTGGAATGAGAAATGCAGCTTTTCGAAGACGAAGGCAGTCGTTGCATTTCAGTACCAAAAGGCAAGTTAAAATAGCCTGTTAGTATTATAAACACTAATTTATGTTATAAAATGTTAGATTGTTTAATGTTTGTCTTAGATTGTTAGAATTGAAGTTAAATAACATGAATTATTCATATATGAAGTAGAAAATACTGCGTGACAATTCGAAGACGTAACATCCTGCGGTCAGTTATTTTCCCCTCTTTTGAAACTTTAAACAACCAAACATTACTAAAAATGCACAAAAACATTTAGAAAACACTATTTCATTACTTCATTTGTAGCTGCAACAATGGCTTTAATTTGTGCATCTATTTATGTATTTAAGAAAGCATACGCAAGAGGTCAACGACAAAATTACAGAGTGCATCAGAACAGAAAAAACACAACACAAAATTACTAAAATAAAAATACAGGGTGATTGGTAAATACGTGGACGAACCTTGCAGGGGGGTAGAGGGGACCTAGACTAGTATATTTCGAATGAGCATGGGGGGAGAAGATGCACCGTTACGGAGCTAGGACCTAATGTAGCGCGAGGGCGCTTCAAAAGGCCGTTTTTAGAAGGCTCGTGTGACGAAACAAAACATAATAAAATGAAAAACATTATTGCATGAGGTACACGAATATCCGTACTACTTAAATCCTCAATGTGATAGAAATTGGACCACTCGCTAAATCGTGGGGTGAGTTTTAAAACGTGCAATATTCATCTTTTAGCCAAAGAATGGAGTTTCCTTACATTAGTGTAATTGTACTTAGAAAAATGATGAATGGGCAAGGGATTTTCAATGATCATACATTGATCATTGAAACTGTATGATCATTTAAATTCCCTCCCCGATCATCATTTTTCTAAGAACCATTACACTAAAGTAAAGGAACTCCATTCTTTGGCTAAAAGATGAATATTGCACAATTTAAAACTCCCCCCATGATTTAGCGAGTGTTGCAATTTCTATCACATTGAGGATTTAAGTAGTACGGATATTCCTGTACCTCATGCACTAATGTTTTCCATTTTATTCTGTTTTGTTTCGTGAAACGGGCTTTGGGAAAACCGCCTTTTGTAACGCCCTCCTTGCATTTTGATTGCTATGCAGGAAAAACAACATTTCTGTGACTGGATTTGTTATTTTCACTAAAAAATTTTGAACTCCTTCTAATTTATGTAGTAAAATAAACTGGAAAGAAATTAGAATAAGAATATCGGAAGCGTACAGCTTCCTGAGCAGCGCCCATGTGCATGTATGAAACGGGTCCAACATAAATACAAAAGGCACATTTCAAAGGCACTATCATACAATTTCTTATGTATGCTGTTTTCTCTCGGAAACTGCTTAAAAGCGGTGTTTGTTTTGCAAAATTTTTTAGCTGGGTATTGAAACTTTTTATGGGCTCGAGAAAAAGAAGATGCCATAGGGGCACCGACACCCTCCGGCTTTGAGGTTGGCGGTAGGCTACGGTGCAAGGGACGGAGACTGTTATAAATTGATTGTAAATTCGCACTAAATTTAAGGGTGTTGAAAAGTCTCTCAGCCCAAGAGTAACAGTTAATTACTTTAATATTAATCTAATAAATATAATAATAATTATCTTATCTTATAATAGTTATATATCTAACAAATATATTATCAGATATTATAAATCTGAGTGATATTTTTTGTAAAAGACAACTTCAAAATTTGATAAAAGAAACTCTTACCTGTATCTGAAAACAAGCGATTTCACACTGTATAAGGCTTCCGAAACCGCCCAATGTGGCATGTTCACGCTTGTTTTTAACAAGAGTGGTGAAGCGGAATCAAATTTCTTCTACCCCGATGTAGCCTCTATCATGCATAATTTCTGAAAAAGGGAATATAAAAATTAATTTCGATATTTTTATTGGTAAAACGAGCGGGAGAAAAGAGCGAAAATGATAGTTTTGAACCTTGGAGCGTAGGCAAGCTCTCAGATCCCGTTCGACCCAAATCGACAAATTGTGTCGTCCAATCGAAGACCAGCAATGGGAAGAGAGGGGCGGAGCTATATCCTCAACACAGACTATATATACGAGAGACGGCTCGGCCTGTTCTACAAATTTGTTAACTCGTACAAGCTGCTATGTCTGGATGCAAAGGTCTTAGAGCGCAGTTACTCACTGCTCAAAGAGAACGGGAAAGCATTGTTAGAGATCTTGAAACTCTGAGAATTCTCCACTGCCAGAGCGATGTGAAACAAGCCACTTCTGCAATGAAAAGAATTGAATCGTCATTAGTTAAAAAGCTTGAGCGGGCCGACAACCAAATATCTGGCCTTCACCAGCTGCTCAGCTGTTCTGCTCATAGATAACGAGCTTCAACGAACTCCGGTTTAAAGACCATAAAAAAAGGCCCTTTTCAGGGCCAAAAAATTTTAATTTTGCACCCTTAAGGCTAAGGGCACACGGAACACCTTGATGGCCAAAACAAGGAAAAGGTAAAACATAGTTTAGGTGCCTGCGTTTCACTTTCAAATTTATATTTTTTTTTTTAGTTTTCATACACAAGCTAAAACATATTTTTTATACAGTCAAAACAAAAATTTTTCAAAAATGTATTAAATTATAGCCATTTTTAAAAAATTGAAAATTTTGGAAATTACATTTATTATGTTTAATAAGTTTGTATTTAATTTGCGTTGATATAGGGGGTTTGGAATGAGAAATGCAGCTTTTCGAAGACGAAGGCAGTCGTTGCATTTCAGTACCAAAAGGCAAGTTAAAATAGCCTGTTAGTATTATAAACACTAATTTATGTTATAAAATGTTAGATTGTTTAATGTTTGTCTTAGATTGTTAGAATTGAAGTTAAATAACATGAATTATTCATTCATGAAGTAGAAAATACTGCGTGACAATTCGAAGACGTAACATCCTGCGGTCAGTTATTTTCCCCTCTTTTGAAACTTTAAACAACCAAACATTACTAAAAATGCACAAAAACATTTAGAAAACACTATTTCATTACTTCATTTGTAGCTGCAACAATGGCTTTAATTTGTGCATCTATTTATGTATTTAAGAAAGCATACGCAAGAGGTCAACGACAAAATTACAGAGTGCATCAGAACAGAAAAAACACAACACAAAATTACTAAAATAAAAATACAGGGTGATTGGTAAATACGTGGACGAACCTTGCAGGGGGGTAGAGGGGACCTAGACTAGTATATTTCGAATGAGCATGGGGGGAGAAGATGCACCGTTACGGAGCTAGGACCTAATGTAGCGCGAGGGCGCTTCAAAAGGCCGTTTTTAGAAGGCTCGTGTGACGAAACAAAACATAATAAAATGAAAAACATTATTGCATGAGGTACACGAATATCCGTACTACTTAAATCCTCAATGTGATAGAAATTGGATCACTCGCTAAATCGTGGGGTGAGTTTTAAAACGTGCAATATTCATCTTTTAGCCAAAGAATGGAGTTTCCTTACATTAGTGTAATTGTACTTAGAAAAATGATGAATGGGCAAGGGATTTTCAATGATCATACATTGATCATTGAAACTGTATGATCATTTAAATTCCCTCCCCGATCATCATTTTTCTAAGAACCATTACACTAAAGTAAAGGAACTCCATTCTTTGGCTAAAAGATGAATATTGCACAATTTAAAACTCCCCCCATGATTTAGCGAGTGTTGCAATTTCTATCACATTGAGGATTTAAGTAGTACGGATATTCCTGTACCTCATGCACTAATGTTTTCCATTTTATTCTGTTTTGTTTCGTGAAACGGGCTTTGGGAAAACCGCCTTTTGTAACGCCCTCCTTGCATTTTGATTGCTATGCAGGAAAAACAACATTTCTGTGACTGGATTTGTTATTTTCACTAAAAAATTTTGAACTCCTTCTAATTTATGTAGTAAAATAAACTGGAAAGAAATTAGAATAAGAATATCGGAAGCGTACAGCTTCCTGAGCAGCGCCCATGTGCATGTATGAAACGGGTCCAACATAAATACAAAAGGCACATTTCAAAGGCACTATCATACAATTTCTTATGTATGCTGTTTTCTCTCGGAAACTGCTTAAAAGCGGTGTTTGTTTTGCAAAATTTTTTAGCTGGGTATTGAAACTTTTTATGGGCTCGAGAAAAAGAAGATGCCATAGGGGCACCGACACCCTCCGGCTTTGAGGTTGGCGGTAGGCTACGGTGCAAGGGACGGAGACTGTTATAAATTGATTGTAAATTCGCACTAAATTTAAGGGTGTTGAAAAGTCTCTCAGCCCAAGAGTAACAGTTAATTACTTTAATATTAATCTAATAAATATAATAATAATTATCTTATCTTATAATAGTTATATATCTAACAAATATATTATCAGATATTATAAATCTGAGTGATATTTTTTGTAAAAGACAACTTCAAAATTTGATAAAAGAAACTCTTACCTGTATCTGAAAACAAGCGATTTCACACTGTATAAGGCTTCCGAAACCGCCCAATGTGGCATGTTCACGCTTGTTTTTAACAAGAGTGGTGAAGCGGAATCAAATTTCTTCTACCCCGATGTAGCCTCTATCATGCATAATTTCTGAAAAAGGGAATATAAAAATTAATTTCGATATTTTTATTGGTAAAACGAGCGGGAGAAAAGAGCGAAAATGATAGTTTTGAACCTTGGAGCGTAGGCAAGCTCTCAGATCCCGTTCGACCCAAATCGACAAATTGTGTCGTCCAATCGAAGACCAGCAATGAAAAGAGAGGGGCGGAGCTATATCCTCAACACAGACTATATATACGAGAGACGGCTCGGCCTGTTCTACAAATTTGTTAACTCGTACAAGCTGCTATGTCTGGATGCAAAGGTCTTAGAGCGCAGTTACTCACTGCTCAAAGAGAACGGGAAAGCATTGTTAGAGATCTTGAAACTCTGAGAATTCTCCACTGCCAGAGCGATGTGAAACAAGCCACTTCTGCAATGAAAAGAATTGAATCGTCATTAGTTAAAAAGCTTGAGCGGGCCGACAACCAAATATCTGGCCTTCACCAGCTGCTCAGCCGTTCTGCTCATAGATAACGAGCTTCAACGAACTCCGGTTTAAAGACCATAAAAAAAAGGCCCTTTTCAGGGCCAAAAAATTTTAATTTTGCACCCTTAAGGCTAAGGGCACACGGATCACCTCGATGGCCAAAACAAGGAAAAGGTAAAACATAGTTTAGGTGCCTGCGTTTCACTTTCAAATTTATATTTTTTTTTTTTTAGTTTTCATACACAAGCTAAAACATATTTTTTATACAGTCAAAACAAAAATTTTTCAAAAATGTATTAAATTATAGCCATTTTAAAAAAATTGAAAATTTTGGAAATTACATTTATTATGTTTAATAAGTTTGTATTTAATTTGCGTTGATATAGGGGGTTTGGAATGAGAAATGCAGCTTTTCGAAGACGAAGGCAGTCGTTGCATTTCAGTACCAAAAGGCAAGTTAAAATAGCCTGTTAGTATTATAAACACTAATTTATGTTATAAAATGTTAGATTGTTTAATGTTTGTCTTAGATTGTTAGAATTGAAGTTAAATAACATGAATTATTCATATATGAAGTAGAAAATACTGCGTGACAATTCGAAGACGTAACATCCTGCGGTCAGTTATTTTCCCCTCTTTTGAAACTTTAAACAACCAAACATTACTAAAAATGCACAAAAACATTTAGAAAACACTATTTCATTACTTCATTTGTAGCTGCAACAATGGCTTTAATTTGTGCATCTATTTATGTATTTAAGAAAGCATACGCAAGAGGTCAACGACAAAATTACAGAGTGCATCAGAAAAGAAAAAACACAACACAAAATTACTAAAATAAAAATACAGGGTGATTGGTAAATACGTGGACGAACCTTGCAGGGGGGTAGAGGGGACCTAGACTAGTATATTTCGAATGAGCATGGGGGGAGAAGATGCACCGTTACGGAGCTAGGACCTAATGTAGCGCGAGGGCGCTTCAAAAGGCCGTTTTTAGAAGGCTCGTGTGACGAAACAAAACATAATAAAATGAAAAACATTATTGCATGAGGTACACGAATATCCGTACTACTTAAATCCTCAATGTGATAGAAATTGGACCACTCGCTAAATCGTGGGGTGAGTTTTAAAACGTGCAATATTCATCTTTTAGCCAAAGAATGGAGTTTCCTTACATTAGTGTAATTGTACTTAGAAAAATGATGAATGGGCAAGGGATTTTCAATGATCATACATTGATCATTGAAACTGTATGATCATTTAAATTCCCTCCCCGATCATCATTTTTCTAAGAACCATTACACTAAAGTAAAGGAACTCCATTCTTTGGCTAAAAGATGAATATTGCACAATTTAAAACTCCCCCCATGATTTAGCGAGTGGTGCAATTTCTATCACATTGAGGATTTAAGTAGTACGGATATTCCTGTACCTCATGCACTAATGTTTTCCATTTTATTCTGTTTTGTTTCGTGAAACGGGCTTTGGGAAAACCGCCTTTTGTAACGCCCTCCTTGCATTTTGATTGCTATGCAGGAAAAACAACATTTCTGTGACTGGATTTGTTATTTTCACTAAAAAATTTTGAACTCCTTCTAATTTATGTAGTAAAATAAACTGGAAAGAAATTAGAATAAGAATATCGGAAGCGTACAGCTTCCTGAGCAGCGCCCATGTGCATGTATGAAACGGGTCCAACATAAATACAAAAGGCACATTTCAAAGGCACTATCATACAATTTCTTATGTATGCTGTTTTCTCTCGGAAACTGCTTAAAAGCGGTTTTTGTTTTGCAAAATTTTTTAGCTGGGTATTGAAACTTTTTATGGGCTCGAGAAAAAGAAGATGCCATAGGGGCACCGACACCCTCCGGCTTTGAGGTTGGCGGTAGGCTACGGTGCAAGGGACGGAGACTGTTATAAATTGATTGTAAATTCGCACTAAATTTAAGGGTGTTGAAAAGTCTCTCAGCCCAAGAGTAACAGTTAATTACTTTAATATTAATCTAATAAATATAATAATAATTATCTTATCTTATAATAGTTATATATCTAACAAATATATTATCAGATATTATAAATCTGAGTGATATTTTTTGTAAAAGACAACTTCAAAATTTGATAAAAGAAACTCTTACCTGTATCTGAAAACAAGCGATTTCACACTGTATAAGGCTTCCGAAACCGCCCAATGTGGCATGTTCACGCTTGTTTTTAACAAGAGTGGTGAAGCGGAATCAAATTTCTTCTACCCCGATGTAGCCTCTATCATGCATAATTTCTGAAAAAGGGAATATAAAAATTAATTTCGATATTTTTATTGGTAAAACGAGCGGGAGAAAAGAGCGAAAATGATAGTTTTGAACCTTGGAGCGTAGGCAAGCTCTCAGATCCCGTTCGACCCAAATCGACAAATTGTGTCGTCCAATCGAAGACCAGCAATGGGAAGAGAGGGGCGGAGCTATATCCTCAACACAGACTATATATACGAGAGACGGCTCGGCCTGTTCTACAAATTTGTTAACTCGTACAAGCTGCTATGTCTGGATGCAAAGGTCTTAGAGCGCAGTTACTCACTGCTCAAAGAGAACGGGAAAGCATTGTTAGAGATCTTGAAACTCTGAGAATTCTCCACTGCCAGAGCGATGTGAAACAAGCCACTTCTGCAATGAAAAGAATTGAATCGTCATTAGTTAAAAAGCTTGAGCGGGCCGACAACCAAATATCTGGCCTTCACCAGCTGCTCAGCCGTTCTGCTCATAGATAACGAGCTTCAACGAACTCCGGTTTAAAGACCATAAAAAAAAGGCCCTTTTCAGGGCCAAAAAATTTTAATTTTGCACCCTTAAGGCTAAGGGCACACGGAACACCTCGATGGCCAAAACAAGGAAAAGGTAAAACATAGTTTAGGTGCCTGCGTTTCACTTTCAAATTTATATTTTTTTTTTTTAGTTTTCATACACAAGCTAAAACATATTTTTTATACAGTCAAAACAAAAATTTTTCAAAAATGTATTAAATTATAGCCATTTTAAAAAAATTGAAAATTTTGGAAATTACATTTATTATGTTTAATAAGTTTGTATTTAATTTGCGTTGATATAGGGGGTTTGGAATGAGAAATGCAGCTTTTCGAAGACGAAGGCAGTCGTTGCATTTCAGTACCAAAAGGCAAGTTAAAATAGCCTGTTAGTATTATAAACACTAATTTATGTTATAAAATGTTAGATTGTTTAATGTTTGTCTTAGATTGTTAGAATTGAAGTTAAATAACATGAATTATTCATTTATGAAGTAGAAAATACTGCGTGACAATTCGAAGACGTAACATCCTGCGGTCAGTTATTTTCCCCTCTTTTGAAACTTTAAACAACCAAACATTACTAAAAATGCACAAAAACATTTAGAAAACACTATTTCATTACTTCATTTGTAGCTGCAACAATGGCTTTAATTTGTGCATCTATTTATGTATTTAAGAAAGCATACGCAAGAGGTCAACGACAAAATTACAGAGTGCATCAGAACAGAAAAAACACAACACAAAATTACTAAAATAAAAATACAGGGTGATTGGTAAATACGTGGACGAACCTTGCAGGGGGGTAGAGGGGACCTAGACTAGTATATTTCGAATGAGCATGGGGGGAGAAGATGCACCGTTACGGAGCTAGGACCTAATGTAGCGCGAGGGCGCTTCAAAAGGCCGTTTTTAGAAGGCTCGTGTGACGAAACAAAACATAATAAAATGAAAAACATTATTGCATGAGGTACACGAATATCCGTACTACTTAAATCCTCAATGTGATAGAAATTGGACCACTCGCTAAATCGTGGGGTGAGTTTTAAAACGTGCAATATTCATCTTTTAGCCAAAGAATGGAGTTTCCTTACATTAGTGTAATTGTACTTAGAAAAATGATGAATGGGCAAGGGATTTTCAATGATCATACATTGATCATTGAAACTGTATGATCATTTAAATTCCCTCCCCGATCATCATTTTTCTAAGAACCATTACACTAAAGTAAAGGAACTCCATTCTTTGGCTAAAAGATGAATATTGCACACTTTAAAACTCCCCCCATGATTTAGCGAGTGGTGCAATTTCTATCACATTGAGGATTTAAGTAGTACGGATATTCCTGTACCTCATGCACTAATGTTTTCCATTTTATTCTGTTTTGTTTCGTGAAACGGGCTTTGGGAAAACCGCCTTTTGTAACGCCCTCCTTGCATTTTGATTGCTATGCAGGAAAAACAACATTTCTGTGACTGGATTTGTTATTTTCACTAAAAAATTTTGAACTCCTTCTAATTTATGTAGTAAAATAAACTGGAAAGAAATTAGAATAAGAATATCGGAAGCGTACAGCTTCCTGAGCAGCGCCCATGTGCATGTATGAAACGGGTCCAACATAAATACAAAAGGCACATTTCAAAGGCACTATCATACAATTTCTTATGTATGCTGTTTTCTCTCGGAAACTGCTTAAAAGCGGTGTTTGTTTTGCAAAATTTTTTAGCTGGGTATTGAAACTTTTTATGGGCTCGAGAAAAAGAAGATGCCATAGGGGCACCGACACCCTCCGGCTTTGAGGTTGGCGGTAGGCTACGGTGCAAGGGACGGAGACTGTTATAAATTGATTGTAAATTCGCACTAAATTTAAGGGTGTTGAAAAGTCTCTCAGCCCAAGAGTAACAGTGAATTACTTTAATATTAATCTAATAAATATAATAATAATTATCTTATCTTATAATAGTTATATATCTAACAAATATATTATCAGATATAATAAATCTGAGTGATATTTTTTGTAAAAGACAACTTCAAAATTTGATAAAAGAAACTCTTACCTGTATCTGAAAACAAGCGATTTCACACTGTATAAGGCTTCCGAAACCGCCCAATGTGGCATGTTCACGCTTGTTTTTAACAAGAGTGGTGAAGCGGAATCAAATTTCTTCTACCCCGATGTAGCCTCTATCATGCATAATTTCTGAAAAAGGGAATATAAAAATTAATTTCGATATTTTTATTGGTAAAACGAGCGGGAGAAAAGAGCGAAAATGATAGTTTTGAACCTTGGAGCGTAGGCAAGCTCTCAGATCCCGTTCGACCCAAATCGACAAATTGTGTCGTCCAATCGAAGACCAGCAATGGGAAGAGAGGGGCGGAGCTATATCCTCAACACAGACTATATATACGAGAGACGGCTCGGCCTGTTCTACACGTCACGATCACTCAGTAGTGCCCCTGAACCCGAAGAGGAAGGACCTGTTTTTCGCCCGCTCCTGACTTCTTTTCGCCGCCCAGCATTCCTTCGCGCGGACGTGCGCTGACGTGCCCGGAGGCAGCCGCCATTTTGAACGCCCAGCCGCGTTGCTTCTCAACGAGTGCTTCTCTGCAAATTCCTGGTGATTTCGACTGCCGATCGCAGTCGCCTACTACGGAGTTCCCCGAATTTCATTCAAAAAAGACCTTCTCTCCACTTTCTACCACGGAAAGGGCCTGGAGCCCTGAGCAGCGTGGCCGCCGCCACGCGCCACCTGAGTCACTGACGGAGCTGCCGTCATCACCTTCAACGAGCCACCAGCAGCTCATCCACGAAAATTTCAGCGGTGAACGTCAAGCCCGCTTCTGCGACAAACCCTCTATGGAGGAGCACAACGGTCCCAAGGAGCGCCCCGCCACCGGAGCCACGGAGTCAAGAATGCGAGCTACACGAGGCCTGGATGCCGGACGACGAAAACACCGAGGGAGCCCGACAAGCCGTGACTCGTCCGCCGAAAGCCACCGTACAAGGGATAGGCTCGATCCGTTACATCGTCTCACCTGCGAAACCGACGTGTTTGTCCCGTCAGGAATGGTTTCGGACGGCGAAGAGCGGAGGAGCCGCTCTTCGATCAGCGGTAACTCCGATGATAGCGAATACGTCGACGGAAATCTTCCACCAAGAGAGGGCTACGGCGATGTAGGTGACTCGCCAGGAAGTGCTAGCCGTAACTCTACCGATATGATATCGGTAGAGTTACGGCGATATGGAATTCTACATCCCACGTACAACCACGCCGATGCCATCCCCCGACCACGGCCTGACCGATGAGGCTAGCAAGGAAGACAAGTTAATTAAAGATGAATTACAGGAACTGTACAACATGCAGAAGGGAATCCAGGACAAGATAGATCAACTGATGGGTAAGTTGAACGATCTTTCTGTCCGCCACGGCTCGTGGATCAGCCAGACCAACACAACGCCTACCAAATCTAAAAGACATTTCTCGGACCAGCTGAGCGATAGCGCCAGCCCTAAAAATGTTGCAGGCAAAGCTAAAAAGCTAAGGTCTTGTACATCTGGCTCTTCCCCAGGTAGTGGCGGAGCACGGAGAATTCTCTCCTCAGTGCCCGCCGGCTTGTTCTCCTCTAATCGTTTCTCTATCCTCGACAGTGTTGATTCTTGTGACCCAGATAATAGTTTAAACAATACACTCCCTAAAACCCTCTCTGCCCAAACCACACACGAGAACACAGACACGGCCGACTCAGGCCCTTTACTGCATAAACAAATTGTAACACCACCAAAAAAGGGGCCTAACCCCCCAACACCCTCTAATCTTAAGCCAAATGTCCCATTAAATGGTAAATCTCCCATACTAGTTAGAGCCGAAAAGGACTCTGTAAAATTGATAAAAACCCTAAAGGAAAAATTCGGGAATGAACTGAAAGCTAAGCTTGCTGGAGACTATCTCCAAATTTTCCCGATTGACAGTGACCAACACACTAAGATATCTAACTATATAAAACGCGAGGGACACGATGCATTTATGGTTACCCCCGTAGCCAACAGACCAATTGTAGCTGTTGTTAGGGGAATCCCCATAATGGTCCCCGAAGAGGAAGTCAGAGAGGATCTAGAAAGCCAGGGGTTCATAGTCAGTAAGGCAATCCGTAAAATTGGCCGCAACAGGTACCCAATCCCACTTGTCACGGTGATTCTCGAGAAAAGCGATACGAACCAAAAAATATTCCAGGTCACCTCTTGCTGCGGACTCATAGTCGAAGTGGAGCCAGCAAGATATAACGGCCCGATTCAGTGCTTTAACTGCAATGGTTTTGGTCACACGGCCATTAAATGTTTATCACTACCCCGCTGCCTGAAATGCGGGGAGCGATCCCACCCCACTAAGGATTGTAAATTAGGTAGGCTCGACAACCCCAAGTGTATCAACTGCGGCCTATCAGGGCACACCGCGGCATGGAGAGGGTGCGAGAAATTCCCCAAGCCCTCCCGCCGCCCAACCAATCCCCCCCTGGCATCCAGCCGATACGCCACAAGAGAATTGTCTTATGCCAGCGCCGCCAAGGGCCCCTCCCCCCCATTCAACCTCTCTCAAGCAGGTTTCCCCTCCCTCACCCCCCCCACGATCCCCAACTCAGCAGCCGATTCCCCCCTAGGTATCAACTCCTCTGGTGACATAACCGGAATGTTCAAACTGTTTTTACTAGTAAAGAGCATAATGGATAAGGTCGGCAACATCGAGGAAGCGTGTAATTTAATTCAAAGCAAATCTGAAACCATCGATCAACTGCACGTTTTATCCGAAATAATGTATAATGGGCACTAGATCTATAAGAAACAAATTAACATTAATGACGTGGAATTGCAATGGGATCAGGACTAAATTAAAAGACTTAATTCTATTTTTGGCCGTACACTGCCCGGACGTAGTCTGCCTGCAGGAGACGAAATTATCCCAAAATCAAACTCTCAAAATACCAAATTACGTCATTCACAGGTCAGACAAGGAATGCCTCCCTAACATGATAGCTAGTGGGGGAACAGCAATCTTAGTAAAAAGAGGAATTGAGCACCAACTAGTCTCCCCCCCTATAACAAAATCCCAGACCACCGCGGTCAAATTGACTCTCACTAATGAAGAAACTATAACCCTAGTTTCAATCTATGCCCCCTGAAACTCAGCAAGCACCATCATAAACGATGTGAGACAACTACTATCCCTTGACCGCCAAATGATAATTGCTGGGGATTTTAACGCCCACCATCATGCATGGAACTGTGCCGACATTAGCACTCAAGGGAAGGCCCTTCTCAAGGTCATCACTGAGGAAAATTTACAGATGGCGGTCCCGGACTCCCCAACAATTTACAAAGCGGTGGATGGGAACACCATCGACTTTGCCCTATACAGAGCCCAGTTTAATTACGTAGAGGCCGAATTGCTCAGCGAACTCACCTCCGACCATAATCCGGTCAGAATGAGGTTCGCTTGCATTAATCCACTGAAAATGGTAGGTCAGAAACAAGTAACTAACTGGAGAAAGTTCAATGACCTGGCAGGGCGTTACTCCTCCCCCCTACTGATTAGAGGCTGCCCCGGTTCCCCCAACGAGCTGGATACCCTAGTAAGTGAGTTCACCGAGGCAATCTCCAAATCCCACAGGGAAGCCCAACTCCCCCCCAAACCGGTTAACCACATGTTTGTTCCCAAACAACTCCGTGGCCTCATCTCCTGGAGGAATAAACTTAGGAAAAAGTGGCAGGAAACCAGATCCCCAACAGATAAGAGCGCGCTCAAAATAGCTCAAAAAATTGTAAGGAAGGAGATAAGTGCTCACTCGTCAAGGCAGTGGAGAGATATGGTCGAAAACCTTAACACAGGGGACGGGTCTATATGGAAAATGGCTAAAGCACTAAAAAGAAACAAAGAACACAAAATGTCCAAACTCAAAAAAGGAGACACTTTTGTCCACACGGACAGGGAAAGGGCCGAGGTCCTGGCTGACTCGATGCAGAGTCAATTTGAGCCGAACCCCACCGAAGATACGAACAATGAATCTAGAGTTAATGCAGCACTTAGGCAGTACTTCGAAAATACCCCTCACTCCAACCCCCCTAAAATCCTCCCCTCAGAGTTACTCCCCATCCTCAACGGGCTAAAACCTAATAAGGCCCCTGGTCTGCACATCATCACAAATAAAGCCTTAAAAAATCTTCCGGCCAGTGCAGTCTTGGTTCTCACCAATGTAATCAACTCCACCCTTCAAAACGCTCACTTCCCCACCCCCTGGAAAACTGCCAAGGTGATAACAATTCATAAAAAAGGTAAAAACCCCTCACTCCCTCAAAGCTATAGACCCATCTCTCTGCTGCCTTCTATGAGTAAGATCACGGAGGCAGTCATCCTTAGTCAAATCAACGCCCACCTAACTGAAACGAATATAGTAATCCCCGAACAATTTGGCTTTCGGGCGAAGCACTCCCCCCCTCAACAGCTCCTCAGAGCCATTGAGTACATCCAAGAAAAAGGCATACACAGAAGGCCCCCCCCCCAGCGCGGCGGTCTTTTTTGATATCGAAAAAGCGTTCGATCGTGTTTGGCATGAGGGCTTACTCTTTAAGCTATTAGGCTATAAATTCCCTAGCTACATGATTAAATTAATCCAGTCATACCTCTATGGCAGAACATTTAAGGTGTGCGTAGGTAGGGAACTCTCCTCAAGCAGGCCGATCAAAGCAGGGGTCCCCCAGGGGTCGAAACTGGGCCCTAGTCTTTTCATCATCTTCATCAACGACATCCCCAAACACCCTAGGACCCAGCTCGCCCTGTTCGCAGACGATACAGCGATCCTCTGTCGAAACAGGGTTGAGACAATTATATTCTCATGGCTACAGCAGCACATAAAATTAATCGAGCGGTGGCTCCTAACTTGGAAAATAAAACTTAATGTTGAAAAAACGGTATCGATACGTTTTTATCCGAGAAGGAGGTTAGTAGAACCCCTCAGGGTGTTTGGGGAGTCGGTCAAATGGGCCGCCTCGGCAAAATACTTGGGGGTGACTCTGGACCCTCAGATGTCCATGGTCCGTCACGTTGACAACGTAACAAAGAAATTCTTGGCCGCCAAGGCAATTCTACATCCCCTGCTGTGCAGACGCTCTAGGCTCCCCCTACATATAAAACTCTATCTTTACAAGGCGTACCTCCGGCCGATCTTGTCCTATGCCAGTGCGGCCTGGGGTGCCATTTGCCCCTCCAGTCAAATGAAAATACAAAGACTCCAAAATGTGGCAGCCAGGCAGATAATAAAAGCCCGGTTTTTCCACAAGAACGCCGACATAGCTGCTGCACTGGAACTCCCCCCCATAAAAGAATTCACAGCACAATTAGCTGACAAATTCTTTTCCACCCTCACCAACCATATCAACCCAACGTTGAGGGGACTAGCTGACTATGACCCCTCGCTACCCCAAAACAGTAACCGTCCAAAGGTCACCACGAACATCGAACTTTACTAAGACATCGCTAGACTAAATCAAACAAAACAGGCCGGTGGCAGACAGTCGTTTAACTTGCAAAACTCTTAAAATTCTCTGTATCTGTAAATATGAAAATGATGGTACCAAGTTCAATAATGAACAAAACTGTAATAATCGTTTAATGCAAATAAAAGCGAGCGGCTCCTTGTGTCAGGAGCGGTGATACCCTGGACAACTCCCCCAAGGCAAACTCGCAACCCCCCCCCGCCAAGGAGGCGGGCCCCAAGACAATAAAGGTAGGCCACCCCTTCCTTTCTCTTCCCTCCCTCCCCACGACCAGCCCCTTCCCGCCACCTTCGTGGCACGCCATGCTTTACTGTGCTTAAGGACCCTCAGCACAAAGAACAGACAAACAGAGATAGGGAATAAGCCGCCTTCGGCGGCAGGTGTCCCGTGGAAAAAGTTGGAGTTGGCCTGTTCTACAAATTTGTTAACTCGTACAAGCTGCTATGTCTGGATGCAAAGGTCTTAGAGCGCAGTTACTCACTGCTCAAAGAGAACGGGAAAGCATTGTTAGAGATCTTGAAACTCTGAGAATTCTCCACTGCCAGAGCGATGTGAAACAAGCCACTTCTGCAATGAAAAGAATTGAATCGTCATTAGTTAAAAAGCTTGAGCGGGCCGACAACCAAATATCTGGCCTTCACCAGCTGCTCAGCCGTTCTGCTCATAGATAACGAGCTTCAACGAACTCCGGTTTAAAGACCATAAAAAAAAGGCCCTTTTCAGGGCCAAAAAATTTTAATTTTGCACCCTTAAGGCTAAGGGCACACGGAACACCTCGATGGCCAAAACAAGGAAAAGGTAAAACATAGTTTAGGTGCCTGCGTTTCACTTTCAAATTTATATTTTTTTTTTTTTAGTTTTCATACACAAGCTAAAACATATTTTTTATACAGTCAAAACAAAAATTTTTCAAAAATGTATTATATTATAGCCATTTTAAAAAAATTGAAAATTTTGGAAATTACATTTATTATGTTGAATAAGTTTGTATTTAATTTGCGTTGATATAGGGGGTTTGGAATGAGAAATGCAGCTTTTCGAAGACGAAGGCAGTCGTTGCATTTCAGTACCAAAAGGCAAGTTAAAATAGCCTGTTAGTATTATAAACACTAATTTATGTTATAAAATGTTAGATTGTTTAATGTTTGTCTTAGATTGTTAGAATTGAAGTTAAATAACATGAATTATTCATTTATGAAGTAGAAAATACTGCGTGACAATTCGAAGACGTAACATCCTGCGGTCAGTTATTTTCCCCTCTTTTGAAACTTTAAACAACCAAACATTACTAAAAATGCACAAAAACATTTAGAAAACACTATTTCATTACTTCATTTGTAGCTGCAACAATGGCTTTAATTTGTGCATCTATTTATGTATTTAAGAAAGCATACGCAAGAGGTCAACGACAAAATTACAGAGTGCATCAGAACAGAAAAAACACAACACAAAATTACTAAAATAAAAATACAGGGTGATTGGTAAATACGTGGACGAACCTTGCAGGGGGGTAGAGGGGACCTAGACTAGTATATTTCGAATGAGCATGGGGGGAGAAGATGCACCGTTACGGAGCTAGGACCTAATGTAGCGCGAGGGCGCTTCAAAAGGCCGTTTTTAGAAGGCTCGTGTGACGAAACAAAACATAATAAAATGAAAAACATTATTGCATGAGGTACACGAATATCCGTACTACTTAAATCCTCAATGTGATAGAAATTGGACCACTCGCTAAATCGTGGGGTGAGTTTTAAAACGTGCAATATTCATCTTTTAGCCAAAGAATGGAGTTTCCTTACATTAGTGTAATTGTACTTAGAAAAATGATGAATGGGCAAGGGATTTTCAATGATCATACATTGATCATTGAAACTGTATGATCATTTAAATTCCCTCCCCGATCATCATTTTTCTAAGAACCATTACACTAAAGTAAAGGAACTCCATTCTTTGGCTAAAAGATGAATATTGCACAATTTAAAACTCCCCCCATGATTTAGCGAGTGGTGCAATTTCTATCACATTGAGGATTTAAGTAGTACGGATATTCCTGTACCTCATGCACTAATGTTTTCCATTTTATTCTGTTTTGTTTCGTGAAACGGGCTTTGGGAAAACCGCCTTTTGTAACGCCCTCCTTGCATTTTGATTGCTATGCAGGAAAAACAACATTTCTGTGACTGGATTTGTTATTTTCACTAAAAAATTTTGAACTCCTTCTAATTTATGTAGTAAAATAAACTGGAAAGAAATTAGAATAAGAATATCGGAAGCGTACAGCTTCCTGAGCAGCGCCCATGTGCATGTATGAAACGGGTCCAACATAAATACAAAAGGCACATTTCAAAGGCACTATCATACAATTTCTTATGTATGCTGTTTTCTCTCGGAAACTGCTTAAAAGCGGTGTTTGTTTTGCAAAATTTTTTAGCTGGGTATTGAAACTTTTTATGGGCTCGAGAAAAAGAAGATGCCATAGGGGCACCGACACCCTCCGGCTTTGAGGTTGGCGGTAGGCTACGGTGCAAGGGACGGAGACTGTTATAAATTGATTGTAAATTCGCACTAAATTTAAGGGTGTTGAAAAGTCTCTCAGCCCAAGAGTAACAGTTAATTACTTTAATATTAATCTAATAAATATAATAATAATTATCTTATCTTATAATAGTTATATATCTAACAAATATATTATCAGATATTATAAATCTGAGTGATATTTTTTGTAAAAGACAACTTCAAAATTTGATAAAAGAAACTCTTACCTGTATCTGAAAACAAGCGATTTCACACTGTATAAGGCTTCCGAAACCGCCCAATGTGGCATGTTCACGCTTGTTTTTAACAAGAGTGGTGAAGCGGAATCAAATTTCTTCTACCCCGATGTAGCCTCTATCATGCATAATTTCTGAAAAAGGGAATATAAAAATTAATTTCGATATTTTTATTGGTAAAACGAGCGGGAGAAAAGAGCGAAAATGATAGTTTTGAACCTTGGAGCGTAGGCAAGCTCTCAGATCCCGTTCGACCCAAATCGACAAATTGTGTCGTCCAATCGAAGACCAGCAATGGGAAGAGAGGGGCGGAGCTATATCCTCAACACAGACTATATATACGAGAGACGGCTCGGCCTGTTCTACAAATTTGTTAACTCGTACAAGCTGCTATGTCTGGATGCAAAGGTCTTAGAGCGCAGTTACTCACTGCTCAAAGAGAACGGGAAAGCATTGTTAGAGATCTTGAAACTCTGAGAATTCTCCACTGCCAGAGCGATGTGAAACAAGCCACTTCTGCAATGAAAAGAATTGAATCGTCATTAGTTAAAAAGCTTGAGCGGGCCGACAACCAAATATCTGGCCTTCACCAGCTGCTCAGCCGTTCTGCTCATAGATAACGAGCTTCAACGAACTCCGGTTTAAAGACCATAAAAAAAAGGCCCTTTTCAGGGCCAAAAAATTTTAATTTTGCACCCTTAAGGCTAAGGGCACACGGAACACCTCGATGGCCAAAACAAGGAAAAGGTAAAACATAGTTTAGGTGCCTGCGTTTCACTTTCAAATTTATATTTTTTTTTTTTAGTTTTCATACACAAGCTAAAACATATTTTTTATACAGTCAAAACAAAAATTTTTCAAAAATGTATTAAATTATAGCCATTTTAAAAAAATTGAAAATTTTGGAAATTACATTTATTATGTTTAATAAGTTTGTATTTAATTTGCGTTGATATAGGGGGTTTGGAATGAGAAATGCAGCTTTTCGAAGACGAAGGCAGTCGTTGCATTTCAGTACCAAAAGGCAAGTTAAAATAGCCTGTTAGTATTATAAACACTAATTTATGTTATAAAATGTTAGATTGTTTAATGTTTGTCTTAGATTGTTAGAATTGAAGTTAAATAACATGAATTATTCATTTATGAAGTAGAAAATACTGCGTGACAATTCGAAGACGTAACATCCTGCGGTCAGTTATTTTCCCCTCTTTTGAAACTTTAAACAACCAAACATTACTAAAAATGCACAAAAACATTTAGAAAACACTATTTCATTACTTCATTTGTAGCTGCAACAATGGCTTTAATTTGTGCATCTATTTATGTATTTAAGAAAGCATACGCAAGAGGTCAACGACAAAATTACAGAGTGCATCAGAACAGAAAAAACACAACACAAAATTACTAAAATAAAAATACAGGGTGATTGGTAAATACGTGGACGAACCTTGCAGGGGGGTAGAGGGGACCTAGACTAGTATATTTCGAATGAGCATGGGGGGAGAAGATGCACCGTTACGGAGCTAGGACCTAATGTAGCGCGAGGGCGCTTCAAAAGGCCGTTTTTAGAAGGCTCGTGTGACGAAACAAAACATAATAAAATGAAAAACATTATTGCATGAGGTACACGAATATCCGTACTACTTAAATCCTCAATGTGATAGAAATTGGACCACTCGCTAAATCGTGGGGTGAGTTTTAAAACGTGCAATATTCATCTTTTAGCCAAAGAATGGAGTTTCCTTACATTAGTGTAATTGTACTTAGAAAAATGATGAATGGGCAAGGGATTTTCAATGATCATACATTGATCATTGAAACTGTATGATCATTTAAATTCCCTCCCCGATCATCATTTTTCTAAGAACCATTACACTAAAGTAAAGGAACTCCATTCTTTGGCTAAAAGATGAATATTGCACAATTTAAAACTCCCCCCATGATTTAGCGAGTGGTGCAATTTCTATCACATTGAGGATTTAAGTAGTACGGATATTCCTGTACCTCATGCACTAATGTTTTCCATTTTATTCTGTTTTGTTTCGTGAAACGGGCTTTGGGAAAACCGCCTTTTGTAACGCCCTCCTTGCATTTTGATTGCTATGCAGGAAAAACAACATTTCTGTGACTGGATTTGTTATTTTCACTAAAAAATTTTGAACTCCTTCTAATTTATGTAGTAAAATAAACTGGAAAGAAATTAGAATAAGAATATCGGAAGCGTACAGCTTCCTGAGCAGCGCCCATGTGCATGTATGAAACGGGTCCAACATAAATACAAAAGGCACATTTCAAAGGCACTATCATACAATTTCTTATGTATGCTGTTTTCTCTCGGAAACTGCTTAAAAGCGGTGTTTGTTTTGCAAAATTTTTTAGCTGGGTATTGAAACTTTTTATGGGCTCGAGAAAAAGAAGATGCCATAGGGGCACCGACACCCTCCGGCTTTGAGGTTGGCGGTAGGCTACGGTGCAAGGGACGGAGACTGTTATAAATTGATTGTAAATTCGCACTAAATTTAAGGGTGTTGAAAAGTCTCTCAGCCCAAGAGTAACAGTTAATTACTTTAATATTAATCTAATAAATATAATAATAATTATCTTATCTTATAATAGTTATATATCTAACAAATATATTATCAGATATTATAAATCTGAGTGATATTTTTTGTAAAAGACAACTTCAAAATTTGATAAAAGAAACTCTTACCTGTATCTGAAAACAAGCGATTTCACACTGTCTAAGGCTTCCGAAACCGCCCAATGTGGCATGTTCACGCTTGTTTTTAACAAGAGTGGTGAAGCGGAATCAAATTTCTTCTACCCCGATGTAGCCTCTATCATGCATAATTTCTGAAAAAGGGAATATAAAAATTAATTTCGATATTTTTATTGGTAAAACGAGCGGGAGAAAAGAGCGAAAATGATAGTTTTGAACCTTGGAGCGTAGGCAAGCTCTCAGATCCCGTTCGACCCAAATCGACAAATTGTGTCGTCCAATCGAAGACCAGCAATGGGAAGAGAGGGGCGGAGCTATATCCTCAACACAGACTATATATACGAGAGACGGCTCGGCCTGTTCTACAAATTTGTTAACTCGTACAAGCTGCTATGTCTGGATGCAAAGGTCTTAGAGCGCAGTTACTCACTGCTCAAAGAGAACGGGAAAGCATTGTTAGAGATCTTGAAACTCTGAGAATTCTCCACTGCCAGAGCGATGTGAAACAAGCCACTTCTGCAATGAAAAGAATTGAATCGTCATTAGTTAAAAAGCTTGAGCGGGCCGACAACCAAATATCTGGCCTTCACCAGCTGCTCAGCCGTTCTGCTCATAGATAACGAGCTTCAACGAACTCCGGTTTAAAGACCATAAAAAAAAGGCCCTTTTCAGGGCCAAAAAATTTTAATTTTGCACCCTTAAGGCTAAGGGCACACGGAACACCTCGATGGCCAAAACAAGGAAAAGGTAAAACATAGTTTAGGTGCCTGCGTTTCACTTTCAAATTTATATATTTTTTTTTTAGTTTTCATACACAAGCTAAAACATATTTTTTATACAGTCAAAACAAAAATTTTTCAAAAATGTATTAAATTATAGCCATTTTAAAAAAATTGAAAATTTTGGAAATTACATTTATTATGTTTAATAAGTTTGTATTTAATTTGCGTTGATATAGGGGGTTTGGAATGAGAAATGCAGCTTTTCGAAGACGAAGGCAGTCGTTGCATTTCAGTACCAAAAGGCAAGTTAAAATAGCCTGTTAGTATTATAAACACTAATTTATGTTATAAAATGTTAGATTGTTTAATGTTTGTCTTAGATTGTTAGAATTGAAGTTAAATAACATGAATTATTCATTTATGAAGTAGAAAATACTGCGTGACAATTCGAAGACGTAACATCCTGCGGTCAGTTATTTTCCCCTCTTTTGAAACTTTAAACAACCAAACATTACTAAAAATGCACAAAAACATTTAGAAAACACTATTTCATTACTTCATTTGTAGCTGCAACAATGGCTTTAATTTGTGCATCTATTTATGTATTTAAGAAAGCATACGCAAGAGGTCAACGACAAAATTACAGAGTGCATCAGAACAGAAAAAACACAACACAAAATTACTAAAATAAAAATACAGGGTGATTGGTAAATACGTGGACGAACCTTGCAGGGGGGTAGAGGGGACCTAGACTAGTATATTTCGAATGAGCATGGGGGGAGAAGATGCACCGTTACGGAGCTAGGACCTAATGTAGCGCGAGGGCGCTTCAAAAGGCCGTTTTTAGAAGGCTCGTGTGACGAAACAAAACATAATAAAATGAAAAACATTATTGCATGAGGTACACGAATATCCGTACTACTTAAATCCTCAATGTGATAGAAATTGGACCACTCGCTAAATCGTGGGGTGAGTTTTAAAACGTGCAATATTCATCTTTTAGCCAAAGAATGGAGTTTCCTTACATTAGTGTAATTGTACTTAGAAAAATGATGAATGGGCAAGGGATTTTCAATGATCATACATTGATCATTGAAACTGTATGATCATTTAAATTCCCTCCCCGATCATCATTTTTCTAAGAACCATTACACTAAAGTAAAGGAACTCCATTCTTTGGCTAAAAGATGAATATTGCACAATTTAAAACTCCCCCCATGATTTAGCGAGTGGTGCAATTTCTATCACATTGAGGATTTAAGTAGTACGGATATTCCTGTACCTCATGCACTAATGTTTTCCATTTTATTCTGTTTTGTTTCGTGAAACGGGCTTTGGGAAAACCGCCTTTTGTAACGCCCTCCTTGCATTTTGATTGCTATGCAGGAAAAACAACATTTCTGTGACTGGATTTGTTATTTTCACTAAAAAATTTTGAACTCCTTCTAATTTATGTAGTAAAATAAACTGGAAAGAAATTAGAATAAGAATATCGGAAGCGTACAGCTTCCTGAGCAGCGCCCATGTGCATGTATGAAACGGGTCCAACATAAATACAAAAGGCACATTTCAAAGGCACTATCATACAATTTCTTATGTATGCTGTTTTCTCTCGGAAACTGCTTAAAAGCGGTGTTTGTTTTGCAAAATTTTTTAGCTGGGTATTGAAACTTTTTATGGGCTCGAGAAAAAGAAGATGCCATAGGGGCACCGACACCCTCCGGCTTTGAGGTTGGCGGTAGGCTACGGTGCAAGGGACGGAGACTGTTATAAATTGATTGTAAATTCGCACTAAATTTAAGGGTGTTGAAAAGTCTCTCAGCCCAAGAGTAACAGTTAATTACTTTAATATTAATCTAATAAATATAATAATAATTATCTTATCTTATAATAGTTATATATCTAACAAATATATTATCAGATATTATAAATCTGAGTGATATTTTTTGTAAAAGACAACTTCAAAATTTGATAAAAGAAACTCTTACCTGTATCTGAAAACAAGCGATTTCACACTGTCTAAGGCTTCCGAAACCGCCCAATGTGGCATGTTCACGCTTGTTTTTAACAAGAGTGGTGAAGCGGAATCAAATTTCTTCTACCCCGATGTAGCCTCTATCATGCATAATTTCTGAAAAAGGGAATATAAAAATTAATTTCGATATTTTTATTGGTAAAACGAGCGGGAGAAAAGAGCGAAAATGATAGTTTTGAACCTTGGAGCGTAGGCAAGCTCTCAGATCCCGTTCGACCCAAATCGACAAATTGTGTCGTCCAATCGAAGACCAGCAATGGGAAGAGAGGGGCGGAGCTATATCCTCAACACAGACTATATATACGAGAGACGGCTCGGCCTGTTCTACAAATTTGTTAACTCGTACAAGCTGCTATGTCTGGATGCAAAGGTCTTAGAGCGCAGTTACTCACTGCTCAAAGAGAACGGGAAAGCATTGTTAGAGATCTTGAAACTCTGAGAATTCTCCACTGCCAGAGCGATGTGAAACAAGCCACTTCTGCAATGAAAAGAATTGAATCGTCATTAGTTAAAAAGCTTGAGCGGGCCGACAACCAAATATCTGGCCTTCACCAGCTGCTCAGCCGTTCTGCTCATAGATAACGAGCTTCAACGAACTCCGGTTTAAAGACCATAAAAAAAAGGCCCTTTTCAGGGCCAAAAAATTTTAATTTTGCACCCTTAAGGCTAAGGGCACACGGAACACCTCGATGGCCAAAACAAGGAAAAGGTAAAACATAGTTTAGGTGCCTGCGTTTCACTTTCAAATTTATATTTTTTTTTTTTAGTTTTCATACACAAGCTAAAACATATTTTTTATACAGTCAAAACAAAAATTTTTCAAAAATGTATTAAATTATAGCCATTTTAAAAAAATTGGAAATTACATTTATTATGTTTAATAAGTTTGTATTTAATTTGCGTTGATATAGGGGGTTTGGAATGAGAAATGCAGCTTTTCGAAGACGAAGGCAGTCGTTGCATTTCAGTACCAAAAGGCAAGTTAAAATAGCCTGTTAGTATTATAAACACTAATTTATGTTATAAAATGTTAGATTGTTTAATGTTTGTCTTAGATTGTTAGAATTGAAGTTAAATAACATGAATTATTCATTTATGAAGTAGAAAATACTGCGTGACAATTCGAAGACGTAACATCCTGCGGTCAGTTATTTTCCCCTCTTTTGAAACTTTAAACAACCAAACATTACTAAAAATGCACAAAAACATTTAGAAAACACTATTTCATTACTTCATTTGTAGCTGCAACAATGGCTTTAATTTGTGCATCTATTTATGTATTTAAGAAAGCATACGCAAGAGGTCAACGACAAAATTACAGAGTGCATCAGAACAGAAAAAACACAACACAAAATTACTAAAATAAAAATACAGGGTGATTGGTAAATACGTGGACGAACCTTGCAGGGGGGTAGAGGGGACCTAGACTAGTATATTTCGAATGAGCATGGGGGGAGAAGATGCACCGTTACGGAGCTAGGACCTAATGTAGCGCGAGGGCGCTTCAAAAGGCCGTTTTTAGAAGGCTCGTGTGACGAAACAAAACATAATAAAATGAAAAACATTATTGCATGAGGTACACGAATATCCGTACTACTTAAATCCTCAATGTGATAGAAATTGGACCACTCGCTAAATCGTGGGGTGAGTTTTAAAACGTGCAATATTCATCTTTTAGCCAAAGAATGGAGTTTCCTTACATTAGTGTAATTGTACTTAGAAAAATGATGAATGGGCAAGGGATTTTCAATGATCATACATTGATCATTGAAACTGTATGATCATTTAAATTCCCTCCCCGATCATCATTTTTCTAAGAACCATTACACTAAAGTAAAGGAACTCCATTCTTTGGCTAAAAGATGAATATTGCACAATTTAAAACTCCCCCCATGATTTAGCGAGTGGTGCAATTTCTATCACATTGAGGATTTAAGTAGTACGGATATTCCTGTACCTCATGCACTAATGTTTTCCATTTTATTCTGTTTTGTTTCGTGAAACGGGCTTTGGGAAAACCGCCTTTTGTAACGCCCTCCTTGCATTTTGATTGCTATGCAGGAAAAACAACATTTCTGTGACTGGATTTGTTATTTTCACTAAAAAATTTTGAACTCCTTCTAATTTATGTAGTAAAATAAACTGGAAAGAAATTAGAATAAGAATATCGGAAGCGTACAGCTTCCTGAGCAGCGCCCATGTGCATGTATGAAACGGGTCCAACATAAATACAAAAGGCACATTTCAAAGGCACTATCATACAATTTCTTATGTATGCTGTTTTCTCTCGGAAACTGCTTAAAAGCGGTGTTTGTTTTGCAAAATTTTTTAGCTGGGTATTGAAACTTTTTATGGGCTCGAGAAAAAGAAGATGCCATAGGGGCACCGACACCCTCCGGCTTTGAGGTTGGCGGTAGGCTACGGTGCAAGGGACGGAGACTGTTATAAATTGATTGTAAATTCGCACTAAATTTAAGGGTGTTGAAAAGTCTCTCAGCCCAAGAGTAACAGTTAATTACTTTAATATTAATCTAATAAATATAATAATAATTATCTTATCTTATAATAGTTATATATCTAACAAATATATTATCAGATATTATAAATCTGAGTGATATTTTTTGTAAAAGACAACTTCAAAATTTGATAAAAGAAACTCTTACCTGTATCTGAAAACAAGCGATTTCACACTGTCTAAGGCTTCCGAAACCGCCCAATGTGGCATGTTCACGCTTGTTTTTAACAAGAGTGGTGAAGCGGAATCAAATTTCTTCTACCCCGATGTAGCCTCTATCATGCATAATTTCTGAAAAAGGGAATATAAAAATTAATTTCGATATTTTTATTGGTAAAACGAGCGGGAGAAAAGAGCGAAAATGATAGTTTTGAACCTTGGAGCGTAGGCAAGCTCTCAGATCCCGTTCGACCCAAATCGACAAATTGTGTCGTCCAATCGAAGACCAGCAATGGGAAGAGAGGGGCGGAGCTATATCCTCAACACAGACTATATATACGAGAGACGGCTCGGCCTGTTCTACAAATTTGTTAACTCGTACAAGCTGCTATGTGTGGATGCAAAGGTCTTAGAGCGCAGTTACTCACTGCTCAAAGAGAACGGGAAAGCATTGTTAGAGATCTTGAAACTCTGAGAATTCTCCACTGCCAGAGCGATGTGAAACAAGCCACTTCTGCAATGAAAAGAATTGAATCGTCATTAGTTAAAAAGCTTGAGCGGGCCGACAACCAAATATCTGGCCTTCACCAGCTGCTCAGCCGTTCTGCTCATAGATAACGAGCTTCAACGAACTCCGGTTTAAAGACCATAAAAAAAGGCCCTTTTCAGGGCCAAAAAATTTTAATTTTGCACCCTTAAGGCTAAGGGCACACGGAACACCTCGATGGCCAAAACAAGGAAAAGGTAAAACATAGTTTAGGTGCCTGCGTTTCACTTTCAAATTTATATTTTTTTTTTTTAGTTTTCATACACAAGCTAAAACATATTTTTTATACAGTCAAAACAAAAATTTTTCAAAAATGTATTAAATTATAGCCATTTTAAAAAAATTGAAAATTTTGGAAATTACATTTATTATGTTTAATAAGTTTGTATTTAATTTGCGTTGATATAGGGGGTTTGGAATGAGAAATGCAGCTTTTCGAAGACGAAGGCAGTCGTTGCATTTCAGTACCAAAAGGCAAGTTAAAATAGCCTGTTAGTATTATAAACACTAATTTATGTTATAAAATGTTAGATTGTTTAATGTTTGTCTTAGATTGTTAGAATTGAAGTTAAATAACATGAATTATTCATATATGAAGTAGAAAATACTGCGTGACGATTCGAAGACGTAACATCCTGTGGTCAGTTATTTTCCCCTCTTTTGAAACTTTAAACAACCAAACATTACTAAAAATGCACAAAAACATTTAGAAAACACTATTTCATTACTTCATTTGATGCTGCAACAATGGCTTTAATTTGTGCATCTATTTATGTATTTAAGAAAGCATACGCAAGAGGTCAACGACAAAATTACAGAGTGCATCAGAACAGAAAAAACACAACACAAAATTACTAAAATAAAAATACAGGGTGATTGGTAAATACGTGGACGAACCTTGCAGGGGGGTAGAGGGGACCTAGACTAGTATATTTCGAATGAGCATGGGGGGAGAAGATGCACCGTTACGGAGCTAGGACCTAATGTAGCGCGAGGGCGCTTCAAAAGGCCGTTTTTAGAAGGCTCGTGTGACGAAACAAAACATAATAAAATGAAAAACATTATTGCATGAGGTACACGAATATCCGTACTACTTAAATCCTCAATGTGATAGAAATTGGACCACTCGCTAAATCGTGGGGTGAGTTTTAAAACGTGCAATATTCATCTTTTAGCCAAAGAATGGAGTTTCCTTACATTAGTGTAATTGTACTTAGAAAAATGATGAATGGGTAAGGGATTTTCAATGATCATACATTGATCATTGAAACTGTATGATCATTTAAATTCCCTCCCCGATCATCATTTTTCTAAGAACCATTACACTAAAGTAAAGGAACTCCATTCTTTGGCTAAAAGATGAATATTGCACAATTTAAAACTCCCCCCATGATTTAGCGAGTGGTGCAATTTCTATCACATTGAGGATTTAAGTAGTACGGATATTCCTGTACCTCATGCACTAATGTTTTCCATTTTATTCTGTTTTGTTTCGTGAAACGGGCTTTGGGAAAACCGCCTTTTGTAACGCCCTCCTTGCATTTTGATTGCTATGCAGGAAAAACAACATTTCTGTGACTGGATTTGTTATTTTCACTAAAAAATTTTGAACTCCTTCTAATTTATGTAGTAAAATAAACTGGAAAGAAATTAGAATAAGAATATCGGAAGCGTACAGCTTCCTGAGCAGCGCCCATGTGCATGTATGAAACGGGTCCAACATAAATACAAAAGGCACATTTCAAAGGCACTATCATACAATTTCTTATGTATGCTGTTTTCTCTCGGAAACTGCTTAAAAGCGGTGTTTGTTTTGCAAAATTTTTTAGCTGGGTATTGAAACTTTTTATGGGCTCGAGAAAAAGAAGATGCCATAGGGGCACCGACACCCTCCGGCTTTGAGGTTGGCGGTAGGCTACGGTGCAAGGGACGGAGACTGTTATAAATTGATTGTAAATTCGCACTAAATTTAAGGGTGTTGAAAAGTCTCTCAGCCCAAGAGTAACAGTTAATTACTTTAATATTAATCTAATAAATATAATAATAATTATCTTATCTTATAATAGTTATATATCTAACAAATATATTATCAGATATTATAAATCTGAGTGATATTTTTTGTAAAAGACAACTTCAAAATTTGATAAAAGAAACTCTTACCTGTATCTGAAAACAAGCGATTTCACACTGTCTAAGGCTTCCGAAACCGCCCAATGTGGCATGTTCACGCTTGTTTTTAACAAGAGTGGTGAAGCGGAATCAAATTTCTTCTACCCCGATGTAGCCTCTATCATGCATAATTTCTGAAAAAGGGAATATAAAAATTAATTTCGATATTTTTATTGGTAAAACGAGCGGGAGAAAAGAGCGAAAATGATAGTTTTGAACCTTGGAGCGTAGGCAAGCTCTCAGATCCCGTTCGACCCAAATCGACAAATTGTGTCGTCCAATCGAAGACCAGCAATGGGAAGAGAGGGGCGGAGCTATATCCTCAACACAGACTATATATACGAGAGACGGCTCGGCCTGTTCTACAAATTTGTTAACTCGTACAAGCTGCTATGTCTGGATGCAAAGGTCTTAGAGCGCAGTTACTCACTGCTCAAAGAGAACGGGAAAGCATTGTTAGAGATCTTGAAACTCTGAGAATTCTCCACTGCCAGAGCGATGTGAAACAAGCCACTTCTGCAATGAAAAGAATTGAATCGTCATTAGTTAAAAAGCTTGAGCGGGCCGACAACCAAATATCTGGCCTTCACCAGCTGCTCAGCCGTTCTGCTCATAGATAACGAGCTTCAACGAACTCCGGTTTAAAGACCATAAAAAAAAGGCCCTTTTCAGGGCCAAAAAATTTTAATTTTGCACCCTTAAGGCTAAGGGCACACGGAACACCTCGATGGCCAAAACAAGGAAAAGGTAAAACATAGTTTAGGTGCCTGCGTTTCACTTTCAAATTTATATTTTTTTTTTTTAGTTTTCATACACAAGCTAAAAAATATTTTTTATACAGTCAAAACAAAAATTTTTCAAAAATGTATTAAATTATAGCCATTTTAAAAAAATTGAAAATTTTGGAAATTACATTTATTATGTTTAATAAGTTTGTATTTAATTTGCGTTGATATAGGGGGTTTGGAATGAGAAATGCAGCTTTTCGAAGACGAAGGCAGTCGTTGCATTTCAGTACCAAAAGGCAAGTTAAAATAGCCTGTTAGTATTATAAACACTAATTTATGTTATAAAATGTTAGATTGTTTAATGTTTGTCTTAGATTGTTAGAATTGAAGTTAAATAACATGAATTATTCATTTATGAAGTAGAAAATACTGCGTGACAATTCGAAGACGTAACATCCTGCGGTCAGTTATTTTCCCCTCTTTTGAAACTTTAAACAACCAAACATTACTAAAAATGCACAAAAACATTTAGAAAACACTATTTCATTACTTCATTTGTAGCTGCAACAATGGCTTTAATTTGTGCATCTATTTATGTATTTAAGAAAGCATACGCAAGAGGTCAACGACAAAATTACAGAGTGCATCAGAACAGAAAAAACACAACACAAAATTACTAAAATAAAAATACAGGGTGATTGGTAAATACGTGGACGAACCTTGCAGGGGGGTAGAGGGGACCTAGACTAGTATATTTCGAATGAGCATGGGGGGAGAAGATGCACCGTTACGGAGCTAGGACCTAATGTAGCGCGAGGGCGCTTCAAAAGGCCGTTTTTAGAAGGCTCGTGTGACGAAACAAAACATAATAAAATGAAAAACATTATTGCATGAGGTACACGAATATCCGTACTACTTAAATCCTCAATGTGATAGAAATTGGACCACTCGCTAAATCGTGGGGTGAGTTTTAAAACGTGCAATATTCATCTTTTAGCCAAAGAATGGAGTTTCCTTACATTAGTGTAATTGTACTTAGAAAAATGATGAATGGGCAAGGGATTTTCAATGATCATACATTGATCATTGAAACTGTATGATCATTTAAATTCCCTCCCCGATCATCATTTTTCTAAGAACCATTACACTAAAGTAAAGGAACTCCATTCTTTGGCTAAAAGATGAATATTGCACAATTTAAAACTCCCCCCATGATTTAGCGAGTGGTGCAATTTCTATCACATTGAGGATTTAAGTAGTACGGATATTCCTGTACCTCATGCACTAATGTTTTCCATTTTATTCTGTTTTGTTTCGTGAAACGGGCTTTGGGAAAACCGCCTTTTGTAACGCCCTCCTTGCATTTTGATTGCTATGCAGGAAAAACAACATTTCTGTGACTGGATTTGTTATTTTCACTAAAAAATTTTGAACTCCTTCTAATTTATGTAGTAAAATAAACTGGAAAGAAATTAGAATAAGAATATCGGAAGCGTACAGCTTCCTGAGCAGCGCCCATGTGCATGTATGAAACGGGTCCAACATAAATACAAAAGGCACATTTCAAAGGCACTATCATACAATTTCTTATGTATGCTGTTTTCTCTCGGAAACTGCTTAAAAGCGGTGTTTGTTTTGCAAAATTTTTTAGCTGGGTATTGAAACTTTTTATGGGCTCGAGAAAAAGAAGATGCCATAGGGGCACCGACACCCTCCGGCTTTGAGGTTGGCGGTAGGCTACGGTGCAAGGGACGGAGACTGTTATAAATTGATTGTAAATTCGCACTAAATTTAAGGGTGTTGAAAAGTCTCTCAGCCCAAGAGTAACAGTTAATTACTTTAATATTAATCTAATAAATATAATAATAATTATCTTATCTTATAATAGTTATATATCTAACAAATATATTATCAGATATTATAAATCTGAGTGATATTTTTTGTAAAAGACAACTTCAAAATTTGATAAAAGAAACTCTTACCTGTATCTGAAAACAAGCGATTTCACACTGTCTAAGGCTTCCGAAACCGCCCAATGTGGCATGTTCACGCTTGTTTTTAACAAGAGTGGTGAAGCGGAATCAAATTTCTTCTACCCCGATGTAGCCTCTATCATGCATAATTTCTGAAAAAGGGAATATAAAAATTAATTTCGATATTTTTATTGGTAAAACGAGCGGGAGAAAAGAGCGAAAATGATAGTTTTGAACCTTGGAGCGTAGGCAAGCTCTCAGATCCCGTTCGACCCAAATCGACAAATTGTGTCGTCCAATCGAAGACCAGCAATGGGAAGAGAGGGGCGGAGCTATATCCTCAACACAGACTATATATACGAGAGACGGCTCGGCCTGTTCTACAAATTTGTTAACTCGTACAAGCTGCTATGTCTGGATGCAAAGGTCTTAGAGCGCAGTTACTCACTGCTCAAAGAGAACGGGAAAGCATTGTTAGAGATCTTGAAACTCTGAGAATTCTCCACTGCCAGAGCGATGTGAAACAAGCCACTTCTGCAATGAAAAGAATTGAATCGTCATTAGTTAAAAAGCTTGAGCGGGCCGACAACCAAATATCTGGCCTTCACCAGCTGCTCAGCCGTTCTGCTCATAGATAACGAGCTTCAACGAACTCCGGTTTAAAGACCATAAAAAAAAGGCCCTTTTCAGGGCCAAAAAATTTTAATTTTGCACCCTTAAGGCTAAGGGCACACGGAACACCTCGATGGCCAAAACAAGGAAAAGGTAAAACATAGTTTAGGTGCCTGCGTTTCACTTTCAAATTTATATTTTTTTTTTTTAGTTTTCATACACAAGCTAAAAAATATTTTTTATACAGTCAAAACAAAAATTTTTCAAAAATGTATTAAATTATAGCCATTTTAAAAAAATTGAAAATTTTGGAAATTACATTTATTATGTTTAATAAGTTTGTATTTAATTTGCGTTGATATAGGGGGTTTGGAATGAGAAATGCAGCTTTTCGAAGACGAAGGCAGTCGTTGCATTTCAGTACCAAAAGGCAAGTTAAAATAGCCTGTTAGTATTATAAACACTAATTTATGTTATAAAATGTTAGATTGTTTAATGTTTGTCTTAGATTGTTAGAATTGAAGTTAAATAACATGAATTATTCATTTATGAAGTAGAAAATACTGCGTGACAATTCGAAGACGTAACATCCTGCGGTCAGTTATTTTCCCCTCTTTTGAAACTTTAAACAACCAAACATTACTAAAAATGCACAAAAACATTTAGAAAACACTATTTCATTACTTCATTTGTAGCTGCAACAATGGCTTTAATTTGTGCATCTATTTATGTATTTAAGAAAGCATACGCAAGAGGTCAACGACAAAATTACAGAGTGCATCAGAACAGAAAAAACACAACACAAAATTACTAAAATAAAAATACAGGGTGATTGGTAAATACGTGGACGAACCTTGCAGGGGGGTAGAGGGGACCTAGACTAGTATATTTCGAATGAGCATGGGGGGAGAAGATGCACCGTTACGGAGCTAGGACCTAATGTAGCGCGAGGGCGCTTCAAAAGGCCGTTTTTAGAAGGCTCGTGTGACGAAACAAAACATAATAAAATGAAAAACATTATTGCATGAGGTACACGAATATCCGTACTACTTAAATCCTCAATGTGATAGAAATTGGACCACTCGCTAAATCGTGGGGTGAGTTTTAAAACGTGCAATATTCATCTTTTAGCCAAAGAATGGAGTTTCCTTACATTAGTGTAATTGTACTTAGAAAAATGATGAATGGGCAAGGGATTTTCAATGATCATACATTGATCATTGAAACTGTATGATCATTTAAATTCCCTCCCCGATCATCATTTTTCTAAGAACCATTACACTAAAGTAAAGGAACTCCATTCTTTGGCTAAAAGATGAATATTGCACAATTTAAAACTCCCCCCATGATTTAGCGAGTGGTGCAATTTCTATCACATTGAGGATTTAAGTAGTACGGATATTCCTGTACCTCATGCACTAATGTTTTCCATTTTATTCTGTTTTGTTTCGTGAAACGGGCTTTGGGAAAACCGCCTTTTGTAACGCCCTCCTTGCATTTTGATTGCTATGCAGGAAAAACAACATTTCTGTGACTGGATTTGTTATTTTCACTAAAAAATTTTGAACTCCTTCTAATTTATGTAGTAAAATAAACTGGAAAGAAATTAGAATAAGAATATCGGAAGCGTACAGCTTCCTGAGCAGCGCCCATGTGCATGTATGAAACGGGTCCAACATAAATACAAAAGGCACATTTCAAAGGCACTATCATACAATTTCTTATGTATGCTGTTTTCTCTCGGAAACTGCTTAAAAGCGGTGTTTGTTTTGCAAAATTTTTTAGCTGGGTATTGAAACTTTTTATGGGCTCGAGAAAAAGAAGATGCCATAGGGGCACCGACACCCTCCGGCTTTGAGGTTGGCGGTAGGCTACGGTGCAAGGGACGGAGACTGTTATAAATTGATTGTAAATTCGCACTAAATTTAAGGGTGTTGAAAAGTCTCTCAGCCCAAGAGTAACAGTTAATTACTTTAATATTAATCTAATAAATATAATAATAATTATCTTATCTTATAATAGTTATATATCTAACAAATATATTATCAGATATTATAAATCTGAGTGATATTTTTTGTAAAAGACAACTTCAAAATTTGATAAAAGAAACTCTTACCTGTATCTGAAAACAAGCGATTTCACACTGTCTAAGGCTTCCGAAACCGCCCAATGTGGCATGTTCACGCTTGTTTTTAACAAGAGTGGTGAAGCGGAATCAAATTTCTTCTACCCCGATGTAGCCTCTATCATGCATAATTTCTGAAAAAGGGAATATAAAAATTAATTTCGATATTTTTATTGGTAAAACGAGCGGGAGAAAAGAGCGAAAATGATAGTTTTGAACCTTGGAGCGTAGGCAAGCTCTCAGATCCCGTTCGACCCAAATCGACAAATTGTGTCGTCCAATCGAAGACCAGCAATGGGAAGAGAGGGGCGGAGCTATATCCTCAACACAGACTATATATACGAGAGACGGCTCGGCCTGTTCTACAAATTTGTTAACTCGTACAAGCTGCTATGTCTGGATGCAAAGGTCTTAGAGCGCAGTTACTCACTGCTCAAAGAGAACGGGAAAGCATTGTTAGAGATCTTGAAACTCTGAGAATTCTCCACTGCCAGAGCGATGTGAAACAAGCCACTTCTGCAATGAAAAGAATTGAATCGTCATTAGTTAAAAAGCTTGAGCGGGCCGACAACCAAATATCTGGCCTTCACCAGCTGCTCAGCCGTTCTGCTCATAGATAACGAGCTTCAACGAACTCCGGTTTAAAGACCATAAAAAAAGGCCCTTTTCAGGGCCAAAAAATTTTAATTTTGCACCCTTAAGGCTAAGGGCACACGGAACACCTCGATGGCCAAAACAAGGAAAAGGTAAAACATAGTTTAGGTGCCTGCGTTTCACTTTCAAATTTATATTTTTTTTTTTTAGTTTTCATACACAAGCTAAAACATATTTTTTATACAGTCAAAACAAAAATTTTTCAAAAATGTATTAAATTATAGCCATTTTAAAAAAATTGAAAATTTTGGAAATTACATTTATTATGTTTAATAAGTTTGTATTTAATTTGCGTTGATATAGGGGGTTTGGAATGAGAAATGCAGCTTTTCGAAGACGAAGGCAGTCGTTGCATTTCAGTACCAAAAGGCAAGTTAAAATAGCCTGTTAGTATTATAAACACTAATTTATGTTATAAAATGTTAGATTGTTTAATGTTTGTCTTAGATTGTTAGAATTGAAGTTAAATAACATGAATTATTCATATATGAAGTAGAAAATACTGCGTGACGATTCGAAGACGTAACATCCTGTGGTCAGTTATTTTCCCCTCTTTTGAAACTTTAAACAACCAAACATTACTAAAAATGCACAAAAACATTTAGAAAACACTATTTCATTACTTCATTTGATGCTGCAACAATGGCTTTAATTTGTGCATCTATTTATGTATTTAAGAAAGCATACGCAAGAGGTCAACGACAAAATTACAGAGTGCATCAGAACAGAAAAAACACAACACAAAATTACTAAAATAAAAATACAGGGTGATTGGTAAATACGTGGACGAACCTTGCAGGGGGGTAGAGGGGACCTAGACTAGTATATTTCGAATGAGCATGGGGGGAGAAGATGCACCGTTACGGAGCTAGGACCTAATGTAGCGCGAGGGCGCTTCAAAAGGCCGTTTTTAGAAGGCTCGTGTGACGAAACAAAACATAATAAAATGAAAAACATTATTGCATGAGGTACACGAATATCCGTACTACTTAAATCCTCAATGTGATAGAAATTGGACCACTCGCTAAATCGTGGGGTGAGTTTTAAAACGTGCAATATTCATCTTTTAGCCAAAGAATGGAGTTTCCTTACATTAGTGTAATTGTACTTAGAAAAATGATGAATGGGTAAGGGATTTTCAATGATCATACATTGATCATTGAAACTGTATGATCATTTAAATTCCCTCCCCGATCATCATTTTTCTAAGAACCATTACACTAAAGTAAAGGAACTCCATTCTTTGGCTAAAAGATGAATATTGCACAATTTAAAACTCCCCCCATGATTTAGCGAGTGGTGCAATTTCTATCACATTGAGGATTTAAGTAGTACGGATATTCCTGTACCTCATGCACTAATGTTTTCCATTTTATTCTGTTTTGTTTCGTGAAACGGGCTTTGGGAAAACCGCCTTTTGTAACGCCCTCCTTGCATTTTGATTGCTATGCAGGAAAAACAACATTTCTGTGACTGGATTTGTTATTTTCACTAAAAAATTTTGAACTCCTTCTAATTTATGTAGTAAAATAAACTGGAAAGAAATTAGAATAAGAATATCGGAAGCGTACAGCTTCCTGAGCAGCGCCCATGTGCATGTATGAAACGGGTCCAACATAAATACAAAAGGCACATTTCAAAGGCACTATCATACAATTTCTTATGTATGCTGTTTTCTCTCGGAAACTGCTTAAAAGCGGTGTTTGTTTTGCAAAATTTTTTAGCTGGGTATTGAAACTTTTTATGGGCTCGAGAAAAAGAAGATGCCATAGGGGCACCGACACCCTCCGGCTTTGAGGTTGGCGGTAGGCTACGGTGCAAGGGACGGAGACTGTTATAAATTGATTGTAAATTCGCACTAAATTTAAGGGTGTTGAAAAGTCTCTCAGCCCAAGAGTAACAGTTAATTACTTTAATATTAATCTAATAAATATAATAATAATTATCTTATCTTATAATAGTTATATATCTAACAAATATATTATCAGATATTATAAATCTGAGTGATATTTTTTGTAAAAGACAACTTCAAAATTTGATAAAAGAAACTCTTACCTGTATCTGAAAACAAGCGATTTCACACTGTATAAGGCTTCCGAAACCGCCCAATGTGGCATGTTCACGCTTGTTTTTAACAAGAGTGGTGAAGCGGAATCAAATTTCTTCTACCCCGATGTAGCCTCTATCATGCATAATTTCTGAAAAAGGGAATATAAAAATTAATTTCGATATTTTTATTGGTAAAACGAGCGGGAGAAAAGAGCGAAAATGATAGTTTTGAACCTTGGAGCGTAGGCAAGCTCTCAGATCCCGTTCGACCCAAATCGACAAATTGTGTCGTCCAATCGAAGACCAGCAATGGGAAGAGAGGGGCGGAGCTATATCCTCAACACAGACTATATATACGAGAGACGGCTCGGCCTGTTCTACAAATTTGTTAACTCGTACAAGCTGCTATGTCTGGATGCAAAGGTCTTAGAGCGCAGTTACTCACTGCTCAAAGAGAACGGGAAAGCATTGTTAGAGATCTTGAAACTCTGAGAATTCTCCACTGCCAGAGCGATGTGAAACAAGCCACTTCTGCAATGAAAAGAATTGAATCGTCATTAGTTAAAAAGCTTGAGCGGGCCGACAACCAAATATCTGGCCTTCACCAGCTGCTCAGCCGTTCTGCTCATAGATAACGAGCTTCAACGAACTCCGGTTTAAAGACCATAAAAAAAAGGCCCTTTTCAGGGCCAAAAAATTTTAATTTTGCACCCTTAAGGCTAAGGGCACACGGAACACCTCGATGGCCAAAACAAGGAAAAGGTAAAACATAGTTTAGGTGCCTGCGTTTCACTTTCAAATTTATATTTTTTTTTTTTAGTTTTCATACACAAGCTAAAACATATTTTTTATACAGTCAAAACAAAAATTTTTCAAAAATGTATTAAATTATAGCCATTTTAAAAAAATTGAAAATTTTGGAAATTACATTTATTATGTTTAATAAGTTTGTATTTAATTTGCGTTGATATAGGGGGTTTGGAATGAGAAATGCAGCTTTTCGAAGACGAAGGCAGTCGTTGCATTTCAGTACCAAAAGGCAAGTTAAAATAGCCTGTTAGTATTATAAACACTAATTTATGTTATAAAATGTTAGATTGTTTAATGTTTGTCTTAGATTGTTAGAATTGAAGTTAAATAACATGAATTATTCATTTATGAAGTAGAAAATACTGCGTGACAATTCGAAGACGTAACATCCTGCGGTCAGTTATTTTCCCCTCTTTTGAAACTTTAAACAACCAAACATTACTAAAAATGCACAAAAACATTTAGAAAACACTATTTCATTACTTCATTTGTAGCTGCAACAATGGCTTTAATTTGTGCATCTATTTATGTATTTAAGAAAGCATACGCAAGAGGTCAACGACAAAATTACAGAGTGCATCAGAACAGAAAAAACACTACACAAAATTACTAAAATAAAAATACAGGGTGATTGGTAAATACGTGGACGAACCTTGCAGGGGGGTAGAGGGGACCTAGACTAGTATATTTCGAATGAGCATGGGGGGAGAAGATGCACCGTTACGGAGCTAGGACCTAATGTAGCGCGAGGGCGCTTCAAAAGGCCGTTTTTAGAAGGCTCGTGTGACGAAACAAAACATAATAAAATGAAAAACATTATTGCATGAGGTACACGAATATCCGTACTACTTAAATCCTCAATGTGATAGAAATTGGACCACTCGCTAAATCGTGGGGTGAGTTTTAAAACGTGCAATATTCATCTTTTAGCCAAAGAATGGAGTTTCCTTACATTAGTGTAATTGTACTTAGAAAAATGATGAATGGGCAAGGGATTTTCAATGATCATACATTGATCATTGAAACTGTATGATCATTTAAATTCCCTCCCCGATCATCATTTTTCTAAGAACCATTACACTAAAGTAAAGGAACTCCATTCTTTGGCTAAAAGATGAATATTGCACAATTTAAAACTCCCCCCATGATTTAGCGAGTGGTGCAATTTCTATCACATTGAGGATTTAAGTAGTACGGATATTCCTGTACCTCATGCACTAATGTTTTCCATTTTATTCTGTTTTGTTTCGTGAAACGGGCTTTGGGAAAACCGCCTTTTGTAACGCCCTCCTTGCATTTTGATTGCTATGCAGGAAAAACAACATTTCTGTGACTGGATTTGTTATTTTCACTAAAAAATTTTGAACTCCTTCTAATTTATGTAGTAAAATAAACTGGAAAGAAATTAGAATAAGAATATCGGAAGCGTACAGCTTCCTGAGCAGCGCCCATGTGCATGTATGAAACGGGTCCAACATAAATACAAAAGGCACATTTCAAAGGCACTATCATACAATTTCTTATGTATGCTGTTTTCTCTCGGAAACTGCTTAAAAGCGGTGTTTGTTTTGCAAAATTTTTTAGCTGGGTATTGAAACTTTTTATGGGCTCGAGAAAAAGAAGATGCCATAGGGGCACCGACACCCTCCGGCTTTGAGGTTGGCGGTAGGCTACGGTGCAAGGGACGGAGACTGTTATAAATTGATTGTAAATTCGCACTAAATTTAAGGGTGTTGAAAAGTCTCTCAGCCCAAGAGTAACAGTTAATTACTTTAATATTAATCTAATAAATATAATAATAATTATCTTATCTTATAATAGTTATATATCTAACAAATATATTATCAGATATTATAAATCTGAGTGATATTTTTTGTAAAAGACAACTTCAAAATTTGATAAAAGAAACTCTTACCTGTATCTGAAAACAAGCGATTTCACACTGTATAAGGCTTCCGAAACCGCCCAATGTGGCATGTTCACGCTTGTTTTTAACAAGAGTGGTGAAGCGGAATCAAATTTCTTCTACCCCGATGTAGCCTCTATCATGCATAATTTCTGAAAAAGGGAATATAAAAATTAATTTCGATATTTTTATTGGTAAAACGAGCGGGAGAAAAGAGCGAAAATGATAGTTTTGAACCTTGGAGCGTAGGCAAGCTCTCAGATCCCGTTCGACCCAAATCGACAAATTGTGTCGTCCAATCGAAGACCAGCAATGGGAAGAGAGGGGCGGAGCTATATCCTCAACACAGACTATATATACGAGAGACGGCTCGGCCTGTTCTACAAATTTGTTAACTCGTACAAGCTGCTATGTCTGGATGCAAAGGTCTTAGAGCGCAGTTACTCACTGCTCAAAGAGAACGGGAAAGCATTGTTAGAGATCTTGAAACTCTGAGAATTCTCCACTGCCAGAGCGATGTGAAACAAGCCACTTCTGCAATGAAAAGAATTGAATCGTCATTAGTTAAAAAGCTTGAGCGGGCCGACAACCAAATATCTGGCCTTCACCAGCTGCTCAGCCGTTCTGCTCATAGATAACGAGCTTCAACGAACTCCGTTTTAAAGACCATAAAAAAAAGGCCCTTTTCAGGGCCAAAAAATTTTAATTTTGCACCCTTAAGGCTAAGGGCACACGGAACACCTCGATGGCCAAAACAAGGAAAAGGTAAAACATAGTTTAGGTGCCTGCGTTTCACTTTCAAATTTATATTTTTTTTTTTAGTTTTCATACACAAGCTAAAACATATTTTTTATACAGTCAAAACAAAAATTTTTCAAAAAAAGTCAAAAATGTATTAAATTATAGCCATTTTAAAAAAATTGAAAATTTTGGAAATTACATTTATTATGTTTAATAAGTTTGTATTTAATTTGCGTTGATATAGGGGGTTTGGAATGAGAAATACAGCTTTTCGAAGACGAAGGCAGTCGTTGCATTTCAGTACCAAAAGGCAAGTTAAAATAGCCTGTTAGTATTATAAACACTAATTTATGTTATAAAATGTTAGATTGTTTAATGTTTGTCTTAGATTGTTAGAATTGAAGTTAAATAACATGAATTATTCATATATGAAGTAGAAAATACTGCGTGACGATTCGAAGACGTAACATCCTGTGGTCAGTTATTTTCCCCTCTTTTGAAACTTTAAACAACCAAACATTACTAAAAATGCACAAAAACATTTAGAAAACACTATTTCATTACTTCATTTGTAGCTGCAACAATGGCTTTAATTTGTGCATCTATTTATGTATTTAAGAAAGCATACGCAAGAGGTCAACGACAAAATTACAGAGTGCATCAGAACAGAAAAAACACAACACAAAATTACTAAAATAAAAATACAGGGTGATTGGTAAATACGTGGACGAACCTTGCAGGGGGGTAGAGGGGACCTAGACTAGTATATTTCGAATGAGCATGGGGGGAGAAGATGCACCGTTACGGAGCTAGGACCTAATGTAGCGCGAGGGCGCTTCAAAAGGCCGTTTTTAGAAGGCTCGTGTGACGAAACAAAACATAATAAAATGAAAAACATTATTGCATGAGGTACACGAATATCCGTACTACTTAAATCCTCAATGTGATAGAAATTGGACCACTCGCTAAATCGTGGGGTGAGTTTTAAAACGTGCAATATTCATCTTTTAGCCAAAGAATGGAGTTTCCTTACATTAGTGTAATTGTACTTAGAAAAATGATGAATGGGCAAGGGATTTTCAATGATCATACATTGATCATTGAAACTGTATGATCATTTAAATTCCCTCCCCGATCATCATTTTTCTAAGAACCATTACACTAAAGTAAAGGAACTCCTTTCTTTGGCTAAAAGATGAATATTGCACAATTTAAAACTCCCCCCATGATTTAGCGAGTGGTGCAATTTCTATCACATTGAGGATTTAAGTAGTACGGATATTCCTGTCCTCATGCACTAATGTTTTCCATTTTATTCTGTTTTGTTTCGTGAAACGGGCTTTGGGAAAACCGCCTTTTGTAACGCCCTCCTTGCATTTTGATTGCTATGCAGGAAAAACAACATTTCTGTGACTGGATTTGTTATTTTCACTAAAAAATTTTGAACTCCTTCTAATTTATGTAGTAAAATAAACTGGAAAGAAAATAGAATAAGAATATCGGAAGCGTACAGCTTCCTGAGCAGCGCCCATGTGCATGTACGAAACGGGTCCAACATAAATACACAAGGCACATTTCAAAGGCACTATCTCATACAATTTCTTATGTATGCTGTTTTCTCTCGGAAACTGCTTAAAAGCGGTGTTTGTTTTGCAAAATTTTTTAGCTGGGTATTGAAACATTTTATGGGCTCGAAAAAAAGAAGATGCCGTAGGGGCACCAACACCCTCCGGCTTTGAGGTTGCCGGTAGGCTACGGTGCAAGGGACGGAGACTGTTATAAATTGATTGTAAATTCGCACTAAATTTAAGGGTGTTGAAAAGTCTCTCAGCCCAAGAGTAACAGTTAAATACTTTAATATTAATCTAATAAATATAATAATAATTATCTTATCTTATAATAGTTATATATCTAACAAATATATTATCAGATATTATAAATCTGAGTGATATTTTTTGTAAAAGACAACTTCAAAATTTGATAAAAGAAACTCTTACCTGTATCTGAAAACAAGCGATTTCACACTGTATAAGGCTTCCGAAACCGCCCAATGTGGCATGTTCACGCTTGTTTTTAACAAGAGTGGTGAAGCGGAATCAAATTTCTTCTACCCCGATGTAGCCTCTATCATGCATAATTTCTGAAAAAGGGAATATAAAAATTAATTTCGATATTTTTATTGGTAAAACGAGCGGGAGAAAAGAGCGAAAATGATAGTTTTGAACCTTGGAGCGTAGACAAGCTCTCAGATCCCGTTCGACCCAAACCGACAAATTGTGTCGTCCAATCGAAGACCAGCAATGGGAAGAGAGGGGCGGAGCTATATCCTCAACACAGACTATATATACGAGAGACGGCTCGGCCTGTTCTACAAATTTGTTAACTCGTACAAGCTGCTATGTCTGGATGCAAAGGTCTTAGAGCGCAGTTACTCACTGCTCAAAGAGAACGGGAAAGCATTGTTAGAGATCTTGAAACTCTGAGAATTCTCCACTGCCAGAGCGATGTGAAACAAGCCACTTCTGCAATGAAAAGAATTGAATCGTCATTAGTTAAAAAGCTTGAGCGGGCCGACAACCAAATATCTGGCCTTCACCAGCTGCTCAGCCGTTCTGCTCATAGATAACGAGCTTCAACGAACTCCGGTTTAAAGACCATAAAAAAAAGGCCCTTTGCAGGGCCAAAAAATTTTAATTTTGCACCCTTAAGGCTAAGGGCACACGGAACACCTCGATGGCCAAAACAAGGAAAAGGTAAAACATAGTTTAGGTGCCTGCGTTTCACTTTCAAATTTATATTTTTTTTTTTAGTTTTCATACACAAGCTAAAACATATTTTTTATACAGTCAAAACAAAAATTTTTCAAAAATGTATTAAATTATAGCCATTTTAAAAAAATTGAAAATTTTGGAAATTACATTTATTATGTTTAATAAGTTTGTATTTAATTTGCGTTGATATAGGGGGTTTGGAATGAGAAATGCAGCTTTTCGAAGACGAAGGCAGTCGTTGCATTTCAGTACCAAAAGGCAAGTTAAAATAGCCTGTTAGTATTATAAACACTAATTTATGTTATAAAATGTTAGATTGTTTAATGTTTGTCTTAGATTGTTAGAATTGAAGTTAAATAACATGAATTATTCATATATGAAGTAGAAAATACTGCGTGACGATTCGAAGACGTAACATCCTGTGGTCAGTTATTTTCCCCTCTTTTGAAACTTTAAACAACCAAACATTACTAAAAATGCACAAAAACATTTAGAAAACACTATTTCATTACTTCATTTGTAGCTGCAACAATGGCTTTAATTTGTGCATCTATTTATGTATTTAAGAAAGCATACGCAAGAGGTCAACGACAAAATTACAGAGTGCATCAGAACAGAAAAAACACAACACAAAATTACTAAAATAAAAATACAGGGTGATTGGTAAATACGTGGACGAACCTTGCAGGGGGGTAGAGGGGACCTAGACTAGTATATTTCGAATGAGCATGGGGGGAGAAGATGCACCGTTACGGAGCTAGGACCTAATGTAGCGCGAGGGCGCTTCAAAAGGCCGTTTTTAGAAGGCTCGTGTGACGAAACAAAACATAATAAAATGAAAAACATTATTGCATGAGGTACACGAATATCCGTACTACTTAAATCCTCAATGTGATAGAAATTGGACCACTCGCTAAATCGTGGGGTGAGTTTTAAAACGTGCAATATTCATCTTTTAGCCAAAGAATGGAGTTTCCTTACATTAGTGTAATTGTACTTAGAAAAATGATGAATGGGCAAGGGATTTTCAATGATCATACATTGATCATTGAAACTGTATGATCATTTAAATTCCCTCCCCGATCATCATTTTTCTAAGAACCATTACACTAAAGTAAAGGAACTCCATTCTTTGGCTAAAAGATGAATATTGCACAATTTAAAACTCCCCCCATGATTTAGCGAGTGGTGCAATTTCTATCACATTGAGGATTTAAGTAGTACGGATATTCCTGTACCTCATGCACTAATGTTTTCCATTTTATTCTGTTTTGTTTCGTGAAACGGGCTTTGGGAAAACCGCCTTTTGTAACGCCCTCCTTGCATTTTGATTGCTATGCAGGAAAAACAACATTTCTGTGACTGGATTTGTTATTTTCACTAAAAAATTTTGAACTCCTTCTAATTTATGTAGTAAAATAAACTGGAAAGAAATTAGAATAAGAATATCGGAAGCGTACAGCTTCCTGAGCAGCGCCCATGTGCATGTATGAAACGGGTCCAACATAAATACAAAAGGCACATTTCAAAGGCACTATCATACAATTTCTTATGTATGCTGTTTTCTCTCGGAAACTGCTTAAAAGCGGTGTTTGTTTTGCAAAATTTTTTAGCTGGGTATTGAAACTTTTTATGGGCTCGAGAAAAAGAAGATGCCATAGGGGCACCGACACCCTCCGGCTTTGAGGTTGGCGGTAGGCTACGGTGCAAGGGACGGAGACTGTTATAAATTGATTGTAAATTCGCACTAAATTTAAGGGTGTTGAAAAGTCTCTCAGCCCAAGAGTAACAGTTAATTACTTTAATATTAATCTAATAAATATAATAATAATTATCTTATCTTATAATAGTTATATATCTAACAAATATATTATCAGATATTATAAATCTGAGTGATATTTTTTGTAAAAGACAACTTCAAAATTTGATAAAAGAAACTCTTACCTGTATCTGAAAACAAGCGATTTCACACTGTCTAAGGCTTCCGAAACCGCCCAATGTGGCATGTTCACGCTTGTTTTTAACAAGAGTGGTGAAGCGGAATCAAATTTCTTCTACCCCGATGTAGCCTCTATCATGCATAATTTCTGAAAAAGGGAATATAAAAATTAATTTCGATATTTTTATTGGTAAAACGAGCGGGAGAAAAGAGCGAAAATGATAGTTTTGAACCTTGGAGCGTAGGCAAGCTCTCAGATCCCGTTCGACCCAAATCGACAAATTGTGTCGTCCAATCGAAGACCAGCAATGGGAAGAGAGGGGCGGAGCTATATCCTCAACACAGACTATATATACGAGAGACGGCTCGGCCTGTTCTACAAATTTGTTAACTCGTACAAGCTGCTATGTCTGGATGCAAAGGTCTTAGAGCGCAGTTACTCACTGCTCAAAGAGAACGGGAAAGCATTGTTAGAGATCTTGAAACTCTGAGAATTCTCCACTGCCAGAGCGATATGAAACAAGCCACTTCTGCAATGAAAAGAATTGAATCGTCATTAGTTAAAAAGCTTGAGCGGGCCGACAACCAAATATCTGGCCTTCACCAGCTGCTCAGCCGTTCTGCTCATAGATAACGAGCTTCAACGAACTCCGGTTTAAAGACCATAAAAAAAGGCCCTTTTCAGGGCCAAAAAATTTTAATTTTGCACCCTTAAGGCTAAGGGCACACGGAACACCTCGATGGCCAAAACAAGGAAAAGGTAAAACATAGTTTAGGTGCCTGCGTTTCACTTTCAAATTTATATTTTTTTTTTTTAGTTTTCATACACAAGCTAAAACATATTTTTTATACAGTCAAAACAAAAATTTTTCAAAAATGTATTAAATTATAGCCATTTTAAAAAAATTGAAAATTTTGGAAATTACATTTATTATGTTTAATAAGTTTGTATTTAATTTGCGTTGATATAGGGGGTTTGGAATGAGAAATGCAGCTTTTCGAAGACGAAGGCAGTCGTTGCATTTCAGTACCAAAAGGCAAGTTAAAATAGCCTGTTAGTATTATAAACACTAATTTATGTTATAAAATGTTAGATTGTTTAATGTTTGTCTTAGATTGTTAGAATTGAAGTTAAATAACATAAATTATTCATATATGAAGTAGAAAATACTGCGTGACGATTCGAAGACGTAACATCCTGTGGTCAGTTATTTTCCCCTCTTTTGAAACTTTAAACAACCAAACATTACTAAAAATGCACAAAAACATTTAGAAAACACTATTTCATTACTTCATTTGTAGCTGCAACAATGGCTTTAATTTGTGCATCTATTTATGTATTTAAGAAAGCATACGCAAGAGGTCAACGACAAAATTACAGAGTGCATCAGAACAGAAAAAACACAACACAAAATTACTAAAATAAAAATACAGGGTGATTGGTAAATACGTGGACGAACCTTGCAGGGGGGTAGAGGGGACCTAGACTAGTATATTTCGAATGAGCATGGGGGGAGAAGATGCACCGTTACGGAGCTAGGACCTAATGTAGCGCGAGGGCGCTTCAAAAGGCCGTTTTTAGAAGGCTCGTGTGACGAAACAAAACATAATAAAATGAAAAACATTATTGCATGAGGTACACGAATATCCGTACTACTTAAATCCTCAATGTGATAGAAATTGGACCACTCGCTAAATCGTTGGGTGAGTTTTAAAACGTGCAATATTCATCTTTTAGCCAAAGAATGGAGTTTCCTTACATTAGTGTAATTGTACTTAGAAAAATGATGAATGGGTAAGGGATTTTCAATGATCATACATTGATCATTGAAACTGTATGATCATTTAAATTCCCTCCCCGATCATCATTTTTCTAAGAACCATTTCACTAAAGTAAAGGAACTCCATTCTTTGGCTAAAAGATGAATATTGCACAATTTAAAACTCCCCCCATGATTTAGCGAGTGGTGCAATTTCTATCACATTGAGGATTTAAGTAGTACGGATATTCCTGTACCTCATGCACTAATGTTTTCCATTTTATTCTGTTTTGTTTCGTGAAACGGGCTTTGGGAAAACCGCCTTTTGTAACGCCCTCCTTGCATTTTGATTGCTATGCAGGAAAAACAACATTTCTGTGACTGGATTTGTTATTTTCACTAAAAAATTTTGAACTCCTTCTAATTTATGTAGTAAAATAAACTGGAAAGAAATTAGAATAAGAATATCGGAAGCGTACAGCTTCCTGAGCAGCGCCCATGTGCATGTATGAAACGGGTCCAACATAAATACAAAAGGCACATTTCAAAGGCACTATCATACAATTTCTTATGTATGCTGTTTTCTCTCGGAAACTGCTTAAAAGCGGTGTTTGTTTTGCAAAATTTTTTAGCTGGGTATTGAAACTTTTTATGGGCTCGAGAAAAAGAAGATGCCATAGGGGCACCGACACCCTCCGGCTTTGAGGTTGGCGGTAGGCTACGGTGCAAGGGACGGAGACTGTTATAAATTGATTGTAAATTCGCACTAAATTTAAGGGTGTTGAAAAGTCTCTCAGCCCAAGAGTAACAGTTAATTACTTTAATATTAATCTAATAAATATAATAATAATTATCTTATCTTATAATAGTTATATATCTAACAAATATATTATCAGATATTATAAATCTGAGTGATATTTTTTGTAAAAGACAACTTCAAAATTTGATAAAAGAAACTCTTACCTGTATCTGAAAACAAGCGATTTCACACTGTATAAGGCTTCCGAAACCGCCCAATGTGGCATGTTCACGCTTGTTTTTAACAAGAGTGGTGAAGCGGAATCAAATTTCTTCTACCCCGATGTAGCCTCTATCATGCATAATTTCTGAAAAAGGGAATATAAAAATTAATTTCGATATTTTTATTGGTAAAACGAGCGGGAGAAAAGAGCGAAAATGATAGTTTTGAACCTTGGAGCGTAGGCAAGCTCTCAGATCCCGTTCGACCCAAATCGACAAATTGTGTCGTCCAATCGAAGACCAGCAATGGGAAGAGAGGGGCGGAGCTATATCCTCAACACAGACTATATATACGAGAGACGGCTCGGCCTGTTCTACAAATTTGTTAACTCGTACAAGCTGCTATGTCTGGATGCAAAGGTCTTAGAGCGCAGTTACTCACTGCTTAAAGAGAACGGGAAAGCATTGTTAGAGATCTTGAAACTCTGAGAATTCTCCACTGCCAGAGCGATATGAAACAAGCCACTTCTGCAATGAAAAGAATTGAATCGTCATTAGTTAAAAAGCTTGAGCGGGCCGACAACCAAATATCTGGCCTTCACCAGCTGCTCAGCCGTTCTGCTCATAGATAACGAGCTTCAACGAACTCCGGTTTAAAGACCATAAAAAAAGGCCCTTTTCAGGGCCAAAAAATTTTAATTTTGCACCCTTAAGGCTAAGGGCACACGGAACACCTCGATGGCCAAAACAAGGAAAAGGTAAAACATAGTTTAGGTGCCTGCGTTTCACTTTCAAATTTATATTTTTTTTTTTTAGTTTTCATACACAAGCTAAAACATATTTTTTATACAGTCAAAACAAAAATTTTTCAAAAATGTATTAAATTATAGCCATTTTAAAAAAATTGAAAATTTTGGAAATTACATTTATTATGTTTAATAAGTTTGTATTTAATTTGCGTTGATATAGGGGGTTTGGAATGAGAAATGCAGCTTTTCGAAGACGAAGGCAGTCGTTACATTTCAGTACCAAAAGGCAAGTTAAAATAGCCTGTTAGTATTATAAACACTAATTTATGTTATAAAATGTTAGATTGTTTAATGTTTGTCTTAGATTGTTAGAATTGAAGTTAAATAACATGAATTATTCATATATGAAGTAGAAAATACTGCGTGACGATTCGAAGACGTAACATCCTGTGGTCAGTTATTTTCCCCTCTTTTGAAACTTTAAACAACCAAACATTACTAAAAATGCACAAAAACATTTAGAAAACACTATTTCATTACTTCATTTGTAGCTGCAACAATGGCTTTAATTTGTGCATCTATTTATGTATTTAAGAAAGCATACGCAAGAGGTCAACGACAAAATTACAGAGTGCATCAGAACAGAAAAAACACAACACAAAATTACTAAAATAAAAATACAGGGTGATTGGTAAATACGTGGACGAACCTTGCAGGGGGGTAGAGGGGACCTAGACTAGTATATTTCGAATGAGCATGGGGGGAGAAGATGCACCGTTACGGAGCTAGGACCTAATGTAGCGCGAGGGCGCTTCAAAAGGCCGTTTTTAGAAGGCTCGTGTGACGAAACAAAACATAATAAAATGAAAAACATTATTGCATGAGGTACACGAATATCCGTACTACTTAAATCCTCAATGTGATAGAAATTGGACCACTCGCTAAATCGTTGGGTGAGTTTTAAAACGTGCAATATTCATCTTTTAGCCAAAGAATGGAGTTTCCTTACATTAGTGTAATTGTACTTAGAAAAATGATGAATGGGTAAGGGATTTTCAATGATCATACATTGATCATTGAAACTGTATGATCATTTAAATTCCCTCCCCGATCATCATTTTTCTAAGAACCATTACACTAAAGTAAAGGAACTCCATTCTTTGGCTAAAAGATGAATATTGCACAATTTAAAACTCCCCCCATGATTTAGCGAGTGGTGCAATTTCTATCACATTGAGGATTTAAGTAGTACGGATATTCCTGTACCTCATGCACTAATGTTTTCCATTTTATTCTGTTTTGTTTCGTGAAACGGGCTTTGGGAAAACCGCCTTTTGTAACGCCCTCCTTGCATTTTGATTGCTATGCAGGAAAAACAACATTTCTGTGACTGGATTTGTTATTTTCACTAAAAAATTTTGAACTCCTTCTAATTTATGTAGTAAAATAAACTGGAAAGAAATTAGAATAAGAATATCGGAAGCGTACAGCTTCCTGAGCAGCGCCCATGTGCATGTATGAAACGGGTCCAACATAAATACAAAAGGCACATTTCAAAGGCACTATCATACAATTTCTTATGTATGCTGTTTTCTCTCGGAAACTGCTTAAAAGCGGTGTTTGTTTTGCAAAATTTTTTAGCTGGGTATTGAAACTTTTTATGGGCTCGAGAAAAAGAAGATGCCATAGGGGCACCGACACCCTCCGGCTTTGAGGTTGGCGGTAGGCTACGGTGCAAGGGACGGAGACTGTTATAAATTGATTGTAAATTCGCACTAAATTTAAGGGTGTTGAAAAGTCTCTCAGCCCAAGAGTAACAGTTAATTACTTTAATATTAATCTAATAAATATAATAATAATTATCTTATCTTATAATAGTTATATATCTAACAAATATATTATCAGATATTATAAATCTGAGTGATATTTTTTGTAAAAGACAACTTCAAAATTTGATAAAAGAAACTCTTACCTGTATCTGAAAACAAGCGATTTCACACTGTATAAGGCTTCCGAAACCGCCCAATGTGGCATGTTCACGCTTGTTTTTAACAAGAGTGGTGAAGCGGAATCAAATTTCTTCTACCCCGATGTAGCCTCTATCATGCATAATTTCTGAAAAAGGGAATATAAAAATTAATTTCGATATTTTTATTGGTAAAACGAGCGGGAGAAAAGAGCGAAAATGATAGTTTTGAACCTTGGAGCGTAGGCAAGCTCTCAGATCCCGTTCGACCCAAATCGACAAATTGTGTCGTCCAATCGAAGACCAGCAATGGGAAGAGAGGGGCGGAGCTATATCCTCAACACAGACTATATATACGAGAGACGGCTCGGCCTGTTCTACAAATTTGTTAACTCGTACAAGCTGCTATGTCTGGATGCAAAGGTCTTAGAGCGCAGTTACTCACTGCTCAAAGAGAACGGGAAAGCATTGTTAGAGATCTTGAAACTCTGAGAATTCTCCACTGCCAGAGCGATGTGAAACAAGCCACTTCTGCAATGAAAAGAATTGAATCGTCATTAGTTAAAAAGCTTGAGCGGGCCGACAACCAAATATCTGGCCTTCACCAGCTGCTCAGCCGTTCTGCTCATAGATAACGAGCTTCAACGAACTCCGGTTTAAAGACCATAAAAAAAAGGCCCTTTTCAGGGCCAAAAAATTTTAATTTTGCACCCTTAAGGCTAAGGGCACACGGAACACCTCGATGGCCAAAACAAGGAAAAGGTAAAACATAGTTTAGGTGCCTGCGTTTCACTTTCAAATTTATATATTTTTTTTTTAGTTTTCATACACAAGCTAAAACATATTTTTTATACAGTCAAAACAAAAATTTTTCAAAAATGTATTAAATTATAGCCATTTTAAAAAAATTGAAAATTTTGGAAATTACATTTATTATGTTTAATAAGTTTGTATTTAATTTGCGTTGATATAGGGGGTTTGGAATGAGAAATGCAGCTTTTCGAAGACGAAGGCAGTCGTTGCATTTCAGTACCAAAAGGCAAGTTAAAATAGCCTGTTAGTATTATAAACACTAATTTATGTTATAAAATGTTAGATTGTTTAATGTTTGTCTTAGATTGTTAGAATTGAAGTTAAATAACATGAATTATTCATTTATGAAGTAGAAAATACTGCGTGACAATTCGAAGACGTAACATCCTGCGGTCAGTTATTTTCCCCTCTTTTGAAACTTTAAACAACCAAACATTACTAAAAATGCACAAAAACATTTAGAAAACACTATTTCATTACTTCATTTGTAGCTGCAACAATGGCTTTAATTTGTGCATCTATTTATGTATTTAAGAAAGCATACGCAAGAGGTCAACGACAAAATTACAGAGTGCATCAGAACAGAAAAAACACAACACAAAATTACTAAAATAAAAATACAGGGTGATTGGTAAATACGTGGACGAACCTTGCAGGGGGGTAGAGGGGACCTAGACTAGTATATTTCGAATGAGCATGGGGGGAGAAGATGCACCGTTACGGAGCTAGGACCTAATGTAGCGCGAGGGCGCTTCAAAAGGCCGTTTTTAGAAGGCTCGTGTGACGAAACAAAACATAATAAAATGAAAAACATTATTGCATGAGGTACACGAATATCCGTACTACTTAAATCCTCAATGTGATAGAAATTGGACCACTCGCTAAATCGTGGGGTGAGTTTTAAAACGTGCAATATTCATCTTTTAGCCAAAGAATGGAGTTTCCTTACATTAGTGTAATTGTACTTAGAAAAATGATGAATGGGCAAGGGATTTTCAATGATCATACATTGATCATTGAAACTGTATGATCATTTAAATTCCCTCCCCGATCATCATTTTTCTAAGAACCATTACACTAAAGTAAAGGAACTCCATTCTTTGGCTAAAAGATGAATATTGCACAATTTAAAACTCCCCCCATGATTTAGCGAGTGGTGCAATTTCTATCACATTGAGGATTTAAGTAGTACGGATATTCCTGTACCTCATGCACTAATGTTTTCCATTTTATTCTGTTTTGTTTCGTGAAACGGGCTTTGGGAAAACCGCCTTTTGTAACGCCCTCCTTGCATTTTGATTGCTATGCAGGAAAAACAACATTTCTGTGACTGGATTTGTTATTTTCACTAAAAAATTTTGAACTCCTTCTAATTTATGTAGTAAAATAAACTGGAAAGAAATTAGAATAAGAATATCGGAAGCGTACAGCTTCCTGAGCAGCGCCCATGTGCATGTATGAAACGGGTCCAACATAAATACAAAAGGCACATTTCAAAGGCACTATCATACAATTTCTTATGTATGCTGTTTTCTCTCGGAAACTGCTTAAAAGCGGTGTTTGTTTTGCAAAATTTTTTAGCTGGGTATTGAAACTTTTTATGGGCTCGAGAAAAAGAAGATGCCATAGGGGCACCGACACCCTCCGGCTTTGAGGTTGGCGGTAGGCTACGGTGCAAGGGACGGAGACTGTTATAAATTGATTGTAAATTCGCACTAAATTTAAGGGTGTTGAAAAGTCTCTCAGCCCAAGAGTAACAGTTAATTACTTTAATATTAATCTAATAAATATAATAATAATTATCTTATCTTATAATAGTTATATATCTAACAAATATATTATCAGATATTATAAATCTGAGTGATATTTTTTGTAAAAGACAACTTCAAAATTTGATAAAAGAAACTCTTACCTGTATCTGAAAACAAGCGATTTCACACTGTATAAGGCTTCCGAAACCGCCCAATGTGGCATGTTCACGCTTGTTTTTAACAAGAGTGGTGAAGCGGAATCAAATTTCTTCTACCCCGATGTAGCCTCTATCATGCATAATTTCTGAAAAAGGGAATATAAAAATTAATTTCGATATTTTTATTGGTAAAACGAGCGGGAGAAAAGAGCGAAAATGATAGTTTTGAACCTTGGAGCGTAGGCAAGCTCTCAGATCCCGTTCGACCCAAATCGACAAATTGTGTCGTCCAATCGAAGACCAGCAATGGGAAGAGAGGGGCGGAGCTATATCCTCAACACAGACTATATATACGAGAGACGGCTCGGCCTGTTCTACAAATTTGTTAACTCGTACAAGCTGCTATGTCTGGATGCAAAGGTCTTAGAGCGCAGTTACTCACTGCTCAAAGAGAACGGGAAAGCATTGTTAGAGATCTTGAAACTCTGAGAATTCTCCACTGCCAGAGCGATGTGAAACAAGCCACTTCTGCAATGAAAAGAATTGAATCGTCATTAGTTAAAAAGCTTGAGCGGGCCGACAACCAAATATCTGGCCTTCACCAGCTGCTCAGCCGTTCTGCTCATAGATAACGAGCTTCAACGAACTCCGGTTTAAAGACCATAAAAAAAAGGCCCTTTTCAGGGCCAAAAAATTTTAATTTTGCACCCTTAAGGCTAAGGGCACACGGAACACCTCGATGGCCAAAACAAGGAAAAGGTAAAACATAGTTTAGGTGCCTGCGTTTCACTTTCAAATTTATATTTTTTTTTTTTAGTTTTCATACACAAGCTAAAACATATTTTTTATACAGTCAAAACAAAAATTTTTCAAAAATGTATTAAATTATAGCCATTTTAAAAAAATTGGAAATTACATTTATTATGTTTAATAAGTTTGTATTTAATTTGCGTTGATATAGGGGGTTTGGAATGAGAAATGCAGCTTTTCGAAGACGAAGGCAGTCGTTGCATTTCAGTACCAAAAGGCAAGTTAAAATAGCCTGTTAGTATTATAAACACTAATTTATGTTATAAAATGTTAGATTGTTTAATGTTTGTCTTAGATTGTTAGAATTGAAGTTAAATAACATGAATTATTCATTTATGAAGTAGAAAATACTGCGTGACAATTCGAAGACGTAACATCCTGCGGTCAGTTATTTTCCCCTCTTTTGAAACTTTAAACAACCAAACATTACTAAAAATGCACAAAAACATTTAGAAAACACTATTTCATTACTTCATTTGTAGCTGCAACAATGGCTTTAATTTGTGCATCTATTTATGTATTTAAGAAAGCATACGCAAGAGGTCAACGACAAAATTACAGAGTGCATCAGAACAGAAAAAACACAACACAAAATTACTAAAATAAAAATACAGGGTGATTGGTAAATACGTGGACGAACCTTGCAGGGGGGTAGAGGGGACCTAGACTAGTATATTTCGAATGAGCATGGGGGGAGAAGATGCACCGTTACGGAGCTAGGACCTAATGTAGCGCGAGGGCGCTTCAAAAGGCCGTTTTTAGAAGGCTCGTGTGACGAAACAAAACATAATAAAATGAAAAACATTATTGCATGAGGTACACGAATATCCGTACTACTTAAATCCTCAATGTGATAGAAATTGGACCACTCGCTAAATCGTGGGGTGAGTTTTAAAACGTGCAATATTCATCTTTTAGCCAAAGAATGGAGTTTCCTTACATTAGTGTAATTGTACTTAGAAAAATGATGAATGGGCAAGGGATTTTCAATGATCATACATTGATCATTGAAACTGTATGATCATTTAAATTCCCTCCCCGATCATCATTTTTCTAAGAACCATTACACTAAAGTAAAGGAACTCCATTCTTTGGCTAAAAGATGAATATTGCACAATTTAAAACTCCCCCCATGATTTAGCGAGTGGTGCAATTTCTATCACATTGAGGATTTAAGTAGTACGGATATTCCTGTACCTCATGCACTAATGTTTTCCATTTTATTCTGTTTTGTTTCGTGAAACGGGCTTTGGGAAAACCGCCTTTTGTAACGCCCTCCTTGCATTTTGATTGCTATGCAGGAAAAACAACATTTCTGTGACTGGATTTGTTATTTTCACTAAAAAATTTTGAACTCCTTCTAATTTATGTAGTAAAATAAACTGGAAAGAAATTAGAATAAGAATATCGGAAGCGTACAGCTTCCTGAGCAGCGCCCATGTGCATGTATGAAACGGGTCCAACATAAATACAAAAGGCACATTTCAAAGGCACTATCATACAATTTCTTATGTATGCTGTTTTCTCTCGGAAACTGCTTAAAAGCGGTGTTTGTTTTGCAAAATTTTTTAGCTGGGTATTGAAACTTTTTATGGGCTCGAGAAAAAGAAGATGCCATAGGGGCACCGACACCCTCCGGCTTTGAGGTTGGCGGTAGGCTACGGTGCAAGGGACGGAGACTGTTATAAATTGATTGTAAATTCGCACTAAATTTAAGGGTGTTGAAAAGTCTCTCAGCCCAAGAGTAACAGTTAATTACTTTAATATTAATCTAATAAATATAATAATAATTATCTTATCTTATAATAGTTATATATCTAACAAATATATTATCAGATATTATAAATCTGAGTGATATTTTTTGTAAAAGACAACTTCAAAATTTGATAAAAGAAACTCTTACCTGTATCTGAAAACAAGCGATTTCACACTGTCTAAGGCTTCCGAAACCGCCCAATGTGGCATGTTCACGCTTGTTTTTAACAAGAGTGGTGAAGCGGAATCAAATTTCTTCTACCCCGATGTAGCCTCTATCATGCATAATTTCTGAAAAAGGGAATATAAAAATTAATTTCGATATTTTTATTGGTAAAACGAGCGGGAGAAAAGAGCGAAAATGATAGTTTTGAACCTTGGAGCGTAGGCAAGCTCTCAGATCCCGTTCGACCCAAATCGACAAATTGTGTCGTCCAATCGAAGACCAGCAATGGGAAGAGAGGGGCGGAGCTATATCCTCAACACAGACTATATATACGAGAGACGGCTCGGCCTGTTCTACAAATTTGTTAACTCGTACAAGCTGCTATGTGTGGATGCAAAGGTCTTAGAGCGCAGTTACTCACTGCTCAAAGAGAACGGGAAAGCATTGTTAGAGATCTTGAAACTCTGAGAATTCTCCACTGCCAGAGCGATGTGAAACAAGCCACTTCTGCAATGAAAAGAATTGAATCGTCATTAGTTAAAAAGCTTGAGCGGGCCGACAACCAAATATCTGGCCTTCACCAGCTGCTCAGCCGTTCTGCTCATAGATAACGAGCTTCAACGAACTCCGGTTTAAAGACCATAAAAAAAGGCCCTTTTCAGGGCCAAAAAATTTTAATTTTGCACCCTTAAGGCTAAGGGCACACGGAACACCTCGATGGCCAAAACAAGGAAAAGGTAAAACATAGTTTAGGTGCCTGCGTTTCACTTTCAAATTTATATTTTTTTTTTTTAGTTTTCATACACAAGCTAAAACATATTTTTTATACAGTCAAAACAAAAATTTTTCAAAAATGTATTAAATTATAGCCATTTTAAAAAAATTGAAAATTTTGGAAATTACATTTATTATGTTTAATAAGTTTGTATTTAATTTGCGTTGATATAGGGGGTTTGGAATGAGAAATGCAGCTTTTCGAAGACGAAGGCAGTCGTTGCATTTCAGTACCAAAAGGCAAGTTAAAATAGCCTGTTAGTATTATAAACACTAATTTATGTTATAAAATGTTAGATTGTTTAATGTTTGTCTTAGATTGTTAGAATTGAAGTTAAATAACATGAATTATTCATATATGAAGTAGAAAATACTGCGTGACGATTCGAAGACGTAACATCCTGTGGTCAGTTATTTTCCCCTCTTTTGAAACTTTAAACAACCAAACATTACTAAAAATGCACAAAAACATTTAGAAAACACTATTTCATTACTTCATTTGATGCTGCAACAATGGCTTTAATTTGTGCATCTATTTATGTATTTAAGAAAGCATACGCAAGAGGTCAACGACAAAATTACAGAGTGCATCAGAACAGAAAAAACACAACACAAAATTACTAAAATAAAAATACAGGGTGATTGGTAAATACGTGGACGAACCTTGCAGGGGGGTAGAGGGGACCTAGACTAGTATATTTCGAATGAGCATGGGGGGAGAAGATGCACCGTTACGGAGCTAGGACCTAATGTAGCGCGAGGGCGCTTCAAAAGGCCGTTTTTAGAAGGCTCGTGTGACGAAACAAAACATAATAAAATGAAAAACATTATTGCATGAGGTACACGAATATCCGTACTACTTAAATCCTCAATGTGATAGAAATTGGACCACTCGCTAAATCGTGGGGTGAGTTTTAAAACGTGCAATATTCATCTTTTAGCCAAAGAATGGAGTTTCCTTACATTAGTGTAATTGTACTTAGAAAAATGATGAATGGGTAAGGGATTTTCAATGATCATACATTGATCATTGAAACTGTATGATCATTTAAATTCCCTCCCCGATCATCATTTTTCTAAGAACCATTACACTAAAGTAAAGGAACTCCATTCTTTGGCTAAAAGATGAATATTGCACAATTTAAAACTCCCCCCATGATTTAGCGAGTGGTGCAATTTCTATCACATTGAGGATTTAAGTAGTACGGATATTCCTGTACCTCATGCACTAATGTTTTCCATTTTATTCTGTTTTGTTTCGTGAAACGGGCTTTGGGAAAACCGCCTTTTGTAACGCCCTCCTTGCATTTTGATTGCTATGCAGGAAAAACAACATTTCTGTGACTGGATTTGTTATTTTCACTAAAAAATTTTGAACTCCTTCTAATTTATGTAGTAAAATAAACTGGAAAGAAATTAGAATAAGAATATCGGAAGCGTACAGCTTCCTGAGCAGCGCCCATGTGCATGTATGAAACGGGTCCAACATAAATACAAAAGGCACATTTCAAAGGCACTATCATACAATTTCTTATGTATGCTGTTTTCTCTCGGAAACTGCTTAAAAGCGGTGTTTGTTTTGCAAAATTTTTTAGCTGGGTATTGAAACTTTTTATGGGCTCGAGAAAAAGAAGATGCCATAGGGGCACCGACACCCTCCGGCTTTGAGGTTGGCGGTAGGCTACGGTGCAAGGGACGGAGACTGTTATAAATTGATTGTAAATTCGCACTAAATTTAAGGGTGTTGAAAAGTCTCTCAGCCCAAGAGTAACAGTTAATTACTTTAATATTAATCTAATAAATATAATAATAATTATCTTATCTTATAATAGTTATATATCTAACAAATATATTATCAGATATTATAAATCTGAGTGATATTTTTTGTAAAAGACAACTTCAAAATTTGATAAAAGAAACTCTTACCTGTATCTGAAAACAAGCGATTTCACACTGTCTAAGGCTTCCGAAACCGCCCAATGTGGCATGTTCACGCTTGTTTTTAACAAGAGTGGTGAAGCGGAATCAAATTTCTTCTACCCCGATGTAGCCTCTATCATGCATAATTTCTGAAAAAGGGAATATAAAAATTAATTTCGATATTTTTATTGGTAAAACGAGCGGGAGAAAAGAGCGAAAATGATAGTTTTGAACCTTGGAGCGTAGGCAAGCTCTCAGATCCCGTTCGACCCAAATCGACAAATTGTGTCGTCCAATCGAAGACCAGCAATGGGAAGAGAGGGGCGGAGCTATATCCTCAACACAGACTATATATACGAGAGACGGCTCGGCCTGTTCTACAAATTTGTTAACTCGTACAAGCTGCTATGTCTGGATGCAAAGGTCTTAGAGCGCAGTTACTCACTGCTCAAAGAGAACGGGAAAGCATTGTTAGAGATCTTGAAACTCTGAGAATTCTCCACTGCCAGAGCGATGTGAAACAAGCCACTTCTGCAATGAAAAGAATTGAATCGTCATTAGTTAAAAAGCTTGAGCGGGCCGACAACCAAATATCTGGCCTTCACCAGCTGCTCAGCCGTTCTGCTCATAGATAACGAGCTTCAACGAACTCCGGTTTAAAGACCATAAAAAAAAGGCCCTTTTCAGGGCCAAAAAATTTTAATTTTGCACCCTTAAGGCTAAGGGCACACGGAACACCTCGATGGCCAAAACAAGGAAAAGGTAAAACATAGTTTAGGTGCCTGCGTTTCACTTTCAAATTTATATTTTTTTTTTTTAGTTTTCATACACAAGCTAAAAAATATTTTTTATACAGTCAAAACAAAAATTTTTCAAAAATGTATTAAATTATAGCCATTTTAAAAAAATTGAAAATTTTGGAAATTACATTTATTATGTTTAATAAGTTTGTATTTAATTTGCGTTGATATAGGGGGTTTGGAATGAGAAATGCAGCTTTTCGAAGACGAAGGCAGTCGTTGCATTTCAGTACCAAAAGGCAAGTTAAAATAGCCTGTTAGTATTATAAACACTAATTTATGTTATAAAATGTTAGATTGTTTAATGTTTGTCTTAGATTGTTAGAATTGAAGTTAAATAACATGAATTATTCATTTATGAAGTAGAAAATACTGCGTGACAATTCGAAGACGTAACATCCTGCGGTCAGTTATTTTCCCCTCTTTTGAAACTTTAAACAACCAAACATTACTAAAAATGCACAAAAACATTTAGAAAACACTATTTCATTACTTCATTTGTAGCTGCAACAATGGCTTTAATTTGTGCATCTATTTATGTATTTAAGAAAGCATACGCAAGAGGTCAACGACAAAATTACAGAGTGCATCAGAACAGAAAAAACACAACACAAAATTACTAAAATAAAAATACAGGGTGATTGGTAAATACGTGGACGAACCTTGCAGGGGGGTAGAGGGGACCTAGACTAGTATATTTCGAATGAGCATGGGGGGAGAAGATGCACCGTTACGGAGCTAGGACCTAATGTAGCGCGAGGGCGCTTCAAAAGGCCGTTTTTAGAAGGCTCGTGTGACGAAACAAAACATAATAAAATGAAAAACATTATTGCATGAGGTACACGAATATCCGTACTACTTAAATCCTCAATGTGATAGAAATTGGACCACTCGCTAAATCGTGGGGTGAGTTTTAAAACGTGCAATATTCATCTTTTAGCCAAAGAATGGAGTTTCCTTACATTAGTGTAATTGTACTTAGAAAAATGATGAATGGGCAAGGGATTTTCAATGATCATACATTGATCATTGAAACTGTATGATCATTTAAATTCCCTCCCCGATCATCATTTTTCTAAGAACCATTACACTAAAGTAAAGGAACTCCATTCTTTGGCTAAAAGATGAATATTGCACAATTTAAAACTCCCCCCATGATTTAGCGAGTGGTGCAATTTCTATCACATTGAGGATTTAAGTAGTACGGATATTCCTGTACCTCATGCACTAATGTTTTCCATTTTATTCTGTTTTGTTTCGTGAAACGGGCTTTGGGAAAACCGCCTTTTGTAACGCCCTCCTTGCATTTTGATTGCTATGCAGGAAAAACAACATTTCTGTGACTGGATTTGTTATTTTCACTAAAAAATTTTGAACTCCTTCTAATTTATGTAGTAAAATAAACTGGAAAGAAATTAGAATAAGAATATCGGAAGCGTACAGCTTCCTGAGCAGCGCCCATGTGCATGTATGAAACGGGTCCAACATAAATACAAAAGGCACATTTCAAAGGCACTATCATACAATTTCTTATGTATGCTGTTTTCTCTCGGAAACTGCTTAAAAGCGGTGTTTGTTTTGCAAAATTTTTTAGCTGGGTATTGAAACTTTTTATGGGCTCGAGAAAAAGAAGATGCCATAGGGGCACCGACACCCTCCGGCTTTGAGGTTGGCGGTAGGCTACGGTGCAAGGGACGGAGACTGTTATAAATTGATTGTAAATTCGCACTAAATTTAAGGGTGTTGAAAAGTCTCTCAGCCCAAGAGTAACAGTTAATTACTTTAATATTAATCTAATAAATATAATAATAATTATCTTATCTTATAATAGTTATATATCTAACAAATATATTATCAGATATTATAAATCTGAGTGATATTTTTTGTAAAAGACAACTTCAAAATTTGATAAAAGAAACTCTTACCTGTATCTGAAAACAAGCGATTTCACACTGTCTAAGGCTTCCGAAACCGCCCAATGTGGCATGTTCACGCTTGTTTTTAACAAGAGTGGTGAAGCGGAATCAAATTTCTTCTACCCCGATGTAGCCTCTATCATGCATAATTTCTGAAAAAGGGAATATAAAAATTAATTTCGATATTTTTATTGGTAAAACGAGCGGGAGAAAAGAGCGAAAATGATAGTTTTGAACCTTGGAGCGTAGGCAAGCTCTCAGATCCCGTTCGACCCAAATCGACAAATTGTGTCGTCCAATCGAAGACCAGCAATGGGAAGAGAGGGGCGGAGCTATATCCTCAACACAGACTATATATACGAGAGACGGCTCGGCCTGTTCTACAAATTTGTTAACTCGTACAAGCTGCTATGTCTGGATGCAAAGGTCTTAGAGCGCAGTTACTCACTGCTCAAAGAGAACGGGAAAGCATTGTTAGAGATCTTGAAACTCTGAGAATTCTCCACTGCCAGAGCGATGTGAAACAAGCCACTTCTGCAATGAAAAGAATTGAATCGTCATTAGTTAAAAAGCTTGAGCGGGCCGACAACCAAATATCTGGCCTTCACCAGCTGCTCAGCCGTTCTGCTCATAGATAACGAGCTTCAACGAACTCCGGTTTAAAGACCATAAAAAAAAGGCCCTTTTCAGGGCCAAAAAATTTTAATTTTGCACCCTTAAGGCTAAGGGCACACGGAACACCTCGATGGCCAAAACAAGGAAAAGGTAAAACATAGTTTAGGTGCCTGCGTTTCACTTTCAAATTTATATTTTTTTTTTTTAGTTTTCATACACAAGCTAAAAAATATTTTTTATACAGTCAAAACAAAAATTTTTCAAAAATGTATTAAATTATAGCCATTTTAAAAAAATTGAAAATTTTGGAAATTACATTTATTATGTTTAATAAGTTTGTATTTAATTTGCGTTGATATAGGGGGTTTGGAATGAGAAATGCAGCTTTTCGAAGACGAAGGCAGTCGTTGCATTTCAGTACCAAAAGGCAAGTTAAAATAGCCTGTTAGTATTATAAACACTAATTTATGTTATAAAATGTTAGATTGTTTAATGTTTGTCTTAGATTGTTAGAATTGAAGTTAAATAACATGAATTATTCATTTATGAAGTAGAAAATACTGCGTGACAATTCGAAGACGTAACATCCTGCGGTCAGTTATTTTCCCCTCTTTTGAAACTTTAAACAACCAAACATTACTAAAAATGCACAAAAACATTTAGAAAACACTATTTCATTACTTCATTTGTAGCTGCAACAATGGCTTTAATTTGTGCATCTATTTATGTATTTAAGAAAGCATACGCAAGAGGTCAACGACAAAATTACAGAGTGCATCAGAACAGAAAAAACACAACACAAAATTACTAAAATAAAAATACAGGGTGATTGGTAAATACGTGGACGAACCTTGCAGGGGGGTAGAGGGGACCTAGACTAGTATATTTCGAATGAGCATGGGGGGAGAAGATGCACCGTTACGGAGCTAGGACCTAATGTAGCGCGAGGGCGCTTCAAAAGGCCGTTTTTAGAAGGCTCGTGTGACGAAACAAAACATAATAAAATGAAAAACATTATTGCATGAGGTACACGAATATCCGTACTACTTAAATCCTCAATGTGATAGAAATTGGACCACTCGCTAAATCGTGGGGTGAGTTTTAAAACGTGCAATATTCATCTTTTAGCCAAAGAATGGAGTTTCCTTACATTAGTGTAATTGTACTTAGAAAAATGATGAATGGGCAAGGGATTTTCAATGATCATACATTGATCATTGAAACTGTATGATCATTTAAATTCCCTCCCCGATCATCATTTTTCTAAGAACCATTACACTAAAGTAAAGGAACTCCATTCTTTGGCTAAAAGATGAATATTGCACAATTTAAAACTCCCCCCATGATTTAGCGAGTGGTGCAATTTCTATCACATTGAGGATTTAAGTAGTACGGATATTCCTGTACCTCATGCACTAATGTTTTCCATTTTATTCTGTTTTGTTTCGTGAAACGGGCTTTGGGAAAACCGCCTTTTGTAACGCCCTCCTTGCATTTTGATTGCTATGCAGGAAAAACAACATTTCTGTGACTGGATTTGTTATTTTCACTAAAAAATTTTGAACTCCTTCTAATTTATGTAGTAAAATAAACTGGAAAGAAATTAGAATAAGAATATCGGAAGCGTACAGCTTCCTGAGCAGCGCCCATGTGCATGTATGAAACGGGTCCAACATAAATACAAAAGGCACATTTCAAAGGCACTATCATACAATTTCTTATGTATGCTGTTTTCTCTCGGAAACTGCTTAAAAGCGGTGTTTGTTTTGCAAAATTTTTTAGCTGGGTATTGAAACTTTTTATGGGCTCGAGAAAAAGAAGATGCCATAGGGGCACCGACACCCTCCGGCTTTGAGGTTGGCGGTAGGCTACGGTGCAAGGGACGGAGACTGTTATAAATTGATTGTAAATTCGCACTAAATTTAAGGGTGTTGAAAAGTCTCTCAGCCCAAGAGTAACAGTTAATTACTTTAATATTAATCTAATAAATATAATAATAATTATCTTATCTTATAATAGTTATATATCTAACAAATATATTATCAGATATTATAAATCTGAGTGATATTTTTTGTAAAAGACAACTTCAAAATTTGATAAAAGAAACTCTTACCTGTATCTGAAAACAAGCGATTTCACACTGTCTAAGGCTTCCGAAACCGCCCAATGTGGCATGTTCACGCTTGTTTTTAACAAGAGTGGTGAAGCGGAATCAAATTTCTTCTACCCCGATGTAGCCTCTATCATGCATAATTTCTGAAAAAGGGAATATAAAAATTAATTTCGATATTTTTATTGGTAAAACGAGCGGGAGAAAAGAGCGAAAATGATAGTTTTGAACCTTGGAGCGTAGGCAAGCTCTCAGATCCCGTTCGACCCAAATCGACAAATTGTGTCGTCCAATCGAAGACCAGCAATGGGAAGAGAGGGGCGGAGCTATATCCTCAACACAGACTATATATACGAGAGACGGCTCGGCCTGTTCTACAAATTTGTTAACTCGTACAAGCTGCTATGTCTGGATGCAAAGGTCTTAGAGCGCAGTTACTCACTGCTCAAAGAGAACGGGAAAGCATTGTTAGAGATCTTGAAACTCTGAGAATTCTCCACTGCCAGAGCGATGTGAAACAAGCCACTTCTGCAATGAAAAGAATTGAATCGTCATTAGTTAAAAAGCTTGAGCGGGCCGACAACCAAATATCTGGCCTTCACCAGCTGCTCAGCCGTTCTGCTCATAGATAACGAGCTTCAACGAACTCCGGTTTAAAGACCATAAAAAAAGGCCCTTTTCAGGGCCAAAAAATTTTAATTTTGCACCCTTAAGGCTAAGGGCACACGGAACACCTCGATGGCCAAAACAAGGAAAAGGTAAAACATAGTTTAGGTGCCTGCGTTTCACTTTCAAATTTATATTTTTTTTTTTTAGTTTTCATACACAAGCTAAAACATATTTTTTATACAGTCAAAACAAAAATTTTTCAAAAATGTATTAAATTATAGCCATTTTAAAAAAATTGAAAATTTTGGAAATTACATTTATTATGTTTAATAAGTTTGTATTTAATTTGCGTTGATATAGGGGGTTTGGAATGAGAAATGCAGCTTTTCGAAGACGAAGGCAGTCGTTGCATTTCAGTACCAAAAGGCAAGTTAAAATAGCCTGTTAGTATTATAAACACTAATTTATGTTATAAAATGTTAGATTGTTTAATGTTTGTCTTAGATTGTTAGAATTGAAGTTAAATAACATGAATTATTCATATATGAAGTAGAAAATACTGCGTGACGATTCGAAGACGTAACATCCTGTGGTCAGTTATTTTCCCCTCTTTTGAAACTTTAAACAACCAAACATTACTAAAAATGCACAAAAACATTTAGAAAACACTATTTCATTACTTCATTTGATGCTGCAACAATGGCTTTAATTTGTGCATCTATTTATGTATTTAAGAAAGCATACGCAAGAGGTCAACGACAAAATTACAGAGTGCATCAGAACAGAAAAAACACAACACAAAATTACTAAAATAAAAATACAGGGTGATTGGTAAATACGTGGACGAACCTTGCAGGGGGGTAGAGGGGACCTAGACTAGTATATTTCGAATGAGCATGGGGGGAGAAGATGCACCGTTACGGAGCTAGGACCTAATGTAGCGCGAGGGCGCTTCAAAAGGCCGTTTTTAGAAGGCTCGTGTGACGAAACAAAACATAATAAAATGAAAAACATTATTGCATGAGGTACACGAATATCCGTACTACTTAAATCCTCAATGTGATAGAAATTGGACCACTCGCTAAATCGTGGGGTGAGTTTTAAAACGTGCAATATTCATCTTTTAGCCAAAGAATGGAGTTTCCTTACATTAGTGTAATTGTACTTAGAAAAATGATGAATGGGTAAGGGATTTTCAATGATCATACATTGATCATTGAAACTGTATGATCATTTAAATTCCCTCCCCGATCATCATTTTTCTAAGAACCATTACACTAAAGTAAAGGAACTCCATTCTTTGGCTAAAAGATGAATATTGCACAATTTAAAACTCCCCCCATGATTTAGCGAGTGGTGCAATTTCTATCACATTGAGGATTTAAGTAGTACGGATATTCCTGTACCTCATGCACTAATGTTTTCCATTTTATTCTGTTTTGTTTCGTGAAACGGGCTTTGGGAAAACCGCCTTTTGTAACGCCCTCCTTGCATTTTGATTGCTATGCAGGAAAAACAACATTTCTGTGACTGGATTTGTTATTTTCACTAAAAAATTTTGAACTCCTTCTAATTTATGTAGTAAAATAAACTGGAAAGAAATTAGAATAAGAATATCGGAAGCGTACAGCTTCCTGAGCAGCGCCCATGTGCATGTATGAAACGGGTCCAACATAAATACAAAAGGCACATTTCAAAGGCACTATCATACAATTTCTTATGTATGCTGTTTTCTCTCGGAAACTGCTTAAAAGCGGTGTTTGTTTTGCAAAATTTTTTAGCTGGGTATTGAAACTTTTTATGGGCTCGAGAAAAAGAAGATGCCATAGGGGCACCGACACCCTCCGGCTTTGAGGTTGGCGGTAGGCTACGGTGCAAGGGACGGAGACTGTTATAAATTGATTGTAAATTCGCACTAAATTTAAGGGTGTTGAAAAGTCTCTCAGCCCAAGAGTAACAGTTAATTACTTTAATATTAATCTAATAAATATAATAATAATTATCTTATCTTATAATAGTTATATATCTAACAAATATATTATCAGATATTATAAATCTGAGTGATATTTTTTGTAAAAGACAACTTCAAAATTTGATAAAAGAAACTCTTACCTGTATCTGAAAACAAGCGATTTCACACTGTATAAGGCTTCCGAAACCGCCCAATGTGGCATGTTCACGCTTGTTTTTAACAAGAGTGGTGAAGCGGAATCAAATTTCTTCTACCCCGATGTAGCCTCTATCATGCATAATTTCTGAAAAAGGGAATATAAAAATTAATTTCGATATTTTTATTGGTAAAACGAGCGGGAGAAAAGAGCGAAAATGATAGTTTTGAACCTTGGAGCGTAGGCAAGCTCTCAGATCCCGTTCGACCCAAATCGACAAATTGTGTCGTCCAATCGAAGACCAGCAATGGGAAGAGAGGGGCGGAGCTATATCCTCAACACAGACTATATATACGAGAGACGGCTCGGCCTGTTCTACAAATTTGTTAACTCGTACAAGCTGCTATGTCTGGATGCAAAGGTCTTAGAGCGCAGTTACTCACTGCTCAAAGAGAACGGGAAAGCATTGTTAGAGATCTTGAAACTCTGAGAATTCTCCACTGCCAGAGCGATGTGAAACAAGCCACTTCTGCAATGAAAAGAATTGAATCGTCATTAGTTAAAAAGCTTGAGCGGGCCGACAACCAAATATCTGGCCTTCACCAGCTGCTCAGCCGTTCTGCTCATAGATAACGAGCTTCAACGAACTCCGGTTTAAAGACCATAAAAAAAAGGCCCTTTTCAGGGCCAAAAAATTTTAATTTTGCACCCTTAAGGCTAAGGGCACACGGAACACCTCGATGGCCAAAACAAGGAAAAGGTAAAACATAGTTTAGGTGCCTGCGTTTCACTTTCAAATTTATATTTTTTTTTTTTAGTTTTCATACACAAGCTAAAACATATTTTTTATACAGTCAAAACAAAAATTTTTCAAAAATGTATTAAATTATAGCCATTTTAAAAAAATTGAAAATTTTGGAAATTACATTTATTATGTTTAATAAGTTTGTATTTAATTTGCGTTGATATAGGGGGTTTGGAATGAGAAATGCAGCTTTTCGAAGACGAAGGCAGTCGTTGCATTTCAGTACCAAAAGGCAAGTTAAAATAGCCTGTTAGTATTATAAACACTAATTTATGTTATAAAATGTTAGATTGTTTAATGTTTGTCTTAGATTGTTAGAATTGAAGTTAAATAACATGAATTATTCATTTATGAAGTAGAAAATACTGCGTGACAATTCGAAGACGTAACATCCTGCGGTCAGTTATTTTCCCCTCTTTTGAAACTTTAAACAACCAAACATTACTAAAAATGCACAAAAACATTTAGAAAACACTATTTCATTACTTCATTTGTAGCTGCAACAATGGCTTTAATTTGTGCATCTATTTATGTATTTAAGAAAGCATACGCAAGAGGTCAACGACAAAATTACAGAGTGCATCAGAACAGAAAAAACACAACACAAAATTACTAAAATAAAAATACAGGGTGATTGGTAAATACGTGGACGAACCTTGCAGGGGGGTAGAGGGGACCTAGACTAGTATATTTCGAATGAGCATGGGGGGAGAAGATGCACCGTTACGGAGCTAGGACCTAATGTAGCGCGAGGGCGCTTCAAAAGGCCGTTTTTAGAAGGCTCGTGTGACGAAACAAAACATAATAAAATGAAAAACATTATTGCATGAGGTACACGAATATCCGTACTACTTAAATCCTCAATGTGATAGAAATTGGACCACTCGCTAAATCGTGGGGTGAGTTTTAAAACGTGCAATATTCATCTTTTAGCCAAAGAATGGAGTTTCCTTACATTAGTGTAATTGTACTTAGAAAAATGATGAATGGGCAAGGGATTTTCAATGATCATACATTGATCATTGAAACTGTATGATCATTTAAATTCCCTCCCCGATCATCATTTTTCTAAGAACCATTACACTAAAGTAAAGGAACTCCATTCTTTGGCTAAAAGATGAATATTGCACAATTTAAAACTCCCCCCATGATTTAGCGAGTGGTGCAATTTCTATCACATTGAGGATTTAAGTAGTACGGATATTCCTGTACCTCATGCACTAATGTTTTCCATTTTATTCTGTTTTGTTTCGTGAAACGGGCTTTGGGAAAACCGCCTTTTGTAACGCCCTCCTTGCATTTTGATTGCTATGCAGGAAAAACAACATTTCTGTGACTGGATTTGTTATTTTCACTAAAAAATTTTGAACTCCTTCTAATTTATGTAGTAAAATAAACTGGAAAGAAATTAGAATAAGAATATCGGAAGCGTACAGCTTCCTGAGCAGCGCCCATGTGCATGTATGAAACGGGTCCAACATAAATACAAAAGGCACATTTCAAAGGCACTATCATACAATTTCTTATGTATGCTGTTTTCTCTCGGAAACTGCTTAAAAGCGGTGTTTGTTTTGCAAAATTTTTTAGCTGGGTATTGAAACTTTTTATGGGCTCGAGAAAAAGAAGATGCCATAGGGGCACCGACACCCTCCGGCTTTGAGGTTGGCGGTAGGCTACGGTGCAAGGGACGGAGACTGTTATAAATTGATTGTAAATTCGCACTAAATTTAAGGGTGTTGAAAAGTCTCTCAGCCCAAGAGTAACAGTTAATTACTTTAATATTAATCTAATAAATATAATAATAATTATCTTATCTTATAATAGTTATATATCTAACAAATATATTATCAGATATTATAAATCTGAGTGATATTTTTTGTAAAAGACAACTTCAAAATTTGATAAAAGAAACTCTTACCTGTATCTGAAAACAAGCGATTTCACACTGTATAAGGCTTCCGAAACCGCCCAATGTGGCATGTTCACGCTTGTTTTTAACAAGAGTGGTGAAGCGGAATCAAATTTCTTCTACCCCGATGTAGCCTCTATCATGCATAATTTCTGAAAAAGGGAATATAAAAATTAATTTCGATATTTTTATTGGTAAAACGAGCGGGAGAAAAGAGCGAAAATGATAGTTTTGAACCTTGGAGCGTAGGCAAGCTCTCAGATCCCGTTCGACCCAAATCGACAAATTGTGTCGTCCAATCGAAGACCAGCAATGGGAAGAGAGGGGCGGAGCTATATCCTCAACACAGACTATATATACGAGAGACGGCTCGGCCTGTTCTACAAATTTGTTAACTCGTACAAGCTGCTATGTCTGGATGCAAAGGTCTTAGAGCGCAGTTACTCACTGCTCAAAGAGAACGGGAAAGCATTGTTAGAGATCTTGAAACTCTGAGAATTCTCCACTGCCAGAGCGATGTGAAACAAGCCACTTCTGCAATGAAAAGAATTGAATCGTCATTAGTTAAAAAGCTTGAGCGGGCCGACAACCAAATATCTGGCCTTCACCAGCTGCTCAGCCGTTCTGCTCATAGATAACGAGCTTCAACGAACTCCGGTTTAAAGACCATAAAAAAAAGGCCCTTTTCAGGGCCAAAAAATTTTAATTTTGCACCCTTAAGGCTAAGGGCACACGGAACACCTCGATGGCCAAAACAAGGAAAAGGTAAAACATAGTTTAGGTGCCTGCGTTTCACTTTCAAATTTATATTTTTTTTTTTTAGTTTTCATACACAAGCTAAAAAATATTTTTTATACAGTCAAAACAAAAATTTTTCAAAAATGTATTAAATTATAGCCATTTTAAAAAAATTGAAAATTTTGGAAATTACATTTATTATGTTTAATAAGTTTGTATTTAATTTGCGTTGATATAGGGGGTTTGGAATGAGAAATGCAGCTTTTCGAAGACGAAGGCAGTCGTTGCATTTCAGTACCAAAAGGCAAGTTAAAATAGCCTGTTAGTATTATAAACACTAATTTATGTTATAAAATGTTAGATTGTTTAATGTTTGTCTTAGATTGTTAGAATTGAAGTTAAATAACATGAATTATTCATTTATGAAGTAGAAAATACTGCGTGACAATTCGAAGACGTAACATCCTGCGGTCAGTTATTTTCCCCTCTTTTGAAACTTTAAACAACCAAACATTACTAAAAATGCACAAAAACATTTAGAAAACACTATTTCATTACTTCATTTGTAGCTGCAACAATGGCTTTAATTTGTGCATCTATTTATGTATTTAAGAAAGCATACGCAAGAGGTCAACGACAAAATTACAGAGTGCATCAGAACAGAAAAAACACAACACAAAATTACTAAAATAAAAATACAGGGTGATTGGTAAATACGTGGACGAACCTTGCAGGGGGGTAGAGGGGACCTAGACTAGTATATTTCGAATGAGCATGGGGGGAGAAGATGCACCGTTACGGAGCTAGGACCTAATGTAGCGCGAGGGCGCTTCAAAAGGCCGTTTTTAGAAGGCTCGTGTGACGAAACAAAACATAATAAAATGAAAAACATTATTGCATGAGGTACACGAATATCCGTACTACTTAAATCCTCAATGTGATAGAAATTGGACCACTCGCTAAATCGTGGGGTGAGTTTTAAAACGTGCAATATTCATCTTTTAGCCAAAGAATGGAGTTTCCTTACATTAGTGTAATTGTACTTAGAAAAATGATGAATGGGCAAGGGATTTTCAATGATCATACATTGATCATTGAAACTGTATGATCATTTAAATTCCCTCCCCGATCATCATTTTTCTAAGAACCATTACACTAAAGTAAAGGAACTCCATTCTTTGGCTAAAAGATGAATATTGCACAATTTAAAACTCCCCCCATGATTTAGCGAGTGGTGCAATTTCTATCACATTGAGGATTTAAGTAGTACGGATATTCCTGTACCTCATGCACTAATGTTTTCCATTTTATTCTGTTTTGTTTCGTGAAACGGGCTTTGGGAAAACCGCCTTTTGTAACGCCCTCCTTGCATTTTGATTGCTATGCAGGAAAAACAACATTTCTGTGACTGGATTTGTTATTTTCACTAAAAAATTTTGAACTCCTTCTAATTTATGTAGTAAAATAAACTGGAAAGAAATTAGAATAAGAATATCGGAAGCGTACAGCTTCCTGAGCAGCGCCCATGTGCATGTATGAAACGGGTCCAACATAAATACAAAAGGCACATTTCAAAGGCACTATCATACAATTTCTTATGTATGCTGTTTTCTCTCGGAAACTGCTTAAAAGCGGTGTTTGTTTTGCAAAATTTTTTAGCTGGGTATTGAAACTTTTTATGGGCTCGAGAAAAAGAAGATGCCATAGGGGCACCGACACCCTCCGGCTTTGAGGTTGGCGGTAGGCTACGGTGCAAGGGACGGAGACTGTTATAAATTGATTGTAAATTCGCACTAAATTTAAGGGTGTTGAAAAGTCTCTCAGCCCAAGAGTAACAGTTAATTACTTTAATATTAATCTAATAAATATAATAATAATTATCTTATCTTATAATAGTTATATATCTAACAAATATATTATCAGATATTATAAATCTGAGTGATATTTTTTGTAAAAGACAACTTCAAAATTTGATAAAAGAAACTCTTACCTGTATCTGAAAACAAGCGATTTCACACTGTATAAGGCTTCCGAAACCGCCCAATGTGGCATGTTCACGCTTGTTTTTAACAAGAGTGGTGAAGCGGAATCAAATTTCTTCTACCCCGATGTAGCCTCTATCATGCATAATTTCTGAAAAAGGGAATATAAAAATTAATTTCGATATTTTTATTGGTAAAACGAGCGGGAGAAAAGAGCGAAAATGATAGTTTTGAACCTTGGAGCGTAGGCAAGCTCTCAGATCCCGTTCGACCCAAATCGACAAATTGTGTCGTCCAATCGAAGACCAGCAATGGGAAGAGAGGGGCGGAGCTATATCCTCAACACAGACTATATATACGAGAGACGGCTCGGCCTGTTCTACAAATTTGTTAACTCGTACAAGCTGCTATGTCTGGATGCAAAGGTCTTAGAGCGCAGTTACTCACTGCTCAAAGAGAACGGGAAAGCATTGTTAGAGATCTTGAAACTCTGAGAATTCTCCACTGCCAGAGCGATGTGAAACAAGCCACTTCTGCAATGAAAAGAATTGAATCGTCATTAGTTAAAAAGCTTGAGCGGGCCGACAACCAAATATCTGGCCTTCACCAGCTGCTCAGCCGTTCTGCTCATAGATAACGAGCTTCAACGAACTCCGTTTTAAAGACCATAAAAAAAAGGCCCTTTTCAGGGCCAAAAAATTTTAATTTTGCACCCTTAAGGCTAAGGGCACACGGAACACCTCGATGGCCAAAACAAGGAAAAGGTAAAACATAGTTTAGGTGCCTGCGTTTCACTTTCAAATTTATATTTTTTTTTTTAGTTTTCATACACAAGCTAAAACATATTTTTTATACAGTCAAAACAAAAATTTTTCAAAAAAAGTCAAAAATGTATTAAATTATAGCCATTTTAAAAAAATTGAAAATTTTGGAAATTACATTTATTATGTTTAATAAGTTTGTATTTAATTTGCGTTGATATAGGGGGTTTGGAATGAGAAATACAGCTTTTCGAAGACGAAGGCAGTCGTTGCATTTCAGTACCAAAAGGCAAGTTAAAATAGCCTGTTAGTATTATAAACACTAATTTATGTTATAAAATGTTAGATTGTTTAATGTTTGTCTTAGATTGTTAGAATTGAAGTTAAATAACATGAATTATTCATATATGAAGTAGAAAATACTGCGTGACGATTCGAAGACGTAACATCCTGTGGTCAGTTATTTTCCCCTCTTTTGAAACTTTAAACAACCAAACATTACTAAAAATGCACAAAAACATTTAGAAAACACTATTTCATTACTTCATTTGTAGCTGCAACAATGGCTTTAATTTGTGCATCTATTTATGTATTTAAGAAAGCATACGCAAGAGGTCAACGACAAAATTACAGAGTGCATCAGAACAGAAAAAACACAACACAAAATTACTAAAATAAAAATACAGGGTGATTGGTAAATACGTGGACGAACCTTGCAGGGGGGTAGAGGGGACCTAGACTAGTATATTTCGAATGAGCATGGGGGGAGAAGATGCACCGTTACGGAGCTAGGACCTAATGTAGCGCGAGGGCGCTTCAAAAGGCCGTTTTTAGAAGGCTCGTGTGACGAAACAAAACATAATAAAATGAAAAACATTATTGCATGAGGTACACGAATATCCGTACTACTTAAATCCTCAATGTGATAGAAATTGGACCACTCGCTAAATCGTGGGGTGAGTTTTAAAACGTGCAATATTCATCTTTTAGCCAAAGAATGGAGTTTCCTTACATTAGTGTAATTGTACTTAGAAAAATGATGAATGGGCAAGGGATTTTCAATGATCATACATTGATCATTGAAACTGTATGATCATTTAAATTCCCTCCCCGATCATCATTTTTCTAAGAACCATTACACTAAAGTAAAGGAACTCCATTCTTTGGCTAAAAGATGAATATTGCACAATTTAAAACTCCCCCCATGATTTAGCGAGTGGTGCAATTTCTATCACATTGAGGATTTAAGTAGTACGGATATTCCTGTCCTCATGCACTAATGTTTTCCATTTTATTCTGTTTTGTTTCGTGAAACGGGCTTTGGGAAAACCGCCTTTTGTAACGCCCTCCTTGCATTTTGATTGCTATGCAGGAAAAACAACATTTCTGTGACTGGATTTGTTATTTTCACTAAAAAATTTTGAACTCCTTCTAATTTATGTAGTAAAATAAACTGGAAAGAAAATAGAATAAGAATATCGGAAGCGTACAGCTTCCTGAGCAGCGCCCATGTGCATGTACGAAACGGGTCCAACATAAATACACAAGGCACATTTCAAAGGCACTATCTCATACAATTTCTTATGTATGCTGTTTTCTCTCGGAAACTGCTTAAAAGCGGTGTTTGTTTTGCAAAATTTTTTAGCTGGGTATTGAAACATTTTATGGGCTCGAAAAAAAGAAGATGCCGTAGGGGCACCAACACCCTCCGGCTTTGAGGTTGCCGGTAGGCTACGGTGCAAGGGACGGAGACTGTTATAAATTGATTGTAAATTCGCACTAAATTTAAGGGTGTTGAAAAGTCTCTCAGCCCAAGAGTAACAGTTAAATACTTTAATATTAATCTAATAAATATAATAATAATTATCTTATCTTATAATAGTTATATATCTAACAAATATATTATCAGATATTATAAATCTGAGTGATATTTTTTGTAAAAGACAACTTCAAAATTTGATAAAAGAAACTCTTACCTGTATCTGAAAACAAGCGATTTCACACTGTATAAGGCTTCCGAAACCGCCCAATGTGGCATGTTCACGCTTGTTTTTAACAAGAGTGGTGAAGCGGAATCAAATTTCTTCTACCCCGATGTAGCCTCTATCATGCATAATTTCTGAAAAAGGGAATATAAAAATTAATTTCGATATTTTTATTGGTAAAACGAGCGGGAGAAAAGAGCGAAAATGATAGTTTTGAACCTTGGAGCGTAGACAAGCTCTCAGATCCCGTTCGACCCAAACCGACAAATTGTGTCGTCCAATCGAAGACCAGCAATGGGAAGAGAGGGGCGGAGCTATATCCTCAACACAGACTATATATACGAGAGACGGCTCGGCCTGTTCTACAAATTTGTTAACTCGTACAAGCTGCTATGTCTGGATGCAAAGGTCTTAGAGCGCAGTTACTCACTGCTCAAAGAGAACGGGAAAGCATTGTTAGAGATCTTGAAACTCTGAGAATTCTCCACTGCCAGAGCGATGTGAAACAAGCCACTTCTGCAATGAAAAGAATTGAATCGTCATTAGTTAAAAAGCTTGAGCGGGCCGACAACCAAATATCTGGCCTTCACCAGCTGCTCAGCCGTTCTGCTCATAGATAACGAGCTTCAACGAACTCCGGTTTAAAGACCATAAAAAAAAGGCCCTTTGCAGGGCCAAAAAATTTTAATTTTGCACCCTTAAGGCTAAGGGCACACGGAACACCTCGATGGCCAAAACAAGGAAAAGGTAAAACATAGTTTAGGTGCCTGCGTTTCACTTTCAAATTTATATTTTTTTTTTTAGTTTTCATACACAAGCTAAAACATATTTTTTATACAGTCAAAACAAAAATTTTTCAAAAATGTATTAAATTATAGCCATTTTAAAAAAATTGAAAATTTTGGAAATTACATTTATTATGTTTAATAAGTTTGTATTTAATTTGCGTTGATATAGGGGGTTTGGAATGAGAAATGCAGCTTTTCGAAGACGAAGGCAGTCGTTGCATTTCAGTACCAAAAGGCAAGTTAAAATAGCCTGTTAGTATTATAAACACTAATTTATGTTATAAAATGTTAGATTGTTTAATGTTTGTCTTAGATTGTTAGAATTGAAGTTAAATAACATGAATTATTCATATATGAAGTAGAAAATACTGCGTGACGATTCGAAGACGTAACATCCTGTGGTCAGTTATTTTCCCCTCTTTTGAAACTTTAAACAACCAAACATTACTAAAAATGCACAAAAACATTTAGAAAACACTATTTCATTACTTCATTTGTAGCTGCAACAATGGCTTTAATTTGTGCATCTATTTATGTATTTAAGAAAGCATACGCAAGAGGTCAACGACAAAATTACAGAGTGCATCAGAACAGAAAAAACACAACACAAAATTACTAAAATAAAAATACAGGGTGATTGGTAAATACGTGGACGAACCTTGCAGGGGGGTAGAGGGGACCTAGACTAGTATATTTCGAATGAGCATGGGGGGAGAAGATGCACCGTTACGGAGCTAGGACCTAATGTAGCGCGAGGGCGCTTCAAAAGGCCGTTTTTAGAAGGCTCGTGTGACGAAACAAAACATAATAAAATGAAAAACATTATTGCATGAGGTACACGAATATCCGTACTACTTAAATCCTCAATGTGATAGAAATTGGACCACTCGCTAAATCGTGGGGTGAGTTTTAAAACGTGCAATATTCATCTTTTAGCCAAAGAATGGAGTTTCCTTACATTAGTGTAATTGTACTTAGAAAAATGATGAATGGGCAAGGGATTTTCAATGATCATACATTGATCATTGAAACTGTATGATCATTTAAATTCCCTCCCCGATCATCATTTTTCTAAGAACCATTACACTAAAGTAAAGGAACTCCATTCTTTGGCTAAAAGATGAATATTGCACAATTTAAAACTCCCCCCATGATTTAGCGAGTGGTGCAATTTCTATCACATTGAGGATTTAAGTAGTACGGATATTCCTGTACCTCATGCACTAATGTTTTCCATTTTATTCTGTTTTGTTTCGTGAAACGGGCTTTGGGAAAACCGCCTTTTGTAACGCCCTCCTTGCATTTTGATTGCTATGCAGGAAAAACAACATTTCTGTGACTGGATTTGTTATTTTCACTAAAAAATTTTGAACTCCTTCTAATTTATGTAGTAAAATAAACTGGAAAGAAATTAGAATAAGAATATCGGAAGCGTACAGCTTCCTGAGCAGCGCCCATGTGCATGTATGAAACGGGTCCAACATAAATACAAAAGGCACATTTCAAAGGCACTATCATACAATTTCTTATGTATGCTGTTTTCTCTCGGAAACTGCTTAAAAGCGGTGTTTGTTTTGCAAAATTTTTTAGCTGGGTATTGAAACTTTTTATGGGCTCGAGAAAAAGAAGATGCCATAGGGGCACCGACACCCTCCGGCTTTGAGGTTGGCGGTAGGCTACGGTGCAAGGGACGGAGACTGTTATAAATTGATTGTAAATTCGCACTAAATTTAAGGGTGTTGAAAAGTCTCTCAGCCCAAGAGTAACAGTTAATTACTTTAATATTAATCTAATAAATATAATAATAATTATCTTATCTTATAATAGTTATATATCTAACAAATATATTATCAGATATTATAAATCTGAGTGATATTTTTTGTAAAAGACAACTTCAAAATTTGATAAAAGAAACTCTTACCTGTATCTGAAAACAAGCGATTTCACACTGTATAAGGCTTCCGAAACCGCCCAATGTGGCATGTTCACGCTTGTTTTTAACAAGAGTGGTGAAGCGGAATCAAATTTCTTCTACCCCGATGTAGCCTCTATCATGCATAATTTCTGAAAAAGGGAATATAAAAATTAATTTCGATATTTTTATTGGTAAAACGAGCGGGAGAAAAGAGCGAAAATGATAGTTTTGAACCTTGGAGCGTAGGCAAGCTCTCAGATCCCGTTCGACCCAAATCGACAAATTGTGTCGTCCAATCGAAGACCAGCAATGGGAAGAGAGGGGCGGAGCTATATCCTCAACACAGACTATATATACGAGAGACGGCTCGGCCTGTTCTACAAATTTGTTAACTCGTACAAGCTGCTATGTCTGGATGCAAAGGTCTTAGAGCGCAGTTACTCACTGCTTAAAGAGAACGGGAAAGCATTGTTAGAGATCTTGAAACTCTGAGAATTCTCCACTGCCAGAGCGATATGAAACAAGCCACTTCTGCAATGAAAAGAATTGAATCGTCATTAGTTAAAAAGCTTGAGCGGGCCGACAACCAAATATCTGGCCTTCACCAGCTGCTCAGCCGTTCTGCTCATAGATAACGAGCTTCAACGAACTCCGGTTTAAAGACCATAAAAAAAGGCCCTTTTCAGGGCCAAAAAATTTTAATTTTGCACCCTTAAGGCTAAGGGCACACGGAACACCTCGATGGCCAAAACAAGGAAAAGGTAAAACATAGTTTAGGTGCCTGCGTTTCACTTTCAAATTTATATTTTTTTTTTTTAGTTTTCATACACAAGCTAAAACATATTTTTTATACAGTCAAAACAAAAATTTTTCAAAAATGTATTAAATTATAGCCATTTTAAAAAAATTGAAAATTTTGGAAATTACATTTATTATGTTTAATAAGTTTGTATTTAATTTGCGTTGATATAGGGGGTTTGGAATGAGAAATGCAGCTTTTCGAAGACGAAGGCAGTCGTTACATTTCAGTACCAAAAGGCAAGTTAAAATAGCCTGTTAGTATTATAAACACTAATTTATGTTATAAAATGTTAGATTGTTTAATGTTTGTCTTAGATTGTTAGAATTGAAGTTAAATAACATGAATTATTCATATATGAAGTAGAAAATACTGCGTGACGATTCGAAGACGTAACATCCTGTGGTCAGTTATTTTCCCCTCTTTTGAAACTTTAAACAACCAAACATTACTAAAAATGCACAAAAACATTTAGAAAACACTATTTCATTACTTCATTTGTAGCTGCAACAATGGCTTTAATTTGTGCATCTATTTATGTATTTAAGAAAGCATACGCAAGAGGTCAACGACAAAATTACAGAGTGCATCAGAACAGAAAAAACACAACACAAAATTACTAAAATAAAAATACAGGGTGATTGGTAAATACGTGGACGAACCTTGCAGGGGGGTAGAGGGGACCTAGACTAGTATATTTCGAATGAGCATGGGGGGAGAAGATGCACCGTTACGGAGCTAGGACCTAATGTAGCGCGAGGGCGCTTCAAAAGGCCGTTTTTAGAAGGCTCGTGTGACGAAACAAAACATAATAAAATGAAAAACATTATTGCATGAGGTACACGAATATCCGTACTACTTAAATCCTCAATGTGATAGAAATTGGACCACTCGCTAAATCGTTGGGTGAGTTTTAAAACGTGCAATATTCATCTTTTAGCCAAAGAATGGAGTTTCCTTACATTAGTGTAATTGTACTTAGAAAAATGATGAATGGGTAAGGGATTTTCAATGATCATACATTGATCATTGAAACTGTATGATCATTTAAATTCCCTCCCCGATCATCATTTTTCTAAGAACCATTACACTAAAGTAAAGGAACTCCATTCTTTGGCTAAAAGATGAATATTGCACAATTTAAAACTCCCCCCATGATTTAGCGAGTGGTGCAATTTCTATCACATTGAGGATTTAAGTAGTACGGATATTCCTGTACCTCATGCACTAATGTTTTCCATTTTATTCTGTTTTGTTTCGTGAAACGGGCTTTGGGAAAACCGCCTTTTGTAACGCCCTCCTTGCATTTTGATTGCTATGCAGGAAAAACAACATTTCTGTGACTGGATTTGTTATTTTCACTAAAAAATTTTGAACTCCTTCTAATTTATGTAGTAAAATAAACTGGAAAGAAATTAGAATAAGAATATCGGAAGCGTACAGCTTCCTGAGCAGCGCCCATGTGCATGTATGAAACGGGTCCAACATAAATACAAAAGGCACATTTCAAAGGCACTATCATACAATTTCTTATGTATGCTGTTTTCTCTCGGAAACTGCTTAAAAGCGGTGTTTGTTTTGCAAAATTTTTTAGCTGGGTATTGAAACTTTTTATGGGCTCGAGAAAAAGAAGATGCCATAGGGGCACCGACACCCTCCGGCTTTGAGGTTGGCGGTAGGCTACGGTGCAAGGGACGGAGACTGTTATAAATTGATTGTAAATTCGCACTAAATTTAAGGGTGTTGAAAAGTCTCTCAGCCCAAGAGTAACAGTTAATTACTTTAATATTAATCTAATAAATATAATAATAATTATCTTATCTTATAATAGTTATATATCTAACAAATATATTATCAGATATTATAAATCTGAGTGATATTTTTTGTAAAAGACAACTTCAAAATTTGATAAAAGAAACTCTTACCTGTATCTGAAAACAAGCGATTTCACACTGTATAAGGCTTCCGAAACCGCCCAATGTGGCATGTTCACGCTTGTTTTTAACAAGAGTGGTGAAGCGGAATCAAATTTCTTCTACCCCGATGTAGCCTCTATCATGCATAATTTCTGAAAAAGGGAATATAAAAATTAATTTCGATATTTTTATTGGTAAAACGAGCGGGAGAAAAGAGCGAAAATGATAGTTTTGAACCTTGGAGCGTAGGCAAGCTCTCAGATCCCGTTCGACCCAAATCGACAAATTGTGTCGTCCAATCGAAGACCAGCAATGGGAAGAGAGGGGCGGAGCTATATCCTCAACACAGACTATATATACGAGAGACGGCTCGGCCTGTTCTACAAATTTGTTAACTCGTACAAGCTGCTATGTCTGGATGCAAAGGTCTTAGAGCGCAGTTACTCACTGCTCAAAGAGAACGGGAAAGCATTGTTAGAGATCTTGAAACTCTGAGAATTCTCCACTGCCAGAGCGATGTGAAACAAGCCACTTCTGCAATGAAAAGAATTGAATCGTCATTAGTTAAAAAGCTTGAGCGGGCCGACAACCAAATATCTGGCCTTCACCAGCTGCTCAGCCGTTCTGCTCATAGATAACGAGCTTCAACGAACTCCGGTTTAAAGACCATAAAAAAAAGGCCCTTTTCAGGGCCAAAAAATTTTAATTTTGCACCCTTAAGGCTAAGGGCACACGGAACACCTCGATGGCCAAAACAAGGAAAAGGTAAAACATAGTTTAGGTGCCTGCGTTTCACTTTCAAATTTATATTTTTTTTTTTTAGTTTTCATACACAAGCTAAAACATATTTTTTATACAGTCAAAACAAAAATTTTTCAAAAATGTATTAAATTATAGCCATTTTAAAAAAATTGAAAATTTTGGAAATTACATTTATTATGTTTAATAAGTTTGTATTTAATTTGCGTTGATATAGGGGGTTTGGAATGAGAAATGCAGCTTTTCGAAGACGAAGGCAGTCGTTGCATTTCAGTACCAAAAGGCAAGTTAAAATAGCCTGTTAGTATTATAAACACTAATTTATGTTATAAAATGTTAGATTGTTTAATGTTTGTCTTAGATTGTTAGAATTGAAGTTAAATAACATGAATTATTCATATATGAAGTAGAAAATACTGCGTGACGATTCGAAGACGTAACATCCTGTGGTCAGTTATTTTCCCCTCTTTTGAAACTTTAAACAACCAAATATTACTAAAAATGCACAAAAACATTTAGAAAACACTATTTCATTACTTCATTTGATGCTGCAACAATGGCTTTAATTTGTGCATCTATTTATGTATTTAAGAAAGCATACGCAAGAGGTCAACGACAAAATTACAGAGTGCATCAGAACAGAAAAAACACAACACAAAATTACTAAAATAAAAATACAGGGTGATTGGTAAATACGTGGACGAACCTTGCAGGGGGGTAGAGGGGACCTAGACTAGTATATTTCGAATGAGCATGGGGGGAGAAGATGCACCGTTACGGAGCTAGGACCTAATGTAGCGCGAGGGCGCTTCAAAAGGCCGTTTTTAGAAGGCTCGTGTGACGAAACAAAACATAATAAAATGAAAAACATTATTGCATGAGGTATACGAATATCCGTACTACTTAAATCCTCAATGTGATAGAAATTGGACCACTCGCTAAATCGTGGGGTGAGTTTTAAAACGTGCAATATTCATATTTTAGCCAAAGAATGGAGTTTCCTTACATTAGTGTAATTGTACTTAGAAAAATGATGAATGGGCAAGGGATTTTCAATGATCATACATTGATCATTGAAACTGTATGATCATTTAAATTCCCTCCCCGATCATCATTTTTCTAAGAACCATTACACTAAAGTAAAGGAACTCCATTCTTTGGCTAAAAGATGAATATTGCACAATTTAAAACTCCCCCCATGATTTAGCGAGTGGTGCAATTTCTATCACATTGAGGATTTAAGTAGTACGGATATTCCTGTACCTCATGCACTAATGTTTTCCATTTTATTCTGTTTTGTTTCGTGAAACGGGCTTTGGGAAAACCGCCTTTTGTAACGCCCTCCTTGCATTTTGATTGCTATGCAGGAAAAACAACATTTCTGTGACTGGATTTGTTATTTTCACTAAAAAATTTTGAACTCCTTCTAATTTATGTAGTAAAATAAACTGGAAAGAAATTAGAATAAGAATATCGGAAGCGTACAGCTTCCTGAGCAGCGCCCATGTGCATGTATGAAACGGGTCCAACATAAATACAAAAGGCACATTTCAAAGGCACTATCATACAATTTCTTATGTATGCTGTTTTCTCTCGGAAACTGCTTAAAAGCGGTGTTTGTTTTGCAAAATTTTTTAGCTGGGTATTGAAACTTTTTATGGGCTCGAGAAAAAGAAGATGCCATAGGGGCACCGACACCCTCCGGCTTTGAGGTTGGCGGTAGGCTACGGTGCAAGGGACGGAGACTGTTATAAATTGATTGTAAATTCGCACTAAATTTAAGGGTGTTGAAAAGTCTCTCAGCCCAAGAGTAACAGTTAATTACTTTAATATTAATCTAATAAATATAATAATAATTATCTTATCTTATAATAGTTATATATCTAACAAATATATTATCAGATATTATAAATCTGAGTGATATTTTTTGTAAAAGACAACTTCAAAATTTGATAAAAGAAACTCTTACCTGTATCTGAAAACAAGCGATTTCACACTGTATAAGGCTTCCGAAACCGCCCAATGTGGCATGTTCACGCTTGTTTTTAACAAGAGTGGTGAAGCGGAATCAAATTTCTTCTACCCCGATGTAGCCTCTATCATGCATAATTTCTGAAAAAGGGAATATAAAAATTAATTTCGATATTTTTATTGGTAAAACGAGCGGGAGAAAAGAGCGAAAATGATAGTTTTGAACCTTGGAGCGTAGGCAAGCTCTCAGATCCCGTTCGACCCAAATCGACAAATTGTGTCGTCCAATCGAAGACCAGCAATGGGAAGAGAGGGGCGGAGCTATATCCTCAACACAGACTATATATACGAGAGACGGCTCGGCCTGTTCTACAAATTTGTTAACTCGTACAAGCTGCTATGTCTGGATGCAAAGGTCTTAGAGCGCAGTTACTCACTGCTCAAAGAGAACGGGAAAGCATTGTTAGAGATCTTGAAACTCTGAGAATTCTCCACTGCCAGAGCGATGTGAAACAAGCCACTTCTGCAATGAAAAGAATTGAATCGCCATTAGTTAAAAAGCTTGAGCGGGCCGACAACCAAATATCTGGCATTCACCAGCTGCTCAGCTGTTCTGCTCATAGATAACGAGCTTCAACGAACTCCGGTTTAAAGACCATAAAAAAAGGCCCTTTTCAGGGCCAAAAAATTTTAATTTTGCACCCTTAAGGCTAAGGGCACACGGAACACCTTGATGGCCAAAACAAGGAAAAGGTAAAACATAGTTTAGGTGCCTGCGTTTCACTTTCAAATTTATATTTTTTTTTTTTAGTTTTCATACACAAGCTAAAACATATTTTTTATACAGTCAAAACAAAAATTTTTCAAAAATGTATTAAATTATAGCCATTTTAAAAAAATTGAAAATTTTGGAAATTACATTTATTATGTTTAATAAGTTTGTATTTAATTTGCGTTGATATAGGGGGTTTGGAATGAGAAATGCAGCTTTTCGAAGACGAAGGCAGTCGTTGCATTTCAGTACCAAAAGTCAAGTTAAAATAGCCTGTTAGTATTATAAACACTAATTTATGTTATAAAATGTTAGATTGTTTAATGTTTGTCTTAGATAGTTAGAATTGAAGTTAAATAACATGAATTATTCATTTATGAAGTAGAAAATACTGCGTGACAATTCGAAGACGTAACATCCTGCGGTCAGTTATTTTCCCCTCTTTTGAAACTTTAAACAACCAAACATTACTAAAAATGCACAAAAACATTTAGAAAACACTATTTCATTACTTCATTTGTAGCTGCAACAATGGCTTTAATTTGTGCATCTATTTATGTATTTAAGAAAGCATACGCAAGAGGTCAACGACAAAATTACAGAGTGCATCAGAACAGAAAAAACACAACACAAAATTACTAAAATAAAAATACAGGGTGATTGGTAAATACGTGGACGAACCTTGCAGGGGGGTAGAGGGGACCTAGACTAGTATATTTCGAATGAGCATGGGGGGAGAAGATGCACCGTTACGGAGCTAGGACCTAATGTAGCGCGAGGGCGCTTCAAAAGGCCGTTTTTAGAAGGCTCGTGTGACGAAACAAAACATAATAAAATGAAAAACATTATTGCATGAGGTACACGAATATCCGTACTACTTAAATCCTCAATGTGATAGAAATTGGACCACTCGCTAAATCGTGGGGTGAGTTTTAAAACGTGCAATATTCATCTTTTAGCCAAAGAATGGAGTTTCCTTACATTAGTGTAATTGTACTTAGAAAAATGATGAATGGGCAAGGGATTTTCAATGATCATACATTGATCATTGAAACTGTATGATCATTTAAATTCCCTCCCCGATCATCATTTTTCTAAGAACCATTACACTAAAGTAAAGGAACTCCATTCTTTGGCTAAAAGATGAATATTGCACAATTTAAAACTCCCCCCATGATTTAGCGAGTGGTGCAATTTCTATCACATTGAGGATTTAAGTAGTACGGATATTCCTGTACCTCATGCACTAATGTTTTCCATTTTATTCTGTTTTGTTTCGTGAAACGGGCTTTGGGAAAACCGCCTTTTGTAACGCCCTCCTTGCATTTTGATTGCTATGCAGGAAAAACAACATTTCTGTGACTGGATTTGTTATTTTCACTAAAAAATTTTGAACTCCTTCTAATTTATGTAGTAAAATAAACTGGAAAGAAATTAGAATAAGAATATCGGAAGCGTACAGCTTCCTGAGCAGCGCCCATGTGCATGTATGAAACGGGTCCAACATAAATACAAAAGGCACATTTCAAAGGCACTATCCCTAATAGCACCAAAGTCACAGTGACGTCACTATAACGTCACTGAGGGTCACCCAAGTCACAGGTCACAGAGTGACTGAAATGCGACTACACAAAGAGGTCACATTGTAACCGCCATCGTGTGAACACTCAGCAACGTCATTGCGATTCCTCGGGGTGACCCGTCACCCCATGACGTCTCTGTGATTTCACCGTGTGACCGATTAGTGACGACATGTTTTAGTAGGATTATATTGAGGTATTTCTGATTTCAAGGAAAAATTCACTTAAAATAGCCTGAAAAATGCTTTTGAAATTTCAGACTTGAATTAATTGTTCATTTTATTTAATTGTTTTCTAATTTTGGAGAAAAAATACCTGTAATCAGCATTAAAATTTCTGTCTAAAATCGATCTTAATAAATATCTGTAATTAATTAAATCTCCAAAGGGGAGCACGGAAGTGAATCGTGTTAATTTGCAGAAATAACATTATATGGATTACTATATATACAACCCACATCAGTTAGCCGTGAATGGATAGGCGAGCTTAAAAACGTATTCGCTAGATGGCGTATTAAAGCTCTGGACTTAAAATTCATAATTTTTATTTATTTTATTTATTAATATTATGCAAAGATGATTACTTACTGTATTTCCAATTAAAACAAAAAATTAACCACATATCCTGTAATTTATTTTTTTACATTTATTATTGAGCAAAAGTACAGATACCAGGACATCGGAATCGAACCCGGGACAGTTGGATTGCCAAGCGCGTGCGCTAGCCACTGGACCACACCGGCTCCGCTTATTGTTGTGAAATTATTATACAAAAAGATTTTTACAGTTGAGGCAAAGAAATATGGGGTTTTTATCGAAAAGTCTTGATTATTTAGGGTTAATATTTTAATTGTAAGAACCCTGTTATTCCTTGTGTTCGAAATAATTTTTATAATCTGATGATAATATTCAAAAATGAGCATTTTCATTTTCCCCTCGGGGGCAAGTCTTCATTAGGGGTTGTATACAAATAAACAATTTTGACTTTTGTATTAAGTATCTAAATAAGATTTTAAATGCCAACGTTTATTTCTTTTTATTCTTCATGTCTCTAAAAGCAGTGTTCTTAGTTTTTGTTTTTAAAGTTTCAAGCTTCGTACCGGAGCGTGTATATAAATATCGAAATTGCCAACACTTTAACTCCAATTTCTCTCAAAATAATTGTTATGTTAAGATATCTTTTAGCAAAAACCTTTTTCTTAAAGGTCTCGAAGAGGCCTTTTTTGACCTTTACTTTTGAGTCAAAAGAAAGAAAAAGGCTTCACGCCAGTTTGTCTGGCATGGCACGTGCCTCGTGTAGCGTTTTAGGCCTACCGCCTACCGGCAGCGACTCTACCGGTTTCGCGCATGGGGATGAGGGACCCCCAAGCCCGCTTAGTTAATTTCACACGCCACATTAATGCGATGAGCCGTTCGAAGCTCTTCGAGTTGCACAACATACTAAAATTTCATTCATCAAAATAGGTAGCCAGGTTTTTGAACTGGGATTTTTTCAAGTATTAAAATACACCGGATAGGCTAATTAAGGGACTTCCCTTAGAAATAGGACCATGAAATTTTCATATATTGTTCATGGTGTAAATCTACACATTCTATCAAATTTTCAGGGTCCAATTTTAATTAGGGGGCCGTATACATAATAAATACAATAATAAGCTTGAATAATTTATAAATCCTGAACTAATTCATCGATCCCTTAATGCGATGCATATTTTTATTCGTCTAAAGGTCTACTACAACATATGAAAATCTTAACTATTTATCTCAATATTTGGGAAAAATTTCAAGTTAAACGAAAATTCTTTGAACCTAAATTACAAACGCAATATTTATAGATTCCCCTTAAATTTTCCAATTCCTAGAATCATTTTTTATAAGCTTTCTAAATATGTAAAGCATTAAAATCTAACTTTAAAAGTAAACAAACTGAGAACTCAAATCTGGGAAATATTCCAGTTTGATTCGCGTTAAAGATCAGTAGGCTCTATTATGCTTTCAAAAATTCTCAATTACGTCATAATCACCATGGAAACCCGTAATTTTGGAAAAACTTTGCCATAACGGTCCTTTACTCATAAGTAAAATCAAAAAAAAATTTTTAATAATATTTATCGATTTATTAAGCAAAAAGTGGACTTGTGTTTTTTAACAAACCTATAAACTTTTTAATAAGCCTATTAACTTACTAAATTATAGAGGTGTATTTATGAAAATCGGATATGACGCGCATCTCGATGCATATTTTAAGAATCAATCACCTTTTAAACCATTATCAAAAAAATATATAGATTTATTTAAGAATTGTGTGGCTTGTCACAGATACGTCTTCTCAGCGACGTCACAGCGTGACCCTTCGGCCACGCCTGCCCAATATCGATATAGCGAGTGCATAGCGCATGCGCCTTCTTCCCCGCCGAGCTGAGAGCTGAGACATGTCTTGTCTTGGCCGAGATAAACAAGCCGCCATATTGCTGTTGGTTGGTGTTCTGACTCAAGCATAGGATTTTTGGTAAGTTATCATTCTCTTTTTGCATGTATTCTTTGAAAATTTACTAACATATTTATTGTAACTTATACTATTTTACCCAAATTAGGAGTTTTTAAATTGTTTTACGTTCATTAAATTCATAAAATTGTACCTCAATGTATCGATCGTATTTCAACGTGTGTTACTCAGGGATGTGATTTTTCCGCGGATCCGCGGAATTCCGCTTTTTGTGACTTTTTGTATTATGTTCCGCTTTTTTAACAATTTTCCTCAAAATACCTCTTTTCCGTGGAAGAAATTTCCACGGACAAAAAAGGTATTTTCATACATATACTTTCGGACGTTTGCCTGTAAAGTTGGCATTTTGACGGCGTGGACGCGGGCAAAAAAACAACTTGACGGACGGTTCACGATCGCGTTTTTCTTACTTGGCGCCAATATCCTTGGCTTTAAATGCTTGTTTTTGAAGAAAGTGTTCACTTTTTTGTAGTTCAAATATTATGTCCAAAATTTAGTTGGAAAATTAAAAAAATTATTGGAGGAATTTCTTGTTTGCAAGAAGGCAAATAGAAATTTATGGTTTGAACTTCAGAGTTTTAATATCAAACAAAGAATTACAAGGTGTGTAGATAATAAGGTATATGAAAATTTTAAGGTAAAATATTATTTAAGCAATATTTAAATTTTTTCAGAAAAAAAAATCGTACAAATTCTTCCATTCTTTAATTTTGGAAATTTGCAAACTATTATTTAAAGTAAAGTATTTTAAAGTAATTATTCATTTGAAACTAAATAGGATGAAACTTAAAGTTAACAAATAATAAAAATAAAAAATATAAACTGTCGATTGGGTTAAAAGGATCTAGGTTGATATTTTTTAGTGTTTTAATGCAATTGTATGCATGCAACATACACATTTTAACTTCAAAATATAGTTAGAATTATGTGAAAATACTTATATAAACCTTTTTCCTTACAGGATTGAGATTGTCCATTATTGAAAATACAAGCATTCTTTTTTGTGCTTATAATATTTAATAAATTATTTTATACTTTTTAAAGTGGTTGTATCTTTTAAAATTTTTATGACTGTATCAAAATGTTAATTGTGAGAGTTCAAAGGCAAAAGCTATGAATAGTAAGTGGAGGGGGTTTAAAAGATTTTATTTTTCACTAGTTTAAAAAAGTAGTCAACATTTATTTTTATGTTAAAATTGAAGTTACAGTGCCATATTTTGTTTGTAGAGATGAGTGCATTTCATTAAAAGAGAAGGTATGGCATTTTAATTGCTTAGTTAGTGGGAAAATAATTCAATGCTTGATTGTTAAATGTTTTGAAATGTATAAAAAAATATAATTAAGCAATAAGGGCATGTAATTAAGGAAGGTAATGCAAGAAGAAACAATTATTTCAGTATAATTATAAATTGAAAATACAGCCAATATTAATTCATATTATAAAAAGAAGCTATTTATTAGAGATTGAATACTGACCAAATATAAATTAATTTCTCTATAGAAGCAAATTTCTTGATTTATATAAGGCATCTAATAAACTTTAAAGGAATTTTTATCTTGAGGAAAGGCTTTATTCAGATAACAGAATAACAATTTTTGATTATTTAGTGTTAGAAAAGAAAATACAGCAATAAGGACAAGTAATTAAGGAAGTTAATGCAAGAAGAAACAAATAACAGTTTTTTTTTCAGTTATAGCATTGTAGTGTATTGTCAAGGTAGGTACTTTTTATAGAACATTTTAAATATAAATTGGAATTCCAACCAATTATTATTGTTAAAAGCTATTTTTAAATTAAATAGCACACATATACTTTTTAGGATGTTAAATGAATTTTAATTTAAACATAAAACATATATCTGATTAGTTTATTGGTATCTATTTTGAAAGTGTTGTGACAACTATAAATAATATTTAAAAATAGATATTTATAAAGGCTATCAATTAAGGATTAGTAATTAACAAAGAACCGTTGAGTTATTTCAGTAAGAAATCATCATAGCTGATCATAAAAATCTTGGAATACATTAATTAAAACATTAACAAGGTTCAAATTATCTACTTGACAAGAATTAGAGAAAAATAATAACGCTAAATTAAAATTTTCATATATTTCATAAAATTCTCCATTTAATTTATATAGAATAGTAAAAGAAATAAGGAACTTAATGTGAAGTTACATCGGGGTCACAACGCGACTTGGCAGAATGAGACCACGCTGCGATGTCACATCATGGTCACAATGTGAATGAGACCACGCTGTGGTGTCACATCATGGTCACAATGTGATACCGGCACATCGTGACGACGATGCGCCGTTACATGGACGTCACTTACACACAAAGAGGTCACGTTGTGACTTCACAGGGAAGTCACAAGTGGTCACAGATTTTTGGTCACAAGCCCCGGACATTAAGCTGTCACTGCCACTTACTGGTGACTTCACGGTCATGCCCGCGACTCCCAAGTGACAGTCACAAAAAAGTCACAAACTGGTCACGGTGCTATTAGGGATCATACAATTTCTTATGTATGCTGTTTTCTCTCGGAAACTGCTTAAAAGCGGTGTTTGTTTTGCAAAATTTTTTAGCTGGGTATTGAAACTTTTTATGGGCTCGAGAAAAAGAAGATGCCATAGGGGCACCGACACCCTCCGGCTTTGAGGTTGGCGGTAGGCTACGGTGCAAGGGACGGAGACTGTTATAAATTGATTGTAAATTCGCACTAAATTTAAGGGTGTTGAAAAGTCTCTCAGCCCAAGAGTAACAGTTAATTACTTTAATATTAATCTAATAAATATAATAATAATTATCTTATCTTATAATAGTTATATATCTAACAAATATATTATCAGATATTATAAATCTGAGTGATATTTTTTGTAAAAGACAACTTCAAAATTTGATAAAAGAAACTCTTACCTGTATCTGAAAACAAGCGATTTCACACTGTATAAGGCTTCCGAAACCGCCCAATGTGGCATGTTCACGCTTGTTTTTAACAAGAGTGGTGAAGCGGAATCAAATTTCTTCTACCCCGATGAAGCCTCTATCATGCATAATTTCTGAAAAAGGGAATATAAAAATTAATTTCGATATTTTTATTGGTAAAACGAGCGGGAGAAAAGAGCGAAAATGATAGTTTTGAACCTTGGAGCGTAGGCAAGCTCTCAGATCCCGTTCGACCCAAATCGACAAATTGTGTCGTCCAATCGAAGACCAGCAATGGGAAGAGAGGGGCGGAGCTATATCCTCAACACAGACTATATATACGAGAGACGGCTCGGCCTGTTCTACAAATTTGTTAACTCGTACAAGCTGCTATGTCTGAATGCAAAGGTCTTAGAGCGCAGTTACTCACTGCTCAAAGAGAACGGGAAAGCATTGTTAGAGATCTTGAAACTCTGAGAATTCTCCACTGCCAGAGCGATGTGAAACAAGCCACTTCTGCAATGAAAAGAATTGAATCGTCATTAGTTAAAAAGCTTGAGCGGGCCGACAACCAAATATCTGGCCTTCACCAGCTGCTCAGCCGTTCTGCTCATAGATAACGAGCTTCAACGAACTCCGGTTTAAAGACCATAAAAAAAAGGCCCTTTTCAGGGCCAAAAAATTTTAATTTTGCACCCTTAAGGCTAAGGGCACACGGAACACCTCGATGGCCAAAACAAGGAAAAGGTAAAACATAGTTTAGGTGCCTGCGTTTCACTTTCAAATTTAGATTTTTTTTTTTTAGTTTTCATACACAAGCTAAAACATATTTTTTATACAGTCAAAACAAAAATTTTTCAAAAAAAGTCAAAAATGTATTAAATTATAGCCATTTTAAAAAAATTGAAAATTTTGGAAATTACATTTATTATGTTTAATAAGTTTGTATTTAATTTGCGTTGATATAGGGGGTTTGGAATGAGAAATGCAGGTTTTCGAAGACGAAGGCAGTCGTTGCATTTCAGTACCAAAAGGCAAGTTAAAATAGCCTGTTAGTATTATAAACACTAATTTATGTTATAAAATGTTAGATTGTTTAATGTTTGTCTTAGATTGTTAGAATTGAAGTTAAATAACATGAATTATTCATATATGAAGTAGAAAATACTGCGTGACGATTCGAAGACGTAACATCCTGTGGTCAGTTATTTTCCCCTCTTTTGAAACTTTAAACAACCAAACATTACTAAAAATGCACAAAAACATTTAGAAAACACTATTTCATTACTTCATTTGTAGCTGCAACAATGGCTTTAATTTGTGCATCTATTTATGTATTTAAGAAAGCATACGCAAGAGGTCAACGACAAAATTACAGAGTGCATCAGAACAGAAAAAACACAACACAAAATTACTAAAATAAAAATACAGGGTGATTGGTAAATACGTGGACGAACCTTGCAGGGGGGTAGAGGGGACCTAGACTAGTATATTTCGAATGAGCATGGGGGGAGAAGATGCACCGTTACGGAGCTAGGACCTAATGTAGCGCGAGGGCGCTTCAAAAGGCCGTTTTTAGAAGGCTCGTGTGACGAAACAAAACATAATAAAATGAAAAACATTATTGCATGAGGTACACGAATATCCGTACTACTTAAATCCTCAATGTGATAGAAATTGGACCACTCGCTAAATCGTGGGGTGAGTTTTAAAACGTGCAATATTCATCTTTTAGCCAAAGAATGGAGTTTCCTTACATTAGTGTAATTGTACTTAGAAAAATGATGAATGGGCAAGGGATTTTCAATGATCATACATTGATCATTGAAACTGTATGATCATTTAAATTCCCTCCCCGATCATCATTTTTCTAAGAACCATTACACTAAAGTAAAGGAACTCCATTCTTTGGCTAAAAGATGAATATTGCACAATTTAAAACTCCCCCCATGATTTAGCGAGTGGTGCAATTTCTATCACATTGAGGATTTAAGTAGTACGGATATTCCTGTCCTCATGCACTAATGTTTTCCATTTTATTCTGTTTTGTTTCGTGAAACGGGCTTTGGGAAAACCGCCTTTTGTAACGCCCTCCTTGCATTTTGATTGCTATGCAGGAAAAACAACATTTCTGTGACTGGATTTGTTATTTTCACTAAAAAATTTTGAACTCCTTCTAATTTATGTAGTAAAATAAACTGGAAAGAAAATAGAATAAGAATATCGGAAGCGTACAGCTTCCTGAGCAGCGCCCATGTGCATGTACGAAACGGGTCCAACATAAATACACAAGGCACATTTCAAAGGCACTATCTCATACAATTTCTTATGTATGCTGTTTTCTCTCGGAAACTGCTTAAAAGCGGTGTTTGTTTTGCAAAATTTTTTAGCTGGGTATTGAAACATTTTATGGGCTCGAAAAAAAGAAGATGCCGTAGGGGCACCAACACCCTCCGGCTTTGAGGTTGCCGGTAGGCTACGGTGCAAGGGACGGAGACTGTTATAAATTGATTGTAAATTCGCACTAAATTTAAGGGTGTTGAAAAGTCTCTCAGCCCAAGAGTAACAGTTAAATACTTTAATATTAATCTAATAAATATAATAATAATTATCTTATCTTATAATAGTTATATATCTAACAAATATATTATCAGATATTATAAATCTGAGTGATATTTTTTGTAAAAGACAACTTCAAAATTTGATAAAAGAAACTCTTACCTGTATCTGAAAACAAGCGATTTCACACTGTATAAGGCTTCCGAAACCGCCCAATGTGGCATGTTCACGCTTGTTTTTAACAAGAGTGGTGAAGCGGAATCAAATTTCTTCTACCCCGATGTAGCCTCTATCATGCATAATTTCTGAAAAAGGGAATATAAAAATTAATTTCGATATTTTTATTGGTAAAACGAGCGGGAGAAAAGAGCGAAAATGATAGTTTTGAACCTTGGAGCGTAGACAAGCTCTCAGATCCCGTTCGACCCAAACCGACAAATTGTGTCGTCCAATCGAAGACCAGCAATGGGAAGAGAGGGGCGGAGCTATATCCTCAACACAGACTATATATACGAGAGACGGCTCGGCCTGTTCTACAAATTTGTTAACTCGTACAAGCTGCTATGTCTGGATGCAAAGGTCTTAGAGCGCAGTTACTCACTGCTCAAAGAGAACGGGAAAGCATTGTTAGAGATCTTGAAACTCTGAGAATTCTCCACTGCCAGAGCGATGTGAAACAAGCCACTTCTGCAATGAAAAGAATTGAATCGTCATTAGTTAAAAAGCTTGAGCGGGCCGACAACCAAATATCTGGCCTTCACCAGCTGCTCAGCCGTTCTGCTCATAGATAACGAGCTTCAACGAACTCCGGTTTAAAGACCATAAAAAAAAGGCCCTTTTCAGGGCCAAAAAATTTTAATTTTGCACCCTTAAGGCTAAGGGCACACGGAACACCTCGATGGCCAAAACAAGGAAAAGGTAAAACATAGTTTAGGTGCCTGCGTTTCACTTTCAAATTTATATTTTTTTTTTTTAGTGTTCATACACAAGCTAAAACATATTTTTTATACAGTCAAAACAAAAATTTTTCAAAAATGTATTAAATTATAGGCATTTTAAAAAAATTGAAAATTTTGGAAATTACATTTATTATGTTTAATAAGTTTGTATTTAATTTGCGTTGATATAGGGGGTTTGGAATGAGAAATGCAGCTTTTCGAAGACGAAGGCAGTCGTTGCATTTCAGTACCAAAAGGCAAGTTAAAATAGCCTGTTAGTATTATAAACACTAATTTATGTTATAAAATGTTAGATTGTTTAATGTTTGTCTTAGATTGTTAGAATTGAAGTTAAATAACATGAATTATTCATATATGAAGTAGAAAATACTGCGTGACAATTCGAAGACGTAACATCCTGCGGTCAGTTATTTTCCCCTCTTTTGAAACTTTAAACAACCAAACATTACTAAAAATGCACAAAAACATTTAGAAAACACTATTTCATTACTTCATTTGTAGCTGCAACAATGGCTTTAATTTGTGCATCTATTTATGTATTTAAGAAAGCATACGCAAGAGGTCAACGACAAAATTACAGAGTGCATCAGAACAGAAAAAACACAACACAAAATTACTAAAATAAAAATACAGGGTGATTGGTAAATACGTGGACGAACCTTGCAGGGGGGTAGAGGGGACCTAGACTAGTATATTTCGAATGAGCATGGGGGGAGAAGATGCACCGTTACGGAGCTAGGACCTAATGTAGCGCGAGGGCGCTTCAAAAGGCCGTTTTTAGAAGGCTCGTGTGACGAAACAAAACATAATAAAATGAAAAACATTATTGCATGAGGTACACGAATATCCGTACTACTTAAATCCTCAATGTGATAGAAATTGGACCACTCGCTAAATCGTGGGGTGAGTTTTAAAACGTGCAATATTCATCTTTTAGCCAAAGAATGGAGTTTCCTTACATTAGTGTAATTGTACTTAGAAAAATGATGAATGGGCAAGGGATTTTCAATGATCATACATTGATCATTGAAACTGTATGATCATTTAAATTCCCTCCCCGATCATCATTTTTCTAAGAACCATTACACTAAAGTAAAGGAACTCCATTCTTTGGCTAAAAGATGAATATTGCACAATTTAAAACTCCCCCCATGATTTAGCGAGTGGTGCAATTTCTATCACATTGAGGATTTAAGTAGTACGGATATTCCTGTACCTCATGCACTAATGTTTTCCATTTTATTCTGTTTTGTTTCGTGAAACGGGCTTTGGGAAAACCGCCTTTTGTAACGCCCTCCTTGCATTTTGATTGCTATGCAGGAAAAACAACATTTCTGTGACTGGATTTGTTATTTTCACTAAAAAATTTTGAACTCCTTCTAATTTATGTAGTAAAATAAACTGGAAAGAAATTAGAATAAGAATATCGGAAGCGTACAGCTTCCTGAGCAGCGCCCATGTGCATGTATGAAACGGGTCCAACATAAATACAAAAGGCACATTTCAAAGGCACTATCATACAATTTCTTATGTATGCTGTTTTCTCTCGGAAACTGCTTAAAAGCGGTGTTTGTTTTGCAAAATTTTTTAGCTGGGTATTGAAACTTTTTATGGGCTCGAGAAAAAGAAGATGCCATAGGGGCACCGACACCCTCCGGCTTTGAGGTTGGCGGTAGGCTACGGTGCAAGGGACGGAGACTGTTATAAATTGATTGTAAATTCGCACTAAATTTAAGGGTGTTGAAAAGTCTCTCAGCCCAAGAGTAACAGTTAATTACTTTAATATTAATCTAATAAATATAATAATAATTATCTTATCTTATAATAGTTATATATCTAACAAATATATTATCAGATATTATAAATCTGAGTGATATTTTTTGTAAAAGACAACTTCAAAATTTGATAAAAGAAACTCTTACCTGTATCTGAAAACAAGCGATTTCACACTGTATAAGGCTTCCGAAACCGCCCAATGTGGCATGTTCACGCTTGTTTTTAACAAGAGTGGTGAAGCGGAATCAAATTTCTTCTACCCCGATGTAGCCTCTATCATGCATAATTTCTGAAAAAGGGAATATAAAAATTAATTTCGATATTTTTATTGGTAAAACGAGCGGGAGAAAAGAGCGAAAATGATAGTTTTGAACCTTGGAGCGTAGGCAAGCTCTCAGATCCCGTTCGACCCAAATCGACAAATTGTGTCGTCCAATCGAAGACCAGCAATGGGAAGAGAGGGGCGGAGCTATATCCTCAACACAGACTATATATACGAGAGACGGCTCGGCCTGTTCTACAAATTTGTTAACTCGTACAAGCTGCTATGTCTGGATGCAAAGGTCTTAGAGCGCAGTTACTCACTGCTCAAAGAGAACGGGAAAGCATTGTTAGAGATCTTGAAACTCTGAGAATTCTCCACTGCCAGAGCGATGTGAAACAAGCCACTTCTGCAATGAAAAGAATTGAATCGTCATTAGTTAAAAAGCTTGAGCGGGCCGACAACCAAATATCTGGCCTTCACCAGCTGCTCAGCCGTTCTGCTCATAGATAACGAGCTTCAACGAACTCCGGTTTAAAGACCATAAAAAAAAGGCCCTTTTCAGGGCCAAAAAATTTTAATTTTGCACCCTTAAGGCTAAGGGCACACGGAACACCTCGATGGCCAAAACAAGGAAAAGGTAAAACATAGTTTAGGTGCCTGCGTTTCACTTTCAAATTTATATTTTTTTTTTTTAGTTTTCATACACAAGCTAAAACATATTTTTTATACAGTCAAAACAAAAATTTTTCAAAAAAAGTCAAAAATGTATTAAATTATAGCCATTTTAAAAAAATTGAAAATTTTGGAAATTACATTTATTATGTTTAATAAGTTTGTATTTAATTTGCGTTGATATAGGGGGTTTGGAATGAGAAATGCAGCTTTTCGAAGACGAAGGCAGTCGTTGCATTTCAGTACCAAAAGGCAAGTTAAAATAGCCTGTTAGTATTATAAACACTAATTTATGTTATAAAATGTTAGATTGTTTAATGTTTGTCTTAGATTGTTAGAATTGAAGTTAAATAACATGAATTATTCATATATGAAGTAGAAAATACTGCGTGACAATTCGAAGACGTAACATCCTGCGGTCAGTTATTTTCCCCTCTTTTGAAACTTTAAACAACCAAACATTACTAAAAATGCACAAAAACATTTAGAAAACACTATTTCATTACTTCATTTGTAGCTGCAACAATGGCTTTAATTTGTGCATCTATTTATGTATTTAAGAAAGCAACAACAATTCTTTTAAATTTCCGGTCACCTGGCCCCGCAGGGGCCGCATACCGGGAACTAGTTTTTGTTTACATAGAAATTTAGTTCTTTGTTTGGGGAAGGATCACATTATATACATAAACAATCAGCATTAATTCAATAACTTGAGGGTATTTAGGAGTGCAATAGCTTACCCTCCGAGAGCTCACACTTGAATATTATTTATTAAAGCCTTTGGCCTGCTCTTATTTTTTGGCAGTGTTTCATCGTATTTTGCCACCTCATTTATTGTTGGATTTGTGTGCTCGTCTAATTTTTTAAAGAATTTTATTGAGAGAGATGTTGTAAATTCCTTCACTGTCGGGATCCCCAATGCTTCCCTTATTTGGGAATTCCTGAAATTTAAGAAAGCATACGCAAGAGGTCAACGACAAAATTACAGAGTGCATCAGAACAGAAAAAACACAACACAAAATTACTAAAATAAAAATACAGGGTGATTGGTAAATACGTGGACGAACCTTGCAGGGGGGTAGAGGGGACCTAGACTAGTATATTTCGAATGAGCATGGGGGGAGAAGATGCACCGTTACGGAGCTAGGACCTAATGTAGCGCGAGGGCGCTTCAAAAGGCCGTTTTTAGAAGGCTCGTGTGACGAAACAAAACATAATAAAATGAAAAACATTATTGCATGAGGTACACGAATATCCGTACTACTTAAATCCTCAATGTGATAGAAATTGGACCACTCGCTAAATCGTGGGGTGAGTTTTAAAACGTGCAATATTCATCTTTTAGCCAAAGAATGGAGTTTCCTTACATTAGTGTAATTGTACTTAGAAAAATGATGAATGGGCAAGGGATTTTCAATGATCATACATTGATCATTGAAACTGTATGATCATTTAAATTCCCTCCCCGATCATCATTTTTCTAAGAACCATTACACTAAAGTAAAGGAACTCCATTCTTTGGCTAAAAGATGAATATTGCACAATTTAAAACTCCCCCCATGATTTAGCGAGTGGTGCAATTTCTATCACATTGAGGATTTAAGTAGTACGGATATTCCTGTACCTCATGCACTAATGTTTTCCATTTTATTCTGTTTTGTTTCGTGAAACGGGCTTTGGGAAAACCGCCTTTTGTAACGCCCTCCTTGCATTTTGATTGCTATGCAGGAAAAACAACATTTCTGTGACTGGATTTGTTATTTTCACTAAAAAATTTTGAACTCCTTCTAATTTATGTAGTAAAATAAACTGGAAAGAAATTAGAATAAGAATATCGGAAGCGTACAGCTTCCTGAGCAGCGCCCATGTGCATGTATGAAACGGGTCCAACATAAATACAAAAGGCACATTTCAAAGGCACTATCATACAATTTCTTATGTATGCTGTTTTCTCTCGGAAACTGCTTAAAAGCGGTGTTTGTTTTGCAAAATTTTTTAGCTGGGTATTGAAACTTTTTATGGGCTCGAGAAAAAGAAGATGCCATAGGGGCACCGACACCCTCCGGCTTTGAGGTTGGCGGTAGGCTACGGTGCAAGGGACGGAGACTGTTATAAATTGATTGTAAATTCGCACTAAATTTAAGGGTGTTGAAAAGTCTCTCAGCCCAAGAGTAACAGTTAATTACTTTAATATTAATCTAATAAATATAATAATAATTATCTTATCTTATAATAGTTATATATCTAACAAATATATTATCAGATATTATAAATCTGAGTGATATTTTTTGTAAAAGACAACTTCAAAATTTGATAAAAGAAACTCTTACCTGTATCTGAAAACAAGCGATTTCACACTGTATAAGGCTTCCGAAACCGCCCAATGTGGCATGTTCACGCTTGTTTTTAACAAGAGTGGTGAAGCGGAATCAAATTTCTTCTACCCCGATGTAGCCTCTATCATGCATAATTTCTGAAAAAGGGAATATAAAAATTAATTTCGATATTTTTATTGGTAAAACGAGCGGGAGAAAAGAGCGAAAATGATAGTTTTGAACCTTGGAGCGTAGGCAAGCTCTCAGATCCCGTTCGACCCAAATCGACAAATTGTGTCGTCCAATCGAAGACCAGCAATGGGAAGAGAGGGGCGGAGCTATATCCTCAACACAGACTATATATACGAGAGACGGCTCGGCCTGTTCTACAAATTTGTTAACTCGTACAAGCTGCTATGTCTGGATGCAAAGGTCTTAGAGCGCAGTTACTCACTGCTCAAAGAGAACGGGAAAGCATTGTTAGAGATCTTGAAACTCTGAGAATTCTCCACTGCCAGAGCGATGTGAAACAAGCCACTTCTGCAATGAAAAGAATTGAATCGTCATTAGTTAAAAAGCTTGAGCGGGCCGACAACCAAATATCTGGCCTTCACCAGCTGCTCAGCCGTTCTGCTCATAGATAACGAGCTTCAACGAACTCCGGTTTAAAGACCATAAAAAAAAGGCCCTTTTCAGGGCCAAAAAATTTTAATTTTGCACCCTTAAGGCTAAGGGCACATGGAACACCTCGATGGCCAAAACAAGGAAAAGGTAAAACATAGTTTAGGTGCCTGCGTTTCACTTTCAAATTTATATTTTTTTTTTTTTAGTTTTCATACACAAGCTAAAACATATTTTTTATACAGTCAAAACAAAAATTTTTCAAAAATGTATTAAATTATAGCCATTTTAAAAAAATTGAAAATTTTGGAAATTACATTTATTATGTTTAATAAGTTTGTATTTAATTTGCGTTGATATAGGGGGTTTGGAATGAGAAATGCAGCTTTTCGAAGACGAAGGCAGTCGTTGCATTTCAGTACCAAAAGGCAAGTTAAAATAGCCTGTTAGTATTATAAACACTAATTTATGTTATAAAATGTTAGATTGTTTAATGTTTGTCTTAGATTGTTAGAATTGAAGTTAAATAACATGAATTATTCATATATGAAGTAGAAAATACTGCGTGACAATTCGAAGACGTAACATCCTGCGGTCAGTTATTTTCCCCTCTTTTGAAACTTTAAACAACCAAACATTACTAAAAATGCACAAAAACATTTAGAAAACACTATTTCATTACTTCATTTGTAGCTGCAACAATGGCTTTAATTTGTGCATCTATTTATGTATTTAAGAAAGCATACGCAAGAGGTCAACGACAAAATTACAGAGTGCATCAGAACAGAAAAAACACAACACAAAATTACTAAAATAAAAATACAGGGTGATTGGTAAATACGTGGACGAACCTTGCAGGGGGGTAGAGGGGACCTAGACTAGTATATTTCGAATGAGCATGGGGGGAGAAGATGCACCGTTACGGAGCTAGGACCTAATGTAGCGCGAGGGCGCTTCAAAAGGCCGTTTTTAGAAGGCTCGTGTGACGAAACAAAACATAATAAAATGAAAAACATTATTGCATGAGGTACACGAATATCCGTACTACTTAAATCCTCAATGTGATAGAAATTGGACCACTCGCTAAATCGTGGGGTGAGTTTTAAAACGTGCAATATTCATCTTTTAGCCAAAGAATGGAGTTTCCTTACATTAGTGTAATTGTACTTAGAAAAATGATGAATGGGCAAGGGATTTTCAATGATCATACATTGATCATTGAAACTGTATGATCATTTAAATTCCCTCCCCGATCATCATTTTTCTAAGAACCATTACACTAAAGTAAAGGAACTCCATTCTTTGGCTAAAAGATGAATATTGCACAATTTAAAACTCCCCCCATGATTTAGCGAGTGTTGCAATTTCTATCACATTGAGGATTTAAGTAGTACGGATATTCCTGTACCTCATGCACTAATGTTTTCCATTTTATTCTGTTTTGTTTCGTGAAACGGGCTTTGGGAAAACCGCCTTTTGTAACGCCCTCCTTGCATTTTGATTGCTATGCAGGAAAAACAACATTTCTGTGACTGGATTTGTTATTTTCACTAAAAAATTTTGAACTCCTTCTAATTTATGTAGTAAAATAAACTGGAAAGAAATTAGAATAAGAATATCGGAAGCGTACAGCTTCCTGAGCAGCGCCCATGTGCATGTATGAAACGGGTCCAACATAAATACAAAAGGCACATTTCAAAGGCACTATCATACAATTTCTTATGTATGCTGTTTTCTCTCGGAAACTGCTTAAAAGCGGTGTTTGTTTTGCAAAATTTTTTAGCTGGGTATTGAAACTTTTTATGGGCTCGAGAAAAAGAAGATGCCATAGGGGCACCGACACCCTCCGGCTTTGAGGTTGGCGGTAGGCTACGGTGCAAGGGACGGAGACTGTTATAAATTGATTGTAAATTCGCACTAAATTTAAGGGTGTTGAAAAGTCTCTCAGCCCAAGAGTAACAGTTAATTACTTTAATATTAATCTAATAAATATAATAATAATTATCTTATCTTATAATAGTTATATATCTAACAAATATATTATCAGATATTATAAATCTGAGTGATATTTTTTGTAAAAGACAACTTCAAAATTTGATAAAAGAAACTCTTACCTGTATCTGAAAACAAGCGATTTCACACTGTATAAGGCTTCCGAAACCGCCCAATGTGGCATGTTCACGCTTGTTTTTAACAAGAGTGGTGAAGCGGAATCAAATTTCTTCTACCCCGATGTAGCCTCTATCATGCATAATTTCTGAAAAAGGGAATATAAAAATTAATTTCGATATTTTTATTGGTAAAACGAGCGGGAGAAAAGAGCGAAAATGATAGTTTTGAACCTTGGAGCGTAGGCAAGCTCTCAGATCCCGTTCGACCCAAATCGACAAATTGTGTCGTCCAATCGAAGACCAGCAATGGGAAGAGAGGGGCGGAGCTATATCCTCAACACAGACTATATATACGAGAGACGGCTCGGCCTGTTCTACAAATTTGTTAACTCGTACAAGCTGCTATGTCTGGATGCAAAGGTCTTAGAGCGCAGTTACTCACTGCTCAAAGAGAACGGGAAAGCATTGTTAGAGATCTTGAAACTCTGAGAATTCTCCACTGCCAGAGCGATGTGAAACAAGCCACTTCTGCAATGAAAAGAATTGAATCGTCATTAGTTAAAAAGCTTGAGCGGGCCGACAACCAAATATCTGGCCTTCACCAGCTGCTCAGCCGTTCTGCTCATAGATAACGAGCTTCAACGAACTCCGTTTTAAAGACCATAAAAAAAAGGCCCTTTTCAGGGCCAAAAAATTTTAATTTTGCACCCTTAAGGCTAAGGGCACACGGAACACCTCGATGGCCAAAACAAGGAAAAGGTAAAACATAGTTTAGGTGCCTGCGTTTCACTTTCAAATTTATATTTTTTTTTTTAGTTTTCATACACAAGCTAAAACATATTTTTTATACAGTCAAAACAAAAATTTTTCAAAAAAAGTCAAAAATGTATTAAATTATAGCCATTTTAAAAAAATTGAAAATTTTGGAAATTACATTTATTATGTTTAATAAGTTTGTATTTAATTTGCGTTGATATAGGGGGTTTGGAATGAGAAATGCAGCTTTTCGAAGACGAAGGCAGTCGTTGCATTTCAGTACCAAAAGGCAAGTTAAAATAGCCTGTTAGTATTATAAACACTAATTTATGTTATAAAATGTTAGATTGTTTAATGTTTGTCTTAGATTGTTAGAATTGAAGTTAAATAACATGAATTATTCATATATGAAGTAGAAAATACTGCGTGACGATTCGAAGACGTAACATCCTGTGGTCAGTTATTTTCCCCTCTTTTGAAACTTTAAACAACCAAACATTACTAAAAATGCACAAAAACATTTAGAAAACACTATTTCATTACTTCATTTGTAGCTGCAACAATGGCTTTAATTTGTGCATCTATTTATGTATTTAAGAAAGCATACGCAAGAGGTCAACGACAAAATTACAGAGTGCATCAGAACAGAAAAAACACAACACAAAATTACTAAAATAAAAATACAGGGTGATTGGTAAATACGTGGACGAACCTTGCAGGGGGGTAGAGGGGACCTGGACTAGTATATTTCGAATGAGCATGGGGGGAGAAGATGCACCGTTACGGAGCTAGGACCTAATGTAGCGCGAGGGCGCTTCAAAAGGCCGTTTTTAGAAGGCTCGTGTGACGAAACAAAACATAATAAAATGAAAAACATTATTGCATGAGGTACACGAATATCCGTACTACTTAAATCCTCAATGTGATAGAAATTGGACCACTCGCTAAATCGTGGGGTGAGTTTTAAAACGTGCAATATTCATCTTTTAGCCAAAGAATGGAGTTTCCTTACATTAGTGTAATTGTACTTAGAAAAATGATGAATGGGCAAGGGATTTTCAATGATCATACATTGATCATTGAAACTGTATGATCATTTAAATTCCCTCCCCGATCATCATTTTTCTAAGAACCATTACACTAAAGTAAAGGAACTCCATTCTTTGGCTAAAAGATGAATATTGCACAATTTAAAACTCCCCCCATGATTTAGCGAGTGGTGCAATTTCTATCACATTGAGGATTTAAGTAGTACGGATATTCCTGTCCTCATGCACTAATGTTTTCCATTTTATTCTGTTTTGTTTCGTGAAACGGGCTTTGGGAAAACCGCCTTTTGTAACGCCCTCCTTGCATTTTGATTGCTATGCAGGAAAAACAACATTTCTGTGACTGGATTTGTTATTTTCACTAAAAAATTTTGAACTCCTTCTAATTTATGTAGTAAAATAAACTGGAAAGAAAATAGAATAAGAATATCGGAAGCGTACAGCTTCCTGAACAGCGCCCATGTGCATGTACGAAACGGGTCCAACATAAATACACAAGGCACATTTCAAAGGCACTATCTCATACAATTTCTTATGTATGCTGTTTTCTCTCGGAAACTGCTTAAAAGCGGTGTTTGTTTTGCAAAATTTTTTAGCTGGGTATTGAAACATTTTATGGGCTCGAAAAAAAGAAGATGCCGTAGGGGCACCAACACCCTCCGGCTTTGAGGTTGCCGGTAGGCTACGGTGCAAGGGACGGAGACTGTTATAAATTGATTGTAAATTCGCACTAAATTTAAGGGTGTTGAAAAGTCTCTCAGCCCAAGAGTAACAGTTAAATACTTTAATATTAATCTAATAAATATAATAATAATTATCTTATCTTATAATAGTTATATATCTAACAAATATATTATCAGATATTATAAATCTGAGTGATATTTTTTGTAAAAGACAACTTCAAAATTTGATAAAAGAAACTCTTACCTGTATCTGAAAACAAGCGATTTCACACTGTATAAGGCTTCCGAAACCGCCCAATGTGGCATGTTCACGCTTGTTTTTAACAAGAGTGGTGAAGCGGAATCAAATTTCTTCAACCCCGATGTAGCCTCTATCATGCATAATTTCTGAAAAAGGGAATATAAAAATTAATTTCGATATTTTTATTGGTAAAACGAGCGGGAGAAAAGAGCGAAAATGATAGTTTTGAACCTTGGAGCGTAGACAAGCTCTCAGATCCCGTTCGACCCAAATCGACAAATTGTGTCGTCCAATCGAAGACCAGCAATGGGAAGAGAGGGGCGGAGCTATATCCTCAACACAGACTATATATACGAGAGACGGCTCGGCCTGTTCTACAAATTTGTTAACTCGTACAAGCTGCTATGTCTGGATGCAAAGGTCTTAGAGCGCAGTTACTCACTGCTCAAAGAGAACGGGAAAGCATTGTTAGAGATCTTGAAACTCTGAGAATTCTCCACTGCCAGAGCGATGTGAAACAAGCCACTTCTGCAATGAAAAGAATTGAATCGTCATTAGTTAAAAAGCTTGAGCGGGCCGACAACCAAATATCTGGCCTTCACCAGCTGTTCTGCTCATAGATAACGAGCTTCAACGAACTCCGGTTTAAAGACCATAAAAAAAAGGCCCTTTTCAGGGCCAAAAAATTTTAATTTTGCACCCTTAAGGCTAAGGGCACAAGGAACACCTCGATGGCCAAAACAAGGAAAAGGTAAAACATAGTTTAGGTGCCTGCGTTTCACTTTCAAATTTATATTTTTTTTTTTTTAGTTTTCATACACAAGCTAAAACATATTTTTTATACAGTCAAAACAAAAATTTTTCAAAAATGTATTATATTATAGCCATTTTATAAAAATTGAAAATTTTGGAAATTACATTTATTATGTTTAATAAGTTTGTATTTAATTTGCGTTGATATAGGGGGTTTGGAATGAGAAATGCAGCTTTTCGAAGACGAAGGCAGTCGTTGCATTTCAGTACCAAAAGGCAAGTTAAAATAGCCTGTTAGTATTATAAACACTAATTTATGTTATAAAATGTTAGATTGTTTAATGTTTGTCTTAGATTGCTAGAATTGAAGTTAAATAACATGAATTATTCATATATGAAGTAGAAAATACTGCGTGACAATTCGAAGACGTAACATCCTGCGGTCAGTTATTTTCCCCTCTTTTGAAACTTTAAACAACCAAACATTACTAAAAATGCACAAAAACATTTAGAAAACACTATTTCATTACTTCATTTGTAGCTGCAACAATGGCTTTAATTTGTGCATCTATTTATGTATTTAAGAAAGCATACGCAAGAGGTCAACGACAAAATTACAGAGTGCATCAGAACAGAAAAAACACAACACAAAATTACTAAAATAAAAATACAGGGTGATTGGTAAATACGTGGACGAACCTTGCAGGGGGGTAGAGGGGACCTAGACTAGTATATTTCGAATGAGCATGGGGGGAGAAGATGCACCGTTACGGAGCTAGGACCTAATGTAGCGCGAGGGCGCTTCAAAAGGCCGTTTTTAGAAGGCTCGTGTGACGAAACAAAACATAATAAAATGAAAAACATTATTGCATGAGGTACACGAATATCCGTACTACTTAAATCCTCAATGTGATAGAAATTGGACCACTCGCTAAATCGTGGGGTGAGTTTTAAAACGTGCAATATTCATCTTTTAGCCAAAGAATGGAGTTTCCTTACATTAGTGTAATTGTACTTAGAAAAATGATGAATGGGCAAGGGATTTTCAATGATCATACATTGATCATTGAAACTGTATGATCATTTAAATTCCCTCCCCGATCATCATTTTTCTAAGAACCATTACACTAAAGTAAAGGAACTCCATTCTTTGGCTAAAAGATGAATATTGCACAATTTAAAACTCCCCCCATGATTTAGCGAGTGGTGCAATTTCTATCACATTGAGGATTTAAGTAGTACGGATATTCCTGTACCTCATGCACTAATGTTTTCCATTTTATTCTGTTTTGTTTCGTGAAACGGGCTTTGGGAAAACCGCCTTTTGTAACGCCCTCCTTGCATTTTGATTGCTATGCAGGAAAAACAACATTTCTGTGACTGGATTTGTTATTTTCACTAAAAAATTTTGAACTCCTTCTAATTTATGTAGTAAAATAAACTGGAAAGAAATTAGAATAAGAATATCGGAAGCGTACAGCTTCCTGAGCAGCGCCCATGTGCATGTATGAAACGGGTCCAACATAAATACAAAAGGCACATTTCAAAGGCACTATCATACAATTTCTTATGTATGCTGTTTTCTCTCGGAAACTGCTTAAAAGCGGTGTTTGTTTTGCAAAATTTTTTAGCTGGGTATTGAAACTTTTTATGGGCTCGAGAAAAAGAAGATGCCATAGGGGCACCGACACCCTCCGGCTTTGAGGTTGGCGGTAGGCTACGGTGCAAGGGACGGAGACTGTTATAAATTGATTGTAAATTCGCACTAAATTTAAGGGTGTTGAAAAGTCTCTCAGCCCAAGAGTAACAGTTAATTACTTTAATATTAATCTAATAAATATAATAATAATTATCTTATCTTATAATAGTTATATATCTAACAAATATATTATCAGATATTATAAATCTGAGTGATATTTTTTGTAAAAGACAACTTCAAAATTTGATAAAAGAAACTCTTACCTGTATCTGAAAACAAGCGATTTCACACTGTATAAGGCTTCCGAAACCGCCCAATGTGGCATGTTCACGCTTGTTTTTAACAAGAGTGGTGAAGCGGAATCAAATTTCTTCTACCCCGATGTAGCCTCTATCATGCATAATTTCTGAAAAAGGGAATATAAAAATTAATTTCGATATTTTTATTGGTAAAACGAGCGGGAGAAAAGAGCGAAAATGATAGTTTTGAACCTTGGAGCGTAGGCAAGCTCTCAGATCCCGTTCGACCCAAATCGACAAATTGTGTCGTCCAATCGAAGACCAGCAATGGGAAGAGAGGGGCGGAGCTATATCCTCAACACAGACTATATATACGAGAGACGGCTCGGCCTGTTCTACAAATTTGTTAACTCGTACAAGCTGCTATGTCTGGATGCAAAGGTCTTAGAGCGCAGTTACTCACTGCTCAAAGAGAACGGGAAAGCATTGTTAGAGATCTTGAAACTCTGAGAATTCTCCACTGCCAGAGCGATGTGAAACAAGCCACTTCTGCAATGAAAAGAATTGAATCGTCATTAGTTAAAAAGCTTGAGCGGGCCGACAACCAAATATCTGGCCTTCACCAGCTGCTCAGCCGTTCTGCTCATAGATAACGAGCTTCAACGAACTCCGGTTTAAAGACCATAAAAAAAAGGCCCTTTTCAGGGCCAAAAAATTTTAATTTTGCACCCTTAAGGCTAAGGGCACACGGAACACCTCGATGGCCAAAACAAGGAAAAGGTAAAACATAGTTTAGGTGCCTGCGTTTCACTTTCAAATTTATATTTTTTTTTTTTAGTTTTCATACACAAGCTAAAACATATTTTTTATACAGTCAAAACAAAAATTTTTCAAAAATGTATTAAATTATAGCCATTTTAAAAAAATTGAAAATTTTGGAAAATACATTTATTATGTTTAATAAGTTTGTATTTAATTTGCGTTGATATAGGGGGTTTGGAATGAGAAATGCAGCTTTTCGAAGACGAAGGCAGTCGTTGCATTTCAGTACCAAAAGGCAAGTTAAAATAGCCTGTTAGTATTATAAACACTAATTTATGTTATAAAATGTTAGATTGTTTAATGTTTGTCTTAGATTGTTAGAATTGAAGTTAAATAACATGAATTATTCATATATGAAGTAGAAAATACTGCGTGACGATTCGAAGACGTAACATCCTGTGGTCAGTTATTTTCCCCTCTTTTGAAACTTTAAACAACCAAACATTACTAAAAATGCACAAAAACATTTAGAAAACACTATTTCATTACTTCATTTGATGCTGCAACAATGGCTTTAATTTGTGCATCTATTTATGTATTTAAGAAAGCATACGCAAGAGGTCAACGACAAAATTACAGAGTGCATCAGAACAGAAAAAACACAACACAAAATTACTAAAATAAAAATACAGGGTGATTGGTAAATACGTGGACGAACCTTGCAGGGGGGTAGAGGGGACCTAGACTAGTATATTTCGAATGAGCATGGGGGGAGAAGATGCACCGTTACGGAGCTAGGACCTAATGTAGCGCGAGGGCGCTTCAAAAGGCCGTTTTTAGAAGGCTCGTGTGACGAAACAAAACATAATAAAATGAAAAACATTATTGCATGAGGTACACGAATATCCGTACTACTTAAATCCTCAATGTGATAGAAATTGGACCACTCGCTAAATCGTGGGGTGAGTTTTAAAACGTGCAATATTCATCTTTTAGCCAAAGAATGGAGTTTCCTTACATTAGTGTAATTGTACTTAGAAAAATGATGAATGGGTAAGGGATTTTCAATGATCATACATTGATCATTGAAACTGTATGATCATTTAAATTCCCTCCCCGATCATCATTTTTCTAAGAACCATTACACTAAAGTAAAGGAACTCCATTCTTTGGCTAAAAGATGAATATTGCACAATTTAAAACTCCCCCCATGATTTAGCGAGTGGTGCAATTTCTATCACATTGAGGATTTAAGTAGTACGGATATTCCTGTACCTCATGCACTAATGTTTTCCATTTTATTCTGTTTTGTGTCGTGAAACGGGCTTTGGGAAAACCGCCTTTTGTAACGCCTTCCTTGCATTTTGATTGCTATGCAGGAAAAACAACATTTCTGTGACTGGATTTGTTATTTTCACTAAAAAATTTTGAACTCCTTCTAATTTATGTAGTAAAATAAACTGGAAAGAAATTAGAATAAGAATATCGGAAGCGTACAGCTTCCTGAGCAGCGCCCATGTGCATGTATGAAACGGGTCCAACATAAATACAAAAGGCACATTTCAAAGGCACTATCATACAATTTCTTATGTATGCTGTTTTCTCTCGGAAACTGCTTAAAAGCGGTGTTTGTTTTGCAAAATTTTTTAGCTGGGTATTGAAACTTTTTATGGGCTCGAGAAAAAGAAGATGCCATAGGGGCACCGACACCCTCCGGCTTTGAGGTTGGCGGTAGGCTACGGTGCAAGGGACGGAGACTGTTATAAATTGATTGTAAATTCGCACTAAATTTAAGGGTGTTGAAAAGTCTCTCAGCCCAAGAGTAACAGTTAATTACTTTAATATTAATCTAATAAATATAATAATAATTATCTTATCTTATAATAGTTATATATCTAACAAATATATTATCAGATATTATAAATCTGAGTGATATTTTTTGTAAAAGACAACTTCAAAATTTGATAAAAGAAACTCTTACCTGTATCTGAAAACAAGCGATTTCACACTGTATAAGGCTTCCGAAACCGCCCAATGTGGCATGTTCACGCTTGTTTTTAACAAGAGTGGTGAAGCGGAATCAAATTTCTTCTACCCCGATGTAGCCTCTATCATGCATAATTTCTGAAAAAGGGAATATAAAAATTAATTTCGATATTTTTATTGGTAAAACGAGCGGGAGAAAAGAGCGAAAATGATAGTTTTGAACCTTGGAGCGTAGGCAAGCTCTCAGATCCCGTTCGACCCAAATCGACAAATTGTGTCGTCCAATCGAAGACCAGCAATGGGAAGAGAGGGGCGGAGCTATATAAAACGAAACATTTAGTCCAGGAGTCCCTGCCGGCGTAGCCGGCGTACCTCCTAACCTGGGGTTGATATTATCCTTCTGCGCCTTGCCCTAGGGGGCGCTGGGTAACTTTACGTCGAAGTAGAATAAGTCAAGCATCTCCATGCCTTGGTCGGAGCAAAGGGGGGGGGGGGCAAGCGGAAGGGAGAGATTTCTCCTCCCTGCTGCGCCTTATCTATCCTTATTTTCTGGATTTGACTGGCAGCTGGGACTCCCCGTCGTCTCTAATTTCCGTGACAACAAGAAAACAGGACCCCTGTGGATAGAGACATCTAAGTTTGCTTTGAAATTGAATTTTGAGTATTTACCTTGCTTCTCCTCTCAGGTGCTTTGCCTTCGTCCGCCGCTCTCCTTCCCTCGTCGACCAAAAAATTTATTTACATTATGACAAAATAAGTACAAAGAACATTTCATCTCCAATCTATTGGAGGAATCTTGGCTACAATCTTGGTTTAACATGCTCTTCGGATTTGCTTCGCTCATACATTTTTTAATCCAAGCTTAATTGACTTCTGTGGAGTGTTTTGGTATCATATTGCATCTTTTCAATCGACCCTGTTCTGGTGATTTTGGTTTTGGATTGCATTAGTTATAGTTTGTTTTGACCCGCTTCAGTCGCTCTCTATGGTTATGGCTTTGGGCCTGTACCTGTTTTGGGGCAGTGTTGGGTCATAGCTGTTAATTCCAATCAGGGACGGGTTCTGGTGGGTTTCCAGTTTTGTATGGAATTTAATTGCTAGCTCTCTAGTGTACTTCCGTAGACTTTCTATTTTCGTGGCCCTTGCGATTTCTACATTGGATATGAATAAGGGGGCCCTAATTATTTGCCTTATCATTTTATTCTGGGCCGCATCCAGTTTCTTTCTACTCGTAGCTTCCAGCACTCCCCACACTACTATGCCATAGGTGAGGATGGGTCTAAGATAGGTTTTATACATGTAGAGTTTTAGGGGTTGGGACATTTTGGAATACCTGTTTATCAGTGGTCTTAGGGCTCCTGCTGCCTGATTCATTTTCCCTATTATTTTATTTACATGTCTGGTCATAGTTAGGTGCTTGTCAAGATGTACTCCTAGGTATTTAATCTCTCTCGACCATGGGATTTTCGTCCCAAATACCTCCAATCTAGTGTCTGTGTATTTTTCAGTGTTAAACCGAATTGCTGCGGTTTTCCCTACGTTTAACTTTACCCTCCATTCGCCTAGCCATTTTTCAATTCGCCCTATGTGTTCCTGGAGCCACTTGTGCGAGGCGCTTTCCTTCCTATTTTTACACAACACCGCCGTGTCGTCAGCAAAGAGAGCCAGCTTGGTCCTAGGGTGGGTGGGAATGTCATTTATGTAGAGGAGAAACAAGCTGGGGCCCAGTTTGCTCCCTTGAGGGACACCGGCCTTTATGTTTCTACATGTCGATAGTTCATCCCCTATACTGACCACGAATTTCCTGTTTGTCAGATATGAAGCTACTAGCCTAACTATATAACTAGGGAATTTATGTTGTATCAACTTGAACATCAACCCAGGGATCCATACTCTATCAAAGGCTTTTTCGATGTCAAAAAAGATAGCTGAGCATGCAGCAGGGCCCCTTTTAGTCCTGTTTTTCCCATCCTTCACATACTCAATTACCCTTTCCAATTGGTGGCAAGGTGAAAGCTTTGGTCGGAACCCATGTTGTTCGGGAATCAGTATGTTATTTTGCTCTAGGTGCTCATTGTAAAAGCCCAGGATCACATGCTCCGTTATTTTACTCATGGTGGAGAGCAGTGATATCGGTCTGTAGCTACTAGGTGTTTTAGCACATTTCCCAGGCTTGTGGATAGCTATCACTTTGGCTGTCTTCCATTGCTCCGGGAAATACGCATACCACAACACTGCGTTAATAATCCGGGTCAGTAAGCAGACAGCACTGGGCGGGAGGTTTTTCAGGGCTTTGTTTGTTATCCCATCCGACCCCGGGGATTTATTTACCTTCAGTTTGTTTATCACTGGAGTTATTTCGGAGGGAAGAATGCTGGGTGGGACTGAATGGGGTTTGTCCTCAATGAACCTGTTTATCGCCCCGCCCACTTTCTCCTCGGCGGAGCTATATCCTCAACACAGACTATATATACGAGAGACGGCTCGGCCTGTTCTACAAATTTGTTAACTCGTACAAGCTGCTATGTCTGGATGCAAAGGTCTTAGAGCGCAGTTACTCACTGCTCAAAGAGAACGGGAAAGCATTGTTAGAGATCTTGAACCTCTGAGAATTCTCCACTGCCAGAGCGATGTGAAACAAGCCACTTCTGCAATGAAAAGAATTGAATCGTCATTAGTTAAAAAGCTTGAGCGGGCCGACAACCAAATATCTGGCCTTCACCAGCTGCTCAGCCGTTCTGCTCATAGATAACGAGCTTCAACGAACTCCGGTTTAAAGACCATAAAAAAAAGGCCCTTTTCAGGGCCAAAAAATTTTAATTTTGCACCCTTAAGGCTAAGGGCACACGGAACACCTCGATGGCCAAAACAAGGAAAAGGTAAAACATAGTTTAGGTGCCTGCGTTTCACTTTCAAATTTATATTTTTTTTTTTTAGTTTTCATACACAAGCTAAAACATATTTTTTATACAGTCAAAACAAAAATTTTTCAAAAAAAGTCAAAAATGTATTAAATTATAGCCATTTTAAAAAAATTGAAAATTTTGGAAATTACATTTATTATGTTTAATAAGTTTGTATTTAATTTGCGTTGATATAGGGGGTTTGGAATGAGAAATGCAGCTTTTCGAAGACGAAGGCAGTCGTTGCATTTCAGTACCAAAAGGCAAGTTAAAATAGCCTGTTAGTATTATAAAAACTAATTTATGTTATAAAATGTTAGATTGTTTAATGTTTGTCTTAGATTGTTAGAATTGAAGTTAAATAACATGAATTATTCATATATGAAGTAGAAAATACTGCGTGACAATTCGAAGACGTAACATCCTGCGGTCAGTTATTTTCCCCTCTTTTGAAACTTTAAACAACCAAACATTACTAAAAAGGCACAAAAACATTTAGAAAACACTATTTCATTACTTCATTTGTAGCTGCAACAATGGCTTTAATTTGTGCATCTATTTATGTATTTAAAAAGCATACGCAAGAGGTCAACGACAAAATTACAGAGTGCATCAGAACAGAAAAAACACAACACAAAATTACTAAAATAAAAATACAGGGTAATTGGTAAATACGTGGACGAACCTTGCAGGGGGGTAGAGGGGACCTAGACTAGTATATTTCGAATGAGCATGGGGGGAGAAGATGCACCGTTACGGAGCTAGGACCTAATGTAGCGCGAGGGCGCTTCAAAAGGCCGTTTTTAGAAGGCTCGTGTGACGAAACAAAACATAATAAAATGAAAAACATTATTGCATGAGGTACACGAATATCCGTACTACTTAAATCCTCAATGTGATAGAAATTGGACCACTCGCTAAATCGTGGGGTGAGTTTTAAAACGTGCAATATTCATCTTTTAGCCAAAGAATGGATTTTCCTTACATTAGTGTAATTGTACTTAGAAAAATGATGAATGGGCAAGGGATTTTCAATGATCATACATTGATCATTGAAACTGTATGATCATTTAAATTCCCTCCCCGATCATCATTTTTCTAAGAACCATTACACTAAAGTAAAGGAACTCCATTCTTTGGCTAAAAGATGAATATTGCACAATTTAAAACTCCCCCCATGCTTTAGCGAGTGGTGCAATTTCTATCACATTGAGGATTTAAGTAGTACGGATATTCCTGTACCTCATGCACTAATGTTTTCCATTTTATTCTGTTTTGTTTCGTGAAACGGGCTTTGGGAAAACCGCCTTTTGTAACGCCCTCCTTGCATTTTGATTGCTATGCAGGAAAAACAACATTTCTGTGACTGGATTTGTTATTTTCACTAAAAAATTTTGAACTCCTTCTAATTTATGTAGTAAAATAAACTGGAAAGAAATTAGAATAAGAATATCGGAAGCGTACAGCTTCCTGAGCAGCGCCCATGTGCATGTATGAAACGGGTCCAACATAAATACAAAAGGCACATTTCAAAGGCACTATCATACAATTTCTTATGTATGCTGTTTTCTCTCGGAAACTGCTTAAAAGCGGTGTTTGTTTTGCAAAATTTTTTAGCTGGGTATTGAAACTTTTTATGGGCTCGAGAAAAAGAAGATGCGATAGGGGCACCGACACCCTCCGGCTTTGAGGTTGGCGGTAGGCTACGGTGCAAGGGACGGAGACTGTTATAAATTGATTGTAAATTCGCACTAAATTTAAGGGTGTTGAAAAGTCTCTCAGCCCAAGAGTAACAGTTAATTACTTTAATATTAATCTAATAAATATAATAATAATTATCTTATCTTATAATAGTTATATATCTAACAAATATATTATCAGATATTATAAATCTGAGTGATATTTTTTGTAAAAGACAACTTCAAAATTTGATAAAAGAAACTCTTACCTGTATCTGAAAACAAGCGATTTCACACTGTCTAAGGCTTCCGAAACCGCCCAATGTGGCATGTTCACGCTTGTTTTTAACAAGAGTGGTGAAGCGGAATCAAATTTCTTCTACCCCGATGTAGCCTCTATCATGCATAATTTCTGAAAAAGGGAATATAAAAATTAATTTCGATATTTTTATTGGTAAAACGAGCGGGAGAAAAGAGCGAAAATGATAGCTTTGAACCTTGGAGCGTAGGCAAGCTCTCAGATCCCGTTCGACCCAAACCGACAAATTGTGTCGTCCAATCGAAGACCAGCAATGGGAAGAGAGGGGCGGAGCTATATCCTCAACACAGACTATATATACGAGAGACGGCTCGGCCTGTTCTACAAATTTGTTAACTCGTACAAGCTGCTATGTCTGGATGCAAAGGTCTTAGAGCGCAGTTACTCACTGCTCAAAGAGAACGGGAAAGCATTGTTAGAGATCTTGAAACTCTGAGAATTCTCCACTGCCAGAGCGATGTGAAACAAGCCACTTCTGCAATGAAAATAATTGAATCGTCATTAGTTAAAAAGCTTGAGCGGGCCGACAACCAAATATCTGTCCTTCACCAGCTGCTCAGCCGTTCTGCTCATAGATAACGAGCTTCAACGAACTCCGGTTTAAAGACCATAAAAAAAAGGCCCTTTTCAGGGCCAAAAAATTTTAATTTTGCACCCTTAAGGCTAAGGGCACACGGAACACCTCGATGGCCAAAACAAGGAAAAGGTAAAACATAGTTTAGGTGCCTGCGTTTCACTTTCAAATTTAGATTTTTTTTTTTAGTTTTCATACACAAGCTAAAACATATTTTTTATACAGTCAAAACAAAAATTTTTCAAAAATGTATTAAATTATAGCCATTTTAAAAAAATTGAAAATTTTGGAAATTACATTTATTATGTTTAATAAGTTTGTATTTAATTTGCGTTGATATAGGGGGTTTGGAATGAGAAATGCAGCTTTTCGAAGACGAAGGCAGTCGTTGCATTTCAGTACCAAAAGGCAAGTTAAAATAGCCTGTTAGTATTATAAACACTAATTTATGTTATAAAATGTTAGATTGTTTAATGTTCGTCTTAGATTGTTAGAATTGAAGTTAAATAACATGAATTATTCATATATGAAGTAGAAAATACTGCGTGACAATTCGAAGATGTAACATCCTGCGGTCAGTTATTTTCCCCTCTTTTGAAACTTTAAACAACCAAACATTACTAAAAATGCACAAAAACATTTAGAAAACACTATTTCATTACTTCATTTGTAGCTGCAACAATGGCTTTAATTTGTGCATCTATTTATGTATTTAAGAAAGCATACGCAAGAGGTCACCGACAAAATTACAGAGTGCATCAGAACAGAAAAAACACAACACAAAATTACTAAAATAAAAATACAGGGTGATTGGTAAATACGTGGACGAACCTTGCAGGGGGGTAGAGGGGACCTAGACTAGTATATTTCGAATGAGCATGGGGGGAGAAGATGCACCGTTACGGTAATGTACGGAGATGCACCGATGACCTAATGTAGCGCGAGGGCGCTTCAAAAGGCCGTTTTTAGAAGGCTCGTGTGACGAAACAAAACATAATAAAATGAAAAACATTATTGCATGAGGTACACGAATATCCGTACTACTTAAATCCTCAATGTGATAGAAATTGGACCACTCGCTAAATCGTGGGGTGAGTTTTAAAACGTGCAATATTCATCTTTTAGCCAAAGAATGGAGTTTCCTTACATTAGTGTAATTGTACTTAGAAAAATGATGAATGGGCAAGGGATTTTCAATGATCATACATTGATCATTGAAACTGTATGATCATTTAAATTCCCTCCCCGATCATCATTTTTCTAAGAACCATTACACTAAAGTAAAGGAACTCCATTCTTTGGCTAAAAGATGAATATTGCACAATTTAAAACTCCCCCCATGATTTAGCGAGTGGTGCAATTTCTATCACATTGAGGATTTAAGTAGTACGGATATTCCTGTACCTCATGCACTAATGTTTTCCATTTTATTCTGTTTTGTTTCGTGAAACGGGCTTTGGGAAAACCGCCTTTTGTAACGCCCTCCTTGCATTTTGATTGCTATGCAGGAAAAACAACATTTCTGTGACTGGATTTGTTATTTTCACTAAAAAATTTTGAACTCCTTCTAATTTATGTAGTAAAATAAACTGGAAAGAAATTAGAATAAGAATATCGGAAGCGTACAGCTTCCTGAGCAGCGCCCATGTGCATGTATGAAACGGGTCCAACATAAATACAAAAGGCACATTTCAAAGGCACTATCATACAATTTCTTATGTATGCTGTTTTCTCTCGGAAACTGCTTAAAAGCGGTGTTTGTTTTGCAAAATTTTTTAGCTGGGTATTGAAACTTTTTATGGGCTCGAGAAAAAGAAGATGCCATAGGGGCACCGACACCCTCCGGCTTTGAGGTTGGCGGTAGGCTACGGTGCAAGGGACGGAGACTGTTATAAATTGATTGTAAATTCGCACTAAATTTAAGGGTGTTGAAAAGTCTCTCAGCCCAAGAGTAACAGTTAATTACTTTAATATTAATCTAATAAATATAATAATAATTATCTTATCTTATAATAGTTATATATCTAACAAATATATTATCAGATATTATAAATCTGAGTGATATTTTTTGTAAAAGACAACTTCAAAATTTGATAAAAGAAACTCTTACCTGTATCTGAAAACAAGCGATTTCACACTGTCTAAGGCTTCCGAAACCGCCCAATGTGGCATGTTCACGCTTGTTTTTAACAAGAGTGGTGAAGCGGAATCAAATTTCTTCTACCCCGATGTAGCCTCTATCATGCATAATTTCTGAAAAAGGGAATATAAAAATTAATTTCGATATTTTTATTGGTAAAACGAGCGGGAGAAAAGAGCGAAAATGATAGTTTTGAACCTTGGAGCGTAGGCAAGCTCTCAGATCCCGTTCGACCCAAATCGACAAATTGTGTCGTCCAATCGAAGACCAGCAATGGGAAGAGAGGGGCGGAGCTATATCCTCAACACAGACTATATATACGAGAGACGGCTCGGCCTGTTCTACAAATTTGTTAACTCGTACAAGCTGCTATGTCTGGATGCAAAGGTCTTAGAGCGCAGTTACTCACTGCTCAAAGAGAACGGGAAAGCATTGTTAGAGATCTTGAAACTCTGAGAATTCTCCACTGCCAGAGCGATGTGAAACAAGCCACTTCTGCAATGAAAAGAATTGAATCGTCATTAGTTAAAAAGCTTGAGCGGGCCGACAACCAAATATCTGGCCTTCACCAGCTGCTCAGCCGTTCTGCTCATAGATAACGAGCTTCAACGAACTCCGGTTTAAAGACCATAAAAAAAAGGCCCTTTTCAGGGCCAAAAAATTTTAATTTTGCACCCTTAAGGCTAAGGGCACACGGAACACCTCGATGGCCAAAACAAGGAAAAGGTAAAACATAGTTTAGGTGCCTGCGTTTCACTTTCAAATTTATATTTTTTTTTTTTAGTTTTCATACACAAGCTAAAACATATTTTTTATACAGTCAAAACAAAAATTTTTCAAAAATGTATTAAATTATAGCCATTTTAAAAAAATTGAAAATTTTGGAAATTACATTTATTATGTTTAATAAGTTTGTATTTAATTTGCGTTGATATAGGGGGTTTGGAATGAGAAATGCAGCTTTTCGAAGACGAAGGCAGTCGTTGCATTTCAGTACCAAAAGGCAAGTTAAAATAGCCTGTTAGTATTATAAACACTAATTTATGTTATAAAATGTTAGATTGTTTAATGTTTGTCTTAGATTGTTAGAATTGAAGTTAAATAACATGAATTATTCATATATGAAGTAGAAAATACTGCGTGACGATTCGAAGACGTAACATCCTGTGGTCAGTTATTTTCCCCTCTTTTGAAACTTTAAACAACCAAACATTACTAAAAATGCACAAAAACATTTAGAAAACACTATTTCATTACTTCATTTGATGCTGCAACAATGGCTTTAATTTGTGCATCTATTTATGTATTTAAGAAAGCATACGCAAGAGGTCAACGACAAAATTACAGAGTGCATCAGAACAGAAAAAACACAACACAAAATTACTAAAATAAAAATACAGGGTGATTGGTAAATACGTGGACGAACCTTGCAGGGGGGTAGAGGGGACCTAGACTAGTATATTTCGAATGAGCATGGGGGGAGAAGATGCACCGTTACGGAGCTAGGACCTAATGTAGCGCGAGGGCGCTTCAAAAGGCCGTTTTTAGAAGGCTCGTGTGACGAAACAAAACATAATAAAATGAAAAACATTATTGCATGAGGTACACGAATATCCGTACTACTTAAATCCTCAATGTGATAGAAATTGGACCACTCGCTAAATCGTGGGGTGAGTTTTAAAACGTGCAATATTCATCTTTTAGCCAAAGAATGGAGTTTCCTTACATTAGTGTAATTGTACTTAGAAAAATGATGAATGGGTAAGGGATTTTCAATGATCATACATTGATCATTGAAACTGTATGATCATTTAAATTCCCTCCCCGATCATCATTTTTCTAAGAACCATTACACTAAAGTAAAGGAACTCCATTCTTTGGCTAAAAGATGAATATTGCACAATTTAAAACTCCCCCCATGATTTAGCGAGTGGTGCAATTTCTATCACATTGAGGATTTAAGTAGTACGGATATTCCTGTACCTCATGCACTAATGTTTTCCATTTTATTCTGTTTTGTTTCGTGAAACGGGCTTTGGGAAAACCGCCTTTTGTAACGCCCTCCTTGCATTTTGATTGCTATGCAGGAAAAACAACATTTCTGTGACTGGATTTGTTATTTTCACTAAAAAATTTTGAACTCCTTCTAATTTATGTAGTAAAATAAACTGGAAAGAAATTAGAATAAGAATATCGGAAGCGTACAGCTTCCTGAGCAGCGCCCATGTGCATGTATGAAACGGGTCCAACATAAATACAAAAGGCACATTTCAAAGGCACTATCATACAATTTCTTATGTATGCTGTTTTCTCTCGGAAACTGCTTAAAAGCGGTGTTTGTTTTGCAAAATTTTTTAGCTGGGTATTGAAACTTTTTATGGGCTCGAGAAAAAGAAGATGCCATAGGGGCACCGACACCCTCCGGCTTTGAGGTTGGCGGTAGGCTACGGTGCAAGGGACGGAGACTGTTATAAATTGATTGTAAATTCGCACTAAATTTAAGGGTGTTGAAAAGTCTCTCAGCCCAAGAGTAACAGTTAATTACTTTAATATTAATCTAATAAATATAATAATAATTATCTTATCTTATAATAGTTATATATCTAACAAATATATTATCAGATATTATAAATCTGAGTGATATTTTTTGTAAAAGACAACTTCAAAATTTGATAAAAGAAACTCTTACCTGTATCTGAAAACAAGCGATTTCACACTGTATAAGGCTTCCGAAACCGCCCAATGTGGCATGTTCACGCTTGTTTTTAACAAGAGTGGTGAAGCGGAATCAAATTTCTTCTACCCCGATGTAGCCTCTATCATGCATAATTTCTGAAAAAGGGAATATAAAAATTAATTTCGATATTTTTATTGGTAAAACGAGCGGGAGAAAAGAGCGAAAATGATAGTTTTGAACCTTGGAGCGTAGGCAAGCTCTCAGATCCCGTTCGACCCAAATCGACAAATTGTGTCGTCCAATCGAAGACCAGCAATGGGAAGAGAGGGGCGGAGCTATATCCTCAACACAGACTATATATACGAGAGACGGCTCGGCCTGTTCTACAAATTTGTTAACTCGTACAAGCTGCTATGTCTGGATGCAAAGGTCTTAGAGCGCAGTTACTCACTGCTCAAAGAGAACGGGAAAGCATTGTTAGAGATCTTGAAACTCTGAGAATTCTCCACTGCCAGAGCGATGTGAAACAAGCCACTTCTGCAATGAAAAGAATTGAATCGTCATTAGTTAAAAAGCTTGAGCGGGCCGACAACCAAATATCTGGCCTTCACCAGCTGCTCAGCCGTTCTGCTCATAGATAACGAGCTTCAACGAACTCCGGTTTAAAGACCATAAAAAAAAGGCCCTTTTCAGGGCCAAAAAATTTTAATTTTGCACCCTTAAGGCTAAGGGCACACGGAACACCTCGATGGCCAAAACAAGGAAAAGGTAAAACATAGTTTAGGTGCCTGCGTTTCACTTTCAAATTTATATTTTTTTTTTTTAGTTTTCATACACAAGCTAAAACATATTTTTTATACAGTCAAAACAAAAATTTTTCAAAAATGTATTAAATTATAGCCATTTTAAAAAAATTGAAAATTTTGGAAATTACATTTATTATGTTTAATAAGTTTGTATTTAATTTGCGTTGATATAGGGGGTTTGGAATGAGAAATGCAGCTTTTCGAAGACGAAGGCAGTCGTTGCATTTCAGTACCAAAAGGCAAGTTAAAATAGCCTGTTAGTATTATAAACACTAATTTATGTTATAAAATGTTAGATTGTTTAATGTTTGTCTTAGATTGTTAGAATTGAAGTTAAATAACATGAATTATTCATATATGAAGTAGAAAATACTGCGTGACGATTCGAAGACGTAACATCCTGTGGTCAGTTATTTTCCCCTCTTTTGAAACTTTAAACAACCAAACATTACTAAAAATGCACAAAAACATTTAGAAAACACTATTTCATTACTTCATTTGATGCTGCAACAATGGCTTTAATTTGTGCATCTATTTATGTATTTAAGAAAGCATACGCAAGAGGTCAACGACAAAATTACAGAGTGCATCAGAACAGAAAAAACACAACACAAAATTACTAAAATAAAAATACAGGGTGATTGGTAAATACGTGGACGAACCTTGCAGGGGGGTAGAGGGGACCTAGACTAGTATATTTCGAATGAGCATGGGGGGAGAAGATGCACCGTTACGGAGCTAGGACCTAATGTAGCGCGAGGGCGCTTCAAAAGGCCGTTTTTAGAAGGCTCGTGTGACGAAACAAAACATAATAAAATGAAAAACATTATTGCATGAGGTACACGAATATCCGTACTACTTAAATCCTCAATGTGATAGAAATTGGACCACTCGCTAAATCGTGGGGTGAGTTTTAAAACGTGCAATATTCATCTTTTAGCCAAAGAATGGAGTTTCCTTACATTAGTGTAATTGTACTTAGAAAAATGATGAATGGGTAAGGGATTTTCAATGATCATACATTGATCATTGAAACTGTATGATCATTTAAATTCCCTCCCCGATCATCATTTTTCTAAGAACCATTACACTAAAGTAAAGGAACTCCATTCTTTGGCTAAAAGATGAATATTGCACAATTTAAAACTCCCCCCATGATTTAGCGAGTGGTGCAATTTCTATCACATTGAGGATTTAAGTAGTACGGATATTCCTGTACCTCATGCACTAATGTTTTCCATTTTATTCTGTTTTGTTTCGTGAAACGGGCTTTGGGAAAACCGCCTTTTGTAACGCCCTCCTTGCATTTTGATTGCTATGCAGGAAAAACAACATTTCTGTGACTGGATTTGTTATTTTCACTAAAAAATTTTGAACTCCTTCTAATTTATGTAGTAAAATAAACTGGAAAGAAATTAGAATAAGAATATCGGAAGCGTACAGCTTCCTGAGCAGCGCCCATGTGCATGTATGAAACCGGTCCAACATAAATACAAAAGGCACATTTCAAAGGCACTATCATACAATTTCTTATGTATGCTGTTTTCTCTCGGAAACTGCTTAAAAGCGGTGTTTGTTTTGCAAAATTTTTTAGCTGGGTATTGAAACTTTTTATGGGCTCGAGAAAAAGAAGATGCCATAGGGGCACCGACACCCTCCGGCTTTGAGGTTGGCGGTAGGCTACGGTGCAAGGGACGGAGACTGTTATAAATTGATTGTAAATTCGCACTAAATTTAAGGGTGTTGAAAAGTCTCTCAGCCCAAGAGTAACAGTTAATTACTTTAATATTAATCTAATAAATATAATAATAATTATCTTATCTTATAATAGTTATATATCTAACAAATATATTATCAGATATTATAAATCTGAGTGATATTTTTTGTAAAAGACAACTTCAAAATTTGATAAAAGAAACTCTTACCTGTATCTGAAAACAAGCGATTTCACACTGTATAAGGCTTCCGAAACCGCCCAATGTGGCATGTTCACGCTTGTTTTTAACAAGAGTGGTGAAGCGGAATCAAATTTCTTCTACCCCGATGTAGCCTCTATCATGCATAATTTCTGAAAAAGGGAATATAAAAATTAATTTCGATATTTTTATTGGTAAAACGAGCGGGAGAAAAGAGCGAAAATGATAGTTTTGAACCTTGGAGCGTAGGCAAGCTCTCAGATCCCGTTCGACCCAAATCGACAAATTGTGTCGTCCAATCGAAGACCAGCAATGGGAAGAGAGGGGCGGAGCTATATCCTCAACACAGACTATATATACGAGAGACGGCTCGGCCTGTTCTACAAATTTGTTAACTCGTACAAGCTGCTATGTCTGGATGCAAAGGTCTTAGAGCGCAGTTACTCACTGCTCAAAGAGAACGGGAAAGCATTGTTAGAGATCTTGAAACTCTGAGAATTCTCCACTGCCAGAGCGATGTGAAACAAGCCACTTCTGCAATGAAAAGAATTGAATCGTCATTAGTTAAAAAGCTTGAGCGGGCCGACAACCAAATATCTGGCCTTCACCAGCTGCTCAGCCGTTCTGCTCATAGATAACGAGCTTCAACGAACTCCGGTTTAAAGACCATAAAAAAAAGGCCCTTTTCAGGGCCAAAAAATTTTAATTTTGCACCCTTAAGGCTAAGGGCACACGGAACACCTCGATGGCCAAAACAAGGAAAAGGTAAAACATAGTTTAGGTGCCTGCGTTTCACTTTCAAATTTATATTTTTTTTTTTAGTTTTCATACACAAGCTAAAACATATTTTTTATACAGTCAAAACAAAAATTTTTCAAAAATGTATTAAATTATAGCCATTTTAAAAAAATTGAAAATTTTGGAAATTACATTTATTATGTTTAATAAGTTTGTATTTAATTTGCGTTGATATAGGGGGTTTGGAATGAGAAATGCAGCTTTTCGAAGACGAAGGCAGTCGTTGCATTTCAGTACCAAAAGGCAAGTTAAAATAGCCTGTTAGTATTATAAACACTAATTTATGTTATAAAATGTTAGATTGTTTAATGTTTGTCTTAGATTGTTAGAATTGAAGTTAAATAACATGAATTATTCATATATGAAGTAGAAAATACTGCGTGACGATTCGAAGACGTAACATCCTGTGGTCAGTTATTTTCCCCTCTTTTGAAACTTTAAACAACCAAACATTACTAAAAATGCACAAAAACATTTAGAAAACACTATTTCATTACTTCATTTGATGCTGCAACAATGGCTTTAATTTGTGCATCTATTTATGTATTTAAGAAAGCATACGCAAGAGGTCAACGACAAAATTACAGAGTGCATCAGAACAGAAAAAACACAACACAAAATTACTAAAATAAAAATACAGGGTGATTGGTAAATACGTGGACGAACCTTGCAGGGGGGTAGAGGGGACCTAGACTAGTATATTTCGAATGAGCATGGGGGGAGAAGATGCACCGTTACGGAGCTAGGACCTAATGTAGCGCGAGGGCGCTTCAAAAGGCCGTTTTTAGAAGGCTCGTGTGACGAAACAAAACATAATAAAATGAAAAACATTATTGCATGAGGTACACGAATATCCGTACTACTTAAATCCTCAATGTGATAGAAATTGGACCACTCGCTAAATCGTGGGGTGAGTTTTAAAACGTGCAATATTCATCTTTTAGCCAAAGAATGGAGTTTCCTTACATTAGTGTAATTGTACTTAGAAAAATGATGAATGGGTAAGGGATTTTCAATGATCATACATTGATCATTGAAACTGTATGATCATTTAAATTCCCTCCCCGATCATCATTTTTCTAAGAACCATTACACTAAAGTAAAGGAACTCCATTCTTTGGCTAAAAGATGAATATTGCACAATTTAAAACTCCCCCCATGATTTAGCGAGTGGTGCAATTTCTATCACATTGAGGATTTAAGTAGTACGGATATTCCTGTACCTCATGCACTAATGTTTTCCATTTTATTCTGTTTTGTTTCGTGAAACGGGCTTTGGGAAAACCGCCTTTTGTAACGCCCTCCTTGCATTTTGATTGCTATGCAGGAAAAACAACATTTCTGTGACTGGATTTGTTATTTTCACTAAAAAATTTTGAACTCCTTCTAATTTATGTAGTAAAATAAACTGGAAAGAAATTAGAATAAGAATATCGGAAGCGTACAGCTTCCTGAGCAGCGCCCATGTGCATGTATGAAACCGGTCCAACATAAATACAAAAGGCACATTTCAAAGGCACTATCATACAATTTCTTATGTATGCTGTTTTCTCTCGGAAACTGCTTAAAAGCGGTGTTTGTTTTGCAAAATTTTTTAGCTGGGTATTGAAACTTTTTATGGGCTCGAGAAAAAGAAGATGCCATAGGGGCACCGACACCCTCCGGCTTTGAGGTTGGCGGTAGGCTACGGTGCAAGGGACGGAGACTGTTATAAATTGATTGTAAATTCGCACTAAATTTAAGGGTGTTGAAAAGTCTCTCAGCCCAAGAGTAACAGTTAATTACTTTAATATTAATCTAATAAATATAATAATAATTATCTTATCTTATAATAGTTATATATCTAACAAATATATTATCAGATATTATAAATCTGAGTGATATTTTTTGTAAAAGACAACTTCAAAATTTGATAAAAGAAACTCTTACCTGTATCTGAAAACAAGCGATTTCACACTGTATAAGGCTTCCGAAACCGCCCAATGTGGCATGTTCACGCTTGTTTTTAACAAGAGTGGTGAAGCGGAATCAAATTTCTTCTACCCCGATGTAGCCTCTATCATGCATAATTTCTGAAAAAGGGAATATAAAAATTAATTTCGATATTTTTATTGGTAAAACGAGCGGGAGAAAAGAGCGAAAATGATAGTTTTGAACCTTGGAGCGTAGGCAAGCTCTCAGATCCCGTTCGACCCAAATCGACAAATTGTGTCGTCCAATCGAAGACCAGCAATGGGAAGAGAGGGGCGGAGCTATATCCTCAACACAGACTATATATACGAGAGACGGCTCGGCCTGTTCTACAAATTTGTTAACTCGTACAAGCTGCTATGTCTGGATGCAAAGGTCTTAGAGCGCAGTTACTCACTGCTCAAAGAGAACGGGAAAGCATTGTTAGAGATCTTGAAACTCTGAGAATTCTCCACTGCCAGAGCGATGTGAAACAAGCCACTTCTGCAATGAAAAGAATTGAATCGTCATTAGTTAAAAAGCTTGAGCGGGCCGACAACCAAATATCTGGCCTTCACCAGCTGCTCAGCCGTTCTGCTCATAGATAACGAGCTTCAACGAACTCCGGTTTAAAGACCATAAAAAAAAGGCCCTTTTCAGGGCCAAAAAATTTTAATTTTGCACCCTTAAGGCTAAGGGCACACGGAACACCTCGATGGCCAAAACAAGGAAAAGGTAAAACATAGTTTAGGTGCCTGCGTTTCACTTTCAAATTTATATTTTTTTTTTTAGTTTTCATACACAAGCTAAAACATATTTTTTATACAGTCAAAACAAAAATTTTTCAAAAATGTATTAAATTATAGCCATTTTAAAAAAATTGAAAATTTTGGAAATTACATTTATTATGTTTAATAAGTTTGTATTTAATTTGCGTTGATATAGGGGGTTTGGAATGAGAAATGCAGCTTTTCGAAGACGAAGGCAGTCGTTGCATTTCAGTACCAAAAGGCAAGTTAAAATAGCCTGTTAGTATTATAAACACTAATTTATGTTATAAAATGTTAGATTGTTTAATGTTCGTCTTAGATTGTTAGAATTGAAGTTAAATAACATGAATTATTCATATATGAAGTAGAAAATACTGCGTGACAATTCGAAGATGTAACATCCTGCGGTCAGTTATTTTCCCCTCTTTTGAAACTTTAAACAACCAAACATTACTAAAAATGCACAAAAACATTTAGAAAACACTATTTCATTACTTCAATTGTAGCTGCAACAATGGCTTTAATTTGTGCATCTATTTATGTATTTAAGAAAGCATACGCAAGAGGTCAACGACAAAATTACAGAGTGCATCAGAACAGAAAAAACACAACACAAAATTACTAAAATAAAAATACAGGGTGATTGGTAAATACGTGGACGAACCTTGCAGGGGGGTAGAGGGGACCTAGACTAGTATATTTCGAATGAGCATGGGGGGAGAAGATGCACCGTTACGGAGCTAGGACCTAATGTAGCGCGAGGGCGCTTCAAAAGGCCGTTTTTAGAAGGCTCGTGTGACGAAACAAAACATAATAAAATGAAAAACATTATTGCATGAGGTACACGAATATCCGTACTACTTAAATCCTCAATGTGATAGAAATTGGACCACTCGCTAAATCGTGGGGTGAGTTTTAAAACGTGCAATATTCATCTTTTAGCCAAAGAATGGATTTTCCTTACATTAGTGTAATTGTACTTAGAAAAATGATGAATGGGCAAGGGATTTTCAATGATCATACATTGATCATTGAAACTGTATGATCATTTAAATTCCCTCCCCGATCATCATTTTTCTAAGAACCATTACACTAAAGTAAAGGAACTCCATTCTTTGGCTAAAAGATGAATATTGCACAATTTAAAACTCCCCCCATGCTTTAGCGAGTGGTGCAATTTCTATCACATTGAGGATTTAAGTAGTACGGATATTCCTGTACCTCATGCACTAATGTTTTCCATTTTATTCTGTTTTGTTTCGTGAAACGGGCTTTGGGAAAACCGCCTTTTGTAACGCCCTCCTTGCATTTTGATTGCTATGCAGGAAAAACAACATTTCTGTGACTGGATTTGTTATTTTCACTAAAAAATTTTGAACTCCTTCTAATTTATGTAGTAAAATAAACTGGAAAGAAATTAGAATAAGAATATCGGAAGCGTACAGCTTCCTGAGCAGCGCCCATGTGCATGTATGAAACGGGTCCAACATAAATACAAAAGGCACATTTCAAAGGCACTATCATACAATTTCTTATGTATGCTGTTTTCTCTCGGAAACTGCTTAAAAGCGGTGTTTGTTTTGCAAAATTTTTTAGCTGGGTATTGAAACTTTTTATGGGCTCGAGAAAAAGAAGATGCGATAGGGGCACCGACACCCTCCGGCTTTGAGGTTGGCGGTAGGCTACGGTGCAAGGGACGGAGACTGTTATAAATTGATTGTAAATTCGCACTAAATTTAAGGGTGTTGAAAAGTCTCTCAGCCCAAGAGTAACAGTTAATTACTTTAATATTAATCTAATAAATATAATAATAATTATCTTATCTTATAATAGTTATATATCTAACAAATATATTATCAGATATTATAAATCTGAGTGATATTTTTTGTAAAAGACAACTTCAAAATTTGATAAAAGAAACTCTTACCTGTATCTGAAAACAAGCGATTTCACACTGTATAAGGCTTCCGAAACCGCCCAATGTGGCATGTTCACGCTTGTTTTTAACAAGAGTGGTGAAGCGGAATCAAATTTCTTCTACCCCGATGTAGCCTCTATCATGCATAATTTCTGAAAAAGGGAATATAAAAATTAATTTCGATATTTTTATTGGTAAAACGAGCGGGAGAAAAGAGCGAAAATGATAGTTTTGAACCTTGGAGCGTAGGCAAGCTCTCAGATCCCGTTCGACCCAAATCGACAAATTGTGTCGTCCAATCGAAGACCAGCAATGGGAAGAGAGGGGCGGAGCTATATCCTCAACACAGACTATATATACGAGAGACGGCTCGGCCTGTTCTACAAATTTGTTAACTCGTACAAGCTGCTATGTCTGGATGCAAAGGTCTTAGAGCGCAGTTACTCACTGCTCAAAGAGAACGGGAAAGCATTGTTAGAGATCTTGAAACTCTGAGAATTCTCCACTGCCAGAGCGATGTGAAACAAGCCACTTCTGCAATGAAAAGAATTGAATCGTCATTAGTTAAAAAGCTTGAGCGGGCCGACAACCAAATATCTGGCCTTCACCAGCTGCTCAGCCGTTCTGCTCATAGATAACGAGCTTCAACGAACTCCGGTTTAAAGACCATAAAAAAAAGGCCCTTTTCAGGGCCAAAAAATTTTAATTTTGCACCCTTAAGGCTAAGGGCACACGGAACACCTCGATGGCCAAAACAAGGAAAAGGTAAAACATAGTTTAGGTGCCTGCGTTTCACTTTCAAATTTAGATTTTTTTTTTTAGTTTTCATACACAAGCTAAAACATATTTTTTATACAGTCAAAACAAAAATTTTTCAAAAAAAGTCAAAAATGTATTAAATTATAGCCATTTTAAAAAAATTGAAAATTTTGGAAATTACATTTATTATGTTTAATAAGTTTGTATTTAATTTGCGTTGATATAGGGGGTTTGGAATGAGAAATGCAGCTTTTCGAAGACGAAGGCAGTCGTTGCATTTCAGTACCAAAAGGCAAGTTAAAATAGCCTGTTAGTATTATAAACACTAATTTATGTTATAAAATGTTAGATTGTTTAATGTTTGTCTTAGATTGTTAGAATTGAAGTTAAATAACATGAATTATTCATATATGAAGTAGAAAATACTGCGTGACAATTCGAAGACGTAACATCCTGCGGTCAGTTATTTTCCCCTCTTTTGAAACTTTAAACAACCAAACATTACTAAAAATGCACAAAAACATTTAGAAAACACTATTTCATTACTTCATTTGTAGCTGCAACAATGGCTTTAATTTGTGCATCTATTTATGTATTTAAGAAAGCATACGCAAGAGGTCAACGACAAAATTACAGAGTGCATCAGAACAGAAAAAACACAACACAAAATTACTAAAATAAAAATACAGGGTGATTGGTAAATACGTGGACGAACCTTGCAGGGGGGTAGAGGGGACCTAGACTAGTAATTTCGAATGAGCATGGGGGGAGAAGATGCACCGTTACGGAGCTAGGACCTAATGTAGCGCGAGGGCGCTTCAAAAGGCCGTTTTTAGAAGGCTCGTGTGACGAAACAAAACATAATAAAATGAAAAACATTATTGCATGAGGTACACGAATATCCGTACTACTTAAATCCTCAATGTGATAGAAATTGGACCACTCGCTAAATCGTGGGGTGAGTTTTAAAACGTGCAATATTCATCTTTTAGCCAAAGAATGGAGTTTCCTTACATTAGTGTAATTGTACTTAGAAAAATGATGAATGGGTAAGGGATTTTCAATGATCATACATTGATCATTGAAACTGTATGATCATTTAAATTCCCTCCCCGATCATCATTTTTCTAAGAACCATTACACTAAAGTAAAGGAACTCCATTCTTTGGCTAAAAGATGAATATTGCACAATTTAAAACTCCCCCCATGATTTAGCGAGTGGTGCAATTTCTATCACATTGAGGATTTAAGTAGTACGGATATTCCTGTACCTCATGCACTAATGTTTTCCATTTTATTCTGTTTTGTTTCGTGAAACGGGCTTTGGGAAAACCGCCTTTTGTAACGCCCTCCTTGCATTTTGATTGCTATGCAGGAAAAACAACATTTCTGTGACTGGATTTGTTATTTTCACTAAAAAATTTTGAACTCCTTCTAATTTATGTAGTAAAATAAACTGGAAAGAAATTAGAATAAGAATATCGGAAGCGTACAGCTTCCTGAGCAGCGCCCATGTGCATGTATGAAACGGGTCCAACATAAATACAAAAGGCACATTTCAAAGGCACTATCATACAATTTCTTATGTATGCTGTTTTCTCTCGGAAACTGCTTAAAAGCGGTGTTTGTTTTGCAAAATTTTTTAGCTGGGTATTGAAACTTTTTATGGGCTCGAGAAAAAGAAGATGCCATAGGGGCACCGACACCCTCCGGCTTTGAGGTTGGCGGTAGGCTACGGTGCAAGGGACGGAGACTGTTATAAATTGATTGTAAATTCGCACTAAATTTAAGGGTGTTGAAAAGTCTCTCAGCCCAAGAGTAACAGTTAATTACTTTAATATTAATCTAATAAATATAATAATAATTATCTTATCTTATAATAGTTATATATCTAACAAATATATTATCAGATATTATAAATCTGAGTGATATTTTTTGTAAAAGACAACTTCAAAATTTGATAAAAGAAACTCTTACCTGTATCTGAAAACAAGCGATTTCACACTGTATAAGGCTTCCGAAACCGCCCAATGTGGCATGTTCACGCTTGTTTTTAACAAGAGTGGTGAAGCGGAATCAAATTTCTTCTACCCCGATGTAGCCTCTATCATGCATAATTTCTGAAAAAGGGAATATAAAAATTAATTTCGATATTTTTATTGGTAAAACGAGCGGGAGAAAAGAGCGAAAATGATAGTTTTGAACCTTGGAGCGTAGGCAAGCTCTCAGATCCCGTTCGACCCAAATCGACAAATTGTGTCGTCCAATCGAAGACCAGCAATGGGAAGAGAGGGGCGGAGCTATATCCTCAACACAGACTATATATACGAGAGACGGCTCGGCCTGTTCTACAAATTTGAAAATTTGTTAACAAATTTGTTAAGACATCTTCAGGTCACATCTTCACGATTCACAGACTCACGATTTAGCGATTCACAGGCACAGACTTGAGGAGGATCTTCGACTTTGGAAGCGTCAGGACGTGTTTTCGCACCGCTCCTGACTGAAGCGCCAAGACTCGACGGTAACAGAGAAGCAGCCGTGCTTTACTCCCGGCGGGACCGCTCAGGAGAAGACGCCGTGCTTTATTCCCGGCTCGGAATCTGAGCCAAGCAAGGAGAAGTGGCCGTGCTTTATTCCCGGCTGGACTCAAGATTTGTGCGGAGTTTAGTGATTTTGCATGTGTTGCGTGTGTGTGTGTGCTGCGTAAATTATGGATCCGAGGAACCGTGAAAAGTTGCTCGCCGGCTTCTCAACGGAGGAGTACGGCTGTACAAGGGAGCACTTCATCGAGGCCTGCGACCAGGACTACGAGCATCTGAAAAGACTTCAAGTGGAGGTTGAAAGGGAAATCGGCTCCCTGCGTGACCGGATGGCCGCCCGACGAGTATGGCTGCCGCACATGGTCGAGAAAGAGGCCGCGCCTGTGATGGAACTCATCGGCGAGATGGAAGAAGAGGAGCAACGCTTTATGGGTGAGTCAAAAATTATTTCTACTATTTTAGTGCAGGGTTATGATTGGGTACCAGTTAAGGAAAGGGGAGCTAAGCCTAAGCGCACCTTTGCTAGCGCGTGTTCGTCGCCGGAGCCGGCACCACGCGGGAACAAAAAGGGTAGAAAGGATTCACTTAGGAGTGTTATTTCTTGCAGTAGTGACATAAGTGTAAACAATGGGTCTGTTCATGATGTAAATAATGAGTGTGTAAATGAAAATTCGGCCCCGCGGCCTCGCTCTGCGCTCTCATACGAGCGTACTATGCCAGTGTATGATGAAGATGAAATTGAAGAGGATATGGATGATGTGGAATCCACGACTGTTGAGAAAGTTAGGGCTCCAAAAATTCCCCCGATTATCTGTAGGCTAGTAAAAAATTACGCGGACGTCTTGAGGGAACTCAAAGCGCATCATGCGCCAAATTTGAGCAGCCGTGTCATGGGCTCAAACCTCTATTTGTATGTCAGCAGTTCTGACGAGCACCGGGAGCTAACTAAAGAGTTGGAGAAGAGAAACATGCAGTTCTTTTTTAGGGAGCCTAAAAATAAGCGACCCTTAAAAATTGTGATAAAAGGCTTGCCAGATTTTACCTCAAAAGAGGAAATTGGGGAGGACTTAGCGGGAAAAGGGTTCCAAGTCCTCGCAGTCAATATTTTGCGCAGGCCAAAGTCAAGAGAGGCAATGCCTATCTTTCAAGTTCACCTGGCAAATTGCGAAGGTGCTAGGGAAATTTATCAGTTAAGGGAAGTAAATCACCTTAGGGTCACAGTAGAAAAATACAGGGAGCGTAAAGGTTTTGCGCAGTGTTATAATTGTCAAGGGTTTTCGCATTCTTCGCACCTTTGTCATATGAATACTGTGTGTGTTTTCTGTGCGGGTCCGCATGTAGTAAAAGAGTGCACAGAAAAAGGTAAGAGTGGTGCGACCCCCTTGTGTGCGAACTGCGGAGAAGCGCATACCGCAAATTGGCGCGGATGCGAGAAATTCCCCGGAAATAACAAAAAACCAGTGAAGAAAAACCCTGCAACAAAGCCTCCTAGGAAGTTTACGGCCAAGAAGGCGGACGAAAGCAGGTCGTATGCCGACATGCTCAAGAATTTAGAGCCTCTGGCTCGAGAGCAGAGCAAACAGGCCCGAGACCCCCCAAAGAGTCAGCCTGAATCAGGCCTGGAAACGGGGAATGGGACGGAAAATTCAGACCCGTTGGAATCCCTCGTATTATTGGCTAGACTGAATAAGTTAGTCAATTCCATATTTGGAAGCGCGGCACAATTCAAGCGCAGGCTAGATGTGGCGGAAAGCCTGCAAAGTAGAGAAGATAGATTGTTTGCATTAGTGGACATCCTCCCCAAGACCGTTTAATGATGGCCGCAAGGCCCTCAATAAAAGGCTTAAAAATTGTCTACTGGAATGCGAATAGCATCCGCAGCAAAATGGGTGAGCTGAGGTTGTTTGTGTCACAACACACACCTGATGCCATCCTTGTTCAAGAAACCTTCCTCAGAGCAAGTGAAAGAGTTGCGATTCCAGGCTATGTCTTTCACGGGCAACCACGAAATGATATGAGTCGGGTTCGTTCGGGAGGAACGGGAATCTTCATTAGAAGCTCCATTGAGCATCGGAGATTACCTATGCCCACCTTAAGATCAGTTGAAGCAACTGCGGTTGTTATGACAGGAGCGCAGGGGCAGCTCACCCTAGTCTCCACGTATGTTAGGGCTGTATATGATCCCTTTTTTACGCTGGATTTAGAAACCATATTGAATATTGAACCTCCGTGAACTTTTCCCAATTTGGCCTGAAAAAATCTTCTTTGTCTTGTAGCTGAAAACGCGTTTCAAGGACTACTGGCCAATGGTCGCTCGTCATTTCTGGCAGCGCTGTTAGTTTACATACGTATGGGAAGTTCCGGGTGACCGCTAGGTCAATAATGGTCCCTCCCCCATGACTCATATGTGTCGGCTCCTCCGGAGCCCTAATTTCCAACCCTACGTATTGCGCAAATTTTAGGAGGCTCTTTCCTTGATTATTTCCCCCCCTACAGTTCCATGCTCTACTGCGTGCGTTAAAATCCCCCGCCAACCAATTGGGTTGCCTAAGACCATCTGCTGGATAACGATGCTTATCAACGCTATATTCCGCCTAAAAATTTTTCCGACTGCGTGGAAAGAGGCGGAAGTGGTGCCGCTGTATAAACCTGGAAAGGATCCAGGCGCTCCGGTCAGCTACCGGCCAATCAGTCTTCTATCTGTTTTTGCTAAGATGACGGAGAAGCTACTGGTCAATAGAATGGGGGAATTTCTTGAGAGAGTAATGATCCCCGAGCAATTTGGTTTCAGAGCTAAGCTATCCACGCAACATCAGCTTTTGAGAGTGGTGGAAATGGCCCAGGCAGGTATAGGTGCCAGAAATGCGACCGGAGCGGTCTTGTTGGACGTCGCGAAGGCGTTTGACAGGGTATGGGTCCTAGGGCTGTTGGCTAAACTTGCACGAGCGGGCCTCCCGGCTCCCTATGTGAGGTTAATTAAATCATACTTGACTGGACGAGTATTTAAAGTTAGGGTGAGAGGCGTACTTTCAGAACACCGAAGGATCCTCGCAGGTACCCCGCAGGGGTCTGTATTGGGCCCTCACCTATTTAATCTATACATAAACGACCTCCCCAGACACCCGGGTGTTGAGCTAGCGTTATATGCTGACGATACAGCGGTACTGGCCCAGGGAAAAGATCTCCTGCGTATTAGAGAGCAGCTGAGCGCTTATCTCAGTAAATTGGAGAAGTGGCTCCGTGAATGGAAAGTGTCTGTGAATGCGGACAAGACACAAGCCATAATCTTCACAAACAGGAGAAATCTCCCCCCGCCCCTTGAGTTGAATGGTGTCTTAGTGCCGTGGCTTAAAGAGGTGAAATATCTCGGAGTAACTATCGACCAACGAGTGACTTGGGCCAAGCACATAACGGAAACCAGGGGCAAGCTCTCCGGAAGGGTTGCCCTAATTTATCCTCTGATTGCGAGGGGCTCTAGTTTATCCTTGGAAACAAAGCTTCTGTTGTGGAAGATGATGCTTCGCCCGGTGTTAAGTTATGCTTGCTGTGTCTGGGGGCAGGCATGCAAAACATCCATAAAGAAAATTGAGGCCTCGCAAATGAGAATCTTGCGACTCATTACGGGTGCAGAATGGTTCTTAAGAAACAGGGATATATTGCGGGACTTGGATGTGCCCTGCATGAAAGACTACTTCGTTAAACTGGCTATTAAGTTCTTTTCCGGAGTGGACAATCATGAGAATGAATGTCTCAGAGCCATAAGAGCGTATGACACTAGGTTTCATAGGCACAGGAGGCGGCCCAGAGCCATCCTGAATGAGGTAATATACGCATCCACGGAGTAGGGTAAGCTAAACTAAAATTACCTTGCAGCGCCCCCCCGGTTACAGCCAATCAATAAAGGCACCCGCCCAGCTGCTGTAGTTTACTCCCCCCCCCCCAATGTTTACTATCCTTGTGATTCCATAAGCTCACAACTAATAAAGTCTCAGGACCGGTGAGTGTAATAATATGTTCCTTTCTAGTGCACGCTGAGATTCGTCAACCTTCCTCCCCCCCCTGGAGAATAAAGGCACCCGCCCTCAGGGGAGGAGTTGGTTTTGAAAACCCTGTCGTTTCTAGCCCCTGATTAAAGGCTTTGCCCGGGCTTCTCCCCCTTTTTGTTTTTCCTCTCTTTTATGCATTTCTTGTAAAAAGTGTAATGTGTGCATTATAGGCGTAGATATTCTCCTGCAAGAATAAAGGCATCCGCCTAGGAGATACTTGCGTCCGGATTCATTTATTTATTAGTAATCTCTTGTATGCTTCGCTGTAGTCGGACCTTCTTCCAAGGGAATAAAGGCAACCGCCTAGGAGAAACCGACTACGACAGTTTATTTTTGTATAATTTTGTTTTTTAGTGTGTATGTGCTTGCGTACTTAGTAGTAGTAAGCCAAATATAGCCCATTTTTTCTATTTTCTTATCCCTAATGTCTCTTCTTCTTGAGTTCGTTGGGGCTGCCGCTTCGGTTAATAAAGATTTGTGCTGAAGTGGAGTTCCTTGTTACTGTTTTCGTCGGTACCGCTGGGCCAATAAAGATCTTTCGCCCAGGGTCCCAGGCGCCATGGCTAACTGTTTTTCCCTTGCAGGTTATGCTTCGCTGCCTTGGTTGCCATCCCCCTTTCTTCCTCCCCTTGTCTCCATCATCATCATCTCATCTTCATCATCATCCAACAAAAGCACTCGGTGACCTTAGGGTCTTTATACCCCCAAAGTGGGTTGAGTTGCTTGGTTGACCTCCCTCATCAAGAGCACTCGGTGGCCTTCCGGCCTTTATACCTCCAAAGTGGGTTGAGTTGCTCTGTTGACTAAATGATTTTCTCAAGTCTTCGGACAGTTTATAGTGGCTACAGCCACCTGCGTCAAGAACAGCCAAGAATATGAGGCCGCCTAAGGCGGCCCGAGTCGACAGATGTTTGAAGCCCTCCGGGCTAGGTACCTCATCGATACGTCCACCCCTCGTCTCAAATTTGTTAACTCGTACAAGCTGCTATGTCTGGATGCAAAGGTCTTAGAGCGCAGTTACTCACTGCTCAAAGAGAACGGGAAAGCATTGTTAGAGATCTTGAAACTCTGAGAATTCTCCACTGCCAGAGCGATGTGAAACAAGCCACTTCTGCAATGAAAAGAATTGAATCGTCATTAGTTAAAAAGCTTGAGCGGGCCGACAACCAAATATCTGGCCTTCACCAGCTGCTCAGCCGTTCTGCTCATAGATAACGAGCTTCAACGAACTCCGTTTTAAAGACCATAAAAAAAAGGCCCTTTTCAGGGCCAAAAAATTTTAATTTTGCACCCTTAAGGCTAAGGGCACACGGAACACCTCGATGGCCAAAACAAGGAAAAGGTAAAACATAGTTTAGGTGCCTGCGTTTCACTTTCAAATTTATATTTTTTTTTTTTTAGTTTTCATACACAAGCTAAAACATATTTTTTATACAGTCAAAACAAAAATTTTTCAAAAAAAGTCAAAAATGTATTAAATTATAGCCATTTTAAAAAAATTGAAAATTTTGGAAATTACATTTATTATGTTTAATAAGTTTGTATTTAATTTGCGTTGATATAGGGGGTTTGGAATGAGAAATGCAGCTTTTCGAAGACGAAGGCAGTCGTTGCATTTCAGTACCAAAAGGCAAGTTAAAATAGCCTGTTAGTATTATAAACACTAATTTATGTTATAAAATGTTAGATTGTTTAATGTTTGTCTTAGATTGTTAGAATTGAAGTTAAATAACATGAATTATTCATATATGAAGTAGAAAATACTGCGTGACAATTCGAAGACGTAACATCCTGCGGTCAGTTATTTTCCCCTCTTTTGAAACTTTAAACAACCAAACATTACTAAAAATGCACAAAAACATTTAGAAAACACTATTTCATTACTTCATTTGTAGCTGCAACAATGGCTTTAATTTGTGCATCTATTTATGTATTTAAGAAAGCATACGCAAGAGGTCAACGACAAAATTACAGAGTGCATCAGAACAGAAAAAACACAACACAAAATTACTAAAATAAAAATACAGGGTGATTGGTAAATACGTGGACGAACCTTGCAGGGGGGTAGAGGGGACCTAGACTAGTATATTTCGAATGAGCATGGGGGGAGAAGATGCACCGTTACGGAGCTAGGACCTAATGTAGCGCGAGGGCGCTTCAAAAGGCCGTTTTTAGAAGGCTCGTGTGACGAAACAAAACATAATAAAATGAAAAACATTATTGCATGAGGTACACGAATATCCGTACTACTTAAATCCTCAATGTGATAGAAATTGGACCACTCGCTAAATCGTGGGGTGAGTTTTAAAACGTGCAATATTCATCTTTTAGCCAAAGAATGGAGTTTCCTTACATTAGTGTAATTGTACTTAGAAAAATGATGAATGGGCAAGGGATTTTCAATGATCATACATTGATCATTGAAACTGTATGATCATTTAAATTCCCTCCCCGATCATCATTTTTCTAAGAACCATTACACTAAAGTAAAGGAACTCCATTCTTTGGCTAAAAGATGAATATTGCACAATTTAAAACTCCCCCCATGATTTAGCGAGTGGTGCAATTTCTATCACATTGAGGATTTAAGTAGTACGGATATTCCTGTACCTCATGCACTAATGTTTTCCATTTTATTCTGTTTTGTTTCGTGAAACGGGCTTTGGGAAAACCGCCTTTTGTAACGCCCTCCGTGCATTTTGATTGCTATGCAGGAAAAACAACATTTCTGTGACTGGATTTGTTATTTTCACTAAAAAATTTTGAACTCCTTCTAATTTATGTAGTAAAATAAACTGGAAAGAAATTAGAATAAGAATATCGGAAGCGTACAGCTTCCTGAGCAGCGCCCATGTGCATGTATGAAACGGGTCCAACATAAATACAAAAGGCACATTTCAAAGGCACTATCATACAATTTCTTATGTATGCTGTTTTCTCTCGGAAACTGCTTAAAAGCGGTGTTTGTTTTGCAAAATTTTTTAGCTGGGTATTGAAACTTTTTATGGGCTCGAGAAAAAGAAGATGCGATAGGGGCACCGACACCCTCCGGCTTTGAGGTTGGCGGTAGGCTACGGTGCAAGGGACGGAGACTGTTATAAATTGATTGTAAATTCGCACTAAATTTAAGGGTGTTGAAAAGTCTCTCAGCCCAAGAGTAACAGTTAATTACTTTAATATTAATCTAATAAATATAATAATAATTATCTTATCTTATAATAGTTATATATCTAACAAATATATTATCAGATATTATAAATCTGAGTGATATTTTTTGTAAAAGACAACTTCAAAATTTGATAAAAGAAACTCTTACCTGTATCTGAAAACAAGCGATTTCACACTGTCTAAGGCTTCCGAAACCGCCCAATGTGGCATGTTCACGCTTGTTTTTAACAAGAGTGGTGAAGCGGAATCAAATTTCTTCTACCCCGATGTAGCCTCTATCATGCATAATTTCTGAAAAAGGGAATATAAAAATTAATTTCGATATTTTTGTTGGTAAAACGAGCGGGAGAAAAGAGCGAAAATGATAGTTTTGAACCTTGGAGCGTAGGCAAGCTCTCAGATCCCGTTCGACCCAAACCGACAAATTGTGTCGTCCAATCGAAGACCAGCAATGGGAAGAGAGGGGCGGAGCTATATCCTCAACACAGACTATATATACGAGAGACGGCTCGGCCTGTTCTACAAATTTGTTAACTCGTACAAGCTGCTATGTCTGGATGCAAAGGTCTTAGAGCGCAGTTACTCACTGCTCAAAGAGAACGGGAAAGCATTGTTAGAGATCTTGAAACTCTGAGAATTCTCCACTGCCAGAGCGATGTGAAACAAGCCACTTCTGCAATGAAAAGAATTGAATCGTCATTAGTTAAAAAGCTTGAGCGGGCCGACAACCAAATATCTGGCCTTCACCAGCTGCTCAGCCGTTCTGCTCATAGATAACGAGCTTCAACGAACTCCGGTTTAAAGACCATAAAAAAAAGGCCCTTTTCAGGGCCAAAAAATTTTAATTTTGCACCCTTAAGGCTAAGGGCACACGGAACACCTCGATGGCCAAAACAAGGAAAAGGTAAAACATAGTTTAGGTGCCTGCGTTTCACTTTCAAATTTAGATTTTTTTTTTTAGTTTTCATACACAAGCTAAAACATATTTTTTATACAGTCAAAACAAAAATTTTTCAAAAAAAGTCAAAAATGTATTAAATTATAGCCATTTTAAAAAAATTGAAAATTTTGGAAATTACATTTATTATGTTTAATAAGTTTGTATTTAATTTGCGTTGATATAGGGGGTTTGGAATGAGAAATGCAGCTTTTCGAAGACGAAGGCAGTCGTTGCATTTCAGTACCAAAAGGCAAGTTAAAATAGCCTGTTAGTATTATAAACACTAATTTATGTTATAAAATGTTAGATTGTTTAATGTTTGTCTTAGATTGTTAGAATTGAAGTTAAATAACATGAATTATTCATATATGAAGTAGAAAATACTGCGTGACAATTCGAAGACGTAACATCCTGCGGTCAGTTATTTTCCCCTCTTTTGAAACTTTAAACAACCAAACATTACTAAAAATGCACAAAAACATTTAGAAAACACTATTTCATTACTTCATTTGTAGCTGCAACAATGGCTTTAATTTGTGTATCTATTTATGTATTTAAGAAAGCATACGCAAGAGGTCAACGACAAAATTACAGAGTGCATCAGAACAGAAAAAACACAACACAAAATTACTAAAATAAAAATACAGGGTGATTGGTAAATACGTGGACGAACCTTGCAGGGGGGTAGAGGGGACCTAGACTAGTAATTTCGAATGAGCATGGGGGGAGAAGATGCACCGTTACGGAGCTAGGACCTAATGTAGCGCGAGGGCGCTTCAAAAGGCCGTTTTTAGAAGGCTCGTGTGACGAAACAAAACATAATAAAATGAAAAACATTATTGCATGAGGTACACGAATATCCGTACTACTTAAATCCTCAATGTGATAGAAATTGGACCACTCGCTAAATCGTGGGGTGAGTTTTAAAACGTGCAATATTCATCTTTTAGCCAAAGAATGGAGTTTCCTTACATTAGTGTAATTGTACTTAGAAAAATGATGAATGGGTAAGGGATTTTCAATGATCATACATTGATCATTGAAACTGTATGATCATTTAAATTCCCTCCCCGATCATCATTTTTCTAAGAACCATTACACTAAAGTAAAGGAACTCCATTCTTTGGCTAAAAGATGAATATTGCACAATTTAAAACTCCCCCCATGATTTAGCGAGTGGTGCAATTTCTATCACATTGAGGATTTAAGTAGTACGGATATTCCTGTACCTCATGCACTAATGTTTTCCATTTTATTCTGTTTTGTTTCGTGAAACGGGCTTTGGGAAAACCGCCTTTTGTAACGCCCTCCTTGCATTTTGATTGCTATGCAGGAAAAACAACATTTCTGTGACTGGATTTGTTATTTTCACTAAAAAATTTTGAACTCCTTCTAATTTATGTAGTAAAATAAACTGGAAAGAAATTAGAATAAGAATATCGGAAGCGTACAGCTTCCTGAGCAGCGCCCATGTGCATGTATGAAACGGGTCCAACATAAATACAAAAGGCACATTTCAAAGGCACTATCATACAATTTCTTATGTATGCTGTTTTCTCTCGGAAACTGCTTAAAAGCGGTGTTTGTTTTGCAAAATTTTTTAGCTGGGTATTGAAACTTTTTATGGGCTCGAGAAAAAGAAGATGCCATAGGGGCACCGACACCCTCCGGCTTTGAGGTTGGCGGTAGGCTACGGTGCAAGGGACGGAGACTGTTATAAATTGATTGTAAATTCGCACTAAATTTAAGGGTGTTGAAAAGTCTCTCAGCCCAAGAGTAACAGTTAATTACTTTAATATTAATCTAATAAATATAATAATAATTATCTTATCTTATAATAGTTATATATCTAACAAATATATTATCAGATATTATAAATCTGAGTGATATTTTTTGTAAAAGACAACTTCAAAATTTGATAAAAGAAACTCTTACCTGTATCTGAAAACAAGCGATTTCACACTGTATGAGGCTTCCGAAACCGCCCAATGTGGCATGTTCACGCTTGTTTTTAACAAGAGTGGTGAAGCGGAATCAAATTTCTTCTACCCCGATGTAGCCTCTATCATGCATAATTTCTGAAAAAGGGAATATAAAAATTAATTTCGATATTTTTATTGGTAAAACGAGCGGGAGAAAAGAGCGAAAATGATAGTTTTGAACCTTGGAGCGTAGGCAAGCTCTCAGATCCCGTTCGACCCAAATCGACAAATTGTGTCGTCCAATCGAAGACCAGCAATGGGAAGAGAGGGGCGGAGCTATATCCTCAACACAGACTATATATACGAGAGACGGCTCGGCCTGTTCTACAAATTTGTTAACTCGTACAAGCTGCTATGTCTGGATGCAAAGGTCTTAGAGCGCAGTTACTCACTGCTCAAAGAGAACGGGAAAGCATTGTTAGAGATCTTGAAACTCTGAGAATTCTCCACTGCCAGAGCGATGTGAAACAAGCCACTTCTGCAATGAAAAGAATTGAATCGTCATTAGTTAAAAAGCTTGAGCGGGCCGACAACCAAATATCTGGCCTTCACCAGCTGCTCAGCCGTTCTGCTCATAGATAACGAGCTTCAACGAACTCCGGTTTAAAGACCATAAAAAAAAGGCCCTTTTCAGGGCCAAAAAATTTTAATTTTGCACCCTTAAGGCTAAGGGCACACGGAACACCTCGATGGCCAAAACAAGGAAAAGGTAAAACATAGTTTAGGTGCCTGCGTTTCACTTTCAAATTTATATTTTTTTTTTTTAGTTTTCATACACAAGCTAAAACATATTTTTTATACAGTCAAAACAAAAATTTTTCAAAAAAAGTCAAAAATGTATTAAATTATAGCCATTTTAAAAAAATTGAAAATTTTGGAAATTACATTTATTATGTTTAATAAGTTTGTATTTAATTTGCGTTGATATAGGGGGTTTGGAATGAGAAATGCAGCTTTTCGAAGACGAAGGCAGTCGTTGCATTTCAGTACCAAAAGGCAAGTTAAAATAGCCTGTTAGTATTATAAACACTAATTTATGTTATAAAATGTTAGATTGTTTAATGTTTGTCTTAGATTGTTAGAATTGAAGTTAAATAACATGAATTATTCATATATGAAGTAGAAAATACTGCGTGACAATTCGAAGACGTAACATCCTGCGGTCAGTTATTTTCCCCTCTTTTGAAACTTTAAACAACCAAACATTACTAAAAATGCACAAAAACATTTAGAAAACACTATTTCATTACTTCATTTGTAGCTGCAACAATGGCTTTAATTTGTGCATCTATTTATGTATTTAAGAAAGCATACGCAAGAGGTCAACGACAAAATTACAGAGTGCATCAGAACAGAAAAAACACAACACAAAATTACTAAAATAAAAATACAGGGTGATTGGTAAATACGTGGACGAACCTTGCAGGGGGGTAGAGGGGACCTAGACTAGTATATTTCGAATGAGCATGGGGGGAGAAGATGCACCGTTACGGAGCTAGGACCTAATGTAGCGCGAGGGCGCTTCAAAAGGCCGTTTTTAGAAGGCTCGTGTGACGAAACAAAACATAATAAAATGAAAAACATTATTGCATGAGGTACACGAATATCCGTACTACTTAAATCCTCAATGTGATAGAAATTGGACCACTCGCTAAATCGTGGGGTGAGTTTTAAAACGTGCAATATTCATCTTTTAGCCAAAGAATGGAGTTTCCTTACATTAGTGTAATTGTACTTAGAAAAATGATGAATGGGCAAGGGATTTTCAATGATCATACATTGATCATTGAAACTGTATGATCATTTAAATTCCCTCCCCGATCATCATTTTTCTAAGAACCATTACACTAAAGTAAAGGAACTCCATTCTTTGGCTAAAAGATGAATATTGCACAATTTAAAACTCCCCCCATGATTTAGCGAGTGGTGCAATTTCTATCACATTGAGGATTTAAGTAGTACGGATATTCCTGTACCTCATGCACTAATGTTTTCCATTTTATTCTGTTTTGTTTCGTGAAACGGGCTTTGGGAAAACCGCCTTTTGTAACGCCCTCCTTGCATTTTGATTGCTATGCAGGAAAAACAACATTTCTGTGACGATTTGTTATTTTCACTAAAAAATTTTGAACTCCTTCTAATTTATGTAGTAAAATAAACTGGAAAGAAATTAGAATAAGAATATCGGAAGCGTACAGCTTCCTGAGCAGCGCCCATGTGCATGTATGAAACGGGTCCAACATAAATACAAAAGGCACATTTCAAAGGCACTATCATACAATTTCTTATGTATGCTGTTTTCTCTCGGAAACTGCTTAAAAGCGGTGTTTGTTTTGCAAAATTTTTTAGCTGGGTATTGAAACTTTTTATGGGCTCGAGAAAAAGAAGATGCCATAGGGGCACCGACACCCTCCGGCTTTGAGGTTGGCGGTAGGCTACGGTGCAAGGGACGGAGACTGTTATAAATTGATTGTAAATTCGCACTAAATTTAAGGGTGTTGAAAAGTCTCTCAGCCCAAGAGTAACAGTTAATTACTTTAATATTAATCTAATAAATATAATAATAATTATCTTATCTTATAATAGTTATATATCTAACAAATATATTATCAGATATTATAAATCTGAGTGATATTTTTTGTAAAAGACAACTTCAAAATTTGATAAAAGAAACTCTTACCTGTATCTGAAAACAAGCGATTTCACACTGTATAAGGCTTCCGAAACCGCCCAATGTGGCATGTTCACGCTTGTTTTTAACAAGAGTGGTGAAGCGGAATCAAATTTCTTCTACCCCGATGTAGCCTCTATCATGCATAATTTCTGAAAAAGGGAATATAAAAATTAATTTCGATATTTTTATTGGTAAAACGAGCGGGAGAAAAGAGCGAAAATGATAGTTTTGAACCTTGGAGCGTAGGCAAGCTCTCAGATCCCGTTCGACCCAAATCGACAAATTGTGTCGTCCAATCGAAGACCAGCAATGGGAAGAGAGGGGCGGAGCTATATCCTCAACACAGACTATATATACGAGAGACGGCTCGGCCTGTTCTACAAATTTGTTAACTCGTACAAGCTGCTATGTCTGGATGCAAAGGTCTTAGAGCGCAGTTACTCACTGCTCAAAGAGAACGGGAAAGCATTGTTAGAGATCTTGAAACTCTGAGAATTCTCCACTGCCAGAGCGATGTGAAACAAGCCACTTCTGCAATGAAAAGAATTGAATCGTCATTAGTTAAAAAGCTTGAGCGGGCCGACAACCAAATATCTGGCCTTCACCAGCTGCTCAGCCGTTCTGCTCATAGATAACGAGCTTCAACGAACTCCGGTTTAAAGACCATAAAAAAAAGGCCCTTTTCAGGGCCAAAAAATTTTAATTTTGCACCCTTAAGGCTAAGGGCACACGGAACACCTCGATGGCCAAAACAAGGAAAAGGTAAAACATAGTTTAGGTGCCTGCGTTTCACTTTCAAATTTATATTTTTTTTTTTTAGTTTTCATACACAAGCTAAAACATATTTTTTATACAGTCAAAACAAAAATTTTTCAAAAAAAGTCAAAAATGTATTAAATTATAGCCATTTTAAAAAAATTGAAAATTTTGGAAATTACATTTATTATGTTTAATAAGTTTGTATTTAATTTGCGTTGATATAGGGGGTTTGGAATGAGAAATGCAGCTTTTCGAAGACGAAGGCAGTCGTTGCATTTCAGTACCAAAAGGCAAGTTAAAATAGCCTGTTAGTATTATAAACACTAATTTATGTTATAAAATGTTAGATTGTTTAATGTTTGTCTTAGATTGTTAGAATTGAAGTTAAATAACATGAATTATTCATATATGAAGTAGAAAATACTGCGTGACAATTCGAAGACGTAACATCCTGCGGTCAGTTATTTTCCCCTCTTTTGAAACTTTAAACAACCAAACATTACTAAAAATGCACAAAAACATTTAGAAAACACTATTTCATTACTTCATTTGTAGCTGCAACAATGGCTTTAATTTGTGCATCTATTTATGTATTTAAGAAAGCATACGCAAGAGGTCAACGACAAAATTACAGAGTGCATCAGAACAGAAAAAACACAACACAAAATTACTAAAATAAAAATACAGGGTGATTGGTAAATACGTGGACGAACCTTGCAGGGGGGTAGAGGGGACCTAGACTAGTATATTTCGAATGAGCATGGGGGGAGAAGATGCACCGTTACGGAGCTAGGACCTAATGTAGCGCGAGGGCGCTTCAAAAGGCCGTTTTTAGAAGGCTCGTGTGACGAAACAAAACATAATAAAATGAAAAACATTATTGCATGAGGTACACGAATATCCGTACTACTTAAATCCTCAATGTGATAGAAATTGGACCACTCGCTAAATCGTGGGGTGAGTTTTAAAACGTGCAATATTCATCTTTTAGCCAAAGAATGGAGTTTCCTTACATTAGTGTAATTGTACTTAGAAAAATGATGAATGGGCAAGGGATTTTCAATGATCATACATTGATCATTGAAACTGTATGATCATTTAAATTCCCTCCCCGATCATCATTTTTCTAAGAACCATTACACTAAAGTAAAGGAACTCCATTCTTTGGCTAAAAGATGAATATTGCACAATTTAAAACTCCCCCCATGATTTAGCGAGTGGTGCAATTTCTATCACATTGAGGATTTAAGTAGTACGGATATTCCTGTACCTCATGCACTAATGTTTTCCATTTTATTCTGTTTTGTTTCGTGAAACGGGCTTTGGGAAAACCGCCTTTTGTAACGCCCTCCTTGCATTTTGATTGCTATGCAGGAAAAACAACATTTCTGTGACTGGATTTGTTATTTTCACTAAAAAATTTTGAACTCCTTCTAATTTATGTAGTAAAATAAACTGGAAAGAAATTAGAATAAGAATATCGGAAGCGTACAGCTTCCTGAGCAGCGCCCATGTGCATGTATGAAACGGGTCCAACATAAATACAAAAGGCACATTTCAAAGGCACTATCATACAATTTCTTATGTATGCTGTTTTCTCTCGGAAACTGCTTAAAAGCGGTGTTTGTTTTGCAAAATTTTTTAGCTGGGTATTGAAACTTTTTATGGGCTCGAGAAAAAGAAGATGCCATACGGGCACCGACACCCTCCGGCTTTGAGGTTGGCGGTAGGCTACGGTGCAAGGGACGGAGACTGTTATAAATTGATTGTAAATTCGCACTAAATTTAAGGGTGTTGAAAAGTCTCTCAGCCCAAGAGTAACAGTTAATTACTTTAATATTAATCTAATAAATATAATAATAATTATCTTATCTTATAATAGTTATATATCTAACAAATATATTATCAGATATTATAAATCTGAGTGATATTTTTTGTAAAAGACAACTTCAAAATTTGATAAAAGAAACTCTTACCTGTATCTGAAAACAAGCGATTTCACACTGTATAAGGCTTCCGAAACCGCCCAATGTGGCATGTTCACGCTTGTTTTTAACAAGAGTGGTGAAGCGGAATCAAATTTCTTCTACCCCGATGTAGCCTCTATCATGCATAATTTCTGAAAAAGGGAATATAAAAATTAATTTCGATATTTTTATTGGTAAAACGAGCGGGAGAAAAGAGCGAAAATGATAGTTTTGAACCTTGGAGCGTAGGCAAGCTCTCAGATCCCGTTCGACCCAAATCGACAAATTGTGTCGTCCAATCGAAGACCAGCAATGGGAAGAGAGGGGCGGAGCTATATCCTCAACACAGACTATATATACGAGAGACGGCTCGGCCTGTTCTACTCACGTCACGCACGACAGTAGTGCCCCTGAACCCGAAGAGGAAGGACCTGTTTTTCGCCCGCTCCTGACTTCTTTTCGCCGCCCAGCATTCCTTCGCGCGGACGTGCGCTGACGTGCCCGGAGGCAGCCGCCATTTTGAACGCCCAGCCGCGTTGCTTCTCAACGAGTGCTTCTCTGCAAATTCCTGGTGATTTCGACTGCCGATCGCAGTCGCCTACTACGGAGTTCCCCGAATTTCATTCAAAAAAGACCTTCTCTCCACTTTCTACCACGGAAAGGGCCTGGAGCCCTGAGCAGCGTGGCCGCCGCCACGCGCCACCTGAGTCACTGACGGAGCTGCCGTCATCACCTTCAACGAGCCACCAGCAGCTCATCCACGAAAATTTCAGCGGTGAACGTCAAGCCCGCTTCTGCGACAAACCCTCTATGGAGGAGCACAACGGTCCCAAGGAGCGCCCCGCCACCGGAGCCACGGAGTCAAGAATGCGAGCTACACGAGGCCTGGATGCCGGACGACGAAAACACCGAGGGAGCCCGACAAGCCGTGACTCGTCCGCCGAAAGCCACCGTACAAGGGATAGGCTCGATCCGTTACATCGTCTCACCTGCGAAACCGACGTGTTTGTCCCGTCAGGAATGGTTTCGGACGGCGAAGAGCGGAGGAGCCGCTCTTCGATCAGCGGTAACTCCGATGATAGCGAATACGTCGACGGAAATCTTCCACCAAGAGAGGGCTACGGCGATGTAGGTGACTCGCCAGGAAGTGCTAGCCGTAACTCTACCGATATGGAATTCTACATCCCACGTACAACCACGCCGATGCCATCCCCCGACCACGGCCTGACCGATGAGGCTAGCAAGGAAGACAAGTTAATTAAAGATGAATTACAGGAACTGTACAACATGCAGAAGGGAATCCAGGACAAGATAGATCAACTGATGGGTAAGTTGAACAATCTTTCTGTCCGCCACGGCTCGTGGATCAGCCAGACCAACACAACGCCTACCAAATCTAAAAGACATATCTCGGACCAGCTGAGCGATAGCGCCAGCCCTAAAAATGTTGCAGGCAAAGCTAAAAAGCTAAGGTCTTGTACATCTGGCTCTTCCCCAGGTAGTGGCGGAGCACGGAGAATTCTCTCCTCAGTGCCCGCCGGCTTGTTCTCCTCTAATCGTTTCTCTATCCTCGACAGTGTTGATTCTTGTGACCCAGATAATAGTTTAAACAATACCCTCCCTAAAACCCTCTCTGCCCAAACCACACACGAGAACACAGACACGGCCGACTCAGGCCCTTTACTGCATAAACAAATTGTAACACCACCAAAAAAGGGGCCTAACCCCCCAACACCCTCTAATCTTAAGCCAAATGTCCCATTAAATGGTAAATCTCCCATACTAGTTAGAGCCGAAAAGGACTCTGTAAAATTGATAAAAACCCTAAAGGAAAAATTCGGGAATGAACTGAAAGCTAAGCTTGCTGGAGACTATCTCCAAATTTTCCCGATTGACAGTGACCAACACACTAAGATATCTAACTATATAAAACGCGAGGGACACGATGCATTTATGGTTACCCCCGTAGCCAACAGACCAATTGTAGCTGTTGTTAGGGGAATCCCCATAATGGTCCCCGAAGAGGAAGTCAGAGAGGATCTAGAAAGCCAGGGGTTCATAGTCAGTAAGGCAATCCGTAAAATTGGCCGCAACAGGCACCCAATCCCACTTGTCACGGTGATTCTCGAGAAAAGCGATACGAACCAAAAAATATTCCAGGTCACCTCTTGCTGCGGACTCATAGTCGAAGTGGAGCCAGCAAGATATAACGGCCCGATTCAGTGCTTTAACTGCAATGGTTTTGGTCACACGGCCATTAAATGTTTATCACTACCCCGCTGCCTGAAATGCGGGGAGCGATCCCACCCCACTAAGGATTGTAAATTAGGTAGGCTCGACAACCCCAAGTGTATCAACTGCGGCCTATCAGGGCACACCGCGGCATGGAGAGGGTGCGAGAAATTCCCCAAGCCCTCCCGCCGCCCAACCAATCCCCCCCTGGCATCCAGCCGATACGCCACAAGAGAATTGTCTTATGCCAGCGCCGCAAAGGGCCCCTCCCCCCCATTCAACCTCTCTCAAGCAGGTTTCCCCTCCCTCACCCCCCCCACGATCCCCAACTCAGCAGCCGATTCCCCCCTAGGTATCAACTCCTCTGGTGACATAACCGGAATGTTCAAACTGTTTTTACTAGTAAAGAGCATAATGGATAAGGTCGGCAACATCGAGGAAGCGTGTAATTTAATTCAAAGCAAATCTGAAACCATCGATCAACTGCACGTTTTATCCGAAATAATGTATAATGGGCACTAGATCTATAAGAAACAAATTAACATTAATGACGTGGAATTGCAATGGGATCAGGACTAAATTAAAAGACTTAATTCTATTTTTGGCCGTACACTGCCCGGACGTAGTCTGCCTGCAGGAGACGAAATTATCCCAAAATCAAACTCTCAAAATACCAAATTACGTCATTCACAGGTCAGACAAGGAATGCCTCCCTAACATGATAGCTAGTGGGGGAACAGCAATCTTAGTAAAAAGAGGAATTGAGCACCAACTAGTCTCCCCCCCCTATAACAAAATCCCAGACCACCGCGGTCAAATTGACTCTCACTAATGAAGAAACTATAACCCTAGTTTCAATCTATGCCCCCTGCAACTCAGCAAGCACCATCATAAACGATGTGAGACAACTTCTATCCCTTCTATCCCGCCAAATGATAATTGCTGGGGATTATAACGCCCACCATCATGCATGGAACTGTGCCGACATTAGCACTCAAGGGAGGGCCCTTCTCAAGGTCATCACAGAGGAAAATTTACAGATGGCGGTCCCGGACTCCCCAACAATTTACAAAGCGGTGGATGGGAACACCATCGACTTTGCCCTATACAGAGCCCAGTTTAATTACGTAGAGGCCGAATCGCTCAGCGAACTCACCTCCGACCATAATCCGGTCAGAATGAGGTTCGCTTGCATTAATCCACTTAAAATGGTAGGTCAGAAACAAGTAACTAACTGGAGAAAGTTCAATGACCTGGCAGGGCGTTACTCCTCCCCCCTACTGATTAGAGGCTGCCCCGGTTCCCCCAACGAGCTGGATACCCTAGTAAGTGAGTTCACCGAGGCAATTTCCAAATCCCACAGGGAAGCCCAACTCCCCCCCAAACCGGTTAACCACATGTTTGTTCCCAAACAACTCCGAGGCCTCATCTCCTGGAGGAATAAACTTAGAAAAAAGTGGCAGGAAACCAGATCCCCAACAGATAAGAGCGCGCTCAAAATAGCCCAAAAAATTGTAAGGAAGGAGATAAGTGCTCACTCGTCAAGGCAGTGGAGAGATATGGTCGAAAACCTTAACACAGGGGACGGGTCTATATGGAAAATGGCTAAAGCACTAAAAAGAAACAAAGAACACAAAATGTCCAAACTCAAAAAAGGAGACACTTTTGTCCACACGGACAGGGAAAGGGCCGAGGTCCTGGCTGACTCGATGCAGAGTCAATTTGAGCCGAACCCCACCGAAGATACGAACAATGAATCTAGAGTTAATGCAGCACTTAGGCAGTACTTCGATAATACCCCTCACTCCACCCCCCCTAAAATCCTCCCCTCAGAGTTACTCCCCATCCTCAACGGGCTAAAACCTAATAAGGCCCCTGGTCTGCACATCATCACAAATAAAGCCTTAAAAAATCTTCCGGCCAGTGCAGTCTTGGTTCTCACCAATGTAATCAACTCCACCCTTCAAAACGCCCACTTCCCCACCCCCTGGAAAACTGCCAAGGTGATAACAATTCATAAAAAAGGTAAAAACCCCTCACTCCCTCAAAGCTATAGACCCATCTCTCTGCTGCCTTCTATGAGTAAGATCACGGAGGCAGTCATCCTCAGTCAAATCAACGCCCACCTAACTGAAACGGAGATAGTAATCCCCGAACAATTTGGCTTTCGGGCGAAGCACTCCCCCCCTCAACAGCTCCTCAGAGCCATTGAGTACATTCAAGAGAAAGGCATATACAGAAGGCCCCCCCCCAGCGCGGCGGTCTTCTTTGATATCGAAAAAGCTTTCGATCGTGTCTGGCATGAGGGCTTACTCTTTAAGCTATTAGGCTATAAATTCCCTAGCTACATGATTAAATTAATCCAGTCATACCTCTATGGCAGAACATTTAAGGTGAGCGTAGGTAGGGAACTCTCCTCAAGCAGGCCGATCAAAGCAGGGGTCCCCCAGGGGTCGAAACTGGGCCCTAGTCTTTTTATCATCTTCATCAACGACATCCCCAAACACCCTAGGACCCAGCTCGCCCTGTTCGCAGACGATACAGCGATCCTCTGTCGAAACAGGGTTGAGACAATCTTATTCTCATGGCTACAGCAGCACATAAAACTAATCGAGCGGTGGCTCCTAACCTGGAAAATAAAACTTAATGTTGAAAAAACGGTAGCGATACGTTTTTATCCGAGAAGGAGGTTAGTAGAACCCCTCAGGGTGTTTGGGGAGTCGGTCAAATGGGCCGCCTCGGCAAAATACCTGGGGATTACTCTGGACCCTCAGATGTCCATGGTCCGTCACGTTGACAACGTAACAAAGAAATTCTGGGCCGCCAAGGCAATTCTACATCCCCTGCTGTGCAGACGCTCTAGGCTCCCCCTACATATAAAACTCTATCTATACAAGGCGTACCTCCGGCCGATCTTGTCCTATGCCAGCGCGGCCTGGGGTGCCATTTGCCCCTCTAATCAAATGAAAATACAAAGACTCCAAAATGTTGCAGCCAGGCAGATAATAAAAGCCCGGTTTTTCCACAAGAACGCCGACATAGCTGCTGCACTGGAACTCCCCCCCATAAAAGAATTCACAGCACAATTAGCTGACAAATTCTTTTCCACCCTCACCAACCATAACAACCCAACGTTGAGAGGACTAACTGACTATGACCCCTCGCTACCCCAAAACAGTAACCGTCCAAAGGTCACCACGAACATCGAACTTTACTAAGACATTGCTAGACTAAATCAAACAAAACAGGCCGGTGGCAGACAGTCGTTCAACTTGCAAAACTCTTAAAATTCTCTGTATCTGTAAATATGAAAATGATGGTTCCAAGTTCAATAATGAACAAAACTGTAATAATCGTTTAATGCAAATAAAAGCGAGCGGCTCCTTGTGTCAGGAGCGGTGATACCCTGGACAACTCCCCCAAGGCAAATTCGCAACCCCCCCCGCCGAGGAGGCGGGCCCCAAGACAATAAAGGTAGGCCACCCCTTCCTTTCTCTTCCCTCCCTCCCCACGACCAGCCCCTTCCCGCCACCTTCGTGGCACGCCATGCTTTACTGTGCTTAAGGACCCTCAGCACAAAGAACAGACAAACAGAGATAGGGAATAAGCCGCCTTCGGCGGCAGGTGTCCCGTGGAAAAAGTTGAGTTGAGTTGGCCTGTTCTACAAATTTGTTAACTCGTACAAGCTGCTATGTCTGGATGCAAAGGTCTTAGAGCGCAGTTACTCACTGCTCAAAGAGAACGGGAAAGCATTGTTAGAGATCTTGAACCTCTGAGAATTCTCCACTGCCAGAGCGATGTGAAACAAGCCACTTCTGCAATGAAAAGAATTGAATCGTCATTAGTTAAAAAGCTTGAGCGGGCCGACAACCAAATATCTGGCCTTCACCAGCTGCTCAGCCGTTCTGCTCATAGATAACGAGCTTCAACGAACTCCGGTTTAAAGACCATAAAAAAAAGGCCCTTTTCAGGGCCAAAAAATTTTAATTTTGCACCCTTAAGGCTAAGGGCACACGGAACACCTCGATGGCCAAAACAAGGAAAAGGTAAAACATAGTTTAGGTGCCTGCGTTTCACTTTCAAATTTATATTTTTTTTTTTTAGTTTTCATACACAAGCTAAAACATATTTTTTATACAGTCAAAACAAAAATTTTTCAAAAAAAGTCAAAAATGTATTAAATTATAGCCATTTTAAAAAAATTGAAAATTTTGGAAATTACATTTATTATGTTTAATAAGTTTGTATTTAATTTGCGTTGATATAGGGGGTTTGGAATGAGAAATGCAGCTTTTCGAAGACGAAGGCAGTCGTTGCATTTCAGTACCAAAAGGCAAGTTAAAATAGCCTGTTAGTATTATAAAAACTAATTTATGTTATAAAATGTTAGATTGTTTAATGTTTGTCTTAGATTGTTAGAATTGAAGTTAAATAACATGAATTATTCATATATGAAGTAGAAAATACTGCGTGACAATTCGAAGACGTAACATCCTGCGGTCAGTTATTTTCCCCTCTTTTGAAACTTTAAACAACCAAACATTACTAAAAAGGCACAAAAACATTTAGAAAACACTATTTCATTACTTCATTTGTAGCTGCAACAATGGCTTTAATTTGTGCATCTATTTATGTATTTAAGAAAGCATACGCAAGAGGTCAACGACAAAATTACAGAGTGCATCAGAACAGAAAAAACACAACACAAAATTACTAAAATAAAAATACAGGGTGATTGGTAAATACGTGGACGAACCTTGCAGGGGGGTAGAGGGGACCTAGACTAGTATATTTCGAATGAGCATGGGGGGAGAAGATGCACCGTTACGGAGCTAGGACCTAATGTAGCGCGAGGGCGCTTCAAAAGGCCGTTTTTAGAAGGCTCGTGTGACGAAACAAAACATAATAAAATGAAAAACATTATTGCATGAGGTACACGAATATCCGTACTACTTAAATCCTCAATGTGATAGAAATTGGACCACTCGCTAAATCGTGGGGTGAGTTTTAAAACGTGCAATATTCATCTTTTAGCCAAAGAATGGAGTTTCCTTACATTAGTGTAATTGTACTTAGAAAAATGATGAATGGGCAAGGGATTTTCAATGATCATACATTGATCATTGAAACTGTATGATCATTTAAATTCCCTCCCCGATCATCATTTTTCTAAGAACCATTACACTAAAGTAAAGGAACTCCATTCTTTGGCTAAAAGATGAATATTGCACAATTTAAAACTCCCCCCCCATGATTTAGCGAGTGGTGCAATTTCTATCACATTGAGGATTTAAGTAGTACGGATATTCCTGTACCTCATGCACTAATGTTTTCCATTTTATTCTGTTTTGTTTCGTGAAACGGGCTTTGGGAAAACCGCCTTTTGTAACGCCCTCCTTGCATTTTGATTGCTATGCAGGAAAAACAACATTTCTGTGACTGGATTTGTTATTTTCACTAAAAAATTTTGAACTCCTTCTAATTTATGTAGTAAAATAAACTGGAAAGAAATTAGATTAAGAATATCGGAAGCGTACAGCTTCCTGAGCAGCGCCCATGTGCATGTATGAAACGGGTCCAACATAAATACAAAAGGCACATTTCAAAGGCACTATCATACAATTTCTTATGTATGCTGTTTTCTCTCGGAAACTGCTTAAAAGCGGTGTTTGTTTTGCAAAATTTTTTAGCTGGGTATTGAAACTTTTTATGGGCTCGAGAAAAAGAAGATGCCATAGGGGCACCGACACCCTCCGGCTTTGAGGTTGGCGGTAGGCTACGGTGCAAGGGACGGAGACTGTTATAAATTGATTGTAAATTCGCACTAAATTTAAGGGTGTTGAAAAGTCTCTCAGCCCAAGAGTAACAGTTAATTACTTTAATATTAATCTAATAAATATAATAATAATTATCTTATCTTATAATAGTTATATATCTAACAAATATATTATCAGATATTATAAATCTGAGTGATATTTTTTGTAAAAGACAACTTCAAAATTTGATAAAAGAAACTCTTACCTGTATCTGAAAACAAGCGATTTCACACTGTCTAAGGCTTCCGAAACCGCCCAATGTGGCATGTTCACGCTTGTTTTTAACAAGAGTGGTGAAGCGGAATCAAATTTCTTCTACCCCGATGTAGCCTCTATCATGCATAATTTCTGAAAAAGGGAATATAAAAATTAATTTCGATATTTTTATTGGTAAAACGAGCGGGAGAAAAGAGCGAAAATGATAGTTTTGAACCTTGGAGCGTAGGCAAGCTCTCAGATCCCGTTCGACCCAAATCGACAAATTGTGTCGTCCAATCGAAGACCAGCAATGGGAAGAGAGGGGCGGAGCTATATCCTCAACACAGACTATATATACGAGAGACGGCTCGGCCTGTTCTACAAATTTGTTAACTCGTACAAGCTGCTATGTCTGGATGCAAAGGTCTTAGAGCGCAGTTACTCACTGCTCAAAGAGAACGGGAAAGCATTGTTAGAGATCTTGAAACTCTGAGAATTCTCCACTGCCAGAGCGATGTGAAACAAGCCACTTCTGCAATGAAAAGAATTGAATCGTCATTAGTTAAAAAGCTTGAGCGGGCCGACAACCAAATATCTGGCCTTCACCAGCTGCTCAGCCGTTCTGCTCATAGATAACGAGCTTCAACGAACTCCGGTTTAAAGACCATAAAAAAAAGACCCTTTTCAGGGCCAAAAAATTTTAATTTTGCACCCTTAAGGCTAAGGGCACACGGAACACCTCGATGGCCAAAACAAGGAAAAGGTAAAACATAGTTTAGGTGCCTGCGTTTCACTTTCAAATTTATATTTTTTTTTTTTAGTTTTCATACACAAGCTAAAACATATTTTTTATACAGTCAAAACAAAAATTTTTCAAAAAAAGTCAAAAATGTATTAAATTATAGCCATTTTAAAAAAAATTGAAAATTTTGGAAATTACATTTATTATGTTTAATAAGTTTGTATTTAATTTGCGTTGATATAGGGGGTTTGGAATGAGAAATGCAGCTTTTCGAAGACGAAGGCAGTCGTTGCATTTCAGTACCAAAAGGCAAGTTAAAATAGCCTGTTAGTATTATAAACACTAATTTATGTTATAAAATGTTAGATTGTTTAATGTTCGTCTTAGATTGTTAGAATTGAAGTTAAATAACATGAATTATTCATATATGAAGTAGAAAATACTGCGTGACAATTCGAAGATGTAACATCCTGCGGTCAGTTATTTTCCCCTCTTTTGAAACTTTAAACAACCAAACATTACTAAAAATGCACAAAAACATTTAGAAAACACTATTTCATTACTTCAATTGTAGCTGCAACAATGGCTTTAATTTGTGCATCTATTTATGTATTTAAGAAAGCATACGCAAGAGGTCAACGACAAAATTACAGAGTGCATCAGAACAGAAAAAACACAACACAAAATTACTAAAATAAAAATACAGGGTGATTGGTAAATACGTGGACGAACCTTGCAGGGGGGTAGAGGGGACCTAGACTAGTATATTTCGAATGAGCATGGGGGGAGAAGATGCACCGTTACGGAGCTAGGACCTAATGTAGCGCGAGGGCGCTTCAAAAGGCCGTTTTTAGAAGGCTCGTGTGACGAAACAAAACATAATAACATGAAAAACATTATTGCATGAGGTACACGAATATCCGTACTACTTAAATCCTCAATGTGATAGAAATTGGACCACTCGCTAAATCGTGGGGTGAGTTTTAAAACGTGCAATATTCATCTTTTAGCCAAAGAATGGATTTTCCTTACATTAGTGTAATTGTACTTAGAAAAATGATGAATGGGCAAGGGATTTTCAATGATCATACATTGATCATGAAACTGTATGATCATTTAAATTCCCTCCCCGATCATCATTTTTCTAAGAACCATTACACTAAAGTAAAGGAACTCCATTCTTTGGCTAAAAGATGAATATTGCACAATTTAAAACTCCCCCCATGCTTTAGCGAGTGGTGCAATTTCTATCACATTGAGGATTTAAGTAGTACGGATATTCCTGTACCTCATGCACTAATGTTTTCCATTTTATTCTGTTTTGTTTCGTGAAACGGGCTTTGGGAAAACCGCCTTTTGTAACGCCCTCCTTGCATTTTGATTGCTATGCAGGAAAAACAACATTTCTGTGACTGGATTTGTTATTTTCACTAAAAAATTTTGAACTCCTTCTAATTTATGTAGTAAAATAAACTGGAAAGAAATTAGAATAAGAATATCGGAAGCGTACAGCTTCCTGAGCAGCGCCCATGTGCATGTATGAAACGGGTCCAACATAAATACAAAAGGCACATTTCAAAGGCACTATCATACAATTTCTTATGTATGCTGTTTTCTCTCGGAAACTGCTTAAAAGCGGTGTTTGTTTTGCAAAATTTTTTAGCTGGGTATTGAAACTTTTTATGGGCTCGAGAAAAAGAAGATGCCATAGGGGCACCGACACCCTCCGGCTTTGAGGTTGGCGGTAGGCTACGGTGCAAGGGACGGAGACTGTTATAAATTGATTGTAAATTCGCACTAAATTTAAGGGTGTTGAAAAGTCTCTCAGCCCAAGAGTAACAGTTAATTACTTTAATATTAATCTAATAAATATAATAATAATTATCTTATCTTATAATAGTTATATATCTAACAAATATATTATCAGATATTATAAATCTGAGTGATATTTTTTGTAAAAGACAACTTCAAAATTTGATAAAAGAAACTCTTACCTGTATCTGAAAACAAGCGATTTCACACTGTATAAGGCTTCCGAAACCGCCCAATGTGGCATGTTCACGCTTGTTTTTAACAAGAGTGGTGAAGCGGAATCAAATTTCTTCTACCCCGATGTAGCCTCTATCATGCATAATTTCTGAAAAAGGGAATATAAAAATTAATTTCGATATTTTTGTTGGTAAAACGAGCGGGAGAAAAGAGCGAAAATGATAGTTTTGAACCTTGGAGCGTAGGCAAGCTCTCAGATCCCGTTCGACCCAAACCGACAAATTATGTCGTCCAATCGAAGACCAGCAATGGGAAGAGAGGGGCGGAGCTATATCCTCAACACAGACTATATATACGAGAGACGGCTCGGCCTGTTCTACAAATTTGTTAACTCGTACAAGCTGCTATGTCTGGATGCAAAGGTCTTAGAGCGCAGTTACTCACTGCTCAAAGAGAACGGGAAAGCATTGTTAGAGATCTTGAAACTCTGAGAATTCTCCACTGCCAGAGCGATGTGAAACAAGCCACTTCTGCAATGAAAATAATTGAATCGTCATTAGTTAAAAAACTTGAGCGGGCCGACAACCAAATATCTGTCCTTCACCAGCTGCTCAGCCGTTCTGCTCATAGATAACGAGCTTCAACGAACTCCGGTTTAAAGACCATAAAAAAAAGGCCCTTTTCAGGGCCAAAAAATTTTAATTTTGCACCCTTAAGGCTAAGGGCACACGGAACACCTTGATGGCCAAAACAAGGAAAAGGTAAAACATAGTTTAGGTGCCTGCGTTTCACTTTCAAATTTAGATTTTTTTTTTTAGTTTTCATACACAAGCTAAAACATATTTTTTATACAGTCAAAACAAAAATTTTTCAAAAATGTATTAAATTATAGCCATTTTAAAAAAATTGAAAATTTTGGAAATTACATTTATTATGTTTAATAAGTTTGTATTTAATTTGCGTTGATATAGGGGGTTTGGAATGAGAAATGCAGCTTTTCGAAGACGAAGGCAGTCGTTGCATTTCAGTACCAAAAGGCAAGTTAAAATAGCCTGTTAGTATTATAAACACTAATTTATGTTATAAAATGTTAGATTTTTTAATGTTCGTCTTAGATTGTTAGAATTGAAGTTAAATAACATGAATTATTCATATATGAAGTAGAAAATACTGCGTGACAATTCGAAGATGTAACATCCTGCGGTCAGTTATTTTCCCCTCTTTTGAAACTTTAAACAACCAAACATTACTAAAAATGCACAAAAACATTTAGAAAACACTATTTCATTACTTCATTTGTAGCTGCAACAATGGCTTTAATTTGTGCATCTATTTATGTATTTAAGAAAGCATACGCAAGAGGTCAACGACAAAATTACAGAGTGCATCAGAACAGAAAAAACACAACACAAAATTACTAAAATAAAAATACAGGGTGATTGGTAAATACGTGGACGAACCTTGCAGGGGGGTAGAGGGGACCTAGACTAGTATATTTCGAATGAGCATGGGGGGAGAAGATGCACCGTTACGGAGCTAGGACCTAATGTAGCGCGAGGGCGCTTCAAAAGGCCGTTTTTAGAAGGCTCGTGTGACGAAACAAAACATAATAAAATGAAAAACATTATTGCATGAGGTACACGAATATCCGTACTACTTAAATCCTCAATGTGGTAGAAATTGGACCACTCGCTAAATCGTGGGGTGAGTTTTAAAACGTGCAATATTCATCTTTTAGCCAAAGAATGGAGTTTCCTTACATTAGTGTAATTGTACTTAGAAAAATGATGAATGGGCAAGGGATTTTCAATGATCATACATTGATCATTGAAACTGTATGATCATTTAAATTCCCTCCCCGATTATCATTTTTCTAAGAACCATTACACTAAAGTAAAGGAACTCCATTCTTTGGCTAAAAGATGAATATTGCACAATTTAAAACTCCCCCCATGATTTAGCGAGTGGTGCAATTTCTATCACATTGAGGATTTAAGTAGTACGGATATTCCTCTACCTCATGCACTAATGTTTTCCATTTTATTTTGTTTTGTTTCGTGAAACGGGCTTTGGGAAAACCGCCTTTTGTAACGCCCTCCTTGCATTTTGATTGCTATGCAGGAAAAACAACATTTCTGTGACTGGATTTGTTATTTTCACTAAAAAATTTTGAACTCCTTCTAATTTATGTAGTAAAATAAACTGGAAAGAAATTAGAATAAGAATATCGGAAGCGTACAGCTTCCTGAGCAGCGCCCATGTGCATGTATGAAACGGGTCCAACATAAATACAAAAGGCACATTTCAAAGGCACTATCATACAATTTCTTATGTATGCTGTTTTCTCTCGGAAACTGCTTAAAAGCGGTGTTTGTTTTGCAAAATTTTTTAGCTGGGTATTGAAACTTTTTATGGGCTGGAGAAAAAGAAGATGCCATAGGGGCACCGACACCCTCCGGCTTTGAGGTTGGCGGTAGGCTACGGTGCAAGGGACGGAGACTGTTATAAATTGATTGTAAATTCGCACTAAATTTAAGGGTGTTGAAAAGTCTCTCAGCCCAAGAGTAACAGTTAATTACTTTAATATTAATCTAATAAATATAATAATAATTATCTTATCTTATAATAGTTATATATCTAACAAATATATTATCAGATATTATAAATCTGAGTGATATTTTTTGTAAAAGACAACTTCAAAATTTGATAAAAGAAACTCTTACCTGTATCTGAAAACAAGCGATTTCACACTGTATAAGGCTTCCGAAACCGCCCAATGTGGCATGTTCACGCTTGTTTTTAACAAGAGTGGTGAAGCGGAATCAAATTTCTTCTACCCCGATGTAGCCTCTATCATGCATAATTTCTGAAAAAGGGAATATAAAAATTAATTTCGATATTTTTGTTGGTAAAACGAGCGGGAGAAAAGAGCGAAAATGATAGTTTTGAACCTTGGAGCGTAGGCAAGCTCTCAGATCCCGTTCGACCCAAACCGACAAATTGTGTCGTCCAATCGAAGACCAGCAATGGGAAGAGAGGGGCGGAGCTATATCCTCAACACAGACTATATATACGAGAGACGGCTCGGCCTGTTCTACAAATTTGTTAACTCGTACAAGCTGCTATGTCTGGATGCAAAGGTCTTAGAGCGCAGTTACTCACTGCTCAAAGAGAACGGGAAAGCATTGTTAGAGATCTTGAAACTCTGAGAATTCTCCACTGCCAGAGCGATGTGAAACAAGCCACTTCTGCAATGAAAAGAATTGAATCGTCATTAGTTAAAAAGCTTGAGCGGGCCGACAACCAAATATCTGGCCTTCACCAGCTGCTCAGCCGTTCTGCTCATAGATAACGAGCTTCAACGAACTCCGTTTTAAAGACCATAAAAAAAAGGCCCTTTTCAGGGCCAAAAAATTTTAATTTTGCACCCTTAAGGCTAAGGGCACACGGAACACCTCGATGGCCAAAACAAGGAAAAGGTAAAACATAGTTTAGGTGCCTGCGTTTCACTTTCAAATTTAGATTTTTTTTTTTAGTTTTCATACACAAGCTAAAACATATTTTTTATACAGTCAAAACAAAAATTTTTCAAAAATGTATTAAATTATAGCCATTTTAAAAAAATTGAAAATTTTGGAAATTACATTTATTATGTTTAATAAGTTTGTATTTAATTTGCGTTGATATAGGGGGTTTGGAATGAGAAATGCAGCTTTTCGAAGACGAAGGCAGTCGTTGCATTTCAGTACCAAAAGGCAAGTTAAAATAGCCTGTTAGTATTATAAACACTAATTTATGTTATAAAATGTTAGATTTTTTAATGTTCGTCTTAGATTGTTAGAATTGAAGTTAAATAACATGAATTATTCATATATGAAGTAGAAAATACTGCGTGACAATTCGAAGATGTAACATCCTGCGGTCAGTTATTTTCCCCTCTTTTGAAACTTTAAACAACCAAACATTACTAAAAATGCACAAAAACATTTAGAAAACACTATTTCATTACTTCATTTGTAGCTGCAACAATGGCTTTAATTTGTGCATCTATTTATGTATTTAAGAAAGCATACGCAAGAGGTCAACGACAAAATTACAGAGTGCATCAGAACAGAAAAAACACAACACAAAATTACTAAAATAAAAATACAGGGTGATTGGTAAATACGTGGACGAACCTTGCAGGGGGGTAGAGGGGACCTAGACTAGTATATTTCGAATGAGCATGGGGGGAGAAGATGCACCGTTACGGAGCTAGGACCTAATGTAGCGCGAGGGCGCTTCAAAAGGCCGTTTTTAGAAGGCTCGTGTGACGAAACAAAACATAATAAAATGAAAAACATTATTGCATGAGGTACACGAATATCCGTACTACTTAAATCCTCAATGTGGTAGAAATTGGACCACTCGCTAAATCGTGGGGTGAGTTTTAAAACGTGCAATATTCATCTTTTAGCCAAAGAATGGAGTTTCCTTACATTAGTGTAATTGTACTTAGAAAAATGATGAATGGGCAAGGGATTTTCAATGATCATACATTGATCATTGAAACTGTATGATCATTTAAATTCCCTCCCCGATTATCATTTTTCTAAGAACCATTACACTAAAGTAAAGGAACTCCATTCTTTGGCTAAAAGATGAATATTGCACAATTTAAAACTCCCCCCATGATTTAGCGAGTGGTGCAATTTCTATCACATTGAGGATTTAAGTAGTACGGATATTCCTCTACCTCATGCACTAATGTTTTCCATTTTATTTTGTTTTGTTTCGTGAAACGGGCTTTGGGAAAACCGCCTTTTGTAACGCCCTCCTTGCATTTTGATTGCTATGCAGGAAAAACAACATTTCTGTGACTGGATTTGTTATTTTCACTAAAAAATTTTGAACTCCTTCTAATTTATGTAGTAAAATAAACTGGAAAGAAATTAGAATAAGAATATCGGAAGCGTACAGCTTCCTGAGCAGCGCCCATGTGCATGTATGAAACGGGTCCAACATAAATACAAAAGGCACATTTCAAAGGCACTATCATACAATTTCTTATGTATGCTGTTTTCTCTCGGAAACTGCTTAAAAGCGGTGTTTGTTTTGCAAAATTTTTTAGCTGGGTATTGAAACTTTTTATGGGCTGGAGAAAAAGAAGATGCCATAGGGGCACCGACACCCTCCGGCTTTGAGGTTGGCGGTAGGCTACGGTGCAAGGGACGGAGACTGTTATAAATTGATTGTAAATTCGCACTAAATTTAAGGGTGTTGAAAAGTCTCTCAGCCCAAGAGTAACAGTTAATTACTTTAATATTAATCTAATAAATATAATAATAATTATCTTATCTTATAATAGTTATATATCTAACAAATATATTATCAGATATTATAAATCTGAGTGATATTTTTTGTAAAAGACAACTTCAAAATTTGATAAAAGAAACTCTTACCTGTATCTGAAAACAAGCGATTTCACACTGTATAAGGCTTCCGAAACCGCCCAATGTGGCATGTTCACGCTTGTTTTTAACAAGAGTGGTGAAGCGGAATCAAATTTCTTCTACCCCGATGTAGCCTCTATCATGCATAATTTCTGAAAAAGGGAATATAAAAATTAATTTCGATATTTTTATTGGTAAAACGAGCGGGAGAAAAGAGCGAAAATGATAGTTTTGAACCTTGGAGCGTAGGCAAGCTCTCAGATCCCGTTCGACCCAAATCGACAAATTGTGTCGTCCAATCGAAGACCAGCAATGGGAAGAGAGGGGCGGAGCTATATCCTCAACACAGACTATATATACGAGAGACGGCTCGGCCTGTTCTACAAATTTGTTAACTCGTACAAGCTGCTATGTCTGGATGCAAAGGTCTTAGAGCGCAGTTACTCACTGCTCAAAGAGAACGGGAAAGCATTGTTAGAGATCTTGAAACTCTGAGAATTCTCCACTGCCAGAGCGATGTGAAACAAGCCACTTCTGCAATGAAAAGAATTGAATCGTCATTAGTTAAAAAGCTTGAGCGGGCCGACAACCAAATATCTGGCCTTCACCAGCTGCTCAGCCGTTCTGCTCATAGATAACGAGCTTCAACGAACTCCGTTTTAAAGACCATAAAAAAAAGGCCCTTTTCAGGGCCAAAAAATTTTAATTTTGCACCCTTAAGGCTAAGGGCACACGGAACACCTCGATGGCCAAAACAAGGAAAAGGTAAAACATAGTTTAGGTGCCTGCGTTTCACTTTCAAATTTAGATTTTTTTTTTTAGTTTTCATACACAAGCTAAAACATATTTTTTATACAGTCAAAACAAAAATTTTTCAAAAATGTATTAAATTATAGCCATTTTAAAAAAATTGAAAATTTTGGAAATTACATTTATTATGTTTAATAAGTTTGTATTTAATTTGCGTTGATATAGGGGGTTTGGAATGAGAAATGCAGCTTTTCGAAGACGAAGGCAGTCGTTGCATTTCAGTACCAAAAGGCAAGTTAAAATAGCCTGTTAGTATTATAAACACTAATTTATGTTATAAAATGTTAGATTTTTTAATGTTCGTCTTAGATTGTTAGAATTGAAGTTAAATAACATGAATTATTCATATATGAAGTAGAAAATACTGCGTGACAATTCGAAGATGTAACATCCTGCGGTCAGTTATTTTCCCCTCTTTTGAAACTTTAAACAACCAAACATTACTAAAAATGCACAAAAACATTTAGAAAACACTATTTCATTACTTCATTTGTAGCTGCAACAATGGCTTTAATTTGTGCATCTATTTATGTATTTAAGAAAGCATACGCAAGAGGTCAACGACAAAATTACAGAGTGCATCAGAACAGAAAAAACACAACACAAAATTACTAAAATAAAAATACAGGGTGATTGGTAAATACGTGGACGAACCTTGCAGGGGGGTAGAGGGGACCTAGACTAGTATATTTCGAATGAGCATGGGGGGAGAAGATGCACCGTTACGGAGCTAGGACCTAATGTAGCGCGAGGGCGCTTCAAAAGGCCGTTTTTAGAAGGCTCGTGTGACGAAACAAAACATAATAAAATGAAAAACATTATTGCATGAGGTACACGAATATCCGTACTACTTAAATCCTCAATGTGGTAGAAATTGGACCACTCGCTAAATCGTGGGGTGAGTTTTAAATTGTGCAATATTCATCTTTTAGCCAAAGAATGGAGTTTCCTTACATTAGTGTAATTGTACTTAGAAAAATGATGAATGGGTAAGGGATTTTCAATGATCATACATTGATCATTGAAACTGTATGATCATTTAAATTCCCTCCCCGATCATCATTTTTCTAAGAACCATTACACTAAAGTAAAGGAACTCCATTCTTTGGCTAAAAGATGAATATTGCACAATTTAAAACTCCCCCCATGATTTAGCGAGTGGTGCAATTTCTATCACATTGAGGATTTAAGTAGTACGGATATTCCTGTACCTCATGCACTAATGTTTTCCATTTTATTCTGTTTTGTTTCGTGAAACGGGCTTTGGGAAAACCGCCTTTTGTAACGCCCTCCTTGCATTTTGATTGCTATGCAGGAAAAACAACATTTCTGTGACTGGATTTGTTATTTTCACTAAAAAATTTTGAACTCCTTCTAATTTATGTAGTAAAATAAACTGGAAAGAAATTAGAATAAGAATATCGGAAGCGTACAGCTTCCTGAGCAGCGCCCATGTGCATGTATGAAACGGGTCCAACATAAATACAAAAGGCACATTTCAAAGGCACTATCATACAATTTCTTATGTATGCTGTTTTCTCTCGGAAACTGCTTAAAAGCGGTGTTTGTTTTGCAAAATTTTTTAGCTGGGTATTGAAACTTTTTATGGGCTCGAGAAAAAGAAGATGCCATAGGGGCACCGACACCCTCCGGCTTTGAGGTTGGCGGTAGGCTACGGTGCAAGGGACGGAGACTGTTATAAATTGATTGTAAATTCGCACTAAATTTAAGGGTGTTGAAAAGTCTCTCAGCCCAAGAGTAACAGTTAATTACTTTAATATTAATCTAATAAATATAATAATAATTATCTTATCTTATAATAGTTATATATCTAACAAATATATTATCAGATATTATAAATCTGAGTGATATTTTTTGTAAAAGACAACTTCAAAATTTGATAAAAGAAACTCTTACCTGTATCTGAAAACAAGCGATTTCACACTGTATAAGGCTTCCGAAACCGCCCAATGTGGCATGTTCACGCTTGTTTTTAACAAGAGTGGTGAAGCGGAATCAAATTTCTTCTACCCCGATGTAGCCTCTATCATGCATAATTTCTGAAAAAGGGAATATAAAAATTAATTTCGATATTTTTATTGGTAAAACGAGCGGGAGAAAAGAGCGAAAATGATAGTTTTGAACCTTGGAGCGTAGGCAAGCTCTCAGATCCCGTTCGACCCAAATCGACAAATTGTGTCGTCCAATCGAAGACCAGCAATGGGAAGAGAGGGGCGGAGCTATATCCTCAACACAGACTATATATACGAGAGACGGCTCGGCCTGTTCTACAAATTTGTTAACTCGTACAAGCTGCTATGTCTGGATGCAAAGGTCTTAGAGCGCAGTTACTCACTGCTCAAAGAGAACGGGAAAGCATTGTTAGAGATCTTGAAACTCTGAGAATTCTCCACTGCCAGAGCGATGTGAAACAAGCCACTTCTGCAATGAAAAGAATTGAATCGTCATTAGTTAAAAAGCTTGAGCGGGCCGACAACCAAATATCTGGCCTTCACCAGCTGCTCAGCCGTTCTGCTCATAGATAACGAGCTTCAACGAACTCCGGTTTAAAGACCATAAAAAAAGGCCCTTTTCAGGGCCAAAAAATTTTAATTTTGCACCCTTAAGGCTAAGGGCACACGGAACACCTCGATGGCCAAAACAAGGAAAAGGTAAAACATAGTTTAGGTGCCTGCGTTTCACTTTCAAATTTATATTTTTTTTTTTTAGTTTTCATACACAAGCTAAAACATATTTTTTATACAGTCAAAACAAAAATTTTTCAAAAATGTATTAAATTATAGCCATTTTAAAAAAATTGAAAATTTTGGAAATTACATTTATTATGTTTAATAAGTTTGTATTTAATTTGCGTTGATATAGGGGGTTTGGAATGAGAAATGCAGCTTTTCGAAGACGAAGGCAGTCGTTGCATTTCAGTACCAAAAGGCAAGTTAAAATAGCCTGTTAGTATTATAAACACTAATTTATGTTATAAAATGTTAGATTGTTTAATGTTTGTCTTAGATTGTTAGAATTGAAGTTAAATAACATGAATTATTCATTTATGAAGTAGAAAATACTGCGTGACAATTCGAAGACGTAACATCCTGCGGTCAGTTATTTTCCCCTCTTTTGAAACTTTAAACAACCAAACATTACTAAAAATGCACAAAAACATTTAGAAAACACTATTTCATTACTTCATTTGTAGCTGCAACAATGGCTTTAATTTGTGCATCTATTTATGTATTTAAGAAAGCATACGCAAGAGGTCAACGACAAAATTACAGAGTGCATCAGAACAGAAAAAACACAACACAAAATTACTAAAATAAAAATACAGGGTGATTGGTAAATACGTGGACGAACCTTGCAGGGGGGTAGAGGGGACCTAGACTAGTATATTTCGAATGAGCATGGGGGGAGAAGATGCACCGTTACGGAGCTAGGACCTAATGTAGCGCGAGGGAGCTTCAAAAGGCCGTTTTTAGAAGGCTCGTGTGACGAAACAAAACATAATAAAATGAAAAACATTATTGCATGAGGTACACGAATATCCGTACTACTTAAATCCTCAATGTGATAGAAATTGGACCACTCGCTAAATCGTGGGGTGAGTTTTAAAACGTGCAATATTCATCTTTTAGCCAAAGAATGGAGTTTCCTTACATTAGTGTAATTGTACTTAGAAAAATGATGAATGGGCAAGGGATTTTCAATGATCATACATTGATCATTGAAACTGTATGATCATTTAAATTCCCTCCCCGATCATCATTTTTCTAAGAACCATTACACTAAAGTAAAGGAACTCCATTCTTTGGCTAAAAGATGAATATTGCACAATTTAAAACTCCCCCCATGATTTAGCGAGTGGTGCAATTTCTATCACATTGAGGATTTAAGTAGTACGGATATTCCTGTACCTCATGCACTAATGTTTTCCATTTTATTCTGTTTTGTTTCGTGAAACGGGCTTTGGGAAAACCGCCTTTTGTAACGCCCTCCTTGCATTTTGATTGCTATGCAGGAAAAACTACATTTCTGTGACTGGATTTGTTATTTTCACTAAAAAATTTTGAACTCCTTCTAATTTATGTAGTAAAATAAACTGGAAAGAAATTAGAATAAGAATATCGGAAGCGTACAGCTTCCTGAGCAGCGCCCATGTGCATGTATGAAACGGGTCCAACATAAATACAAAAGGCACATTTCAAAGGCACTATCATACAATTTCTTATGTATGCTGTTTTCTCTCGGAAACTGCTTAAAAGCGGTGTTTGTTTTGCAAAATTTTGTAGCTGGGTATTGAAACTTTTTATGGGCTCGAGAAAAAGAAGATGCCATAGGGGCACCGACACCCTCCGGCTTTGAGGTTGGCGGTAGGCTACGGTGCAAGGGACGGAGACTGTTATAAATTGATTGTAAATTCGCACTAAATTTAAGGGTGTTGAAAAGTCTCTCAGCCCAAGAGTAATAGTTAATTACTTTAATATTAATCTAATAAATATAATAATAATTATCTTATCTTATAATAGTTATATATCTAACAAATATATTATCAGATATTATAAATCTGAGTGATATTTTTTGTAAAAGACAACTTCAAAATTTGATAAAAGAAACTCTTACCTGTATCTGAAAACAAGCGATTTCACACTGTCTAAGGCTTCCGAAACCGCCCAATGTGGCATGTTCACGCTTGTTTTTAACAAGAGTGGTGAAGCGGAATCAAATTTCTTCTACCCCGATGTAGCCTCTATCATGCATAATTTCTGAAAAAGGGAATATAAAAATTAATTTCGATATTTTTATTGGTAAAACGAGCGGGAGAAAAGAGCGAAAATGATAGTTTTGAACCTTGGAGCGTAGGCAAGCTCTCAGATCCCGTTCGACCCAAATCGACAAATTGTGTCGTCCAATCGAAGACCAGCAATGGGAAGAGAGGGGCGGAGCTATATCCTCAACACAGACTATATATACGAGAGACGGCTCGGCCTGTTCTACAAATTTGTTAACTCGTACAAGCTGCTATGTCTGGATGCAAAGGTCTTAGAGCGCAGTTACTCACTGCTCAAAGAGAACGGGAAAGCATTGTTAGAGATCTTGAAACTCTGAGAATTCTCCACTGCCAGAGCGATGTGAAACAAGCCACTTCTGCAATGAAAAGAATTGAATCGTCATTAGTTAAAAAGCTTGAGCGGGCCGACAACCAAATATCTGGCCTTCACCAGCTGCTCAGCCGTTCTGCTCATAGATAACGAGCTTCAACGAACTCCGGTTTAAAGACCATAAAAAAAAGGCCCTTTTCAGGGCCAAAAAATTTTAATTTTGCACCCTTAAGGCTAAGGGCACACGGAACACCTCGATGGCCAAAACAAGGAAAAGGTAAAACATAGTTTAGGTGCCTGCGTTTCACTTTCAAATTTATATTTTTTTTTTTTAGTTTTCATACACAAGCTAAAACATATTTTTTATACAGTCAAAACAAAAATTTTTCAAAAATGTATTAAATTATAGCCATTTTAAAAAAATTGAAAATTTTGGAAATTACATTTATTATGTTTAATAAGTTTGTATTTAATTTGCGTTGATATAGGGGGTTTGGAATGAGAAATGCAGCTTTTCGAAGACGAAGGCAGTCGTTGCATTTCAGTACCAAAAGGCAAGTTAAAATAGCCTGTTAGTATTATAAACACTAATTTATGTTATAAAATGTTAGATTGTTTAATGTTTGTCTTAGATTGTTAGAATTGAAGTTAAATAACATGAATTATTCATTTATGAAGTAGAAAATACTGCGTGACAATTCGAAGACGTAACATCCTGCGGTCAGTTATTTTCCCCTCTTTTGAAACTTTAAACAACCAAACATTACTAAAAATGCACAAAAACATTTAGAAAACACTATTTCATTACTTCATTTGTAGCTGCAACAATGGCTTTAATTTGTGCATCTATTTATGTATTTAAGAAAGCATACGCAAGAGGTCAACGACAAAATTACAGAGTGCATCAGAACAGAAAAAACACAACACAAAATTACTAAAATAAAAATACAGGGTGATTGGTAAATACGTGGACGAACCTTGCAGGGGGGTAGAGGGGACCTAGACTAGTATATTTCGAATGAGCATGGGGGGAGAAGATGCACCGTTACGGAGCTAGGACCTAATGTAGCGCGAGGGCGCTTCAAAAGGCCGTTTTTAGAAGGCTCGTGTGACGAAACAAAACATAATAAAATGAAAAACATTATTGCATGAGGTACACGAATATCCGTACTACTTAAATCCTCAATGTGATAGAAATTGGACCACTCGCTAAATCGTGGGGTGAGTTTTAAAACGTGCAATATTCATCTTTTAGCCAAAGAATGGAGTTTCCTTACATTAGTGTAATTGTACTTAGAAAAATGATGAATGGGCAAGGGATTTTCAATGATCATACATTGATCATTGAAACTGTATGATCATTTAAATTCCCTCCCCGATCATCATTTTTCTAAGAACCATTACACTAAAGTAAAGGAACTCCATTCTTTGGCTAAAAGAAGAATATTGCACAATTTAAAACTCCCCCCATGATTTAGCGAGTGGTGCAATTTCTATCACATTGAGGATTTAAGTAGTACGGATATTCCTGTACCTCATGCACTAATGTTTTCCATTTTATTCTGTTTTGTTTCGTGAAACGGGCTTTGGGAAAACCGCCTTTTGTAACGCCCTCCTTGCATTTTGATTGCTATGCAGGAAAAACAACATTTCTGTGACTGGATTTGTTATTTTCACTAAAAAATTTTGAACTCCTTCTAATTTATGTAGTAAAATAAACTGGAAAGAAATTAGAATAAGAATATCGGAAGCGTACAGCTTCCTGAGCAGCGCCCATGTGCATGTATGAAACGGGTCCAACATAAATACAAAAGGCACATTTCAAAGGCACTATCATACAATTTCTTATGTATGCTGTTTTCTCTCGGAAACTGCTTAAAAGCGGTGTTTGTTTTGCAAAATTTTGTAGCTGGGTATTGAAACTTTTTATGGGCTCGAGAAAAAGAAGATGCCATAGGGGCACCGACACCCTCCGGCTTTGAGGTTGGCGGTAGGCTACGGTGCAAGGGACGGAGACTGTTATAAATTGATTGTAAATTCGCACTAAATTTAAGGGTGTTGAAAAGTCTCTCAGCCCAAGAGTAACAGTTAATTACTTTAATATTAATCTAATAAATATAATAATAATTATCTTATCTTATAATAGTTATATATCTAACAAATATATTATCAGATATTATAAATCTGAGTGATATTTTTTGTAAAAGACAACTTCAAAATTTGATAAAAGAAACTCTTACCTGTATCTGAAAACAAGCGATTTCACACTGTCTAAGGCTTCCGAAACCGCCCAATGTGGCATGTTCTCGCTTGTTTTTAACAAGAGTGGTGAAGCGGAATCAAATTTCTTCTACCGCGATGTAGCCTCTATCATGCATAATTTCTGAAAAAGGGAATATAAAAATTAATTTCGATATTTTTATTGGTAAAACGAGCGGGAGAAAAGAGCGAAAATGATAGTTTTGAACCTTGGAGCGTAGGCAAGCTCTCAGATCCCGTTCGACCCAAATCGACAAATTGTGTCGTCCAATCGAAGACCAGCAATGGGAAGAGAGGGGCGGAGCTATATCCTCAACACAGACTATATATACGAGAGACGGCTCGGCCTGTTCTACAAATTTGTTAACTCGTACAAGCTGCTATGTCTGGATGCAAAGGTCTTAGAGCGCAGTTACTCACTGCTCAAAGAGAACGGGAAAGCATTGTTAGAGATCTTGAAACTCTGAGAATTCTCCACTGCCAGATCGATGTGAAACAAGCCACTTCTGCAATGAAAAGAATTGAATCGTCATTAGTTAAAAAGCTTGAGCGGGCCGACAACCAAATATCTGGCCTTCACCAGCTGCTCAGCCGTTCTGCTCATAGATAACGAGCTTCAACGAACTCCGGTTTAAAGACCATAAAAAAAGGCCCTTTTCAGGGCCAAAAAATTTTAATTTTGCACCCTTAAGGCTAAGGGCACACGGAACACCTCGATGGCCAAAACAAGGAAAAGGTAAAACATAGTTTAGGTGCCTGCGTTTCACTTTCAAATTTATATTTTTTTTTTTTAGTTTTCATACACAAGCTAAAACATATTTTTTATACAGTCAAAACAAAAATTTTTCAAAAATGTATTAAATTATAGCCATTTTAAAAAAATTGAAAATTTTGGAAATTACATTTATTATGTTTAATAAGTTTGTATTTAATTTGCGTTGATATAGGGGGTTTGGAATGAGAAATGCAGCTTTTCGAAGACGAAGGCAGTCGTTGCATTTCAGTACCAAAAGGCAAGTTAAAATAGCCTGTTAGTATTATAAACACTAATTTATGTTATAAAATGTTAGATTGTTTAATGTTTGTCTTAGATTGTTAGAATTGAAGTTAAATAACATGAATTATTCATATATGAAGTAGAAAATACTGCGTGACGATTCGAAGACGTAACATCCTGTGGTCAGTTATTTTCCCCTCTTTTGAAACTTTAAACAACCAAACATTACTAAAAATGCACAAAAACATTTAGAAAACACTATTTCATTACTTCATTTGATGCTGCAACAATGGCTTTAATTTGTGCATCTATTTATGTATTTAAGAAAGCATACGCAAGAGGTCAACGACAAAATTACAGAGTGCATCAGAACAGAAAAAACACAACACAAAATTACTAAAATAAAAATACAGGGTGATTGGTAAATACGTGAACGAACCTTGCAGGGGGGTAGAGGGGACCTAGACTAGTATATTTCGAATGAGCATGGGGGGAGAAGATGCACCGTTACGGAGCTAGGACCTAATGTAGCGCGAGGGCGCTTCAAAAGGCCGTTTTTAGAAGGCTCGTGTGACGAAACAAAACATAATAAAATGAAAAACATTATTGCATGAGGTACACGAATATCCGTACTACTTAAATCCTCAATGTGATAGAAATTGGACCACTCGCTAAATCGTGGGGTGAGTTTTAAAACGTGCAATATTCATCTTTTAGCCAAAGAATGGAGTTTCCTTACATTAGTGTAATTGTACTTAGAAAAATGATGAATGGGTAAGGGATTTTCAATGATCATACATTGATCATTGAAACTGTATGATCATTTAAATTCCCTCCCCGATCATCATTTTTCTAAGAACCATTACACTAAAGTAAAGGAACTCCATTCTTTGGCTAAAAGATGAATATTGCACAATTTAAAACTCCCCCCATGATTTAGCGAGTGGTGCAATTTCTATCACATTGAGGATTTAAGTAGTACGGATATTCCTGTACCTCATACACTAATGTTTTCCATTTTATTCTGTTTTGTTTCGTGAAACGGGCTTTGGGAAAACCGCCTTTTGTAACGCCTTCCTTGCATTTTGATTGCTATGCAGGAAAAACAACATTTCTGTGACTGGATTTGTTATTTTCACTAAAAAATTTTGAACTCCTTCTAATTTATGTAGTAAAATAAACTGGAAAGAAATTAGAATAAGAATATCGGAAGCGTACAGCTTCCTGAGCAGCGCCCATGTGCATGTATGAAACGGGTCCAACATAAATACAAAAGGCACATTTCAAAGGCACTATCATACAATTTCTTATGTATGCTGTTTTCTCTCGGAAACTGCTTAAAAGCGGTGTTTGTTTTGCAAAATTTTTTAGCTGGGTATTGAAACTTTTTATGGGCTCGAGAAAAAGAAGATGCCATAGGGGCACCGACACCCTCCGGCTTTGAGGTTGGCGGTAGGCTACGGTGCAAGGGACGGAGACTGTTATAAATTGATTGTAAATTCGCACTAAATTTAAGGGTGTTGAAAAGTCTCTCAGCCCAAGAGTAACAGTTAATTACTTTAATATTAATCTAATAAATATAATAATAATTATCTTATCTTATAATAGTTATATATCTAACAAATATATTATCAGATATTATAAATCTGAGTGATATTTTTTGTAAAAGACAACTTCAAAATTTGATAAAAGAAACTCTTACCTGTATCTGAAAACAAGCGATTTCACACTGTCTAAGGCTTCCGAAACCGCCCAATGTGGCATGTTCACGCTTGTTTTTAACAAGAGTGGTGAAGCGGAATCAAATTTCTTCTACCCCGATGTAGCCTCTATCATGCATAATTTCTGAAAAAGGGAATATAAAAATTAATTTCGATATTTTTATTGGTAAAACGAGCGGGAGAAAAGAGCGAAAATGATAGTTTTGAACCTTGGAGCGTAGGCAAGCTCTCAGATCCCGTTCGACCCAAATCGACAAATTGTGTCGTCCAATCGAAGACCAGCAATGGGAAGAGAGGGGCGGAGCTATATCCTCAACACAGACTATATATACGAGAGACGGCTCGGCCTGTTCTACAAATTTGTTAACTCGTACAAGCTGCTATGTCTGGATGCAAAGGTCTTAGAGCGCAGTTACTCACTGCTCAAAGAGAACGGGAAAGCATTGTTAGAGATCTTGAAACTCTGAGAATTCTCCACTGCCAGAGCGATGTGAAACAAGCCACTTCTGCAATGAAAAGAATTGAATCGTCATTAGTTAAAAAGCTTGAGCGGGCCGACAACCAAATATCTGGCCTTCACCAGCTGCTCAGCCGTTCTGCTCATAGATAACGAGCTTCAACGAACTCCGGTTTAAAGACCATAAAAAAAAGGCCCTTTTCAGGGCCAAAAAATTTTAATTTTGCACCCTTAAGGCTAAGGGCACACGGAACACCTCGATGGCCAAAACAAGGAAAAGGTAAAACATAGTTTAGGTGCCTGCGTTTCACTTTCAAATTTATATTTTTTTTTTTTAGTTTTCATACACAAGCTAAAACATATTTTTTATACAGTCAAAACAAAAATTTTTCAAAAATGTATTAAATTATAGCCATTTTAAAAAAATTGAAAATTTTGGAAATTACATTTATTATGTTTAATAAGTTTGTATTTAATTTGCGTTGATATAGGGGGTTTGGAATGAGAAATGCAGCTTTTCGAAGACGAAGGCAGTCGTTGCATTTCAGTACCAAAAGGCAAGTTAAAATAGCCTGTTAGTATTATAAACACTAATTTATGTTATAAAATGTTAGATTGTTTAATGTTTGTCTTAGATTGTTAGAATTGAAGTTAAATAACATGAATTATTCATTTATGAAGTAGAAAATACTGCGTGACAATTCGAAGACGTAACATCCTGCGGTCAGTTATTTTCCCCTCTTTTGAAACTTTAAACAACCAAACATTACTAAAAATGCACAAAAACATTTAGAAAACACTATTTCATTACTTCATTTGTAGCTGCAACAATGGCTTTAATTTGTGCATCTATTTATGTATTTAAGAAAGCATACGCAAGAGGTCAACGACAAAATTACAGAGTGCATCAGAACAGAAAAAACACAACACAAAATTACTAAAATAAAAATACAGGGTGATTGGTAAATACGTGGACGAACCTTGCAGGGGGGTAGAGGGGACCTAGACTAGTATATTTCGAATGAGCATGGGGGGAGAAGATGCACCGTTACGGAGCTAGGACCTAATGTAGCGCGAGGGCGCTTCAAAAGGCCGTTTTTAGAAGGCTCGTGTGACGAAACAAAACATAATAAAATGAAAAACATTATTGCATGAGGTACACGAATATCCGTACTACTTAAATCCTCAATGTGATAGAAATTGGACCACTCGCTAAATCGTGGGGTGAGTTTTAAAACGTGCAATATTCATCTTTTAGCCAAAGAATGGATTTTCCTTACATTAGTGTAATTGTACTTAGAAAAATGATGAATGGGCAAGGGATTTTCAATGATCATACATTGATCATTGAAACTGTATGATCATTTAAATTCCCTCCCCGATCATCATTTTTCTAAGAACCATTACACTAAAGTAAAGGAACTCCATTCTTTGGCTAAAAGATGAATATTGCACAATTTAAAACTCCCCCCATGCTTTAGCGAGTGGTGCAATTTCTATCACATTGAGGATTTAAGTAGTACGGATATTCCTGTACCTCATGCACTAATGTTTTCCATTTTATTCTGTTTTGTTTCGTGAAACGGGCTTTGGGAAAACCGCCTTTTGTAACGCCCTCCTTGCATTTTGATTGCTATGCAGGAAAAACAACATTTCTGTGACTGGATTTGTTATTTTCACTAAAAAATTTTGAACTCCTTCTAATTTATGTAGTAAAATAAACTGGAAAGAAATTAGAATAAGAATATCGGAAGCGTACAGCTTCCTGAGCAGCGCCCATGTGCATGTATGAAACGGGTCCAACATAAATACAAAAGGCACATTTCAAAGGCACTATCATACAATTTCTTATGTATGCTGTTTTCTCTCGGAAACTGCTTAAAAGCGGTGTTTGTTTTGCAAAATTTTTTAGCTGGGTATTGAAACTTTTTATGGGCTCGAGAAAAAGAAGATGCGATAGGGGCACCGACACCCTCCGGCTTTGAGGTTGGCGGTAGGCTACGGTGCAAGGGACGGAGACTGTTATAAATTGATTGTAAATTCGCACTAAATTTAAGGGTGTTGAAAAGTCTCTCAGCCCAAGAGTAACAGTTAATTACTTTAATATTAATCTAATAAATATAATAATAATTATCTTATCTTATAATAGTTATATATCTAACAAATATATTATCAGATATTATAAATCTGAGTGATATTTTTTGTAAAAGACAACTTCAAAATTTGATAAAAGAAACTCTTACCTGTATCTGAAAACAAGCGATTTCACACTGTCTAAGGCTTCCGAAACCGCCCAATGTGGCATGTTCACGCTTGTTTTTAACAAGAGTGGTGAAGCGGAATCAAATTTCTTCTACCCCGATGTAGCCTCTATCATGCATAATTTCTGAAAAAGGGAATATAAAAATTAATTTCGATATTTTTGTTGGTAAAACGAGCGGGAGAAAAGAGCGAAAATGATAGTTTTGAACCTTGGAGCGTAGGCAAGCTCTCAGATCCCGTTCGACCCAAACCGACAAATTGTGTCGTCCAATCGAAGACCAGCAATGGGAAGAGAGGGGCGGAGCTATATCCTCAACACAGACTATATATACGAGAGACGGCTCGGCCTGTTCTACAAATTTGTTAACTCGTACAAGCTGCTATGTCTGGATGCAAAGGTCTTAGAGCGCAGTTACTCACTGCTCAAAGAGAACGGGAAAGCATTGTTAGAGATCTTGAAACTCTGAGAATTCTCCACTGCCAGAGCGATGTGAAACAAGCCACTTCTGCAATGAAAAGAATTGAATCGTCATTAGTTAAAAAGCTTGAGCGGGCCGACAACCAAATATCTGGCCTTCACCAGCTGCTCAGCCGTTCTGCTCATAGATAACGAGCTTCAACGAACTCCGGTTTAAAGACCATAAAAAAAAGGCCCTTTTCAGGGCCAAAAAATTTTAATTTTGCACCCTTAAGGCTAAGGGCACACGGAACACCTCGATGGCCTAAACAAGGAAAAGGTAAAACATAGTTTAGGTGCCTGCGTTTCACTTTCAAATTTAGATTTTTTTTTTTAGTTTTCATACACAAGCTAAAACATATTTTTTATACAGTCAAAACAAAAATTTTTCAAAAATGTATTAAATTATAGCCATTTTAAAAAAATTGAAAATTTTGGAAATTACATTTATTATGTTTAATAAGTTTGTATTTAATTTGCGTTGATATAGGGGGTTTGGAATGAGAAATGCAGCTTTTCGAAGACGAAGGCAGTCGTTGCATTTCAGTACCAAAAGGCAAGTTAAAATAGCCTGTTAGTATTATAAACACTAATTTATGTTATAAAATGTTAGATTGTTTAATGTTTGTCTTAGATTGTTAGAATTGAAGTTAAATAACATGAATTATTCATATATGAAGTAGAAAATACTGCGTGACGATTCGAAGACGTAACATCCTGTGGTCAGTTATTTTCCCCTCTTTTGAAACTTTAAACAACCAAACATTACTAAAAATGCACAAAAACATTTAGAAAACACTATTTCATTACTTCATTTGATGCTGCAACAATGGCTTTAATTTGTGCATCTATTTATGTATTTAAGAAAGCATACGCAAGAGGTCAACGACAAAATTACAGAGTGCATCAGAACAGAAAAAACACAACACAAAATTACTAAAATAAAAATACAGGGTGATTGGTAAATACGTGGACGAACCTTGCAGGGGGGTAGAGGGGACCTAGACTAGTATATTTCGAATAAGCATGGGGGGAGAAGATGCACCGTTACGGAGCTAGGACCTAATGTAGCGCGAGGGCGCTTCAAAAGGCCGTTTTTAGAAGGCTCGTGTGACGAAACAAAACATAATAAAATGAAAAACATTATTGCATGAGGTACACGAATATCCGTACTACTTAAATCCTCAATGTGATAGAAATTGGACCACTCGCTAAATCGTGGGGTGAGTTTTAAAACGTGCAATATTCATCTTTTAGCCAAAGAATGGAGTTTCCTTACATTAGTGTAATTGTACTTAGAAAAATGATGAATGGGTAAGGGATTTTCAATGATCATACATTGATCATTGAAACTGTATGATCATTTAAATTCCCTCCCCGATCATCATTTTTCTAAGAACCATTACACTAAAGTAAAGGAACTCCATTCTTTGGCTAAAAGATGAATATTGCACAATTTAAAACTCCCCCCATGATTTAGCGAGTGGTGCAATTTCTATCACATTGAGGATTTAAGTAGTACGGATATTCCTGTACCTCATGCACTAATGTTTTCCATTTTATTCTGTTTTGTTTCGTGAAACGGGCTTTGGGAAAACCGCCTTTTGTAACGCCTTCCTTGCATTTTGATTGCTATGCAGGAAAAACAACATTTCTGTGACTGGATTTGTTATTTTCACTAAAAAATTTTGAACTCCTTCTAATTTATGTAGTAAAATAAACTGGAAAGAAATTAGAATAAGAATATCGGAAGCGTACAGCTTCCTGAGCAGCGCCCATGTGCATGTATGAAACGGGTCCAACATAAATACAAAAGGCACATTTCAAAGGCACTATCATACAATTTCTTATGTATGCTGTTTTCTCTCGGAAACTGCTTAAAAGCGGTGTTTGTTTTGCAAAATTTTTTAGCTGGGTATTGAAACTTTTTATGGGCTCGAGAAAAAGAAGATGCCATAGGGGCACCGACACCCTCCGGCTTTGAGGTTGGCGGTAGGCTACGGTGCAAGGGACGGAGACTGTTATAAATTGATTGTAAATTCGCACTAAATTTAAGGGTGTTGAAAAGTCTCTCAGCCCAAGAGTAACAGTTAATTACTTTAATATTAATCTAATAAATATAATAATAATTATCTTATCTTATAATAGTTATATATCTAACAAATATATTATCAGATATTATAAATCTGAGTGATATTTTTTGTAAAAGACAACTTCAAAATTTGATAAAAGAAACTCTTACCTGTATCTGAAAACAAGCGATTTCACACTGTCTAAGGCTTCCGAAACCGCCCAATGTGGCATGTTCACGCTTGTTTTTAACAAGAGTGGTGAAGCGGAATCAAATTTCTTCTACCCCGATGTAGCCTCTATCATGCATAATTTCTGAAAAAGGGAATATAAAAATTAATTTCGATATTTTTATTGGTAAAACGAGCGGGAGAAAAGAGCGAAAATGATAGTTTTGAACCTTGGAGCGTAGGCAAGCTCTCAGATCCCGTTCGACCCAAATCGACAAATTGTGTCGTCCAATCGAAGACCAGCAATGGGAAGAGAGGGGCGGAGCTATATCCTCAACACAGACTATATATACGAGAGACGGCTCGGCCTGTTCTACAGCATCATGCCATCCCCCGGGCCACGGAATGACCGATGAGGAAGCCAAGTTATTGAAAGATGAATTAGAAGATGAACTAGATAATCTGTACAACATACAGAAATTCGTCACCAGTGGGCGCTACCAGTTTCCGCCCAAAGAGCTGAAGGAACTCCAGGACAATATAGATCAACTCCGGTCAAGAGCTGATTCCCTCAGCGTCTCGAACTCCGACGAACAGTGGACACTAGTCACCAGCAAGGGTCGTCACACAGCCAGATTGCCCGCCTCGAAGGCCCCCATCGAATCAACTTCACTCCGATCCAACGTCAACCCACCAGCCAAGCCTAACCCAGATTTTTACCGCCCTGCTCCCGGGGAGGCCGAGTACCCGCAAGAGCGCAAGGCTCCAGCGGTGGAAGAGCCCGATCGGGATAGGAGCCTAATTCCACTGAGCGACTCAGCGCAAGCAAGCTCTACGTCCAAGGACTCCGAACAGCGGACGGTTGTCAAGAGAAAGAATCTCCGCTCCACGGTTAAAACTCATTGCAAGTCTCAAGGCACGGTCAACACTCATTGCAAGTCTCAAGACAAGGTCAACCCAGATTTTTCCTGCCCTCCTCCCGTGGAGGCCGAGTACCCGCAAGAGCGCAAGGCTCCAGCGGTGAAAGAGCCCGATCGGGACAGGAGCCCAATTCCTCTGAGAGACTCAGCGCAAGCAAGCTCTACGTCCAAGGACTCCAAACAGCGGGCGCCTTTCAAGAGTAAGAAACTCCGCTCCTCCGGTAACACTCATTGCAAGTCTCAAGGCACGGTCAACCCAGATTTTTCCTGCCCTCCTCCAGTGGAGGCCGAGTACCCGCAAGAGCGCAAGGCTCCAGCGGTGAAAGAGCCCGTTCGGGACAGGAGCCCGGTACCGAGCATATCAAGGTCTGCCTCAACTTGCAGCTCCCCCCATCACAAGGACACCGACACGCCAACACCAAGCGAACGATCAGCAACCCCGTTGCCTGACGAGCCGCAGGACTTCATGGAGATCTCCGCTGACACCCCAACAACAAGGTTCGTGAGGGTTATCAGAGGCCTCCCAACCGAGCTCAAGGCTGAAGGCCTGCAGCGCCACCTCAAAGACCAAGGCTTCAACGTCCTCTCCTGCTTCCGGATGAGAAGTCGGCGTTTCAAAGGGTTCCTTCCGCTCTTTCAAGTGGAAATCCAAGGCTCCCCGCGAGACGTCGATGGTATCACCCGGATTCTGGGAGAGGATGTCAAGATTGAGCATAAGCGAAGGATTGACGCCATCCTCTGCTTTCGCTGCTGCCGTTTCGGACACGTTGCAAGAAACTGTACGGAGCTGCTGCAGCGATGTGGAGAAGATCATCGACTCAGCGAATGTCCGATCCCAAAGTCTCCAAACGTCAGGTGCGTCAACTGCGAGGCTCCAGGTCATTTGGCGGCCTGGAGATCGTGCCCAGAACATCCCCGGCACAAAATTGCCAAAAAACCCGGCGCAGCAAAGTCAGCGTCGAAGCCAAGCGCCCAAAAAGGAGAGCCTCAGAGCGAGAGCCAATCGGAGACAAGGGACAACAAGCTCCGCCCCCAGCTCCCGACGGCCACCAACCGCAAGGCCAGCCTCCACAAGCCACGCCCTCCAGTCACCCAGTCCGCAAGGAGACCTCGACGGGAGACGAGCGAGATGGAGGCCTTCTTCCAAGAGATCCGAACTCTCACGAAGGACAATGAAGATTTCGCCGCCCTAAGAAAACAGTTCCGCTCCTGCAAGACTGCCGGAGCAAAACTCGCCTTCCTCCTCAAGCTGGAGGACACGGACAGCCCCTAGCCACCGTCCCACCTCCCTTCCTCCCGAGCCACTTCCAGCCTCTTCCCGCCACCTTCGTGGCATGCCATGCTTTACTGTGCTTAAGGACCCTCAGCACAAAGAACAGACAAACAGCGATAGGGAATAAGCCGCCTTCGGCGGCAGGTGTCCCGTGCTAAAAGTTGCAGTTGCCTGTTCTACAAATTTGTTAACTCGTACAAGCTGCTATGTCTGGATGCAAAGGTCTTAGAGCGCAGTTACTCACTGCTCAAAGAGAACGGGAAAGCATTGTTAGAGATCTTGAAACTCTGAGAATTCTCCACTGCCAGAGCGATGTGAAACAAGCCACTTCTGCAATGAAAAGAATTGAATCGTCATTAGTTAAAAAGCTTGAGCGGGCCGACAACCAAATATCTGGCCTTCACCAGCTGCTCAGCCGTTCTGCTCATAGATAACGAGCTTCAACGAACTCCGGTTTAAAGACCATAAAAAAAAGGCCCTTTTCAGGGCCAAAAAATTTTAATTTTGCACCCTTAAGGCTAAGGGCACACGGAACACCTCGATGGCCAAAACAAGGAAAAGGTAAAACATAGTTTAGGTGCCTGCGTTTCACTTTCAAATTTATATTTTTTTTTTTTAGTTTTCATACACAAGCTAAAACATATTTTTTATACAGTCAAAACAAAAATTTTTCAAAAATGTATTAAATTATAGCCATTTTAAAAAACTTGAAAATTTTGGAAATTACATTTATTATGTTTAATAAGTTTGTATTTAATTTGCGTTGATATAGGGGGTTTGGAATGAGAAATGCAGCTTTTCGAAGACGAAGGCAGTCGTTGCATTTCAGTACCAAAAGGCAAGTTAAAATAGCCTGTTAGTATTATAAACACTAATTTATGTTATAAAATGTTAGATTGTTTAATGTTTGTCTTAGATTGTTAGAATTGAAGTTAAATAACATGAATTATTCATATATGAAGTAGAAAATACTGCGTGACGATTCGAAGACGTAACATCCTGTGGTCAGTTATTTTCCCCTCTTTTGAAACTTTAAACAACCAAACATTACTAAAAATGCACAAAAACATTTAGAAAACACTATTTCATTACTTCATTTGATGCTGCAACAATGGCTTTAATTTGTGCATCTATTTATGTATTTAAGAAAGCATACGCAAGAGGTCAACGACAAAATTACAGAGTGCATCAGAACAGAAAAAACACAACACAAAATTACTAAAATAAAAATACAGGGTGATTGGTAAATACGTGGACGAACCTTGCAGGGGGGTAGAGGGGACCTAGACTAGTATATTTCGAATGAGCATGGGGGGAGAAGATGCACCGTTACGGAGCTAGGACCTAATGTAGCGCGAGGGCGCTTCAAAAGGCCGTTTTTAGAAGGCTCGTGTGACGAAACAAAACATAATAAAATGAAAAACATTATTGCATGAGGTACACGAATATCCGTACTACTTAAATCCTCAATGTGATAGAAATTGGACCACTCGCTAAATCGTGGGGTGAGTTTTAAAACGTGCAATATTCATCTTTTAGCCAAAGAATGGAGTTTCCTTACATTAGTGTAATTGTACTTAGAAAAATGATGAATGGGTAAGGGATTTTCAATGATCATACATTGATCATTGAAACTGTATGATCATTTAAATTCCCTCCCCGATCATCATTTTTCTAAGAACCATTACACTAAAGTAAAGGAACTCCATTCTTTGGCTAAAAGATGAATATTGCACAATTTAAAACTCCCCCCCATGATTTAGCGAGTGGTGCAATTTCTATCACATTGAGGATTTAAGTAGTACGGATATTCCTGTACCTCATGCACTAATGTTTTCCATTTTATTCTGTTTTGTTTCGTGAAACGGGCTTTGGGAAAACCGCCTTTTGTAACGCCCTCCTTGCATTTTGATTGCTATGCAGGAAAAACAACATTTCTGTGACTGGATTTGTTATTTTCACTAAAAAATTTTGAACTCCTTCTAATTTATGTAGTAAAATAAACTGGAAAGAAATTAGAATAAGAATATCGGAAGCGTACAGCTTCCTGAGCAGCGCCCATGTGCATGTATGAAACGGGTCCAACATAAATACAAAAGGCACATTTCAAAGGCACTATCATACAATTTCTTATGTATGCTGTTTTCTCTCGGAAACTGCTTAAAAGCGGTGTTTGTTTTGCAAAATTTTTTAGCTGGGTATTGAAACTTTTTATGGGCTCGAGAAAAAGAAGATGCCATAGGGGCACCGACACCCTCCGGCTTTGAGGTTGGCGGTAGGCTACGGTGCAAGGGACGGAGACTGTTATAAATTGATTGTAAATTCGCACTAAATTTAAGGGTGTTGAAAAGTCTCTCAGCCCAAGAGTAACAGTTAATTACTTTAATATTAATCTAATAAATATAATAATAATTATCTTATCTTATAATAGTTATATATCTAACAAATATATTATCAGATATTATAAATCTGAGTGATATTTTTTGTAAAAGACAACTTCAAAATTTGATAAAAGAAACTCTTACCTGTATCTGAAAACAAGCGATTTCACACTGTATAAGGCTTCCGAAACCGCCCAATGTGGCATGTTCACGCTTGTTTTTAACAAGAGTGGTGAAGCGGAATCAAATTTCTTCTACCCCGATGTAGCCTCTATCATGCATAATTTCTGAAAAAGGGAATATAAAAATTAATTTCGATATTTTTATTGGTAAAACGAGCGGGAGAAAAGAGCGAAAATGATAGTTTTGAACCTTGGAGCGTAGGCAAGCTCTCAGATCCCGTTCGACCCAAATCGACAAATTGTGTCGTCCAATCGAAGACCAGCAATGGGAAGAGAGGGGCGGAGCTATATCCTCAACACAGACTATATATACGAGAGACGGCTCGGCCTGTTCTACAAATTTGTTAACTCGTACAAGCTGCTATGTCTGGATGCAAAGGTCTTAGAGCGCAGTTACTCACTGCTCAAAGAGAACGGGAAAGCATTGTTAGAGATCTTGAAACTCTGAGAATTCTCCACTGCCAGAGCGATGTGAAACAAGCCACTTCTGCAATGAAAAGAATTGAATCGTCATTAGTTAAAAAGCTTGAGCGGGCCGACAACCAAATATCTGGCCTTCACCAGCTGCTCAGCCGTTCTGCTCATAGATAACGAGCTTCAACGAACTCCGGTTTAAAGACCATAAAAAAAAGGCCCTTTTCAGGGCCAAAAAATTTTAATTTTGCACCCTTAAGGCTAAGGGCACACGGAACACCTCGATGGCCAAAACAAGGAAAAGGTAAAACATAGTTTAGGTGCCTGCGTTTCACTTTCAAATTTATATTTTTTTTTTTTAGTTTTCATACACAAGCTAAAACATATTTTTTATACAGTCAAAACAAAAATTTTTCAAAAAAAGTCAAAAATGTATTAAATTATAGCCATTTTAAAAAAATTGAAAATTTTGGAAATTACATTTATTATGTTTAATAAGTTTGTATTTAATTTGCGTTGATATAGGGGGTTTGGAATGAGAAATGCAGCTTTTCGAAGACGAAGGCAGTCGTTGCATTTCAGTACCAAAAGGCAAGTTAAAATAGCCTGTTAGTATTATAAACACTAATTTATGTTATAAAATGTTAGATTGTTTAATGTTTGTCTTAGATTGTTAGAATTGAAGTTAAATAACATGAATTATTCATATATGAAGTAGAAAATACTGCGTGACAATTCGAAGACGTAACATCCTGCGGTCAGTTATTTTCCCCTCTTTTGAAACTTTAAACAACCAAACATTACTAAAAATGCACAAAAACATTTAGAAAACACTATTTCATTACTTCATTTGTAGCTGCAACAATGGCTTTAATTTGTGCATCTATTTATGTATTTAAGAAAGCATACGCAAGAGGTCAACGACAAAATTACAGAGTGCATCAGAACAGAAAAAACACAACACAAAATTACTAAAATAAAAATACAGGGTGATTGGTAAATACGTGGACGAACCTTGCAGGGGGGTAGAGGGGACCTAGACTAGTATATTTCGAATGAGCATGGGGGGAGAAGATGCACCGTTACGGAGCTAGGACCTAATGTAGCGCGAGGGCGCTTCAAAAGGCCGTTTTTAGAAGGCTCGTGTGACGAAACAAAACATAATAAAATGAAAAACATTATTGCATGAGGTACACGAATATCCGTACTACTTAAATCCTCAATGTGATAGAAATTGGACCATTCGCTAAATCGTGGGGTGAGTTTTAAAACGTGCAATATTCATCTTTTAGCCAAAGAATGGAGTTTCCTTACATTAGTGTAATTGTACTTAGAAAAATGATGAATGGGCAAGGGATTTTCAATGATCAATGTATGATCATTTAAATTCCCTCCCCGATCATCATTTTTCTAAGAACCATTACACTAAAGTAAAGGAACTCCATTCTTTGGCTAAAAGATGAATATTGCACAATTTAAAACTCCCCCCATGATTTAGCGAGTGGTGCAATTTCTATCACATTGAGGATTTAAGTAGTACGGATATTCCTGTACCTCATGCACTAATGTTTTCCATTTTATTCTGTTTTGTTTCGTGAAACGGGCTTTGGGAAAACCGCCTTTTGTAACGCCCTCCTTGCATTTTGATTGCTATGCAGGAAAAACAACATTTCTGTGACTGGATTTGTTATTTTCACTAAAAAATTTTGAACTCCTTCTAATTTATGTAGTAAAATAAACTGGAAAGAAATTAGAATAAGAATATCGGAAGCGTACAGCTTCCTGAGCAGCGCCCATGTGCATGTATGAAACGGATCCAACATAAATACAAAAGGCACATTTCAAAGGCACTATCATACAATTTCTTATGTATGCTGTTTTCTCTCGGAAACTGCTTAAAAGCGGTGTTTGTTTTGCAAAATTTTTTAGCTGGGTATTGAAACTTTTTATGGGCTCGAGAAAAAGAAGATGCCATAGGGGCACCGACACCCTCCGGCTTTGAGGTTGGCGGTAGGCTACGGTGCAAGGGACGGAGACTGTTATAAATTGATTGTAAATTCGCACTAAATTTAAGGGTGTTGAAAAGTCTCTCAGCCCAAGAGTAACAGTTAATTACTTTAATATTAATCTAATAAATATAATAATAATTATCTTATCTTATAATAGTTATATATCTAACAAATATATTATCAGATATTATAAATCTGAGTGATATTTTTTGTAAAAGACAACTTCAAAATTTGATAAAAGAAACTCTTACCTGTATCTGAAAACAAGCGATTTCACACTGTATAAGGCTTCCGAAACCGCCCAATGTGGCATGTTCACGCTTGTTTTTAACAAGAGTGGTGAAGCGGAATCAAATTTCTTCTACCCCGATGTAGCCTCTATCATGCATAATTTCTGAAAAAGGGAATATAAAAATTAATTTCGATATTTTTATTGGTAAAACGAGCGGGAGAAAAGAGCGAAAATGATAGTTTTGAACCTTGGAGCGTAGGCAAGCTCTCAGATCCCGTTCGACCCAAATCGACAAATTGTGTCGTCCAATCGAAGACCAGCAATGGGAAGAGAGGGGCGGAGCTATATCCTCAACACAGACTATATATACGAGAGACGGCTCGGCCTGTTCTACAAATTTGTTAACTCGTACAAGCTGCTATGTCTGGATGCAAAGGTCTTAGAGCGCAGTTACTCACTGCTCAAAGAGAACGGGAAAGCATTGTTAGAGATCTTGAAACTCTGAGAATTCTCCACTGCCAGAGCGATGTGAAACAAGCCACTTCTGCAATGAAAAGAATTGAATCGTCATTAGTTAAAAAGCTTGAGCGGGCCGACAACCAAATATCTGGCCTTCACCAGCTGCTCAGCCGTTCTGCTCATAGATAACGAGCTTCAACGAACTCCGGTTTAAAGACCATAAAAAAAAGGCCCTTTTCAGGGCCAAAAAATTTTAATTTTGCACCCTTAAGGCTAAGGGCACACGGAACACCTCGATGGCCAAAACAAGGAAAAGGTAAAACATAGTTTAGGTGCCTGCGTTTCACTTTCAAATTTATATTTTTTTTTTTAGTTTTCATACACAAGCTAAAACATATTTTTTATACAGTCAAAACAAAAATTTTTCAAAAAAAGTCAAAAATGTATTAAATTATAGCCATTTTAAAAAAATTGAAAATTTTGGAAATTACATTTATTATGTTTAATAAGTTTGTATTTAATTTGCGTTGATATAGGGGGTTTGGAATGAGAAATGCAGCTTTTCGAAGACGAAGGCAGTCGTTGCATTTCAGTACCAAAAGGCAAGTTAAAATAGCCTGTTAGTATTATAAACACTAATTTATGTTATAAAATGTTAGATTGTTTAATGTTTGTCTTAGATTGTTAGAATTGAAGTTAAATAACATGAATTATTCATATATGAAGTAGAAAATACTGCGTGACAATTCGAAGACGTAACATCCTGCGGTCAGTTATTTTCCCCTCTTTTGAAACTTTAAACAACCAAACATTACTAAAAATGCACAAAAACATTTAGAAAACACTATTTCATTACTTCATTTGTAGCTGCAACAATGGCTTTAATTTGTGCATCTATTTATGTATTTAAGAAAGCATACGCAAGAGGTCAACGACAAAATTACAGAGTGCATCAGAACAGAAAAAACACAACACAAAATTACTAAAATAAAAATACAGGGTGATTGGTAAATACGTGGACGAACCTTGCAGGGGGGTAGAGGGGACCTAGACTAGTATATTTCGAATGAGCATGGGGGGAGAAGATGCACCGTTACGGAGCTAGGACCTAATGTAGCGCGAGGGCGCTTCAAAAGGCCGTTTTTAGAATGCTCGTGTGACGAAACAAAACATAATAAAATGAAAAACATTATTGCATGAGGTACACGAATATCCGTACTACTTAAATCCTCAATGTGATAGAAATTGGACCACTCGCTAAATCGTGGGGTGAGTTTTAAAACGTGCAATATTCATCTTTTAGCCAAAGAATGGAGTTTCCTTACATTAGTGTAATTGTACTTAGAAAAATGATGAATGGGCAAGGGATTTTCAATGATCATACATTGATCATTGAAACTGTATGATCATTTAAATTCCCTCCCCGATCATCATTTTTCTAAGAACCATTACACTAAAGTAAAGGAACTCCATTCTTTGGCTAAAAGATGAATATTGCACAATTTAAAACTCCCCCCATGATTTAGCGAGTGGGGCAATTTCTATCACATTGAGGATTTAAGTAGTACGGATATTCCTGTACCTCATGCACTAATGTTTTCCATTTTATTCTGTTTTGTTTCGTGAAACGGGCTTTGGGAAAACCGCCTTTTGTAACGCACTCCGTGCATTTTGATTGCTATGCAGGAAAAACAACATTTCTGTGACTGGATTTGTTATTTTCACTAAAAAATTTTGAACTCCTTCTAATTTATGTAGTAAAATAAACTGGAAAGAAATTAGAATAAGAATATCGGAAGCGTACAGCTTCCTGAGCAGCGCCCATGTGCATGTATGAAACGGGTCCAACATAAATACAAAAGGCACATTTCAAAGGCACTATCATACAATTTCTTATGTATGCTGTTTTCTCTCGGAAACTGCTTAAAAGCGGTGTTTGTTTTGCAAAATTTTTTAGCTGGGTATTGAAACTTTTTATGGGCTCGAGAAAAAGAAGATGCCATAGGGGCACCGACACCCTCCGGCTTTGAGGTTGGCGGTAGGCTACGGTGCAAGGGACGGAGACTGTTATAAATTGATTGTAAATTCGCACTAAATTTAAGGGTGTTGAAAAGTCTCTCAGCCCAAGAGTAACAGTTAATTTCTTTAATATTAATCTAATAAATATAATAATAATTATCTTATCTTATAATAGTTATATATCTAACAAATATATTATCAGATATTATAAATCTGAGTGATATTTTTTGTAAAAGACAACTTCAAAATTTGATAAAAGAAACTCTTACCTGTATCTGAAAACAAGCGATTTCACACTGTATAAGGCTTCCGAAACCGCCCAATGTGGCATGTTCACGCTTGTTTTTAACAAGAGTGGTGAAGCGGAATCAAATTTCTTCTACCCCGATGTAGCCTCTATCATGCATAATTTCTGAAAAAGGGAATATAAAAATTAATTTCGATATTTTTATTGGTAAAACGAGCGGGAGAAAAGAGCGAAAATGATAGTTTTGAACCTTGGAGCGTAGGCAAGCTCTCAGATCCCGTTCGACCCAAATCGACAAATTGTGTCGTCCAATCGAAGACCAGCAATGGGAAGAGAGGGGCGGAGCTATATCCTCAACACAGACTATATATACGAGAGACGGCTCGGCCTGTTCTACAAATTTGTTAACTCGTACAAGCTGCTATGTCTGGATGCAAAGGTCTTAGAGCGCAGTTACTCACTGCTCAAAGAGAACGGGAAAGCATTGTTAGAGATCTTGAAACTCTGAGAATTCTCCACTGCCAGAGCGATGTGAAACAAGCCACTTCTGCAATGAAAAGAATTGAATCGTCATTAGTTAAAAAGCTTGAGCGGGCCGACAACCAAATATCTGGCCTTCACCAGCTGCTCAGCCGTTCTGCTCATAGATAACGAGCTTCAACGAACTCCGGTTTAAAGACCATAAAAAAAAGGCCCTTTTCAGGGCCAAAAAATTTTAATTTTGCACCCTTAAGGCTAAGGGCACACGGAACACCTCGATGGCCAAAACAAGGAAAAGGTAAAACATAGTTTAGGTGCCTGCGTTTCACTTTCAAATTTATATTTTTTTTTTTAGTTTTCATACACAAGCTAAAACATATTTTTTATACAGTCAAAACAAAAATTTTTCAAAAAAAGTCAAAAATGTATTAAATTATAGCCATTTTAAAAAAATTGAAAATTTTGGAAATTACATTTATTATGTTTAATAAGTTTGTATTTAATTTGCGTTGATATAGGGGGTTTGGAATGAGAAATGCAGCTTTTCGAAGACGAAGGCAGTCGTTGCATTTCAGTACCAAAAGGCAAGTTAAAATAGCCTGTTAGTATTATAAACACTAATTTATGTTATAAAATGTTAGATTGTTTAATGTTTGTCTTAGATTGTTAGAATTGAAGTTAAATAACATGAATTATTCATTTATGAAGTAGAAAATACTGCGTGACAATTCGAAGACGTAACATCCTGCGGTCAGTTATTTTCCCCTCTTTTGAAACTTTAAACAACCAAACATTACTAAAAATGCACAAAAACATTTAGAAAACACTATTTCATTACTTCATTTGTAGCTGCAACAATGGCTTTAATTTGTGCATCTATTTATGTATTTAAGAAAGCATACGCAAGAGGTCAACGACAAAATTACAGAGTGCATCAGAACAGAAAAAACACAACACAAAATTACTAAAATAAAAATACAGGGTGATTGGTAAATACGTGGACGAACCTTGCAGGGGGGTAGAGGGGACCTAGACTAGTATATTTCGAATGAGCATGGGGGGAGAAGATGCACCGTTACGGAGCTAGGACCTAACGTAGCGCGAGGGCGCTTCAAAAGGCCGTTTTTAGAATGCTCGTGTGACGAAACAAAACATAATAAAATGAAAAACATTATTGCATGAGGTACACGAATATCCGTACTACTTAAATCCTCAATGTGATAGAAATTGGACCACTCGCTAAATCGTGGGGTGAGTTTTAAAACGTGCAATATTCATCTTTTAGCCAAAGAATGGAGTTTCCTTACATTAGTGTAATTGTACTTAGAAAAATGATGAATGGGCAAGGGATTTTCAATGATCATACATTGATCATTGAAACTGTATGATCATTTAAATTCCCTCCCCGATCATCATTTTTCTAAGAACCATTACACTAAAGTAAAGGAACTCCATTCTTTGGCTAAAAGATGAATATTGCACAATTTAAAACTCCCCCCATGATTTAGCGAGTGGTGCAATTTCTATCACATTGAGGATTTAAGTAGTACGGATATTCCTGTACCTCATGCACTAATGTTTTCCATTTTATTCTGTTTTGTTTCGTGAAACGGGCTTTGGGAAAACCGCCTTTTGTAACGCACTCCGTGCATTTTGATTGCTATGCAGGAAAAACAACATTTCTGTGACTGGATTTGTTATTTTCACTAAAAAATTTTGAACTCCTTCTAATTTATGTAGTAAAATAAACTGGAAAGAAATTAGAATAAGAATATCGGAAGCGTACAGCTTCCTGAGCAGCGCCCATGTGCATGTATGAAACGGGTCCAACATAAATACAAAAGGCACATTTCAAAGGCACTATCATACAATTTCTTATGTATGCTGTTTTCTCTCGGAAACTGCTTAAAAGCGGTGTTTGTTTTGCAAAATTTTTTAGCTGGGTATTGAAACTTTTTATGGGCTCGAGAAAAAGAAGATGCCATAGGGGCACCGACACCCTCCGGCTTTGAGGTTGGCGGTAGGCTACGGTGCAAGGGACGGAGACTGTTATAAATTGATTGTAAATTCGCACTAAATTTAAGGGTGTTGAAAAGTCTCTCAGCCCAAGAGTAACAGTTAATTTCTTTAATATTAATCTAATAAATATAATAATAATTATCTTATCTTATAATAGTTATATATCTAACAAATATATTATCAGATATTATAAATCTGAGTGATATTTTTTGTAAAAGACAACTTCAAAATTTGATAAAAGAAACTCTTACCTGTATCTGAAAACAAGCGATTTCACACTGTATAAGGCTTCCGAAACCGCCCAATGTGGCATGTTCACGCTTGTTTTTAACAAGAGTGGTGAAGCGGAATCAAATTTCTTCTACCCCGATGTAGCCTCTATCATGCATAATTTCTGAAAAAGGGAATATAAAAATTAATTTCGATATTTTTATTGGTAAAACGAGCGGGAGAAAAGAGCGAAAATGATAGTTTTGAACCTTGGAGCGTAGGCAAGCTCTCAGATCCCGTTCGACCCAAATCGACAAATTGTGTCGTCCAATCGAAGACCAGCAATGGGAAGAGAGGGGCGGAGCTATATCCTCAACACAGACTATATATACGAGAGACGGCTCGGCCTGTTCTACAAATTTGTTAACTCGTACAAGCTGCTATGTCTGGATGCAAAGGTCTTAGAGCGCAGTTACTCACTGCTCAAAGAGAACGGGAAAGCATTGTTAGAGATCTTGAAACTCTGAGAATTCTCCACTGCCAGAGCGATGTGAAACAAGCCACTTCTGCAATGAAAAGAATTGAATCGTCATTAGTTAAAAAGCTTGAGCGGGCCGACAACCAAATATCTGGCCTTCACCAGCTGCTCAGCCGTTCTGCTCATAGATAACGAGCTTCAACGAACTCCGGTTTAAAGACCATAAAAAAAAGGCCCTTTTCAGGGCCAAAAAATTTTAATTTTGCACCCTTAAGGCTAAGGGCACACGGAACACCTCGATGGCCAAAACAAGGAAAAGGTAAAACATAGTTTAGGTGCCTGCGTTTCACTTTCAAATTTATATTTTTTTTTTTAGTTTTCATACACAAGCTAAAACATATTTTTTATACAGTCAAAACAAAAATTTTTCAAAAAAAGTCAAAAATGTATTAAATTATAGCCATTTTAAAAAAATTGAAAATTTTGGAAATTACATTTATTATGTTTAATAAGTTTGTATTTAATTTGCGTTGATATAGGGGGTTTGGAATGAGAAATGCAGCTTTTCGAAGACGAAGGCAGTCGTTGCATTTCAGTACCAAAAGGCAAGTTAAAATAGCCTGTTAGTATTATAAACACTAATTTATGTTATAAAATGTTAGATTGTTTAATGTTTGTCTTAGATTGTTAGAATTGAAGTTAAATAACATGAATTATTCATATATGAAGTAGAAAATACTGCGTGACAATTCGAAGACGTAACATCCTGCGGTCAGTTATTTTCCCCTCTTTTGAAACTTTAAACAACCAAACATTACTAAAAATGCACAAAAACATTTAGAAAACACTATTTCATTACTTCATTTGTAGCTGCAACAATGGCTTTAATTTGTGCATCTATTTATGTATTTAAGAAAGCATACGCAAGAGGTCAACGACAAAATTACAGAGTGCATCAGAACAGAAAAAACACAACACAAAATTACTAAAATAAAAATACAGGGTGATTGGTAAATACGTGGACGAACCTTGCAGGGGGGTAGAGGGGACCTAGACTAGTATATTTCGAATGAGCATGGGGGGAGAAGATGCACCGTTACGGAGCTAGGACCTAATGTAGCGCGAGGGCGCTTCAAAAGGCCGTTTTTAGAAGGCTCGTGTGACGAAACAAAACATAATAAAATGAAAAACATTATTGCATGAGGTACACGAATATCCGTACTACTTAAATCCTCAATGTGATAGAAATTGGACCACTCGCTAAATCGTGGGGTGAGTTTTAAAACGTGCAATATTCATCTTTTAGCCAAAGAATGGAGTTTCCTTACATTAGTGTAATTGTACTTAGAAAAATGATGAATGGGCAAGGGATTTTCAATGATCATACATTGATCATTGAAACTGTATGATCATTTAAATTCCCTCCCCGATCATCATTTTTCTAAGAACCAATACACTTAAGTAAAGGAACTCCATTCTTTGGCTAAAAGATGAATATTGCACAATTTAAAACTCCCCCCATGATTTAGCGAGTGGTGCAATTTCTATCACATTGAGGATTTAAGTAGTACGGATATTCCTGTACCTCATGCACTAATGTTTTCCATTTTATTCTGTTTTGTTTCGTGAAACGGGCTTTGGGAAAACCGCCTTTTGTAACGCCCTCCTTGCATTTTGATTGCTATGCAGGAAAAACAACATTTCTGTGACTGGATTTGTTATTTTCACTAAAAAATTTTGAACTCCTTCTAATTTATGTAGTAAAATAAACTGGAAAGAAATTAGAATAAGAATATCGGAAGCGTACAGCTTCCTGAGCAGCGCCCATGTGCATGTATGAAACGGGTCCAACATAAATACAAAAGGCACATTTCAAAGGCACTATCATACAATTTCTTATGTTTGCTGTTTTCTCTCGGAAACTGCTTAAAAGCGGTGTTTGTTTTGCAAAATTTTTTAGCTGGGTATTGAAACTTTTTATGGGCTCGAGAAAAAGAAGATGCCATAGGGGCACCGACACCCTCCGGCTTTGAGGTTGGCGGTAGGCTACGGTGCAAGGGACGGAGACTGTTATAAATTGATTGTAAATTCGCACTAAATTTAAGGGTGTTGAAAAGTCTCTCAGCCCAAGAGTAACAGTTAATTACTTTAATATTAATCTAATAAATATAATAATAATTATCTTATCTTATAATAGTTATATATCTAACAAATATATTATCAGATATTATAAATCTGAGTGATATTTTTTGTAAAAGACAACTTCAAAATTTGATAAAAGAAACTCTTACCTGTATCTGAAAACAAGCGATTTCACACTGTATAAGGCTTCCGAAACCGCCCAATGTGGCATGTTCACGCTTGTTTTTAACAAGAGTGGTGAAGCGGAATCAAATTTCTTCTACCCCGATGTAGCCTCTATCATGCATAATTTCTGAAAAAGGGAATATAAAAATTAATTTCGATATTTTTATTGGTAAAACGAGCGGGAGAAAAGAGCGAAAATGATAGTTTTGAACCTTGGAGCGTAGGCAAGCTCTCAGATCCCGTTCGACCCAAATCGACAAATTGTGTCGTCCAATCGAAGACCAGCAATGGGAAGAGAGGGGCGGAGCTATATCCTCAACACAGACTATATATACGAGAGACGGCTCGGCCTGTTCTACAAATTTGTTAACTCGTACAAGCTGCTATGTCTGGATGCAAAGGTCTTAGAGCGCAGTTACTCACTGCTCAAAGAGAACGGGAAAGCATTGTTAGAGATCTTGAAACTCTGAGAATTCTCCACTGCCAGAGCGATGTGAAACAAGCCACTTCTGCAATGAAAAGAATTGAATCGTCATTAGTTAAAAAGCTTGAGCGGGCCGACAACCAAATATCTGGCCTTCACCAGCTGCTCAGCCGTTCTGCTCATAGATAACGAGCTTCAACGAACTCCGGTTTAAAGACCATAAAAAAAAGGCCCTTTTCAGGGCCAAAAAATTTTAATTTTGCACCCTTAAGGCTAAGGGCACATGGAACACCTCGATGGCCAAAACAAGGAAAAGGTAAAACATAGTTTAGGTGCCTGCGTTTCACTTTCAAATTTATATTTTTTTTTTTAGTTTTCATACACAAGCTAAAACATATTTTTTATACAGTCAAAACAAAAATTTTTCAAAAATGTATTAAATTATAGCCATTTTAAAAAAATTGAAAATTTTGGAAATTACATTTATTATGTTTAATAAGTTTGTATTTAATTTGCGTTGATATAGGGGGTTTGGAATAAGAAATGCAGCTTTTCGAAGACGAAGGCAGTCGTTGCATTTCAGTACCAAAAGGCAAGTTAAAATAGCCTGTTAGTATTATAAACACTAATTTATGTTATAAAATGTTAGATTGTTTAATGTTTGTCTTAGATTGTTAGAATTGAAGTTAAATAACATGAATTATTCATATATGAAGTAGAAAATACTGCGTGACAATTCGAAGACGTAACATCCTGCGGTCAGTTATTTTCCCCTCTTTTGAAACTTTAAACAACCAAACATTACTAAAAATGCACAAAAACATTTAGAAAACACTATTTCATTACTTCATTTGTAGCTGCAACAATGGCTTTAATTTGTGCATCTATTTATGTATTTAAGAAAGCATACGCAAGAGGTCAACGACAAAATTACAGAGTGCATCAGAACAGAAAAAACACAACACAAAATTACTAAAATAAAAATACAGGGTGATTGGTAAATACGTGGACGAACCTTGCAGGGGGGTAGAGGGGACCTAGACTAGTATATTTCGAATGAGCATGGGGGGAGAAGATGCACCGTTACGGAGCTAGGACCTAATGTAGCGCGAGGGCGCTTCAAAAGGCCGTTTTTAGAAGGCTCGTGTGACGAAACAAAACATAATAAAATGAAAAACATTATTGCATGAGGTACACGAATATCCGTACTACTTAAATCCTCAATGTGGTAGAAATTGGACCACTCGCTAAATCGTGGGGTGAGTTTTAAAACGTGCAATATTCATCTTTTAGCCAAAGAATGGATTTTCCTTACATTAGTGTAATTGTACTTAGAAAAATGATGAATGGGCAAGGGATTTTCAATGATCATACATTGATCATTGAAACTGTATGATCATTTAAATTCCCTCCCCGATCATCATTTTTCTAAGAACCATTACACTAAAGTAAAGGAACTCCATTCTTTGGCTAAAAGATGAATATTGCACAATTTAAAACTCCCCCCATGCTTTAGCGAGTGGTGCAATTTCTATCACATTGAGGATTTAAGTAGTACGGATATTCCTGTACCTCATGCACTAATGTTTTCCATTTTATTCTGTTTTGTTTCGTGAAACGGGCTTTGGGAAAACCGCCTTTTGTAACGCCCTCCTTGCATTTTGATTGCTATGCAGGAAAAACAACATTTCTGTGACTGGATTTGTTATTTTCACTAAAAAATTTTGAACTCCTTCTAATTTATGTAGTAAAATAAACTGGAAAGAAATTAGAATAAGAATATCGGAAGCGTACAGCTTCCTGAGCAGCGCCCATGTGCATGTATGAAACGGGTCCAACATAAATACAAAAGGCACATTTCAAAGGCACTATCATACAATTTCTTATGTATGCTGTTTTCTCTCGGAAACTGCTTAAAAGCGGTGTTTGTTTTGCAAAATTTTTTAGCTGGGTATTGAAACTTTTTATGGGCTCGAGAAAAAGAAGATGCGATAGGGGCACCGACACCCTCCGGCTTTGAGGTTGGCGGTAGGCTACGGTGCAAGGGACGGAGACTGTTATAAATTGATTGTAAATTCGCACTAAATTTAAGGGTGTTGAAAAGTCTCTCAGCCCAAGAGTAACAGTTAATTACTTTAATATTAATCTAATAAATATAATAATAATTATCTTATCTTATAATAGTTATATATCTAACAAATATATTATCAGATATTATAAATCTGAGTGATATTTTTTGTAAAAGACAACTTCAAAATTTGATAAAAGAAACTCTTACCTGTATCTGAAAACAAGCGATTTCACACTGTCTAAGGCTTCCGAAACCGCCCAATGTGGCATGTTCACGCTTGTTTTTAACAAGAGTGGTGAAGCGGAATCAAATTTCTTCTACCCCGATGTAGCCTCTATCATGCATAATTTCTGAAAAAGGGAATATAAAAATTAATTTCGATATTTTTATTGGTAAAACGAGCGGGAGAAAAGAGCGAAAATGATAGTTTTGAACCTTGGAGCGTAGGCAAGCTCTCAGATCCCGTTCGACCCAAATCGACAAATTGTGTCGTCCAATCGAAGACCAGCAATGGGAAGAGAGGGGCGGAGCTATATCCTCAACACAGACTATATATACGAGAGACGGCTCGGCCTGTTCTACAAATTTGTTAACTCGTACAAGCTGCTATGTCTGGATGCAAAGGTCTTAGAGCGCAGTTACTCACTGCTCAAAGAGAACGGGAAAGCATTGTTAGAGATCTTGAAACTCTGAGAATTCTCCACTGCCAGAGCGATGTGAAACAAGCCACTTCTGCAATGAAAAGAATTGAATCGTCATTAGTTAAAAAGCTTGAGCGGGCCGACAACCAAATATCTGGCCTTCACCAGCTGCTCAGCCGTTCTGCTCATAGATAACGAGCTTCAACGAACTCCGGTTTAAAGACCATAAAAAAAAGGCCCTTTTCAGGGCCAAAAAATTTTAATTTTGCACCCTTAAGGCTAAGGGCACATGGAACACCTCGATGGCCAAAACAAGGAAAAGGTAAAACATAGTTTAGGTGCCTGCGTTTCACTTTCAAATTTATATTTTTTTTTTTAGTTTTCATACACAAGCTAAAACATATTTTTTATACAGTCAAAACAAAAATTTTTCAAAAATGTATTAAATTATAGCCATTTTAAAAAAATTGAAAATTTTGGAAATTACATTTATTATGTTTAATAAGTTTGTATTTAATTTGCGTTGATATAGGGGGTTTGGAATAAGAAATGCAGCTTTTCGAAGACGAAGGCAGTCGTTGCATTTCAGTACCAAAAGGCAAGTTAAAATAGCCTGTTAGTATTATAAACACTAATTTATGTTATAAAATGTTAGATTGTTTAATGTTTGTCTTAGATTGTTAGAATTGAAGTTAAATAACATGAATTATTCATATATGAAGTAGAAAATACTGCGTGACAATTCGAAGACGTAACATCCTGCGGTCAGTTATTTTCCCCTCTTTTGAAACTTTAAACAACCAAACATTACTAAAAATGCACAAAAACATTTAGAAAACACTATTTCATTACTTCATTTGTAGCTGCAACAATGGCTTTAATTTGTGCATCTATTTATGTATTTAAGAAAGCATACGCAAGAGGTCAACGACAAAATTACAGAGTGCATCAGAACAGAAAAAACACAACACAAAATTACTAAAATAAAAATACAGGGTGATTGGTAAATACGTGGACGAACCTTGCAGGGGGGTAGAGGGGACCTAGACTAGTATATTTCGAATGAGCATGGGGGGAGAAGATGCACCGTTACGGAGCTAGGACCTAATGTAGCGCGAGGGCGCTTCAAAAGGCCGTTTTTAGAAGGCTCGTGTGACGAAACAAAACATAATAAAATGAAAAACATTATTGCATGAGGTACACGAATATCCGTACTACTTAAATCCTCAATGTGGTAGAAATTGGACCACTCGCTAAATCGTGGGGTGAGTTTTAAAACGTGCAATATTCATCTTTTAGCCAAAGAATGGATTTTCCTTACATTAGTGTAATTGTACTTAGAAAAATGATGAATGGGCAAGGGATTTTCAATGATCATACATTGATCATTGAAACTGTATGATCATTTAAATTCCCTCCCCGATCATCATTTTTCTAAGAACCATTACACTAAAGTAAAGGAACTCCATTCTTTGGCTAAAAGATGAATATTGCACAATTTAAAACTCCCCCCATGCTTTAGCGAGTGGTGCAATTTCTATCACATTGAGGATTTAAGTAGTACGGATATTCCTGTACCTCATGCACTAATGTTTTCCATTTTATTCTGTTTTGTTTCGTGAAACGGGCTTTGGGAAAACCGCCTTTTGTAACGCCCTCCTTGCATTTTGATTGCTATGCAGGAAAAACAACATTTCTGTGACTGGATTTGTTATTTTCACTAAAAAATTTTGAACTCCTTCTAATTTATGTAGTAAAATAAACTGGAAAGAAATTAGAATAAGAATATCGGAAGCGTACAGCTTCCTGAGCAGCGCCCATGTGCATGTATGAAACGGGTCCAACATAAATACAAAAGGCACATTTCAAAGGCACTATCATACAATTTCTTATGTATGCTGTTTTCTCTCGGAAACTGCTTAAAAGCGGTGTTTGTTTTGCAAAATTTTTTAGCTGGGTATTGAAACTTTTTATGGGCTCGAGAAAAAGAAGATGCGATAGGGGCACCGACACCCTCCGGCTTTGAGGTTGGCGGTAGGCTACGGTGCAAGGGACGGAGACTGTTATAAATTGATTGTAAATTCGCACTAAATTTAAGGGTGTTGAAAAGTCTCTCAGCCCAAGAGTAACAGTTAATTACTTTAATATTAATCTAATAAATATAATAATAATTATCTTATCTTATAATAGTTATATATCTAACAAATATATTATCAGATATTATAAATCTGAGTGATATTTTTTGTAAAAGACAACTTCAAAATTTGATAAAAGAAACTCTTACCTGTATCTGAAAACAAGCGATTTCACACTGTCTAAGGCTTCCGAAACCGCCCAATGTGGCATGTTCACGCTTGTTTTTAACAAGAGTGGTGAAGCGGAATCAAATTTCTTCTACCCCGATGTAGCCTCTATCATGCATAATTTCTGAAAAAGGGAATATAAAAATTAATTTCGATATTTTTGTTGGTAAAACGAGCGGGAGAAAAGAGCGAAAATGATAGTTTTGAACCTTGGAGCGTAGGCAAGCTCTCAGATCCCGTTCGACCCAAACCGACAAATTGTGTCGTCCAATCGAAGACCAGCAATGGGAAGAGAGGGGCGGAGCTATATCCTCAACACAGACTATATATACGAGAGACGGCTCGGCCTGTTCTACAAATTTGTTAACTCGTACAAGCTGCTATGTCTGGATGCAAAGGTCTTAGAGCGCAGTTACTCACTGCTCAAAGAGAACGGGAAAGCATTGTTAGAGATCTTGAAACTCTGAGAATTCTCCACTGCCAGAGCGATGTGAAACAAGCCACTTCTGCAATGAAAATAATTGAATCGTCATTAGTTAAAAAACTTGAGCGGGCCGACAACCAAATATCTGTCCTTCACCAGCTGCTCAGCCGTTCTGCTCATAGATAACGAGCTTCAACGAACTCCGGTTTAAAGACCATAAAAAAAAGGCCCTTTTCAGGGCCAAAAAATTTTAATTTTGCACCCTTAAGGCTAAGGGCACACGGAACACCTCGATGGCCAAAACAAGGAAAAGGTAAAACATAGTTTAGGTGCCTGCGTTTCACTTTCAAATTTAGATTTTTTTTTTTAGTTTTCATACACAAGCTAAAACATATTTTTTATACAGTCAAAACAAAAATTTTTCAAAAATGTATTAAATTATAGCCATTTTAAAAAAATTGAAAATTTTGGAAATTACATTTATTATGTTTAATAAGTTTGTATTTAATTTGCGTTGATATAGGGGGTTTGGAATGAGAAATGCAGCTTTTCGAAGACGAAGGCAGTCGTTGCATTTCAGTACCAAAAGGCAAGTTAAAATAGCCTGTTAGTATTATAAACACTAATTTATGTTATAAAATGTTAGATTGTTTAATGTTCGTCTTAGATTGTTAGAATTGAAGTTAAATAACATGAATTATTCATATATGAAGTAGAAAATACTGCGTGACAATTCGAAGATGTAACATCCTGCGGTCAGTTATTTTCCCCTCTTTTGAAACTTTAAACAACCAAACATTACTAAAAATGCACAAAAACATTTAGAAAACACTATTTCATTACTTCATTTGTAGCTGCAACAATGGCTTTAATTTGTGCATCTATTTATGTATTTAAGAAAGTGTGGCAGCGTAACTGTTGCCGTGACGGGATGACGTCAGACAGGATGACGTGAAGGAGAGAGTATATAGCGGCTGATGTTTTGTTGTGACGAGGATTTTTGTTTTTGTCTTGTATAGTTACGATGGTGTGTAAATAAAAGTCTTGATGTTTTACAGGAATCTGAGTAGTCATTAAGCTTGAGATTTAGTTCACCAAACTGGTGACCCGGACGTGATTGAAATTGAGAACTTTGGAGAATTGAAGTTCAATTGATTGACTTGAAAGTGTACCATCAAAATAATTTGAGCATGCTGTCTCAAAGCGAACTTGAGGAGGCCGCACTTTCGGATGGCGCCCGGGTATGTTACGTCGGAGTAAAGCCACCCCCATTTTGGAAGACTGATCCTTCCCTATGGTTTATTCGTTTGGAAGCGCAGTTTGCTCTGGCTAAGATAACCTGTGAGACTACTAAATTTAATCATGTAGTGGCAGCGGTGGATGCTGAGATCCTTACTTCGGTCAGTGACTTGTTAGCAACCCTTTCAGTGCCTACGGCACTTGGGGGGGAGTATTGTGGCAGCGTAACTGTTGCCGTGACGGGATGACGTCAGACAGGATGACGTGAAGGAGAGAGTATATAGCGGCTGATGTTTTGTTGTGACGAGGATTTTTGTTTTTGTCTTGTATAGTTACGATGGTGTGTAAATAAAAGTCTTGATGTTTTACAGGAATCTGAGTAGTCATTAAGCTTGAGATTTAGTTCACCAAAAAAGCATACGCAAGAGGTCAACGACAAAATTACAGAGTGCATCAGAACAGAAAAAACACAACACAAAATTACTAAAATAAAAATACAGGGTGATTGGTAAATACGTGGACGAACCTTGCAGGGGGGTAGAGGGGACCTAGACTAGTATATTTCGAATGAGCATGGGGGGAGAAGATGCACCGTTACGGAGCTAGGACCTAATGTAGCGCGAGGGCGCTTCAAAAGGCCGTTTTTAGAAGGCTCGTGTGACGAAACAAAACATAATAAAATGAAAAACATTATTGCATGAGGTACACGAATATCCGTACTACTTAAATCCTCAATGTGGTAGAAATTGGACCACTCGCTAAATCGTGGGGTGAGTTTTAAAACGTGCAATATTCATCTTTTAGCCAAAGAATGGATTTTCCTTACATTAGTGTAATTGTACTTAGAAAAATGATGAATGGGCAAGGGATTTTCAATGATCATACATTGATCATTGAAACTGTATGATCATTTAAATTCCCTCCCCGATCATCATTTTTCTAAGAACCATTACACTAAAGTAAAGGAACTCCATTCTTTGGCTAAAAGATGAATATTGCACAATTTAAAACTCCCCCCATGCTTTAGCGAGTGGTGCAATTTCTATCACATTGAGGATTTAAGTAGTACGGATATTCCTGTACCTCATGCACTAATGTTTTCCATTTTATTCTGTTTTGTTTCGTGAAACGGGCTTTGGGAAAACCGCCTTTTGTAACGCCCTCCTTGCATTTTGATTGCTATGCAGGAAAAACAACATTTCTGTGACTGGATTTGTTATTTTCACTAAAAAATTTTGAACTCCTTCTAATTTATGTAGTAAAATAAACTGGAAAGAAATTAGAATAAGAATATCGGAAGTGTACAGCTTCCTGAGCAGCGCCCATGTGCATGTATGAAACGGGTCCAACATAAATACAAAAGGCACATTTCAAAGGCACTATCATACAATTTCTTATGTATGCTGTTTTCTCTCGGAAACTGCTTAAAAGCGGTGTTTGTTTTGCAAAATTTTTTAGCTGGGTATTGAAACTTTTTATGGGCTCGAGAAAAAGAAGATGCGATAGGGGCACCGACACGACACCCTCCGGCTTTGAGGTTGGCGGTAGGCTACGGTGCAAGGGACGGAGACTGTTATAAATTGATTGTAAATTCGCACTAAATTTAAGGGTGTTGAAAAGTCTCTCAGCCCAAGAGTAACAGTTAATTACTTTAATATTAATCTAATAAATATAATAATAATTATCTTATCTTATAATAGTTATATATCTAACAAATATATTATCAGATATTATAAATCTGAGTGATATTTTTTGTAAAAGACAACTTCAAAATTTGATAAAAGAAACTCTTACCTGTATCTGAAAACAAGCGATTTCACACTGTCTAAGGCTTCCGAAACCGCCCAATGTGGCATGTTCACGCTTGTTTTTAACAAGAGTGGTGAAGCGGAATCAAATTTCTTCTACCCCGATGTAGCCTCTATCATGCATAATTTCTGAAAAAGGGAATATAAAAATTAATTTCGATATTTTTGTTGGTAAAACGAGCGGGAGAAAAGAGCGAAAATGATAGTTTTGAACCTTGGAGCGTAGGCAAGCTCTCAGATCCCGTTCGACCCAAACCGACAAATTGTGTCGTCCAATCGAAGACCAGCAATGGGAAGAGAGGGGCGGAGCTATATCCTCAACACAGACTATATATACGAGAGACGGCTCGGCCTGTTCTACAAATTTGTTAACTCGTACAAGCTGCTATGTCTGGATGCAAAGGTCTTAGAGCGCAGTTACTCACTGCTCAAAGAGAACGGGAAAGCATTGTTAGAGATCTTGAAACTCTGAGAATTCTCCACTGCCAGAGCGATGTGAAACAAGCCACTTCTGCAATGAAAATAATTGAATCGTCATTAGTTAAAAAACTTGAGCGGGCCGACAACCAAATATCTGTCCTTCACCAGCTGCTCAGCCGTTCTGCTCATAGATAACGAGCTTCAACGAACTCCGGTTTAAAGACCATAAAAAAAAGGCCCTTTTTAGGGCCAAAAAATTTTAATTTTGCACCCTTAAGGCTAAGGGCACATGGAACACCTCGATGGCCAAAACAAGGAAAAGGTAAAACATAGTTTAGGTGCCTGCGTTTCACTTTCAAATTTAGATTTTTTTTTTTAGTTTTCATACACAAGCTAAAACATATTTTTTATACAGTCAAAACAAAAATTTTTCAAAAATGTATTAAATTATAGCCATTTTAAAAAAATTGAAAATTTTGGAAATTACATTTATTATGTTTAATAAGTTTGTATTTAATTTGCGTTGATATAGGGGGTTTGGAATGAGAAATGCAGCTTTTCGAAGACGAAGGCAGTCGTTGCATTTCAGTACCAAAAGGCAAGTTAAAATAGCCTGTTAGTATTATAAACACTAATTTATGTTATAAAATGTTAGATTGTTTAATGTAATGAGTTTGTCCGTGCGTGTTTGTCCCGTCAGGATTGGTTTCGGACCGCGAAGAGCGGAGGAGCCGCTCTTCGATCAGCGGTAACTCCGATGATAGCGAATACGTCGACGGAAATCTTCCACCAAGAGAGGGCTACGGCGATGTAGGTGACTCGCCAGGAAGTGCAAGCCGCAACTCTAACGATATGGAATTCTCCATCCCGCGTACAACCACGCCGATGCCATCCCCCGACCTCGGCCAATCCGATGAGGATCGCACGAAGGAAAAGTTAATTAGAGAGGAAATGGCTGTACTGAACAACAAGTTAGCTCAACTGCAGGGTAAGTTGAATGATCTTTCTGTCCGCCACGGCCCGTGGATCAGCCAGACCGACACAACGCCTACCAAACCTAAAAGACATATCTCGGACCAGCTGAGCGATAGCGCCAGCCCTAAAAATGTTGCAGGCAAAGCTAAAAAGCTAAGGTCTTGTACATCTGGCTCTTCCCCAGGTAGTGGCGGAGCACGGAGAATTCTCTCCTCAGTGCCCGCCGGCTTGTTCTCCTCTAATCGTTTCTCTGTCCTCGACAGTGCTGATTCTTGTGACCCAGATAATAGTTTAAACAATACCCTCCCTAAAACCCTCTCAGCCCAATCCACACACGAGAACACAGACACGGCCGACTCAGGCCCTTTACTGCATAATCAAATTGTAACTCCATCAAAAAAGGGGCCTAACCCCCCAAAACCCTCTAATCTTAAGCCAAATGTCCCATTAAATGGTAAATCTCCCATACTAGTTAGAGCCGAAAAGGACTCTGTAAAATTGATAAAAACCCTAAAGGAAAAATTCGGGAATGAACTGAAAGCTAAGCTTGCTGGAGACTATCTCCAAATTTTCCCGATTGATAGTGACCAACACACTAAGATATCTAACTATATAAAACGCGAGGGACACGATGCATTTATGGTTACCCCCGTAGCCAACAGACCAATTGTAGCTGTTGTTAGGGGAATCCCCATAATGGTCCCCGAAGAGGAAGTTAGAGAGGATCTGGAAAGCCAGGGGTTCATAGTCAGTAAGGCGATCCGTAAAATTGGCCGCAACAGGCACCCAATCCCACTTGTCACGGTGATTCTCGAGAAAAGCGATACGAACCAAAAAATATTCCAGGTCACCTCTTGCTGCGGACTCATAGTCGAAGTGGAACCAGCAAGATATAACGGCCCGATTCAGTGCTTTAACTGCAATGGTTTTGGTCACACGGCCATTAAATGTTTATCACTACCCCGCTGCCTGAAATGCGGGGAGCGATCCCACCCTACTAAGGATTGTAAATTAGGTAGGCTCGACAACCCCAAGTGTATCAACTGCGGCTTATCAGGGCACACCGCGGCATGGAGAGGGTGCGAAAAATTCCCCAAGCCCTCCCGCCGCCCAACCAATCCCCCCCTGGCATCCAGCCGATACGCCACAAGAGAATTGTCTTATGCCAGCGCCGCTAAGGGCCCCTCCCCCCCATTCAACCTCTCTCAAGCAGGTTTCCCCTCCCTCACCCCCCCCACGATCCCCAACTCAGCAGCCGATTCCCCCCTAGGTATCAACTCCTCTGGTGACATAACCGGAATGTTCAAACTGTTTTTACTAGTAAAGAGCATAATGGATAAGGTCGGCAACATCGAGGAAGCGTGTAATTTAATTCAAAGCAAATCTGAAACCATCGATCAACTGCACGTTTTATCCGAAATAATGTATAATGGGCACTAGATCTATAAGAAACAAATTAACATTAATGACGTGGAATTGCAATGGGATCAGGACTAAATTAAAAGACTTAATTCTATTTTTGGCCGTACACTGCCCGGACGTAGTCTGCCTGCAGGAGACGAAATTATCCCAAAATCAAACTCTCAAAATACCAAATTACGTCATTCACAGGTCAGACAAGGAATGCCTCCCTAACATGATAGCTAGTGGGGGAACAGCAATCTTAGTAAAAAGAGGAATTGAGCACCAACTAGTCTCCCCCCCTATAACAAAATCCCAGACCACCGCGGTCAAATTGACTCTCACTAATGAAGAAACTATAACCCTAGTTTCAATCTATGCCCCCTGCAACTCAGCAAGCACCATCATAAACGATGTGAGACAACTACTATCCCTTGACCGCCAAATGATAATTGCTGGGGATTTTAACGCCCACCATCATGCATGGAACTGTGCCGACATTAGCACTCAAGGGAGGGCCCTTCTCAAGGTCATCACTGAGGAAAATTTACAGATGGCGGTCCCGGACTCCCCAACAATTTACAAAGCGGTGGATGGGAACACCATCGACTTTGCCCTATACAGAGCCCAGTTTAATTACGTAGAGGCCGAATCGCTCAGCGAACTCACCTCCGACCATAATCCGGTCAGAATGAGGTTCGCTTGCATTAATCCACTGAAAATGGTAGGTCAGAAACAAGTAACTAACTGGAGAAAGTTCAATGACCTGGCAGGGCGTTACTCCTCCCCCCTACTGATTAGAGGCTGCCCCGGTTCCCCCAACGAGCTGGATACCCTAGTAAGTGAGTTCACCGAGGCAATCTCCAAATCCCACAGGGAAGCCCAACTCCCCCCCAAACCGGTTAACCACATGTTTGTTCCCAAACAACTTCGAGGCCTCATCTCCTGGAGGAATAAACTTAGGAAAAAGTGGCAGGAAACCAGATCCCCAACAGATAAGAGCGCGCTCAAAATAGCTCAAAAAATAGTAAGGAAGGAGATAAGTGCTCACTCGTCAAGGCAGTGGAGAGATATGGTCGAAAATCTTAACACAGGGGACGGGTCTATATGGAAAATGGCTAAAGCACTAAAAAGAAACAAAGAACACAAAATGTCCAAACTCAAAAAAGGAGACACTTTTGTCCACACGGACAGGGAAAGGGCCGAGGTCCTGGCTGACTCGATGCAGAGTCAATTTGAGCCGAACCCCACCGAAGATACGAACAATGAATCTAGAGTTAATGCAGCACTTAGGCAGTACTTCGATAATACCCCTCACTCCACCCCCCCTAAAATCCTCCCCTCAGAGTTACTCCCCATCCTCAACGGGCTAAAACCTAATAAGGCCCCTGGTCTGCACATCATCACAAATAAAGCCTTAAAAAATCTTCCGGCCAGTGCAGTCTTGGTTCTCACCAATGTAATCAACTCCACCCTTCAAAACGCCCACTTCCCCACCCCCTGGAAAACTGCCAAGGTGATAACAATTCATAAAAAAGGTAAAAACCCCTCACTCCCTCAAAGCTATAGACCCATCTCTCTGCTGCCTTCTATGAGTAAGATCACGGAGGCAGTCATCCTTAGTCAAATCAACGCCCACCTAACTGAAACGGAGATAGTAATCCCCGAACAATTTGGCTTTCGGGCGAAGCACTCCCCCCCTCAACAGCTCCTCAGAGCCATTGAGTACATTCAAGAGAAAGGCATATACAGAAGGCCCCCCCCCAGCGCGGCGGTCTTCTTTGATATCGAAAAAGCTTTCGATCGTGTCTGGCATGAGGGCTTACTCTTTAAGTTATTAGGCTATAAATTCCCTAGCTACATGATTAAATTAATCCAGTCATACCTCAATGGCAGAACATTTAAGGTGAGCGTAGGTAGGGAACTCTCCTCAAGCAGGCCGATCAAAGCAGGGGTCCCCCAGGGGTCGAAACTGGGCCCTAGTCTTTTTATCATCTTCATCAACGACATCCCCAAACACCCTAGGACCCAGCTCGCCCTGTTCGCAGACGATACAGCGATCCTCTGTCGAAACAGGGTTGAGACAATTATATTCTCATGGCTACAGCAGCACATAAAATTAATCGAGCGGTGGCTCCTAACTTGGAAAATAAAACTTAATGTTGAAAAAACGGTAGCGATACGTTTTTATCCGAGAAGGAGGTTAGTAGAACCCCTCAGGGTGTTTGGGGAGTCGGTCAAATGGGCCGCCTCGGCTAAATACTTGGGGGTGACTCTGGACCCTCAGATGTCCATGGTCCGTCACGTTGACAACGTAACAAAGAAATTCTGGGCCGCCAAGGCAATTCTACATCCTCTGCTGTGCAGACGCTCTAGGCTCCCCCTACATATAAAACTCTATCTTTACAAGGCGTACCTCCGGCCGATCTTGTCCTATGCCAGTGCGGCCTGGGGTGCCATTTGCCCCTCCAGTCAAATGAAAATACAAAGACTCCAAAATGTGGCAGCCAGGCAGATAATAAAAGCCCGGTTTTTCCACAAGAACGCCGACATAGCTGCTGCACTGGAACTCCCCCCCATAAAAGAATTCACAGCACAATTAGCTGACAAATTCTTTTCCACCCTCACCAACCATAACAACCCAACGTTGAGGGGACTAGCTGACTATGACCCCTCGCTACCCCAAAACAGTAACCGTCCAAAGGTCACCACGAACATCGAACTTTACTAAGACATTGCTAGACTAATTCAAACAAAACAGGCCGGTGGCAGACAGTCGTTTAACTTACAAAACTCTTAAAATTCTCTGTATCTGTAATAATCAAACTGTAATTCTGTAATACTCGTAATACTGTAATACTGTAATACAAAACTGTAATAATCGTTTAATGCAAATAAAAGCGAGCGGCTCCTTGTGTCAGGAGCGGTGATACCCTGGACAACTCCCCCAAGGCAAACTCGCAACCCCCCCCCGCCGAGGAGGCGGGCCCCAAGACAATAAAGGTAGGCCACCCCTTCCTTTCTCTTCCCTCCCTCCCCACGACCAGCCCCTTCCCGCCACCTTCGTGGCACGCCATGCTTTACTGTGCTTAAGGACCCTCAGCACAAAGAACAGACAAACAGAGATAGGGAATAAGCCGCCTTCGGCGGCAGGTGTCCCGTGGAAAAAGTTGGAGTTGGAAAATTTTCTCAGAAGTCCAGTCAGAGTCGTCTTGCGCTCTTCGTGTGGAATTCACCATGGAATACCTCCACCAAATCGACACCTTCTACACTTTCTTTCCGGACCTTCAGGAGTTTTTCTTGCGGGTACCAATGAAGTGGAACAACCCACAAGATATTCAACGAGAGTCGTACTTATTCTACGTCGAGTTAATTTCGCGTATGAAGAACTACCAAATCTTGAAGAAATGGAAGCAGTTAATCGAATTGTGGGTCATGATACGGAAACTTCACTTCCCCGACGACGCCCTCGAGTGTTTAATCGACCCGATAGAAATCATGGCCCACAAACTGCTTTCATTCGATCCACTCAAGTTCCCTTCCGAGGTACTCCAAGTAAAATTTATTCTGTTGGCACCAAGGATGAGAGAAATATGGACACGTTCGTCAGAGTAAAGCGTACTCCATAAAACACGAAAAAAAAAAGGCCCTTTTCAGGGCCAAAAAATATTTTTTAAACACTCAAATAAAAGGCTTCGTACCGGTATACCGGTTCGTTCGGTTTAAAAATTTTACTAACACTAGATTTCCATTACTCATTACATGGAAATCTTGTAATAAAAGTAGAAAAACAACGTTTGCTTTTGCACATTTAAATGAAAGATTTAAAAAAAAATCAAAAAACAGACATGTTAAAGAGAAATCTTCCATAAAAATTTTGTTTATTTATCACCAAAACTCTTTAATACTCTACCCGAATTCTTAAAATATCATAAAAATCCCCTATAAAATTTAAAAAACCAAGTAAAACTCTTTGTTATGACAATAGATAATATTGAAGATTTCTTTTGATTTTTTCCACAACAAACAACACGTGGTGTAAACATGACTACCAGTACACAATACAGGATTCAGCATGAAACACTGTTGCAGTGAAACACGTGTTGATATTGCAAAACATGAAAAATGCATACAGAATAAGTGAATTAGGACATCCAAATTTGAGAGAAAGAAGGGGCATTTGATAGGTCATTCACAAGATAATTTGAGAAACGATTAATGAAGTATTTTTCTGGTATCTAATTAGCTCCGCGCTCCGAGCGACGCCCATAGCCCACTAAACACGAGGGCAACATACACACATGCGGCACATCAAGACGGCACTAGTAGGGGCCTTTTAGATTTTAGATAGTTAACGTTTTTCAACCAATATCGGAGCGCGGAGCTCCCGTCTACCTGGCCGCCGTGATGGAGTACTTGGCCGCCGCTGAGGTCCTCGAGTTGGCCGCGGTAACGCCGCTCGTGACTTTTTGCTTAATAAATCGATAAATATTATTTTATTATTTTTTTTTTATTTTACTTATGAGTAAAGGACCGTTATGGCAAAGTTTTTCCAGAATTTCGGGTTTCCATAGTGATTATGACGCAATCTTTAACGCGAATGAGTTCGGAATATTTCCCAGATTTGAGTTCTCGGTTTGTTTACTTTTAAAGCTACATTTTAATGCTTTACATATTTAGAGAGCATATAAAAAATGGATCCAGGAATTTGAAATTTTATGGGGAATATATACATATTGCGTTTGTAATTTAGGTTCAAAGAATTTTCGTTTTACTTGAAATTTTTTCTCAAATATTTAGATAAATATTTAAGATTTTAATAAATTGTAGTAAACCTTGAGACTAACAAAAATATGTATCGCTTTAAGTGGTTGATGAATTAGTTCTGGATTTATAAATTATTCAAGTTTATTACTGTACTTATTATGTAAACGCCCCCCCCCCTAATTCAAAATTTTTTTTCTTGAAAAAAAACCAAAAAAGGGTCCAAAAAGTAGGTTTTTTTTTCAAATGTTTCTTTTTTTTTTTTTTTTTAAATAAATTTTCCCCATAACTTCCTAAAATATTTAAAAAAAAAAATAAGTAAGATATTTTACCGGTAAATCGAGCCAGAGAAAAACCGTCAGACGGACCGCTAGGGGGAGGAGTCAAAGCGGAAGGGAAGGAATTGAGCTCTCCGATTGGTTGCGATACTTTGTTCGTTTGAAGCCGGCTCTCCCGTATAAAAGGGAAAAATTGTTCAAAATTTTCTCAGAAGTCCAGTCAGAGTCGTCTTGCGCTCTTCGTGTGGAATTCACCATGGAATACCTCCACCAAATCGACACCTTCTACACTTTCTTTCCGGACCTTCAGGAGTTTTTCTTGCGGGTACCAATGAAGTGGAACAACCCACAAGATATTCAACGAGAGTCGTACTTATTCTACGTCGAGTTAATTTCGCGTATGAAGAACTACCAAATCTTGAAGAAATGGAAGCAGTTAATCGAATTGTGGGTCATGATACGGAAACTTCACTTCCCCGACGACGCCCTCGAGTGTTTAATCGACCCGATAGAAATCATGGCCCACAAACTGCTTTCATTCGATCCACTCAAGTTCCCTTCCGAGGTACTCCAAGTAAAATTTATTCTGTTGGCACCAAGGATGAGAGAAATATGGACACGTTCGTCAGAGTAAAGCGTACTCCATAAAACACGAAAAAAAAAAGGCCCTTTTCAGGGCCAAAAAATATTTTTTAAACACTCAAATAAAAGGCTTCGTACCGGTATACCGGTTCGTTCGGTTTAAAAATTTTACTAACACTAGATTTCCATTACTCATTACATGGAAATCTTGTAATAAAAGTAGAAAAACAACGTTTGCTTTTGCACATTTAAATGAAAGATTTAAAAAAAAATCAAAAAACAGACATGTTAAAGAGAAATCTTCCATAAAAATTTTGTTTATTTATCCCCAAAACTCTTTAATACTCTACCCGAATTCTTAAAATATCATAAAAATCCCCTATAAAATTTAAAAAACCAAGTAAAACTCTTTGTTATGACAATAGATAATATTGAAGATTTCTTTTGATTTTTTCCACAACAAACAACACGTGGTGTAAACATGACTACCAGTACACAATACAGGATTCAGCATGAAACACTGTTGCAGTGAAACACGTGTTGATATTGCAAAACATGAAAAATGCATACAGAATAAGTGAATTAGGACATCCAAATTTGAGAGAAAGAAGGGGCATTTGATAGGTCATTCACAAGATAATTTGAGAAACGATTAATGAAGTATTTTTCTGGTATCTAATTAGCTCCGCGCTCCGAGCGACGCCCATAGCCCACTAAACACGAGGGCAACATACACACATGCGGCACATCAAGACGGCACTAGTAGGGGCCTTTTAGATTTTAGATAGTTAACGTTTTTCAACCAATATCGGAGCGCGGAGCTCCCGTCTACCTGGCCGCCGTGATGGAGTACTTGGCCGCCGCTGAGGTCCTCGAGTTGGCCGCGGTAACGCCGCTCGTGACTTTTTGCTTAATAAATCGATAAATATTATTTTATTATTTTTTTTTATTTTACTTATGAGTAAAGGACCGTTATGGCAAAGTTTTTCCAGAATTTCGGGTTTCCATAGTGATTATGACGCAATCTTTAACGCGAATGAGTTCGGAATATTTCCCAGATTTGAGTTCTCGGTTTGTTTACTTTTAAAGCTACATTTTAATGCTTTACATATTTAGAGAGCATATAAAAAATGGATCCAGGAATTTGAAATTTTATGGGGAATATATACATATTGCGTTTGTAATTTAGGTTCAAAGAATTTTCGTTTTACTTGAAATTTTTTCTCAAATATTTAGATAAATATTTAAGATTTTAATAAATTGTAGTAAACCTTGAGACTAACAAAAATATGTATCGCTTTAAGTGGTTGATGAATTAGTTCTGGATTTATAAATTATTCAAGTTTATTACTGTACTTATTATGTAAACGCCCCCCCCCTAATTCAAAATTTTTTTTCTTGAAAAAAAACCAAAAAAGGGTCCAAAAAGTAGGTTTTTTTTTCAAATGTTTCTTTTTTTTTTTTTTTTAAATAAATTTTCCCCATAACTTCCTAAAATATTTAAAAAAAAAAATAAGTAAGATATTTTACCGGTAAATCGAGCCAGAGAAAAACCGTCAGACGGACCGCTAGGGGGAGGAGTCAAAGCGGAAGGGAAGGAATTGAGCTCTCCGATTGGTTGCGATACTTTGTTCGTTTGAAGCCGGCTCTCCCGTATAAAAGGGAAAAATTGTTCAAAATTTTCTCAGAAGTCCAGTCAGAGTCGTCTTGCGCTCTTCGTGTGGAATTCACCATGGAATACCTCCACCAAATCGACACCTTCTACACTTTCTTTCCGGACCTTCAGGAGTTTTTCTTGCGGGTACCAATGAAGTGGAACAACCCACAAGATATTCAACGAGAGTCGTACTTATTCTACGTCGAGTTAATTTCGCGTATGAAGAACTACCAAATCTTGAAGAAATGGAAGCAGTTAATCGAATTGTGGGTCATGATACGGAAACTTCACTTCCCCGACGACGCCCTCGAGTGTTTAATCGACCCGATAGAAATCATGGCCCACAAACTGCTTTCATTCGATCCACTCAAGTTCCCTTCCGAGGTACTCCAAGTAAAATTTATTCTGTTGGCACCAAGGATGAGAGAAATATGGACACGTTCGTCAGAGTAAAGCGTACTCCATAAAACACGAAAAAAAAAAGGCCCTTTTCAGGGCCAAAAAATATTTTTTAAACACTCAAATAAAAGGCTTCGTACCGGTATACCGGTTCGTTCGGTTTAAAAATTTTACTAACACTAGATTTCCATTACTCATTACATGGAAATCTTGTAATAAAAGTAGAAAAACAACGTTTGCTTTTGCACATTTAAATGAAAGATTTAAAAAAAAATCAAAAAACAGACATGTTAAAGAGAAATCTTCCATAAAAATTTTGTTTATTTATCACCAAAACTCTTTAATACTCTACCCGAATTCTTAAAATATCATAAAAATCCCCTATAAAATTTAAAAAACCAAGTAAAACTCTTTGTTATGACAATAGATAATATTGAAGATTTCTTTTGATTTTTTCCACAGCAAACAACACGTGGTGTAAACATGACTACCAGTACACAATACAGGATTCAGCATGAAACACTGTTGCAGTGAAACACGTGTTGATATTGCAAAACATGAAAAATGCATACAGAATAAGTGAATTAGGACATCCAAATTTGAGAGAAAGAAGGGGCATTTGATAGGTCATTCACAAGATAATTTGAGAAACGATTAATGAAGTATTTTTCTGGTATCTAATTAGCTCCGCGCTCCGAGCGACGCCCATAGCCCACTAAACACGAGGGCAACATACACACATGCGGCACATCAAGACGGCACTAGTAGGGGCCTTTTAGATTTTAGATAGTTAACGTTTTTCAACCAATATCGGAGCGCGGAGCTCCCGTCTACCTGGCCGCCGTGATGGAGTACTTGGCCGCCGCTGAGGTCCTCGAGTTGGCCGCGGTAACGCCGCTCGTGACTTTTTGCTTAATAAATCGATAAATATTATTTTATTATTTTTTTTTATTTTACTTATGAGTAAAGGACCGTTATGGCAAAGTTTTTCCAGAATTTCGGGTTTCCATAGTGATTATGACGCAATCTTTAACGCGAATGAGTTCGGAATATTTCCCAGATTTGAGTTCTCGGTTTGTTTACTTTTAAAGCTACATTTTAATGCTTTACATATTTAGAGAGCATATAAAAAATGGATCCAGGAATTTGAAATTTTATGGGGAATATATACATATTGCGTTTGTAATTTAGGTTCAAAGAATTTTCGTTTTACTTGAAATTTTTTCTCAAATATTTAGATAAATATTTAAGATTTTAATAAATTGTAGTAAACCTTGAGACTAACAAAAATATGTATCGCTTTAAGTGGTTGATGAATTAGTTCTGGATTTATAAATTATTCAAGTTTATTACTGTACTTATTATGTAAACGCCCCCCCCCTAATTCAAAATTTTTTTTCTTAAAAAAAACCAAAAAAGGGTCCAAAAAGTAGGTTTTTTTTTCAAATGTTTCTTTTTTTTTTTTTAAATAAATTTTCCCCATAACTTCCTAAAATATTTAAAAAAAAATAAGTAAGATATTTTACCGGTAAATCGAGCCAGAGAAAAACCGTCAGACGGACCGCTAGGGGGAGGAGTCAAAGCGGAAGGGAAGGAATTGAGCTCTCCGATTGGTTGCGATACTTTGTTCGTTTGAAGCCGGCTCTCCCGTATAAAAGGGAAAAATTGTTCAAAATTTTCTCAGAAGTCCAGTCAGAGTCGTCTTGCGCTCTTCGTGTGGAATTCACCATGGAATACCTCCACCAAATCGACACCTTCTACACTTTCTTTCCGGACCTTCAGGAGTTTTTCTTGCGGGTACCAATGAAGTGGAACAACCCACAAGATATTCAACGAGAGTCGTACTTATTCTACGTCGAGTTAATTTCGCGTATGAAGAACTACCAAATCTTGAAGAAATGGAAGCAGTTAATCGAATTGTGGGTCATGATACGGAAACTTCACTTCCCCGACGACGCCCTCGAGTGTTTAATCGACCCGATAGAAATCATGGCCCACAAACTGCTTTCATTCGATCCACTCAAGTTCCCTTCCGAGGTACTCCAAGTAAAATTTATTCTGTTGGCACCAAGGATGAGAGAAATATGGACACGTTCGTCAGAGTAAAGCGTACTCCATAAAACACGAAAAAAAAAAGGCCCTTTTCAGGGCCAAAAAATATTTTTTAAACACTCAAATAAAAGGCTTCGTACCGGTATACCGGTTCGTTCGGTTTAAAAATTTTACTAACACTAGATTTCCATTACTCATTACATGGAAATCTTGTAATAAAAGTAGAAAAACAACGTTTGCTTTTGCACATTTAAATGAAAGATTTAAAAAAAAATCAAAAAACAGACATGTTAAAGAGAAATCTTCCATAAAAATTTTGTTTATTTATCACCAAAACTCTTTAATACTCTACCCGAATTCTTAAAATATCATAAAAATCCCCTATAAAATTTAAAAAACCAAGTAAAACTCTTTGTTATGACAATAGATAATATTGAAGATTTCTTTTGATTTTTTCCACAACAAACAACACGTGGTGTAAACATGACTACCAGTACACAATACAGGATTCAGCATGAAACACTGTTGCAGTGAAACACGTGTTGATATTGCAAAACATGAAAAATGCATACAGAATAAGTGAATTAGGACATCCAAATTTGAGAGAAAGAAGGGGCATTTGATAGGTCATTCACAAGATAATTTGAGAAACGATTAATGAAGTATTTTTCTGGTATCTAATTAGCTCCGCGCTCCGAGCGACGCCCATAGCCCACTAAACACGAGGGCAACATACACACATGCGGCACATCAAGACGGCACTAGTAGGGGCCTTTTAGATTTTAGATAGTTAACGTTTTTCAACCAATATCGGAGCGCGGAGCTCCCGTCTACCTGGCCGCCGTGATGGAGTACTTGGCCGCCGCTGAGGTCCTCGAGTTGGCCGCGGTAACGCCGCTCGTGACTTTTTGCTTAATAAATCGATAAATATTATTTTATTATTTTTTTTTATTTTACTTATGAGTAAAGGACCGTTATGGCAAAGTTTTTCCAGAATTTCGGGTTTCCATAGTGATTATGACGCAATCTTTAACGCGAATGAGTTCGGAATATTTCCCAGATTTGAGTTCTCGGTTTGTTTACTTTTAAAGCTACATTTTAATGCTTTACATATTTAGAGAGCATATAAAAAATGGATCCAGGAATTTGAAATTTTATGGGGAATATATACATATTGCGTTTGTAATTTAGGTTCAAAGAATTTTCGTTTTACTTGAAATTTTTTCTCAAATATTTAGATAAATATTTAAGATTTTAATAAATTGTAGTAAACCTTGAGACTAACAAAAATATGTATCGCTTTAAGTGGTTGATGAATTAGTTCTGGATTTATAAATTATTCAAGTTTATTACTGTACTTATTATGTAAACGCCCCCCCCTAATTCAAAATTTTTTTTCTTGAAAAAAAACCAAAAAAGGGTCCAAAAAGTAGGTTTTTTTTTCAAATGTTTCTTTTTTTTTTTTTTTAAATACATTTTCCCCATAACTTCCTAAAATATTTAAAAAAAAATAAGTAAGATATTTTACCGGTAAATCGAGCCAGAGAAAAACCGTCAGACGGACCGCTAGGGGGAGGAGTCAAAGCGGAAGGGAAGGAATTGAGCTCTCCGATTGGTTGCGATACTTTGTTCGTTTGAAGCCGGCTCTCCCGTATAAAAGGGAAAAATTGTTCAAAATTTTCTCAGAAGTCCAGTCAGAGTCGTCTTGCGCTCTTCGTGTGGAATTCACCATGGAATACCTCCACCAAATCGACACCTTCTACACTTTCTTTCCGGACCTTCAGGAGTTTTTCTTGCGGGTACCAATGAAGTGGAACAACCCACAAGATATTCAACGAGAGTCGTACTTATTCTACGTCGAGTTAATTTCGCGTATGAAGAACTACCAAATCTTGAAGAAATGGAAGCAGTTAATCGAATTGTGGGTCATGATACGGAAACTTCACTTCCCCGACGACGCCCTCGAGTGTTTAATCGACCCGATAGAAATCATGGCCCACAAACTGCTTTCATTCGATCCACTCAAGTTCCCTTCCGAGGTACTCCAAGTAAAATTTATTCTGTTGGCACCAAGGATGAGAGAAATATGGACACGTTCGTCAGAGTAAAGCGTACTCCATAAAACACGAAAAAAAAAGGCCCTTTTCAGGGCCAAAAAATATTTTTTAAACACTCAAATAAAAGGCTTCGTACCGGTATACCGGTTCGTTCGGTTTAAAAATTTTACTAACACTAGATTTCCATTACTCATTACATGGAAATCTTGTAATAAAAGTAGAAAAACAACGTTTGCTTTTGCACATTTAAATGAAAGATTTAAAAAAAAATCAAAAAACAGACATGTTAAAGAGAAATCTTCCATAAAAATTTTGTTTATTTATCACCAAAACTCTTTAATACTCTACCCGAATTCTTAAAATATCATAAAAATCCCCTATAAAATTTAAAAAACCAAGTAAAACTCTTTGTTATGACAATAGATAATATTGAAGATTTCTTTTGATTTTTTCCACAACAAACAACACGTGGTGTAAACATGACTACCAGTACACAATACAGGATTCAGCATGAAACACTGTTGCAGTGAAACACGTGTTGATATTGCAAAACATGAAAAATGCATACAGAATAAGTGAAATAGGACATCCAAATTTGAGAGAAAGAAGGGGCATTTGATAGGTCATTCACAAGATAATTTGAGAAACGATTAATGAAGTATTTTTCTGGTATCTAATTAGCTCCGCGCTCCGAGCGACGCCCATAGCCCACTAAACACGAGGGCAACATACACACATGCGGCACATCAAGACGGCACTAGTAGGGGCCTTTTAGATTTTAGATAGTTAACGTTTTTCAACCAATATCGGAGCGCGGAGCTCCCCTCTACCTGGCCGCCGTGATGGAGTACTTGGCCGCCGCTGAGGTCCTCGAGTTGGCCGCGGTAACGCCGCTCGTGACTTTTTGCTTAATAAATCGATAAATATTATTTTATTATTTTTTTTTATTTTACTTATGAGTAAAGGACCGTTATGGCAAAGTTTTTCCAGAATTTCGGGTTTCCATAGTGATTATGACGCAATCTTTAACGCGAATGAGTTCGGAATATTTCCCAGATTTGAGTTCTCGGTTTGTTTACTTTTAAAGCTACATTTTAATGCTTTACATATTTAGAGAGCATATAAAAAATGGATCCAGGAATTTGAAATTTTATGGGGAATATATACATATTGCGTTTGTAATTTAGGTTCAAAGAATTTTCGTTTTACTTGAAATTTTTTCTCAAATATTTAGATAAATATTTAAGATTTTAATAAATTGTAGTAAACCTTGAGACTAACAAAAATATGTATCGCTTTAAGTGGTTGATGAATTAGTTCTGGATTTATAAATTATTCAAGTTTATTACTGTACTTATTATGTAAACGCCCCCCCCTAATTCAAAATTTTTTTTCTTGAAAAAAAACCAAAAAAGGGTCCAAAAAGTAGGTTTTTTTTCAAATGTTTCTTTTTTTTTTTTTTTTAAATAAATTTTCCCCATAACTTCCTAAAATATTTAAAAAAAAATAAGTAAGATATTTTACCGGTAAATCGAGCCAGAGAAAAACCGTCAGACGGACCGCTAGGGGGAGGAGTCAAAGCGGAAGGGAAGGAATTGAGCTCTCCGATTGGTTGCGATACTTTGTTCGTTTGAAGCCGGCTCTCCCGTATAAAAGGGAAAAATTGTTCAAAATTTTCTCAGAAGTCCAGTCAGAGTCGTCTTGCGCTCTTCGTGTGGAATTCACCATGGAATACCTCCACCAAATCGACACCTTCTACACTTTCTTTCCGGACCTTCAGGAGTTTTTCTTGCGGGTACCAATGAAGTGGAACAACCCACAAGATATTCAACGAGAGTCGTACTTATTCTACGTCGAGTTAATTTCGCGTATGAAGAACTACCAAATCTTGAAGAAATGGAAGCAGTTAATCGAATTGTGGGTCATGATACGGAAACTTCACTTCCCCGACGACGCCCTCGAGTGTTTAATCGACCCGATAGAAATCATGGCCCACAAACTGCTTTCATTCGATCCACTCAAGTTCCCTTCCGAGGTACTCCAAGTAAAATTTATTCTGTTGGCACCAAGGATGAGAGAAATATGGACACGTTCGTCAGAGTAAAGCGTACTCCATAAACACGAAAAAAAAAGGCCCTTTTCAGGGCCAAAAAATATTTTTTAAACACTCAAATAAAAGGCTTCGTACCGGTATACCGGTTCGTTCGGTTTAAAAATTTTACTAACACTAGATTTCCATTACTCATTACATGGAAATCTTGTAATAAAAGTAGAAAAACAACGTTTGCTTTTGCACATTTAAATGAAAGATTTAAAAAAAAATCAAAAAACAGACATGTTAAAGAGAAATCTTCCATAAAAATTTTGTTTATTTATCACCAAAACTCTTTAATACTCTACCCGAATTCTTAAAATATCATAAAAATCCCCTATAAAATTTAAAAAACCAAGTAAAACTCTTTGTTATGACAATAGATAATATTGAAGATTTCTTTTGATTTTTTCCACAACAAACAACACGTGGTGTAAACATGACTACCAGTACACAATACAGGATTCAGCATGAAACACTGTTGCAGTGAAACACGTGTTGATATTGCAAAACATGAAAAATGCATACAGAATAAGTGAATTAGGACATCCAAATTTGAGAGAAAGAAGGGGCATTTGATAGGTCATTCACAAGATAATTTGAGAAACGATTAATGAAGTATTTTTCTGGTATCTAATTAGCTCCGCGCTCCGAGCGACGCCCATAGCCCACTAAACACGAGGGCAACATACACACATGCGGCACATCAAGACGGCACTAGTAGGGGCCTTTTAGATTTTAGATAGTTAACGTTTTTCAACCAATATCGGAGCGCGGAGCTCCCGTCTACCTGGCCGCCGTGATGGAGTACTTGGCCGCCGCTGAGGTCCTCGAGTTGGCCGCGGTAACGCCGCTCGTGACTTTTTGCTTAATAAATCGATAAATATTATTTTATTATTTTTTTTTATTTTACTTATGAGTAAAGGACCGTTATGGCAAAGTTTTTCCAGAATTTCGGGTTTCCATAGTGATTATGACGCAATCTTTAACGCGAATGAGTTCGGAATATTTCCCAGATTTGAGTTCTCGGTTTGTTTACTTTTAAAGCTACATTTTAATGCTTTACATATTTAGAGAGCATATAAAAAATGGATCCAGGAATTTGAAATTTTATGGGGAATATATACATATTGCGTTTGTAATTTAGGTTCAAAGAATTTTCGTTTTACTTGAAATTTTTTCTCAAATATTTAGATAAATATTTAAGATTTTAATAAATTGTAGTAAACCTTGAGACTAACAAAAATATGTATCGCTTTAAGTGGTTGATGAATTAGTTCTGGATTTATAAATTATTCAAGTTTATTACTGTACTTATTATGTAAACGCCCCCCCCTAATTCAAAATTTTTTTTCTTGAAAAAAAACCAAAAAAGGGTCCAAAAAGTAGGGTTTTTTTTCAAATGTTTCTTTTTTTTTTTTTTTTTAAATAAATTTTCCCCATAACTTCCTAAAATATTTAAAAAAAAATAAGTAAGATATTTTACCGGTAAATCGAGCCAGAGAAAAACCGTCAGACGGACCGCTAGGGGGGGAGTCAAAGCGGAAGGGAAGGAATTGAGCTCTCCGATTGGTTGCGATACTTTGTTCGTTTGAAGCCGGCTCTCCCGTATAAAAGGGAAAAATTGTTCAAAATTTTCTCAGAAGTCCAGTCAGAGTCGTCTTGCGCTCTTCGTGTGGAATTCACCATGGAATACCTCCACCAAATCGACACCTTCTACACTTTCTTTCCGGACCTTCAGGAGTTTTTCTTGCGGGTACCAATGAAGTGGAACAACCCACAAGATATTCAACGAGAGTCGTACTTATTCTACGTCGAGTTAATTTCGCGTATGAAGAACTACCAAATCTTGAAGAAATGGAAGCAGTTAATCGAATTGTGGGTCATGATACGGAAACTTCACTTCCCCGACGACGCCCTCGAGTGTTTAATCGACCCGATAGAAATCATGGCCCACAAACTGCTTTCATTCGATCCACTCAAGTTCCCTTCCGAGGTACTCCAAGTAAAATTTATTCTGTTGGCACCAAGGATGAGAGAAATATGGACACGTTCGTCAGAGTAAAGCGTACTCCATAAAACACGAAAAAAAAAAGGCCCTTTTCAGGGCCAAAAAATATTTTTTAAACACTCAAATAAAAGGCTTCGTACCGGTATACCGGTTCGTTCGGTTTAAAAATTTTACTAACACTAGATTTCCATTACTCATTACATGGAAATCTTGTAATAAAAGTAGAAAAACAACGTTTGCTTTTGCACATTTAAATGAAAGATTTAAAAAAAAATCAAAAAACAGACATGTTAAAGAGAAATCTTCCATAAAAATTTTGTTTATTTATCACCAAAACTCTTTAATACTCTACCCGAATTCTTAAAATATCATAAAAATCCCCTATAAAATTTAAAAAACCAAGTAAAACTCTTTGTTATGACAATAGATAATATTGAAGATTTCTTTTGATTTTTTCCACAACAAACAACACGTGGTGTAAACATGACTACCAGTACACAATACAGGATTCAGCATGAAACACTGTTGCAGTGAAACACGTGTTGATATTGCAAAACATGAAAAATGCATACAGAATAAGTGAATTAGGACATCCAAATTTGAGAGAAAGAAGGGGCATTTGATAGGTCATTCACAAGATAATTTGAGAAACGATTAATGAAGTATTTTTCTGGTATCTAATTAGCTCCGCGCTCCGAGCGACGCCCATAGCCCACTAAACACGAGGGCAACATACACACATGCGGCACATCAAGACGGCACTAGTAGGGGCCTTTTAGATTTTAGATAGTTAACGTTTTTCAACCAATATCGGAGCGCGGAGCTCCCGTCTACCTGGCCGCCGTGATGGAGTACTTGGCCGCCGCTGAGGTCCTCGAGTTGGCCGCGGTAACGCCGCTCGTGACTTTTTGCTTAATAAATCGATAAATATTATTTTATTATTTTTTTTTATTTTACTTATGAGTAAAGGACCGTTATGGCAAAGTTTTTCCAGAATTTCGGGTTTCCATAGTGATTATGACGCAATCTTTAACGCGAATGAGTTCGGAATATTTCCCAGATTTGAGTTCTCGGTTTGTTTACTTTTAAAGCTACATTTTAATGCTTTACATATTTAGAGAGCATATAAAAAATGGATCCAGGAATTTGAAATTTTATGGGGAATATATACATATTGCGTTTGTAATTTAGGTTCAAAGAATTTTCGTTTTACTTGAAATTTTTTCTCAAATATTTAGATAAATATTTAAGATTTTAATAAATTGTAGTAAACCTTGAGACTAACAAAAATATGTATCGCTTTAAGTGGTTGATGAATTAGTTCTGGATTTATAAATTATTCAAGTTTATTACTGTACTTATTATGTAAACGCCCCCCCCTAATTCAAAATTTTTTTTCTTGAAAAAAAACCAAAAAAGGGTCCAAAAAGTAGGTTTTTTTTTCAAATGTTTCTTTTTTTTTTTTTTTTAAATAAATTTTCCCCATAACTTCCTAAAATATTTAAAAAAAAATAAGTAAGATATTTTACCGGTAAATCGAGCCAGAGAAAAACCGTCAGACGGACCGCTAGGGGGAGGAGTCAAAGCGGAAGGGAAGGAATTGAGCTCTCCGATTGGTTGCCATACTTTGTTCGTTTGAAGCCGGCTCTCCCGTATAAAAGGGAAAAATTGTTCAAAATTTTCTCAGAAGTCCAGTCAGAGTCGTCTTGCGCTCTTCGTGTGGAATTCACCATGGAATACCTCCACCAAATCGACACCTTCTACACTTTCTTTCCGGACCTTCAGGAGTTTTTCTTGCGGGTACCAATGAAGTGGAACAACCCACAAGATATTCAACGAGAGTCGTACTTATTCTACGTCGAGTTAATTTCGCGTATGAAGAACTACCAAATCTTGAAGAAATGGAAGCAGTTAATCGAATTGTGGGTCATGATACGGAAACTTCACTTCCCCGACGACGCCCTCGAGTGTTTAATCGACCCGATAGAAATCATGGCCCACAAACTGCTTTCATTCGATCCACTCAAGTTCCCTTCCGAGGTACTCCAAGTAAAATTTATTCTGTTGGCACCAAGGATGAGAGAAATATGGACACGTTCGTCAGAGTAAAGCGTACTCCATAAAACACGAAAAAAAAAGGCCCTTTTCAGGGCCAAAAAATATTTTTTAAACACTCAAATAAAAGGCTTCGTACCGGTATACCGGTTCGTTCGGTTTAAAAATTTTACTAACACTAGATTTCCATTACTCATTACATGGAAATCTTGTAATAAAAGTAGAAAAACAACGTTTGCTTTTGCACATTTAAATGAAAGATTTAAAAAAAAATCAAAAAACAGACATGTTAAAGAGAAATCTTCCATAAAAATTTTGTTTATTTATCACCAAAACTCTTTAATACTCTACCCGAATTCTTAAAATATCATAAAAATCCCCTATAAAATTTAAAAAACCAAGTAAAACTCTTTGTTATGACAATAGATAATATTGAAGATTTCTTTTGATTTTTTCCACAACAAACAACACGTGGTGTAAACATGACTACCAGTACACAATACAGGATTCAGCATGAAACACTGTTGCAGTGAAACACGTGTTGATATTGCAAAACATGAAAAATGCATACAGAATAAGTGAATTAGGACATCCAAATTTGAGAGAAAGAAGGGGCATTTGATAGGTCATTCACAAGATAATTTGAGAAACGATTAATGAAGTATTTTTCTGGTATCTAATTAGCTCCGCGCTCCGAGCGACGCCCATAGCCCACTAAACACGAGGGCAACATACACACATGCGGCACATCAAGACGGCACTAGTAGGGGCCTTTTAGATTTTAGATAGTTAACGTTTTTCAACCAATATCGGAGCGCGGAGCTCCCGTCTACCTGGCCGCCGTGATGGAGTACTTGGCCGCCGCTGAGGTCCTCGAGTTGGCCGCGGTAACGCCGCTCGTGACTTTTTGCTTAATAAATCGATAAATATTATTTTATTATTTTTTTTTATTTTACTTATGAGTAAAGGACCGTTATGGCAAAGTTTTTCCAGAATTTCGGGTTTCCATAGTGATTATGACGCAATCTTTAACGCGAATGAGTTCGGAATATTTCCCAGATTTGAGTTCTCGGTTTGTTTACTTTTAAAGCTACATTTTAATGCTTTACATATTTAGAGAGCATATAAAAAATGGATCCAGGAATTTGAAATTTTATGGGGAATATATACATATTGCGTTTGTAATTTAGGTTCAAAGAATTTTCGTTTTACTTGAAATTTTTTCTCAAATATTTAGATAAATATTTAAGATTTTAATAAATTGTAGTAAACCTTGAGACTAACAAAAATATGTATCGCTTTAAGTGGTTGATGAATTAGTTCTGGATTTATAAATTATTCAAGTTTATTACTGTACTTATTATGTAAACGCCCCCCCCTAATTCAAAATTTTTTTTCTTGAAAAAAAACCAAAAAAGGGTCCAAAAAGTAGGTTTTTTTTCAAATGTTTCTTTTTTTTTTTTTTTTTAAATAAATTTTCCCCATAACTTCCTAAAATATTTAAAAAAAAATAAGTAAGATATTTTACCGGTAAATCGAGCCAGAGAAAAACCGTCAGACGGACCGCTAGGGGGAGGAGTCAAAGCGGAAGGGAAGGAATTGAGCTCTCCGATTGGTTGCGATACTTTGTTCGTTTGAAGCCGGCTCTCCCGTATAAAAGGGAAAAATTGTTCAAAATTTTCTCAGAAGTCCAGTCAGAGTCGTCTTGCGCTCTTCGTGTGGAATTCACCATGGAATACCTCCACCAAATCGACACCTTCTACACTTTCTTTCCGGACCTTCAGGAGTTTTTCTTGCGGGTACCAATGAAGTGGAACAACCCACAAGATATTCAACGAGAGTCGTACTTATTCTACGTCGAGTTAATTTCGCGTATGAAGAACTACCAAATCTTGAAGAAATGGAAGCAGTTAATCGAATTGTGGGTCATGATACGGAAACTTCACTTCCCCGACGACGCCCTCGAGTGTTTAATCGACCCGATAGAAATCATGGCCCACAAACTGCTTTCATTCGATCCACTCAAGTTCCCTTCCGAGGTACTCCAAGTAAAATTTATTCTGTTGGCACCAAGGATGAGAGAAATATGGACACGTTCGTCAGAGTAAAGCGTACTCCATAAAACACGAAAAAAAAAAGGCCCTTTTCAGGGCCAAAAAATATTTTTTAAACACTCAAATAAAAGGCTTCGTACCGGTATACCGGTTCGTTCGGTTTAAAAATTTTACTAACACTAGATTTCCATTACTCATTACATGGAAATCTTGTAATAAAAGTAGAAAAACAACGTTTGCTTTTGCACATTTAAATGAAAGATTTAAAAAAAAATCAAAAAACAGACATGTTAAAGAGAAATCTTCCATAAAAATTTTGTTTATTTATCACCAAAACTCTTTAATACTCTACCCGAATTCTTAAAATATCATAAAAATCCCCTATAAAATTTAAAAAACCAAGTAAAACTCTTTGTTATGACAATAGATAATATTGAAGATTTCTTTTGATTTTTTCCACAACAAACAACACGTGGTGTAAACATGACTACCAGTACACAATACAGGATTCAGCATGAAACACTGTTGCAGTGAAACACGTGTTGATATTGCAAAACATGAAAAATGCATACAGAATAAGTGAATTAGGACATCCAAATTTGAGAGAAAGAAGGGGCATTTGATAGGTCATTCACAAGATAATTTGAGAAACGATTAATGAAGTATTTTTCTGGTATCTAATTAGCTCCGCGCTCCGAGCGACGCCCATAGCCCACTAAACACGAGGGCAACATACACACATGCGGCACATCAAGACGGCACTAGTAGGGGCCTTTTAGATTTTAGATAGTTAACGTTTTTCAACCAATATCGGAGCGCGGAGCTCCCGTCTACCTGGCCGCCGTGATGGAGTACTTGGCCGCCGCTGAGGTCCTCGAGTTGGCCGCGGTAACGCCGCTCGTGACTTTTTGCTTAATAAATCGATAAATATTATTTTATTATTTTTTTTTATTTTACTTATGAGTAAAGGACCGTTATGGCAAAGTTTTTCCAGAATTTCGGGTTTCCATAGTGATTATGACGCAATCTTTAACGCGAATGAGTTCGGAATATTTCCCAGATTTGAGTTCTCGGTTTGTTTACTTTTAAAGCTACATTTTAATGCTTTACATATTTAGAGAGCATATAAAAAATGGATCCAGGAATTTGAAATTTTATGGGGAATATATACATATTGCGTTTGTAATTTAGGTTCAAAGAATTTTCGTTTTACTTGAAATTTTTTCTCAAATATTTAGATAAATATTTAAGATTTTAATAAATTGTAGTAAACCTTGAGACTAACAAAAATATGTATCGCTTTAAGTGGTTGATGAATTAGTTCTGGATTTATAAATTATTCAAGTTTATTACTGTACTTATTATGTAATAGCCCCCCCCTAATTCAAAATTTTTTTTCTTGAAAAAAAACCAAAAAAGGGTCCAAAAAGTAGGTTTTTTTTTCAAATGTTTCTTTTTTTTTTTTTTTAAATAAATTTTCCCCATAACTTCCTAAAATATTTAAAAAAAAATAAGTAAGATATTTTACCGGTAAATCGAGCCAGAGAAAAACCGTCAGACGGACCGCTAGGGGGAGGAGTCAAAGCGGAAGGGAAGGAATTGAGCTCTCCGATTGGTTGCGATACTTTGTTCGTTTGAAGCCGGCTCTCCCGTATAAAAGGGAAAAATTGTTCAAAATTTTCTCAGAAGTCCAGTCAGAGTCGTCTTGCGCTCTTCGTGTGGAATTCACCATGGAATACCTCCACCAAATCGACACCTTCTACACTTTCTTTCCGGACCTTCAGGAGTTTTTCTTGCGGGTACCAATGAAGTGGAACAACCCACAAGATATTCAACGAGAGTCGTACTTATTCTACGTCGAGTTAATTTCGCGTATGAAGAACTACCAAATCTTGAAGAAATGGAAGCAGTTAATCGAATTGTGGGTCATGATACGGAAACTTCACTTCCCCGACGACGCCCTCGAGTGTTTAATCGACCCGATAGAAATCATGGCCCACAAACTGCTTTCATTCGATCCACTCAAGTTCCCTTCCGAGGTACTCCAAGTAAAATTTATTCTGTTGGCACCAAGGATGAGAGAAATATGGACACGTTCGTCAGAGTAAAGCGTACTCCATAAAACACGAAAAAAAAAAGGCCCTTTTCAGGGCCAAAAAATATTTTTTAAACACTCAAATAAAAGGCTTCGTACCGGTATACCGGTTCGTTCGGTTTAAAAATTTTACTAACACTAGATTTCCATTACTCATTACATGGAAATCTTGTAATAAAAGTAGAAAAACAACGTTTGCTTTTGCACATTTAAATGAAAGATTTAAAAAAAAAAAATCAAAAAACAGACATGTTAAAGAGAAATCTTCCATAAAAATTTTGTTTATTTATCACCAAAACTCTTTAATACTCTACCCGAATTCTTAAAATATCATAAAAATCCCCTATAAAATTTAAAAAACCAAGTAAAACTCTTTGTTATGACAATAGATAATATTGAAGATTTCTTTTGATTTTTTCCACAACAAACAACACGTGGTGTAAACATGACTACCAGTACACAATACAGGATTCAGCATGAAACACTGTTGCAGTGAAACACGTGTTGATATTGCAAAACATGAAAAATGCATACAGAATAAGTGAATTAGGACATCCAAATTTGAGAGAAAGAAGGGGCATTTGATAGGTCATTCACAAGATAATTTGAGAAACGATTAATGAAGTATTTTTCTGGTATCTAATTAGCTCCGCGCTCCGAGCGACGCCCATAGCCCACTAAACACGAGGGCAACATACACACATGCGGCACATCAAGACGGCACTAGTAGGGGCCTTTTAGATTTTAGATAGTTAACGTTTTTCAACCAATATCGGAGCGCGGAGCTCCCGTCTACCTGGCCGCCGTGATGGAGTACTTGGCCGCCGCTGAGGTCCTCGAGTTGGCCGCGGTAACGCCGCTCGTGACTTTTTGCTTAATAAATCGATAAATATTATTTTATTATTTTTTTTATTTTACTTATGAGTAAAGGACCGTTATGGCAAAGTTTTTCCAGAATTTCGGGTTTCCATAGTGATTATGACGCAATCTTTAACGCGAATGAGTTCGGAATATTTCCCAGATTTGAGTTCTCGGTTTGTTTACTTTTAAAGCTACATTTTAATGCTTTACATATTTAGAGAGCATATAAAAAATGGATCCAGGAATTTGAAATTTTATGGGGAATATATACATATTGCGTTTGTAATTTAGGTTCAAAGAATTTTCGTTTTACTTGAAATTTTTTCTTAAATATTTAGATAAATATTTAAGATTTTAATAAATTGTAGTAAACCTTGAGACTAACAAAAATATGTATCGCTTTAAGTGGTTGATGAATTAGTTCTGGATTTATAAATTATTCAAGTTTATTACTGTACTTATTATGTAAACGCCCCCCCTAATTCAAAATTTTTTTTCTTGAAAAAAAACCAAAAAAGGGTCCAAAAAGTAGGTTTTTTTTTTCAAATGTTTCTTTTTTTTTTTTTAAATAAATTTTCCCCATAACTTCCTAAAATATTTAAAAAAAAATAAGTAAGATATTTTACCGGTAAATCGAGCCAGAGAAAAACCGTCAGACGGACCGCTAGGGGGAGGAGTCAAAGCGGAAGGGAAGGAATTGAGCTCTCCGATTGGTTGCGATACTTTGTTCGTTTGAAGCCGGCTCTCCCGTATAAAAGGGAAAAATTGTTCAAAATTTTCTCAGAAGTCCAGTGAGAGAGAAGATCTTCGACTTTGGAAGCGTCAGGACGTGTTTTCGCACCGCTCCTGACTGAAGCGCCAAGACTCGACGGTAACAGAGAAGCAGCCGTGCTTTACTCCCGGCGGGACCGCTCAGGAGAAGACGCCGTGCTTTATTCCCGGCTCGGAATCTGAGCCAAGCAAGGAGAAGTGGCCGTGCTTTATTCCCGGCTGGACTCAAGATTTGTGCGGAGTTTAGTGATTTTGCATGTGTTGCGTGTGTGTGTGTGCTGCGTAAATTATGGATCCGAGGAACCGTGAAAAGTTGCTCGCCGGCTTTTCAACGGAGGAGTACGGCTGTACAAGGGAGCACTTCATCGAGGCCTGCGACCAGGACTACGAGCATCTGAAAAGACTTCAAGTGGAGGTTGAAAGGGAAATCGGCTCCCTGCGTGACCGGATGGCCGCCCGACGAGTATGGCTGCCGCACATGGTCGAGAAAGAGGCCGCGCCTGTGATGGAACTCATCGGCGAGATGGAAGAAGAGGAGCAACGCTTAATGGGTGAGTCAAAAATTATTTCTACTATTTTAGTGCAGGGTTATGATTGGGTACCAGTTAAGGAAAGGGGAGCTAAGCCTAAGCGCACCTTTGCTAGCGCGTGTTCGTCGCCGGAGCCGGCACCACGCGGGAACAAAAAGGGTAGAAAGGATTCACTTAGGAGTGTTATTTCTTGCAGTAGTGACATAAGTGTAAACAATGGGTCTGTTCATGATGTAAATAATGAGTGTGTAAATGAAAATTCGGCCCCGCGGCCTCGCTCTGCGCTCTCATACGAGCGTACTATGCCAGTGTATGATGAAGATGAAATTGAAGAGGATATGGATGATGTGGAATCCACGACTGTTGAGAAAGTTAGGGCTCCAAAAATTCCCCCGATTATCTGTAGGCTAGTAAAAAAATTACGCGGACGTCTTGAGGGAACTCAAAGCGCATCATGCGCCAAATTTGAGCAGCCGTGTCATGGGCTCAAACCTCTATTTGTATGTCAGCAGTTCTGACGAGCACCGGGAGCTAACTAAAGAGTTGGAGAAGAGAAACATGCAGTTCTTTTTTAGGGAGCCTAAAAATAAGCGACCCTTAAAAATTGTGATAAAAGGCTTGCCAGATTTTACCTCAAAAGAGGAAATTGGGGAGGACTTAGCGGGAAAAGGGTTCCAAGTCCTCGCAGTCAATATTTTGCGCAGGCCAAAGTCAAGAGAGGCAATGCCTATCTTTCAAGTTCACCTGGCAAATTGCGAAGGTGCTAGGGAAATTTATCAGTTAAGGGAAGTAAATCACCTTAGGGTCACAGTAGAAAAATACAGGGAGCGTAAAGGTTTTGCGCAGTGTTATAATTGTCAAGGGTTTTCGCATTCTTCGCACCTTTGTCATATGAATACTGTGTGTGTTTTCTGTGCGGGTCCGCATGTAGTAAAAGAGTGCACAGAAAAAGGTAAGAGTGGTGCGACCCCCTTGTGTGCGAACTGCGGAGAAGCGCATACCGCAAATTGGCGCGGATGCGAGAAATTCCCCGGAAATAACAAAAAACCAGTGAAGAAAAACCCTGCAACAAAGCCTCCTAGGAAGTTTACGGCCAAGAAGGCGGACGAAAGCAGGTCGTATGCCGACATGCTCAAGAATTTAGAGCCTCTGGCTCGAGAGCAGAGCAAACAGGCCCGAGACCCCCCAAAGAGTCAGCCTGAATCAGGCCTGGAAACGGGGAATGGGACGGAAAATTCAGACCCGTTGGAATCCCTCGTATTATTGGCTAGACTGAATAAGTTAGTCAATTCCATATTTGGAAGCGCGGCACAATTCAAGCGCAGGCTAGATGTGGCGGAAAGCCTGCAAAGTAGAGAAGATAGATTGTTTGCATTAGTGGACATCCTCCCCAAGACCGTTTAATGATGGCCGCAAGGCCCTCAATAAAAGGCTTAAAAATTGTCTACTGGAATGCGAATAGCATCCGCAGCAAAATGGGTGAGCTGAGGTTGTTTGTGTCACAACACACACCTGATGCCATCCTTGTTCAAGAAACCTTCCTCAGAGCAAGTGAAAGAGTTGCGATTCCAGGCTATGTCTTTCACGGGCAACCACGAAATGATATGAGTCGGGTTCGTTCGGGAGGAACGGGAATCTTCATTAGAAGCTCCATTGAGCATCGGAGATTACCTATGCCCACCTTAAGATCAGTTGAAGCAACTGCGGTTGTTATGACAGGAGCGCAGGGGCAGCTCACCCTAGTCTCCACGTATGTTAGGGCTGTATATGATCCCTTTTTTACGCTGGATTTAGAAACCATATTGACGTTAGGCAACCCAATTGTGTTGGCGGGGGATTTTAACGCAAGCAGTAGAGCATGGAACTGTAGGGGGGGAAATAATCAAGGAAAGAGCCTCCTAAAATTTGCGCAATACGTAGGGTTGGAAATTAGGGCTCCGGAGGAGCCGACACATATGAGTCATGGGGGAGGGACCATTATTGACCTAGCGGTCACCCGGAACTTCCCATACGTATGTAAACTAACAGCGCTGCCAGAAATGACGAGCGACCATTGGCCAGTAGTCCTTGAAACGCGTTTTCAGCTACAAGACAAAGAAGATTTTTTCAGGCCAAATTGGGAAAAGTTCACGGAGGCCCTGGTAAGTGAACCGTATCTAGCTCCATTCCCGGAGAATCAGGAGGAGCTCGACAGGGAAGTAGAGAGGCTCACGACTGCGGTCTCACGAGCTTACAAAAATACCGGGAGAATGGTTAAAAGGACTCAAAACAGCACCCTTCCTATGAGCTTGAGGGGCCTGTTGAGGGCAAAAAATCAGGCCCGGGTGGAGTATCAGAGAACCGGTGACCCAGCGGATAGAACTGAGATGAATCGTCAACAGGCGATTTTTCGCAAAGCAGTACGGAGATTTGAAGAAGAGCAATGGAAAGAAAGATACGCGGCCCTGGATCCGCAGGATGGAACCCTTTGGAAAGAAATTAAGAGAAGGAAAAGGGTAAAGGAAAGAACAGGGATCCCACCCCTCAAAACAAATAAGGGTTTTGCCTTTAGCGCCAAAGAAAAGGCGGAAGCACTTGCGGACAGCTTGGAAAAGCAGTTCCAAGAAAATGAGAATGGAATTCCGGAGTTCGAATCAGAAATTAAGGAAGATGTTCAGAAGCTTCTTAGCTTGGAAGACGATCTTAGCATACCGCCGGTGCTTCCAAGTGAAGTTAAGCGATACATTGGCAATACTAAGATAAAGAAAAGCCCTGGGGGGGATGGAATATCAAATGAGATGCTCAAAAATCTACCGCTTAAGACCATCTGCTGGATAACGATGCTTATCAACGCTATATTCCGCCTAAAAATTTTTCCGACTGCGTGGAAAGAGGCGGAAGTGGTGCCGCTGTATAAACCTGGAAAGGATCCAGGCGCTCCGGTCAGCTACCGGCCAATCAGTCTTCTATCTGTTTTTGCTAAGATGACGGAGAAGCTACTGGTCAATAGAATGGGGGAATTTCTTGAGAGAGTAATGATCCCCGAGCAATTTGGTTTCAGAGCTAAGCTATCCACGCAACATCAGCTTTTGAGAGTGGTGGAAATGGCCCAGGCAGGTATAGGTGCCAGAAATGCGACCGGAGCGGTCTTGTTGGACGTCGCGAAGGCGTTTGACAGGGTATGGGTCCTAGGGCTGTTGGCTAAACTTGCACGAGCGGGCCTCCCGGCTCCCTATGTGAGGTTAATTAAATCATACTTGACTGGACGAGTATTTAAAGTTAGGGTGAGAGGCGTACTTTCAGAACACCGAAGGATCCTCGCAGGTACCCCGCAGGGGTCTGTATTGGGCCCTCACCTATTTAATCTATACATAAACGACCTCCCCAGACACCCGGGTGTTGAGCTAGCGTTATATGCTGACGATACAGCGGTACTGGCCCAGGGAAAAGATCTCCTGCGTATTAGAGAGCAGCTGAGCGCTTATCTCAGTAAATTGGAGAAGTGGCTCCGTGAATGGAAAGTGTCTGTGAATGCGGACAAGACACAAGCCATAATCTTCACAAACAGGAGAAATCTCCCCCCGCCCCTTGAGTTGAATGGTGTCTTAGTGCCGTGGCTTAAAGAGGTGAAATATCTCGGAGTAACTATCGACCAACGAGTGACTTGGGCCAAGCACATAACGGAAACCAGGGGCAAGCTCTCCGGAAGGGTTGCCCTAATTTATCCTCTGATTGCGAGGGGCTCTAGTTTATCCTTGGAAACAAAGCTTCTGTTGTGGAAGATGATGCTTCGCCCGGTGTTAAGTTATGCTTGCTGTGTCTGGGGGCAGGCATGCAAAACATCCATAAAGAAAATTGAGGCCTCGCAAATGAGAATCTTGCGACTCATTACGGGTGCAGAATGGTTCTTAAGAAACAGGGATATATTGCGGGACTTGGATGTGCCCTGCATGAAAGACTTCTTCGTTAAACTGGCTATTAAGTTCTTTTCCGGAGTGGACAATCATGAGAATGAATGTCTCAGAGCCATAAGAGCGTATGACACTAGGTTTCATAGGCACAGGAGGCGGCCCAGAGCCATCCTGAATGAGGTAATATACGCATCCACGGAGTAGGGTAAGCTAAACTAAAATTACCTTGCAGCGCCCCCCCGGTTACAGCCAATCAATAAAGGCACCCGCCCAGCTGCTGTAGTTTACTCCCCCCCCCAATGTTTACTATCCTTGTGATTCCATAAGCTCACAACTAATAAAGTCTCAGGACCGGTGAGTGTAATAATAATATGTTCCTTTCTAGTGCACGCTGAGATTCGTCAACCTTCCTCCCCCCCCTGGAGAATAAAGGCACCCGCCCTCAGGGGAGGAGTTGGTTTTGAAAACCCTGTCGTTTCTAGCCCCTGATTAAAGGCTTTGCCCGGGCTTCTCCCCCTTTTTGTTTTTCCTCTCTTTTATGCATTTCTTGTAAAAAGTGTAATGTGTGCATTATAGGCGTAGATATTCTCCTGCAAGAATAAAGGCATCCGCCTAGGAGATACTTGCGTCTGGATTTATTTATTTATTAGTAATCTCTTGTATGCTTCGCTGTAGTCGGACCTTCTTCCAAGGGAATAAAGGCAACCGCCTAGGAGAAACCGACTACGACAGTTTATTTTTGTATAATTTTGTTTTTTTTTAGTGTGTATGTGCTTGCGTACTTAGTAGTAGTAAGCCAAATGTAGCCCATTTTTTTTCTATTTTCTTATCCCTAATGTCTCTTCTTCTTGAGTTCGTTGGGGCTGCCGCTTCGGTTAATAAAGATTTGTGCTGAAGTGGAGTTCCTTGTTACTGTTTTCGTCGGTACCGCTGGGCCAATAAAGATCTTTCGCCCAGGGTCCCAGGCGCCATGGCTAACTGTTTTTCCCTTGCAGGTTATGCTTCGCTGCCTTGGTTGCCATCCCCCTTTCTTCCTCCCCTTGTCTCCATCATCATCATCTCATCTTCATCATCATCCAACAAAAGCACTCGGTGACCTTAGGGTCTTTATACCCCCAAAGTGGGTTGAGTTGCTTGGTTGACCTCCCTCATCAAGAGCACTCGGTGGCCTTCCGGCCTTTATACCTCCAAAGTGGGTTGAGTTGCTCTGTTGACTAAATGATTTTCTCAAGTCTTCGGACAGTTTATAGTGGCTACAGCCACCTGCGTCAAGAACAGCCAAGAATATGAGGCCGCCTAAGGCGGCCCGAGTCGACAGATGTTTGAAGCCCTCCGGGCTAGGTACCTCATCGATACGTCCACCCCTCGTCTCAGAAGTCCAGTCAGAGTCGTCTTGCGCTCTTCGTGTGGAATTCACCATGGAATACCTCCACCAAATCGACACCTTCTACACTTTCTTTCCGGACCTTCAGGAGTTTTTCTTGCGGGTACCAATGAAGTGGAACAACCCACAAGATATTCAACGAGAGTCGTACTTATTCTACGTCGAGTTAATTTCGCGTATGAAGAACTACCAAATCTTGAAGAAATGGAAGCAGTTAATCGAATTGTGGGTCATGATACGGAAACTTCACTTCCCCGACGACGCCCTCGAGTGTTTAATCGACCCGATAGAAATCATGGCCCACAAACTGCTTTCATTCGATCCACTCAAGTTCCCTTCCGAGGTACTCCAAGTAAAATTTATTCTGTTGGCACCAAGGATGAGAGAAATATGGACACGTTCGTCAGAGTAAAGCGTACTCCATAAAACACGAAAAAAAAAAGGCCCTTTTCAGGGCCAAAAAATATTTTTTAAACACTCAAATAAAAGGCTTCGTACCGGTATACCGGTTCGTTCGGTTTAAAAATTTTACTAACACTAGATTTCCATTACTCATTACATGGAAATCTTGTAATAAAAGTAGAAAAACAACGTTTGCTTTTGCACATTTAAATGAAAGATTTAAAAAAAAATCAAAAAACAGACATGTTAAAGAGAAATCTTCCATAAAAATTTTGTTTATTTATCACCAAAACTCTTTAATACTCTACCCGAATTCTTAAAATATCATAAAAATCCCCTATAAAATTTAAAAAACCAAGTAAAACTCTTTGTTATGACAATAGATAATATTGAAGATTTCTTTTGATTTTTTCCACAACAAACAACACGTGGTGTAAACATGACTACCAGTACACAATACAGGATTCAGCATGAAACACTGTTGCAGTGAAACACGTGTTGATATTGCAAAACATGAAAAATGCATACAGAATAAGTGAATTAGGACATCCAAATTTGAGAGAAAGAAGGGGCATTTGATAGGTCATTCACAAGATAATTTGAGAAACGATTAATGAAGTATTTTTCTGGTATCTAATTAGCTCCGCGCTCCGAGCGACGCCCATAGCCCACTAAACACGAGGGCAACATACACACATGCGGCACATCAAGACGGCACTAGTAGGGGCCTTTTAGATTTTAGATAGTTAACGTTTTTCAACCAATATCGGAGCGCGGAGCTCCCGTCTACCTGGCCGCCGTGATGGAGTACTTGGCCGCCGCTGAGGTCCTCGAGTTGGCCGCGGTAACGCCGCTCGTGACTTTTTGCTTAATAAATCGATAAATATTATTTTATTATTTTTTTTTATTTTACTTATGAGTAAAGGACCGTTATGGCAAAGTTTTTCCAGAATTTCGGGTTTCCATAGTGATTATGACGCAATCTTTAACGCGAATGAGTTCGGAATATTTCCCAGATTTGAGTTCTCGGTTTGTTTACTTTTAAAGCTACATTTTAATGCTTTACATATTTAGAGAGCATATAAAAAATGGATCCAGGAATTTGAAATTTTATGGGGAATATATACATATTGCGTTTGTAATTTAGGTTCAAAGAATTTTCGTTTTACTTGAAATTTTTTCTCAAATATTTAGATAAATATTTAAGATTTTAATAAATTGTAGTAAACCTTGAGACTAACAAAAATATGTATCGCTTTAAGTGGTTGATGAATTAGTTCTGGATTTATAAATTATTCAAGTTTATTACTGTACTTATTATGTAAACGCCCCCCCCTAATTCAAAATTTTTTTTCTTGAAAAAAAACCAAAAAAGGGTCCAAAAAGTAGGTTTTTTTTTCAAATGTTTCTTTTTTTTTTTTTTTTAAATAAATTTTCCCCATAACTTCCTAAAATATTTAAAAAAAAATAAGTAAGATATTTTACCGGTAAATCGAGCCAGAGAAAAACCGTCAGACGGACCGCTAGGGGGAGGAGTCAAAGCGGAAGGGAAGGAATTGAGCTCTCCGATTGGTTGCGATACTTTGTTCGTTTGAAGCCGGCTCTCCCGTATAAAAGGGAAAAATTGTTCAAAATTTTCTCAGAAGTCCAGTCAGAGTCGTCTTGCGCTCTTCGTGTGGAATTCACCATGGAATACCTCCACCAAATCGACACCTTCTACACTTTCTTTCCGGACCTTCAGGAGTTTTTCTTGCGGGTACCAATGAAGTGGAACAACCCACAAGATATTCAACGAGAGTCGTACTTATTCTACGTCGAGTTAATTTCGCGTATGAAGAACTACCAAATCTTGAAGAAATGGAAGCAGTTAATCGAATTGTGGGTCATGATACGGAAACTTCACTTCCCCGACGACGCCCTCGAGTGTTTAATCGACCCGATAGAAATCATGGCCCACAAACTGCTTTCATTCGATCCACTCAAGTTCCCTTCCGAGGTACTCCAAGTAAAATTTATTCTGTTGGCACCAAGGATGAGAGAAATATGGACACGTTCGTCAGAGTAAAGCGTACTCCATAAAACACGAAAAAAAAAAGGCCCTTTTCAGGGCCAAAAAATATTTTTTAAACACTCAAATAAAAGGCTTCGTACCGGTATACCGGTTCGTTCGGTTTAAAAATTTTACTAACACTAGATTTCCATTACTCATTACATGGAAATCTTGTAATAAAAGTAGAAAAACAACGTTTGCTTTTGCACATTTAAATGAAAGATTTAAAAAAAAATCAAAAAACAGACATGTTAAAGAGAAATCTTCCATAAAAATTTTGTTTATTTATCACCAAAACTCTTTAATACTCTACCCGAATTCTTAAAATATCATAAAAATCCCCTATAAAATTTAAAAAACCAAGTAAAACTCTTTGTTATGACAATAGATAATATTGAAGATTTCTTTTGATTTTTTCCACAACAAACAACACGTGGTGTAAACATGACTACCAGTACACAATACAGGATTCAGCATGAAACACTGTTGCAGTGAAACACGTGTTGATATTGCAAAACATGAAAAATGCATACAGAATAAGTGAATTAGGACATCCAAATTTGAGAGAAAGAAGGGGCATTTGATAGGTCATTCACAAGATAATTTGAGAAACGATTAATGAAGTATTTTTCTGGTATCTAATTAGCTCCGCGCTCCGAGCGACGCCCATAGCCCACTAAACACGAGGGCAACATACACACATGCGGCACATCAAGACGGCACTAGTAGGGGCCTTTTAGATTTTAGATAGTTAACGTTTTTCAACCAATATCGGAGCGCGGAGCTCCCGTCTACCTGGCCGCCGTGATGGAGTACTTGGCCGCCGCTGAGGTCCTCGAGTTGGCCGCGGTAACGCCGCTCGTGACTTTTTGCTTAATAAATCGATAAATATTATTTTATTATTTTTTTTTATTTTACTTATGAGTAAAGGACCGTTATGGCAAAGTTTTTCCAGAATTTCGGGTTTCCATAGTGATTATGACGCAATCTTTAACGCGAATGAGTTCGGAATATTTCCCAGATTTGAGTTCTCGGTTTGTTTACTTTTAAAGCTACATTTTAATGCTTTACATATTTAGAGAGCATATAAAAAATGGATCCAGGAATTTGAAATTTTATGGGGAATATATACATATTGCGTTTGTAATTTAGGTTCAAAGAATTTTCGTTTTACTTGAAATTTTTTCTCAAATATTTAGATAAATATTTAAGATTTTAATAAATTGTAGTAAACCTTGAGACTAACAAAAATATGTATCGCTTTAAGTGGTTGATGAATTAGTTCTGGATTTATAAATTATTCAAGTTTATTACTGTACTTATTATGTAAACGCCCCCCCCCTAATTCAAAATTTTTTTTCTTGAAAAAAAACCAAAAAAGGGTCCAAAAAGTAGGTTTTTTTTTCAAATGTTTCTTTTTTTTTTTTTTTTAAATAAATTTTCCCCATAACTTCCTAAAATATTTAAAAAAAAATAAGTAAGATATTTTACCGGTAAATCGAGCCAGAGAAAAACCGTCAGACGGACCGCTAGGGGGAGGAGTCAAAGCGGAAGGGAAGGAATTGAGCTCTCCGATTGGTTGCGATACTTTGTTCGTTTGAAGCCGGCTCTCCCGTATAAAAGGGAAAAATTGTTCAAAATTTTCTCAGAAGTCCAGTCAGAGTCGTCTTGCGCTCTTCGTGTGGAATTCACCATGGAATACCTCCACCAAATCGACACCTTCTACACTTTCTTTCCGGACCTTCAGGAGTTTTTCTTGCGGGTACCAATGAAGTGGAACAACCCACAAGATATTCAACGAGAGTCGTACTTATTCTACGTCGAGTTAATTTCGCGTATGAAGAACTACCAAATCTTGAAGAAATGGAAGCAGTTAATCGAATTGTGGGTCATGATACGGAAACTTCACTTCCCCGACGACGCCCTCGAGTGTTTAATCGACCCGATAGAAATCATGGCCCACAAACTGCTTTCATTCGATCCACTCAAGTTCCCTTCCGAGGTACTCCAAGTAAAATTTATTCTGTTGGCACCAAGGATGAGAGAAATATGGACACGTTCGTCAGAGTAAAGCGTACTCCATAAAACACGAAAAAAAAAAGGCCCTTTTCAGGGCCAAAAAATATTTTTTAAACACTCAAATAAAAGGCTTCGTACCGGTATACCGGTTCGTTCGGTTTAAAAATTTTACTAACACTAGATTTCCATTACTCATTACATGGAAATCTTGTAATAAAAGTAGAAAAACAACGTTTGCTTTTGCACATTTAAATGAAAGATTTAAAAAAAAATCAAAAAACAGACATGTTAAAGAGAAATCTTCCATAAAAATTTTGTTTATTTATCACCAAAACTCTTTAATACTCTACCCGAATTCTTAAAATATCATAAAAATCCCCTATAAAATTTAAAAAACCAAGTAAAACTCTTTGTTATGACAATAGATAATATTGAAGATTTCTTTTGATTTTTTCCACAACAAACAACACGTGGTGTAAACATGACTACCAGTACACAATACAGGATTCAGCATGAAACACTGTTGCAGTGAAACACGTGTTGATATTGCAAAACATGAAAAATGCATACAGAATAAGTGAATTAGGACATCCAAATTTGAGAGAAAGAAGGGGCATTTGATAGGTCATTCACAAGATAATTTGAGAAACGATTAATGAAGTATTTTTCTGGTATCTAATTAGCTCCGCGCTCCGAGCGACGCCCATAGCCCACTAAACACGAGGGCAACATACACACATGCGGCACATCAAGACGGCACTAGTAGGGGCCTTTTAGATTTTAGATAGTTAACGTTTTTCAACCAATATCGGAGCGCGGAGCTCCCGTCTACCTGGCCGCCGTGATGGAGTACTTGGCCGCCGCTGAGGTCCTCGAGTTGGCCGCGGTAACGCCGCTCGTGACTTTTTGCTTAATAAATCGATAAATATTATTTTATTATTTTTTTTTATTTTACTTATGAGTAAAGGACCGTTATGGCAAAGTTTTTCCAGAATTTCGGGTTTCCATAGTGATTATGACGCAATCTTTAACGCGAATGAGTTCGGAATATTTCCCAGATTTGAGTTCTCGGTTTGTTTACTTTTAAAGCTACATTTTAATGCTTTACATATTTAGAGAGCATATAAAAAATGGATCCAGGAATTTGAAATTTTATGGGGAATATATACATATTGCGTTTGTAATTTAGGTTCAAAGAATTTTCGTTTTACTTGAAATTTTTTCTCAAATATTTAGATAAATATTTAAGATTTTAATAAATTGTAGTAAACCTTGAGACTAACAAAAATATGTATCGCTTTAAGTGGTTGATGAATTAGTTCTGGATTTATAAATTATTCAAGTTTATTACTGTACTTATTATGTAAACGCCCCCCCCTAATTCAAAATTTTTTTTCTTGAAAAAAAACCAAAAAAGGGTCCAAAAAGTAGGTTTTTTTTTCAAATGTTTCTTTTTTTTTTTTTTTTAAATAAATTTTCCCCATAACTTCCTAAAATATTTAAAAAAAAATAAGTAAGATATTTTACCGGTAAATCGAGCCAGAGAAAAACCGTCAGACGGACCGCTAGGGGGAGGAGTCAAAGCGGAAGGGAAGGAATTGAGCTCTCCGATTGGTTGCGATACTTTGTTCGTTTGAAGCCGGCTCTCCCGTATAAAAGGGAAAAATTGTTCAAAATTTTCTCAGAAGTCCAGTCAGAGTCGTCTTGCGCTCTTCGTGTGGAATTCACCATGGAATACCTCCACCAAATCGACACCTTCTACACTTTCTTTCCGGACCTTCAGGAGTTTTTCTTGCGGGTACCAATGAAGTGGAACAACCCACAAGATATTCAACGAGAGTCGTACTTATTCTACGTCGAGTTAATTTCGCGTATGAAGAACTACCAAATCTTGAAGAAATGGAAGCAGTTAATCGAATTGTGGGTCATGATACGGAAACTTCACTTCCCCGACGACGCCCTCGAGTGTTTAATCGACCCGATAGAAATCATGGCCCACAAACTGCTTTCATTCGATCCACTCAAGTTCCCTTCCGAGGTACTCCAAGTAAAATTTATTCTGTTGGCACCAAGGATGAGAGAAATATGGACACGTTCGTCAGAGTAAAGCGTACTCCATAAAACACGAAAAAAAAAAGGCCCTTTTCAGGGCCAAAAAATATTTTTTAAACACTCAAATAAAAGGCTTCGTACCGGTATACCGGTTCGTTCGGTTTAAAAATTTTACTAACACTAGATTTCCATTACTCATTACATGGAAATCTTGTAATAAAAGTAGAAAAACAACGTTTGCTTTTGCACATTTAAATGAAAGATTTAAAAAAAAATCAAAAAACAGACATGTTAAAGAGAAATCTTCCATAAAAATTTTGTTTATTTATCACCAAAACTCTTTAATACTCTACCCGAATTCTTAAAATATCATAAAAATCCCCTATAAAATTTAAAAAACCAAGTAAAACTCTTTGTTATGACAATAGATAATATTGAAGATTTCTTTTGATTTTTTCCACAACAAACAACACGTGGTGTAAACATGACTACCAGTACACAATACAGGATTCAGCATGAAACACTGTTGCAGTGAAACACGTGTTGATATTGCAAAACATGAAAAATGCATACAGAATAAGTGAATTAGGACATCCAAATTTGAGAGAAAGAAGGGGCATTTGATAGGTCATTCACAAGATAATTTGAGAAACGATTAATGAAGTATTTTTCTGGTATCTAATTAGCTCCGCGCTCCGAGCGACGCCCATAGCCCACTAAACACGAGGGCAACATACACACATGCGGCACATCAAGACGGCACTAGTAGGGGCCTTTTAGATTTTAGATAGTTAACGTTTTTCAACCAATATCGGAGCGCGGAGCTCCCGTCTACCTGGCCGCCGTGATGGAGTACTTGGCCGCCGCTGAGGTCCTCGAGTTGGCCGCGGTAACGCCGCTCGTGACTTTTTGCTTAATAAATCGATAAATATTATTTTATTATTTTTTTTTATTTTACTTATGAGTAAAGGACCGTTATGGCAAAGTTTTTCCAGAATTTCGGGTTTCCATAGTGATTATGACGCAATCTTTAACGCGAATGAGTTCGGAATATTTCCCAGATTTGAGTTCTCGGTTTGTTTACTTTTAAAGCTACATTTTAATGCTTTACATATTTAGAGAGCATATAAAAAATGGATCCAGGAATTTGAAATTTTATGGGGAATATATACATATTGCGTTTGTAATTTAGGTTCAAAGAATTTTCGTTTTACTTGAAATTTTTTCTCAAATATTTAGATAAATATTTAAGATTTTAATAAATTGTAGTAAACCTTGAGACTAACAAAAATATGTATCGCTTTAAGTGGTTGATGAATTAGTTCTGGATTTATAAATTATTCAAGTTTATTACTGTACTTATTATGTAATAGCCCCCCCCTAATTCAAAATTTTTTTTCTTGAAAAAAAACCAAAAAAGGGTCCAAAAAGTAGGTTTTTTTTTCAAATGTTTCTTTTTTTTTTTTTTTAAATAAATTTTCCCCATAACTTCCTAAAATATTTAAAAAAAAATAAGTAAGATATTTTACCGGTAAATCGAGCCAGAGAAAAACCGTCAGACGGACCGCTAGGGGGAGGAGTCAAAGCGGAAGGGAAGGAATTGAGCTCTCCGATTGGTTGCGATACTTTGTTCGTTTGAAGCCGGCTCTCCCGTATAAAAGGGAAAAATTGTTCAAAATTTTCTCAGAAGTCCAGTCAGAGTCGTCTTGCGCTCTTCGTGTGGAATTCACCATGGAATACCTCCACCAAATCGACACCTTCTACACTTTCTTTCCGGACCTTCAGGAGTTTTTCTTGCGGGTACCAATGAAGTGGAACAACCCACAAGATATTCAACGAGAGTCGTACTTATTCTACGTCGAGTTAATTTCGCGTATGAAGAACTACCAAATCTTGAAGAAATGGAAGCAGTTAATCGAATTGTGGGTCATGATACGGAAACTTCACTTCCCCGACGACGCCCTCGAGTGTTTAATCGACCCGATAGAAATCATGGCCCACAAACTGCTTTCATTCGATCCACTCAAGTTCCCTTCCGAGGTACTCCAAGTAAAATTTATTCTGTTGGCACCAAGGATGAGAGAAATATGGACACGTTCGTCAGAGTAAAGCGTACTCCATAAAACACGAAAAAAAAAAGGCCCTTTTCAGGGCCAAAAAATATTTTTTAAACACTCAAATAAAAGGCTTCGTACCGGTATACCGGTTCGTTCGGTTTAAAAATTTTACTAACACTAGATTTCCATTACTCATTACATGGAAATCTTGTAATAAAAGTAGAAAAACAACGTTTGCTTTTGCACATTTAAATGAAAGATTTAAAAAAAAAAAATCAAAAAACAGACATGTTAAAGAGAAATCTTCCATAAAAATTTTGTTTATTTATCACCAAAACTCTTTAATACTCTACCCGAATTCTTAAAATATCATAAAAATCCCCTATAAAATTTAAAAAACCAAGTAAAACTCTTTGTTATGACAATAGATAATATTGAAGATTTCTTTTGATTTTTTCCACAACAAACAACACGTGGTGTAAACATGACTACCAGTACACAATACAGGATTCAGCATGAAACACTGTTGCAGTGAAACACGTGTTGATATTGCAAAACATGAAAAATGCATACAGAATAAGTGAATTAGGACATCCAAATTTGAGAGAAAGAAGGGGCATTTGATAGGTCATTCACAAGATAATTTGAGAAACGATTAATGAAGTATTTTTCTGGTATCTAATTAGCTCCGCGCTCCGAGCGACGCCCATAGCCCACTAAACACGAGGGCAACATACACACATGCGGCACATCAAGACGGCACTAGTAGGGGCCTTTTAGATTTTAGATAGTTAACGTTTTTCAACCAATATCGGAGCGCGGAGCTCCCGTCTACCTGGCCGCCGTGATGGAGTACTTGGCCGCCGCTGAGGTCCTCGAGTTGGCCGCGGTAACGCCGCTCGTGACTTTTTGCTTAATAAATCGATAAATATTATTTTATTATTTTTTTTATTTTACTTATGAGTAAAGGACCGTTATGGCAAAGTTTTTCCAGAATTTCGGGTTTCCATAGTGATTATGACGCAATCTTTAACGCGAATGAGTTCGGAATATTTCCCAGATTTGAGTTCTCGGTTTGTTTACTTTTAAAGCTACATTTTAATGCTTTACATATTTAGAGAGCATATAAAAAATGGATCCAGGAATTTGAAATTTTATGGGGAATATATACATATTGCGTTTGTAATTTAGGTTCAAAGAATTTTCGTTTTACTTGAAATTTTTTCTTAAATATTTAGATAAATATTTAAGATTTTAATAAATTGTAGTAAACCTTGAGACTAACAAAAATATGTATCGCTTTAAGTGGTTGATGAATTAGTTCTGGATTTATAAATTATTCAAGTTTATTACTGTACTTATTATGTAAACGCCCCCCCTAATTCAAAATTTTTTTTCTTGAAAAAAAACCAAAAAAGGGTCCAAAAAGTAGGTTTTTTTTTTCAAATGTTTCTTTTTTTTTTTTTAAATAAATTTTCCCCATAACTTCCTAAAATATTTAAAAAAAAATAAGTAAGATATTTTACCGGTAAATCGAGCCAGAGAAAAACCGTCAGACGGACCGCTAGGGGGAGGAGTCAAAGCGGAAGGGAAGGAATTGAGCTCTCCGATTGGTTGCGATACTTTGTTCGTTTGAAGCCGGCTCTCCCGTATAAAAGGGAAAAATTGTTCAAAATTTTCTCAGAAGTCCAGTGAGAGAGAAGATCTTCGACTTTGGAAGCGTCAGGACGTGTTTTCGCACCGCTCCTGACTGAAGCGCCAAGACTCGACGGTAACAGAGAAGCAGCCGTGCTTTACTCCCGGCGGGACCGCTCAGGAGAAGACGCCGTGCTTTATTCCCGGCTCGGAATCTGAGCCAAGCAAGGAGAAGTGGCCGTGCTTTATTCCCGGCTGGACTCAAGATTTGTGCGGAGTTTAGTGATTTTGCATGTGTTGCGTGTGTGTGTGTGCTGCGTAAATTATGGATCCGAGGAACCGTGAAAAGTTGCTCGCCGGCTTTTCAACGGAGGAGTACGGCTGTACAAGGGAGCACTTCATCGAGGCCTGCGACCAGGACTACGAGCATCTGAAAAGACTTCAAGTGGAGGTTGAAAGGGAAATCGGCTCCCTGCGTGACCGGATGGCCGCCCGACGAGTATGGCTGCCGCACATGGTCGAGAAAGAGGCCGCGCCTGTGATGGAACTCATCGGCGAGATGGAAGAAGAGGAGCAACGCTTAATGGGTGAGTCAAAAATTATTTCTACTATTTTAGTGCAGGGTTATGATTGGGTACCAGTTAAGGAAAGGGGAGCTAAGCCTAAGCGCACCTTTGCTAGCGCGTGTTCGTCGCCGGAGCCGGCACCACGCGGGAACAAAAAGGGTAGAAAGGATTCACTTAGGAGTGTTATTTCTTGCAGTAGTGACATAAGTGTAAACAATGGGTCTGTTCATGATGTAAATAATGAGTGTGTAAATGAAAATTCGGCCCCGCGGCCTCGCTCTGCGCTCTCATACGAGCGTACTATGCCAGTGTATGATGAAGATGAAATTGAAGAGGATATGGATGATGTGGAATCCACGACTGTTGAGAAAGTTAGGGCTCCAAAAATTCCCCCGATTATCTGTAGGCTAGTAAAAAAATTACGCGGACGTCTTGAGGGAACTCAAAGCGCATCATGCGCCAAATTTGAGCAGCCGTGTCATGGGCTCAAACCTCTATTTGTATGTCAGCAGTTCTGACGAGCACCGGGAGCTAACTAAAGAGTTGGAGAAGAGAAACATGCAGTTCTTTTTTAGGGAGCCTAAAAATAAGCGACCCTTAAAAATTGTGATAAAAGGCTTGCCAGATTTTACCTCAAAAGAGGAAATTGGGGAGGACTTAGCGGGAAAAGGGTTCCAAGTCCTCGCAGTCAATATTTTGCGCAGGCCAAAGTCAAGAGAGGCAATGCCTATCTTTCAAGTTCACCTGGCAAATTGCGAAGGTGCTAGGGAAATTTATCAGTTAAGGGAAGTAAATCACCTTAGGGTCACAGTAGAAAAATACAGGGAGCGTAAAGGTTTTGCGCAGTGTTATAATTGTCAAGGGTTTTCGCATTCTTCGCACCTTTGTCATATGAATACTGTGTGTGTTTTCTGTGCGGGTCCGCATGTAGTAAAAGAGTGCACAGAAAAAGGTAAGAGTGGTGCGACCCCCTTGTGTGCGAACTGCGGAGAAGCGCATACCGCAAATTGGCGCGGATGCGAGAAATTCCCCGGAAATAACAAAAAACCAGTGAAGAAAAACCCTGCAACAAAGCCTCCTAGGAAGTTTACGGCCAAGAAGGCGGACGAAAGCAGGTCGTATGCCGACATGCTCAAGAATTTAGAGCCTCTGGCTCGAGAGCAGAGCAAACAGGCCCGAGACCCCCCAAAGAGTCAGCCTGAATCAGGCCTGGAAACGGGGAATGGGACGGAAAATTCAGACCCGTTGGAATCCCTCGTATTATTGGCTAGACTGAATAAGTTAGTCAATTCCATATTTGGAAGCGCGGCACAATTCAAGCGCAGGCTAGATGTGGCGGAAAGCCTGCAAAGTAGAGAAGATAGATTGTTTGCATTAGTGGACATCCTCCCCAAGACCGTTTAATGATGGCCGCAAGGCCCTCAATAAAAGGCTTAAAAATTGTCTACTGGAATGCGAATAGCATCCGCAGCAAAATGGGTGAGCTGAGGTTGTTTGTGTCACAACACACACCTGATGCCATCCTTGTTCAAGAAACCTTCCTCAGAGCAAGTGAAAGAGTTGCGATTCCAGGCTATGTCTTTCACGGGCAACCACGAAATGATATGAGTCGGGTTCGTTCGGGAGGAACGGGAATCTTCATTAGAAGCTCCATTGAGCATCGGAGATTACCTATGCCCACCTTAAGATCAGTTGAAGCAACTGCGGTTGTTATGACAGGAGCGCAGGGGCAGCTCACCCTAGTCTCCACGTATGTTAGGGCTGTATATGATCCCTTTTTTACGCTGGATTTAGAAACCATATTGACGTTAGGCAACCCAATTGTGTTGGCGGGGGATTTTAACGCAAGCAGTAGAGCATGGAACTGTAGGGGGGGAAATAATCAAGGAAAGAGCCTCCTAAAATTTGCGCAATACGTAGGGTTGGAAATTAGGGCTCCGGAGGAGCCGACACATATGAGTCATGGGGGAGGGACCATTATTGACCTAGCGGTCACCCGGAACTTCCCATACGTATGTAAACTAACAGCGCTGCCAGAAATGACGAGCGACCATTGGCCAGTAGTCCTTGAAACGCGTTTTCAGCTACAAGACAAAGAAGATTTTTTCAGGCCAAATTGGGAAAAGTTCACGGAGGCCCTGGTAAGTGAACCGTATCTAGCTCCATTCCCGGAGAATCAGGAGGAGCTCGACAGGGAAGTAGAGAGGCTCACGACTGCGGTCTCACGAGCTTACAAAAATACCGGGAGAATGGTTAAAAGGACTCAAAACAGCACCCTTCCTATGAGCTTGAGGGGCCTGTTGAGGGCAAAAAATCAGGCCCGGGTGGAGTATCAGAGAACCGGTGACCCAGCGGATAGAACTGAGATGAATCGTCAACAGGCGATTTTTCGCAAAGCAGTACGGAGATTTGAAGAAGAGCAATGGAAAGAAAGATACGCGGCCCTGGATCCGCAGGATGGAACCCTTTGGAAAGAAATTAAGAGAAGGAAAAGGGTAAAGGAAAGAACAGGGATCCCACCCCTCAAAACAAATAAGGGTTTTGCCTTTAGCGCCAAAGAAAAGGCGGAAGCACTTGCGGACAGCTTGGAAAAGCAGTTCCAAGAAAATGAGAATGGAATTCCGGAGTTCGAATCAGAAATTAAGGAAGATGTTCAGAAGCTTCTTAGCTTGGAAGACGATCTTAGCATACCGCCGGTGCTTCCAAGTGAAGTTAAGCGATACATTGGCAATACTAAGATAAAGAAAAGCCCTGGGGGGGATGGAATATCAAATGAGATGCTCAAAAATCTACCGCTTAAGACCATCTGCTGGATAACGATGCTTATCAACGCTATATTCCGCCTAAAAATTTTTCCGACTGCGTGGAAAGAGGCGGAAGTGGTGCCGCTGTATAAACCTGGAAAGGATCCAGGCGCTCCGGTCAGCTACCGGCCAATCAGTCTTCTATCTGTTTTTGCTAAGATGACGGAGAAGCTACTGGTCAATAGAATGGGGGAATTTCTTGAGAGAGTAATGATCCCCGAGCAATTTGGTTTCAGAGCTAAGCTATCCACGCAACATCAGCTTTTGAGAGTGGTGGAAATGGCCCAGGCAGGTATAGGTGCCAGAAATGCGACCGGAGCGGTCTTGTTGGACGTCGCGAAGGCGTTTGACAGGGTATGGGTCCTAGGGCTGTTGGCTAAACTTGCACGAGCGGGCCTCCCGGCTCCCTATGTGAGGTTAATTAAATCATACTTGACTGGACGAGTATTTAAAGTTAGGGTGAGAGGCGTACTTTCAGAACACCGAAGGATCCTCGCAGGTACCCCGCAGGGGTCTGTATTGGGCCCTCACCTATTTAATCTATACATAAACGACCTCCCCAGACACCCGGGTGTTGAGCTAGCGTTATATGCTGACGATACAGCGGTACTGGCCCAGGGAAAAGATCTCCTGCGTATTAGAGAGCAGCTGAGCGCTTATCTCAGTAAATTGGAGAAGTGGCTCCGTGAATGGAAAGTGTCTGTGAATGCGGACAAGACACAAGCCATAATCTTCACAAACAGGAGAAATCTCCCCCCGCCCCTTGAGTTGAATGGTGTCTTAGTGCCGTGGCTTAAAGAGGTGAAATATCTCGGAGTAACTATCGACCAACGAGTGACTTGGGCCAAGCACATAACGGAAACCAGGGGCAAGCTCTCCGGAAGGGTTGCCCTAATTTATCCTCTGATTGCGAGGGGCTCTAGTTTATCCTTGGAAACAAAGCTTCTGTTGTGGAAGATGATGCTTCGCCCGGTGTTAAGTTATGCTTGCTGTGTCTGGGGGCAGGCATGCAAAACATCCATAAAGAAAATTGAGGCCTCGCAAATGAGAATCTTGCGACTCATTACGGGTGCAGAATGGTTCTTAAGAAACAGGGATATATTGCGGGACTTGGATGTGCCCTGCATGAAAGACTTCTTCGTTAAACTGGCTATTAAGTTCTTTTCCGGAGTGGACAATCATGAGAATGAATGTCTCAGAGCCATAAGAGCGTATGACACTAGGTTTCATAGGCACAGGAGGCGGCCCAGAGCCATCCTGAATGAGGTAATATACGCATCCACGGAGTAGGGTAAGCTAAACTAAAATTACCTTGCAGCGCCCCCCCGGTTACAGCCAATCAATAAAGGCACCCGCCCAGCTGCTGTAGTTTACTCCCCCCCCCAATGTTTACTATCCTTGTGATTCCATAAGCTCACAACTAATAAAGTCTCAGGACCGGTGAGTGTAATAATAATATGTTCCTTTCTAGTGCACGCTGAGATTCGTCAACCTTCCTCCCCCCCCTGGAGAATAAAGGCACCCGCCCTCAGGGGAGGAGTTGGTTTTGAAAACCCTGTCGTTTCTAGCCCCTGATTAAAGGCTTTGCCCGGGCTTCTCCCCCTTTTTGTTTTTCCTCTCTTTTATGCATTTCTTGTAAAAAGTGTAATGTGTGCATTATAGGCGTAGATATTCTCCTGCAAGAATAAAGGCATCCGCCTAGGAGATACTTGCGTCTGGATTTATTTATTTATTAGTAATCTCTTGTATGCTTCGCTGTAGTCGGACCTTCTTCCAAGGGAATAAAGGCAACCGCCTAGGAGAAACCGACTACGACAGTTTATTTTTGTATAATTTTGTTTTTTTTTAGTGTGTATGTGCTTGCGTACTTAGTAGTAGTAAGCCAAATGTAGCCCATTTTTTTTCTATTTTCTTATCCCTAATGTCTCTTCTTCTTGAGTTCGTTGGGGCTGCCGCTTCGGTTAATAAAGATTTGTGCTGAAGTGGAGTTCCTTGTTACTGTTTTCGTCGGTACCGCTGGGCCAATAAAGATCTTTCGCCCAGGGTCCCAGGCGCCATGGCTAACTGTTTTTCCCTTGCAGGTTATGCTTCGCTGCCTTGGTTGCCATCCCCCTTTCTTCCTCCCCTTGTCTCCATCATCATCATCTCATCTTCATCATCATCCAACAAAAGCACTCGGTGACCTTAGGGTCTTTATACCCCCAAAGTGGGTTGAGTTGCTTGGTTGACCTCCCTCATCAAGAGCACTCGGTGGCCTTCCGGCCTTTATACCTCCAAAGTGGGTTGAGTTGCTCTGTTGACTAAATGATTTTCTCAAGTCTTCGGACAGTTTATAGTGGCTACAGCCACCTGCGTCAAGAACAGCCAAGAATATGAGGCCGCCTAAGGCGGCCCGAGTCGACAGATGTTTGAAGCCCTCCGGGCTAGGTACCTCATCGATACGTCCACCCCTCGTCTCAGAAGTCCAGTCAGAGTCGTCTTGCGCTCTTCGTGTGGAATTCACCATGGAATACCTCCACCAAATCGACACCTTCTACACTTTCTTTCCGGACCTTCAGGAGTTTTTCTTGCGGGTACCAATGAAGTGGAACAACCCACAAGATATTCAACGAGAGTCGTACTTATTCTACGTCGAGTTAATTTCGCGTATGAAGAACTACCAAATCTTGAAGAAATGGAAGCAGTTAATCGAATTGTGGGTCATGATACGGAAACTTCACTTCCCCGACGACGCCCTCGAGTGTTTAATCGACCCGATAGAAATCATGGCCCACAAACTGCTTTCATTCGATCCACTCAAGTTCCCTTCCGAGGTACTCCAAGTAAAATTTATTCTGTTGGCACCAAGGATGAGAGAAATATGGACACGTTCGTCAGAGTAAAGCGTACTCCATAAAACACGAAAAAAAAAAGGCCCTTTTCAGGGCCAAAAAATATTTTTTAAACACTCAAATAAAAGGCTTCGTACCGGTATACCGGTTCGTTCGGTTTAAAAATTTTACTAACACTAGATTTCCATTACTCATTACATGGAAATCTTGTAATAAAAGTAGAAAAACAACGTTTGCTTTTGCACATTTAAATGAAAGATTTAAAAAAAAATCAAAAAACAGACATGTTAAAGAGAAATCTTCCATAAAAATTTTGTTTATTTATCACCAAAACTCTTTAATACTCTACCCGAATTCTTAAAATATCATAAAAATCCCCTATAAAATTTAAAAAACCAAGTAAAACTCTTTGTTATGACAATAGATAATATTGAAGATTTCTTTTGATTTTTTCCACAACAAACAACACGTGGTGTAAACATGACTACCAGTACACAATACAGGATTCAGCATGAAACACTGTTGCAGTGAAACACGTGTTGATATTGCAAAACATGAAAAATGCATACAGAATAAGTGAATTAGGACATCCAAATTTGAGAGAAAGAAGGGGCATTTGATAGGTCATTCACAAGATAATTTGAGAAACGATTAATGAAGTATTTTTCTGGTATCTAATTAGCTCCGCGCTCCGAGCGACGCCCATAGCCCACTAAACACGAGGGCAACATACACACATGCGGCACATCAAGACGGCACTAGTAGGGGCCTTTTAGATTTTAGATAGTTAACGTTTTTCAACCAATATCGGAGCGCGGAGCTCCCGTCTACCTGGCCGCCGTGATGGAGTACTTGGCCGCCGCTGAGGTCCTCGAGTTGGCCGCGGTAACGCCGCTCGTGACTTTTTGCTTAATAAATCGATAAATATTATTTTATTATTTTTTTTTATTTTACTTATGAGTAAAGGACCGTTATGGCAAAGTTTTTCCAGAATTTCGGGTTTCCATAGTGATTATGACGCAATCTTTAACGCGAATGAGTTCGGAATATTTCCCAGATTTGAGTTCTCGGTTTGTTTACTTTTAAAGCTACATTTTAATGCTTTACATATTTAGAGAGCATATAAAAAATGGATCCAGGAATTTGAAATTTTATGGGGAATATATACATATTGCGTTTGTAATTTAGGTTCAAAGAATTTTCGTTTTACTTGAAATTTTTTCTCAAATATTTAGATAAATATTTAAGATTTTAATAAATTGTAGTAAACCTTGAGACTAACAAAAATATGTATCGCTTTAAGTGGTTGATGAATTAGTTCTGGATTTATAAATTATTCAAGTTTATTACTGTACTTATTATGTAAACGCCCCCCCCTAATTCAAAATTTTTTTTCTTGAAAAAAAACCAAAAAAGGGTCCAAAAAGTAGGTTTTTTTTTCAAATGTTTCTTTTTTTTTTTTTTTTAAATAAATTTTCCCCATAACTTCCTAAAATATTTTAAAAAAAATAAGTAAGATATTTTACCGGTAAATCGAGCCAGAGAAAAACCGTCAGACGGACCGCTAGGGGGAGGAGTCAAAGCGGAAGGGAAGGAATTGAGCTCTCCGATTGGTTGCGATACTTTGTTCGTTTGAAGCCGGCTCTCCCGTATAAAAGGGAAAAATTGTTCAAAATTTTCTCAGAAGTCCAGTCAGAGTCGTCTTGCGCTCTTCGTGTGGAATTCACCATGGAATACCTCCACCAAATCGACACCTTCTACACTTTCTTTCCGGACCTTCAGGAGTTTTTCTTGCGGGTACCAATGAAGTGGAACAACCCACAAGATATTCAACGAGAGTCGTACTTATTCTACGTCGAGTTAATTTCGCGTATGAAGAACTACCAAATCTTGAAGAAATGGAAGCAGTTAATCGAATTGTGGGTCATGATACGGAAACTTCACTTCCCCGACGACGCCCTCGAGTGTTTAATCGACCCGATAGAAATCATGGCCCACAAACTGCTTTCATTCGATCCACTCAAGTTCCCTTCCGAGGTACTCCAAGTAAAATTTATTCTGTTGGCACCAAGGATGAGAGAAATATGGACACGTTCGTCAGAGTAAAGCGTACTCCATAAAACACGAAAAAAAAAAGGCCCTTTTCAGGGCCAAAAAATATTTTTTAAACACTCAAATAAAAGGCTTCGTACCGGTATACCGGTTCGTTCGGTTTAAAAATTTTACTAACACTAGATTTCCATTACTCATTACATGGAAATCTTGTAATAAAAGTAGAAAAACAACGTTTGCTTTTGCACATTTAAATGAAAGATTTAAAAAAAAATCAAAAAACAGACATGTTAAAGAGAAATCTTCCATAAAAATTTTGTTTATTTATCACCAAAACTCTTTAATACTCTACCCGAATTCTTAAAATATCATAAAAATCCCCTATAAAATTTAAAAAACCAAGTAAAACTCTTTGTTATGACAATAGATAATATTGAAGATTTCTTTTGATTTTTTCCACAACAAACAACACGTGGTGTAAACATGACTACCAGTACACAATACAGGATTCAGCATGAAACACTGTTGCAGTGAAACACGTGTTGATATTGCAAAACATGAAAAATGCATACAGAATAAGTGAATTAGGACATCCAAATTTGAGAGAAAGAAGGGGCATTTGATAGGTCATTCACAAGATAATTTGAGAAACGATTAATGAAGTATTTTTCTGGTATCTAATTAGCTCCGCGCTCCGAGCGACGCCCATAGCCCACTAAACACGAGGGCAACATACACACATGCGGCACATCAAGACGGCACTAGTAGGGGCCTTTTAGATTTTAGATAGTTAACGTTTTTCAACCAATATCGGAGCGCGGAGCTCCCGTCTACCTGGCCGCCGTGATGGAGTACTTGGCCGCCGCTGAGGTCCTCGAGTTGGCCGCGGTAACGCCGCTCGTGACTTTTTGCTTAATAAATCGATAAATATTATTTTATTATTTTTTTTTATTTTACTTATGAGTAAAGGACCGTTATGGCAAAGTTTTTCCAGAATTTCGGGTTTCCATAGTGATTATGACGCAATCTTTAACGCGAATGAGTTCGGAATATTTCCCAGATTTGAGTTCTCGGTTTGTTTACTTTTAAAGCTACATTTTAATGCTTTACATATTTAGAGAGCATATAAAAAATGGATCCAGGAATTTGAAATTTTATGGGGAATATATACATATTGCGTTTGTAATTTAGGTTCAAAGAATTTTCGTTTTACTTGAAATTTTTTCTCAAATATTTAGATAAATATTTAAGATTTTAATAAATTGTAGTAAACCTTGAGACTAACAAAAATATGTATCGCTTTAAGTGGTTGATGAATTAGTTCTGGATTTATAAATTATTCAAGTTTATTACTGTACTTATTATGTAAACGCCCCCCCCTAATTCAAAATTTTTTTTCTTGAAAAAAAACCAAAAAAGGGTCCAAAAAGTAGGTTTTTTTTTCAAATGTTTCTTTTTTTTTTTTTTTTAAATAAATTTTCCCCATAACTTCCTAAAATATTTAAAAAAAAATAAGTAAGATATTTTACCGGTAAATCGAGCCAGAGAAAAACCGTCAGACGGACCGCTAGGGGGAGGAGTCAAAGCGGAAGGGAAGGAATTGAGCTCTCCGATTGGTTGCGATACTTTGTTCGTTTGAAGCCGGCTCTCCCGTATAAAAGGGAAAAATTGTTCAAAATTTTCTCAGAAGTCCAGTCAGAGTCGTCTTGCGCTCTTCGTGTGGAATTCACCATGGAATACCTCCACCAAATCGACACCTTCTACACTTTCTTTCCGGACCTTCAGGAGTTTTTCTTGCGGGTACCAATGAAGTGGAACAACCCACAAGATATTCAACGAGAGTCGTACTTATTCTACGTCGAGTTAATTTCGCGTATGAAGAACTACCAAATCTTGAAGAAATGGAAGCAGTTAATCGAATTGTGGGTCATGATACGGAAACTTCACTTCCCCGACGACGCCCTCGAGTGTTTAATCGACCCGATAGAAATCATGGCCCACAAACTGCTTTCATTCGATCCACTCAAGTTCCCTTCCGAGGTACTCCAAGTAAAATTTATTCTGTTGGCACCAAGGATGAGAGAAATATGGACACGTTCGTCAGAGTAAAGCGTACTCCATAAAACACGAAAAAAAAAAGGCCCTTTTCAGGGCCAAAAAATATTTTTTAAACACTCAAATAAAAGGCTTCGTACCGGTATACCGGTTCGTTCGGTTTAAAAATTTTACTAACACTAGATTTCCATTACTCATTACATGGAAATCTTGTAATAAAAGTAGAAAAACAACGTTTGCTTTTGCACATTTAAATGAAAGATTTAAAAAAAAATCAAAAAACAGACATGTTAAAGAGAAATCTTCCATAAAAATTTTGTTTATTTATCACCAAAACTCTTTAATACTCTACCCGAATTCTTAAAATATCATAAAAATCCCCTATAAAATTTAAAAAACCAAGTAAAACTCTTTGTTATGACAATAGATAATATTGAAGATTTCTTTTGATTTTTTCCACAACAAACAACACGTGGTGTAAACATGACTACCAGTACACAATACAGGATTCAGCATGAAACACTGTTGCAGTGAAACACGTGTTGATATTGCAAAACATGAAAAATGCATACAGAATAAGTGAATTAGGACATCCAAATTTGAGAGAAAGAAGGGGCATTTGATAGGTCATTCACAAGATAATTTGAGAAACGATTAATGAAGTATTTTTCTGGTATCTAATTAGCTCCGCGCTCCGAGCGACGCCCATAGCCCACTAAACACGAGGGCAACATACACACATGCGGCACATCAAGACGGCACTAGTAGGGGCCTTTTAGATTTTAGATAGTTAACGTTTTTCAACCAATATCGGAGCGCGGAGCTCCCGTCTACCTGGCCGCCGTGATGGAGTACTTGGCCGCCGCTGAGGTCCTCGAGTTGGCCGCGGTAACGCCGCTCGTGACTTTTTGCTTAATAAATCGATAAATATTATTTTATTATTTTTTTTTATTTTACTTATGAGTAAAGGACCGTTATGGCAAAGTTTTTCCAGAATTTCGGGTTTCCATAGTGATTATGACGCAATCTTTAACGCGAATGAGTTCGGAATATTTCCCAGATTTGAGTTCTCGGTTTGTTTACTTTTAAAGCTACATTTTAATGCTTTACATATTTAGAGAGCATATAAAAAATGGATCCAGGAATTTGAAATTTTATGGGGAATATATACATATTGCGTTTGTAATTTAGGTTCAAAGAATTTTCGTTTTACTTGAAATTTTTTCTCAAATATTTAGATAAATATTTAAGATTTTAATAAATTGTAGTAAACCTTGAGACTAACAAAAATATGTATCGCTTTAAGTGGTTGATGAATTAGTTCTGGATTTATAAATTATTCAAGTTTATTACTGTACTTATTATGTAAACGCCCCCCCCCTAATTCAAAATTTTTTTTCTTGAAAAAAAACCAAAAAAGGGTCCAAAAAGTAGGTTTTTTTTTCAAATGTTTCTTTTTTTTTTTTTTTTAAATAAATTTTCCCCATAACTTCCTAAAATATTTAAAAAAAAATAAGTAAGATATTTTACCGGTAAATCGAGCCAGAGAAAAACCGTCAGACGGACCGCTAGGGGGAGGAGTCAAAGCGGAAGGGAAGGAATTGAGCTCTCCGATTGGTTGCGATACTTTGTTCGTTTGAAGCCGGCTCTCCCGTATAAAAGGGAAAAATTGTTCAAAATTTTCTCAGAAGTCCAGTCAGAGTCGTCTTGCGCTCTTCGTGTGGAATTCACCATGGAATACCTCCACCAAATCGACACCTTCTACACTTTCTTTCCGGACCTTCAGGAGTTTTTCTTGCGGGTACCAATGAAGTGGAACAACCCACAAGATATTCAACGAGAGTCGTACTTATTCTACGTCGAGTTAATTTCGCGTATGAAGAACTACCAAATCTTGAAGAAATGGAAGCAGTTAATCGAATTGTGGGTCATGATACGGAAACTTCACTTCCCCGACGACGCCCTCGAGTGTTTAATCGACCCGATAGAAATCATGGCCCACAAACTGCTTTCATTCGATCCACTCAAGTTCCCTTCCGAGGTACTCCAAGTAAAATTTATTCTGTTGGCACCAAGGATGAGAGAAATATGGACACGTTCGTCAGAGTAAAGCGTACTCCATAAAACACGAAAAAAAAAAGGCCCTTTTCAGGGCCAAAAAATATTTTTTAAACACTCAAATAAAAGGCTTCGTACCGGTATACCGGTTCGTTCGGTTTAAAAATTTTACTAACACTAGATTTCCATTACTCATTACATGGAAATCTTGTAATAAAAGTAGAAAAACAACGTTTGCTTTTGCACATTTAAATGAAAGATTTAAAAAAAAATCAAAAAACAGACATGTTAAAGAGAAATCTTCCATAAAAATTTTGTTTATTTATCACCAAAACTCTTTAATACTCTACCCGAATTCTTAAAATATCATAAAAATCCCCTATAAAATTTAAAAAACCAAGTAAAACTCTTTGTTATGACAATAGATAATATTGAAGATTTCTTTTGATTTTTTCCACAACAAACAACACGTGGTGTAAACATGACTACCAGTACACAATACAGGATTCAGCATGAAACACTGTTGCAGTGAAACACGTGTTGATATTGCAAAACATGAAAAATGCATACAGAATAAGTGAATTAGGACATCCAAATTTGAGAGAAAGAAGGGGCATTTGATAGGTCATTCACAAGATAATTTGAGAAACGATTAATGAAGTATTTTTCTGGTATCTAATTAGCTCCGCGCTCCGAGCGACGCCCATAGCCCACTAAACACGAGGGCAACATACACACATGCGGCACATCAAGACGGCACTAGTAGGGGCCTTTTAGATTTTAGATAGTTAACGTTTTTCAACCAATATCGGAGCGCGGAGCTCCCGTCTACCTGGCCGCCGTGATGGAGTACTTGGCCGCCGCTGAGGTCCTCGAGTTGGCCGCGGTAACGCCGCTCGTGACTTTTTGCTTAATAAATCGATAAATATTATTTTATTATTTTTTTTTATTTTACTTATGAGTAAAGGACCGTTATGGCAAAGTTTTTCCAGAATTTCGGGTTTCCATAGTGATTATGACGCAATCTTTAACGCGAATGAGTTCGGAATATTTCCCAGATTTGAGTTCTCGGTTTGTTTACTTTTAAAGCTACATTTTAATGCTTTACATATTTAGAGAGCATATAAAAAATGGATCCAGGAATTTGAAATTTTATGGGGAATATATACATATTGCGTTTGTAATTTAGGTTCAAAGAATTTTCGTTTTACTTGAAATTTTTTCTCAAATATTTAGATAAATATTTAAGATTTTAATAAATTGTAGTAAACCTTGAGACTAACAAAAATATGTATCGCTTTAAGTGGTTGATGAATTAGTTCTGGATTTATAAATTATTCAAGTTTATTACTGTACTTATTATGTAAACGCCCCCCCCCTAATTCAAAATTTTTTTTCTTGAAAAAAAACCAAAAAAGGGTCCAAAAAGTAGGTTTTTTTTTTCAAATGTTTCTTTTTTTTTTTTTTTTAAATAAATTTTCCCCATAACTTCCTAAAATATTTAAAAAAAAATAAGTAAGATATTTTACCGGTAAATCGAGCCAGAGAAAAACCGTCAGACGGACCGCTAGGGGGAGGAGTCAAAGCGGAAGGGAAGGAATTGAGCTCTCCGATTGGTTGCGATACTTTGTTCGTTTGAAGCCGGCTCTCCCGTATAAAAGGGAAAAATTGTTCAAAATTTTCTCAGAAGTCCAGTCAGAGTCGTCTTGCGCTCTTCGTGTGGAATTCACCATGGAATACCTCCACCAAATCGACACCTTCTACACTTTCTTTCCGGACCTTCAGGAGTTTTTCTTGCGGGTACCAATGAAGTGGAACAACCCACAAGATATTCAACGAGAGTCGTACTTATTCTACGTCGAGTTAATTTCGCGTATGAAGAACTACCAAATCTTGAAGAAATGGAAGCAGTTAATCGAATTGTGGGTCATGATACGGAAACTTCACTTCCCCGACGACGCCCTCGAGTGTTTAATCGACCCGATAGAAATCATGGCCCACAAACTGCTTTCATTCGATCCACTCAAGTTCCCTTCCGAGGTACTCCAAGTAAAATTTATTCTGTTGGCACCAAGGATGAGAGAAATATGGACACGTTCGTCAGAGTAAAGCGTACTCCATAAAACACGAAAAAAAAGGCCCTTTTCAGGGCCAAAAAATATTTTTTAAACACTCAAATAAAAGGCTTCGTACCGGTATACCGGTTCGTTCGGTTTAAAAATTTTACTAACACTAGATTTCCATTACTCATTACATGGAAATCTTGTAATAAAAGTAGAAAAACAACGTTTGCTTTTGCACATTTAAATGAAAGATTTAAAAAAAAATCAAAAAACAGACATGTTAAAGAGAAATCTTCCATAAAAATTTTGTTTATTTATCACCAAAACTCTTTAATACTCTACCCGAATTCTTAAAATATCATAAAAATCCCCTATAAAATTTAAAAAACCAAGTAAAACTCTTTGTTATGACAATAGATAATATTGAAGATTTCTTTTGATTTCTTCCACAACAAACAACACGTGGTGTAAACATGACTACCAGTACACAATACAGGATTCAGCATGAAACACTGTTGCAGTGAAACACGTGTTGATATTGCAAAACATGAAAAATGCATACAGAATAAGTGAATTAGGACATCCAAATTTGAGAGAAAGAAGGGGCATTTGATAGGTCATTCACAAGATAATTTGAGAAACGATTAATGAAGTATTTTTCTGGTATCTAATTAGCTCCGCGCTCCGAGCGACGCCCATAGCCCACTAAACACGAGGGCAACATACACACATGCGGCACATCAAGACGGCACTAGTAGGGGCCTTTTAGATTTTAGATAGTTAACGTTTTTCAACCAATATCGGAGCGCGGAGCTCCCGTCTACCTGGCCGCCGTGATGGAGTACTTGGCCGCCGCTGAGGTCCTCGAGTTGGCCGCGGTAACGCCGCTCGTGACTTTTTGCTTAATAAATCGATAAATATTATTTTATTATTTTTTTTTATTTTACTTATGAGTAAAGGACCGTTATGGCAAAGTTTTTCCAGAATTTCGGGTTTCCATAGTGATTATGACGCAATCTTTAACGCGAATGAGTTCGGAATATTTCCCAGATTTGAGTTCTCGGTTTGTTTACTTTTAAAGCTACATTTTAATGCTTTACATATTTAGAGAGCATATAAAAAATGGATCCAGGAATTTGAAATTTTATGGGGAATATATACATATTGCGTTTGTAATTTAGGTTCAAAGAATTTTCGTTTTACTTGAAATTTTTTCTCAAATATTTAGATAAATATTTAAGATTTTAATAAATTGTAGTAAACCTTGAGACTAACAAAAATATGTATCGCTTTAAGTGGTTGATGAATTAGTTCTGGATTTATAAATTATTCAAGTTTATTACTGTACTTATTATGTAAACGCCCCCCCCCTAATTCAAAATTTTTTTTCTTGAAAAAAAACCAAAAAAGGGTCCAAAAAGTAGGTTTTTTTTTCAAATGTTTCTTTTTTTTTTTTTTTTAAATAAATTTTCCCCATAACTTCCTAAAATATTTAAAAAAAAATAAGTAAGATATTTTACCGGTAAATCGAGCCAGAGAAAAACCGTCAGACGGACCGCTAGGGGGAGGAGTCAAAGCGGAAGGGAAGGAATTGAGCTCTCCGATTGGTTGCGATACTTTGTTCGTTTGAAGCCGGCTCTCCCGTATAAAAGGGAAAAATTGTTCAAAATTTTCTCAGAAGTCCAGTCAGAGTCGTCTTGCGCTCTTCGTGTGGAATTCACCATGGAATACCTCCACCAAATCGACACCTTCTACACTTTCTTTCCGGACCTTCAGGAGTTTTTCTTGCGGGTACCAATGAAGTGGAACAACCCACAAGATATTCAACGAGAGTCGTACTTATTCTACGTCGAGTTAATTTCGCGTATGAAGAACTACCAAATCTTGAAGAAATGGAAGCAGTTAATCGAATTGTGGGTCATGATACGGAAACTTCACTTCCCCGACGACGCCCTCGAGTGTTTAATCGACCCGATAGAAATCATGGCCCACAAACTGCTTTCATTCGATCCACTCAAGTTCCCTTCCGAGGTACTCCAAGTAAAATTTATTCTGTTGGCACCAAGGATGAGAGAAATATGGACACGTTCGTCAGAGTAAAGCGTACTCCATAAAACACGAAAAAAAAAGGCCCTTTTCAGGGCCAAAAAATATTTTTTAAACACTCAAATAAAAGGCTTCGTACCGGTATACCGGTTCGTTCGGTTTAAAAATTTTACTAACACTAGATTTCCATTACTCATTACATGGAAATCTTGTAATAAAAGTAGAAAAACAACGTTTGCTTTTGCACATTTAAATGAAAGATTTAAAAAAAAATCAAAAAACAGACATGTTAAAGAGAAATCTTCCATAAAAATTTTGTTTATTTATCACCAAAACTCTTTAATACTCTACCCGAATTCTTAAAATATCATAAAAATCCCCTATAAAATTTAAAAAACCAAGTAAAACTCTTTGTTATGACAATAGATAATATTGAAGATTTCTTTTGATTTTTTCCACAACAAACAACACGTGGTGTAAACATGACTACCAGTACACAATACAGGATTCAGCATGAAACACTGTTGCAGTGAAACACGTGTTGATATTGCAAAACATGAAAAATGCATACAGAATAAGTGAATTAGGACATCCAAATTTGAGAGAAAGAAGGGGCATTTGATAGGTCATTCACAAGATAATTTGAGAAACGATTAATGAAGTATTTTTCTGGTATCTAATTAGCTCCGCGCTCCGAGCGACGCCCATAGCCCACTAAACACGAGGGCAACATACACACATGCGGCACATCAAGACGGCACTAGTAGGGGCCTTTTAGATTTTAGATAGTTAACGTTTTTCAACCAATATCGGAGCGCGGAGCTCCCGTCTACCTGGCCGCCGTGATGGAGTACTTGGCCGCCGCTGAGGTCCTCGAGTTGGCCGCGGTAACGCCGCTCGTGACTTTTTTGCTTAATAAATCGATAAATATTATTTTATTATTTTTTTTTATTTTACTTATGAGTAAAGGACCGTTATGGCAAAGTTTTTCCAGAATTTCGGGTTTCCATAGTGATTATGACGCAATCTTTAACGCGAATGAGTTCGGAATATTTCCCAGATTTGAGTTCTCGGTTTGTTTACTTTTAAAGCTACATTTTAATGCTTTACATATTTAGAGAGCATATAAAAAATGGATCCAGGAATTTGAAATTTTATGGGGAATATATACATATTGCGTTTGTAATTTAGGTTCAAAGAATTTTCGTTTTACTTGAAATTTTTTCTCAAATATTTAGATAAATATTTAAGATTTTAATAAATTGTAGTAAACCTTGAGACTAACAAAAATATGTATCGCTTTAAGTGGTTGATGAATTAGTTCTGGATTTATAAATTATTCAAGTTTATTACTGTACTTATTATGTAAACGCCCCCCCCTAATTCAAAATTTTTTTTCTTGAAAAAAAACCAAAAAAGGGTCCAAAAAGTAGGTTTTTTTTTCAATTTCTTTTTTTTTTTTTTTTTAAATAAATTTTCCCCATAACTTCCTAAAATATTTAAAAAAAAATAAGTAAGATATTTTACCGGTAAATCGAGCCAGAGAAAAACCGTCAGACGGACCGCTAGGGGGAGGAGTCAAAGCGGAAGGGAAGGAATTGAGCTCTCCGATTGGTTGCGATACTTTGTTCGTTTGAAGCCGGCTCTCCCGTATAAAAGGGAAAAATTGTTCAAAATTTTCTCAGAAGTCCAGTCAGAGTCGTCTTGCGCTCTTCGTGTGGAATTCACCATGGAATACCTCCACCAAATCGACACCTTCTACACTTTCTTTCCGGACCTTCAGGAGTTTTTCTTGCGGGTACCAATGAAGTGGAACAACCCACAAGATATTCAACGAGAGTCGTACTTATTCTACGTCGAGTTAATTTCGCGTATGAAGAACTACCAAATCTTGAAGAAATGGAAGCAGTTAATCGAATTGTGGGTCATGATACGGAAACTTCACTTCCCCGACGACGCCCTCGAGTGTTTAATCGACCCGATAGAAATCATGGCCCACAAACTGCTTTCATTCGATCCACTCAAGTTCCCTTCCGAGGTACTCCAAGTAAAATTTATTCTGTTGGCACCAAGGATGAGAGAAATATGGACACGTTCGTCAGAGTAAAGCGTACTCCATAAAACACGAAAAAAAAAGGCCCTTTTCAGGGCCAAAAAATATTTTTTAAACACTCAAATAAAAGGCTTCGTACCGGTATACCGGTTCGTTCGGTTTAAAAATTTTACTAACACTAGATTTCCATTACTCATTACATGGAAATCTTGTAATAAAAGTAGAAAAACAACGTTTGCTTTTGCACATTTAAATGAAAGATTTAAAAAAAAATCAAAAAACAGACATGTTAAAGAGAAATCTTCCATAAAAATTTTGTTTATTTATCACCAAAACTCTTTAATACTCTACCCGAATTCTTAAAATATCATAAAAATCCCCTATAAAATTTAAAAAACCAAGTAAAACTCTTTGTTATGACAATAGATAATATTGAAGATTTCTTTTGATTTTTTCCACAACAAACAACACGTGGTGTAAACATGACTACCAGTACACAATACAGGATTCAGCATGAAACACTGTTGCAGTGAAACACGTGTTGATATTGCAAAACATGAAAAATGCATACAGAATAAGTGAATTAGGACATCCAAATTTGAGAGAAAGAAGGGGCATTTGATAGGTCATTCACAAGATAATTTGAGAAACGATTAATGAAGTATTTTTCTGGTATCTAATTAGCTCCGCGCTCCGAGCGACGCCCATAGCCCACTAAACACGAGGGCAACATACACACATGCGGCACATCAAGACGGCACTAGTAGGGGCCTTTTAGATTTTAGATAGTTAACGTTTTTCAACCAATATCGGAGCGCGGAGCTCCCGTCTACCTGGCCGCCGTGATGGAGTACTTGGCCGCCGCTGAGGTCCTCGAGTTGGCCGCGGTAACGCCGCTCGTGACTTTTTGCTTAATAAATCGATAAATATTATTTTATTATTTTTTTTTATTTTACTTATGAGTAAAGGACCGTTATGGCAAAGTTTTTCCAGAATTTCGGGTTTCCATAGTGATTATGACGCAATCTTTAACGCGAATGAGTTCGGAATATTTCCCAGATTTGAGTTCTCGGTTTGTTTACTTTTAAAGCTACATTTTAATGCTTTACATATTTAGAGAGCATATAAAAAATGGATCCAGGAATTTGAAATTTTATGGGGAATATATACATATTGCGTTTGTAATTTAGGTTCAAAGAATTTTCGTTTTACTTGAAATTTTTTCTCAAATATTTAGATAAATATTTAAGATTTTAATAAATTGTAGTAAACCTTGAGACTAACAAAAATATGTATCGCTTTAAGTGGTTGATGAATTAGTTCTGGATTTATAAATTATTCAAGTTTATTACTGTACTTATTATGTAAACGCCCCCCCCTAATTCAAAATTTTTTTTCTTGAAAAAAAACCAAAAAAGGGTCCAAAAAGTAGGTTTTTTTTTCAAATGTTTCTTTTTTTTTTTTTTTTAAATAAATTTTCCCCATAACTTCCTAAAATATTTAAAAAAAAATAAGTAAGATATTTTACCGGTAAATCGAGCCAGAGAAAAACCGTCAGACGGACCGCTAGGGGGAGGAGTCAAAGCGGAAGGGAAGGAATTGAGCTCTCCGATTGGTTGCGATACTTTGTTCGTTTGAAGCCGGCTCTCCCGTATAAAAGGGAAAAATTGTTCAAAATTTTCTCAGAAGTCCAGTCAGAGTCGTCTTGCGCTCTTCGTGTGGAATTCACCATGGAATACCTCCACCAAATCGACACCTTCTACACTTTCTTTCCGGACCTTCAGGAGTTTTTCTTGCGGGTACCAATGAAGTGGAACAACCCACAAGATATTCAACGAGAGTCGTACTTATTCTACGTCGAGTTAATTTCGCGTATGAAGAACTACCAAATCTTGAAGAAATGGAAGCAGTTAATCGAATTGTGGGTCATGATACGGAAACTTCACTTCCCCGACGACGCCCTCGAGTGTTTAATCGACCCGATAGAAATCATGGCCCACAAACTGCTTTCATTCGATCCACTCAAGTTCCCTTCCGAGGTACTCCAAGTAAAATTTATTCTGTTGGCACCAAGGATGAGAGAAATATGGACACGTTCGTCAGAGTAAAGCGTACTCCATAAAACACGAAAAAAAAAGGCCCTTTTCAGGGCCAAAAAATATTTTTTAAACACTCAAATAAAAGGCTTCGTACCGGTATACCGGTTCGTTCGGTTTAAAAATTTTACTAACACTAGATTTCCATTACTCATTACATGGAAATCTTGTAATAAAAGTAGAAAAACAACGTTTGCTTTTGCACATTTAAATGAAAGATTTAAAAAAAAATCAAAAAACAGACATGTTAAAGAGAAATCTTCCATAAAAATTTTGTTTATTTATCACCAAAACTCTTTAATACTCTACCCGAATTCTTAAAATATCATAAAAATCCCCTATAAAATTTAAAAAACCAAGTAAAACTCTTTGTTATGACAATAGATAATATTGAAGATTTCTTTTGATTTTTTCCACAACAAACAACACGTGGTGTAAACATGACTACCAGTACACAATACAGGATTCAGCATGAAACACTGTTGCAGTGAAACACGTGTTGATATTGCAAAACATGAAAAATGCATACAGAATAAGTGAATTAGGACATCCAAATTTGAGAGAAAGAAGGGGCATTTGATAGGTCATTCACAAGATAATTTGAGAAACGATTAATGAAGTATTTTTCTGGTATCTAATTAGCTCCGCGCTCCGAGCGACGCCCATAGCCCACTAAACACGAGGGCAACATACACACATGCGGCACATCAAGACGGCACTAGTAGGGGCCTTTTAGATTTTAGATAGTTAACGTTTTTCAACCAATATCGGAGCGCGGAGCTCCCGTCTACCTGGCCGCCGTGATGGAGTACTTGGCCGCCGCTGAGGTCCTCGAGTTGGCCGCGGTAACGCCGCTCGTGACTTTTTGCTTAATAAATCGATAAATATTATTTTATTATTTTTTTTTATTTTACTTATGAGTAAAGGACCGTTATGGCAAAGTTTTTCCAGAATTTCGGGTTTCCATAGTGATTATGACGCAATCTTTAACGCGAATGAGTTCGGAATATTTCCCAGATTTGAGTTCTCGGTTTGTTTACTTTTAAAGCTACATTTTAATGCTTTACATATTTAGAGAGCATATAAAAAATGGATCCAGGAATTTGAAATTTTATGGGGAATATATACATATTGCGTTTGTAATTTAGGTTCAAAGAATTTTCGTTTTACTTGAAATTTTTTCTCAAATATTTAGATAAATATTTAAGATTTTAATAAATTGTAGTAAACCTTGAGACTAACAAAAATATGTATCGCTTTAAGTGGTTGATGAATTAGTTCTGGATTTATAAATTATTCAAGTTTATTACTGTACTTATTATGTAAACGCCCCCCCCTAATTCAAAATTTTTTTTCTTGAAAAAAAACCAAAAAAGGGTCCAAAAAGTAGGTTTTTTTTTCAAATGTTTCTTTTTTTTTTTTTTTTAAATAAATTTTCCCCATAACTTCCTAAAATATTTAAAAAAAAATAAGTAAGATATTTTACCGGTAAATCGAGCCAGAGAAAAACCGTCAGACGGACCGCTAGGGGGAGGAGTCAAAGCGGAAGGGAAGGAATTGAGCTCTCCGATTGGTTGCGATACTTTGTTCGTTTGAAGCCGGCTCTCCCGTATAAAAGGGAAAAATTGTTCAAAATTTTCTCAGAAGTCCAGTCAGAGTCGTCTTGCGCTCTTCGTGTGGAATTCACCATGGAATACCTCCACCAAATCGACACCTTCTACACTTTCTTTCCGGACCTTCAGGAGTTTTTCTTGCGGGTACCAATGAAGTGGAACAACCCACAAGATATTCAACGAGAGTTGTACTTATTCTACGTCGAGTTAATTTCGCGTATGAAGAACTACCAAATCTTGAAGAAATGGAAGCAGTTAATCGAATTGTGGGTCATGATACGGAAACTTCACTTCCCCGACGACGCCCTCGAGTGTTTAATCGACCCGATAGAAATCATGGCCCACAAACTGCTTTCATTCGATCCACTCAAGTTCCCTTCCGAGGTACTCCAAGTAAAATTTATTCTGTTGGCACCAAGGATGAGAGAAATATGGACACGTTCGTCAGAGTAAAGCGTACTCCATAAAACACGAAAAAAAAAAGGCCCTTTTCAGGGCCAAAAAATATTTTTTAAACACTCAAATAAAAGGCTTCGTACCGGTATACCGGTTCGTTCGGTTTAAAAATTTTACTAACACTAGATTTCCATTACTCATTACATGGAAATCTTGTAATAAAAGTAGAAAAACAACGTTTGCTTTTGCACATTTAAATGAAAGATTTAAAAAAAAATCAAAAAACAGACATGTTAAAGAGAAATCTTCCATAAAAATTTTGTTTATTTATCACCAAAACTCTTTAATACTCTACCCGAATTCTTAAAATATCATAAAAATCCCCTATAAAATTTAAAAAACCAAGTAAAACTCTTTGTTATGACAATAGATAATATTGAAGATTTCTTTTGATTTTTTCCACAACAAACAACACGTGGTGTAAACATGACTACCAGTACACAATACAGGATTCAGCATGAAACACTGTTGCAGTGAAACACGTGTTGATATTGCAAAACATGAAAAATGCATACAGAATAAGTGAATTAGGACATCCAAATTTGAGAGAAAGAAGGGGCATTTGATAGGTCATTCACAAGATAATTTGAGAAACGATTAATGAAGTATTTTTCTGGTATCTAATTAGCTCCGCGCTCCGAGCGACGCCCATAGCCCACTAAACACGAGGGCAACATACACACATGCGGCACATCAAGACGGCACTAGTAGGGGCCTTTTAGATTTTAGATAGTTAACGTTTTTCAACCAATATCGGAGCGCGGAGCTCCCGTCTACCTGGCCGCCGTGATGGAGTACTTGGCCGCCGCTGAGGTCCTCGAGTTGGCCGCGGTAACGCCGCTCGTGACTTTTTGCTTAATAAATCGATAAATATTATTTTATTATTTTTTTTTATTTTACTTATGAGTAAAGGACCGTTATGGCAAAGTTTTTCCAGAATTTCGGGTTTCCATAGTGATTATGACGCAATCTTTAACGCGAATGAGTTCGGAATATTTCCCAGATTTGAGTTCTCGGTTTGTTTACTTTTAAAGCTACATTTTAATGCTTTACATATTTAGAGAGCATATAAAAAATGGATCCAGGAATTTGAAATTTTATGGGGAATATATACATATTGCGTTTGTAATTTAGGTTCAAAGAATTTTCGTTTTACTTGAAATTTTTTCTCAAATATTTAGATAAATATTTAAGATTTTAATAAATTGTAGTAAACCTTGAGACTAACAAAAATATGTATCGCTTTAAGTGGTTGATGAATTAGTTCTGGATTTATAAATTATTCAAGTTTATTACTGTACTTATTATGTAAACGCCCCCCCCTAATTCAAAATTTTTTTTCTTGAAAAAAAACCAAAAAAGGGTCCAAAAAGTAGGTTTTTTTTTCAAATGTTTCTTTTTTTTTTTTTTTAAATAAATTTTCCCCATAACTTCCTAAAATATTTAAAAAAAAATAAGTAAGATATTTTACCGGTAAATCGAGCCAGAGAAAAACCGTCAGACGGACCGCTAGGGGGAGGAGTCAAAGCGGAAGGGAAGGAATTGAGCTCTCCGATTGGTTGCGATACTTTGTTCGTTTGAAGCCGGCTCTCCCGTATAAAAGGGAAAAATTGTTCAAAATTTTCTCAGAAGTCCAGTCAGAGTCGTCTTGCGCTCTTCGTGTGGAATTCACCATGGAATACCTCCACCAAATCGACACCTTCTACACTTTCTTTCCGGACCTTCAGGAGTTTTTCTTGCGGGTACCAATGAAGTGGAACAACCCACAAGATATTCAACGAGAGTCGTACTTATTCTACGTCGAGTTAATTTCGCGTATGAAGAACTACCAAATCTTGAAGAAATGGAAGCAGTTAATCGAATTGTGGGTCATGATACGGAAACTTCACTTCCCCGACGACGCCCTCGAGTGTTTAATCGACCCGATAGAAATCATGGCCCACAAACTGCTTTCATTCGATCCACTCAAGTTCCCTTCCGAGGTACTCCAAGTAAAATTTATTCTGTTGGCACCAAGGATGAGAGAAATATGGACACGTTCGTCAGAGTAAAGCGTACTCCATAAAACACGAAAAAAAAAAGGCCCTTTTCAGGGCCAAAAAATATTTTTTAAACACTCAAATAAAAGGCTTCGTACCGGTATACCGGTTCGTTCGGTTTAAAAATTTTACTAACACTAGATTTCCATTACTCATTACATGGAAATCTTGTAATAAAAGTAGAAAAACAACGTTTGCTTTTGCACATTTAAATGAAAGATTTAAAAAAAAATCAAAAAACAGACATGTTAAAGAGAAATCTTCCATAAAAATTTTGTTTATTTATCACCAAAACTCTTTAATACTCTACCCGAATTCTTAAAATATCATAAAAATCCCCTATAAAATTTAAAAAACCAAGTAAAACTCTTTGTTATGACAATAGATAATATTGAAGATTTCTTTTGATTTTTTCCACAACAAACAACACGTGGTGTAAACATGACTACCAGTACACAATACAGGATTCAGCATGAAACACTGTTGCAGTGAAACACGTGTTGATATTGCAAAACATGAAAAATGCATACAGAATAAGTGAATTAGGACATCCAAATTTGAGAGAAAGAAGGGGCATTTGATAGGTCATTCACAAGATAATTTGAGAAACGATTAATGAAGTATTTTTCTGGTATCTAATTAGCTCCGCGCTCCGAGCGACGCCCATAGCCCACTAAACACGAGGGCAACATACACACATGCGGCACATCAAGACGGCACTAGTAGGGGCCTTTTAGATTTTAGATAGTTAACGTTTTTCAACCAATATCGGAGCGCGGAGCTCCCGTCTACCTGGCCGCCGTGATGGAGTACTTGGCCGCCGCTGAGGTCCTCGAGTTGGCCGCGGTAACGCCGCTCGTGACTTTTTGCTTAATAAATCGATAAATATTATTTTATTATTTTTTTTTATTTTACTTATGAGTAAAGGACCGTTATGGCAAAGTTTTTCCAGAATTTCGGGTTTCCATAGTGATTATGACGCAATCTTTAACGCGAATGAGTTCGGAATATTTCCCAGATTTGAGTTCTCGGTTTGTTTACTTTTAAAGCTACATTTTAATGCTTTACATATTTAGAGAGCATATAAAAAATGGATCCAGGAATTTGAAATTTTATGGGGAATATATACATATTGCGTTTGTAATTTAGGTTCAAAGAATTTTCGTTTTACTTGAAATTTTTTCTCAAATATTTAGATAAATATTTAAGATTTTAATAAATTGTAGTAAACCTTGAGACTAACAAAAATATGTATCGCTTTAAGTGGTTGATGAATTAGTTCTGGATTTATAAATTATTCAAGTTTATTACTGTACTTATTATGTAAACGCCCCCCCCTAATTCAAAATTTTTTTTCTTGAAAAAAAAACAAAAAAGGGTCCAAAAAGTAGGTTTTTTTTTCAAATGTTTCTTTTTTTTTTTTTTTTTAAATAAATTTTCCCCATAACTTCCTAAAATATTTAAAAAAAAATAAGTAAGATATTTTACCGGTAAATCGAGCCAGAGAAAAACCGTCAGACGGACCGCTAGGGGGAGGAGTCAAAGCGGAAGGGAAGGAATTGAGCTCTCCGATTGGTTGCGATACTTTGTTCGTTTGAAGCCGGCTCTCCCGTATAAAAGGGAAAAATTGTTCAAAATTTTCTCAGAAGTCCAGTCAGAGTCGTCTTGCGCTCTTCGTGTGGAATTCACCATGGAATACCTCCACCAAATCGACACCTTCTACACTTTCTTTCCGGACCTTCAGGAGTTTTTCTTGCGGGTACCAATGAAGTGGAACAACCCACAAGATATTCAACGAGAGTCGTACTTATTCTACGTCGAGTTAATTTCGCGTATGAAGAACTACCAAATCTTGAAGAAATGGAAGCAGTTAATCGAATTGTGGGTCATGATACGGAAACTTCACTTCCCCGACGACGCCCTCGAGTGTTTAATCGACCCGATAGAAATCATGGCCCACAAACTGCTTTCATTCGATCCACTCAAGTTCCCTTCCGAGGTACTCCAAGTAAAATTTATTCTGTTGGCACCAAGGATGAGAGAAATATGGACACGTTCGTCAGAGTAAAGCGTACTCCATAAAACACGAAAAAAAAGGCCCTTTTCAGGGCCAAAAAATATTTTTTAAACACTCAAATAAAAGGCTTCGTACCGGTATACCGGTTCGTTCGGTTTAAAAATTTTACTAACACTAGATTTCCATTACTCATTACATGGAAATCTTGTAATAAAAGTAGAAAAACAACGTTTGCTTTTGCACATTTAAATGAAAGATTTAAAAAAAAATCAAAAAACAGACATGTTAAAGAGAAATCTTCCATAAAAATTTTGTTTATTTATCACCAAAACTCTTTAATACTCTACCCGAATTCTTAAAATATCATAAAAATCCCCTATAAAATTTAAAAAACCAAGTAAAACTCTTTGTTATGACAATAGATAATATTGAAGATTTCTTTTGATTTTTTCCACAACAAACAACACGTGGTGTAAACATGACTACCAGTACACAATACAGGATTCAGCATGAAACACTGTTGCAGTGAAACACGTGTTGATATTGCAAAACATGAAAAATGCATACAGAATAAGTGAATTAGGACATCCAAATTTGAGAGAAAGAAGGGGCATTTGATAGGTCATTCACAAGATAATTTGAGAAACGATTAATGAAGTATTTTTCTGGTATCTAATTAGCTCCGCGCTCCGAGCGACGCCCATAGCCCACTAAACACGAGGGCAACATACACACATGCGGCACATCAAGACGGCACTAGTAGGGGCCTTTTAGATTTTAGATAGTTAACGTTTTTCAACCAATATCGGAGCGCGGAGCTCCCGTCTACCTGGCCGCCGTGATGGAGTACTTGGCCGCCGCTGAGGTCCTCGAGTTGGCCGCGGTAACGCCGCTCGTGACTTTTTGCTTAATAAATCGATAAATATTATTTTATTATTTTTTTTTATTTTACTTATGAGTAAAGGACCGTTATGGCAAAGTTTTTCCAGAATTTCGGGTTTCCATAGTGATTATGACGCAATCTTTAACGCGAATGAGTTCGGAATATTTCCCAGATTTGAGTTCTCGGTTTGTTTACTTTTAAAGCTACATTTTAATGCTTTACATATTTAGAGAGCATATAAAAAATGGATCCAGGAATTTGAAATTTTATGGGGAATATATACATATTGCGTTTGTAATTTAGGTTCAAAGAATTTTCGTTTTACTTGAAATTTTTTCTCAAATATTTAGATAAATATTTAAGATTTTAATAAATTGTAGTAAACCTTGAGACTAACAAAAATATGTATCGCTTTAAGTGGTTGATGAATTAGTTCTGGATTTATAAATTATTCAAGTTTATTACTGTACTTATTATGTAAACGCCCCCCCCTAATTCAAAATTTTTTTTCTTGAAAAAAAAACAAAAAAGGGTCCAAAAAGTAGGTTTTTTTTTCAAATGTTTCTTTTTTTTTTTTTTTTTTAAATAAATTTTCCCCATAACTTCCTAAAATATTTAAAAAAAAATAAGTAAGATATTTTACCGGTAAATCGAGCCAGAGAAAAACCGTCAGACGGACCGCTAGGGGGAGGAGTCAAAGCGGAAGGGAAGGAATTGAGCTCTCCGATTGGTTGCGATACTTTGTTCGTTTGAAGCCGGCTCTCCCGTATAAAAGGGAAAAATTGTTCAAAATTTTCTCAGAAGTCCAGTCAGAGTCGTCTTGCGCTCTTCGTGTGGAATTCACCATGGAATACCTCCACCAAATCGACACCTTCTACACTTTCTTTCCGGACCTTCAGGAGTTTTTCTTGCGGGTACCAATGAAGTGGAACAACCCACAAGATATTCAACGAGAGTCGTACTTATTCTACGTCGAGTTAATTTCGCGTATGAAGAACTACCAAATCTTGAAGAAATGGAAGCAGTTAATCGAATTGTGGGTCATGATACGGAAACTTCACTTCCCCGACGACGCCCTCGAGTGTTTAATCGACCCGATAGAAATCATGGCCCACAAACTGCTTTCATTCGATCCACTCAAGTTCCCTTCCGAGGTACTCCAAGTAAAATTTATTCTGTTGGCACCAAGGATGAGAGAAATATGGACACGTTCGTCAGAGTAAAGCGTACTCCATAAAACACGAAAAAAAAGGCCCTTTTCAGGGCCAAAAAATATTTTTTAAACACTCAAATAAAAGGCTTCGTACCGGTATACCGGTTCGTTCGGTTTAAAAATTTTACTAACACTAGATTTCCATTACTCATTACATGGAAATCTTGTAATAAAAGTAGAAAAACAACGTTTGCTTTTGCACATTTAAATGAAAGATTTAAAAAAAAATCAAAAAACAGACATGTTAAAGAGAAATCTTCCATAAAAATTTTGTTTATTTATCACCAAAACTCTTTAATACTCTACCCGAATTCTTAAAATATCATAAAAATCCCCTATAAAATTTAAAAAACCAAGTAAAACTCTTTGTTATGACAATAGATAATATTGAAGATTTCTTTTGATTTTTTCCACAACAAACAACACGTGGTGTAAACATGACTACCAGTACACAATACAGGATTCAGCATGAAACACTGTTGCAGTGAAACACGTGTTGATATTGCAAAACATGAAAAATGCATACAGAATAAGTGAATTAGGACATCCAAATTTGAGAGAAAGAAGGGGCATTTGATAGGTCATTCACAAGATAATTTGAGAAACGATTAATGAAGTATTTTTCTGGTATCTAATTAGCTCCGCGCTCCGAGCGACGCCCATAGCCCACTAAACACGAGGGCAACATACACACATGCGGCACATCAAGACGGCACTAGTAGGGGCCTTTTAGATTTTAGATAGTTAACGTTTTTCAACCAATATCGGAGCGCGGAGCTCCCGTCTACCTGGCCGCCGTGATGGAGTACTTGGCCGCCGCTGAGGTCCTCGAGTTGGCCGCGGTAACGCCGCTCGTGACTTTTTGCTTAATAAATCGATAAATATTATTTTATTATTTTTTTTTATTTTACTTATGAGTAAAGGACCGTTATGGCAAAGTTTTTCCAGAATTTCGGGTTTCCATAGTGATTATGACGCAATCTTTAACGCGAATGAGTTCGGAATATTTCCCAGATTTGAGTTCTCGGTTTGTTTACTTTTAAAGCTACATTTTAATGCTTTACATATTTAGAGAGCATATAAAAAATGGATCCAGGAATTTGAAATTTTATGGGGAATATATACATATTGCGTTTGTAATTTAGGTTCAAAGAATTTTCGTTTTACTTGAAATTTTTTCTCAAATATTTAGATAAATATTTAAGATTTTAATAAATTGTAGTAAACCTTGAGACTAACAAAAATATGTATCGCTTTAAGTGGTTGATGAATTAGTTCTGGATTTATAAATTATTCAAGTTTATTACTGTACTTATTATGTAAACGCCCCCCCCTAATTCAAAATTTTTTTTCTTGAAAAAAAACCAAAAAAGGGTCCAAAAAGTAGGTTTTTTTTTCAAATGTTTCTTTTTTTTTTTTAAATAAATTTTCCCCATAACTTCCTAAAATATTTAAAAAAAAATAAGTAAGATATTTTACCGGTAAATCGAGCCAGAGAAAAACCGTCAGACGGACCGCTAGGGGGAGGAGTCAAAGCGGAAGGGAAGGAATTGAGCTCTCCGATTGGTTGCGATACTTTGTTCGTTTGAAGCCGGCTCTCCCGTATAAAAGGGAAAAATTGTTCAAAATTTTCTCAGAAGTCCAGTCAGAGTCGTCTTGCGCTCTTCGTGTGGAATTCACCATGGAATACCTCCACCAAATCGACACCTTCTACACTTTCTTTCCGGACCTTCAGGAGTTTTTCTTGCGGGTACCAATGAAGTGGAACAACCCACAAGATATTCAACGAGAGTCGTACTTATTCTACGTCGAGTTAATTTCGCGTATGAAGAACTACCAAATCTTGAAGAAATGGAAGCAGTTAATCGAATTGTGGGTCATGATACGGAAACTTCACTTCCCCGACGACGCCCTCGAGTGTTTAATCGACCCGATAGAAATCATGGCCCACAAACTGCTTTCATTCGATCCACTCAAGTTCCCTTCCGAGGTACTCCAAGTAAAATTTATTCTGTTGGCACCAAGGATGAGAGAAATATGGACACGTTCGTCAGAGTAAAGCGTACTCCATAAAACACGAAAAAAAAAAGGCCCTTTTCAGGGCCAAAAAATATTTTTTAAACACTCAAATAAAAGGCTTCGTACCGGTATACCGGTTCGTTCGGTTTAAAAATTTTACTAACACTAGATTTCCATTACTCATTACATGGAAATCTTGTAATAAAAGTAGAAAAACAACGTTTGCTTTTGCACATTTAAATGAAAGATTTAAAAAAAAATCAAAAAACAGACATGTTAAAGAGAAATCTTCCATAAAAATTTTGTTTATTTATCACCAAAACTCTTTAATACTCTACCCGAATTCTTAAAATATCATAAAAATCCCCTATAAAATTTAAAAAACCAAGTAAAACTCTTTGTTATGACAATAGATAATATTGAAGATTTCTTTTGATTTTTTCCACAACAAACAACACGTGGTGTAAACATGACTACCAGTACACAATACAGGATTCAGCATGAAACACTGTTGCAGTGAAACACGTGTTGATATTGCAAAACATGAAAAATGCATACAGAATAAGTGAATTAGGACATCCAAATTTGAGAGAAAGAAGGGGCATTTGATAGGTCATTCACAAGATAATTTGAGAAACGATTAATGAAGTATTTTTCTGGTATCTAATTAGCTCCGCGCTCCGAGCGACGCCCATAGCCCACTAAACACGAGGGCAACATACACACATGCGGCACATCAAGACGGCACTAGTAGGGGCCTTTTAGATTTTAGATAGTTAACGTTTTTCAACCAATATCGGAGCGCGGAGCTCCCGTCTACCTGGCCGCCGTGATGGAGTACTTGGCCGCCGCTGAGGTCCTCGAGTTGGCCGCGGTAACGCCGCTCGTGACTTTTTGCTTAATAAATCGATAAATATTATTTTATTATTTTTTTTATTTTACTTATGAGTAAAGGACCGTTATGGCAAAGTTTTTCCAGAATTTTAGGTTTCCATAGTGATTATGACGCAATCTTTAACGCGAATGAGTTCGGAATATTTCCCAGATTTGAGTTCTCGGTTTGTTTACTTTTAAAGCTACATTTTAATGCTTTACATATTTAGAGAGCATATAAAAAATGGATCCAGGAATTTGAAATTTTATGGGGAATATATACATATTGCGTTTGTAATTTAGGTTCAAAGAATTTTCGTTTTACTTGAAATTTTTTCTCAAATATTTAGATAAATATTTAAGATTTTAATAAATTGTAGTAAACCTTGAGACTAACAAAAATATGTATCGCTTTAAGTGGTTGATGAATTAGTTCTGGATTTATAAATTATTCAAGTTTATTACTGTACTTATTATGTAAACGCCCCCCCCTAATTCAAAATTTTTTTTCTTGAAAAAAAACCAAAAAAGGGTCCAAAAAGTAGGTTTTTTTTTCAAATGTTTCTTTTTTTTTTTTTTTAAATAAATTTTCCCCATAACTTCCTAAAATATTTAAAAAAAAATAAGTAAGATATTTTACCGGTAAATCGAGCCAGAGAAAAACCGTCAGACGGACCGCTAGGGGGAGGAGTCAAAGCGGAAGGGAAGGAATTGAGCTCTCCGATTGGTTGCGATACTTTGTTCGTTTGAAGCCGGCTCTCCCGTATAAAAGGGAAAAATTGTTCAAAATTTTCTCAGAAGTCCAGTCAGAGTCGTCTTGCGCTCTTCGTGTGGAATTCACCATGGAATACCTCCACCAAATCGACACCTTCTACACTTTCTTTCCGGACCTTCAGGAGTTTTTCTTGCGGGTACCAATGAAGTGGAACAACCCACAAGATATTCAACGAGAGTCGTACTTATTCTACGTCGAGTTAATTTCGCGTATGAAGAACTACCAAATCTTGAAGAAATGGAAGCAGTTAATCGAATTGTGGGTCATGATACGGAAACTTCACTTCCCCGACGACGCCCTCGAGTGTTTAATCGACCCGATAGAAATCATGGCCCACAAACTGCTTTCATTCGATCCACTCAAGTTCCCTTCCGAGGTACTCCAAGTAAAATTTATTCTGTTGGCACCAAGGATGAGAGAAATATGGACACGTTCGTCAGAGTAAAGCGTACTCCATAAAACACGAAAAAAAAAGGCCCTTTTCAGGGCCAAAAAATATTTTTTAAACACTCAAATAAAAGGCTTCGTACCGGTATACCGGTTCGTTCGGTTTAAAAATTTTACTAACACTAGATTTCCATTACTCATTACATGGAAATCTTGTAATAAAAGTAGAAAAACAACGTTTGCTTTTGCACATTTAAATGAAAGATTTAAAAAAAAATCAAAAAACAGACATGTTAAAGAGAAATCTTCCATAAAAATTTTGTTTATTTATCACCAAAACTCTTTAATACTCTACCCGAATTCTTAAAATATCATAAAAATCCCCTATAAAATTTAAAAAACCAAGTAAAACTCTTTGTTATGACAATAGATAATATTGAAGATTTCTTTTGATTTTTTCCACAACAAACAACACGTGGTGTAAACATGACTACCAGTACACAATACAGGATTCAGCATGAAACACTGTTGCAGTGAAACACGTGTTGATATTGCAAAACATGAAAAATGCATACAGAATAAGTGAATTAGGACATCCAAATTTGAGAGAAAGAAGGGGTATTTGATAGGTCATTCACAAGATAATTTGAGAAACGATTAATGAAGTATTTTTCTGGTATCTAATTAGCTCCGCGCTCCGAGCGACGCCCATAGCCCACTAAACACGAGGGCAACATACACACATGCGGCACATCAAGACGGCACTAGTAGGGGCCTTTTAGATTTTAGATAGTTAACGTTTTTCAACCAATATCGGAGCGCGGAGCTCCCGTCTACCTGGCCGCCGTGATGGAGTACTTGGCCGCCGCTGAGGTCCTCGAGTTGGCCGCGGTAACGCCGCTCGTGACTTTTTGCTTAATAAATCGATAAATATTATTTTATTATTTTTTTTTATTTTACTTATGAGTAAAGGACCGTTATGGCAAAGTTTTTCCAGAATTTCGGGTTTCCATAGTGATTATGACGCAATCTTTAACGCGAATGAGTTCGGAATATTTCCCAGATTTGAGTTCTCGGTTTGTTTACTTTTAAAGCTACATTTTAATGCTTTACATATTTAGAGAGCATATAAAAAATGGATCCAGGAATTTGAAATTTTATGGGGAATATATACATATTGCGTTTGTAATTTAGGTTCAAAGAATTTTCGTTTTACTTGAAATTTTTTCTCAAATATTTAGATAAATATTTAAGATTTTAATAAATTGTAGTAAACCTTGAGACTAACAAAAATATGTATCGCTTTAAGTGGTTGATGAATTAGTTCTGGATTTATAAATTATTCAAGTTTATTACTGTACTTATTATGTAAACGCCCCCCCCTAATTCAAAATTTTTTTTCTTGAAAAAAAACCAAAAAAGGGTCCAAAAAGTAGGGTTTTTTTTCAAATGTTTCTTTTTTTTTTTTTTTTAAATAAATTTTCCCCATAACTTCCTAAAATATTTAAAAAAAAATAAGTAAGATATTTTACCGGTAAATCGAGCCAGAGAAAAACCGTCAGACGGACCGCTAGGGGGAGGAGTCAAAGCGGAAGGGAAGGAATTGAGCTCTCCGATTGGTTGCGATACTTTGTTCGTTTGAAGCCGGCTCTCCCGTATAAAAGGGAAAAATTGTTCAAAATTTTCTCAGAAGTCCAGTCAGAGTCGTCTTGCGCTCTTCGTGTGGAATTCACCATGGAATACCTCCACCAAATCGACACCTTCTACACTTTCTTTCCGGACCTTCAGGAGTTTTTCTTGCGGGTACCAATGAAGTGGAACAACCCACAAGATATTCAACGAGAGTCGTACTTATTCTACGTCGAGTTAATTTCGCGTATGAAGAACTACCAAATCTTGAAGAAATGGAAGCAGTTAATCGAATTGTGGGTCATGATACGGAAACTTCACTTCCCCGACGACGCCCTCGAGTGTTTAATCGACCCGATAGAAATCATGGCCCACAAACTGCTTTCATTCGATCCACTCAAGTTCCCTTCCGAGGTACTCCAAGTAAAATTTATTCTGTTGGCACCAAGGATGAGAGAAATATGGACACGTTCGTCAGAGTAAAGCGTACTCCATAAAACACAAAAAAAAAAAGGCCCTTTTCAGGGCCAAAAAATATTTTTTAAACACTCAAATAAAAGGCTTCGTACCGGTATACCGGTTCGTTCGGTTTAAAAATTTTACTAACACTAGATTTCCATTACTCATTACATGGAAATCTTGTAATAAAAGTAGAAAAACAACGTTTGCTTTTGCACATTTAAATGAAAGATTTAAAAAAAAATCAAAAAACAGACATGTTAAAGAGAAATCTTCCATAAAAATTTTGTTTATTTATCACCAAAACTCTTTAATACTCTACCCGAATTCTTAAAATATCATAAAAATCCCCTATAAAATTTAAAAAACCAAGTAAAACTCTTTGTTATGACAATAGATAATATTGAAGATTTCTTTTGATTTTTTCCACAACAAACAACACGTGGTGTAAACATGACTACCAGTACACAATACAGGATTCAGCATGAAACACTGTTGCAGTGAAACACGTGTTGATATTGCAAAACATGAAAAATGCATACAGAATAAGTGAATTAGGACATCCAAATTTGAGAGAAAGAAGGGGCATTTGATAGGTCATTCACAAGATAATTTGAGAAACGATTAATGAAGTATTTTTCTGGTATCTAATTAGCTCCGCGCTCCGAGCGACGCCCATAGCCCACTAAACACGAGGGCAACATACACACATGCGGCACATCAAGACGGCACTAGTAGGGGCCTTTTAGATTTTAGATAGTTAACGTTTTTCAACCAATATCGGAGCGCGGAGCTCCCGTCTACCTGGCCGCCGTGATGGAGTACTTGGCCGCCGCTGAGGTCCTCGAGTTGGCCGCGGTAACGCCGCTCGTGACTTTTTGCTTAATAAATCGATAAATATTATTTTATTATTTTTTTTTATTTTACTTATGAGTAAAGGACCGTTATGGCAAAGTTTTTCCAGAATTTCGGGTTTCCATAGTGATTATGACGCAATCTTTAACGCGAATGAGTTCGGAATATTTCCCAGATTTGAGTTCTCGGTTTGTTTACTTTTAAAGCTACATTTTAATGCTTTACATATTTAGAGAGCATATAAAAAATGGATCCAGGAATTTGAAATTTTATGGGGAATATATACATATTGCGTTTGTAATTTAGGTTCAAAGAATTTTCGTTTTACTTGAAATTTTTTCTCAAATATTTAGATAAATATTTAAGATTTTAATAAATTGTAGTAAACCTTGAGACTAACAAAAATATGTATCGCTTTAAGTGGTTGATGAATTAGTTCTGGATTTATAAATTATTCAAGTTTATTACTGTACTTATTATGTAAACGCCCCCCCCTAATTCAAAATTTTTTTTCTTGAAAAAAAACCAAAAAAGGGTCCAAAAAGTAGGTTTTTTTTTCAAATGTTTCTTTTTTTTTTTTTTTAAATAAATTTTCCCCATAACTTCCTAAAATATTTAAAAAAAAATAAGTAAGATATTTTACCGGTAAATCGAGCCAGAGAAAAACCGTCAGACGGACCGCTAGGGGGAGGAGTCAAAGCGGAAGGGAAGGAATTGAGCTCTCCGATTGGTTGCGATACTTTGTTCGTTTGAAGCCGGCTCTCCCGTATAAAAGGGAAAAATTGTTCAAAATTTTCTCAGAAGTCCAGTCAGAGTCGTCTTGCGCTCTTCGTGTGGAATTCACCATGGAATACCTCCACCAAATCGACACCTTCTACACTTTCTTTCCGGACCTTCAGGAGTTTTTCTTGCGGGTACCAATGAAGTGGAACAACCCACAAGATATTCAACGAGAGTCGTACTTATTCTACGTCGAGTTAATTTCGCGTATGAAGAACTACCAAATCTTGAAGAAATGGAAGCAGTTAATCGAATTGTGGGTCATGATACGGAAACTTCACTTCCCCGACGACGCCCTCGAGTGTTTAATCGACCCGATAGAAATCATGGCCCACAAACTGCTTTCATTCGATCCACTCAAGTTCCCTTCCGAGGTACTCCAAGTAAAATTTATTCTGTTGGCACCAAGGATGAGAGAAATATGGACACGTTCGTCAGAGTAAAGCGTACTCCATAAAACACGAAAAAAAAAGGCCCTTTTCAGGCCCAAAAAATATTTTTTAAACACTCAAATAAAAGGCTTCGTACCGGTATACCGGTTCGTTCGGTTTAAAAATTTTACTAACACTAGATTTCCATTACTCATTACATGGAAATCTTGTAATAAAAGTAGAAAAACAACGTTTGCTTTTGCACATTTAAATGAAAGATTTAAAAAAAAATCAAAAAACAGACATGTTAAAGAGAAATCTTCCATAAAAATTTTGTTTATTTATCACCAAAACTCTTTAATACTCTACCCGAATTCTTAAAATATCATAAAAATCCCCTATAAAATTTAAAAAACCAAGTAAAACTCTTTGTTATGACAATAGATAATATTGAAGATTTCTTTTGATTTTTTCCACAACAAACAACACGTGGTGTAAACATGACTACCAGTACACAATACAGGATTCAGCATGAAACACTGTTGCAGTGAAACACGTGTTGATATTGCAAAACATGAAAAATGCATACAGAATAAGTGAATTAGGACATCCAAATTTGAGAGAAAGAAGGGGTATTTGATAGGTCATTCACAAGATAATTTGAGAAACGATTAATGAAGTATTTTTCTGGTATCTAATTAGCTCCGCGCTCCGAGCGACGCCCATAGCCCACTAAACACGAGGGCAACATACACACATGCGGCACATCAAGACGGCACTAGTAGGGGCCTTTTAGATTTTAGATAGTTAACGTTTTTCAACCAATATCGGAGCGCGGAGCTCCCGTCTACCTGGCCGCCGTGATGGAGTACTTGGCCGCCGCTGAGGTCCTCGAGTTGGCCGCGGTAACGCCGCTCGTGACTTTTTGCTTAATAAATCGATAAATATTATTTTATTATTTTTTTTTATTTTACTTATGAGTAAAGGACCGTTATGGCAAAGTTTTTCCAGAATTTCGGGTTTCCATAGTGATTATGACGCAATCTTTAACGCGAATGAGTTCGGAATATTTCCCAGATTTGAGTTCTCGGTTTGTTTACTTTTAAAGCTACATTTTAATGCTTTACATATTTAGAGAGCATATAAAAAATGGATCCAGGAATTTGAAATTTTATGGGGAATATATACATATTGCGTTTGTAATTTAGGTTCAAAGAATTTTCGTTTTACTTGAAATTTTTTCTCAAATATTTAGATAAATATTTAAGATTTTAATAAATTGTAGTAAACCTTGAGACTAACAAAAATATGTATCGCTTTAAGTGGTTGATGAATTAGTTCTGGATTTATAAATTATTCAAGTTTATTACTGTACTTATTATGTAAACGCCCCCCCCTAATTCAAAATTTTTTTTCTTGAAAAAAAACCAAAAAAGGGTCCAAAAAGTAGGTTTTTTTTTCAAATGTTTCTTTTTTTTTTTTTTTAAATAAATTTTCCCCATAACTTCCTAAAATATTTAAAAAAAAATAAGTAAGATATTTTACCGGTAAATCGAGCCAGAGAAAAACCGTCAGACGGACCGCTAGGGGGAGGAGTCAAAGCGGAAGGGAAGGAATTGAGCTCTCCGATTGGTTGCCATACTTTGTTCGTTTGAAGCCGGCTCTCCCGTATAAAAGGGAAAAATTGTTCAAAATTTTCTCAGAAGTCCAGTGATTCACAGACTTTCGTAGGATCTTCGACTTTGGAAGCGTCAGGACGTGTTTTCGCACCGCTCCTGACTGAAGCGCCAAGACTCGACGGTAACAGAGAAGCAGCCGTGCTTTACTCCCGGCGGGACCGCTCAGGAGAAGACGCCGTGCTTTATTCCCGGCTCGGAATCTGAGCCAAGCAAGGAGAAGTGGCCGTGCTTTATTCCCGGCTGGACTCAAGATTTGTGCGGAGTTTAGTGATTTTGCATGTGTTGCGTGTGTGTGTGTGCTGCGTAAATTATGGATCCGAGGAACCGTGAAAAGTTGCTCGCCGGCTTCTCAACGGAGGAGTACGGCTGTACAAGGGAGCACTTCATCGAGGCCTGCGACCAGGACTACGAGCATCTGAAAAGACTTCAAGTGGAGGTTGAAAGGGAAATCGGCTCCCTGCGTGACCGGATGGCCGCCCGACGAGTATGGCTGCCGCACATGGTCGAGAAAGAGGCCGCGCCTGTGATGGAACTCATCGGCGAGATGGAAGAAGAGGAGCAACGCTTTATGGGTGAGTCAAAAATTATTTCTACTATTTTAGTGCAGGGTTATGATTGGGTACCAGTTAAGGAAAGGGGAGCTAAGCCTAAGCGCACCTTTGCTAGCGCGTGTTCGTCGCCGGAGACGGCACCACGCGGGAACAAAAAGGGTAGAAAGGATTCACTTAGGAGTGTTATTTCTTGCAGTAGTGACATAAGTGTAAACAATGGGTCTGTTCATGATGTAAATAATGAGTGTGTAAATGAAAATTCGGCCCCGCGGCCTCGCTCTGCGCTCTCATACGAGCGTACTATGCCAGTGTATGATGAAGATGAAATTGAAGAGGATATGGATGATGTGGAATCCACGACTGTTGAGAAAGTTAGGGCTCCAAAAATTCCCCCGATTATCTGTAGGCTAGTAAAAAATTACGCGGACGTCTTGAGGGAACTCAAAGCGCATCATGCGCCAAATTTGAGCAGCCGTGTCATGGGCTCAAACCTCTATTTGTATGTCAGCAGTTCTGACGAGCACCGGGAGCTAACTAAAGAGTTGGAGAAGAGAAACATGCAGTTCTTTTTTAGGGAGCCTAAAAATAAGCGACCCTTAAAAATTGTGATAAAAGGCTTGCCAGATTTTACCTCAAAAGAGGAAATTGGGGAGGACTTAGCGGGAAAAGGGTTCCAAGTCCTCGCAGTCAATATTTTGCGCAGGCCAAAGTCAAGAGAGGCAATGCCTATCTTTCAAGTTCACCTGGCAAATTGCGAAGGTGCTAGGGAAATTTATCAGTTAAGGGAAGTAAATCACCTTAGGGTCACAGTAGAAAAATACAGGGAGCGTAAAGGTTTTGCGCAGTGTTATAATTGTCAAGGGTTTTCGCATTCTTCGCACCTTTGTCATATGAATACTGTGTGTGTTTTCTGTGCGGGTCCGCATGTAGTAAAAGAGTGCACAGAAAAAGGTAAGAGTGGTGCGACCCCCTTGTGTGCGAACTGCGGAGAAGCGCATACCGCAAATTGGCGCGGATGCGAGAAATTCCCTGGAAATAACAAAAAACCAGTGAAGAAAAACCCTGCAACAAAGCCTCCTAGGAAGTTTACGGCCAAGAAGGCGGACGAAAGCAGGTCGTATGCCGACATGCTCAAGAATTTAGAGCCTCTGGCTCGAGAGCAGAGCAAACAGGCCCGAGACCCCCCAAAGAGTCAGCCTGAATCAGGCCTGGAAACGGGGAATGGGACGGAAAATTCAGACCCGTTGGAATCCCTCGTATTATTGGCTAGACTGAATAAGTTAGTCAATTCCATATTTGGAAGCGCGGCACAATTCAAGCGCAGGCTAGATGTGGCGGAAAGCCTGCAAAGTAGAGAAGATAGATTGTTTGCATTAGTGGACATCCTCCCCAAGACCGTTTAATGATGGCCGCAAGGCCCTCAATAAAAGGCTTAAAAATTGTCTACTGGAATGCGAATAGCATCCGCAGCAAAATGGGTGAGCTGAGGTTGTTTGTGTCACAACACACACCTGATGCCATCCTTGTTCAAGAAACCTTCCTCAGAGCAAGTGAAAGAGTTGCGATTCCAGGCTATGTCTTTCACGGGCAACCACGAAATGATATGAGTCGGGTTCGTTCGGGAGGAACGGGAATCTTCATTAGAAGCTCCATTGAGCATCGGAGATTACCTATGCCCACCTTAAGATCAGTTGAAGCAACTGCGGTTGTTATGACAGGAGCGCAGGGGCAGCTCACCCTAGTCTCCACGTATGTTAGGGCTGTATATGATCCCTTTTTTACGCTGGATTTAGAAACCATATTGACGTTAGGCAACCCAATTGTGTTGGCGGGGGATTTTAACGCACGCAGTAGAGCATGGAACTGTAGGGGGGGAAATAATCAAGGAAAGAGCCTCCTAAAATTTGCGCAATACGTAGGGTTGGAAATTAGGGCTCCGGAGGAGCCGACACATATGAGTCATGGGGGAGGGACCATTATTGACCTAGCGGTCACCCGGAACTTCCCATACGTATGTAAACTAACAGCGCTGCCAGAAATGACGAGCGACCATTGGCCAGTAGTCCTTGAAACGCGTTTTCAGCTACAAGACAAAGAAGATTTTTTCAGGCCAAATTGGGAAAAGTTCACGGAGGCCCTGGTAAGTGAACCGTATCTAGCTCCATTCCCGGAGAATCAGGAGGAGCTCGACAGGGAAGTAGAGAGGCTCACGACTGCGGTCTCACGAGCTTATAAAAATACCGGGAGAATGGTTAAAAGGACTCAAAACAGCACCCTTCCTATGAGCTTGAGGGGCCTGTTGAGGGCAAAAAATCAGGCCCGGGTGGAGTATCAGAGAACCGGTGACCCAGCGGATAGAACTGAGATGAATCGTCAACAGGCGATTTTTCGCAAAGCAGTACGGAGATTTGAAGAAGAGCAATGGAAAGAAAGATACGCGGCCCTGGATCCGCAGGATGGAACCCTTTGGAAAGAAATTAAGAGAAGGAAAAGGGTAAAGGAAAGAACAGGGATCCCACCCCTCAAAACAAATAAGGGTTTTGCCTTTAGCGCCAAAGAAAAGGCGGAAGCACTTGCGGACAGCTTGGAAAAGCAGTTCCAAGAAAATGAGAATGGAATTCCGGAGTTCGAATCAGAAATTAAGGAAGATGTTCAGAAGCTTCTTAGCTTGGAAGACGATCTTAGCATACCGCCGGTGCTTCCAAGTGAAGTTAAGCGATACATTGGCAATACTAAGATAAAGAAAAGCCCTGGGGGGGATGGAATATCAAATGAGATGCTCAAAAATCTACCGCTTAAGACCATCTGCTGGATAACGATGCTTATCAACGCTATATTCCGCCTAAAAATTTTTCCGACTGCGTGGAAAGAGGCGGAAGTGGTGCCGCTGTATAAACCTGGAAAGGATCCAGGCGCTCCGGTCAGCTACCGGCCAATCAGTCTTCTATCTGTTTTTGCTAAGATGACGGAGAAGCTACTGGTCAATAGAATGGGGGAATTTCTTGAGAGAGTAATGATCCCCGAGCAATTTGGTTTCAGAGCTAAGCTATCCACGCAACATCAGCTTTTGAGAGTGGTGGAAATGGCCCAGGCAGGTATAGGTGCCAGAAATGCGACCGGAGCGGTCTTGTTGGACGTCGCGAAGGCGTTTGACAGGGTATGGGTCCTAGGGCTGTTGGCTAAACTTGCACGAGCGGGCCTCCCGGCTCCCTATGTGAGGTTAATTAAATCATACTTGACTGGACGAGTATTTAAAGTTAGGGTGAGAGGCGTACTTTCAGAACACCGAAGGATCCTCGCAGGTACCCCGCAGGGGTCTGTATTGGGCCCTCACCTATTTAATCTATACATAAACGACCTCCCCAGACACCCGGGTGTTGAGCTAGCGTTATATGCTGACGATACAGCGGTACTGGCCCAGGGAAAAGATCTCCTGCGTATTAGAGAGCAGCTGAGCGCTTATCTCAGTAAATTGGAGAAGTGGCTCCGTGAATGGAAAGTGTCTGTGAATGCGGACAAGACACAAGCCATAATCTTCACAAACAGGAGAAATCTCCCCCCGCCCCTTGAGTTGAATGGTGTCTTAGTGCCGTGGCTTAAAGAGGTGAAATATCTCGGAGTAACTATCGACCAACGAGTGACTTGGGCCAAGCACATAACGGAAACCAGGGGCAAGCTCTCCGGAAGGGTTGCCCTAATTTATCCTCTGATTGCGAGGGGCTCTAGTTTATCCTTGGAAACAAAGCTTCTGTTGTGGAAGATGATGCTTCGCCCGGTGTTAAGTTATGCTTGCTGTGTCTGGGGGCAGGCATGCAAAACATCCATAAAGAAAATTGAGGCCTCGCAAATGAGAATCTTGCGACTCATTACGGGTGCAGAATGGTTCTTAAGAAACAGGGATATATTGCGGGACTTGGATGTGCCCTGCATGAAAGACTACTTCGTTAAACTGGCTATTAAGTTCTTTTCCGGAGTGGACAATCATGAGAATGAATGTCTCAGAGCCATAAGAGCGTATGACACTAGGTTTCATAGGCACAGGAGGCGGCCCAGAGCCATCCTGAATGAGGTAATATACGCATCCACGGAGTAGGGTAAGCTAAACTAAAATTACCTTGCAGCGCCCCCCCGGTTACAGCCAATCAATAAAGGCACCCGCCCAGCTGCTGTAGTTTACTCCCCCCCCCAATGTTTACTATCCTTGTGATTCCATAAGCTCACAACTAATAAAGTCTCAGGACCGGTGAGTGTAATAATATGTTCCTTTCTAGTGCACGCTGAGATTCGTCAACCTTCCTCCCCCCCCTGGAGAATAAAGGCACCCGCCCTCAGGGGAGGAGTTGGTTTTGAAAACCCTGTCGTTTCTAGCCCCTGATTAAAGGCTTTGCCCGGGCTTCTCCCCCTTTTTGTTTTTCCTCTCTTTTATGCATTTCTTGTAAAAAGTGTAATGTGTGCATTATAGGCGTAGATATTCTCCTGCAAGAATAAAGGCATCCGCCTAGGAGATACTTGCGTCCGGATTTATTTATTTATTAGTAATCTCTTGTATGCTTCGCTGTAGTCGGACCTTCTTCCAAGGGAATAAAGGCAACCGCCTAGGAGAAACCGACTACGACAGTTTATTTTTGTATAATTTTGTTTTTTTTAGTGTGTATGTGCTTGCGTACTTAGTAGTAGTAAGCCAAATATAGCCCATTTTTTCTATTTTCTTATCCCTAATGTCTCTTCTTCTTGAGTTCGTTGGGGCTGCCGCTTCGGTTAATAAAGATTTGTGCTGAAGTGGAGTTCCTTGTTACTGTTTTCGTCGGTACCGCTGGGCCAATAAAGATCTTTCGCCCAGGGTCCCAGGCGCCATGGCTAACTGTTTTTCCCTTGCAGGTTATGCTTCGCTGCCTTGGTTGCCATCCCCCTTTCTTCCTCCCCTTGTCTCCATCATCATCATCTCATCTTCATCATCATCCAACAAAAGCACTCGGTGACCTTAGGGTCTTTATACCCCCAAAGTGGGTTGAGTTGCTTGGTTGACCTCCCTCATCAAGAGCACTCGGTGGCCTTCCGGCCTTTATACCTCCAAAGTGGGTTGAGTTGCTCTGTTGACTAAATGATTTTCTCAAGTCTTCGGACAGTTTATAGTGGCTACAGCCACCTGCGTCAAGAACAGCCAAGAATATGAGGCCGCCTAAGGCGGCCCGAGTCGACAGATGTTTGAAGCCCTCCGGGCTAGGTACCTCATCGATACGTCCACCCCTCGTCTCAGAAGTCCAGTCAGAGTCGTCTTGCGCTCTTCGTGTGGAATTCACCATGGAATACCTCCACCAAATCGACACCTTCTACACTTTCTTTCCGGACCTTCAGGAGTTTTTCTTGCGGGTACCAATGAAGTGGAACAACCCACAAGATATTCAACGAGAGTCGTACTTATTCTACGTCGAGTTAATTTCGCGTATGAAGAACTACCAAATCTTGAAGAAATGGAAGCAGTTAATCGAATTGTGGGTCATGATACGGAAACTTCACTTCCCCGACGACGCCCTCGAGTGTTTAATCGACCCGATAGAAATCATGGCCCACAAACTGCTTTCATTCGATCCACTCAAGTTCCCTTCCGAGGTACTCCAAGTAAAATTTATTCTGTTGGCACCAAGGATGAGAGAAATATGGACACGTTCGTCAGAGTAAAGCGTACTCCATAAAACACGAAAAAAAAAGGCCCTTTTCAGGGCCAAAAAATATTTTTTAAACACTCAAATAAAAGGCTTCGTACCGGTATACCGGTTCGTTCGGTTTAAAAATTTTACTAACACTAGATTTCCATTACTCATTACATGGAAATCTTGTAATAAAAGTAGAAAAACAACGTTTGCTTTTGCACATTTAAATGAAAGATTTAAAAAAAAATCAAAAAACAGACATGTTAAAGAGAAATCTTCCATAAAAATTTTGTTTATTTATCACCAAAACTCTTTAATACTCTACCCGAATTCTTAAAATATCATAAAAATCCCCTATAAAATTTAAAAAACCAAGTAAAACTCTTTGTTATGACAATAGATAATATTGAAGATTTCTTTTGATTTTTTCCACAACAAACAACACGTGGTGTAAACATGACTACCAGTACACAATACAGGATTCAGCATGAAACACTGTTGCAGTGAAACACGTGTTGATATTGCAAAACATGAAAAATGCATACAGAATAAGTGAATTAGGACATCCAAATTTGAGAGAAAGAAGGGGCATTTGATAGGTCATTCACAAGATAATTTGAGAAACGATTAATGAAGTATTTTTCTGGTATCTAATTAGCTCCGCGCTCCGAGCGACGCCCATAGCCCACTAAACACGAGGGCAACATACACACATGCGGCACATCAAGACGGCACTAGTAGGGGCCTTTTAGATTTTAGATAGTTAACGTTTTTCAACCAATATCGGAGCGCGGAGCTCCCGTCTACCTGGCCGCCGTGATGGAGTACTTGGCCGCCGCTGAGGTCCTCGAGTTGGCCGCGGTAACGCCGCTCGTGACTTTTTGCTTAATAAATCGATAAATATTATTTTATTATTTTTTTTTATTTTACTTATGAGTAAAGGACCGTTATGGCAAAGTTTTTCCAGAATTTCGGGTTTCCATAGTGATTATGACGCAATCTTTAACGCGAATGAGTTCGGAATATTTCCCAGATTTGAGTTCTCGGTTTGTTTACTTTTAAAGCTACATTTTAATGCTTTACATATTTAGAGAGCATATAAAAAATGGATCCAGGAATTTGAAATTTTATGGGGAATATATACATATTGCGTTTGTAATTTAGGTTCAAAGAATTTTCGTTTTACTTGAAATTTTTTCTCAAATATTTAGATAAATATTTAAGATTTTAATAAATTGTAGTAAACCTTGAGACTAACAAAAATATGTATCGCTTTAAGCGGTTGATGAATTAGTTCTGGATTTATAAATTATTCAAGTTTATTACTGTACTTATTATGTAAACGCCCCCCCCTAATTCAAAATTTTTTTTCTTGAAAAAAAACCAAAAAAGGGTCCAAAAAGTAGGTTTTTTTTTCAAATGTTTCTTTTTTTTTTTTTTTTTAAATAAATTTTCCCCATAACTTCCTAAAATATTTAAAAAAAAATAAGTAAGATATTTTACCGGTAAATCGAGCCAGAGAAAAACCGTCAGACGGACCGCTAGGGGGAGGAGTCAAAGCGGAAGGGAAGGAATTGAGCTCTCCGATTGGTTGCGATACTTTGTTCGTTTGAAGCCGGCTCTCCCGTATAAAAGGGAAAAATTGTTCAAAATTTTCTCAGAAGTCCAGTCAGAGTCGTCTTGCGCTCTTCGTGTGGAATTCACCATGGAATACCTCCACCAAATCGACACCTTCTACACTTTCTTTCCGGACCTTCAGGAGTTTTTCTTGCGGGTACCAATGAAGTGGAACAACCCACAAGATATTCAACGAGAGTCGTACTTATTCTACGTCGAGTTAATTTCGCGTATGAAGAACTACCAAATCTTGAAGAAATGGAAGCAGTTAATCGAATTGTGGGTCATGATACGGAAACTTCACTTCCCCGACGACGCCCTCGAGTGTTTAATCGACCCGATAGAAATCATGGCCCACAAACTGCTTTCATTCGATCCACTCAAGTTCCCTTCCGAGGTACTCCAAGTAAAATTTATTCTGTTGGCACCAAGGATGAGAGAAATATGGACACGTTCGTCAGAGTAAAGCGTACTCCATAAAACACGAAAAAAAAGGCCCTTTTCGGGGCCAAAAAATATTTTTTAAACACTCAAATAAAAGGCTTCGTACCGGTATACCGGTTCGTTCGGTTTAAAAATTTTACTAACACTAGATTTCCATTACTCATTACATGGAAATCTTGTAATAAAAGTAGAAAAACAACGTTTGCTTTTGCACATTTAAATGAAAGATTTAAAAAAAAATCAAAAAACAGACATGTTAAAGAGAAATCTTCCATAAAAATTTTGTTTATTTATCACCAAAACTCTTTAATACTCTACCCGAATTCTTAAAATATCATAAAAATCCCCTATAAAATTTAAAAAACCAAGTAAAACTCTTTGTTATGACAATAGATAATATTGAAGATTTCTTTTGATTTTTTCCACAACAAACAACACGTGGTGTAAACATGACTACCAGTACACAATACAGGATTCAGCATGAAACACTGTTGCAGTGAAACACGTGTTGATATTGCAAAACATGAAAAATGCATACAGAATAAGTGAATTAGGACATCCAAATTTGAGAGAAAGAAGGGGCATTTGATAGGTCATTCACAAGATAATTTGAGAAACGATTAATGAAGTATTTTTCTGGTATCTAATTAGCTCCGCGCTCCGAGCGACGCCCATAGCCCACTAAACACGAGGGCAACATACACACATGCGGCACATCAAGACGGCACTAGTAGGGGCCTTTTAGATTTTAGATAGTTAACGTTTTTCAACCAATATCGGAGCGCGGAGCTCCCGTCTACCTGGCCGCCGTGATGGAGTACTTGGCCGCCGCTGAGGTCCTCGAGTTGGCCGCGGTAACGCCGCTCGTGACTTTTTGCTTAATAAATCGATAAATATTATTTTATTATTTTTTTTTATTTTACTTATGAGTAAAGGACCGTTATGGCAAAGTTTTTCCAGAATTTCGGGTTTCCATAGTGATTATGACGCAATCTTTAACGCGAATGAGTTCGGAATATTTCCCAGATTTGAGTTCTCGGTTTGTTTACTTTTAAAGCTACATTTTAATGCTTTACATATTTAGAGAGCATATAAAAAATGGATCCAGGAATTTGAAATTTTATGGGGAATATATACATATTGCGTTTGTAATTTAGGTTCAAAGAATTTTCGTTTTACTTGAAATTTTTTCTCAAATATTTAGATAAATATTTAAGATTTTAATAAATTGTAGTAAACCTTGAGACTAACAAAAATATGTATCGCTTTAAGTGGTTGATGAATTAGTTCTGGATTTATAAATTATTCAAGTTTATTACTGTACTTATTATGTAAACGCCCCCCCCTAATTCAAAATTTTTTTTCTTGAAAAAAAACCAAAAAAGGGTCCAAAAAGTAGGTTTTTTTTTCAAATGTTTCTTTTTTTTTTTTTTTAAATAAATTTTCCCCATAACTTCCTAAAATATTTAAAAAAAAATAAGTAAGATATTTTACCGGTAAATCGAGCCAGAGAAAAACCGTCAGACGGACCGCTAGGGGGAGGAGTCAAAGCGGAAGGGAAGGAATTGAGCTCTCCGATTGGTTGCGATACTTTGTTCGTTTGAAGCCGGCTCTCCCGTATAAAAGGGAAAAATTGTTCAAAATTTTCTCAGAAGTCCAGTCAGAGTCGTCTTGCGCTCTTCGTGTGGAATTCACCATGGAATACCTCCACCAAATCGACACCTTCTACCATGGGCGTAGCCAGGGGGAGGCAGGGGGGGGCAGCTGCCCCCCCCTAAAATTTTCATAACTCTTCAGAAATTTTCCCCCAAAATAATTTTTTCTGTAAAATTGAAAAACATTTTTAAATTTTTTTTTCTGAAAATTTTTTTTAAAGCTGAAACCCTTCAATTTTTTTTTAAAGTATATGTGCCAAAAAAAACGAGCTTATATGTGAGATGTGGCGGAAGAATTCACGCAGAATTCATTTCATTCAGCATTTTTAGTTCCCCAAACGACCGAGCCAGTCAAAATATTCGACAACTTCAAAGATACGAGATAAGATACAACCCCAGTTGACCACCTCCCGCGGAGTGGAAATCTATTGAACGGCTAGAAATGGGAAGAGTTGACAAACAGCCCCAAGATAAGATAAGGGTAAAGTAAACTCGTTACTGGTCACACCTGTTGTTCACATACAGGAGCCAGCGGGGGGTGAACGCTCCCTCTTTCCTGTTGTCCTCTACTGTCCTAATTGGAGAAGAAATAGGGGTGAGGGGGAAATGCTCTTCCCATACCACAAAATCCAATTATACGTACACCTCCTGCCTTTGACAATGGATTGGGGTGTGAAAGGATATCATAAATCTTCGGCACTCAACGACTCAAACAAGCAAGGGGGCTTAAGGGGCTGCCCACACGGAGCTCGTCGTGCGTACTGTCCCATTAAGATCGTTATCTTGACAGGCGGACTCGGGTTCCCCATTCAGCCTTCCCAATAGAAGAGAGGGGGTTGAGAGTGTCTTGTTTACTCGACTGTCCAGGAGGTCAATTAACGTTATCTTGTATTGCGAAGGCTGCGAGGGCCAAGGGGTCAAGATTGATTTATTTTATTGCTCTGGAGTGGCTTCCTTGGTGTGGGCAGCCCCTTAGGTGTCTGGATGTGTCAGGAAATTGTTTCAACGTGTTTCTCAAGTGTTTACACAAAAACAGAGGGGTCTTTTGTGAACCCAGCCATTATTATTTCGAAGCTTTGGCTGACCTTTCAACGAATAGAAAGAAAGCCGTGTGGTCATTGGCTATTCCTGATTCCTGCAGAAAATTCCCTTTAGTCTAAGATATGTGATTTAGTTTTCAAGCATTGAACTTAAAAAGAGTACGTATTTCAGTCCTCCATATTGATATCTAGACGTATTATGTAAAGCCTTAATCCAGCACCATCACCAGCAATTAAAGTAAGTTGAATTTAGTATTGCATCTTAGTTTTGGGGGATAAACTATTTGTTTTAAAATATCTAATAAGAGAATTTTTTCTTTAAGAGTGAAAAAAAAGCTAAATAATATTTGAAAAAGCAGGACGGTTTTACTTTTACATTTTAAGGTTATTGTTAAATGTTATATCTTATATCATGGTTATTCAAGTAACTGCAACAACTTGAACAGTTGATACAAAGTTGCTCGGACTATTTTCAGACTAACTGTAACTTTGTATTCTTCTTCAGTCTCTTCTAAATTATTATGTAATTAAAGCAGTTGCGTATTTTCCTCAAGCTTGGTGTTTTTTTTTTAATGTCCAAACATACGAATGTTTCACCCGGTAACATAAAATAAAATAGATAAAATTTATTGAATTTAACTCAACTCGATTAGATTCTACAAATTATACTTTTAGTCATTAGCCACATAAATTCTCTAGAATAGTATGTGGCTTACAACTTACAAGAGGTGGTTCTGTTCTGGCCAAAGAGTCTAAAAATGAGCTAAAACACTACTTAAAGGTGCAAATTTTAAAAAGTTTTCTGGGGGAGGACCCCCAGACCCCCCCCCCATTTTTCTTAGAGCACACATCAATTACACTATTATTTAAGTTAAGTGTGCAAAAGTTCAAACCCTTCGTATAATTACTCTAAAATTTAACGTGTAAAAGTACTATGTAAAGTACGTGTAAAAGTATACAGTTACCTGAGACCATGACATGGGGCAAAGGTAAGTATCCTTGCCCCCCCCTAACATGGAACCTGGCTACGCCCATGCCTTCTACACTTTCTTTCCGGACCTTCAGGAGTTTTTCTTGCGGGTACCAATGAAGTGGAACAACCCACAAGATATTCAACGAGAGTCGTACTTATTCTACGTCGAGTTAATTTCGCGTATGAAGAACTACCAAATCTTGAAGAAATGGAAGCAGTTAATCGAATTGTGGGTCATGATACGGAAACTTCACTTCCCCGACGACGCCCTCGAGTGTTTAATCGACCCGATAGAAATCATGGCCCACAAACTGCTTTCATTCGATCCACTCAAGTTCCCTTCCGAGGTACTCCAAGTAAAATTTATTCTGTTGGCACCAAGGATGAGAGAAATATGGACACGTTCGTCAGAGTAAAGCGTACTCCATAAAACACGAAAAAAAAAAGGCCCTTTTCAGGGCCAAAAAATATTTTTTAAACACTCAAATAAAAGGCTTCGTACCGGTATACCGGTTCGTTCGGTTTAAAAATTTTACTAACACTAGATTTCCATTACTCATTACATGGAAATCTTGTAATAAAAGTAGAAAAACAACGTTTGCTTTTGCACATTTAAATGAAAGATTTAAAAAAAAAAAAATCAAAAAACAGACATGTTAAAGAGAAATCTTCCATAAAAATTTTGTTTATTTATCACCAAAACTCTTTAATACTCTACCCGAATTCTTAAAATATCATAAAAATCCCCTATAAAATTTAAAAAACCAAGTAAAACTCTTTGTTATGACAATAGATAATATTGAAGATTTCTTTTGATTTTTTCCACAACAAACAACACGTGGTGTAAACATGACTACCAGTACACAATACAGGATTCAGCATGAAACACTGTTGCAGTGAAACACGTGTTGATATTGCAAAACATGAAAAATGCATACAGAATAAGTGAATTAGGACATCCAAATTTGAGAGAAAGAAGGGGCATTTGATAGGTCATTCACAAGATAATTTGAGAAACGATTAATGAAGTATTTTTCTGGTATCTAATTAGCTCCGCGCTCCGAGCGACGCCCATAGCCCACTAAACACGAGGGCAACATACACACATGCGGCACATCAAGACGGCACTAGTAGGGGCCTTTTAGATTTTAGATAGTTAACGTTTTTCAACCAATATCGGAGCGCGGAGCTCCCGTCTACCTGGCCGCCGTGATGGAGTACTTGGCCGCCGCTGAGGTCCTCGAGTTGGCCGCGGTAACGCCGCTCGTGACTTTTTGCTTAATAAATCGATAAATATTATTTTATTATTTTTTTTATTTTACTTATGAGTAAAGGACCGTTATGGCAAAGTTTTTCCAGAATTTCGGGTTTCCATAGTGATTATGACGCAATCTTTAACGCGAATGAGTTCGGAATATTTCCCAGATTTGAGTTCTCGGTTTGTTTACTTTTAAAGCTACATTTTAATGCTTTACATATTTAGAGAGCATATAAAAAATGGATCCAGGAATTTGAAATTTTATGGGGAATATATACATATTGCGTTTGTAATTTAGGTTCAAAGAATTTTCGTTTTACTTGAAATTTTTTCTTAAATATTTAGATAAATATTTAAGATTTTAATAAATTGTAGTAAACCTTGAGACTAACAAAAATATGTATCGCTTTAAGTGGTTGATGAATTAGTTCTGGATTTATAAATTATTCAAGTTTATTACTGTACTTATTATGTAAACGCCCCCCCTAATTCAAAATTTTTTTTCTTGAAAAAAAACCAAAAAAGGGTCCAAAAAGTAGGTTTTTTTTTTCAAATGTTTCTTTTTTTTTTTTTAAATAAATTTTCCCCATAACTTCCTAAAATATTTAAAAAAAAATAAGTAAGATATTTTACCGGTAAATCGAGCCAGAGAAAAACCGTCAGACGGACCGCTAGGGGGAGGAGTCAAAGCGGAAGGGAAGGAATTGAGCTCTCCGATTGGTTGCGATACTTTGTTCGTTTGAAGCCGGCTCTCCCGTATAAAAGGGAAAAATTGTTCAAAATTTTCTCAGAAGTCCAGTGAGAGAGAAGATCTTCGACTTTGGAAGCGTCAGGACGTGTTTTCGCACCGCTCCTGACTGAAGCGCCAAGACTCGACGGTAACAGAGAAGCAGCCGTGCTTTACTCCCGGCGGGACCGCTCAGGAGAAGACGCCGTGCTTTATTCCCGGCTCGGAATCTGAGCCAAGCAAGGAGAAGTGGCCGTGCTTTATTCCCGGCTGGACTCAAGATTTGTGCGGAGTTTAGTGATTTTGCATGTGTTGCGTGTGTGTGTGTGCTGCGTAAATTATGGATCCGAGGAACCGTGAAAAGTTGCTCGCCGGCTTTTCAACGGAGGAGTACGGCTGTACAAGGGAGCACTTCATCGAGGCCTGCGACCAGGACTACGAGCATCTGAAAAGACTTCAAGTGGAGGTTGAAAGGGAAATCGGCTCCCTGCGTGACCGGATGGCCGCCCGACGAGTATGGCTGCCGCACATGGTCGAGAAAGAGGCCGCGCCTGTGATGGAACTCATCGGCGAGATGGAAGAAGAGGAGCAACGCTTAATGGGTGAGTCAAAAATTATTTCTACTATTTTAGTGCAGGGTTATGATTGGGTACCAGTTAAGGAAAGGGGAGCTAAGCCTAAGCGCACCTTTGCTAGCGCGTGTTCGTCGCCGGAGCCGGCACCACGCGGGAACAAAAAGGGTAGAAAGGATTCACTTAGGAGTGTTATTTCTTGCAGTAGTGACATAAGTGTAAACAATGGGTCTGTTCATGATGTAAATAATGAGTGTGTAAATGAAAATTCGGCCCCGCGGCCTCGCTCTGCGCTCTCATACGAGCGTACTATGCCAGTGTATGATGAAGATGAAATTGAAGAGGATATGGATGATGTGGAATCCACGACTGTTGAGAAAGTTAGGGCTCCAAAAATTCCCCCGATTATCTGTAGGCTAGTAAAAAAATTACGCGGACGTCTTGAGGGAACTCAAAGCGCATCATGCGCCAAATTTGAGCAGCCGTGTCATGGGCTCAAACCTCTATTTGTATGTCAGCAGTTCTGACGAGCACCGGGAGCTAACTAAAGAGTTGGAGAAGAGAAACATGCAGTTCTTTTTTAGGGAGCCTAAAAATAAGCGACCCTTAAAAATTGTGATAAAAGGCTTGCCAGATTTTACCTCAAAAGAGGAAATTGGGGAGGACTTAGCGGGAAAAGGGTTCCAAGTCCTCGCAGTCAATATTTTGCGCAGGCCAAAGTCAAGAGAGGCAATGCCTATCTTTCAAGTTCACCTGGCAAATTGCGAAGGTGCTAGGGAAATTTATCAGTTAAGGGAAGTAAATCACCTTAGGGTCACAGTAGAAAAATACAGGGAGCGTAAAGGTTTTGCGCAGTGTTATAATTGTCAAGGGTTTTCGCATTCTTCGCACCTTTGTCATATGAATACTGTGTGTGTTTTCTGTGCGGGTCCGCATGTAGTAAAAGAGTGCACAGAAAAAGGTAAGAGTGGTGCGACCCCCTTGTGTGCGAACTGCGGAGAAGCGCATACCGCAAATTGGCGCGGATGCGAGAAATTCCCCGGAAATAACAAAAAACCAGTGAAGAAAAACCCTGCAACAAAGCCTCCTAGGAAGTTTACGGCCAAGAAGGCGGACGAAAGCAGGTCGTATGCCGACATGCTCAAGAATTTAGAGCCTCTGGCTCGAGAGCAGAGCAAACAGGCCCGAGACCCCCCAAAGAGTCAGCCTGAATCAGGCCTGGAAACGGGGAATGGGACGGAAAATTCAGACCCGTTGGAATCCCTCGTATTATTTGCTAGACTGAATAAGTTAGTCAATTCCATATTTGGAAGCGCGGCACAATTCAAGCGCAGGCTAGATGTGGCGGAAAGCCTGCAAAGTAGAGAAGATAGATTGTTTGCATTAGTGGACATCCTCCCCAAGACCGTTTAATGATGGCCGCAAGGCCCTCAATAAAAGGCTTAAAAATTGTCTACTGGAATGCGAATAGCATCCGCAGCAAAATGGGTGAGCTGAGGTTGTTTGTGTCACAACACACACCTGATGCCATCCTTGTTCAAGAAACCTTCCTCAGAGCAAGTGAAAGAGTTGCGATTCCAGGCTATGTCTTTCACGGGCAACCACGAAATGATATGAGTCGGGTTCGTTCGGGAGGAACGGGAATCTTCATTAGAAGCTCCATTGAGCATCGGAGATTACCTATGCCCACCTTAAGATCAGTTGAAGCAACTGCGGTTGTTATGACAGGAGCGCAGGGGCAGCTCACCCTAGTCTCCACGTATGTTAGGGCTGTATATGATCCCTTTTTTACGCTGGATTTAGAAACCATATTGACGTTAGGCAACCCAATTGTGTTGGCGGGGGATTTTAACGCACGCAGTAGAGCATGGAACTGTAGGGGGGGAAATAATCAAGGAAAGAGCCTCCTAAAATTTGCGCAATACGTAGGGTTGGAAATTAGGGCTCCGGAGGAGCCGACACATATGAGTCATGGGGGAGGGACCATTATTGACCTAGCGGTCACCCGGAACTTCCCATACGTATGTAAACTAACAGCGCTGCCAGAAATGACGAGCGACCATTGGCCAGTAGTCCTTGAAACGCGTTTTCAGCTACAAGACAAAGAAGATTTTTTCAGGCCAAATTGGGAAAAGTTCACGGAGGCCCTGGTAAGTGAACCGTATCTAGCTCCATTCCCGGAGAATCAGGAGGAGCTCGACAGGGAAGTAGAGAGGCTCACGACTGCGGTCTCACGAGCTTATAAAAATACCGGGAGAATGGTTAAAAGGACTCAAAACAGCACCCTTCCTATGAGCTTGAGGGGCCTGTTGAGGGCAAAAAATCAGGCCCGGGTGGAGTATCAGAGAACCGGTGACCCAGCGGATAGAACTGAGATGAATCGTCAACAGGCGATTTTTCGCAAAGCAGTACGGAGATTTGAAGAAGAGCAATGGAAAGAAAGATACGCGGCCCTGGATCCGCAGGATGGAACCCTTTGGAAAGAAATTAAGAGAAGGAAAAGGGTAAAGGAAAGAACAGGGATCCCACCCCTCAAAACAAATAAGGGTTTTGCCTTTAGCGCCAAAGAAAAGGCGGAAGCACTTGCGGACAGCTTGGAAAAGCAGTTCCAAGAAAATGAGAATGGAATTCCGGAGTTCGAATCAGAAATTAAGGAAGATGTTCAGAAGCTTCTTAGCTTGGAAGACGATCTTAGCATACCGCCGGTGCTTCCAAGTGAAGTTAAGCGATACATTGGCAATACTAAGATAAAGAAAAGCCCTGGGGGGGATGGAATATCAAATGAGATGCTCAAAAATCTACCGCTTAAGACCATCTGCTGGATAACGATGCTTATCAACGCTATATTCCGCCTAAAAATTTTTCCGACTGCGTGGAAAGAGGCGGAAGTGGTGCCGCTGTATAAACCTGGAAAGGATCCAGGCGCTCCGGTCAGCTACCGGCCAATCAGTCTTCTATCTGTTTTTGCTAAGATGACGGAGAAGCTACTGGTCAATAGAATGGGGGAATTTCTTGAGAGAGTAATGATCCCCGAGCAATTTGGTTTCAGAGCTAAGCTATCCACGCAACATCAGCTTTTGAGAGTGGTGGAAATGGCCCAGGCAGGTATAGGTGCCAGAAATGCGACCGGAGCGGTCTTGTTGGACGTCGCGAAGGCGTTTGACAGGGTATGGGTCCTAGGGCTGTTGGCTAAACTTGCACGAGCGGGCCTCCCGGCTCCCTATGTGAGGTTAATTAAATCATACTTGACTGGACGAGTATTTAAAGTTAGGGTGAGAGGCGTACTTTCAGAACACCGAAGGATCCTCGCAGGTACCCCGCAGGGGTCTGTATTGGGCCCTCACCTATTTAATCTATACATAAACGACCTCCCCAGACACCCGGGTGTTGAGCTAGCGTTATATGCTGACGATACAGCGGTACTGGCCCAGGGAAAAGATCTCCTGCGTATTAGAGAGCAGCTGAGCGCTTATCTCAGTAAATTGGAGAAGTGGCTCCGTGAATGGAAAGTGTCTGTGAATGCGGACAAGACACAAGCCATAATCTTCACAAACAGGAGAAATCTCCCCCCGCCCCTTGAGTTGAATGGTGTCTTAGTGCCGTGGCTTAAAGAGGTGAAATATCTCGGAGTAACTATCGACCAACGAGTGACTTGGGCCAAGCACATAACGGAAACCAGGGGCAAGCTCTCCGGAAGGGTTGCCCTAATTTATCCTCTGATTGCGAGGGGCTCTAGTTTATCCTTGGAAACAAAGCTTCTGTTGTGGAAGATGATGCTTCGCCCGGTGTTAAGTTATGCTTGCTGTGTCTGGGGGCAGGCATGCAAAACATCCATAAAGAAAATTGAGGCCTCGCAAATGAGAATCTTGCGACTCATTACGGGTGCAGAATGGTTCTTAAGAAACAGGGATATATTGCGGGACTTGGATGTGCCCTGCATGAAAGACTTCTTCGTTAAACTGGCTATTAAGTTCTTTTCCGGAGTGGACAATCATGAGAATGAATGTCTCAGAGCCATAAGAGCGTATGACACTAGGTTTCATAGGCACAGGAGGCGGCCCAGAGCCATCCTGAATGAGGTAATATACGCATCCACGGAGTAGGGTAAGCTAAACTAAAATTACCTTGCAGCGCCCCCCCGGTTACAGCCAATCAATAAAGGCACCCGCCCAGCTGCTGTAGTTTACTCCCCCCCCCAATGTTTACTATCCTTGTGATTCCATAAGCTCACAACTAATAAAGTCTCAGGACCGGTGAGTGTAATAATAATATGTTCCTTTCTAGTGCACGCTGAGATTCGTCAACCTTCCTCCCCCCCCTGGAGAATAAAGGCACCCGCCCTCAGGGGAGGAGTTGGTTTTGAAAACCCTGTCGTTTCTAGCCCCTGATTAAAGGCTTTGCCCGGGCTTCTCCCCCTTTTTGTTTTTCCTCTCTTTTATGCATTTCTTGTAAAAAGTGTAATGTGTGCATTATAGGCGTAGATATTCTCCTGCAAGAATAAAGGCATCCGCCTAGGAGATACTTGCGTCTGGATTTATTTATTTATTAGTAATCTCTTGTATGCTTCGCTGTAGTCGGACCTTCTTCCAAGGGAATAAAGGCAACCGCCTAGGAGAAACCGACTACGACAGTTTATTTTTGTATAATTTTGTTTTTTTTTAGTGTGTATGTGCTTGCGTACTTAGTAGTAGTAAGCCAAATGTAGCCCATTTTTTTTCTATTTTCTTATCCCTAATGTCTCTTCTTCTTGAGTTCGTTGGGGCTGCCGCTTCGGTTAATAAAGATTTGTGCTGAAGTGGAGTTCCTTGTTACTGTTTTCGTCGGTACCGCTGGGCCAATAAAGATCTTTCGCCCAGGGTCCCAGGCGCCATGGCTAACTGTTTTTCCCTTGCAGGTTATGCTTCGCTGCCTTGGTTGCCATCCCCCTTTCTTCCTCCCCTTGTCTCCATCATCATCATCTCATCTTCATCATCATCCAACAAAAGCACTCGGTGACCTTAGGGTCTTTATACCCCCAAAGTGGGTTGAGTTGCTTGGTTGACCTCCCTCATCAAGAGCACTCGGTGGCCTTCCGGCCTTTATACCTCCAAAGTGGGTTGAGTTGCTCTGTTGACTAAATGATTTTCTCAAGTCTTCGGACAGTTTATAGTGGCTACAGCCACCTGCGTCAAGAACAGCCAAGAATATGAGGCCGCCTAAGGCGGCCCGAGTCGACAGATGTTTGAAGCCCTCCGGGCTAGGTACCTCATCGATACGTCCACCCCTCGTCTCAGAAGTCCAGTCAGAGTCGTCTTGCGCTCTTCGTGTGGAATTCACCATGGAATACCTCCACCAAATCGACACCTTCTACACTTTCTTTCCGGACCTTCAGGAGTTTTTCTTGCGGGTACCAATGAAGTGGAACAACCCACAAGATATTCAACGAGAGTCGTACTTATTCTACGTCGAGTTAATTTCGCGTATGAAGAACTACCAAATCTTGAAGAAATGGAAGCAGTTAATCGAATTGTGGGTCATGATACGGAAACTTCACTTCCCCGACGACGCCCTCGAGTGTTTAATCGACCCGATAGAAATCATGGCCCACAAACTGCTTTCATTCGATCCACTCAAGTTCCCTTCCGAGGTACTCCAAGTAAAATTTATTCTGTTGGCACCAAGGATGAGAGAAATATGGACACGTTCGTCAGAGTAAAGCGTACTCCATAAAACACGAAAAAAAAAGGCCCTTTTCAGGGCCAAAAAATATTTTTTAAACACTCAAATAAAAGGCTTCGTACCGGTATACCGGTTCGTTCGGTTTAAAAATTTTACTAACACTAGATTTCCATTACTCATTACATGGAAATCTTGTAATAAAAGTAGAAAAACAACGTTTGCTTTTGCACATTTAAATGAAAGATTTAAAAAAAAATCAAAAAACAGACATGTTAAAGAGAAATCTTCCATAAAAATTTTGTTTATTTATCACCAAAACTCTTTAATACTCTACCCGAATTCTTAAAATATCATAAAAATCCCCTATAAAATTTAAAAAACCAAGTAAAACTCTTTGTTATGACAATAGATAATATTGAAGATTTCTTTTGATTTTTTCCACAACAAACAACACGTGGTGTAAACATGACTACCAGTACACAATACAGGATTCAGCATGAAACACTGTTGCAGTGAAACACGTGTTGATATTGCAAAACATGAAAAATGCATACAGAATAAGTGAATTAGGACATCCAAATTTGAGAGAAAGAAGGGGCATTTGATAGGTCATTCACAAGATAATTTGAGAAACGATTAATGAAGTATTTTTCTGGTATCTAATTAGCTCCGCGCTCCGAGCGACGCCCATAGCCCACTAAACACGAGGGCAACATACACACATGC